>OU745248.1:7505000-10005000 GCA_916618015.1 Xestia c-nigrum
CCGTGTCCTCCGGTCGATCCTCACAGTGGAGACACCCGGGCGTTTCCTCCCGCCCGATTCGGTGCAGGTACCTCCCGAAACATCCGTGTCCGGTGAGGACCTGCGTCAGGCGGAAGGTGAGGACGCCGTGGCGCCTCTCCAGCCACTCCTCAAAGAGGGGACTTACCGCCACTATCGTGGCGTGCCCTGCACGGGGTTGCGACAGTCGCTCTCTCCATGTCGCCAGTGCACTGACACCTTTGACTGTCGTTACAGGTAGTAACGACAGTCAAAGATGTTTTTCTAAAGGGTGTAAAAACCTCTAAACGAAGCCAAAAGGCACTTGTTGTCCCCGTCATTGCGATATTTTTTTTGTGTGTACAAGTTTTTTATTGTAAGACTAGCTGACCCACGCAACTTCGTCTGCGTCACATAAGAGACAAAAACGCAAGAAAAAAAAAAACCGTTTTTGCAATTCCTGCTCCGCTCCTAATGGTCATAGCGTAATGTTATATAGTCAATAGCCTTCCTCGATAAATGGACTCTCCAACGCAAAAAGAATCTTTCAATTCGACCCGGTAGTTCCTGAGATTAGCGCATTCAACCAAACAAACAAACTCTTCTGCTTTATAATATTAGTATAGATTTTTACTTTAAACACCTCCACTCCACGACCCCCGATCCATCCATCAGCACAATGTTTTACATGCGTTACATTCAGTTCTACCACAAAACATAATTTTCACCCCAAAATAAAGTCGTTACCCAGCGACATTTTTTTGCGTAATGTTACTTAGTTTGATGTCTAGAATGCAAAATCAAAATCAAAGCATTTATTTCAAGTAGGCCAATTACAGGCACTTTTGAATTGTCGAAACAAAGATGACGTTTAAATATAGCTACAGTCCCAGTCACAAGAAATAAAAACTGTGAAAGTACTGTAGTTTCTCATTCCCATGCTTGGTCCCACATGCTTGGTCGACGGCTTCGTGATGAGGTTGTTTACACCCTGATGTAGGTACGTCATCATTATGACTTCCTCGTTGATGGTCTAGAGGTCGTAAGCGTGACTGCTGAGCTTGAAGTCCGGGTTTCGATTCCCGGGTCGGGCAATGTGTTATTGGGTTTTTTCATCAAGAATTTCTCAGTAGCAGCCACGGAGTCAAAATTTGAGCCTGGATGATGGCAATAGGCTCGCTCCCTTTACATGGAGCTTAAACATAACCGGCGATATGTGGGTGTACTATTAGATACTGCAGGGGCGGATTTGATACGTTGGCTGCCCTAGGCCCTAGGCCTACGAAAGATTGCCACCCTCCTATGTGCTGTAAAGCATGAAAAATTAAATAAACTATACAACGTGTAACGTTAAATGCGCAACCCCTGAAAACAGTTTGATCAGAATCACGAGCAGAATCAATTGAACCTCTTTTTAATATAGGTCACATTTTAAAAAAAATCTTCATCAAAAATGTTGCCCTGTCTATTTATTGATAGGTCAAGCCATCACGCTCGCAACCCCGCCAAAATAGGTAAACAAACACACACAAATCGTTTTCGTCCAATTTAAATTTTCTCATACGCGGGATAATAATAGTTCTTGGCAGTAAATCTAATTGCCAATAAACTAAAACAGCACATAAAACCATAAAATCTTTTGAAATGTTTTTTTCTCTCAAAATTAGGTCAATTAAATTAAAAATCATTTGGGGTGTCTGAGGTTTTGCGCATTCACACGTTACACGTTGTAGAAATTAAATTAAAATGGAAATATAAGATAGTCAGTAAATGATTTAATTATCAATAAACTCAGATACTGATTCTTACCATTTCTTTTTGTGAGTTTTATCACGAAGGCCGTGAGGAGTTACTAAAAAAAACGACCTTATTTTGCCGCCCTAAGCCCGGGAATTTCCCTACCACAAGTCAAAGTATAATAAGTACTAACCTACATTTTGATACAAGTGTATTTTTGTGTGAAAATCATAATGCGGTTCACAGAATACATTCTACCTACTTACCAAGTTGGTAGAATGTATTCGGAAAGTTTCGGAAAAAAGTGGCTGTGACATACGGACGGACGGACGGACAGACGGACAGACAGACAGACAGACAGACATGACGAATCTGTAAGGGTTCCGTTTTTTAATTGCCATTTGGCTACGGAACCCTAAAAAACATTTAAATTATGCATTGAACTAATTTGGACTAAGTACATGTACCTATGTAAGTTTAATCTGTGGCAATTTTGCTATCCGGACAAGTGTGGAAAAAATAGTAAAAACGCACGTGTGTGAAATATAATGCATTTTGAACCTAATCGTAGTGCGATAAGAACCAGTTTTCGAGGAAGTGTAGGTTTTGAAAAACATCTTGAAACAGCTGTCTCTTAATAGATTAAACTCCGTATGTTGAGACACGTAAGTACTTATATTTTCTTCAAGGGCCTGTAAATTGTGAAGGTTATAATAATGTTGTTCTAGATATTCTCAAGCTAATTAAAATTAATTTTACGATGACTAGACGCAACTAATTCACTTGATAAACGATCATTTATATTAGTAAGATAATTTGACGACCCGAATGCAGGCGTAGTGTTAGTGAGACTGCCTTACGTTCTTAGGGTCCTGGTTTCGAATCCAGGAAGGTGCAAATGTTTGTGTGATGAGCATGGGCATTTATTTCCGAGTCATGGATGTTTATATGTATAATAAGTATGTATTTACAAACAAAAAAGTTATGTACTTATATAGTTTATCAACTATCTGGTGTCTACGACACAAGCCTTTCTTAGTGTGGCATTAGATGGCGCTGTGTGTTAATGTCCAGCGATATTTATTTATTTATTTATAATAAGGCAGCCTCTTTAGTCAAATGTAGCATATTTGCGATTGCTGATCGTGGGGTCCTAGGTCCTGGGTTCGTTTCTGTAGTCAGGCAGTGTTATTGGATTTTTCAATCAGGACTTTCTCAGTATGCATTTTCTTTCTAGACTCCGTGGTTGGCGGAGCCTGGACTTGTGCCCGTTTGTTGTAAATATGGACACATGATCGTCGCGTTATAATGCATCCATTTGTTTAAATAATCTGAACGCGCCCTCTATTAGACTAATAGAGATGACAACTCGTTCGGGATCGTCTAACACGGCTTTTTCACGTAACCATCGCTTTGATTAGAACGTAGCGTCCAGCTCTCATTTTCACTTTGATTGTATTTAGCAAAAGGTGACGACATCATGATTAATGAACAAGTCTGAAAAGTTTCCATTGTGTTGTCTATGAATTCAGAAAAAAAGTAATAAAACCTCTGTTTCTATTTTTGAGACCCCATTGATAATTCGATACAGTGTGAAGTTCATCACACTTCGTAACAAAACCACACATCTAAAAAAAGCTTAATTATTTAGTAATTGACATTTCACTATAAATAAAACATTAAAATGTCGAATCTGACCGTGCCAAAATGGCTGCCAATATTGGTTGGCCCGAAACCAAGTGCGGTGTACTCTAGTAAAAATAAACTTTGGTAATTCCTTTACTAGTGAAGTTTATCGAAAGTGTTCGTGAGAATGAGTTCAGTGCCCAACCGGCCCAATGTAAAGTTGGCCAAACTTTGGTACAAATATAGAACGGAACCAAAGGAAAAAGTAGAAGAAATAGTGGAAGATGTCCCAGACCCTCAAGAAAAAAAGGAATACGAAGCGTATCCTCCTTACAATTTCTCGTGGTTTATTGAAAACAAAATCGCGGCGATGGGTTTCCCTCAAACAGTGGAAAACCTGAACTATGTAGCGGATGTAGGAGTTAATCACCTCATCACGTTGTCACCAGAGAGAATCCCGCCAATTTTGGAGTGCGAGAAAAAATTGAAATGGTCAGAGATAAGGATCAAGGAGTTTGGTGCTCCTACTTTGAAACAGATTCTGAAGTTTATTGAGATTTGTGAACGTGCTGAGATAAGAGGAGAGGTCAGTTTTTTTATTTGTATTATTTATTCATTGAAAAAGTTTTTCTTTAAAGTTCACACACAATAGTAGTAGTTCACATTCAATTCTTCTATTTCATTTGTCATCTGATGACACTTCTTTTCTTCAATTTATTTGAGAAAAATAATACCTACATGTATGTTTTTTTTATATGTTGTAATAGTTATGTACAGTAACCACCACTAGATGGCGATTGACTACACAAACTTCACTGTTTACTTAACGTTCTATTATTGTTGGATTGTTTAGTACGAGATTGTTGCAAAGTTAATGGAGTTTCATGCAAACTATTTACCAGCAGTATTGAATGCCCAATAAAACATACACTCAAGTCGTAAATACTTAATAGATACTTATCATCTGGCCAGCCTTGTCCAAACTAGGTATATCGCGAACAAAAGCTCCAATATTCTCCAAAATAATATCTTTACATTATTTCCTCTCAATATTTCAGGTGGTAGGTGTCCATTGCAGACAAGGTCGCGGTCGGACGGGTACCTTGCTAGCATGCTACCTGGTACACTTCCAAGACATGGCGCCTGAACGGGCCGTCCTCACTGTGAGGGTCAAACGACCAGGTAGTATTTAATACTTAGGTAAAACTACTTAAGGACTTACCTAGTTTTAAACATATATTAACATCATGTATAATAAGTATGTATTTACAAACAAAACAGTAACTATGTATGTATTTCAACTATCAGGTGTCCACGACACAAACCTTGTTGCTTAGTGTGGCACTAGATGGCGCTGTGTGTAACGTCCAGCGATATTTATCTCTTCAGTAATCCCCGAAGAGTAAAGCAGCTACACTTCGCCAGCTATGGTTTAGTGTACGTGGCGAGCATATTTCCATGAACTCCTTCCTGCTACTAAGAAATTGATAACTCTTTGACCGACCTCGGAGTTGAATCATGAAGCTAACTGGTCATGTTCAGCAACAGAATATTAAAAAAACAACACATTATTACGCCCCTAATCCCGGAAGTGCACGCACAAATCTAGACTGGCGTGTCTCTGAGAAATTCATGATGGAAAAACCCAATAACACTTTGCCCGACCAGGGGGTCTACCACTTTAGCAGAATCAATAAAAATGAATCACGAAAATTAAAAATTCTTAAAATGGACTCTACAATAATGGTTACAAAGACCATTAAAAAAAAATAACGTGATTCATTTACGGTTCAGCTAAAGCGGCCATTTTAGACCCCCTGGGAATCGAATCGGACCTCATGCTCAACAGCCGCGCATGCGACTACTAGACCAAATATAGTCGAAAAATTAAAAAAATATATAGTATAAATAAAAAACATGGGGCGCAGTCTTTGGAGACTGCCGATGGAAGTGAAATCGGCTACGAGTGCTACGGAGGGTTAGGTCACGCGAGTTCTATGATTTATGTTCACCCAAAAAGTGCTCAACGCGTTGCTCAAGTTTAATAAAATCCCACACCTCTTTTCAGGTTCGTGCGAGACCTACGAACAAGAAAAAGCAGTATGTCACTACCACGACTGCTTAAGAGGAACTATTGAAAAACCCGACTATCGTTTAGCTGATGACAAGCTTTATTTCGACTTCTCAATGAAGTACATGTACAACGACGACGAAATATCATTCCGTAAAAAAGAAAAAGAAGTTGAAAAGACAGAAAACCAAGATGGCGACGATTGGGACCATAAAATTATCAAACTTGGCGATCCGAAAGAAGAGAAGCAAGTAAAAATAAAACTACCAAGGAAAAAAACAAATGCAATGGTAATCAATCATAAGATTTATTTTTAATTATTTACAATATTTTTCGGTTTTTTTAATTGTATGGTTTTCTTTGAATAAAATATAGTTTGTTAATTTCCGTTTTATTATGTTAATTAATTTTTAGTGAATATTATGAAACAATATTATGCCTGAGTTTGGCAGTATTTCATAAAATGGGGTGAAAAAACTTTAAACGGTATTTCTGTTTTGAATTCCCATAATTATGTTACTACAACGTTACTAGTATTATTATTGTTTTAATTTAAACATTGTTTTTGGCTATCAAAACCATGGAATAAGTGTGACAATACTTTTCAAAGTTTTGTTCGAATTCACCTCCGGGTTGCCTTCGCCCCATTTTACCAATATTACATTGAATTTTCAGTGAAATCTGTCAAAAACACTATATATTTTTACGTTGTTTTAATTGTAGGTAGCAACACCTTTGTTAAAAAAAGGTATAGCCGAAAAAAATAAGTCATGAAATTCTCTCCAACATAACGAAATACAGACTTCTTCTCATTAAAAAATAAATACACAGGCATCAATTTCAAATTAAAAATAACACCAAAATTTTACGATTTCCTCTGTATAAGGGCGCCCAGCAGCCCTGGTTGTTGCCACGGTCTGGGTACAACTGTCAAACTGACAACGCTGTGGCCTCTCTTTACTTTGATGTTTATTCTTTGACCAACCGAGCTCACCACAATATCGTTGACTTGGGACATATCTTGAAAGTTCTCGTGGTTCAGTGAACCAAATTGGAGGATTTCATCATATTCTTGCAGGCCCTGGAAATGAGAAAAATCTGATTAATATGTATAATGTTAAATTTTAATGAATCATCGTGACATCTACCAATCCACACTGGGCCCGAATGATGGATTATCGCCCATTCCCATTCATAGAGAGGAGGCCTGTGTCCCAGCAGTGGGAACATTAATAGGCTGATGATGATGATGATGATTTAATGCACTTTGATAAAGCGGTTGTGTAAACCAGCTTTAACCTATCTAATGGTTAGTAGCAGTTTCTTGTTATTGACAGAAGCATATAATGTTCCCACTGTCGGGAGACACGGTCTACAGAGAGGGAATATGTGCAATTCACAACGTGGGCCCAGTGTGATATTGACAAAACCAAAAAAAATAATATGTGGCTTGCTCCCAGTTGAGAAATAACGCTAGTTGGTACAATAGAGCCTTAGTAGATAATGAAGGATGACTTAATAACTTCCAAATACATTTCAACACTCTTTGTTGAAATGTTTTTGGAAGTTATACAGGGTGGAATCTTTCAATGCCACCTGCCCTCGTATTCACAAACGTTTGGAATGAATTCCGATTCGACAAGTCGTATGTCTATCTTTTTTTGGCATAACGAAAATAGACATACGTCTTACCGAACCGAAATCGAATAGAAGCGTTGTGAATATGGGGTCCGGAGGGAAAGTACTCTAAATACTGGAGATTGAATTTATAACTGTTCTTTAGATTTCATGATTTTCCTTTCATTTAATTTATCATGTTTGTTAGAGAGATTTGATCCATATGGTTGGCCCCATCGATTAATTAAAAAAAAGTACAGGATGTAATTTTTTCGAACTTTAGTCAGTTCGATTCCCTAGTGTAGCAAGCGAATTTTTGAAAATCTGTAAATGCAGATTCGTTTCTTTTTAAAAATAAAAGAATGTTTCCTTTACGTAAAATTAGCTATATCCGGTATTTCGAGTACTTCCCCTCCAGGTGGCATTGAAAAATTCCACCCTGTATTTAGTTACGGGCTGCAGACTGCAAACGACACCACTTGTTTCTATGAATCTCTAACAATTTGATTCCGAGCGCGGTGTCAATACTGCCTGCGGTCGCGGTTAGCTAGCCCATAGACAACCGTCCACAGGCCCGCATCTACGGTGGCCGGTAGCTACCACGTGGCCCCCGACGCCCGGTGCGTCTCCCAAGGCGGCCGGGAAGAGAGGCTCTCTCCCTGTCTCGTTCCGCCACCTCCTTCGCTAACATGACTGCTTCGCAGAAGGAGGTGACAGCTTCCCATTCCGTCTCGCTCCGGACCATGGATTGAACCAGGGACGGACGCGAGAGCCGCCTCCAACTTTAAACATGATTATGTAAATCCATGTCATACTTACACCTATGTCCGCAGGTGACCCGTCTTTGACAAAACCAACTGTAGCAAAGACTTCCCCATCTTCAGCAGCAAGAGGAAGAGAGTCTCCAGTGCTGCTGCCGTTTGTGTAACCGTTGCTTGATGCAGCAACAATCACTGATGGGCCTTCACCATTTGAGCCCCGAAGGTGTTTGTGTACCTCTTCTAGACCCCTTTCAATCGATTTCATGAGGCTTTTGTGATCATTTTGGAGACCTGAAATTAAATTGTGAGTTTCAGTATTTATACTGAGACTGTAAAAGTTTTCATGTTTTTTTTCGAAGCATGTCCTTTGGTAATACTTCAAATTACTTTAGCTATGTATGTACTTAAGTGGTTCAATAGTTATTGTCATTTCTAGATCTTTGACAATTTTAACAGGTAGTCAGTGACCCAAAAAGTCTAACAAACAGTCTTAATGGGTTATGGAGGTCAGGCAGTCACTCCATGTAAAATACTGGTATTCAGCATCCGGTTATACTGGAAACCGACGCCAACATAGTTGGGAAAAGGCTAGGTCGATGATAAAGTGGTTCAATAGTTTACAAGTACAATAATATGAAATAATCAAAGGTCATAGAAAACCTTCAAACCTGCTTAGTCATTCCATGAGCTGATCTGTTTTTTTTTCTATTGAAGATCAAATGATGTACTTACAAATTATACGATGCCTTGCATGTCGGACCTTATAAACATCGATATCATTCCGAGGGAAACCTTCAGCATCAACAAGAGAGTCATGCATGCCAACATTATTGGTTTCCAATACAGCTGTATGTTCACGAATTTCCATCTCCACTCTGTCTTTTTCTTGAATTAAATTCAGAACACGTTCCCTGGCGGGTCCATCCATGTTAATTCCTACCATTTTACCACTTTTAATTGAAGCTTTTTTTTAAGTTTCTTCGATGTTTATTTTTTTCACGAATAAGTAACCACGAACATATTGACACTGACACAAATAACAACTCCCACAAGTCACAACTGACAGTGACAGAAATGTATAATGTTGCCCTACTATTATTGCGTAAAATTATCGTTATTGTTATAACGGGTATTCGTTATTTGAGTGAACCGTTATTTAGTGTGCCTAAATGCCACACTCAGTAAACGTTTTTTTTTTTACAAAATAAAACGTTCGCAAACGGCGATCGTATGACTTTTTGAGTTTCTGTGGTTTTAGCCTATCCTTAAGGGAAAAAGGCGTGTTTAAAGGCCTTATTACATTACACGATTTATCGAGCCCTGCCTGCCGGGAAAGGGAAGTGTATTAAGGAATCAGGTGGTCGAGTGGTCCCGATCTAAGCGTTTTCTATCGCATAATGTTTCTTATTTTGAACACCTTGCTCTGTGCAACATTAACCGTGATTCGTATGATTCTCGGTCTAGTTGTTGAAAGCCAATGGAAGTGAGATAAAAGCATTGAGCTTAACTACACTTTAGCATTTTTACTGGGGTTACGGAACGTGTAACATCTATAGTTCCCGCGCGAGCTCCGAAGAATCAGTAGGTTACTTTAATCATCGGTGGCTTTATTTCAAGTTGTAGAATCCTCAGAGCTCACACGCGGACTATATGTCTTCGCTCTGTTGTTCTTATATGCCCCATCCGAGACAATCAGGCGTTCTCTCGATCCCCAAACTCGATCTTCTCATCTAACTCCCCCAGTTACAGGAGAAATGGTCGTCAACAATAACCGTCCTTCACCAGAGGCAAACTGTAACGGCTCATCTGCGTAAGTAGATTGTCATTTCCTTGGCCTGGGAGCCAGGAGCCGGCCACAAATGCCAAATAATTTAACGGTTAGCTAATCTAGTCCTAGTTTTTATAGACTGAAAAAGCTCGAGTTGTAAATAAAGATTAAAAATAAACGCTACATACGCACTAGCTGTAAATAAAATGTTTTTTCATCCCCCATCTCGGAAAGAGTATTTTTGCTCTTCGATACTGAGTGCAAAAGCCGTTTTTATCCCCAAGAGGAATAAAGTAAATTGAATTTAGAACATGGTGCCCAATTTATCATACAACTTTTTTAATTTGTGAATAACTTGGACTCGGAACCTTCTTGGTGTACTTTTTTTAATTTGCTTCGCGCGCGCCATTTTCTTTTCATGTCATATTGTTAATAAAACCTTAGATTAAAAACAAGGAACTTGAAAACAAGTGAAAAGCCTAATATTATACCATTTATTATCTAGCGACGAGGAAATCTATTTGACGCCAACAGAATCAACTGAATTTGTTAATAATGCGCATTTTTTTAAATTGCGTTTAGTCATTTCTTCACTGAGGTGGGATGAAAAGTTACGTGTTGCACTCGAGTGCAAAGATTTTTCACCTCGTGCTCATTTGATTCCCTCGCTAACGCTAATGATTCTAAGGTTTGAATCACTCGCTGCGCTCGTGACTCAATTTTAGAATCTTTCGCTTGCTCGGTCATCAAAATCGAGCACGCGCGCGCGGTTAATAATAAACTTTGAACTTTTGTTTAACAAATATCTGTAGTACTTAATATAATGATTTTGTAAAAATGTGCTGTTTGTAGGGCATCAGAGAAGTGGTTTCATTGACTCGTTTCTTTGCTAACCTATATGTCAATAGCACTAGTTTAGACTCTTACACCTGGCAAGTGTATTAAAAAGGGCCCCTGCAAAAAAAATTGGTTGTCTGTAAAGTCGGTTTACGGACGATAGATTTACGTGATAACGTCATAATCATTATTTTATGTAATACAAAAAAGGAGGTGGAACGTTACTATGGAACGTTACTATTTTTCATGAGTGTTGCTGGTATTATCAATTTATAAGACGTTATCACGTCAAAAAGTTTTACTAACAATTTCTTTTTTGCTTGTATTTGACTAAAAAAGAATCCATTACATGTAACAACATCCATGTTTTTTACGTTACAACCCAATGCCCTTCTCTTTGTGAGTTAAAGTAATCATCATCAGTCTATTAATGTTCCCACTGCTAGGACATACGCCTATTATATGAGAGTTAAACTAATACGAAATAAAATGTGTGTGTGGTTAATTAAAAGAAAAAAGAAACGACCAAATAATTGTTACTTTTCATTTATTTGATAGGTATTTTGTTATGAGATTTTAAACGGATGTAATGCTAAGATATCCTTTTATACAAAAAATATCAGAAGCCATTTAGTAGATTTGCCACGATTTTACATAACAAATATAACAATGATTTAAATAAAAATGACCAGATTAATAATTTTCGTAATAATAATAATTAAGCTTAATAACAGGGACAGATTTATATTAAAAAACTTACAAATAAATGGTGAGCGATGGTTAACACTTTGAAAGAGGTTACATTTTAAAGCAATTATTTCAATAAATATCAAAATATTCTTAGCGCTTTATTAAACATCGTCTTTACGATTGTGTACTTGATGTACTTATAAATATAATGGTCATCATGATCAGATTTTTGATTTTAGTAAATACGAAAAGCACCCTAGACTCTGGCGATAGTCGTGAGTGATTTTCCATTTTCTGTCAAACGAAATATCCGTTTCTTTTTCTCGACAAGAGATTGTGCAGTTGTGATAAATACATAAATTATATACAGAAGTGTATAAAACAAGATTAATTAACAAATCAAAAATCATGTCTAATGACAAATAAGACTTAAAAATATGAAGGGAAACACATAATTGTGCATTACAAAAGAAAAAGTATTCTATTATCACCTTAACAGATTACGGACGACGGCTTTGAAACAATCTGTCTAAACGTGTATCTGGCGAAATACACGCAAGAGTCCGACAGTCTGAAAGCGGTAGCCAACAATCACCTATCTTCATTAATCCGTTAAACCAAATGGTCCCTAAAGAAAACAATATTAAAATCGTCATCACACTTTACCAGTCTCGTAAAGAGACAATAATACGCATTTTTACATACAAAAAACATAGGTACACTAACAATTATGGCAACGTTGACAATAAATAAGAGAAAGTATTTTATTCACATCGACTAATGAACAAACATGTCCTGTAAATCTTGACAGCACAAATAAATAAAACAAGAAATTACGAAGTGCAAAAAACTGGCGCGGATTTTAGAAAAAAATACAAGGCAACAAGTGCAGACTTTAAGTTTTACTAATACCATTATCTATAAATTGTTCTCACTTAAATTAAAAGCCATATTGGCGTATTTTTTTATTAAGCTTTGCTTAATTCGCGCGTTGGTTAATTTTATGTTAGTTATTAAATGTTATGTCGGCACTTCCCTAGGCATGCGAGCCGCTCTGTCACGTTAAAAATTTTAAAGGTGGGGTATATAATAATTTTGGCAATTGATTAAACATGATTTTAAATTGTATAGCATAACGTCAGAGCGACTTGCATTGCGTAGGTGCTGTCCCCAACTCCGTAGTTTTGATGTGTTCAGAACTATGAAGTGTGGTAGTTGGCGTTAAATTAATCGTCTAAAGTCGGAATGGTTCGCGTTTCTCCGTAGTTCGAGATGATGCCGGAGTGCCGCGTCGTGATGCGGGCGTGGTGGGCGTTCCCGTGTCGGACGCGTCTGAGGGCTTTCTCAACAGCCTTGTCACTGCGGTCTGCTGACCTGACCGCACTGGCGTTGTGCTTCCCGACGGTGTCCTTTGCCTGTTGTAAAATAAGACACATTAGTAACCTTCCTCTTAATACACAAAACATGCAAAGCACTAGTCAACTCTAAATAAAAAAAAGAAAAACAAAAATATAAACCCATTTTTACCGCCAATTGTTCTACAATCAAGAAATACCAACGAAAAATTTAAACTACAAAAAACAAAAATGATAAAACAAAAGAAAAAGCACACTTCATAAGTTTAGTAATTACCTATTGGCATTATTGTTAGTATGGTGATCCTTTAGTACTGGGATGCGGCTTCTGCCGGGTGTTTGTCCTTCAGTAGAGGCAAACGACCCACTCCTATGTTGATGTTAGCGAGCACACAGACAGACATACAGAAAATTAGTCAGGACAACAGAAAAGGAAATATGTTAGATTGTCACTGCACATGTATTTAGAGTTAGACTTAGACCACAGCCTTGTAGTTTTTTAAAAACTTTTTCAAGAATATTCTGAAAGAGAAATGCATGTGCAGAAACAAAGATAGAAACAGATCGTAAGGCACAACATACTCGTAAATAGATCATAATTACATATCAATACTGAGTAAGGTGTGACTTAAAAATATTGCAATATATTAAAGATAAAACTAACTTTATCAAGAAGGTAAAGTTTTTTACGTCAAACCTAAGCAATTTTTTCACATTTGTTTCCTCAACTTTTTGAACATATTGCAATATTGTTTTTTTTTTGGGATAAGGCAAGGCCAACTGCACATAGTGCAGTTTTATGTACAGAAGAAGAAGCATGTCATAAGGATACTGGGATGGAGTGCGGTAAAGGTTCCAAAATAGTCGATTTCGATTGATCGTCGACATATTCGGTCACTTCAATGTTTTATGGTGCAAAGCTATCATTAGCCGTTAGTGCTTCAGGCGATGTTAGTATTATTGTATGCAGTGACATTATCAACAAGTGACGTGTTCTTAGTGCGATAAACAATCTTGAGATGAACGGATCCATGATTCGACAAGCAGATGATCTGACAGATGTGAGCATGACATTTTGTGGCGATGACATGTAGATACGTATGAAAACATAAATTCAAAAATTCAAAGAGCATCAATCAAAAATAATCGGGCAAAAACCGAAGCTAGCATTCTACAAGCTTGTACCCTTTGACGTCGCGCTGGGTCGGCTTTGACGCTTCGCCGCTCGACTCGCTTATATTACTCTCATATTCATTGTCGCTCGTCATTCCCGATATGCTGAACAGTGAGGAGTCGTCTTCAGGACTTCTCTGCTCTGACTTCCTCGAGGGGCCTTGGGAAGTGGGACTGGGTTCTTGGGAAGTTTCTCTTGAATGCGATTTCCTAGATATTTTCAATCGCCTCTCACCGGACGGGGATCGGTGAGAGCGGTTCCCAACGTAAACTGGAATTTTAGTGGAACCTTGGGTTTGGAATGCTGGATGAGTATGGGATAAGGATTTGGGATGTTCGGACGCCATTGACGATGGCTGGGAATGTGTCGAACTGTTTTATTTTGTTTTCCATTTTGCATGCGGGAAGGAAAAAAATATAATCATTTAGTTAACGCTCTGATAATTCTGTCGATTTTGTTAGTAAAAACCACACTGTGTTAAGCGGCTTAGCTGGCTACTTGTAACATGCCTCTGGACTTCTCCAATACCAAACCTTGAATTAAGTTTATCCACCACCCTTTTTACATACATAATGCGATATCAGAGGACATAACAAAGAACAATATCGTGATCTGCCCCAATACAGGTGCACCCAAACATGTTTAGACGGACCCTTGACGTCACTACACCTAAAACCCTCAAGAAGCGTAACGTGCTCAACACTCGTGTATCTTTGAAACCCTTTTTCGGACGCAATTTCATCTGTTAAACCTGTAATGATTCTAAACTCTTTAAATGACCATGTTACTTAATATAGGGGTCAACGAGAACTCATAGGATTGTTGATCAAATTGCGTCAGCAAAAATCAGATACACGTTGGACAAACAATTCAAGGGCGAACTCTGAGTGTGTACCTCACTAACGCCGGCACCGGTGACAATGTCGGTATACTGGATGTGCGGTACATCCCGCCGGTAGGATACCTGTCCGTGCGTATCAGTACACCGGTTATTTTACAGTTTTATGTTGCTACATTTTGGTGGAGAAATGAATGATTTTGAAGGGTTTTTTTTGTGATAATAATAGAAGATATAGGAAGATACCCTCCTGATCCTCTTTCGGTTATAGCTACCAAACTAAATGGAAACTATTACTTAGGTGCATGCCCTCTTCTCTTACTCTCATTATCCGATAGGATGACTATAAGATAGATCGGAAAGAGGTCAAGGAATATAAACTTAGAAGCATGAGACATTTTTTCTTTTATTTAATATTGGTGTTAAGTCTGGGGGGAGATGTTAACCTGACAGAAAAAAAGAAAAGAGGGCCTAAATAGAATCATTCATTTCTCTAAATAAAATAATGAATGTAGATAGATCGTCATGTTCAGGATTCTCAAACCATTCCAAGTACCGTTTATAGTAAAAGCGGCTTTTGAACGATACTAACTTGAACCATGTCTACATTCACCAAAAACGTTCCATAAAAAGATTATTTGGAGTAACGCACCTTCCGCTGGCCGGGGTTAAGAAGCCGGTTGGCGTACGAGGCCGCGATCCTCCGTTAGGTGTGGCAACACCAAGCTTGCTGGCGTTGGCAGCCGCACGTGCTATCGATGTCTTTGTGTTTGTCACCCTTCGCATCGGGATGCGAGATGGTGTCGATACGTCATCTAAATAAGAAATAAAGGAAATTGAATAAAAACAGATGGGCATGATTAATCAAAGGCTGAGTCCAGCTTAAGAGACTTTAATTAACGTTGAAGTAGAAATAAAACAAAACAAAAGTTGTTAACAGTCGAAGCAGCTAAATCTCTTCAAAGCCATATCGAATAAATAGATTATGTGTTCCTCACCTGTACTATCTAGAGAGAGATTTGATCCGTGTCTCGATGGTGGTTTGGATCCGGCCCGTGAGCCCGGCCTTGAGCCTGGTCGAGATCCTCCAGGTGTTAGCGTTGACCTGTTAAATCACACATAACATTAAATCTACGAATAATCTCAGAGATCAGAGATCTCATTTTTCAAGTTCAGCTAAGAAGTTTAAATGATGTTCCAATATTTATTTATAACTCACCTAGGCACGCTGGTTTTCTTATACCTCGCTCCAAGTCCACTTGCTGCTTCGTTGTCACTCAAGGAGTCAGGTGTGCCAGCGCTCAGCGAAGACCTTGAAGCCCTGCCCGCCACTCCTCCCGCGGACATCGGCACGGACCGAGCTGTGCGTTCCCTTACCTATCATGGAAATTTTATTTTTAATCTGTACTACTCATAGTCGTAACCAATTAAGCATCAGCTACTTCAAAATGTTCGTGTCTAATCTCATGGAAAAGTGACTATTGCAATCAAAGCAAATATGATATTCAAATTGATACACAATTAATGCTATAATCATGCTACTCTAGCGGACTTGACGGTGTCTACATTACGTACAAATACGATGGAACTAACACAATGAACAAATAATAACATAAAACCTCAAAAATGATTCGAGAGTGCAATCAACCGCGCCACTTTCACACTGCCTACATAGCATTACCCAATGATATCCTGGAGAGGGCTGGTAGCCGTGGTGGTGGCTATAGTGATGCGCGCCCGGCGTCGTGGAACCTTGAGATCTTGAGTGGCCGTATATGAACGCCTGCTTTGTGCCATGTGTTGAACCGACGTGCAGGGGATACGAACACGGAAGCTCCTCGCGCTGCCGTAGAGCCTCAAATATAGGCCTCAGCTGCTCCATAAACTCTTCAGCTAAACGCACCAATACAAAACCGGGGGGCTTATTAAGGAAGGAACCGTAAAAAACGAAACAACTCGTTTTTTGTCTTCATAGTGCCAATCGTTTTTTATTCCGGAACGCGTTTGTTTATGACGACGAATTTTCACGTTGTTACTATTAGTCCACACGTTTAGTCGAACGCGAGTGAATTTTGCTGATGCGGGTATGATAGGAGACGAGCGGGATGGGTGAACGAAAATACATTACCAAAACATCCATAGGCGTAGACGTGCCACCTCTCCAATGCAGTGGATCCAATGAAATACACTAACAAACAACACCAAAACACTACACGAGCCTGTGCGTCAATGCATAGCTTGAACACTAATGCAGTACGACCAATCTCTACGAGCTCAACACATGCTGCACTCACGACACTGCACCTTGCAAATGGATGTACACAATCCATGTGCAAAGTTCAATCAGAAAACAAAGCGAAAAAGTTGATTCCCAAACCGATTGCTCCCTCCAACAACTACTGTGCGCTTTTTTACTTGTGCGAAATTAAAACTAATTTCTATCCTGTAGGAGAGAAGACTTATTTAAGTATAGCGGTTTGAGTACTTACCTTTGTAATAGGTCCAGTGGACGGTGGTGTGTTTGTGTTAGAGCGGGGCGTACGCGGCCTAAACGCTGCCATGCTCTGTGATACTCCATCGGCCAGAATGAATTGCTCTCGCAGTTCGATGTTGGTGCGTCCCTTGGCTGCATGCGGGCGGCGTCCGGTGCGCGGGTCACAAACGGAACAGGATAGGACAGGGCCAAAGAAAACCGTTCGGTAAAAGGAAAGGCGGAAAAAATAACACCGAAACGTGTTAAAAAAAAACGGGACAGCGTGCATAGGTAGTGAGGAAAAGAAAAAAAAAACAACAAACAAATCAGAACATGTCAACATAAACAAACATAACAGTTTTAAAAACATGGGGGAGGATTTTCAATTTTGTGCAGTTAGGAATAGGAATAGTAAAATACGATTAGTATATTCTCTCACCAAATATTATGCAATTGTATAAATCAAGAGCAAGATCGAACTTAAGATTCAGTAAAATATTTACAAGATTATAAAAGTAAAAAAGGAAGTCATGGTCTTAATAACTCATAAATAAAGAAGTATTCGTCAAATATTTACATTTACATTGCGAAGAAAATTGTTAAGTAATTTAGTAATCACCAATATATCTTGCGCTTGAATTATAAACAATTAGTATCTAACTACCAAATAAAACAAATTCCATAATAAAAATACTTAATGCAAATAAAGAACCATTTTCATGCCATTACGTATATTAAGCAATCTTTATTATTTATCACCACATATAACCACTACAATATATTTTATTAATAATAAATTAGTATACACCCAAACTACAGTAGCATTCTACACATTTGATGGAATAAAAGCTGTATAACAATAAAAGCACCAAACGTGTAAAATGTATTTATAGAGCAAAATAATTCTACAACGTTGCAAAAGTAAAATCTAAGCCACACCAATTAGACGGACGTGCGATGGAACCATAATATTTTACAAGTTTGGTGTAAATAAAAGCCAACAAGTGATAAAAAGAATTTAGAAAGGTTCCAAGGCATGTCATATCTCTTACCGAGCGGGCAACAAGCTTCATGCTGCTCCGGCTTGCTCGGATCAGGCAGCGGTAGCACTAATGATACTACTTATGTAAAGGGGATTCCATTGGGATTTAAAACAAAATATAAAAAAAAGTAAAAAAATAACGAATTTTATAAGGGACCACGGGAGGTGGATTGGGCAAAGCGAATACGAATTAGTAAATTAGTAGCAACATCAAAATTGTATGTGGACATAATTAATGCTTACTTTAGCAATAACAACATGTTTGCTGAGACTAGCTCTTTGTTGATAAATGCTTCACAATGGGAGTGAAGTGATTAATGCTGGCTATGTAAGGATTCCTATTATTTTTCTAAAATTATTCAAATAATTGTTTTCCGCATTGAGTTATAATTAATTGAAGCAGTTTTAAGATTTAAATATTTGTGGTCAAATGATATAACGTTATAATATCATTTGCGTTATTTTATATTACTTATTTATCATATCGCGGTCGAAACCGAAATCGTTATAACGTTATTAGAGTTACGTTTTTCGCTGGCAACATCGATACTGCGCATGTCAAATACATCGCGTCGAAAAAGAAAACAAGAACAATGGAATTCGCCACCGGTCGATTTTAACTCGTGTTGACTCAGTTTTTAAATGTGATCCGTGTGTTAAACGTCTGAAACATGACGGGGACTATAATTGAAAACTTAAGTGGGCGAAAACTGGCCATTTTAATCAGTTTCCTTTTGCTATGTCAGGTAACATGTTTCTTAATCGGTGGGTTGGTCGCACCCATGCCTGCAAACGCTCAAAATATACTCGCTACCGTGTGCCGAGATACTTCTACTGCAAAAAATGACACGACAAAATGGTATTACAACCGTGGGAAGGGTTCTTGCAAGACCATCGACCTTGGGGAAATGCATCATGATTTGTCGGAGACCGACATAGTTTTCGCTTTTCAAATGCCGGTTCCGCGAGAGAGCAAGGTTCTTGACTATTCGCGATGGCAACAAAACCTGATCGGAGTACTGCAGGTGGATATAAAATACCACTCGCAGATCGAGGTGCAGTCACGCAGCACAATAACAATCGACGCGCGGCTGGCGTATCGGAATAAAGGCGATCCCGAGGACAAATGGACGCTCTACACACAATCTGTTGAACAACGTCATCTAGACTGTGATATTGATGTGAAAAGTGAAGAATATCTGTACAACTGTTCAGCAATTCCTTTGTTTGAACTTGGTTCTTTGTTCCATGACTACTATTTACTCAATGTAAGACTCCCTGTTGACACACCGAAAACAAATTCACATATAGGGCACATACAAGACATGTGGTTGACTGTGATCAACCAAAATGGAGGTTTTATCAAAGTTTGGTTGTCTTTGAAAACTGTATTTTTCCCCTGCATTATTGGTATACTTGTTTGGTTTTGGCGACGTATACACATGCTTCAACGGAAGCCTGTACTGCTTGAGAAGATGCTTTTGAGTTTAGGTTTAGCCCTTTGCCTTTTGAATATGCCTATTGAGTACTTGACCTTACATTTTGACTTGCCTTTTATGTTATTGCTGGGAGACATTCGTCAAGGGTTATTCTATGCTACATTGTTTTCATTCTGGCTGGTCTTTGCTGGTGAGCACATGTTGATTCAAGATGCAGCGCAAAGCTCTGTGAAGCAGTACTGGAGGCATTTGAGTGCTGTTGCTATGGGATGTGTTTCTCTCTTCATATTTGACATGTGCGAGAGAGGTGTGCAGCTTCGAAACCCCTTCTACTCTATCTGGGTGACTGATATTGGCACTAATTTGGCTTTGACTTTCATTATTCTGGCTGGGATATCAACTGGGGTCTACTTCCTGTTCTTGTGCTACATGATCTGGCAAGTTTTCATCAATATCTCTCACAAGAGGCAGTCCCTACCTACTATGTGCTCTGTCCGTCGTCTACACTATGAAGGAATCATCTATCGCTTCAAGTTCCTGATGTTGGCTACCCTGCTCTGTGCTGCATTGACTGTAATTGGTTTCATTCTAGGACAAGTTGCTGAAGGCCAGTGGAAGTGGGATGAGAACATTGAGCTGGAATACACTTCTGCATTTTTCACTGGAGTCTATGGAATGTGGAACATCTACATCTTTGCTTTGTTGGTCTTGTATGCCCCAAGTCACAAACGTTGGCCAGTTGTTGAGAATACTTCAGACACACAGAATTTGAGCGAAGAGATGGAATTCAGCCCTCTACCTAGCGAGAGAGCTAGTAGTGAGATTTCATCTCTCACATCCTTCATTAGGAAGACAACTATTGACTAATTGTGCCAACTTCATATTTCAATTAATGTGTCGTAGTTTTTAAGTAATGTTTGCTCTTCCAACTTTTTGATGAATTTTAGATTCCATGCATTGGAAATAAAACTTGGGCCAATTTTGGCTATAAACTGTTTTAAAAGTATTGCCGTTATATGGATTCTTTGGCCCAAATGTTTGCCCCCAATTGAGATTAGATCCGGCGCAAGACGCGATTACGAAAGCGGCCGTTGAAATTCGCTTCTAAAATACAACTTTACGATAATTATGGTCATAAAACGTCATATTAGTCTATCTGGCGGTCGTAAATAGGCGTTCAGGCTTCCCGTAGGCGTTCATAGGAATAGGATGAGAGAATCTCTCAATATAGGCATTAGCCTTCCTTATAGGTAGAGCTCTTTGTCTCGCTGAACAAATTTTGTACTCGAATATTTAACCGGAAGTATAGTCCATATTTATTTAGTCTTATCGCAAATATGTAGGCTTGTCTTAGCTAAGCAGTAACCATTAGATTTAAGAATAAATTTCAAGACTTAATACTTTGTTTTAACTAATTTCGTAGTTTTAAGGTGATTTTGACAATTTTTTCGTATAGAATATCTTTGAACTGAGTAATGATTTATTTTCTTATACATTCATTATGTCTTCTAAGTTTACTTCTCGGAATCAACTTTAGGCAGCTAAGATTGTATTGAGTCATTCTAAAAATAGTTTTTTAGATCATTAACAGGTAGTTTGACCTTGGTATTTCCAGTTTCATACTGAGCTTCCAAAAAGTATTTTTTAGTGTGTAACTTGTATTCTGTGATTTTTATTTTGCATTTCTAAACAGTATTGCTAGTTTAAATTAGTTTTTTAACGATATTGCCAGCTACTTAATAATTTATAAAAAATAATGTAAGTTTGAATGTGAAATTAATTTTGTAATCTGTAGTTAATATTTGTACCCGTATAATAAAATTGAATTAAAAAATATGTGTTATTTTGTTATTTTAAAACACTGTTGAACAAATATTCCCTTAAAAATCTAAATGTATAGAGCAAAAACCTTATTAGAATGCCTTTTATTCAAAGGTTATTTAACCAGTTAAAAGCACCTTTTTCTAAAAAAAATATATAGAAAAAGATATCTTGTAATCAACGAAAAGTATAGATTTTAAGTAATTAATTTAGTAGAAGTTCAAAGACAACAAAAAACTAATTTTCGCCCAATACATAAAGACTTAGAAAAAAAATACTTGCCCATAAAGTTAGGGACGTTCACATATTAGTCAATATATCCCTTATTAGGGGGTTAACACATATCTATACGAAGTACCGAGACGTTTGATTGACACTTTGAATATCACCATACATAGTACCTAATACATAATATAAAAAACATTGATTAGAAGGCACTGGTTTGACCACGGTATAACAATAAAACAATACTAAAATTCTACCATTTTTACTTTGACGACGTAAGAGATATTATACTAAATTCAACAAAATGGCGCCATTTTGTTTTTCGTAGATTAAAAGTCAGTGCCTAGTAATCGGACAACTTTTACAGTGCTTTCGGTACAAAAGCATTGTAGAAGTTGCAAATAATTAGTTCTTTATGAAGCCATAAATTATAGTTGGACATATTTCAGATTTTTTATATGGAGGTCTGTGTATTATAAGATCTAAATTGGCTTCATAATTTAAAAATGTAATGTGGCGGCTTTCATTTGACGATAACAATTTTCAGTTATGTAACGATATTCTTGCATTTTTTTGCCAATCCACATTACATTTTTGATACAAATCCATAGTTCAGTGCTTAAAACATCATTTTTGTAGACAGGGTCAAAATAAGTTAATTTGAAAGGGTAAAATGATGTTTTATTCAGAAGAGTATTTTCTTTGATAGGTACTTATTTTTATCTTTTAATTTAAATTTCATTTAGGTAGGTAGGTATATAATATACTAAATGTAGGTAAAGAATACCTACTAAATTTGACATAGGTACATCGTAAAATTATCAAAGAAAAAGCTCCCCTGATAAGTTTTTCGTTCTTACTGCATATCAATATGGGTTAGGCGCCGTTAATATATTGGGGATTGGATTTTTGTTATTAATAATATACCTACTCAAGGGAAATTCACGACCATTTTATTTGGTCCTTCGGTTCAGAAACGTGGGCTTTCATTTTTAATTTTGCAGTAAGATCGAACTATATTACCTATAAAGATATATTTCGTTCAGATTGCCATGGGAAAATTCCTAATTAAAATAAAAAAGGGTAGGTATTATGGAGTTAATTATTAATTATGAGGCCTTTGGTAATTTTTGAGTTTTCAGGAATGTATAAATGAGAGACGTAAAAAAGTGACAACAATGACACCTTTATTATAAAAAATATTTGATTTTTTTATTAATTATACTTCTAAGATTTCTTTACCTAGGTAGTTATTAGGATTGATTAAGAGAAAATGACTTAAATATGTAGAGAAGTAAACAATACTCCCACGGCAATCTAATAAAGAATTTAAACGCCTCAATACAATATTACACTCTTGTGACATTTACTCAATTCCATCCAAGGATGTTTTTGATAGTGTCCAAAAGTGTTATATTGTGTACAACAGGCCTAACATGTAATTACTTTGACATAACGAAGTGTTATGATGAAACTTTACTCTCGAAGATTTAAAATCCACGCTACTTGTACTACGACTGACTAGATACGTCAATTTGACCTTTGTCTATGTGCATAATCCAAACAGTCTTTCTTCTCTGTCATATTCGAAACAATAGACAAAGATAGAATTACGTTTCTATAACGTAACTGCAAATTGTTTATGGTCAACAAGATTTTGTTTTACAACCTACACAATTTTTGACACTTGTTTGCCAAAGTAACCCATGTAAAGCCTATAGGAGTGTCCTATCAACCCACACCCCTAAGAACAAGGTTGTACATACCTCTGCAAGGGTCGTTCTTGACCAGGAACTCATCGAGGGCGACCCAGCCGCCTCCGACTCGTACCATGACGGTAGAACGGAGAATTCGGACCAGGCGTAGCTTTTGTGAGTCGCCGAACTGTATGGGAGAAATTGTTTGGGCTAGTGGCGGTTCTAGTAGTGCTAGTGGAATATTGAGAGCCATCAAAGTTCCATAGTTTGTGGAACTTGTTATTCCTATGCTAAGTAGTAGAAAATTCGGGGAAGTCCCATGACTCTTTAATTCTTTCCGTTACCTTTACATTTGTGAAACTTAGATATCTTAGTTGTGTAAAGTATTTATTTAAATGTAAAGTACGAAATTCAAATATGACGTTTTAATGGCTTCATTGAAATACATGGTCTCTCTTTAGCTCACACACTTAACACACAGCAGTAAGTTAACTTTTAATCATGAAAACTTCAGAAAAAATTAGGTAGGTAATAACAAAGGTTCAATAAACACAAGTCTATGATACCTGTTCCGTTTTACATACGATGGGAATAAAGGTACTCACCCTGTACTTGCCCTCTCCAACTTGGAACACCCTGAACTTCTGTCGGCAAGTACACAGCATGACGAGACGTTTCACTTCATCGTGGATCTTATCCGCGTCTGTTGGTGGGCCGCGGGGGCGTTCAACCTGGTGACAATATGGTAGGGTTAGAAAGAGATTTGTTCGGGGGTTGGTATAAGTAGGTAAGTTTTGGTTTGAACCAAGGCTTTCGTTGAAAATATAATAAATACATATAACGATACAGGCTTCCTTTTAATCTGGATATTAGGGCGCATTAGTAGTATGAGGTCGTTACCAAGGGGTATTGTTTTACCCAGTACTAACTGGGCTGTGGAGTCAGGAAGCTTAGTAAAAGCAGATGTAGTTTGTTGATGCCCTACACCTACATTGGTAGGTGCTAGGCATAAAGCCAATGGTCAATCAGAGCTCTTTTTATTTTAAGTCAAAATACTGTAGCAAAAATAATCGAAAAAAAGCCTACCTACATAAATTTTATCAACAACGAACCGTATCTTAGTAGGTAACAACAAACAATACCGTGAAAGCAAACGGCCCTTTCTCCCTGTCGCCAAAATGTGATATCAGTTCGTGATAAGATAATCTGTGCATTTTTGATAAGTGACACAGAATATTAAATGCAAACAAAGCGTTACATGGCACTGATGGTGATAAAATCATGTGTAGGCTGATTTTGAGGTTGAAAATTAGTTAGATACTTATTTTTCATTTCCTATAACAGTGATATAATGTATTAATTTAATCTAAAAACCGAGATTTTGATACACGTTAATCCGGCTCGAAGGACCAAAACATTCTGAAGATGACTTAGAAAGTATTTTTCTGCTACCTGTTTCTAGACTGATTTACGTGCATTCTTTAATATTATAGAATATAGTCGGTGCTCGAGTGATGGTTCTCTCTCAGCGAAGGCTGAAAATACCATCTGTTACTTGGGCACGTGTTGCTGCTTGGCCTCAAAGAACTTAATAGGTATTGCTTACCCAGTCAGGCCTGAGTGCGGCGATGAACTCCTCCCAATCGATGAGACCGCCGCCGTTCCTGTCGAACAGATCGGCAACAGCACCCATCTCTAGTCGGGATGTGTCGAATTCTGTACAAGAATAGAGGTTTAAGTACGGATTTATAGTAAGGTAACTTTTGTATTTGGTTTTTTTTATTTTTTACTGTGGGGCTATGGTTATTTTACGGATGTTTTTTTTTTTAATTATAGTCGCACCGAGTTGTAGCAGATCCAGCAACTATTATTAAAGACTCACGTTGACTGTGAAACTCATGAGGTGGACACATTTAATAATAACTTTTCAGCCTGTTTTTTTCCACAGCCAGGCAAAGGCGGGAGGCCGAGAAGGGCAGGAGGTCTTTCCTCCTTTTCTAAATCATTTTATTCGTAATTTCTGAGGACCAGTAGGTCCTCAGAAATTGTCTTGAGGTACGTGAAAGCTTCCTACCACCTCTAGCCTTTTAAGGTCGTTTGAATACTTACTGGTGTTGATAATTCCGTCGATGAATTCGTGTCGTGCGATGAGTCCGTTGTTGTCCTTGTCCATCTTGCGGAATAGGTCCGTCAGACGGGACTTCTTGTGGTTCATGAACTTCAGGAACTAAAGACAATTTAGAAGGAATATTAGTTTGACGACAAAGGTAAAATTGTTTGAGATTATTCCGAAGTTTTGTATGTCCCACAAAAGTACGTGATGTAAGGGCCAATACATATGAAAACTGGTCCTTTCGGTCTTTATTTAGACCGCAATATGGAAAAGTGTCCAAATGACTAAGAGCTACGTTATTTATTCACTTTCTGTAGATACTCGTAACAAATTGCTACGCAGTACTCCCAGCGTTCTGATGACCAGCAAAGCCTATTGGGTCTTGAAAATCCGATCACATCAATTACCAGCATCTTTGTATGGTCATATGCACGGTACGTTTAAGTTATATTATCTGCCTAGTCTCTTCATCGTTAAGGCATATTTTTCTCCCAACGATCTAAACTAGAACTCACCCTCTTTCTCCAGTCGTCCCAACTGAAGTTGGACACCCTCTGCAGTTCCTTCAGATGCACCAGACGCTCGTGCAGCCTCCTCTGTCTCTCCCACGCGAGTAACCACACGGTACGCCATTTGTCCCACAGCTGTTTAACGCGGGGTGACCTGAATTCTGGTTCTGCACCCTTGCCGCTAAAGAAAAGGTTTACAAATTAGTTGGTGAATGGTATGGAAACTTTTATGTCATTTTACTGGGGAGAAAAAGAAGGCATCTTTCACTATTTGACTAGATAGAAATTATGACTTTTTATGCAAATCTAAATGAATACTAGAATGTATTTTTTACAGTGACCTAATTTAATGCAAAAGTCTTTGTAAGTTTTAAAACCTTGAGTTAAAATAATCAAAGGATTTCTAAATATACAGTTGCCAGCATGCCAGATACTATTCATGCTGAATCTGAGCAAATAATACAATATAGCGAGGGCTGCCACACACAAAAAAACCCAAAAAAAAAACAAAGCATAATTAATAATAACATTTAAAAACTCCCCACTCTACCAGTGATTGTGATGATTTTGACGACATGAATAAAATGTATGTTGATAGAAACCATTATGCGATTGTGTCTACCTACCATTTGTGCGAACCTGAATTTTTACTTCTTTTTAACAAAACACATCTTTAGGAGTCACATCAAGTTTCAAACGCTGTTTTAAGCTTCCACGGTTAATAATCAAACTTACAATGTCAGTTGACACTTACGGGAAGTCTTCCGTGATTTTAAATTATTATGAGCTCCCGATATTTCGACGCTGTTGCAAGCCCGTGAGAACTCTCAATTTGTTAAAATATTTATCAAGTTCATATGTATTTGACGACAAATTAATTTAAATAGCTTTAATCTCGGCTTAGATGGCAATACTTTTATTTCTGGTAAAACTTCTTGAGATTTTTTTTTCTTTTAATGATTGGTAATTATTTAAATCCCGGTTTTTCTTCCTATCGTTTTTCTTAGTGTTTTTTTTCGACTGGCGCGATGTTTCCTAGACGAATTCCTGTAAAATCAGTACCCTTACCTTCCCTTAGCGAGGAACCTCGGTCCGTAGTGCGGCAGGTTGCGGTCGGGCGTCTCTCGACCAGGACTCACGCGACTAAAGCACACGCAACATTATAATCACAGGAAAACAACAAACCAAACCCTTAGTAGATGAGAAACCACGGCGTGAAGTTAGACCTTCTGGCAACCCTGTTAGTTTGTGCGGACGGAATGTGAATTTTGTTTTTGAAGCTGTAAAGTGCATTTTAGTTTGACGAAAACGGTGCGTGTTCTGACGTTTCATAGCTCGCGTGGAGTTAGTTTAGTATATCTTTCGACAACCTTTGTTAGTTTGTGCGGACTATGTAAAGTGAATTTAATTTTTAAAGCGGTAAAGTGCGATTTTGATTGCGTTGTTTTAAGTAGTTACAGTGTGTAGATTTTATGTTTTTGGAAGTTGTGCCGTAATAGTGGTAAGATAGAGTTTAGTATCGATTGATAGGTTGTTTTTTGTTTACTTATTTGAAGTCTGGATAGTGTTGAATTTCATTCAGGTTAGTGTATTGTGAATTTGTGATTGACAACCCTAGGTCATGCATTATTGAAAATAATCTTTACTCAAGCAAAAATACGCATTTATTTTTTTTTGCTCTGGAAAACTTTTCGCACTAGTGCAGAAAAAATTGTACGTCCAGGAAAATAAATCAAAAATTCATTTGGTATTAATATTTTTGTTCAAAGTAAAGAAATATCTAACTAAACATGCATCAAAAGATCTAAAAAGAATATCAACTTTTCAAAGACCGAAACCGAACAAGTTAATTGAAATTCGACTTTATTACTTGCAGGTAGAATTCAAAATTGTGTTTAACTGTTGATATACCTTTGATACTCTACAGTCTACAAATATTGAACTACATAAATATACCATTGTTTACCTAAGGCAAAATCCGCATCGACTGCATTCCAAGGATGCAAGTAAGTTAAAATAGATTATATGAAACATTCACATAACAGTCCAAGCGATAATAGTAGAACGGAAGGACCAAAAAAATTGATTATTTATCAAAAACGTTGGAATAGTTCTATTACTTTTAGGTACATTTAGTTATGGGATCTCTTCACCTATTTATTAATTAATGTCAGCAAAATTTTCTGTAAGTATTCAAAATATCTTAGGAATAGGAAACAATTAACAGTCTTTGGCTTATACTTACAGTTGCCAATTACTAGTGGTCTGGTGACCAATTTTATAAATAAAATCATTGTTGAGTTAAAAAATTAACGAATTTATAATATATATTACTGGCTAACTACGAAATTCAATACCTATTTTTAATTACACCAGTCATGCTAAAAACACAAAACTACTTTTTTATAAAAAAATAAACTACAGGCCACTAATCTACACACACATTTAAAAAAAGAATAGTCGTTCAAACCTTCCTCTTCTACTTCGAGTGTGAATCCTGGACCTGCCCGTGTCGAAGCGTGCCAGAGCGGGACGGAAAGCAACGTTTACAATGTGTTAGAGCGGGACGAAGCAATTGTAGGGTGCGTTGACAGGAAATGTACTAACTTCTTAAGATTAAGGGGCTAACAACAGTGTTTTATATCAACATTTGCTGTTTTTTTATGTATCAAACACTGGTTACCAGTATTTTCTTTTAAAATCTTGAATACTATACATTTGAGTAAGTTTGGATTCATTTAAAAGTTTTAATTTTCTGATAACGCACCAACAGTTACACAAATGACAAACATGAAAAGCACATGAAGGTAAGTAACCACCTTTTTAACCTACTAAATATAAACGTCACTTTGAATTTTAGATTTTTTTCTTTTTAATGGCTCTGTAATGTGTTGTACGCGTTTACATAAAGTAGGTTTAGTTATGAGACAATTAGACAAATAATAAAATCTTTGTAGTGTTTTCACCATATTTGGATTTTCGAATCTTTAATAATCATAGAAAAACAAAGATATTTGGTGTGTAAAATTCACCATATTCTTCGACTTGGAATTGGCAATGAAACAATTTTATTTATTTTAACGTTCTTACTTGATAGTTGTAACCAATCTATAAATTCGCTTCCTCCATTGCACGAGATTTTAACATTTCCTAAATCATTCAAATATGGTAAAAACACTCTCAACAAAAAGTACTTAAATCTTTTGAAATAAAATGATAAGATTTTATAAACGAAAATAAAACACACCTGAAACGCCTAGATCCATAATAATCAGGCGAGACTGATCTCTCCCTATTGAGGTCGTGCTGGGAACCGCGGCTATATTTTTGTGATGGCAACACACATTGCAAGCAGGCAACACCATGCAATGACGTCACAAGATGGCGGCGAGGTGTCGTTGACGTGCATGATTCGTGAAAAATGAAGAGACAAAACGAAAAAACATAAAATAAAGGTATGTAATATGAGCACACAACTTTGAAAAAATCTAAACTGAAAATTAAAATGGACAACACTGAAGATTTTAACGAAACAAATATTTTTTTAGGCAAAAGAAAATAATAAGTAACATAATGTGAACAACACATAAGAGGAAAAACAAAACATTTAGTATAGGTATAACATATATTTTCATGACATACCCGGGTGCTCCCTTAGTGGCGCTCTTTGCTGAAACCTTTCTTGGTGTGCTTTCACGGCCTGTGGTTTGACTCTTGACCTATTCACAAAAAGCAACAAATGAGCGTTTCGTTTTTCTAGCTACTTCCTCATCATCATTTCGTAGCCCTGCATGTCGCTATCTCATCAGTCACCTCCTTTCTTGCATATATATCATCCTTCAGACAGTTCATCCATCGTTTCTAATTCACATCATTCTACTGCACTTATCCCAAATTATTTGGGGTTGCGCTGCAGCTATTTCTATCTACTACTATTAAATAAATACAGGAACCCACAGCTGAACACCAGTATTATACATGGAGCGACTGCCTATGTGACCTCCACAACCCAGTTAATACTGGGTAATACGATACCACTTGGTAAGACTGGTGTCAGACTTTTTGGGCCACTGACTTTACAGATTGAACACTTTACTGATGGAACCCACAGATTTTACAGATTGTAAAAGTTTTAGGAACCTCAAAACTGTACCTAACGTAGCTAAATACAAGTTCAAATTAGTATCCCAAATTAATTATAAATATGGAATGGAACAGCCTTTAATAAATAAATTGCACTATTGAGCAGATGATTTTTTCAACCATATGAAGAAATGAATTAATTATAATTTCATACAAAATTCAGATTGTAGTATACAGAGAATTACATAATTGGAAACTGTCTCATCTTTTATTGTAACTTTGGCTTTCAAATACCAGTTCAATTTTTTAAAGCAGGTATTAAAAATACTGGTCCTTCGCTTCTCACCTGGTACGCCTTACAGACGCGGTCGACCTCGTTCTGCCTCTTCTGCGTGTGCTCCATCAACTCCTTGTGGTCCTCAATGAGGCCTTCTAGAAGCTCGATGGATTCTGGTAGAGGTTCAGATTCGAGTGCTAAGGAGAGAAAGGAATATTTAAAAAAAGACACAATATGGTTATTTTCTCGATAACTAGGCGGTCTCTCACTGTGAAATTTTGTAATTTTCATTTATAATTTATAAAAAAGAAATGACGTTTCTAAAACCAGTGTATACAAAAAAAGTATTGCCAAGGTAAAGGTAATTTTTTAAAGCATAATTTATGTTTGAATATAGCACACTGAGAGATGGTCTTCTCAGCGTGTCGATCGCAAATACACAGCTACACAGATTTCACTCGTTGATGCAGTCATAAAATACTCAAGTGCGCAGCTCTCAGGGCTTGGGAGGAGCGCGAGATAAAAGGTAGGCCATTGTCTGTGGATTCACACCGCATAAACACTTGAGATCTGAGCCATCCATAGACCCCCATCTGTAGACATTGTCATTGCTACGGCCGACTTTGGTTTGCCATCAAATATGGTGAAGAACTAAAAGTATATCATCAACTTACATAGCAGAGTATTCTCCAGTCCGATGAGCCACTGTAGTAGCTCCTCAAGCACTAGGTCAAGGTCCTTCAGGCTCTGCATGTGCGTCTCCAACTTGGTGCCGCGCTGCATCGCCCATTGCCATACCTGGGTCAAGATATAGGAGGGTTAGTCATGAAGGAATCGATGTTTTCAGGATCGCTTAGAGGACCGACAAGATGTAAAACGACTCATCACGAAACTGTCAACCAAACATTCTGTACATCTAACTTAGTAACTGTTACAAAAATTCTTCAAGTGTCCGTAAAATCTAGCACTAATATGTGTTTTTTTTAATATCTGCTATCAGCCCTAAAGATTTAATCAGATTTGTTATCAACCGACTTCCAAAAAGAGGAGGTTATCCATTCGTCTGTATTTTTTTTGTTTTTTTTTTTTCTCTTTTCCGTTTGCACATCCAGTGAAGTGTCATCTCCCATTTTCAAACAATTAGGTATCGAATTAATAGCAAAAATATGATGATTAAGATTTATTTATATTGTGATAAAATATGTTTGTACGAGTACGCAAATAAAAATAGTTTTGGCCTTGGTTATAATGCTTTACAAATGTTTTCTTAATCTTATATCCCAGGTTATCGCTACTGAAAGGTATTGAAACAGTCTTCCGCATAATTTAAGATACGCTTAATTTTTTAGTAAACCTCAGTCTTCAAAGAGTGCATAATTTCATTATTTTGTGTGCAATAAACTTGAAGAATATACCAGACGCGTTTTTGATAACTAAAAATACGTATGCCTGTACAAACTTTACAAGTTTCCTTGTACAGCCTTAAACACGGAAGATTAAAACTAACCTTACCTGCCCCGCGGTAACTTTCGTAAAAATTAAAACTAGCTTTACCTGCCCGGCCGCAGTAACTTTCCTAAAAATTAAAACTAACTTTACCTGCCCCGCGGTAACTTTCCTAAAAATTAAAACTAGCTTTACCTGCCCCGCAATAACTTTCCTAAAAATTAAAACTAACTTTACCTGCCCCGCGGTAACTTTCCTAAAAATTAAAACTAGCTTTACCTGCCCCGCAGTAACTTTCCTAAAAATTTAAACTAACTTTACCTGCCCCGCGGTAACTTTCCTAAAAATCTGTATCACAGGCAACATAGTTGCCACCAATTGTCTTGTCTTTTATCCTTCACTCATTTACACACGATACACTCAGCTATAACCGTAACAAAAGTCTTTTAACAAAAACATAAAGTAGCGTTTAATTTTCAGATTATTTGCACTAAAACACTGCAATAACATTATGTAACTGGTAATTAAAAGAAAAAATCATGTGTTTTATTTGAAAATGGAAGCGATTATCGATTTAAACGATATGCTATCGATAAATATCTGTAATGCTACTGGTTGATGTTATTTTGTTTTGAAGGTGCAATCAATTTGGTGCAAATGCTCACGTGGGAAAAAGATAGGTAGTGTATCTGTGTTTTTTTTCTTTAATCTTGTCTTATCTAATGCAGGAAATGGGCGTTTGTTTTACCTAGAGTTGTTACTATCTTTTATTTTGTGAAAATAGACGAAATAATAACGGGTACGCTAAACGGAACAAATCATTCACAGTTATTAAAGTTTTACTTCTCAGAAAAACCTTTTATACCTTCTTTTTTCAGTCAAAAAGTTCAATTTCAGCTTGAAACATTGACCTAAAACATAAAGTAACCAACGGTTTCTATAATTCTGTTTGATCCGATCCGATTTTCAAAAACCAAAAAGATCTTACTGTAGCTGACCAAAAACTAAAGACATATTATTATAAGGTCTTTCAGCAGACAGCCCAGAACACTTTCGATCACAATCCAACTTTTGTATTTCTAATGTCTGTCAGAGGCTTTTCGATAGCTTATTTCATTCAATTCAATCAATTTTTGATATTTACTATATCAAGGTAAAAAACGAAAATAATTCTCACCTCATCCCACCGACTCTGTATAATAGTAATCCAGTGTTTGATTACTGTCACGGCATCAGGGTGCGCCTTACTCAAGATAGAGTGAGCAAGCGATATCGTCTCGTCCTTGTCTTTCTGCTTCTCGTTCAGTTCGCGAACGAACCGTTCGTGGTCGCGTATCTGTGCCATCGTCTCTTGGTCGCCTTCGGGCAGTTGTCCGGAGAAACGGAGCTTGGTTTCTGCGTCTGATAGCCATTCGAGGAGCATGTTCACGGAGCGGTGGAGTTTTTCAGCCTATGGAGGGAAAAAGGATTAGAAATTATTGATGTCTTTTCTGGTACTAGACTGAGAGACTCTTAAACGCTTTTTTCTTACTTTACTCAAATAACGTACGAAAATTGTATTTATTTGTATAACATTAACGTATATAATGTAGTCACTTTAAATACTGCACACTTCATATTAACTTCTTTTTATCTGGTGTCCACGATACAAGCCACCTTTTTTAGTGTGGCACTAGATGGCGCCGTGTGTAATGTCCAGCGACATTTATTATTATTTTTATATAATTATTCGTATCAGTACCGGAAATATTAATCTTGTGATACGTTTTTATTTAGCTTTATTTCCTAATGGAATTTAATTGAACAAAAATTTGTCGTTTACTAAAGCCAAATTAGATTCTTGAAGATTTTTTACTACTGTTTTTGATTTTTAATTGTACTACCTTCATATTTTCAGTGCAAAACTTACCTCTTTGAGTGCGGTTTCAAGTTTGGTAGCCTTCTTCTCGCTGAGAGTCTGTACAGCCTCCCAGGCGGTCTTCAGCTCACCACATTGTTGACGAATGCTAGCCGCGTCTTCACGAGGTACCTGCGAGCAAATGTGAACCTTAGAACGTTGTATTTAAGGGTTGAAACTGCAGTATAATATAACACTGTAGCAGATAACTGGAGTTACTGGTTAAATATGGACCTTAAGACAGGCTTCAACACTGATTAAACTTGGACTCTGTTTCTATAAAGTTAGTGTATAGAATATTTTGATACATACCGTTGCTTCCAGATCTTTGCCAGTCTTCATGACAGACTGCATTTGCTGTTCGCGCGAGTGTAGATCCTCCTCGAATTGCTAGAACAAATAATTATGAAGATCAAAACTAGTTTTAGACTTAAACAACAAAATAACTAGCAAACAAATTTCACTAATGTTGTCTCTGGAAACCGATTAATTTTTGAATTAGGAATTATGATATCCGGTCCAACTTTTACGAAGATCACGAATAGGCATTTACCAGCGATAAGTCATTTTGTGAGTCATATCTGTGACTCAAACGCGATTTTGACTTCTGACCCCGTATTCACAAACGTTCGACTCGTTACCGATTCGACAACTCGTTTATCTGTCTTCTTCTGGCATTACGAAAACGACCGAGATGGACATCCGACTTTCCGAATCGGAAGCGAGTCGAATGGTTGTGAATAAGGGGCCTGAACTAATTTCAAAGAATCTGCAAACCCGTAGACTATGACCTAGTTTTATAGGTTTACATCCTTTGCATCCTCTAGGATGCAAGTGAGAGATTGTTCAACTTTTAGTTATCCTTGCACTAAAAACCAGTGAAGAGAGAGAGAGAGAGAGACTGTTAGAGAAATAGAGAGAGTTGAGTTCCTTGTTTACCTTATGCTGCTCAATGAGCGCCATCACAGTATCCAAGTCACCGTGTACTGGCGAGTCTCCCGCCAACTCCTTCTGTTGTTTCTTGAGCCAGTCCAGCAGAGCTGACATGGCGTCCTTGAACTGTCCTGAGTACAGCAGAGCTTCTTCTAGCTTGCGTTGTCTGAAATAAAAGATGAAGTTAGATGTATGGGTTTAGATATCAACAGAGAGCCTTGAGGTAAACGCGCCGTGGTGTGACGGCAAGGCATTTTATCTTTATCCAGCGTTAATAAAATTCATAAGTAGCTACGTCTAGGCCAACAAAAAGCCTAATTTACTAAAATATTTAAACTTTACTTTTTGATGATACCTTATATGTTCAGAATTGTTGGGAAACAGGGAATTAAATTCAAGGGACTAAGTTGAATCCCGAGAGCAGCGATGAATTTTAGAGTAGAATCCCGAGCGTAGCAAGGGATTCTAGATTTCAATACTTCGCTGCTCTTCTCCTCTTTCATAACTCTAACAATTATTTCCCACGTTTCTTTACGTTAGGCCTAACTACACGCCGCAAGCCATATCATCTACATTATGTAATGTAGAAATAGCAAGGTTCACTGAAAAACTTAATGCATACCTGTCAACGGCCTTCGAGCAGACAGTAGTCCACTTGGTCTTCATGTCCGACATCATAGTCTTAAGCGTGTTCTCGTCTCCCTTAGGCGCCTTGTCCTTTAGCTGTTTACCAGTCTTCATAGTCTGGTCGTAGACTGGCTGTTTAGCGGCCAGGGCCTTTTGGAACTCTCGGTGTTTTGTTAATCTGTGGTGGACAGAAGAATATTAATTTAAAAATATTAGATTTGGCTGTCATACTGCCTATAGTATGGGGAGCGCAGAACTACAGAAGATTAGAACGTAAGCTGCGATTCATTACCTCTGTACTTATATTGAAGAAATATATCACTTTATGTTCTTTGATGATCTTTTTCTAAGAATTTCTCAGTAGCAGCCACTGCAGCATCAGATTTGTACACAGTTGACGGTAATAGGCTCGCCCCTATTACATGGGACTTAAAACATAACTGTCGAAATGTGGGTGTACTATTAGATATACTGTCTAACACTTCGGGCGTGTCAGAGATATTTTTCTAGCCTCTCATTTTGAGCAATTTCTACACTAAATTCGACACTATCTTCGCCAGAATATCATTTGTCTTCAGTTTAATATATCTTACCTCTGTTTGATCTTCTCCGGATCGTTGACTGTTGCCTCAGAGTTGAGTACATCCAGCTGTTCTTCGGTGTCGTTCAGCCAGTTCATCAAGTTGTTCCTAAAATGATAAGCATATATTCGATCAAAATCATCCCTAGTTTTTGTAAAAAGATCTTGTGTTGTGATCCATCTATTGAGATGGATCACAACACAAGATCTTTTTACAAAAACTAGCTAGTCGTTAAGTCACTATTGAGTGACTTAACGACTAGCTGTTATATTTAGTCAATCCAAAGAAGTTTCTATAAAAACAGATTTTTTCTCATAGAAACAATGACGGCGCCAACACATTATACTACGATGCTTACCAAGAAGAAACAATAGTGTATGTTTTTGAAGTCATGTATTTTGCGGATCAATCCTGCCATTACAGCCTCCAAAAATTCGTAGATTTGACCCTAAACCCCAATTTTAACCTCAAAAAAGTCTGTATCACCCAGTACTAACTGGGTTGTGGAGGTCAGATAGGCAGTCGCTCCATGTGAAATACTGGTATTCAGCTGTAACCAGTTAGACTGGAAAAGGCAAGGTAGATAGATGATGAAATACTACACTCACCACATATCATTAAACTCCTTGGATTCCTTGAACCCATGGTCCAGCGCCCTGGTCCTCTCCGCAGCCTTGGAGACGACTCTCTCCCAGCGATGCTGTACGGACACTAGCAAGTTCTTGATGAGGATGACGTCTTGCTTCTGACTAAAGTACTTGAGGTGAGTGCCCTTCTTGTCGAGGTGGAGCATTGTCTCCCGGTGGGTTGAGACTTCCTTTTGGAATGATTTGTGCTCTTCGATTTGGACTGTTGGAGAAGATTGTTAGTTATTGGTACTGAAGAAGTCGAAGTTGGTCAGTGAACGTATTTTAGGAATGTTTACTCCTGCATTTTCGAGGATCAATTGTCGCAAAAAATGAGGAAGAAATTATACGTATGTGGTTTACGAAAAATCAAGTAATACTGTTGTCAACGAATCAGTGAATCTATTTACAAGAGATTTAATTCGAGGTTAAATTGATTACGCTATCAGAAACCGTAGGATATCTTGATTGAGAGGACTCAAATGAGTCACAAGTATTTCAAGAATTCTTAAGCCATTTTCTTGTAATCATTTTTGTGAAAGCTTTTGAACATTGAAGATACTTAAGTTGCAACCATTTGGGCTGTCCTAGATCACTTTATATTGATGATGAATCTCTTTTTAATCCAAAGAATACTTACTAAGCAATGTCTCCATGACTCTGGAGACAGGTTTGGCTGAAGTGAGCGTCTTCTCAGCGCTGGTGAGCCAGTCGACGAAGGCTTGCAGCGCGTCGTGGAACTCGGTGGCTTCCTTCAGAGCTATTTCCAGCTTGATCTTCTTATCTGACGCCCTGTTTCAAAATAACAATTGTTTTTTTATTAGTGCTTTAAAGATACTGTGTCATTGTTGGGGGTCTCCTGTGTTGGTAATAATTGTTAAAGACCGTTTTAAGTTTTCACGGTTTAAAACGAAAGTTATGTTGTCACTTCCGGGATATCTTCCGTGATTATTTATTATTTTGAGCTCCCGATATTTAGACGCTGTTGCAAGCGCCATGATCGCGGGTATCACGGAAGATATCCCGTGAGCGACAATTTAAGTTTAATTGCTAAACAGTTCTTCAATCTCATAAACAGGCCTAGTTACCACAGATATTAAGATTATCTAATAATTTTCTATGCGCCACCATATTGTAGAAAGAGTTGGGAAGAGTCGTAGCCCTGTTTTCATCATTTTATCGCTCCTTCAAAGTCGTCAAACCGAAAATGCTTGGTTTGGATATGAGGTAGGTACTAGTATTTTTCTACATTAAACAAACTTGATTAACGAAGTGTATTCTATTCATAGTCAGTGACCCGAAAGTCGAACAATCAGTCTGACTGAGTCCGAGTACTAACTGGGTTGTGAAGGTCAGATAGGCAGTCGCTCCATGTTAAATACTGTTACTCAGCTGCATCCGGTTAGACTGGAAGCCGACCGTAGTTGGGAAAAGCCATTTTGATGTGCTTTGTACTTCGCCTTATAGAACTCGAGAATGAACAGTGTAAGCAAAATTATTCTATCCTTACCTAGCGGTAACGTTATCCCATCTAGACTTCAAGTTCTTGAGGTTATGATGGAGTTGCGAAGTGGGGTTGGGTCGGTCTTGTTTCTTCAGGTACTCCTGTCCCTGCTGCAGGACGGCTTCTACCTTGGGCCGGTTCGCTTCGATCTCGTTGTATACTTCCTGTGATAGTAATTATTAGGTTGAGTAGTTGTAGATTTTAGTTATGAACACAATATTATCCTAAAGACGGATTTAGCAGCAATGAATACGACAGAAAATATTCTACTGTAATACTGGGTGTGCAAGTTTCCATAACAAAGCTGAAAGGCACTCGTTCTCCCCGGCATTGAGATAATTATTTTGTTCTAGCTTGATAATACCTGGGAACCTTCTAGTTATAAAGATATTGGGGGACAAAATTTTTCAAATTACTTAACTTAAAGGTATTTATATCATATTTTCACGACAAATCCATGACTTGTTTTTTTTTGTGCTTTTAATACACTTCATACCTAAGCCATAGAAATAAAAAGAGACCTGCATTGAGCATTAAAACTAAAACAATCTTTTTGCTTTTTCTAAACTATAATTATTTTATAAGTACTTTTAATCCTATGTCAAATAAAAGATAAGGAATAAGTTTACTTGACCTATTACCATAAAGATAAAAAAGTTTAAATAAAACCTGTACATCCTTACCATGAATCTCTCAAGTTGTTCGGTCGCTGTCTCAGGCAGACCTCCGACGGGCTTCGACGCGGTTATCACACTGTCCACTTCGGACAACCAGCTGAGCAGATCACCGATCTCAGCGTTGAAACTGGTGGGGATTATGTGATGGTAGAGAACAAAGTAAAAATAATATGGTGGAGTGTTTTGTGATCGTATCGAACTGCATACGTTATGAAACAACATTATGTCAATGATTGAATTCTTGTGTAAATGCAACTCTATTTTATTTAAGTCCACCTAAAAGCTGGTATTTTACGGTTCCGTCGAGTGATATACTGAAGTTCATCTGCACATCAAGTGCACTTTATTTCAATTTTCGAATAGTATGCTAGTAAAAGGCTGGCTGGCCATGTGCAGAAATCCAACACCGTTAGATGGGTGTACTCATTTGGGTATTCAGAAGATTATGAAAACTTTTTTATGAAGTTGGAATACACCCCTGTATTGACGATTATAATTCTGTAACTACATACGCCTTACAGACGCGAATCATATTTTAATCATAGCACTGGCCAGCAAATTGCAAAAAACGTTAGAAAATTTGAATTTCGAAGGCTACCCTGGAGCATCAACCTGTAGTGGAGACTTGGGCTTTAAATCAGATTAAAATGGGGGGAATAGGGATCCAGGGGTGAATAGAAACAAAACTTTGGAATGGATTTTAAAGTTGAATTCACATGATATGGTACTAACAAGTACTCTAGTGTGTTAACTAAATTATACATAATTATAAAGGTACCTTGTTGGCAATATACAATATAAGTTCAGCAATAAAATCCCTTCCAAAGTTTTGTTTCTATTCACCCCTGGATCCCTATTCCCCCCATTTTACCGGTACCTAGTTTCTAAAAACCAAGTCTTACCTCTGTGCCTCTCTCAGCGCATCCTCAAGCTCCGTCTGGCGGTCCCTTGCCTTTTGTTGCAGTTCGCGCCATTTCCTGTTCAGTGTTGCCAACTTCTCAGCAGTCTCGCCCGCTTCGTCCGTACCTATAGTTTATGGTTAAGGAGGTTAGCTCACGCAGTCTATGGTCCGGTCTTGGAGGACTAAGACCAGGTAAAAAGCCTAAAAGACAGTTTATTGTTCAAGAATCTGATTTTTTGATTTTAGTTCAAAAAGTTGATTTGAAATAAAAGCGTATTTTTTTTTAGTTATAACGGATAAGATAATTATTATATGTGGTCGAAATCAAGCCTCTTAAAGCAAAAATCAAACAGGTAATTTTCGGCAAATTGCCAACAACTCTTTGTTAAAAAAATATTGTGCTAAATATCTCTACACGAGCGTAAAAAGATAAGATGTTACAAGGTTTACAAGGATTAAAAAAACTATTTTTTTAATATTTCGTGCAAAAAGACTAGGTTGGATTATATTATTATAAATCTAGTATTAATAGTTACACATACAAGACATTCACAAACATTTAAAGCTGAAAGCATTAGTGCATATTGCACACGAGGATTTCATTAGATATGAAAATGTACGTAGGTATTAGATATTAGGACGATCTATTAGTCTTGAAGATAGACTTTAACTAAAAGATGCAATTAGGAGAGTACCTTACTGAAATGTTATTTAAAGATGCGATTATTATAGACTGATATTTGATATCTAAAAGTAATAAAAAGTAAATATCTAAAAGTATTTAACTGTTATTTAAAAAAATGCTGTCGTTAATTAATTGTGAAAATGTTATATTTTTATTGATTTATTACTAAACCCTAAGATATTTAAAATTGTGTTGTTTATGACATTTTTTTTCTAATTTATAGTTAGCAATACAATGATTGAATTACATGCGGATATGGACAATAGTCAGGATTCGATATAAATACTTTCGTATACGTTGACGTTCTTAACGCATTAAATTATATAAAAAAACAAGATTTTCCCTTCAAAATGTCTTAAACTAAGTAAAAAATTTTAAATTCAAAAAGCAACTTTGCGGGCCGGTTTTTAAAGCCCACATTTACTTGTACCCAAAAGCACCTGCTCTTCAAAATGTCAAAAGTAAGTAAAAATCTTTTAAATTCTAAAAACAACCTTGGCGGCCTTTTTTTAAAGTCCGCAATTACTTGTAACCAAAAACACTTGCTCTTCAAAAGTAAATAGAACTCTTTAAAAATCGAAAAGCAACTTTGAAGACCTGTTTCTAAATTCTAAATTGACTTGCACCCCAAAACTTCAAAAATCTTGACTACGTTCCATCAAAAACAAATGACTGACAGCCGGTCAATAGGTAGGTACATAAGCGTAAGCGCGGCCACATACCCGTACCCTGCTGCACGATCTGTGCGCCGGCGTCGTTGAGGGTATCCACACTAGCTTGGTGGGCCGCGATGTCGTTCACTAGGACCTTCAGCTTGGCTAGCTCCACTTCTAGGATTTGTGGGTCGCCGGCAACCTGTTGGAGAGAGAAGTGATTCGTTATAGTTTATGGGCAGTTTTAATAGGGTGACACACTAATCAATTGATATACTTTTAAAGAGCTGTCCAAACGCTATTCTCTCATAGATATTGTATGGAAATGGCACGCTGTGACGTCACTGTTTGGTCAACTCAATGACTCAAGTTCTATTTATTGATTTCAAAGCAACTAAAATTTAATTTGGCAATTAACAGAAAATAAATCGGGTTTTCAGGCTCAAAATAACCTTTTTTTAGATTGGTGTCTTGGAATTATTGTATTATGATGTCATCTACCTTATTGTGGTGAAATTAGATAGAAATAGTGATGTTTTTTTAAATATTTGCTATCGAGGATAGTGGAAACTCATATTTTAAAAGCTTTATTGCTATTAAAATTACAATCATGGAGATGATAAAATTAAAAATGTAATTTAAAAAGTACTATCGCGCAAATTATGTATGCTGTGCAAAACTAAACTTGGTTTCCGTAAAACCTGGCTTGCAGAAACAATAGTTCCTTTGATCGCAAGCATTTATTGTAATTCAAAATTAGAATAGTTTCTCCGTTTCCCGTTACTCTGAAAATTAAAGCTTAATCAATCTACTACTCACAGGTCTCAAAGTATCCAACGTGTCAGTAGTATTCTGTATCCAAGTGAGCAGCTCCTGCAAGGCATGCTGCAGCTGCCCCAGCCTCAACAAGGCCCTCTCCAGCTGCTGCTGCCTCTCCACCATACCTCGCAGCAAGGCGGACCAGCGCGAGTTCACCTCGGTCAGGGGCGCCTTGATCGCCGCTGCTTGTTCCGACGATGTACGCTCCGTCAGCTCTTGAGCTTGTCTGTGGGTGGGGGGACGGTTACGTGGGGTTCGGGGAGGGGTGAATCGATGGTGGCTTTTGGATATGGAGCTTTATATACCCAGAAATAAGTTCCATTTTTTTATGGCAAATGATTAATTATTGGTAAATGTAACTACGATTAATATTTTTAATTATCTCTATAGAAAAAGAGATGATTGAAAATGACGTAGTATTTTGTGTGTTTAGTTATAGGAATAAATGTTTTTTTTTTCGTTTTGTATTTTGAAGTAAAGTTATTTTACCAAGTCTTCATCATAAAGCTTTAGTGCCTCATAAAATGAAGTCAGATATTTCAATATTTTCGGAGAGATTAGATAAACTTTCAATCATAATTTTTAGTGATCATGGTAAATTATCGGATATAATAAAGCCACCATCAATTCAACATCTTCGCACAACAGTACACATTGCAAACAAGACAGAGACAGACATATGAAAATGTGTTAGTAACAGAAAGAGACAGAACAGAACACACTCTTTTTACTAGAAGGACAAAGAAGGAAGTAGAAGAAGTTTATATTTGTCCCTGATTTAAGACACCCATGTCCCATGCCCCGGTCTATGACGACCCGAATGGCGCAGCGGTAGTGAGGCTGCCTTACGTTCTTAGGGTCCCGAGTTCGAATCCCGGTAGGAGCAAATGTTTATGTGTTGAGCATGGACATTTGTTTCCGAGTCATGGATGTTTATATGTATAATAAGTATGTATTTACAAACAAAAAGTATATATGTAGTATATCAACTATCTGGTGACCACGACACAAGCCTTGCTTAGTGTGGCACTAGACGGCGCTGTGTGTAATCTCCAGCGATATTATTATTATTATTAAGACATTAAATTAGTCACTCAGCCAATTAAACATGTTTTCAAGGTTGTATGACTTTCCCATCTTAAGTAACAATGAGTTTACTCCTACCTTTTACAAAGAAGTAGAAGTCGATAGAAATGACTAAAATTTTCCTTTTTGATAGTGATGAGATATTAAGACAAGTAATTTGTGAACTGAAAGTGGGGATTTTTAATTTCATCTTTGAACGATCGCTATTACGGTAGTTATAAGGCCGATAATTAAACATATGAATAAAAAAAGCTGGGTGATCCTGAGGAGACTTTGCTTTCTTATTTAAAGCATATCCATAGCCATGTTTTCAATTTCACATTCAAAGCCTTTTCAACTTTTATGTTTTAAAAAAATACGCAATTTTATTAGAAAAATAGAATAGACACACATCACACAAGGGACTAAATCACTACGATGCAAGATACAAACAGAAGCGCACACAAGATTAATTGTTATTCCTTGCCTCATAAGACTCCTTTTTCAATGTCGGGTCAATCCGGGGAACGCATAGAAAAATACACGATTAGTATGTGGAAAATATACTGCGGGGTAATACTAAGCGCTGTAGGGTAAAAAACTAAAGAGGAAATATATCTATTTCTATTGACCAGTTTATTTTTATTCAAAAAGTAAGAAAGGAATTTGGAAGAATTCGAAAAGCGAAGACAATCAAGTTACCCAAGTATGTAATGTACAAAAAATCTGTAAAATGATTTTGTATTTCGATCTGCTTACTGGCCAACCAATTTTCTTTTCATCAATGATGAGTACTCCTTTTTTAATTCCAAAAAGGATTTACACTAGTTTCTTTAACTTTCATTGAATGGAACGGATCAATAGTGTGGGCAAAATAGCATCAAATCTAAATAAGTAAAAAATAAGAAAACTAGAAGAGTTTAGAGGTGGGTTATTTACTCAAGGACTAGGACCATCACCAAACTAAATTAAAATTAAATAAATTCACTAAAATTAAACGTATTTCAATCTGCCTTACAATAGTTTTGTTCTATTGCTTTACGTTGTTAAAAGTATCAAATCCAGTTGAGTGGAGAATGTTCTATACTTTAAAAGCTAGACATTTTTCAGCCTTTTGCTAACTTCTAACAATCATGCAAATCCCAAAAAAAATATAAAACCCAAAACCATAACCCCAAATTAAAAAAAAACTAAGATTTTTTTCTACAATCTTGTATAAAACAGGTATCAAAAGGAACAGGTATCAAAAGGAGCGGGTATCAAAAGGAGCAGGTACCAAAAGGATCAGGTATCAAAAGGAGCAGGTATCAAAAGGAACAGATTTCAAAAGCAACAAGTATCAAAAGGAACAAGTATCAAAAGAAACAGGTATCAAAAGGATCAGGTATCAAAAGGAGCAGGTATCAACAGGAACAGGTATAAAAAGAGCAGGTATCAAAAGGAACAGGTATCAAAAAGAGTAGGTATCAAAAGGAACAGGTATCATAAGAAACAGGTATAAAAAGAACAGGTAAGGTATCCAAAGGGAATAAGTGTGAAAGGCAAGGGTGTTAAGGTACAGGTATACAAGATAGAGGAATACAAAGATCTTTCTTTATCGTTTGGTCAGTTGCCTAACCTGGTGTCAGAGTTTTTATGCCGCCCATGTGCCTCTGACTTAGCTTAACATGCCGTCAAGAAACATCCCTCAGGCTTGCAGGTTTCCTTCACCGAAGCAAGTGATAATTATACAATTCGCACATGAATCAGAAAAATTCGATGTGCGGAATTTGAGACCTATGACTTGACAGTACGACTGGGCTATCACTGCTTTCAAAGCTACCAATACAAAGGTTGTAATTAAAAAAGGAACAGGTGTTAAAGGTACAGGACTCAAAGGTACAGTAATAAAAGGAACAGGTTTTAAAGGAACAATTATCAAAGAGGTCACGTACCTATTCAATGCTTCAACTTTGACCATGTGTGGGTCAACTTCTTGCTTGAAGGACGCTAACTGAGCGATCTGACGCTTGACAGCATCGATGTCTGAGCCCAGAGCTCCCATGCGAGAGAACTTGTCCTCGGCTTTGTCCAGGAACTCTTGGAGGTTCTAGAAAGATGGATGGTTGGTTAGTAATGTAAGATCATGTCTTGGACATCTAGTATCGGTCCCATAGTAAGACGCGGGAAAAACCAGGTTTTATCATAGGTCCGAAACCGGGTTCCGGATGCCCTAATCATGTCTGAAGACCCTGAAGGAGTAGGTAGGTCTGTTAACATGGAACCGTGGAAATATCAATAAAATAGACATTTGAGAGATATTTGAGATCCAGATATGACATACTGGATAAATTATAGGGTCAATAGGGCGGAATTCAGTCTTCTGGTTACTAGAATTCCCTGATGTAAAACCCAATCCAGCTTTTTCATCAATTCACTAAAGGCATTTATAAATATTTTCTTAATGAAACAGCTTGGTGATGGAATTTAAAAAAAAAAAATTACTTCCTTTTGCAGAAAACCCGGCTCGCTACTTTGGTTGATGGTCAAAAAATGGGCTCACATTTATTAAAGAAATATCTAATAGACTTATGAAAGCGACCTATATCTAGCAGTGGGCCAATAAAATACCTTAGATTCGCATCTCACCTGTAACGTGTCATGGAACTCCATAGCCTTCTCCATGGCATCAATGAGGTTCTCCTCCCTCCTGGCGTACAGCGCCGTGATGTTGTCCCAGGCGGAGTCCAGGTCCTCCATGTGCTTCTTCACTTCAGGCTTGTCCGGCTCTCCGCAGAGAGACATGAGGGTCGAGCCGGTCTTGCGGACTTTTTCGACCTGGAGGATTGTTGTTGAGATATTAAAAAGTTATCAGTCTGAGTAGGATAATTTGTAAGGAAAAAAATTAGATTTTTGAAGTGAATTTTCTTTAGGTGCGTTGAGCGATTTTTGGGTGAACAAAAATCATGGAACTCGCGTCATCGTCACCGAACGCTTTCATAGAACGGTTAGTCAAAATGAACCTTATACAATTAAGATAAAGTTTATTTTGGATTACTTAGTTTTTACTTATATCAGCAATACCCAAAGATTCATAAGATACTTTTCATCTTCTAAACTTTTATCTACCTCAATATTGGTAAAATGTCGGAATTCCCAACGGAGATCCAACATTGCGAATTTATTTAGGTTTTCATTAAGTGTTTCGCCGAGTCAGAAAAACGACCATGGCAGTTCTTAGAATTCAAAATCTTAGATGCCGTCGCTGTTAAAGAAATAACTCTTTGGGTCTAGCATTAAAGTGTTACTTCAGACAGTAAATGTTCAGTCTACATCAACTTACAGCTGTGATTCTTATCATGAAACCTTAAAAAACAAAAAAAGTACAAACCTCAGGCTTAGTGTGATCAATCTCATGTCGTATCTCCTGCAGGGCCACTTGCTGCGCCTGTATGGCTCTGGGCTGCGCGGCAGGCGGGGGCTGCGCGGTGAGTGTGTCCTCCAGGTCGGAGAGCTGCGACATGACAGCGTTCAGTTGCTGCCAGAACTTGCGCGCTACCTCCAGCGTCGAGTCCAGGGAGTTGGCGCGGTCCGATGACGATTTTTGTACGTCGTCCCATAGTCTGTTGGAATGGTGGTGTGGTTAGTCAAATGAGACATGTAAAAGGAAGTTGACAACACTTATGAATGAATGAATGAATGAATTATTTACATTAAAAAAATCTTAAAACTAAATACATTGCCCCACAAAACTGCTTACGCAGTTTAACTGTGTGTTTTTCAAGTAGTAACGGCCGCACGGATTTCATTACATCATCATCATCACTATTTCAGCCGAAAGACGTCCACTACTAGACATAGGCCTCCCCCAAGTGTCGCCACATTGACCAGTTCCGTGCTACTCGCATCCAGCGGATTCCCACAACCTTCACCAGGTCATCGGTCCACCTAGTGGGAGGCCTTCCAACGCAACGTCTTCCAGTTCGCGGTCGCTACTCCAGAACTTTTATAATTACCGACAAGTAATTAATGAATTCGTAGACTTTTGAATCGTTACAGGTTGCCAGAAGCCCGAAAATCAGACAACGAATCTTAACAAGAGATACCGTCTTACCCAACACCTATCAATTCGAAGGTCAGATATGCAGTCGCTCTATGTAAAATACTGATATTCAGCTGCATCCGGTTAGAAAGGTAGTCGACCACAACATCATCTGGCTAGCCTTTTCACCACTATGTTGAAGTCGGCTTCCAGTCTAACCAGATGCAGCTAAATACCAGTATTTTACATGGAGGAACTGCCTATCTGACCCCCACAACCCAGCAGTCAATACTGGGTAATACGATACCACTTGCTAAGACTGGTTGTCATTATTTTTGGGCCACGGACAACCTGTAACTACTGCCAAATATGAACAAATGACAGCCGGGACCAACAGTTTAACGTGTTTTCCGAGGCACGGAAGAAACTCGGTGGTCACCCATCCACAGACCAACCTAGGCAAGCACGGCTTAACCAGAGATCGGCTCGAGCGGCTGTTAGTATTTGGCCATGAGCTCCTCATCATGAGGTAGTCGACCACGACATAATTGGAAAGTGCCAAGATAAACGATTCGCAACGGTTCTTCGTTGCATTAATATAAAAGTAACTTTATGTTAATATACTTAAGGTATATTTTCTATTGCTCATGTGTTACTTACTTGTTGAGTTTGTCGAGCTTGTTCCTAATATCTCTGACGGCGGGATCGCTCTTGTTCGCCTTGCCGATGACGTCAGAGGCGGCGCGTTGTACTGCGTTGTACGCCTCTGTGCGCTTCTCTAGATCTTCTACGAGGACGTTGTTCTCTTCGATTTGGTCTCTGTTGACGTGAATGAGGGTATAAGGAGGTTCTCGTCGGTCCTCTTGAATTTATATACTTTTTGAAACCGAGAATGTTTCATAGTATATATTATAACGAGGGACTAAACGAAGCCATTATATACCCGAGGTGGTTTGACTCCCGAGCTTGCGAGGGAGGCAATGAAAGCGAGGGTATATTAAATTGGCGTTTAGTCTCGAGGTGCAAACTGTACTTTTCACTTCGAGTGCGAAAAAAATAGTCATTTAAAACCGAGCAAATCAAATTTACACTCGACAAAAATTCTGAACTAAGCGGTCAGTTTTTTCTTCTATCAGGTCAGTCACAGATTAACAATTTAAAACACAACACAAACTCTCAACATTTTCGCAATGAAGATGATCCACACTCCACAGATAATTAATACCTACACTACTGCAGCGGCCAGCAACAGCGGCATTGCACATACTTTTCAAAATCAACGATGCACACAAACTACCATAATTTTTTCTCGCGTTGAAGAGTTCACTTGTTTTTTTTTTCAATAAACCGCTTTCGAAATTTAAATAAAACCTTTGATAAGTTGACCTTTTGTGGCCATGTTTCAGAGTAAAACAACGTTCCATTTTTAAATTCCTTTTTACTCCCTAGGGAATAAACGGTCACTTTAATCCCGCTTCGTAGGGCTATAATAGCTTACTTTTAGAGCATGAGAAGTGAAAAAAAACTTTATGCATTTCAAGAAGCATTTTGATGGTTTGACAAATCAACACCTTTTCTTATTTTCAACGAAAACATAAATATATCCTGCGATGCTTTTAGGTGTTAATATCACGAAAACTTTTTGTTGATCTAATACTAAGTGCCTTTCGGCTTCGTTAAGAGGTGTTTAACACCCTTTAGGTTTAAAAATAACGCTTAAAAGAAAGAAAAACATGAAAAAACTCACTCAATCTTAGGCGGGTGCGCAGACACGGGCTCAGCGCGATGTAGTTGATCAGCCGCGCCCGACAGAGCGCGCAGCATGCCTTCCAACTTGTCAGAGAACTGAGACGATTCTTGTAGAGCCTGACAGTGGGAAAACTTACTTTAATATGTGGACGTTAAGGTTGATTGTTGTATCCAAAACCGTTTAATCCAGGTCCTTCATTATAAGAAGCTCGGACCGATAAGAAAGCGGTTTATGGAGTAAATAACATCGTTGGGTAAAAATGTCACAAATTAATAAAAAAAGAAAATATCCTATGGATGGAAATGTGTGGTGAACGGAATTAATGGTGTGTGGTGTGTGTGAGGTGGGATGTGTAGGTGTGATGGGTGGATGGTGTGATGTGGTTTGTGCGAGAGGTGGGATGTGTGGGTGTAATCGATGGATGGTGTGGGTGTGATAGATCAATGTCGTGTGTGTGTGAGAATTGGGATGTGTGGGTGTAATCGATGGATGGTGTGGGTGTGATAGATCAATATTGTGTGTGTGTGACAGATCAGATGTGTGGGTGTGATAGATGGATGGTGTGATATAGTGTGTGTATGTCTCTTAATTAATGTGTGTAAATGTAAAAAGTGAGTGTGCGTGTTGTAATTGAATATTTTGTGTGAACCACAATAAAAAATGAAACAAATCAGTCAGCGAGACTCCGGTGAAGTTAGCTATTCGATGGGAGTTTCATTGGTTTAATCTCCTGCTATCTTTACCTGTTCCAACTCCTGTTGCCTCTGCCGCAGCTCGGCCCGCAGCGCGTTGTATCTCTCGCAGTCAGCGTCCACAATGTCCTGCACCTTGGCGGCGTCGTCGTCTCCGCAGAGCTTGGCTAGGGCTTCGCCCGTCTTGACCAGTTTGTCCACTAACGGCTTGTGACCGCCGATGGATTGTTGTAGCATCTAGGTAAGAGGAAGAAATGGTTAGAGATGGAAACACTAACAAATTTTGGCTACAAAGATTTTAAATACGAATCTTTTGAAATAGATGAAATGCAACCACGTTGTGTACGTGGTTGTGGTGCACTATAAATAATTCTTGTTTCTTTAAGAATCGAGGATAGAATTCTAAATCGATATATTCCCAAAACCGATTTAACTTTTGAGATTTTTTTCGTTTATTTTTTGCCTTTCATCATCATCACTATTCTCTTGCCCTTATTCCAATAGGCTTGTGTCCTGAAAAAATCTAATTTGTCCGTCAGCTAGATTATCAAAAAATGTTTGACACGTCTTTTTTCTTTTGTTACGTAAACCAAAATTGACGAAGATACGACGCTTTTAAAATTCTCAATACGTCACGCCTTGGTATAATTTTTAGTGCGCTGTGACTACCCATTATTTTCCAACACGCTTACTGACGGACTAAATAGATTTGCAATTTATTGATGGTGGAAACTAGCCTATTTATTTTGAATCGGCGCGGCATATCTTCTTCATCCATACTTCACTATTACTCGCCATCTTATCATGCTATAATATCATCCTATATTGGGAGAAAACACAAATTAATACAAAATAGTTAAGTACTCACTTCATTCTTGTCTTGCTGCTGAACGATCTGTTCTGGTCTGAGCGCGGGCATAGCCAGCATCTGGATCTGCTTCTCCATATCGTCCAACCAAGATGACAAACTGAAAATAAATACTGTTGTTATAGTATGGCATGACAGTGGTATATGGTTTGATAGTGACCATATTTCTATAGTCCCCGTAATATTTTGTACGAGCTCATTTCGGGAATCGTAAAGAAAATAAACATATTATTGAGTTGCAAACACAACATGGGACTTGTTTGAATACCCAAACGTACTCTCCTCATTAGCATCTTTTCTTCTTTTATCGTGTGGTTAGCAAATAAACTGGTGTCAGTTTTTTGGTCGCCACTGTTGATTCTGGCTTTCAGGAGTTACAGAGGTTTGGGCGTGTGTGGCGGACTTGCCCAAAAATAAAGGACCAGCATAGTTTGTTCACAAACGCTCGATTCGATTTCGATTAAACAAGTCGTATGTCTGTCTATTTTTGGCATTACGAAAGCGAGCGAGATAGACATACGTACGACTTTCCGAATCGCAATATGCTGCTATGCTGGATACCTCATAAAGGCCGGTTAGCTAAGGGTCCTAAGGTAGACACTCACCCATGATGTGTATCAGCGAAGTGTTCAGCTAGCGGTAAGGCCTGTTCCAGCGCAGCGAGGCGCTCGGCGCTCAGGTGTCCTACTTCTTCCATCATCTCCTTCAACTCCTCGCTGCGGTCACGAATGACTGCTGTCTCTTCGGAGGACTGGCATTCACGGAGTACCTGGGAGAAAAAATGATACGGTAAACTTTGAAGTTTTGAAGCAGAGTCGTAGATTCAACAGTGACTCGACCGACTAAAGCTTGAATAATATTAATCACGATTTAATTTTATTAAACCTTTGGTATCGTAGCAGTAAGGGCGATTTTCGTGGTTCTAGTATCAGACTTGCTGTTAGCTGAAGTACTGGCCAAAAAGAAGGATGGATTGCAAATAAGCCAACAACCCGCTTGATTTTAGTAGTTAGCACCTTTTTTGCAATACCAAGGCATCTCAAATCAAACCATTTCAAATTGAATATAAAAATATCTTAGGTAGGTACTTCTCGTACCACGTTCACTGGCACTCGATTAGCTTTTAAACTTATCTCTCAGGGCATAAGAGTTCCTAAAACTATAACTTACAACTGGAACGCAGAAACGGTTCTTGGCATCAGAAAAAATTGACGAAGATACGAAGCTTTTAAAATTCTCATTACGTCCCGCCGTGGTATAATTTTTAGTGTTCTGACGTCACGAGCCCCCACTCTTGAGTGTTGATGCGTTTTATCTTCGTCAATACGCATCAATTTTACGTGTCCATTTTTTTTCAATACCCTAACTGGCGGACTAAATAGATTTGCAATTTATACTAGCCTATTTAGAGTGCTATTTAACACAAAGGGTCCTATGGATTTTAAACTATTTATTGAATGAGTTCCTCACCTTCTTAGCCTGACTGAGCAGGTCCCGCACGCGGACCCTCTGCGCGGCGACGTCGTCACTGAGAGGTCTCTGTTCCTTGAGCTGCGCGCGCACGAGGCTGGCCTCACAAGATGGCGGCTCGGCGGCCCGCAGTGCGGAGTCCACGCCCCGCAGCCATTCCAGGACTTCTTCCATGTCACCTACCACTTCCAGGGAACGCTACAGGAGAAAAAGAAAGGTAAAATATAAGAATTATTATTCAAAACAGACTCTTCAGCTTTGTCAGCGTTTACATGCTTATTAGGCATGGCTTTTCTGCATCTATTATCGAAACTTCACAACCGATATAAGTATCAGAATGTTGTAAAAATCTTATAATAATGTTATTAAAATTTATCTCTGTTTCCTACAGACTAAGCTACCCGAAACTGGTATTTTTCCCAATCAACTTTGAACCTAATAATATTGCGGTAAGGTTGTAAATCTATTTTAAAAAATGACAGATCGTAGATCTTGATGTGCTGGCCCCTGTGCATTAAATACAATTAAGCCATCTAGTTTTAAATGGTCAAGGAATCAAGTAAAAACAGTCAAAACAGTAAAAACAGAATGACACTGTGAATCAGTAAAAACGTAATGTATGCTCGATCCAAAAAGTAGATATATATCGAGGAGATAGGGTAAGAAATGCCACTCTTTAACCTTTTGTATGCCCTAATTAGAAACACAATTAAAAAGCCATTGTGTCTTGTGTAGATCTACGTTCCAGCAAACGAAGGGTTAAAAAAAGTTATTGAAAAATCGTAAATGAACAAACCTTCTTGCTTAGCAGCAGTCTCTCTGCCTTGCGCTGCACCTGCTCGGCGATGGCGTCAAACCTTCGGTTGTCGCGCGTTACTATCGACTCGATGTGCGTCGCGCCTTCCCCGGGGGAGATCTGACGATAAAACCATATATATTGTAGAGATGAGCGTAAGTAAAACGATATTTTCATTAAACATCAAAATCAAACATGGTCCTTCGAGCCGGATGGTTGTTCGATACTAAGCAGCATTAATATCGAAATAGGAACCAAAACTAATCATTAAAAAAGACTCTTTTCGATCAAATTGATGAATGGAGATGATTCTCTATTCGATCAATTTTATTTACAAGGAAAAATGTTCATACCTGGCATAGTTGGGGCCCAATCTGGTTGAGATTTTCCACCACAGGCCTGTACTCGTGGAGTTCGGCTTCCAGCCTCAGGATATCTTCTTCACGAGGCTCCACTGATTGCAGGCAAGATTCGGCACCCGCCATCCAGTCGGTGAGTCTGTTGAGTTGATTGAGAGTTTAGTTTCATTGATACTGAAGGTTATAGTTGCTTGCAGTTTTGTTCTTTGAAGACGTGCTCAAAATCATCTAGGAAGGTAACTAATAAAATGAATAAACTTCTCCAATTGCGCTAGAGGGAGATGTTCCTATTAAAACACTAATATTGAGGCATCCATTTTATTACACAGAAAGCTTATTTCGGATCCGACATATAAATATAACGTTAAATATCAAGAGGCTATATACTAACCTCGCATGACTATTATACAGTTGCTGCACAAGCGGCAATGTCTCCGAAGCCACTCGCAACAGTTCAGCTCCTCGACTGGTCAGGTCGTTGTATCTACGCTGTAGAGCATCCAGCTTGTCCTTCAGCTGTAAGGCTTCGTCTCCTGAGATGTGCTTCATCAGCTCGAGACCTGATTCTACTGTGCTGTCGACTGGTTCTTGTTTGGAGGCGATTTCTTCGGTTTTTTCCTGTGGTAGAGATGGGATTGGTTAGTTTTGCGATTTTGGTACTAAAGATAATAATAGTTAAGTTCTTTTTGGAGTGTTAGGCGAAGTTTCAAGTGTTTTAGAGTTCAATAGTACTGGGGTATTCCTGTAAGCCTAAATATTGAGAAAAAAATGAAACTAAGAGAAACAAACAAACATCACAATTTTTTATATTTTGTGCGTCTGTCAGTCGTGGTCCTCGAGGACTTCTAAGAGATCGTACTTTTATTTGCAACGTGATTTTAAATTACACGGCTATTACCCTGAAGGCTTACACGTAAGTGTAACAAAATCAAAATCAAAGCATTCATTTGAAGACTGTAGCTAGTCTCAGTCACAAGACATAAAACTGTGAAAGTACTGTAGTTGCCCATTCCCTAGCATAGATCTCTATGGAGAAGAACGGGCAAGAAACTTCATGGACACTATTTTAAATCAAAAATATTCCCACGTCATAGAGGACGAGCCTATTGCCTAGATAATCACTACATAATATATATATTATAAAACAAAGTCTCCCATCGCGTCTGTCGGCCCCTATGTATGCTAAGATCTTTAAAACTACGCAATGGCTTTTGATGCGGGTTTTTTTAAAAGATAGAGTGATTCAAGAGGAAGGTTTTTGTATATAATTTTACGCGGGGGAAGCTGCGGCCATCGGCTGGTTAATAATGATACTCACAGCCAGCTCATCCATCTGCCTCAGCAGTTTCTCCATGTGGACGGGCAGGATCTTCCTCTTAGCGAGGTATTGCTCCATGGCGTCCATCCACGCAGACAGGTCCTGGTAGGTCAGCACCAGGTGGCGCAGGCCCTTGCGGGACGCTTCTAGAAGGTCGCCGATCTCCAAGCTGTGGTCTACTAGGGCTTGGTATCTAGGGAGAGAAGAATTAGATGTCAAAAAGTATAAGAAAGAGAATGTACAAAGCTTGAAGTTGATAAGTTACAACTTTTACAGAAAAATCTGCTGTTCAGTACATTGGGCGAACGTAAATGTACTGAATAGATGATTTTTTTTCGCGTTTTCAAGTTTGGTCCCATAGTAAAAGTTCCTTGTTATCATGAGCACAATCACGTGTTTAAGTATTGTACACTGATTACCAGTCACCCTATAGCATTCAAAAAGGTTTACCTTAAAAGCAATACCTTCAAATGGTTTATTTACCGCATCTGTTTTGTTTGCCACCTGCATGCACCTGTGCAAGTGCATGTTTGCAATAAGCATGTCCATGTAACCGAAAATACAGTGATCATCATTATCACTTCAGTCGAAAGACTACCACTGCAAGACAGGCCTCCCCTAAGTGTCGCCACTTATAAATAAATACAGCTATTGTGTGTTGTTTAAACCTTTTGTGCGAATCTGGTTTTCAAAAGTTTTCTTTGGTAGGCTCAAAACACATCCGATGGCATTTAAAAAAGTGATAATCAGTAGATTTTTTTGAAGAATTCCTCACCTATCTGTAGCGGCTTGAAGCCTATCAGCCAAGTTGGTCGCTTCATCATCTCCGACCAGTCCCATGAGGGTGGACGCTGTTTCTGTCAGCTGCTTGAAAGGAGGCTGCTTCGATATGATATCCTCGTGGAGATTCTAAGGAAATAAGACAAAGATTAGTGTACAGAACCAGACATCTAGTAAAACATGATCAATTGTTGACGTTTGATCCTACAAACATCAAAGACATCTTACCGAATAAATATAAAGGATGTAAAAATCTCTTAACAAAGCCGAAAGGTGCTTGTTATCCCTGTCATTGCGATAATTTTTTTGTTCTACACCATACCTGGAAACCTTCTAGTTACGGATATATTGGGGTCTAAGTTCCAACTTTTTGAAAAGTCTTTTTTTTATAAATACAAGTTCATAATATAGGAGCTTTAAACACCTCCACGACCCCCGTACGATTCAATCCATCCATCAGCACAATGTTTTGAGTGCGTTACATTGAGTTCTACCACAAAACGTGATTTATAACCTCAAAAAAAAAGTTGTTTCCCAGCAATATTTTTTGCGTAAAATTACTTAGTTCGATATACAGAATGCTTGGTTAACGGCTTTGTGATGAGGTGGTTTACAACCTGTATATTGTTTGTTTACTATCATATTTTTATTGGGAATAAAGTTTTCTGTTTCTTCAAATGAAAAAGGAGGCAAACGGAGAAGTCTACTTCAGCACTCGTGGTACGGAATTTCAGCATCGACACGAGAAGAAATATGTACACATACCTTGTGCTCCCTGATCTTGTGTTGTATCTTCTCCTCGTCCGTGGGTACTAGCTGCAGGGACTTGACTCTGCGTTCAGATGTTCCGAGCCATTCTACTAGTGGCTGTAACTCCTCTTGGAATTGTTTCGCCACCTAGGATACGCAATAAAAGAAAAAAAAAAGTTTAGTAAAAAAAATATGAAATGGCAAGACGCAAGATTTTATGGCTGATAGTAAACGGAATAAAGAGGTTTAAGTATGTTTTAGATAGAAATATTTTCTAATTTGTTTTGTGTTATTGCACTTACTGTGTATTATCTCTGCATCACCCTAAGGTAGACTGGTAGAAATTGCCCAAGGCATTAAGTCCGCCTTTGTACAAATTTTATTTGTGTATAAAGTTAAAAAAAAAACAAATAAAAACTACCCCAGTTCGTAAAATACGTGTATACTCGATCAAGTTGCTTATAACACGTTTTAATTATTACTATGGACGACATTTTGTTGACAACAAAATTGAAAGTAAGACAGTGGTGAGTAGTGATAATAAGTATGTATTTACAAACAAGAAGTATATATGTAGTATAACGACCACGACACAAGCCTTGCTTAGTGTGGCACTAGATGGGACTGTGTGTAATGTCCAGCGATATTTATTTATTTAAAGTGTATTTACTTTTGTTATTATCAGAAAAATCAATAAATACAAAATTTGAAAATTTATTTGACATGTAGAAAAAAAGTAAAGAACGAAAAGATTTATTCGGCACATACGCCATAAGTGCACACAACAATTAAAAAAAAAAGTTAAAAAAAATATTTATGCGTATAATATTGTTTTAATTTTTTCAAAGTTTGCCAGAAAGTAGAAAAAAACAATAAAATCACCATCATAGCCTGCTCCAGGTCCAGCATCCTCTGCTGCGCGCCGTTGGTGAGCGCGTCGAACCTCAGCATGAGTCCCTTCAGCTGCTTCTCTATCGCCTTCCTCTCGGCCGGCTCGCAGCCTCCCGCCACCTCGTTACCCATCGCGAACAGAGACGACATCGAGTTCTGACGGTCCATCAGCATTTTCTTCAGGAACTGGTGAAGAGAAAAAGAAGGTTTTAGGTGCGTGGAAATGTTAACTTTAAGAAGTACGGTTTTTGGCTTCGAACAGCTTCTGATGGCAGTCTTAGGTAGAGCTTTGGTTTGGTTTCCTGTGTTTTAACTTCGGCAAATTGCAAGAATGAATTCTATTGTAATCCGATATTACAGTAGAATTCCTTCTTACAATTTGACGAAGTTAAAACACGTATATCGTTTAAGAATTTCACGATTCACGATTTCATATTTATTATGCTGAGTACACATTAATGCAACGTAACATGCTATGTAACATACGCTGATACAAATTGGCCTTTTTTTGGCCGTTCATTTCACGTTACATTACACCAATGTGTACCCGACATTCAACCAAAGGTGGACACGTGGAATCAGGATGAATAAAACTGTTCAAATATTCACTGCTGTATTTAAAATTGGCAATTAACGAAAATAGCCTGCTAAAATGATAAAAGAAAGAGACTTAGGTCCATGTTCACCGAGAAGATAACAGTCTGATTACCTGAAAACAGCTGTCAATGTGACATATTCCCATACAAAAATGTGTTTTAAACAGCTGTTTTTAGATAATCGTCCGTCATCTTTTTGGTGAACATGAACCTTAGGAGTCTAAAACTCATAATTCCAGTTCAACACTCCAAAACGTAAATATGCGTTCATCCAAATGTTATAGTTGAAGTATTACCTTCTGCTCCTGCAACTGTGCCTTCACGACCTTGTAGTCAGCGGAGGGCGGTTTCTGGTTGTTCACCATATCCTCGGTGTCTGCCAACCACTTCTCCAGTCCAGCCAGCGCTTCAGCGAACTTGCCGGACTGTAGGAGGCCGACGTCGAGGCGACGCTCGCGTTCGTTCATCTATTGGAGAAAAACATTGATTTTTGAAATAGATTTCTCATAATTGAGCGCATGCGTCGATAAATTGTAGGTAATCAATGTTTAAGGTAGAAAATAAATTATTCAGGGCACAAAACTGCATTTAGTTTTATGAAGGGTGTGTAAAATAGGTCGAAAAGTTTTACAAATGTAATTTAAGTGATTTGCTTCGCTGCACTTGATACTAAAACTTTAAGTATTATGAAACTTTACTAATTAGTAGTTGAGCAGGGTAGTGGGGCCAATGAAACGACGGTTTTGATTTGTGGGGGGCACGGGGGTATACAGGAATACACCATTGAAACTATCTATCAGTAAACATTGCCATGTGTCATACATTACTAAATACTCGTATGTGTTCATTTCAACAAAAGTAGAAAATATAAAAGCTCAGACTCACCTTCTCCTTCAACGCATTCCACTTATCATTCATCTTCTCCAGATCCTTCTCCAAGACCTGCGTATTAACCCCCTGGAGGGCTGACCTCACGAGTCCCTGACCGATCTTGTTGCAGTGAGCCACGTTCTGTCCTAGTGGCTCCAGGGTGCGGCGCTTCAGCTCGGCGAAGTCTTTCTGCTGAGACCTGATCTGTTCCACTTCCGAAGAGACGGGCTTTAGGCTTCGGACTTGATCTGAAGCCTGTAGGAGATGAGAAATGTTGTGTTAAGTGGACATATCAGGTTATATAAACGAAATCCGCAGTTAAGAGTAAATTAACTGCCTTGTTTCCGAAGGGAAGCAGGTAGGAATTGGCTTCGTAGGTGTCTTCGGCACTGATATCTAAACATGATAGAACAAAATAGTATTTAACGACTTTTTTCGTTTCTTTCCCACCGTCACCCGAAAAAATTCGTGAAAACTTTTTTTCGTCTATTATGTTTAGATAACGATACCCATCCTTGTATAAGAAAGTAATTGATAGTTTTGTGATTAAATTTTCGTCTACAATATGACTTAAATATTCCGGTTTTTGTAACTACGTTTTAATTAAGTTTATTAAACAAAACTTTGGAGCGTGAAGTAATATGCTGGTTACTCTTTTAGATTTCTTAACCCAATTGGTATTTATAGCAGGAATAATAAAGTCCAATATTGTTTGGTTATGCTTACCTCAGTAACGTCATCCATGACGGAGTCGTAGGCCTTGTAGAAGGCTTCCAGCTTGCTGAGCGTATCGTCCAGGTCTTGTTCCTTGGAGCGAGCGCGCTCGTCTAGCTTACCGAGTTGTTTGCGAAGAGCTTCCACCTAGGAGAGGGAGTAAAAGTTATAAGATTTTCTAGTGTTTGGTTAGGCTACGTGATTAAACCACTTTGTTCGTAAGGCTTAATTGTTTGCTAACTATCAGATAAAGGGGTTTGTTTATAAATAAATATTTAAAAGAATAGCAAAGTTTTTTCAAGTAAGTATGAGAAAAAGTTTGCTTAAAATTAAATGCTAATTGAAAAATTACATATAGATCTATTTCATTTTTTTTTAATTCAACTACAATCTTTACCCAATCATTTATTTAATACTGCTGTCAAGATAGGTAGTAACATTATGATCAGTGAAATAACACGTAAATTCCTTTATAACGATTGGACCTAAAAAAATTACATTCTAATATTAGAGCTCAATTCATTAACACAAACAAAATTAAAATTTCTTGTATTTTCTGGCCCATTTAAATCGAATCGCTATCTGTATAGATTCACAAACAATTCAGTACTGGTATCGTCTTGTTGTATTGTGAAGTCATGGTAACGCATTTAGGTTTGGATTTGAACACGGTCCTTCGAGCCGGATGCGACATGCGAGACGTAACCCTATAAAAAGGAAACTAATGGTAGTATCAACATACCTGATCCCTAGTTTTAGCACTATCGACAGTGTATCCACTCTCGACCAACATCTCAGCCGCTCGCTCAGTATCTCCGACCAAGTCATCAGCCTTTTCCAATCGTTTGTAGAAGCGCCCGATGTCATCAAGTTGTTGTTTCACAGTCTTGATGTCCCGGCCGGGCGCCTTCATGGTGTCGAGTTCCTTCTCGAGATCGGTCAAGTCGTGGGACAAGTTCTTTACTTTGTCCTGTAGGGGGAAATGGGTAGGTTAGAAATTTTGAATATGGTTGTAGCATAATTAGCTGTTGTGACACATGTCTTTTATGAGAGGGGGTGGGCTTTAATCCGCCTTCAATCCACCTGTGCAAAACCAGTATAAGCTGATCTCTCATTGTCCAGAAAGCTTACAGAAAGCAAGGTCAGGTTATACTTGCCCGTATAAGCTGATCTCTTATTGTCCAGAGAAAGCTTATAAAAGCAAAGTCAGGTTATACTGTTTTTGTATAGCTATACAAGGCTGTACAAGGGCAGTATAACTTAGTTCACTTCTTCGAGTTCGAGAGTTGTAGTAATGATACAAATTCTGTAACCTACATACGTGTTTACTTACGCGACTGATTTTTCATCAACATACACCCTGATACTGACTTGCAAATTGCAAAAAACCTAAGAAAATTTGAATTTCGTGACCTACCCTGTGGCTCTTCATCCTTAAATACCCGAAATATTTACCTTAAAGCTTTTTTTCGACTCTGTACAACGTACTCGACACAAAAGCGAGAAAAATGGCATGGTGACTCTTGGCCTAGTCTTTTCAGTTATTTAACAAACCAACAAGCAACTTTATGGCAATAAGAATAAAGATCACTGTCACGCATAATCGGAACTGTAATAACTGTGAACGTATGATTTTCGCACGGACATTCTACTACTTTCTCAAAACTACACTACTAAACGCGGCTTCCCGTAAATATTATAAAAAGAAACTAAAGAATGCTGTGAGCAAAAAACTTCAAAATAAGATTTATCTGAACATAATCTTATATTATTATCATATCTATAAGTCTTATCATTGCTTATTTAAGTAGCATCTTGTAGTAAGTAGTTCTTCAATATCAATAACAAGGAAAATGCAGTTCATCTTTTATCTTTCGGTTTTAGAAGTATCATTACATAAATAAATTGTGTTCAGCAATCAACATTCTAATTTGATTAAAAATCTAGAATATTTTAGAACGTTCTTCAACATCAGCCTTTCAATGTTCCCACTGCTGGGATAGGCCTCTTCTCTATGAGAGGGAATGGGCTATAATCCACCAAGCGGGCCCAGTGCGGATTGGTACTCGTAGATGTCACATATCTTTGAATTTTTGGTTCTAAGACATCCCGTTATTCTCACGATGAACGAGAACGTTCTACGGAGACAAGTACCTCTCAACCAGTCTTACCTTATTAACTAGGTTGTGGAGGTCAGAAAGACAGTCGCTCCATCCAGTGTAGATCCATAGACCACCCTAGGCAAGCATGGTAAAGGTCGACCCGAGTGGCTTTTATTATTTAGCCACGAGCTCCTCCGAGCCGATTCCAACATAGTTGAGAATAGGCTAGGCAGATAATGATATTAATCTTACCTGGAAGTGTGTCATAGCAGCGGCAGCGCCAGCCATCCTGCCCTTAGCCTCTCCGGCCCTCGCCTCCAGGTCATCGAGCCTGTCGGCCAGAGCGTGCGCTTGTTCTTCTAGAACGTTCTTAGCGCGGGCGGCGGCGTCGCGGCCAGAGCATTCTAGTGCTAGCGTTACTATGTCGTCTGCGGCGGCGTTGATACTCTGTTGGGGAACATTGTTTTTTTTTTTTTAATTTTTTTTTCGTTGTGGTAACATATCTTTTAAATGAATATGTTGGTTGAGAAAAGGTTTAAAGAAATAGTTAACTTCAAGCTGAATAACTAGACCTATAAAAATTAGTGAGCCAATAGTTTGATGACCCGAATGGCGCAGCGGTAGTGAAGCTGCCTTACGTTCTTGAGGTCCCGGGTTCGAATCCCGGTAAGAGCAAATGTTTGTGTGATGAGCATGGACATTAATTTGTTTCCGAGTCATGGATGTTAATAATGTATGATAAGGTATGTATTTACAAACGAATAGTATGTATTTAGTATATCAACTATCTGGTGTCCACGACACAAGCCTCGTTGCTTAGTGTGGCACTCGGTGGCGCTGTGTGTAATGTCCAGCGATAATTATTTATTTATTCGATTGCTACATACATTTTAAAAAGCTGATTGGATGTTGATGTAGAAAAAATCAGAAAATCGAAATTCTTAATTCAAATATTTTTTTTGGTGACCGGAATAAGCAGCATTGTTCACATGACCCTAACATTAAAGTTTTTGATAGGACTTGAACAAATTTTGATAGATAATGTACTGAAATGTGTCTGTTAAACAGGGTGTAAAAAATAAAAAATAAATTAGGTTCCGACGAATTGCGAACCTCCTCCTTTTTGAAGTCGGTTAAAACACCTGATCACGAAGCCTTTTTTTTTTTTTTTTTTTTTTTTTTTTTAGGTTGGGAAATCATCAAATGACTTCTCCCACTCTGGGCGGAGCGGGAGGGAGTGTCAGACTCTTACTGACTAAAACCCATCCATGTTCCTTCCTCGCCCTTTATGTTCCGGGGCCGCGGTATCTCTTTCGAACAGGCCCGCAACCCCGGCAAGGAAGCCTTGCTTATAGTTTTAAGCAAACATTTTTGCTGGGAATCGACTTTTTTTTGGGGTGAAAACCCTTTTCCATTCATCTTTTTTTTGGTTTCATGGTAGAACTTAATGTAACGCACTGAAAAAATTGTGCTGATGGATGGATTGAAAAGTACGGGGGTCGTGGAGGTGTTTAAAGTAACAAACGTTCAATATAAATTTGATAGTTAAAAACAAAAACTTGTCCCCCAATATCTCCGTAACTATGGTGCAAAACAAAAAAAAAGATAGCAATAACGGGAAGAACAAGTGCCTTTCGGCGTCGGTAAGAGGATTTTTTACACCCTTTAGATAAAGCTACAAGTGGTTACCTGTAGCGGCGCCCTAAGCGCATGTATCTGGTCGGCAAGCCTAGCGACCGCTTCGGCCGCTTGCGCCGGTGTCGCTGCCAGCGCTTCCTCCAGCCGCTCCTCGCAGCGCTGCAGCGGAGTGTCCACAGCGCGCACACGCTCCGCGAACTCGCCCAGCTTACGCGCTGTCGTCTCCAGGAACTCCACTTGTTGGAGGACCTCTGTGGAACGGGAGAGAGAGCTAGTTTGGTACTGGTAAGTAATTGAACAGCACTAAGATTGGAAATAAGTAAGTGTGGTGGAAGGAGTAGCTTTAAACCATCATTTGATGTCATCGTTATAAAAACGTAAACCAATGCTTAAAATTGAATCAAAACCAGTTTTAAAATGAAGATTGAATAACCTAGTTTTAAGAGTTAAGACCTTTCAATAAATTAAACAAATTGAAAAGTCCCGCTCAGAGAGAACATCAAAATTATACGAGAATAACTTTGCTTTCACAAAATCGCCTGCTCAACGGAAGCTTTTCTCCCGCTTGCAACATTTTATATTGTTGCTCCGCTCCTATTGGTCATAGCGTGATGTTATATAGCCTATAGCCTTCCTCGATAAATAGACTATCCAACGCAAAAAGAGTTTTTCAATTCAAGCCGGTAGTTCCTGAGATTAGCGCGTTAAAACAAACAAACTCTTCTGCTTAATAATATTAGTATAGATAAATGTGATCATACCGTTGTTAATCCTGTCCCATCGCTCCTTGATGTTGTCAAGCAGCTTCCTGACCACCTCCTGGTCGATGTCACAAGATGAGATGAAGGTCTCGCCTAGAGTCTTGTTGTTCTCGTACTCGCCGGATCTGAGGAGAAGATCGAAGTATAGTTGCTAGTCAACACAAAGTTGTCTAAAGCCACCACCAGCGCCGTCGACGTGGCTGAGTTCTGGTCGAAACAAATTTAACAAAACAACAACGGGAATCATCGACACGAAGAAGAAGAAGAACACAAAGTTTCTCATGAATTCATCAATCAATTTCTTGATCGATCGTTTAATAAAATCGTGAAAGTAAGGTTGTTGACACCATAAAACAGTAATTCCAAGAGCCAAATCACTAAAACAAACTTTACTTTGGGTCTGAAAACCCGATTTATTTTCAATTAATTGACAAATTATATTTTCAGTTGCTTTGAAATCAATAAATAATTGAACAGTGTCGTCACAGCGTGCTGTTACCATTTTCGGAAGCCTTCGGTACTACCGAGTTCACTGACGATCGAGAACTTTTCAACCTAATTGTTTAGAGCATAAGGGTTAAACCAAAACTAACAAGTACCAGTATATCCAACTTTTATAGCATCATTTCTAAAACGTACCTCTTCCAGATATCATTCCTGATCTGCTGCAGCTCTCTGAGCTGCTTCTCGACCTCCTTCTTGGTGAAGGCGGTGGGCGGTAACTTGGCGAGTCTGTCCTCGAGGTCGGACAGCCAGGGCACGAACGATTCTTGAGCCTTGTGGAATTTGCGGCAGTGTTCCTATATGAAGACATAAACTGGTAAGCGATTGTCAGATGTTAGTCGAAAATCGACTTTGTGTACTTGGCACATTATAACTTAGAAATGCTTTTTGCCTTGCAAGATTGAATTGAAAATGTTTGGATAGCTCTTTTAATGTGTTTCCAAGAATGTTTGCATCGGTTCGGCATCGGTTTTAAACTGAAGTTATTCTGTCGATTTTTCTGATCGTTTCGCGCCTAAACGGCTCAATAGAAAACAATGAAAATTGGCAGATATGTAAACCGTACCCTTGTTTAAAACAATGGATACTTTTTCTCCTAGTAGAACGTTCCCCTAGGATAATTTTTGTCCTCCACGCAGACGTAGTCGTCGGCAAAGGCTATAATGAAAGAAATCAGTAACACAACTTACCATAGCGGTTTGCAGTCTGGTGTATCTATCGACTGTCTCTCGCTTCAGTTTGTCCCACTGCGTCTGAATCCTGTCCAGATCCTTGCGCAAGTTTTGGTGCGCTGGCTTCTTCTCCATCTCACGACCTAGTGGAGAAGAACATTTATTAAATTGTTACGTAGTAAATGGACGTGTTGCCTAATTGGAGCAGGTATGGCTGAAATAAGAGAATATTAAAACCACATCCAAATCGGTTCACCCGTAGAAGAGCAGACGACACTCACTAGGTCCACAGAGAGACGCAGACACACACACACTTAGAAGTTGAATTTCAAATAAAAAAAGCTGCAGCCAGCATATTAAATAATACCTAATTTTCAAAACGACTTATTTTTTCAATTTAGGACACATACTAGGCATTAAAATGGCACCAAAATTTTCACAAAAATCTAAAAAATTCATGATCAATGATAATTTTTGGATTTATTCTTTTTTAATTTCAAATTAAATCAACCATTTTTTTTTTTAAATATTCTGATAAGTTATTGATAAGTATTCGATACTAAAACCTCATAGTAGCTGGTATTATTAAGCAAATTTTAACACACAACACCCAAGGATGCTATCCAATTACCCTGCGAGATACACAAAAATGTCGTCTTATTGGCAAAACTTACCCTTATCTAAAAGCATTATAAGCTCATGCTCCCTCTGCGTGAGCTCCCTGTAGAGAGGTTCGTGTCTCTCCAGCTGTTGCTGCAGCTTGGTAGCTTCAGCTGACACCTGCAGGCGCGCGGGGAGTGCGTTCAGCTCTGACTGCAGCCAGCCCAGCGTGCGAGCTACGTTCTCTTCGAGGTTACGGCCATCCCTGGGAACGAAAAATGTGGTTAAATTCACTGGTTATTTGATAGATTTTTTTAGTCGCTGGATAGAATAGAATACTCTTTATTATGTACATCAAAAAAATATAAATACAAACATTTTAAACACTTTACAAGGAGTGACACAATGGGCGGTCTTATGGCGCTGATCTCGATATGTTACTGCAAGGAACAGAACGTCACATAATTTTACTTGGCCCTAATTGTTATTTTCGGAAGCTTAAGCAAACGAAAGTTTAAGCCATAGAGCGTATGTGACGTGTGTTTTTTCAAGCGTTTTGGCTTTGGCACCTACCAACGTATTCAGATCAACGCCATCTATCGAGTTCTTGGGAACTATTTTTTTTAATTCACAAAAAGAAAACATCTCATTATACTATCTGCAGACATTATCCTAATAAAATGTAAATAGGTTATTTGACAGTTTTAAATTATTTTTTTAGAATATTGTTTCAAGAATCAAAATATTTGTAGACATGAACCCAAAAAAAACATATCGATAACAATATCAATAACTTCCGTAGAGTTCCATTAGCTAATTAAACCTACCCTAAGTATATTTAAATATCCTAGTTTTTTATTATTTTATTAGAAGTCTATGATAGACTTAATAAGATAGAATAACTGAGAAATCAGTACGTATTATCGAGTTCACTGACAGTCTGCCACCTTTCATCCTTAAGCCATAATATGTCGTAAGGTTGAAAAATGGTCGGCCGTTGGTGAGTGCAATCACGGATTTGCATAATTAAGACAGAAACATAATTTCTAAATAAAAAAGTCCATCGTAAGCAACCACAAGGGGTAGTCTACATAAAAATTGTACTCACTTCAAAGCCGCTTCTATCTCCGCCTTCCTATGGTCGAGTTTCCTCTGCAGGTTGTCGTACTGTCGCGCCACGGCCGCCAGCTTGCTCTGTATGTCCTGGCGCGACGCCGGGTCTGACAGTACCTGTGCCAGTGCGGCGCCCGCGCCTTCCAGGTCCGCCAGCAGGGGGCGCTGCCCTTCCAGCTGACGTTCTAGGTTCTGTGGGGGGGATGGTGAGGTTATTACTGAATATCTTAAGTTTTTGAAGTGAATACTTCTTTAGGCGCGTTGAGCACTTTTGGGTGAACAAAAATCATGAAACTCGCTAAACTTCGTAGCACTCGTAGCCGATCCGCTACGGCGTAGCACCACTTAGACGTGCGCAGAGCATAGCCCGTCGCTGATATAGAATACTTAGTTTTCACTTCTATCGGCAGTTCCCAAAGACGGCTCCGCGTCATTTTTGTTATGAAATTGGTGATGAGCTTATTGCCAACAAACGGGCACAAACTGCCCGTTTGTTGCTACTGAGAAAATCCTAATGAAAAAACCCAATAAAAGAACCTAAAATCAAGCCCGAACTATACGTCTCTGTAAATAAAGAGGCTTGGATTTATATTCTGTTTCTAAAAAAGAATAGCCATGACCATTTAAATCTTACTGCAATGCGAGAAAGAGATGCTGATACAAGCTTTGTATAGCTTCATCTCTTTCGCATATTGCATAATGAGATATTCCCCTTACCTCAATCTTCCTGAGCTGTTCATCGGGTTCCTTTTCCATAGCGATCTCATCCAGTTTGTCGCTGATGGTTTGCAACGCGTCGCGGAGACGCGTCAGACCCGCGTCGAACTCCCGCGATGTGTCCGCGGCCGCGCCTAGGCTGTCGGCGCGTTTCTCCAGTCTGTTAGAGAAAAAGGGTTAGTATTCTGATCATACACATTCACTATAATACATTGATTCTTCATTTTTTACAGAAGAAGAAAACTTTTCATTGAGTTTGGCTGTCAAAAGAAATATTTCAGTCACGATAGCTATGGAACTATCTACCACTCATTCAATGCATGAAAGGTTCGCCAGTCTGCCATACATGTCCGCCTTCTAGGAAATACGTATTATGGTATGATAACATTTTGACGTGACAACGTCTTATAAATCGATAAACGCCGGCTGCATGCACGAAAAAGTGTCCCGTTACACTCATTGTAACGTTACGATCGCAGCGTATGTATGCAATCATTTCATCAATGTTTTGTTATGACGTTGTCACGTTAAACTATCGTTCGTAAACCGACTTTACAGACAACAATTTTTTTTTTGGTAGCTTTTAATGCCGGCCACAATAGCTTAAATGACACCTATGATACATTTAATTTTTTGACAACTATAATTCATTTAATTTTTTGACACCTATAATACATTTCATTTTTTTTAATGACACCTATAACACATTTAATTTTTTTAAATGACATTTATAATACATTTCATTTTTTGGAAAAGTCTAATCATCTATCAGTTAAATTCAAACAACAATTACGTATATGAACGCGGAAAAGCTAAATTCAGAAACGTAATCATATCATATAAATTCGTCTGCTACATTCTAAATAGGTAAAGTTGTTCTAACTACATCCTAAAAGTCAAAGTCCAACTCACTTGTCCAGCAAGTCGTTCCACCTGTCCTGGACATCCACGACCTTCTGCTTGAGCTTGTTGGCGTCAGGCGAGGCGGGCTCCAGACGCTCCAGCACAGCTGCACCCACCTCCTCCAGGTGCGCCAGCTGGGGCTGCTGCCCGCGGAACTCTTCGCGGAGGACTTGTACCTGGAGAAAAAAAAGACATTTACGGGTTGTTTTCTGTAAAAAATATAGTTTCCACCATCAATAAATTGCAAATCTACAGGGTGTAAACCACCTCATCACAAATCCGTTAACCAAGCATTCTATACATCAAACTAAGTAACTTCACGCAAAAATTATTGCTGGGAAACAACTTTTTTTTTTGAGGTTATGAATGATATTTTGTGGTAGAACACAATGTAACGCACCTACAACATTGTGCTGATGGACGGACTGATTAGTGCGGAGGTCGTAGAGGTGTTAAATGTGAAAATCTTACAAAAAAAACTTGTATCAACAAAAAAAACTTGACAAAAAGTTGTAACTTTGACCCCCCATATCTCCGTAACTAGAAGGTTCCCAGGTATGGCGTAGAACAAAAAAAATATCGCAATGATGGGGAGAACAAGTGCCTTTCGGTTTCGTGATGAGGTGTTTTACACCCTTTATTTAGTCACTCCGCTCATCTATTCCGCCACTGACCCGGAAGTCGGCTGCTCTCAAAACGGTGAAGGAAAACATCGTGAGGAAACCGGCATGTCCTAGAACCAAAAATTCGAAGACATGTGACATCTACCAATCCGCACTGGGCCCGCGTAGTAGATTATAGCCCATCCCTCTCATTGAGAGGAGGCCGTGTCCCAGCAGTGGGAACATTATAGGCTGATGATGATGATAATAATGATAGAGAGGAGGCCATTAATAGGCTGATGATGATGATGATTGTAGCAAAATTTTCGTGTTAGCGTCATGACGAAGAAGAAACAAACAAACATACCTGTTGTACTTGGGTCTGCACCATCCGGGAGTCAGAAGAGATAGGTCCGAGCGCGGCCATCATACGATCCTTAGCGCTGAGCCACTGCGACAAGTTGCTGTGAGTGTCGTGGAAGTCTTTCATCTCCTCCATTAGACGGATCCTGAGGAGACACAGATTGTTTATATTTTGGATTTAAAGAGAAGGGAGATCTTTCCGTTTTCACCGAGACGCGACGCGGCGGTACTGGAATTGATTACGCGCAGTGATTATTGCAATTAAATGTGTATCTTTTCGTGTAGTAAATAAAGTGATATTTTGAGTAGCTCTATAAAAATGTGCGCGCAGCATAGCGTCGCATCGCGTTTCGGTGTGAATTGACTCTTAATGTGAAAAGTTTGATGATTTAAAACTAGACCCGTCATTTGTTGAGTATATGGTAAAGGTAAGAGTAGTCACTTCAAGTTGAATTTAATATTTAAATCGCACTTCGGTCGATTTTGTCGATTCTTAGAGCCACCTTGGTGCACCTGCAGTGAGTTTCTTGCAATTTAACACCGTTTCTGGCAGCAAAAATTACGTAATATTTTCTGAAACCACCCCTTGTGAGATTGTGTGAGATTCGGCTCAACCCCCTTCCATGTAATAAATGGACGCTTCCACCGAGCTTCAAAACATTTTGAAGGGTATTTTATCATGTAATGTTTCGAATCGATAGTCGTACTGAGTGTGGATTTAAGAAGTACAATACTAACTTGTCCTTGAATGCGTCATGTAGCGCCTTCCACCTGGAGGCTACGTCTTCCATCTCATCGTGAAGTCTGTCCGCTCCCAGCACACTCTGTTTGCGTTTCAGTAGCTCGCGAACCTAGGAAAACCACAATTTTGTTAAAACGATAACATTGCTGACTCCAGTAGAAAATTTTCTTTCGTTTTTTTGCAATTTGCAAGTCAGTGTGAATAGAATAGAATAGAATAGAATAGAATTTTTTATTTTGCAAATATGGGTATACAATCGTTGTTATACATATCAAAGCTCAGCCATATTTTACCATTCGGCATGCAAACATTTAGCTACATTATTTTATGCAACATGAACTTACATTATTTTCAAATACCAGATCGATTTTAATGTTATTATGACAATTATAACTCAATAGATCAGTTAGTAACTTATTATAATTAACATTACAGTTAACATTAAATAAATAAATAATCATTTTCATTACATCAATTAATTATCATTTTCATTACAATTATAATTAAATTACAAAATTATTTTATTACATTAAATTAAAATCAACGTCAACATTAATCAACATTATTAAATTAAGAAAATATCAATATTAAACTAGTCAACAAATATATTTTTCTCTGTTAGAAACTCATTTATGCTATAGTACACTTTATCTGTCAAAAATTTACGTAGTCTACTTCTAAACATCACCGTATTTAAATCCCTCCAGCCACTTGGCAATTTATTGAAAATAATAGGGGCCATGCAGTAAATACTTTTGCGCATTAAAGTGGTTTGACATGATACTTGACAAAGTTTGCTATTGTCACGCCTATTCCTTGGGAATACATCAGCAAGGCGTTGAAAACGATTCGGATTTTGCTGTACAAACATAGCTACTTCAAAAATATAAATACCAGGAAGGGTCAAGATACCGTATTGCTTAAAATAAGGCTTGCAACTGTCTGTAGTTTTAAGTTTGAACAATGCTCGCAGACATCTTTTTTGGGCCTTAAATGCTACGTCTCTATCAGTTGAGTTCCCCCAGAAAATGATGCCGTAGCGCAAGTGAGATTCAACTATGCCGTAGTAAGCCGTAAGGAGTGTTTTGGTATCTACTATGGAGGATAATTTATATAAGACATATGCAGATGAACTGAGTTTTTTACACATCATTTCTATATGTGCTTTCCAATTTAAGCTATAGTCTATTTGTAATCCTAAAAATTTTGTATCTCCCGCTTCCATAATATTGTCGTTTTTGTAATGTATGTGAAGATTAGTAACGCCGGGAGTACGTTGTCTAAAGTGCATTATCCTTGTCTTACCTAAGTTTATAATTAAATTATTATTGTCTAGCCATTGAATTAGTGAGTCAAGAGAACTATTAATATCATTTTCATATGTCATTGTGTTTCTACAAGGTATCGTCACTGTGCTATCGTCAGCAAACATGGTCAGAGGTTGTTCAAGGGACCTGGGCATGTCATTGACATACAATATGAACAAGAACGGGCCCATAACGGTTCCTTGTGGTACACCGTATGAAATTTTCCGTTCTCGTGATCTTACCACCTCTTCATGTTTAGTAACTACATTAATGCGGCTAATTTCAGTTATTTGTGTTCTATTTTCTAAAAACGATTTTATAAGTTCGAGAACATTACCTCTTATACCGTAGGCTTCTAGTTTAGTCAGTAAAGTATTATAATGAACATAATCAAACGCCTGCGTCATATCGCAAAATATAGCACATATGGGGGATCGTTTATCCATGTTTCTAATAATAGTATACAAAAAGTCATAAATTGCCATATTAATGGTTCTGTGCTGTCTGAATCCTTTTTGTTCTTCACAAAGTATATTATTTTTTTCCATGTAGTTATATAATTCTCTGTAGATGAATTTCTCAAATATCTTTGAAATAATAGGTATGAGTGAAATTGGTCTATAATATTCCATCAACTCCCTATCTTCTTTCTTAAATAAAGGTTTAATTATAGACGTTTTCAAAGCATCTGGATATTTTCCAGCGCAAACAATCAGGTTGAGTATGTGACTTAGATGACCACATATCTCGGCTGACACTGACTTTAGTACCTTTGTAGCGATTCCATCAAAACCTACACTGCACGTATTTTTTAGGGACATTATTATTTTAAATAAATCGTGTGGTGTGCTAGGTGCCATAAACATTGAATTATGCGTCATGGATGACACGCATGATTTTGGCTTACATTCAGCGTCTATTTTTGGCTGTATTTTGTCAACGAAAAAGTCATTAAAAGCACCGGCGATATCTAAAGGTTTATATATAATTTGATTGTCAACTTTAAGTTTCTCAATTTGTTGTTTAGGGATATTAAATTTGGTCTGATTAATAACTTGCCATGTAGTCCTTGATTTATTTTTGGATTGCTGTATTTTGTAGTTATTTTGGGCTTTTTGTGTCAAGTTAATAATTTTATTGAATAATCTAGTATAAGTCCTGAATTTCTTTTTGTTTTCGTGGTTAGGCTTCAACCTGGATTGCCACAAAAGTTCCCTTTTTTTCCTACTACATAATTTAACGCCATGTGATAGCCATTTTGGTTTATGTAATATGTTGATTTTTATTTCTTTATACGGGAAGCATAAGTCGTAAAATAATTTAAATGTGCTGATAAATTCATTGTAAGCTACGTTGGGATCATCAGTAAGATAGATCTCCGAAAATTTAAGACTTTTTATACAATTTTTAAATTTTACTATATTATCATTATTGTAATCTCTTCTAGTTATATACCAGTATTTTATACTACATACTTTGGGAACTGGACATTGAAGTAGCTGTGCTGTATGGTCTGATAGTGCAAACTCTAATACATCCGTCTTACAAACCCTCTTAAAATTATGCGCAAAATTATCTATGCATGTCCTACTAGCCATCCGAGTTGGTTGTTTAATAGCAAGTTTTAGGTTGAAACTCAGTAGAAGACAGTCCAGTGTAGCTGAAATATTATTTGTTTTTAACATATCTATATTAAAATCACCTGCAATTACAACATTTTTGGAACGCCTCATAGATATATCCTTGAGCAAATTTTCAAGTTTATTAAAGCAGTCATTTAAATTCTTCGTATTTGGTACTCTATAGATACATACGACTATTAATTTATAATTTATAAGTTCCACAGCACAACACTCGAAAACCCCAGGTGTTGACCACTTCGATGTTTGAGGTAATTCCCTCCATTGGTGACAATTATTAACAATAATGCAAGCACCTCCTCTCTTCTGTTCCTGTCTACTATAACATGCAGCCAAACTGTAATTTGGTATGCATAGTTGTTTTTCGTGACCCTTCATAATGAAATGTTCTGTAACACATATAATATCCACATTTATATTTTTATCAGATAGTTCATTTAAACACACCGTCAGGGCATTTGCTTTATTTATTAATCCGGCAATATTTTGGTGTAAAATGTTTATATACTTATTCGAGAAAAAACAACTCATTTGACTCAGAGGCGTTATTGGTGGCACTTGTTTTAGAGTTAGAGTTAGATTGCGTGTTCATTTTACTCGAGCCACTAATGTCTAAGTACATTAATTGGTTTAAATTTTCAAAGATGTTGTTCAAACCGTAGTTATTAAGAGACCCATTTTTCTTCGAAAACATATTGTAGTCATATGATAAATCTAGGTTAGAATCGAATAAATAAGCGTATTCATGAGTACACACATCCAAATAAAGCATATTATTAAATAATTCTATTCTACAGTTGAACATAAGAGAATGCTTAAATTTGAAAGTAGGTAGACAAATTATGATATTTGTATGTTGTATTTTTGATAACGTCTCACGGATATTAATTATTAGGTCATAGTAGTCATTGGTGCGCCGAAAATCTTCTTCACCGATGAAAATCAGACAGTAGTCATCTAATGTGTAGTTTTTAAGTTTTAACTCGATGTCAGTAATAAGGTTCAAAAGCCCACAGTTCGGTGTTAAGTAGTGACATATTTGGCAGTTTGGGAACGTTCTTTCTGCAGTTGTTAGGATCGTATTCGTTTTATTACTACTTATAATGCAAAGTTTATGCTTTTCTGGTTTTATTTTATTAGGAACAAGTACACTCTCTGGAGCAGTTTTTACTGGTGCATCCTGAGCAGGACATGGTTTTAACGGTGAGTCCACGAACTCAACTCTCTGTTTCACGCCATCCAATAATAACTTTTGTTGGTTTTGGTTATTTGAGGTACGACGAGGTGTTATCGTTTTTTTGCTTTTCTTAGGTGTACCCAATTCGCTCATTAGCTTTTTTGTCGCTTTGTTAACGATTTCATGCTTATTTTTTAGGTCACTAATAGTTTTTTTAAGTTCCGAGTTCTCTGTAGATAAGTTGTTTATTTCTTCGTGTGCTGAACATAATTCTGTCTGTAATTCCTCTATTTGTTGTCTCAACTTCCTTATTTCATCGTTGTCTTCGACTGATATGTCAGGTAAGCTGTTGGTGCTGCCATCTATTGTTGAATTACTTAATTCAGCCTCTGTTATTGTTTCTGACACAGTGCGAGTGCGGTTTCTTCGGAAGGTTATGTTCTCAAAGAAGCTCATATTTATTAGTAACTACCCATCCACGTTGATAGCACTATTGGATACAGTTCAAACAAACGATGATAATCTATTTACTTCATTTACGTCAATAGAATTTCGGTTAAATAGTAAAGAATGTCTTATTTTTCAATTTAAAGTCAACAAACATTCCAAAAAGACAATTCAGTATTGCGTGGGATTCGAACTCGAGTTATACGCCGCCGCCGCGTTATCTGATGTGATGCTTAACCAAGTAGCCACACAGACTGTTACAATGGTTGTCGAAATTTTGGATCAGTATGCTCGTCCGAACAAAAAGTTCGTTACAAATCCGGTTGGCTTTAAACGATTTGAAATATTTTTCACTGAGTGTCACTTTTGCAATTTTATGTTTTTCCGTTGTTTTTGTTATTTTACTTATGTCACATGGTTCTTAGGGTTAGTATTTTTGTCACTAAGTGTTGATTTTCACTCTTGAAACTGGTTTTGTCACACTATTTTGTCCACATTAGATAGTCATATTTAATTAGTTAACAGTGAATACTTAGTGCAGATAACACTTTTACACATACATTGCACTATTTTATTTACTTCTGTGTTAGAATTGGTCACTATATAGTCAATCAATTAATTTTAAAGGATTTTAACACGGGAGCACTTTGTTTACATATCAGCTGTCAGCTGTCAACTCTAGATCAAGATGACTCAAGATGTTAAAAAAAATGTGAGGTTGTACGTTGAACAAAATATGATTCAGAGCCGTAACACGTATGTATTTTCAGAGTTATAATCATTAATATCATCAATACAAGCCTCTAACTTCATTTAATCTTGAATTAATTTATTTCAATGAATATGCATGACGACAGAATCAAAAAATTGCAAATCTATTTAATCCGTCAGTTATAGTATTGGAAAATAATGGATACGTATTTTATGTTTCTGTAAATCAATGAATATTGACAAAGATAAAACGCATCAAAACTCAGGAGTGCGGGCTCGTGACGTCAGAACTCACAAAAAATATACCAAAGCGTGACGTATTGAGAATTTTAAAAGCGTCGTATCTTCGTAAATTTTGGTTTACGTAACAATAGAAAAAATAGGGGTAAGTATTTTTTTGATAATTTAACCGACGGATTAATTAGTGTTTTATTGTCGTCTACCGGTCTACCCTATTTCGGGATATCTAGGAAATACCAATTTTGAACTTTACCTGTGTCTTAGTAGAGTCCAAGATGCTTTGCTTCTCATACATCTCTTCTAGGACGGCGCGCGCCTGTTTGATGGTCTTGTCAGCTTCTTCCTTTGTGTTGGGCACCGACTCCTTAGGCAGCAGTCTTTGGACCTGATGATAACAAAGAAGATGGAATTAGCCTCTCTTGCCTAGATTTCTCACCTTTACATAACGAGTTTCCTTCGTGCTTTGGAAAGCACGTTAAGCAGTTGGTCCCGGCTGTCATTTGTAGATCTTTGGCAGTCGTTATAGAGAAGGTAGTGACAACCAGTCTTACTCAGAGGTATCGTATTACCCAGTACTAAATGGGTTGTGGAGGTCAGATACGCCGTCGCTCCATGTGAAATATAGGTATACAACTGAGTCACGTAGACTTGAAGCCGACCGCAACATAGTTGAAAAGAAGCTTGGGAGATAGCATGGTGTACGTTGTAACATCATTATTTAGTATGTTACTAGTCTATGCATTATCTATGTCTTGTCTATGATTGTCGACACTTGCTTATAACTGTCTTAATGTGAACCCCGTGTGTGGTACTCCATTCAATTCAATTCAATTCTCAATTCTTTATTGCGTACCATAATGTATAAAGATGGAAGAAAAAATATAGTCACAATTATGGACCCTGTCGGGCACAGCATAGATTTAGTAGGAGAGAGGAGGAAGAATACTGGCCTTTTTTAGCACTTAGTATTTACTCTTGCTATGTGACCTTGTGATAATAAACCAAGTCTTCCCAACGGTATCTTTTATTCAACTAACCAATGAACACAATAGTGTATAGGCCCCGTGTCTGACAGGTTATTTAACTTCTAGAATGTCTTAAGTTACACTTAAGCTATTGTCTTACTATTGTGTCTCTAATTAAGACATTCAAAAGGTTAAGCAGCTGAAGGTGTTACCTTGTCCAGGAAGGTGTTGAGCTGTCGCAAGCTGTCGAGATGTTTGCGCAGTTCGTCCCGGACGGCGTCCAGCTCGGCGGTGCGGTCTGACAGCTTGGTGCCGAGGAGACTGTAGCGGTTGTTGATCTCGGCTAGCTGTTGCTGCACTGGAGATAGTTCTGTGGGAACGAGAAATACTGATGAGTTTGTTTGAGTAGCCAGAATATGATAGATGTCCTAGATAACCTTCTTTATAAGTTGGTAATGTTTTTTCTTAGGGTAGTTAATCATCAAATAACTTCTCCCACTCTGGGCGGAGCGGGAGGGAGTGTCACACTTTTACTGACTAAAACCCATCCATGTTCCTTCCTCGCCCTTTATGTTCCGGGGCCGCGGTATCTCTTACAAAACCACAACAATCCGAGGACTGAATGACCTAAGGTCTGGAATAAGGGTATAGGAGTCTAATCCTCAGCTAATTAGCACAACATATTTGTACGCCTCCTGGCATAACATGGTACTCTTTTCATCAACATAAGATCTGTATTTTTAACCTATGTTAACAAATAAATTATGATTTGATTTGATTTGTATAGAATAGGGTGTTAAGTTCTTCATCCTTCATAGACAAGAGAGGATACTCTGACATAACGGATGTTATGTCAGGTTGGCTTCCTGACAGTTGTTGTCAGGTTTTTCTAAATAAGGGGGGTGCTCCAAGGTAGCCCGCGAAATTTAAATTTTCTTACGTTTTTTTTCAATTTGCAGGCAGTGCTAAGTTGTATGTTGATAAACATATCGGTCGCAACTGCAAGCCGTATTAAAAGTTACAGAATTATAATCATCAAAATCATCACACAACCCTCCAAGTTCATAAGAGTCGATGAACGAATTTTTCACGGTCAAAGTCCTTCTGAAAAATTCGTTCATCGACTCTATGAACTTGGAGGGTTGTATTGATGATTTCGATGACAACTTAAAACTGCCCTGAAAATTGCAAAAAACGTAAGAAAAATTGAATTTCGCGGGCCACCTTTGAGCATCCCCCTTAATGATTAAAAACCCGACAACAGTTTAAACAATAACAGAAAGTCATTCATTCTTTTATCTTACCTTCAAGATGGAATCCATCCTGGCTAGATCGTCGTGAAGAGAATCCGCTGGATGTGGAATGAGTGGATCCAGGACTGACCAGCCCGTGACCCTTGTTGGGGGACGGTGAGCGACCGTCTAGGGTGCGGCCTGAAACAAGTATACAAGATTAAGGGCCAGTTTCACCGGTTCCGGATAAAGTGCCGGTTAGTTATCTGATAGTTAATACTATCTACCACATAAAGGCTGGTTATAACTAATACTTTATCTACCAGATATCGCTATCCGATACCTGTGAAACCAAAAGTGTTAGTTTATCTGGCAGATAAGTTCCTAATAGGCTAACCGACACTTTATCCGCAACCGGTGAAACTGGCCCTAAGAATACGTGATGTATGTTATTTTTATATGCAAGTACTAGCTGATGCCCGGGACCTTCGTAGTCACACAGATATCACGTCAGCTATTTGCTCGGAGCCCGTGAAAATCGGACCAGTCGTTACAGAGATTAGCCGGAACAAACAGAGACAGATACAAAAACAAAGCGCCGTATATTTTTAGCCAAGAAAATGCAAACACAAGTTAGGTTTTATACAGTCGTACTATGAACAGATATAATTTTAGTACAACTGTACTATAATTATGTTATGTATATTTCAGAGAGAAAGAAATAAAAAGGATTATTTCAAGTGATAAATAACGAGTTTCACTATTTTTTAAATAGTCCTTTTTAAAGCAGACCATTTTACTTACTTGGTGTTTGTCGTTTGGTCGGGCTGTAGATTTGTCTCTTCCTGTGAGGGCTGTCTGCACGATCTCCGCGAGTCAACGCTTCGTACACTGCGCCGGCTTCGTTGACCTGATAAAGTTAATATTATTAATTAATTATTATTTTCAAGCAAAAAATGAATGGACTAAAGTATAGAAGGCTGCCTTAAAACACTAATAACATCACATTAATTGATTATTTATTTACTTGCCTGCGACTTATGTACGCGAGAATTAATTAAAAAAAAATATTTCAAGGGTTGGGAGCATAAACTAACTGCACGGAACCCTAATCCTTTTTCTAACATAAAATTGCCTTAATTACTCCTTATAACATAAGGTGTTCCAGTGGTCGGTCGAGCCCTTTTGGAGATTAGCCAGAATAAACAGACAGACGGTCAAAAATAAAATACTGATATTCAGCTGCATCTATTAGACTGAAGGCCAACCCTAGGCAGATCATGTTTTGAGCTCTCAAATAAACTACACCATCACTGTGTATACATTTCTTATCCAACTTTCCTCCTGTAGGTCTGCTGGAAGAAATTTCGTTTGGAATAAGCAGTTCCTTTGTGCTTTTCTATGTAAACATATTGAGTGTACATAAATAAATAAATTGACATAGTCCTCTTTTTTTTAGGATGGAAAATCATCAAATAACTTCTCCCACTCTGGGCGGAGCGGGAAGGAGTGTCAGACTCTTACTGACTAAAACCCATCCATGTTCCTTCCTCGCCCTTTACGTGCCGGGGCCGCGGTATCTCTTTCGAACAGTCCCGCAACCCCGACAGAATTGACATAATCCTTTTTTTTTTTTTTTTTTTTTTTTAAGGATGGGAAATCATCAAATGACCCCCCCCCCCACTCTGGGCGGAGCGGGAGGGAGTGTCAGGCTCTTACTGACTAAAAACCATCCATGTTCCTTCCTCGCCTTTTACGTTCCGGGGCCGCGGTATCTCTTTCGAACAGGCCCGCAACCCCGGCAGGCTTCGGCCCTTGCGGGCCCCTCTCTTATGCTGACATCTCTTTGAGGCGCGCGTGGAACACACATAATAATTGACATAATCCTTGAGTCACCTTATCGATAGTGATAGAGAAGTCCCTGTAGTCCTTAGCCAGCGGTCGGAGCTCGTCCTGCTGCTGCTTGATGACGTCGAGGTCTACTGCCACCGCCTGCAGCCGGGTCACGCGGCTCTCCATCGAGTGCAGCCAGTCCAGCACCTGGGGAGGTGGTGCACTTACATTTATGCTTCGAAAAAGGTAACATGCGTGCACTCAATCTGGTGTCACAACAGATTGATTGCTTCAATTGTACACTGAGCGAATTCACACGGGCCGCATTTTGCGCAATTACTTTAGTTTGTCAAATTAATTTATTTATTCAAAACATAAATAATTTAACTTTAAATATAACTGCTCTATTGTATTAGGTACCTAAACCTGTAATAATAGTTGTATGTGTTGTTTAAATAAATAAATAAACAAAATTTAAAAAAAATATATGCTGGGAAACGACTTTTTTATTGGGATTAAGTGGTTGGTCCTTTTACGGTAGGCCTCAATATGATGCAGTCAAAACATTGTGTTGATAGATGGATTGAATAGTACGGCGATCGTAGACGTGTTATAAAGAAAACTTATAACATTTAAAACCTTTAAAAAAAAAAAAAGTTCATCTTGGATCCCAAATATCTCAGTAACTAGAAGGTTCCCAGGTATGGTCTAGGACAAAAATGATCATCAAAATGACGGGGGGGGGAGAACTTTTGGCCTCGTAGGTTTTTTTTACACCCATTATACAGAGTGAAACCACCTCATCACAAAACCGTCAACCAAGCTTTCTGTTCATCAAATTTTACGCAAAAATTGACAAAAAGTTATAACTTTGACCCCCATATCTCTGTAACGACAAGGTTCCCAAATATGGTGTAGAACAAAAAAAATATCGTAATGACGGGGAGAACAAATGCCTTTCGGCTTCGTTAAGAGATGTTTTACACCCTATATCTAGTGTACCCAATACACAAGACAAATTAAAATATGTAACAGTATTGGTATGAAATGGAGAAGACCGTTAAAAGCTAATTGTAGATGGCGCTAGCATAGCTGGTCTCAATCTGACCAATGAGGTCAAGGTATTCTAAAATATGAAATGACATTCTTTGATTTTCAACCAATGACGATGCTTGGAACCAACTATGCTAGCGCCATTAGTTCCACAGTTTCCATCGCAACTATCTGCCAGGTATTACTGGAACTAGTGAAAGGCCGTTTAAATGTATAATAAGTACGAGTATGTATTTACAAACAAAAAAGTATCTATGTAGTATTTCAACTATCTGGTGTCCACGACACAAGCCCTGCTTAGTGTGGCTATGGCGCTGTGTGTTAACGTCCAGCGATATTTTTATTTATTATTTTCTCCAAATAAATGTACTCACTTGTATCTTGAGCGTTTCATACTGGTTGAGCTGGTCAGCTCTCTGCTTCGACAGCTTCTGTTTCTCTTCGAGTGTCGCGTTGAAGTCGCGCCATTGGTTCTCTAAGGCCTTCAGAAACAAACATAATTAGTAACACTGTCAATTAAACGATGGATGAATAACGATGGGTGTCTGATGAGGCAACGAGTAACAGAGAAGTGCCGACCACTAAGAAAAGGCAAATGACGACTCGAATGGCGTAGTGGTAGTGACGCTGCCTTACGTTCTTAGGGTCCTGGGTTCGAATCCCGGTAGGAGCAAATGTTTGTGTGATGAGCACGGACATTTGTTTCCGAGTCATGGATGTTAATATGTATAATATGAAGTTACAAACAAAAAAGTATATACAGGGTGTATTTCACCTCATCACAAAGCCGTTAACCAAGCATTCTGTTTATCAAACTAAGTAACTTTACGCAAAAAATATTGCTGGGAAACAACTTTTTTTTTTGAGGTTATAAATCATGTTTTGTGGTATAACTCAATGTAACACACTCAAAACATTGTGCGGATAGATGGATTGAATAGTACGGGGGTCGTAGAGATATTTAAAGTAAAAATCATGCGATAAAAATTGGTATTTAAAAAAAAACTTGTCAAAATCTTGCAACTTTGACCCCCTATATCTCCGTAACTAGAAGGTTCCCAGGTATAGTGTAGAACAAAAAAATGATCAAAATGACGAGGAGAACAAGTGCCTTTCGTATTCGTTAAGAGGTGTTTTACACCCTATATATGTAGTGTATCAAATATCTAGCGTCCACGATACAAGCTTTGCTTAGTGTGGTACTAGGTGGCGCCGTGTGTTAATGTCCAGCGATATTTATTTATTTATTTAAATATGATGATGATGATTGTCGGCGTAGTAAAAGGAAATGAAGATGCTAAAAAAGATGCGCAATTTTTTTTTGTTGTAGTTGATCTTTAGAAAACTATTGTTTCCAAAATTTGTGGTGGTGCTTTGTACATTTTAAGTCAAGTCTTAAGGGGCCGCCGGAGCGTGCGTCGTTCATACAAACGTAATACCAAAATAATTTGTAAATCAAACATATTTTTAAGGTAGTGTGTATATTTCGATTGAATTTCAGAATATCTTTGTTCCCAAATATATATTTTGAAAGGACAATGATATAAAGACGAGTTATGAGGAATTTAAAAGTTCTATAGAAAACTTATTTCTCTCACAACTTTTTAACCGACTTCCAAAAGGAGGAGGTTCTCAATTCCTCGGAATCTTTTTTTTTTACTCCTGTATTACACTTAAGGCTATCAAATAAAAATGACTATTTTGAACAGACTTCCAAAAAGGAGAAGGTTCTATGTTCTTACCTTCATTCTGTCACGGATGACGTGTGTGTCGGTGACATCCTTCTTGGCGATCAGCTGTTTTCCATTGCGCAGACATTCCTCCAACAACGGCATTTGTTTGTCTCTGCGAAAAATGGAAAAGAAAATTAAAATAATCAGCTCGAATTTCTACTTATTTTGAATCGAATGGATGAAGAGAGATACTCGTAAGGTTAAGTCTCTCACCTATAAGCAGCCAAGTGCGCCAGCCGGCCGCCCAGCTCCTCCGCCGGCAAGCGCGCCAGGTCACGTGTGTCGGCCTGCTCCGCCAGCTGCGCCTGCGCCGCGTCCAGTCGCGCCGCCTGCGCCGTGAACTGCGCCAGCTCAGACGATACCTCGTCGAGAAACTCGCTGCGTTTGGATGAACGCTCTACGAGCTTCTCGTATCTGTTGTGAGAAAAGTATTTGAGTAAGAAAATATCAAAGGTAAAAATAGTTGTTAGATGATTCTATTGTTCTAGGATGTGAAAAAAATTTGAAATTCTAAACATAAATATTTCAAGCGACATTTTAGTGCCTATTCCTATATTGCTAAAAAGAAACTGCTGTTTGAGTAAACTTGGCCACTTTAAAATACATTACATTTTTCTTAAAGCTCAATTTTTTTTACATGCAATAAAAAGTACTTGGTAGGTTGGCGTGTACGGTCGACCAAGCTATTTGGTTTACAGTTTACAGTGTAATTTGTGGGTTATAGTGTAAACCAAATAGCTTGTTCGACCGTACTAAGTATATCGACTTCTCTTGAAATTCAATTTACCAAGCTCAAATATTCCTAAAAACTCCTTACCTAGCATAAATATCATCAGCTCTCTGTTCCAACTTCTTCGCGATCCTAGCGTTAGATGGCGTGAGCGCAGCTTGGCGGGCGCTGGCCAACAGTTTGGCCAACGTTGGTCGTCTCGCCTCCAACTCGCCGATAGCGATGCGTTGTTCGCGCACTTGCTCGTCCAAACGTTCCCGGATGAGAGAAGCGGGTTTTTGTTGACTCCTGGAAGATTGAGTTGGTTATTGTATTTGTGGAAAATTTAGGGAAAATGACGGATAGATTGTGTAAAGGATGATATGGCAAGAAAGGAGGTGTTAGATGAGATGACGAGTAATAAAGGAAGAAGACCAAGTAGAATGTGATTTTGCCAGGAAGATAATGATGAAGTTAACATTATGAGATCAGTTTTACTATTTTGGAAGACGACGTAGAATGTTTTAGCAGCGCATACGACAGGCTTTTTGTTGACTTTCCACTATAAGGATCTAATGATGGAAAGGATTATATTCATCGCCTTATAGTAGACAAAAAAAGTAGTCAAATACTTCAATCACGCGAAATTTGTCGCAGTTTTTGTCCGTTGCATACAAAAAGTGTCGTTTTGCTGCCCTTTATTTTTTTTTATTTTTTTTTTAGGATGGGAAATCATCAAATGACTTCTCCCACTCTGGGCGGAGCGGGAAAGAGTGTCACTCTTACTGACTAAAACCCAACCATGTCCCCTCCTCGCCCTTCACGTTCCGGGGCCGCGGTATCTCTTTCGAAAAGGCCCGCAACCCCGGCAGGCTTCGGCCCTTGCGGGCCCCTCCCCTTATGCTGACATCTAATTGAGGCGCGCGTGGAACACAAACGCGCCGTCGACACGGCCTGTCGTTAGCATGACTGCTTCGCAGAAGGAGGTGACGGCTTCCCATTCCGTCTCGCTCCGTTTATGCTGCCCTTAAGTTCTAGTTCAGGACACCTTGCGAAGTCCATCCACATCTAAATAACCATTATACTCACTTGAACAAGCTCTCAGCCTGGCCCACCCAGTTGGCTTGCGTCTCGGCGGCGTCCTGTAGCCCCTGGCACTGCAGCAGGGCAGCTTCTAGCTCTGAACACCTGGACCCCACGGCGTCCGTGATGTCCTTGTAGCGACCGGTCAGGTCTATCACTGGGACCTCCAGCTGACGGATCTCTGATGGCGTTAGGTTTCCTTCTAGGGATTTGACTAGTTGTTCACAAGCCTGGAAAGGAAGAAATGATTAAATTATGGTTGTTAGAGACATTTTAAGTCATTTTTAATTTTAAATCTGAAAGATTTAGAATCTATTGATCAATTTTGATGTTAACAGAACTGGAAAGGATAGTCATTCATCATTTATTTAGTAAGTGTACATTCGAATGATTAACATCGCATGAATTTTATGTTCCCCGTTATTTATACTTGTTGTTACTGTGATGAGCGCGAAGTAAAATTTCTTTATTGAGCATTTTTATCGACCTTTTTTTAAATCAGCGGTTTTCCATACATTTTCATCTTGAAGGTTTTGCACTCTTGTAGGAAACATCGGAGATTTTTTTACAATTACCGATGAAATAATTCTATGACGGTGGGAGAAGGGGGGGGGCGGAATTATTAGGGCGATTTCGTAATGATGTACGTGGCATTCGTTTGTACGTCGGTGTCAATTCCACCCTGTTTTATTTAGTACATCCACATTTCGCTGTTTATCTTAGAATTCCAAGTGACAAGAAACAAATGGTAAAAAAAAATAATTACATACAGGGTGTATTTCACCTCATCACAAAGCCGTTAACCAAGCATTCTGTATATCAAACTAAGTAACTTTACGCAAAAAATATTGCTGGAAAACATTTTTTTTTTTTTATAAATCATGTTTTGTGGTATAACTCAATGTAACACACTCAAAACATTGTGCGGATGGATGGATTGAATAGTACGGGGGTCGTAGATATATTTAAAGTAAAAATCATGCGATAAAAAGTAGTATTTAAGAATAAGCTTGTCAAAATCTTGCAACTTTGACCCCCAATATCTCCGTAACTAGAAGGTTCCCAGGTATAGCGTAGAACAAAAAAATGATCAGAATGACGTGTAGAATAAGTGCTCTTCGTATTCGTTAAAAGGTGTTTTACACCCTTTATACTATGGGTATACTCACATCTCTAGCGTTATCAATAAGCCGTCCCTGCGAGATGATCTCGTTGTGCAAAGTCTTAGCCTTGTTGAGTTGTGTCTCGACGGCGCGAGGCTCCCCGCCCACTGGCTCCGACAGTATTGAGCGGACTTGTGGCTCGATCTGGTGGGGAATTTAACAAATTAGGTTTACAGTAATCAAGATTATGAAACTTTGAAGTTAGGTACGGCAAAGATGCTATTGGGCTACCAATATACACGTCTATGCCTAGTTTGAGGCCCACATCTACTTTTGTTTTCTTTTATCTCTTCTCATCGTGTTTTGTTTTTATATGTTTGTAGTTGTACGTTAATAAATACATAAATATCGCTAGACATTACACACATCGCCATCGAGTGCCACACTAACTAACGAGGCTTGTATCGTCGACACCAGATAGTTGATATACTACATTGATACCCTTTTTTGTTGGAAGTACATTCTTATTATACATATAAACATCCATGACTCGGAAACAAATGCTCGTCACACAAACATTTGCTCCTACCGGGATTCGAACTCGGGACCCTAAGAACGTAAGGCAGCCTCATTACCGCTGCGCCATTTAGGTCGTCAAATAAATAGTATTTAATGTGCACAAGGTTCCATAAACACTGGAATCTGTCGGCAAAATCATGACTCAATTTCTTTGACTAATCGTTGCTAGACTGGGTGTTCCTTTGATCACACCAACTTTGAAAACCCGCTCGAAGCATTGCAAGCACAGCCATAATTTTAGTTTTCGATTGTTTTATCGTCAATAGCCAAGCTACGCCACTGCCAAACCTAGAGGTGGCTTTTTCATTACATTTATCGCAATCGACGAAAATGAACCTTACACTCTAAGATTTTAGGTTGTTTTTTCTACATACCTCACTAATCCACCTGCCAGCCCTCTGCAACGCATCGTGGTATTGTCTGGTAACATCAGCGGCGCCTCTCAAGAAGTCTTGCAACCTCTGCGCGCGCGCACACAGGTCGGCGTGACGTCTGCGAGCTAGTCCCGCGCCTTCCCGCACTCCGCTCTCACTGCGGGGCGCGATGTGAGATAGCCGGGATGGTAGGGATGTACGGTACTCGTTGAGGATTGAGAGGAATTCCTGAGAAGACAAATTGTGTTTAAGTAACATGTAGATATCAAAAAAGGGTTGGAAATTAAAAGGGGAAATACTTTTCTTCTTCATCTTTAGATAGTAGATGGATAGGTTCATTTATTTGCCTGAAATATGTTATTTTACAGATTAGATTTTGATTACAGATAGGTAGATTATAAGAATTAGTTGTTATGTGTACCGAAATATTCGAAAATTACTGTTGCATAGTTCAACTTCATGTTTGATATCCTCAACAGGGTTCAAATCAAAATACAATATCGTACAATATTTTACACTACAATATGGAATCATTCCGAATCCACTGACACCAAAAACGTCATAAGGCCTTAACTTAAATTAATCATAAAAATTAAAAAAAATCCTATTACACGAAATATGACCTGAAATATCACATCCTAGTGACACTGTTTGTTACAGAATGTCAGCATTTTACATAACACAAAGACCATTTGTTCTACGCACCTTGCTCTCGTCCACAAACTTCTGCGCGGACATAGTGATGAATCTCAGGTCGGCTTGGTGCGCGATCACGTCCGACACGAACGCTCTCACGTCCTCGCTCTGGTCGGGGAGAGAGTTCAGCTTGGATAGTGCTGCTTCCTTGTCTTCTAGGGTGCGGTAGGCACCTTCCATCCAGGTGTTGAAGGCGTTTAGTTCGTTGCTGGGGAAGGGAGATGAATTTTGAAAAACATGAGCTAAGAGTAAACAGGCATCTTCTGGGCACAATCGTTCTATCATAGAACTAATCTGTTGCTTTCCATCAGGCAGATAAGCAGAGCAGGCCAAAAATATAGAAGTATTGTTTCAATTTAGACATTTTGTGTTAACATTAAACTTCAAGCAATATGTTATTTTTCTTTTCTTGAGTAAAATAAGCTTATTATCTTCAAAAAGCGGTTTTAAGTTTTTAAGGACGGTACCACCAAACGACTAGAGGACGTTCACACCGTCTTTCTCTTGAACAGAATCATGCTTGGACTAATATTGTAAAGTTACCAAAGCTTTCACTCACGGTCGACCACTTTTCACCCCTTTGCCTTAAGTAATAAGGTGGAAATCTGGTCGACCGTTAGTTCACACGGTAGTCCATACTAGTTAATGTGGACTGTTACAGAAAATAAACTGCACTTAACACAATAAAAATAAACTTACAAGCTTAAGTAACACGTGCACATCTTGTTTAAAAGTTCCTACCCGAAGGTCACGCACAATGGTCCACTTTAGGTACTAAGTACGGAAACCAAAAACCCTTAACATAGAAGATAGCTTACCCGAACTTTCCAAGCTCATCTCTAGCGGCTGCCAATCGTCGCAGCATCTTGTCGCACTTATCGGTGCACTTGTCGCAGCGCTGCTTCAGTTGTCGCACGCCACGCTCCAGTGCTGCCACCTGGTGGAGTACAAGTGAGTTAGTTCGAGGAATAGCAGGTGTTGGTGAGATAGACAATAGGGGAACATCAGGTGTATTCATATCTTAGACAATAGAGGTATTGGACTCGTTGTGATATGTTTGTTGAGGTGTACCTGTACGGTACGCGCAGGTTGTATTGTGACTCTGAACTAGTATAGGTACATAACATATTGATTAAACGTACCAATTATTTTAAAAAACCCGACACAAATTGTATCATGTACCTGTACATTAAATATTTGTAATCTCCTTTTATTTTCCTTCATTTTAATACACAAGATACGCGTGGAAAATGTAACCCTTAGCAGTCCTGAGCCGGGTAAAAGTCCAAGCTTCAAAAAGTTTACCTCATGTGGAGCCAGCACATCTCCCCCGGAGACCAGCAGCTGCTTGGCCTGGTCAGCGCACGCGGACACCTGGCGTTGGTGACTCTCCAGGTCATCCTTGATCAGCTGTGAATGGAATTGTTTTGTTAGTAAACAGTAATGGAGGATAGAACAGTGGAGAATAATATTTTGTATTGCCCTTATCTCTGGAATTATTCTTTACATTCCCTTGAACGAGTTCAAGAAGGCCCCTTAACCTTTTGACCACCAGAGCATAAACGCACGTGCGTGCCCTCCACGCCAAGCCAATTTCATCGAATATTTTGTCACATATTTGTGTCGTTTGGCGTACAGGCACGCGCTTGCTTGTCACGTATATGTGACAATGGCGTCCAAAAGGTTAAAGATTGATGCGAGTGCGAGTACTTTATTTTTTTAACATATAACATAACATCACGCCTGTATTGCCCTAAACGTTAGTCAGAGGTGTATCTTTAAGTTCACCTACATTGCGTCAGTCATATTTAAGATGTATTTTTATGAACTTAAAATTCCACAGTACCTTCAGAATATTAATCTGGTTGCGCAGTTCATCCATATCTTCCTTAACGGCTTCTTGGTTGGCCAGTCTATCTTCAACTACAGCGATCCATTCCAGCAACTTAGATAACGTCTCATCGCAAAGCCTGTATTTCTCTTCAACTGCTTGCTACACACAAAATAAATCCATAAGTATATGCACAATAAGGTTCATAATTATTTACATCGCTCTCAGAGCTCAATAGTGCATCTATACTACGGCGATTGTACAATGCATGTCTATCTACTCTGTGCTTCACTTGAAACAAGTGACTGAAACATTTAAATGCGCCTTAGAAACTGTACATGACATTTTCAGACACAATTGGGTTTTTATACAAACGATTTGCAATTTTTAGACTATTACAAGAAGGTTAATATTTAAATGACTGCATTAAAAAAACGAACGTTAGAAATGCTCGCAATTTTAATGCACTGTATCCTAAAACAATATGGTTCAAAATCAAAGGCCTTCTTTCATTGCAAAACGTACACACATGCCCCATGAGATCACTTAGCTCATGCAGACCAGTAGTAAACCTGAAAGGGAAGCATTGATTGAACAAAATCTACGCAGACAGGAAGCGAAGTCGAGAAACATCTTAAAACGAGAGGCGACGGAAGACAGCCAAGTAACACAGAGCATGAGTATGCAAATATTCACAACAAGACCGAAGATTGCGAACGATCAACAGAAAGAGTCATGCGAAGCGTAGCATGCAAGCAGTGAAAATATATTGAAGCAAATGTCAGGAATATTCTTACAAGCAACTTTGGTGTATTTCTGGTATAGTGTGAATAGAGGTTAAGAAGGAAAATCCCATGCATAGTGAAGGCGAATGATCCATTATAACCTCAAAACACACTACCGCCATTGTTGTGGCGAAAATAAGAACTAAATCATTGCCAGTTCAAATATTCCTGATATTTACGTAAACATTTGCGCTTATGGTAACAACATCTTCCGATATTATCTTAAAAATAATGTTTGTATTAGAGTTATTTGTTAAAATAGGAATAAAAAAAAGTTAAAGAATACCTTCTTGGAAAAATCTGAAACTTTGAAAGAGTATTTTTGAACAGTAAAAGTAAGAAAAAAAATAAAAGTATTCATGAAAAGTAAACGAAGTTTAAAGTCAAGAATTTACACGCATAAACGTCGAACGTATTTTACATTTAAATAAAATAAAAAATGTGAATCCATTTCTTTTTAACCCTTCAATGGTCAATGAATTCAGAGTGAGTACAACTTTATAAAAGTTTCTTAAGAAAATATTTATAGAAAGTCACTTTTATAAAAGTGTACTACAAAAACACATACCGTTAGAGGGTTAAATAATATTGGTTCAAAATATAAATAAAATGAAGTCACATTAACTGTTAACACATTTAGCTTACGTTACGCAAAATATATGACCTTACAGGCAAGTGACTGTCAGTTGTTAAACATTTCATATAAATAAACACTTTGCAACACTAAATTCACAAAACAAGAATGTATTGCTGGAGTTTTAAAATACAAAACATATGACAACCAACGACATTAGTCTTCTAGGTCACACAAATCAGGCAACGTAAGCTAAAAATATTAACAGCTTCAATTTTTTTAATTAAGAAGACGATAATGGATAAATACTACCTTCCGTGTTTGTGTGTTGAAAATGTTTTACCATTTTGATATTGTGAATGTTTGCGATTATTCGCCTTATATCAACGTCACAAGAGCATAGCTTTGTTCATGCATTCCAAAACATGTGAGCACTCCAAGGAATGAGTATTTCGTTCGAGTTCGAACTCTAGGAAAATCTAAAACGGAACGGGACCAGCAGTCATAGTACACTGGTTTTTAATGGAAGCGAACATAATAAAGCTGATAGGTCAGCGGGCCCCTCGGACCCACCATAGTGACCTCAAATTCTTAGCACAATATGAATGGGAGGTTAGGTATTTGGCGAAACGGTGATGGTTCTTTATATCGTCGTTAATATGATCCCTCACAGGCAAGCATTCACGATTTAGCTCAAAAGGGTTCTTTAGCATCGCAGGCAACGGCTGGAAATAAAAAACAACATACATCGAGCCTTAGTACAATGTGGTAAGCACACTTCCCAATCGCCAGTTCTTCGGAGAAAAACTAGCGATTGATGAGCGCTCTAACCTATAATAAGCATTTAAAGACAACACAAGGCACTGAAGTTTTAAACTACGTTAAGCTCAATTTCTCGTCTAAAGAATAGAAAAGCTAACCTTACTAAAATCAAAAATGTAAGTGAATAATATAGTATGTATAAGTGCTGTCACTACTTTGAAAGAAAATGTATATTTATCCAAATGTCTAATATGCTGTATGTTATATCGATTAGTGTAGGCCACAATGTAGAAAACTGTGACATCACCAGAATGTTCAACCCCGAAAACGACACTAAGGTCCGGTGGGTCGTGCCATGCCAATGTTTAAGCCAAACGCTTTAGATAGAGGTCACCTTCTAAGAATGGAAATAGGAAGATGTAAAGCAACACCTCTGCTCGATAGAAGCACAAAGACAAAAGCGAAATTGTAAAACTTACCCTTGTTTCTGCGTGCAGCAAGTAGCCCTTCTTCAGAGCTTTGACTAAGTCCAAACTGATCGATTTAGCTTGATCTATGGTGATCCTGCCTTCGACGGGATCAACGAGCTTCTGTTCCATCGCTTGTACCAATGGCAATATCTTTCCTGTCTCTGGTTCTTTGACGACAGTACTTGATGGATCTACGATGCCTTGTGCGATCGCTTCGCCTAAGTTCAACCTCTTTCTGTCCATTACACTTGTGGTAATGAATGGATCGTTAAGCGCTCCGGTCGTTGGGTTGTAAATACCGAAGTTTAAAGTCTCTATTAAGCTGAAGCTCTTCTTAGGTGTCATGAGGAGCCCGCTTTCGATGGCAGCCGTTAAGGTGTTAAGTTTAGAGGTCTCTGTGTCTAGAATGTTGCCCTTTTCGGCATCCATAAGGCCTTTACGGAATGCCTCAGGGAGTTTGACTAGCCTCTTCTTAAGATTATCTTTGATGAGCGCTGTGTCGGGGTCTATGTAGCCTAAAGCGGCAGCGTCTCTAATCGTAAGTACTTCGTTGGAGTGAGGATCAGTGAATCGAGCGGTAGCTACGTTTAAGTAACCATTTTCTATCGCTTGCTCAAAAGTTAGAGGTTCGCGGACGTACACAATCAAACCGTTTTCAAAAACGAAGCAAAGAGTCTTAGACCTATTCTGAGTATCGAACGAACCTTTCGCGTTTTTATCGATAATGCCATCAGTTATGCCTAATTTTAATGGAATGTATTTATTCTTATGAGGATCTTTGATAACAGCCGTTTCGGGATCGATAAATTCGTATTTGATAGCTTCGTCTAATGTGAACTCTCTAAGGGTAGGTTCTTTAGAAGCTGAAGAGTCTGATACATATCTCCTAGTTACAGTTTGGGAGGATATAGGTTGAATAACAGTCACGAGAAGGCCTTTGTCGAAGGCGATGTCTAAACTGTAAGTTTTCTTAGCTTTTGTGTCAATGACCCTACCCTTGGTGACATCTACGTCACCCTGTTGAATTGCAGCAGGAAGAGGTTTGAATTTGTTCGTGAAGTTATCCTTGACAACAGTAAGATCAGGGTTGAGAAGATTAATTTCGATAGCTTTGTTGATATCTATGAATTCGTTGGTACTAGGATCAACTATTTTACCGTTGTCGGCTCTGAACAGACCGTTTCTTATAATCTCTTCGAGGCTCAAGGTCTTCTTGGCTGTTACTACAAGACCGCGGTGTTTAGCGTCTAGCAGATTGATTTGATTTCCGTTCGGTAAGATGTATATGCTATTTTCATCATCAACAACACCGCTTTGAATAGCTTCGCTTAACTTGACATATTTACTACTAGGAATATGTTTAACTAATGAGGTTTCTGGGTTAATAAGTTCCTCAACGATTGCCGTTTTAAGGGAAATTGGCCTGTCAGAAACCGGATGTATAAATGCAAGTTCGTTTATGCTGTACATATTCATGGCTAAAGTGTCGTAAAGAGTGAATCCTGCGCTTTCGATATCGACGATAAGTCCTAGGCTCATTGCTTCAGACAGAGAGATCTGTACATCTGAACCTGGTTCATGGAATTTCCCGCTTCGTCTATCAATAATCTCACTGCGACAGCAGTCACCCAAAGTCAAAGGTTTCTCGGATTTCTTGTCAAAATAGCAAAGATATTTTGGACTAATGATGGACCTTCTGATGGCCTCATGCAAGGTGATCTTGCGGTTTGTAGCTGGGTCGATGATTTTGCCGGTGCTATCATCGTAAAGACCTTGGTGTAATGCACGTTGAAGGCTTATAGGCGCCTTGCTATCTACTAACAAACCTATTTCGAAAGCTTTACGTAGACTGATCTCTTCGTTATCGCTGTTAATGTTCCTAATCTTACTAGTCTGGTCATCAATGACCCCGGTCTCTAACGATTCTGGTAAAGTAATCTTGTCCCATTTGCCTAGCCTATTGTCTAAGATGTGAACGGAGTGAGCATCGATTAAGCTCATTTTAATTGCTTCAACCAGAGTGTATTTCTTTCCACTCTGTGGGTCCATGAAAAGTCCTGTGATTTCATTGTAAACGCCCTTTTCTAGGGCTTCTATGAGAGACATTGGTTTGCGGACTTCAACAAGGATTCCTCTTTCGAAAGCTTCGCGGAAATCAATATTTTCATCACCTAACCTGATTGTGCCTGTCCTACTATCAATGATTCCCCGATCTACTGCAAATTCGAACGGTATTACTTTACCAGCGGCGTGTACTAACGTAGACTGTGGATCAATCAAACGTTTCTTGATAGCCCTGTCCGTAGGTACCTTTTCTTTGCTCAGTGGGTTCGAAAACTTGCCGGTTTTAGGATCGTAAAATCCTTTGAATACGGCTTCCGGTAAGCTAAGCTTACGTTTAGCTGGTACAATTAAACCACGCTCCGAAGCGTCTGTAAGAGTGATTTTATCGCCAAAAATAGGATCTCTAACTTTGCCTTCTTTCGAGTCAATAATACCGACTTTAATGGCATCCGCAAGCGAAATGATTTCTCCAGTAATAGAGTTCCTGACAGTAAGAGCTTCTGGGTTGATGTTGCCGATCTCGATCGCGTCCTGAAGGGTCATAGTCACGTCATTTATAGTAAGAAGACCAGTTTCTGGGTCATAGAATCCTTGCACCAGACCTTCTTGTAAAGTCCAAGGTTTCTTATCACTAAGCAGATATCCTTTGTCACACGCATCTTTAAAATTACATAGTGGAGAAGTAATAACACCCTTTTCTAAATCTACTAAACCTGATTTAACTGCCTTGTCAAAAGGCACAACTGCTTCGGATTTATCATCTTTGATCATCACATCAGATGGATCTACAAGTTTATCTTTGATAGCTTCTTTCAGCGTAATTAATTGTCCTGTTTTAGGGTTCATAACTTTTCCAGATTCGGGGGAGTAGTATCCTAGTTCTATAATATCAAATAGAGAGAATGTAACGTCCTTTGTTGCAACTAATCCCTGCTTTAATGCTTCATCTAATGGAATGTCTTTGCCAGTCTTTTTGTCTCTTATTTTCCCGGTTTCTGGATCAATTAGTTTTGTGTCAAGGGCTTCAGAGAGAGAAATAAACTTCTCTGTTGTAGTGTCTTTAATTTCAGAGATGGTTGGATGTACGATATTCCTATCAACTGCATCTCCTACGGTAACTAATTGTTCTGTTACTTTGTCCTTAATTTTTCCTGATTTAGGTTCGAACATGTCATTTTTAATAACCGCCGCGATGGAGATAGGTCTACGAATAATAGTGATTATTCCACGTTGAATAGCTACAGATGTCTCAACAATCTCGTGAGTCTCTACAATGGTTATGACACCCTCGTGAATTTCTATAATGTTACGTTCAATGGCGTCTGACAGTGTTATGACTTCGTTGGTGCGTGGAACTTTGATAAGTAATGATTCCTGATCAACCAGTCCCTTTTCGATGGCTTGCCCTATTGGTACTAATGCTCCGGTATTTACGTCTTTAATTTCACCTGTCTTCGCGTTATACAAGCCTTGTTCTAATGCTGATTCGATAGTTACTTGTTCGGGAATTGAGACATCCTCGGGTTTTTCGACTACCCACCCTAATTGTACACATTCTAAGAAGGGTACGCGTTTACCAGTCTTAGGGTTAACCATGTGGCCTGTTGTTTTATCAATTATCGGCCTAGCAATCGCTTCATCAAAGGAAATGTAATCATCTGATCTGGAACCTAAGTCTTTCACTAATATGGATTCGGGGTCGAAAATCTGTAGGCCGTATACCAGTTCTTCGAAGGAGATTTTAGCTCCTGTTTCCGGATTTAAAAATATCTGTTTTTCGATATCATATACGCCCATTTCAGACAGTTCTTCTGGAGTGATCCTTTGAGAAATAGCAACGGTATAATTAGGTTTGACGTCCCTAACTACAACGCAGTTTTTAGATAGTACATCAACGGGGGCGAACCTACTTATTTGTTCCTGTTCTAGTGAGTCTTGCACTGTCAGCGGAGACTCGACACCATTTACAACTATCCTGCAAACCTTAGGTTCGATTTTACCTTGCGCAATCGCGTCAATTAATTGAATATTTTCGTAAAGAGGCTTAACAGGTTCGGTCTTTTCCTTAGTTACATTTTGTTCCGTGATCTCGTCAATCACTCTCAGAGGCTGTCTTTCAGCATCGATAAGCATAGCAGAAACAGACTTGGCGTCGTGAACAGCCGTAGCAGTTGTTTTGCTTAAATTTATCACTTCCTGTTCAACGGTGTCAGTTGTGATGTCAGAAGGTTCAGTTCCTTGTGTAATTGCGACTTCATCCGTACGTGTGGTAGTATCTGTAGTAGTGGAGAGTTCAACTACTTGTTCTGAGCTGGTTGCACCTGTAGTTACGTCAACTGTTTCAGTTTCAGTGTCAACTGCTTCATGAGTACCAAACATGGGCATTTCCTCATACTTCTTACAAGTTTCAGCGTCAATTAGGCCTCTCTCGCGCGCTTGATCTAATGGTAACTTTTCGCCTGTCGTAGGGTCGACAATGACAGGTTTCTTAACAACTCCAAAAAGTGAGGTTGTTGCTAGGATCGGCGCACCGATTAAAAAGATCAAGCCTTTACATGAAGCTTCTAAGATACTTATCTTCTTACCCGATTTAACTGTGACCTCTTCAGTTTCACTATCAACAACTCCCATGTTAATAGCTTCATTCAAATTTATATGTTGACCTGTCTTTGGATCGCGAAGTTTTACGCGTTCCGCGGGTATAACACCTCTGTTTACAGCTACCAATAAATTGTCAACACGGTCTTCCCTCATCGAAACAACAACTCCATGGTTGGGATCGTATATGATGCCAGGGGCTATTCCTAATGGTTTTTTAGGTTGAAGTACTTGAACATCTTCATATTCTACTATTATGTCTTTTGGATATTGTTGATCCTTAATGTTTTCAGTCCCCCGTTTTTGTTCTCTGACTGCTTTGTCCGAGTCAAATAGCGACAAATCTGTAGGTATTTCGCTATCTTTGACTGGTTTTACAGCCTTCTCGCTATCTGGAGACACGCCTTTTTCTTCTCTTTGTGTGTGAACATCATCTGTTTCATCGGGAGCTTCAGTCACCTGATATTCTTGTGAAACTGTCTCAGTGAAGTCTATAGGTCCACTGGTTTCTTCAGTAACTACTTGATATGAAGTCGACTGATTTTCAGATATTTGTACCGTAGTTAATGTAGACGATGATGAAGTTATAACTGTGCTACTATGTTCAGTATAGTATTCGGATGTAGGTTCAGATTTGGATACAGTGGTTTTAACTATTCTAGTAATCCCTTTCCCATCTGGAGTAATTTCATCAATTTCTTCAATGGTTGGCCCATCGTCGAATTTTGTGAAATGATCGTAATTAGCTTTAAGACTTAGTTCTTCCGGTTTCTGTGATGGCGGTGCTTTTCTATCACCAGGTTTTACTTTATGGGCCTCGGGACCTTCGGTAGTCACTACAGCTGTCTTTTCTGTAACAATAGTTTTGCTTCCACCAGCTGGTGTCTTTTCGTTTTCATTTAATTCCGGTTTAGTTTTATCCTTAGGAAAGCGATCTTGCGGTTCTTTTGGTGTAGCTTCCTCCGCAGAATCAATCATGGTTTTAGTTAAACTCGTTTTCGTTACTGTTATAATTTGCTCACCACCAGCTGTTGTTTCAATGAATTCTTGGACAACTGGTTTTTCTTCAAAAACAACATGTTCCATATCCATCGTAGGGCTTGGTTTTTCAATAACAGGTTTAGTTTTCCTATCCAGGTCCTTAATAGCCGATTCAGTCGGTTTGTTGGGCAGCTCTGTCACGACAGTGGTCTTTTCGCTGACAATGGTTTTACTAACCTTTGAATCAAGTTTCAGATCTTCACTCGGTTGTGTTTTTTGTACATCCCTTTCCGTCTTAGAATGTACATCTTCGGGAGTCATATCTTTCCCATATAAAACAGTTTTCTTGTCGATAGTTATTTCAGTTGACGTGACTGCGGTTGTGTCCTGTCTAGAAACTTCTTTTTGTAATTCATATTTCTCAGGCAGTTTACCAGATGGCTCCTTCACGTGGACTGCGGGTTTCTTTTCAATTGTGACTGTCTTGTCCGTTGGTAAAGGTGACAGTTCTTTGTCCCATGGAGACTGTGGCGATGATTTTTGTGGTTTATCGTCTTGTTTGATAGGTTTATGACCACCACTGTCGGTTGGTTCTGGTTTTTTATCCTTGCCGAATGGTTTCTTAGCTTTGTCTTCTTCAAACGTTTCATACCTTGTTGTTTTCTCTGAGGTAGAAACACGACTAGGCGAATTTACGGCTTGTTCCTGTTTGGGTTGCATAATCTTGCTCGTCACTGCCTTAGCACCTTGCAGAACTGCCATACCAGCTAACACTGGGGCAGCAACCACAGCTATCAAGCCCATTTTGGCAGCGTTTTTAATATCGACCGACTTGCCCGTCTTGGGTTCCTTCAATTTTCCAGTCTTCTTATCGATTAGTCCTGAATTTAATGCTTCCTTAAGAGTGACTGGTTTTCCAGCTTCAACATTGTAAATAACTGAGTCAGGATTAATAATCTTCTTGTCAAGAGCTTCTTTGAATGTAAGAACTTTATTAGGTGATTTAGGATCTCTGAACTTTTGAGTCTTTTCATCAAATAGAAGTTCGAACGCCTCATTTAGGTCTAACATTTCTAAAATTTGCTTCTGGGGACTCGCTGATTCTGATGGAACTTCTGTATTCAACAACCCGGTGGTAACAGCCTCCGAAATAGTTACAGTCTCCCCAGTTTTGGGATGCGTAAATGTGCCTGTCTCAATGTTAATGTATCCGAGGTTCAGTGCATCTTCAAAACTGATGTTCGTATCGTTAGTTATAAACTGTTCTTTGTTAGTTTGTTCATCTCTGACAATACCTTGGCGACGAGCGTCATCAATAGATATTATCTCACCTGTTTTTGTATTTTGCACCTCGTTTGAACTCACGAGTACGTAGTCAGCAAGAAGTTCGATCATCTTAGTTGTCACAGTATGTTGAGACGTGAAGGTTTCAGTGATTGTTGTTACAACACCAGTTGCTTGCATATCTGTCATAGGTTTGATAGCTACCAGCCCTCGCTCCAACGCCTTATCTAAAGGAATTACTTCTTTTGTCTTGGGATCGGTAAACGTCGCGTATTTCAAGTTTACAGTTCCTTTTTCTAAAGCCTGTTCAAGTGTTACAGTTTCTGATGTTTGAGGGTAAGGAATAGCCATTATCAAATCCTTTTGGATAGCATGACCCACAGGCGTCATTTCACCAGTTAGGGGATGCTTCATTTCTCCAGTGTGTGGGTTTATCAGATTCTTTTGAATAGCAATGTTTAGTGTCATAGCTGCTGGCGGAATATCAATGATCGGCTTGATTTCAGTATCAGGGAACACCTGAGCGTTAACCGCTGATATAAAATCAAGAGGTCCGTCAGTAGTTTTGACTACATTTTTGTCATTGTCGATAATATTTCTTTCAATAGCTTCAGCCAAAGTGATCTTCTTACCAGGCGCTATAATAATACTAGATAAAGGATCAACAATATCGCAAATGATTGCTTCTCTTAATGTCAAAAGGTTTCCAGTTTCAGGGTGAACTATTTTTCCAGTGACTGGGTCCAAGAGTCCTTGTTCCAAAACTTCTGGAATAGACAGACTCTTAGCTAACGGGATTAATACTTCGTCCTGACCTTCAACATCTAGTATTCCTCTCTTTATAGCTTCTTTGATGGTAAGAACATCACCACGTACGGGATCGACAATGTGACCCTTGTTTTCATCAACTAAACCCTTCTCAATTGCTACTTCAAGACTAATTGGTGAACCGTTCTCATCTTTGTAAACTTTGACGGCTTCTAAAATTGATGCTGTTTCTTTGTCTATCAAGCCTTGTTCGACAGCCTCGAGAGGAGTGACGACGTGCTTCCTAAGCTTTTGTAATACTACAGGTTTTGCTTCTAGAACTTGTCCTTCGGGGGTTTGCTCCCTACCCATATTGACCTTATACCTAGGCTTACTACTAGGTGAAGTCTTAGTAATTTGTATTACATCAGGCGTCCTTGTCTTGTCAGTAACAGTAGTTTCTAGAACTCTTCTATTGTCCGCTGAAAGACTATTTTGTATTGACTCTACGGTTATGAAACCTTCAGATACTGCCGCACCAACCGATACGGGCTTAGTGACCTGAGAAAATGTAACTGTGCTCGTCCCTGGGAATGATTTAGTTGTTCCCGGTTGCATCAAGATGTCTTGTTGTTTAATGGCTAGAGCATCCTGGTATATTTTGTAAGTAATAGGATCCACTATGCCTCTTTCATACGCGACTTCAATAGGCAGTTGTTCGCCTGTTTTGGGATCGACTACCATAGTTACCATTTTGTCAGGTGTAGTTACACTGGAAACTTGAGTAAATGTAACGCCACTTGAAGTTGGTGAACTAATGACTCTGTGAGCATATTCAGGAGATTTTTCCTTAATTGACAGTTCATACTTCTTGTACGATATCGGATCAATAAGACCTCTTTCGTATGCGACTTCTATTGGCAGTTTTTCACCAGTTTTCGGATCTACCACCACGGTTACAGTAGTTTCAGATGGAATGGTTGTTGTTTTGGTAACGTGTGAATAAGTCACACTACTTGTACTTGACGTCTTAATTTCCTGAGTAACCTCCATTTCTGGAGTCCTGTCTCTGAGAGATTCCTCGTATTTTCTGTAAGTTACTGGATCAACTAATCCTCTTTCATAAGCTACTTCCATTGGTATATTTTCACCTGTCTGTGGGTCTACAACCATAGTGCTTTTAACAACTTGTATGATTTTAGACGCTGCTACTAAAGGTGCTCCTACTACCGAAACTAGGCCTATTTTAGCTGAATCTACCAGGCTTATTTTCTTTCCGGTCTTATTCGTGTATTCTCCCGTTCTCGTGTTAACTATACCATACTGTACAGCTTGTTTCAACGATATCGCCCTACCTGTTTGAGGATCAATAACTTTGACGCTATTTTCAGGTAACAAACCACGTTCTACAGCTTCTAAAACATTCTCAGAAACTCCGGTCGAGGTGGAAATAACTAAAGCAGTCGATGGATCAAAGATCACCCCAGGAGTGACCTGTACTGGTTCTAAAGTTGACTGATCCTCCGAAGGAATTTCGGGGGAAGACGCGTCGTGAGTTTCGGATATTTCCATCTTGTCAGGCATACCAGCTATTGACGTGATGGTTATTACTTTCTGGGAATGCGTTGTTGTTGTTAGGGTGGTGAATATAATGTATCTACGTTCGATTGCCTCTTTCATAGTAATTATTTCCGTGATGTGTTTATAATGGCCCGTACTATCGATTATGCGTGATTCTAAAGCGCGGTCCAGAGGTACTTCTTTTTTAGATTTGGGATCAACGACGTTTGCCGAGTCTCCATTTATAATGTTAAGTTTCATAGCCTCCTCTAGATCTAAAACTCTGTCTGTCCCTGGTATAATAAACATACCAGTGGCTGGGTCGAAGAGATTTTGTTGAATAGCCTCTTTCAACGTCCAGCCACCGCGTGGCAACTCAATCGTATTCTTTTTAATGGTCATAGAAGTAACCGAGGGTTCATTAACAACTGATTTTGAAGTTACAGTTCTAATTTCTTGTACTAGCCCCTCGCGAGGTTGTTTTGTTTCAAGCATGGTAAAATCAGGACTTTTAAGAGTTTCAGGCCTACTGCTATCCCTTTGGACTTTACCTTCAGGGCTGGGGACATCTTTGATATATGATTTTTTCGTGATTTTAAGTTCAACAACTTGACCTGGTACTAAGTCTTTTTTGGACACGCGGTCAGATATGTGGACAACACGCGGTTCATTATTTTCTACGCCTAATAAACCTTCATCTAAAGCTTGTTGTATAGGGAACACTGTACCAGTGGTCGGATCAGTGAATGTTTGTGTATTTTCATCAATGAGACCACGCCTTATTGCCTCTGCGAAAGTGATTATTGTTTCAGATCTTTGCGTAGCACTAGTATTAGTTACAGTTACATACCGCTTTACTGTCTTAGTAACAGTTTGTAAAGTTAGCGTAATATTCAAAAGCGAATTTAGTAAAGCAGCACCTTCAGGTGTAATCATATTTATTTCTACAGCCTTATTGAATGGAATAGGCCGTTTGGTTGTAGAATCTAACAAATGCCCTGTTTTGGGTTCAAGGATATTTTTGAATACTGCGTCTAAAACTGTCAATTCCTTACCATTATCATACACTCCTATCTTACGATTAAACATTTCTAATACCTCAGCCCTAACTAAAGACACTTTAGTGCAGTCTTCTAGGAACACCCAGTCTCCGCTTTCTGACTTAAGGAAAGTCTCACCGTTTACGTACTTAAGATTGCCCTTACTGAGAGCAACGTTGAAGGAGACGAATTCTCCTGTTTTTGGGTCTTTGAATCCATCTATATCGAAAATAGATCTTTGAGAAACTGAAGTAATTAATCCACGATCTACCGCCTCAGGAATGGTACATATTTCTCCTGTTAGGTTATCGCGGAATTTATTGTCATGTAAAATTATTTTCGCGCCTAAAGCCTCCGAAAGTGTTAGAAGACCGCCTGTCGTTGTGTTTGTGATGCACTTAACGTTATCGCTATCAAGAACACCAGCGGAAATAGCTTCTAGGATGTTCAAAGGAGCTCGGTTTGCTGGTGAAAGAATCTTACCATCGTTACTCATTAGATTGTTGTCGCAGACGTCTTTAAGTGTCATGGGTTTGCAAATGTACCGTTTAACTGCTGCCTCTTTGAAAGTAAGTTTCTCCTTAGTTATAGTATGTACGTATTTCGAATGTTTAGTATTAATAATATTTTTCTCTATCGCTTCAGCAAGCGTTATTTTTGTGTCGTTTTTAGGATCAACTACTTCCCTGATGTTAGGATTGATGAGTTCGTTCTTAATAGCAACATCAATTTGGTACCTATCGCCCGAGTTCCTATCCAAAATCCAGCCGCTGTTATCAACTAAATCTTGACTAATAGCATCAGACAGACACAACGCGCTTGATTTTATTTTGATAATCTCGTTATAAATGAGGTAGCCTCGTTGGTAGGCTTCGGCTATGCTTATGTAGGTTCCATTAGGCAGTCTGTATAGACCTCTTTGTAGATCAACTTGTCCGCGATTTAGTGCATCCGAGATACTCATTCCTTGAGTCGAATTCTCGCCTTCGACGGTTACCTTGATTCTTTTTTCTGCTGGATCTGAGAGTCCTTGTTCGGCATCGTATAATTCTCTCTGTATGGCTTCTAATAATGTGACTTCGTTTCCGTCTTCAGTCATGCCGCACGGTCCTGTTAATCTTGCAGCGAGTTTAGGGTCTATGAGACCTTCTTGGGCTGCTTGTTCGATGCTCATCGTCTGTCTTGTGTCGGGGGCAGACAGTCTCCCCGTTCTTACGTCAAGTATTCTCATGCTGATTGCTTGACCAACAGTGAGTATTTCTCTCGTCTCGGGATGCAATATACCTTTAGATTCAATAATGTTTGGTCCTTCATACATTCTGTGGACTCTTTTAAGTTTTCGTACGTCAGGTCTGTCATCTTCTGTGATGATTGTTTTCGTTGTGTAATTAGGTGAGTTTAGTTTGCCATTGGTCATTGATTTTACAACTGGTTGACCGTCTAGCTCTGTTGATTGTGACGTCCTGACGTATCTGGTTTTAGGAGAAAAGCTTGATTAGTTTTTTTTATTACTAATTACTACACCGTTATTTTTATGATACACCTAACTACGCTGTACGGTCAGATGAAAAACGGTCATAATAAGAATTAGGTATTAATAAAAATATTATTCAATACGGTATTAACTACATGACATGACATGACATGTTTATTAGCTTGAATGACAGCTGTCTGCTAATTTATTTCTATTTCACACAATCTCCTATCTACCGTTAGTAGTAAACTGCAACACATATTATTTAAAACTAATTACTTACTTTTCTGTGGTATAGTGCGACGTGTAGGTGGTGTGTTCTGTGGTCAAATCTTGCATATTGAATTCTTGGCGGAAGGACCGCGCCGACCGAGGCGCCATCGCCTCAACGAGACGCTGAAATTAAAAAAAAACAGCGCGTCAGATTAACTGTCAAAAGTTAGATAGTTAATATAGTTAGATAATAATGAGCGTCATTATAACTGCCAGACATCATTTGACGATAATTTGCGATCGAAGATCTTCGATCCAATGACCATAAATTCAAAATTATTGCAAGCTATAAAACGAACTTCACGATCATAAAGTTTATTTTGATATCTCAGGTGTATAAAATATTATCGATTACTTTGTACAATATAAAAAGCTTCTTATTATTCAAGAAATCATTCTGGCTTATGTCCAAAATGGCAGGTTGATTAAATTGATTCAATAGTCTTGACAGTTCTGACGATTTAATGTTGCGCTTTCGCATGTCATATTTTACAATAATCTAGATAGTTATGGTCATACACCAAAAAACTTGACATAATTTGTTCGTCCAATCGTTGATTTAAATAAAATATCAAATTTGATGAAAGATAAACCAATTCAACGTCTAATATGACAACTGATGATTGCTATCATTTTTTTTAGATCTATATCTTGCCAGTAATAAAAACAGTACTTAATGGCGATGTTTAATTGTTCTTAATTTGAATTTCTCGATCGTATCAATCATGTATTCTATCGGTCGTTATAGATCTTGTCCGACGAAATGAGCTTTAAAACCGGACCAAAGGGCCATTTAATGAAAAACTCTGTGTAAAAGGGTTAGATTCGGACATCGTGGATCAATCAAACCGTTTACATGGAGAAATGGATTGAGTTCATCATTCTGTTGTTCGGTACATTTAGACCGTGTAGTGTACATACTCGTAGGTATTGCACTGGGATTGTATCTACGGAAAAGCAGATTATTCTTAATTCATAATTCGGTGTGCCTAAAATGGCCGCTTTAGCAGTATCATAATTAACAGATAATACGATTAATCACGTTAAATTTTTTAAAATGGACACAGATGCAGTTAATATTAGGAATTCCCATTTTGTGACTAGTTTACGAATCGCAACGTAGTTCATATATGATTTTAATTTGTATTTGTTTAATTTGTTATGATTTAAGACCCACTGATTACTCGGAAAAGCTAGTGCCAAGCTGACTCTTGTGGCGTTAAAAACCTAATTGATAACCTCTTTTTTTTGTAAGTCTTGTTTTTATAAAAAAAAATATTGTCATGTTATCTTTGGACTCGAAAATTAAGCATTGCAATGTAAATGTTCAAAGGAAGTGATGCATTTAAAATGCCTCCTTTATACAGTCACTCTTTGATAGAACTGACAATAAGGCATTTTGTCGCAAAAACTGGCTTTGAAACATCGAAGCTTCGACCGGGGTGATTGACCTCACGAAAGTAAGTTAATATTGCAAAACTTCGTGTTTTTCTATAAGGATACGATGGACTGGACTGGTAATAATTATTTGACTGGTCGACATAATGTTAAAATTGTTCGAAAAGACCAAATAAATTTTGAAGCAATAATATAAAAATGCGTCGACCCACTTTTTCACCGGTTTGACAGTTTAATTGACTGCCAAGTGGTCTTATCGTTTCGCAAACGTATTGGCAACTTGTTTTGTGGTAAATCATAATAAATTTAACATTTTTGAGCGAAACAAGACTAACTATAATTAAAAAAAACCTTAACTAGTATCAAGAAGGTTTTAAAAAACCAGCGTTTGTTTTAAAAAAAAAATGCGCTGTCACGTGTTTTAAATGCATTGTCTGCATTGGGTGAAACATTGGATCAATGCACAAAAATAATTGGATAAAAAGACCAATAGTAAAATACCAACCCGGCACTCGTACGCGAAGTCATACTCGTACTCTTCCTCCATTTTAACACAATTAAAACAACACTAAAGGTTCCTATTTATAAGGTTCACTTAGCACATACATGTCTCACAATGTTCACTGCACTTTATGTTATAGCGTTCACATTAACTATTATCATTACTAACGATATTAACCTACAATAAAGCTAAAGAAAATGAAGAAAATTTTATAAACAACAACAAAAGAGGTTTATAATGCAATAATCATAAGCCAATTTAAAAAGAATACAGCTATCCGCGAACCCGGCTGGCTGGAAACTGAATGAAAGCCAAGAAAACCGTAAATCGAAAAAAAATATCGCCGGATTCTAAATTTAAACAATTTCGTAATGGCATCTGAAGCGTCTAGACGTCCCGTGCAATTGTCAGTGCGGTAATATTCATTAATTACCTACGTGTTTGTTTCATCGAGAATTACGAAACAGCTGTTTGGGGTTCGGTTTTGAGGTTAGGAAAAGTGACTGGCCGATTCAATACTACGCAGGAAAATTTGAGGTCGCTGCGCGCGCATCTCACAGCGCCGGTGCGACGCCCGGGTATAATCTAGATACTATAACAAGTATTTTGGAAACAATATGGTATTATTTAGTAATATTTACGGATTTATTACTTATTTATTCCTTTTAGTGTGGTTTTCGCAAAGTATACTAGCTGCAATGTCTTTCCAGTAGAAACAAAAGCAGTAGGTAATAAAATATGATTGGTCGATTTTATAGGTCACGTTGCCCTGTACGGGGTGAACAGATGTCATACTTCACTTGCAGGACACACCTTTATACGATGCACTAGTGTTTGATACACAATGATGGTAGACATATTAAGCAGGTATTTAAAGAGGTTACAGCAGGTATTCATGAAATGGAAAAGTCTGACATCGGCGAAAAACTATCAGTTTCTCCATAGATATATTCGCATATATCTGGACAACTTGTAGCGAGCAGCTGATTATTTTAAGGTTTCGTACACAAAGGGTTATTACAAAGGTTTTCCATATTTCAGAGTTGGCTTGAACTTGGTTGGAACTTTTACAATCGTATCGTAAAAGATGTTCATTCAAATTCCCTTGAAGGAAGCCATAAGGTACCTATTCTCCCTGTTTGCGTAAAGTTACTTATTTTGATGAAGAGAATGCTTGGTTGACGGTTTCCTGAACGGTGTGCTTGCACCTTATATACTTATAAAGTCGTTTCTCCTGACTAATTATCAACGCGAAACTCAAACCACTGGGCAGCTTAGGCAAAAAATTTGCATCCAGGTAACTATTGTGACGTAGGCATCCGTCAATAAAATATTTTTGAAAGTAGGTGTTCGAAGGTAGCATGAACATCCGTCAACAGGCGAAGCTGGTCTAGGTGGGCTAGTAGTGAATATGGTAGTAGCTACAAAAGATTATTTCAATAACAAAACTAGCTACAAGTAAGGCAATAAAGTATTATTATGGTAATACAACTGAATGCAGTCTTGTTTAATAGCGCGCAACGCATACCGACACTTTCTGATTAGAGTTACATCGTGTTAATGACGGAGATCCGATTTATTTTCTACTAACAGACAAGATACTAGCAGATTTTACGAGACTCATTAGAATATTCTTATGTCAGACTAGGCACAGAAAGCTTGAACATGTTAACATAGATTCAATAGAAGAACTTTAAAAACTTTTAACATTCATTGCCATGAGGATTAATTTAATAAGCCCAAAATTCAAGTAATCATGATGAGTTTTGCATTTATTCATATTCATTTATTTGCAAGCTTGATTCGACTGATTTATCAATAATGTAGCCTAAGTAATTAAAGAATATAGAAGAAGCCCAGAGAAACGATAGGCGTAAAGGTTGTTATGGGTTTTAATGAGATGACGAAATATAAAAACGTCTGGAAGAGGAAGACATGCAACGCCAACCTCAAATAGATCCAGTAGGAGAATGATGATGAATGCTGTAGCCTAGATAATTCAAATAAAAAATCATGACACAAAAGAAAACGAGATCTCTATAAACTTTATCTATCTTTATTTAGCAAAGTAAGAAAAGGTAAAGTATTATAGTACCGAAATTATAGCAGAACATGAAGACTAAAGCCTACATAACGTAGGCGAGACAACTGGCTGCAAGGAAAATGATCAGGACAAGACTGTAGAAACACATTACGGCACGCCAAAGAGGTTATACAGTGTAGGCGGAACCGAGGAGATAATAAAGCCTCAGAATAAGCTAGTATTACAGTTTTCTTACCTACACTGACTGAAATATTACCAATGCAAGGCATGGATCAAGTCGGAGATTGAACCCTATAGTTCTTTTAGTTGTTGTGCCTCTAACAGCTCCAGATTTTCATGAATACAAAGATGATAATAATATGTAGATGGTTGCGGGGATCCGCTGTTGCCAGACGCATGGGACTGGTCAATGTGGCGGCACTAGCGGGTGCTACGACCATATGTGGACGTCTTTCAACTGAAATGATGATGATGATACAAGATCAGTGATAGCAATTAAAATCATCCTTATTTTTACGGTCATAAAGATTAGTGATTTTGACAGGTATGTTAGGGCTATTATAGTTCTAAGACGAGGATGTAGGTCGTAAAACATCGTGTGTATATGAGAAGCAGTCTGTTTGTAGTTCTAAATGTCATGTTTGGTATGATTGTACGTCATGTCAATGTCTGTCTGAAACACAATGGAAAAGGTGAATGACTTGTAAATAATCAAGTGTATAAAAACCTAGACAAGTGACAGTTTTGAAGAATTGTTTTTTTTTTGTAATAACAGACCCTTGTTTAGTGTAGCGGTATTATACGGTGTTCGAAAGATCTCATGTGTGATGTTACAGTTTCCAATCATTCATTTTCAAGAACGAGATGTGTTCGTTTAATACGAGAAGCCTTTGAAGTTACCATTTTCCTGAAATTAATTGCAGAAGGGCGTGCCATACATTCAGTCAAAAAGGTATCGGGTATGGATGACTTGTTTATGGTTCCATTTTTTTTTTTTTTTTTTGTTAGATTGGCACAACTATTTTTCATTTTGAGGAGCTTGAGTTGCATCTGTTATTTATATTAAAATGCTGTTTTTAGTTATATCATATCTAGCGTGTATAGCGAATTTCATTATGGACAAAAACATCGAACAAAGGGTCTGTCTTAAATTTTACATCGCCAATGGAATTTCGTGTTCGGAGTCACTAAAAATGCGGTGACAGCGCGTTCACATGGGTTTACAATTTTGTATATTGGAAGTTGCAGACCGTCTGTGAACTTGGTAGTATACATTTGTGTTCCTCGTAGCCTTCTTACAACTAATTCCATTTTAATCAAGGTACCTCACCTGCCAAAAACTTTGTATGAGGAAAAACAAGACTTTCCTATTGTGATGTAACGAATTTAATTTTTTGAACATTCGAGGATGCAAATGTTTACATTTTCTAGTTCGCATGAAAGTTTAATTATTATTTTTCTCCAGCGTCATCTACTACGGAGCGGGTGTCGTCCACTTCGAGGCAGATGCTACTGCGGTAGCTAACGCGGTGCGGACGTCCCAAGTGAGGAACGGCGCCATACTGCACATGCGCCGTAGATACCTAACTACTTACGTAAAATATTGTGTGGCGAAGACAGATATTATGAATGAAATATTGTTATAATGATAGTGTGTGAGGAGCTCGTGGCTAAATAATAAGTCACTCGGGTCGATTATTAGGTTAAGCCGTGCTTGAATAGGTTGGTATGTGGATGGGTGACCACCCTTACATACCGAGTTTCCTCCGTGCCTCGGAAAGCACCTCAATTTGATAGGTATTCTTTCGTCCTTTATTAAAACAAAACGCCATTCAGTCAATTTATTAAGGAAAGCTTATGAACGCAAAGGACATCGTATGTTTAGCACGCTCGTATATTTTGTGATATATTTCGTTAATTTTGTTATTAGGGACACCCTTCGCTCGAACATTTTTGCTTTCTGGTTTGGATGGTTGGTTTTGTTCGTATTTTATTTTACGTTACGCCACCTTGTACTTGCACCCTGTGGCCGGCGTCCATGGAACTGTGTAAAAATTCGCTGTAATCACTGTAAGTACTATAATTTACGTAGGTACTTCGCAGTGGTTATGATCCCGTTTATTGTCAGTCAGATTTCGGAAGGGAATACCTAAATCCCAACTACCTATGTAATAGAAGTATGTAATAGGATACGTACTTCCATGTATGAAGTGATTCGTCTTTATTATCCTATAATTCAAAGAGCAATGGCGAACGGAAAAATATTATCTTTATAGAAAACATTTATAAAAAGAAATATGCCAGTATCGGCACCTATCCATAGTAACGAAAATAAGAGATCATCAATCAAAACTCTAGTTAAAAAACGATTAATACCAACAAAATCGATGAACAAATAAAAAATCTTTCAACCTCTTTACAATATATAAAACATTATTAAAGAGATTACTTTTAACTCATAGATTATAACTAATGTAAATATTTACCGGTACGAAGCTTTTTAGTTAGTGCTATATTTAGAAGTATGAGTAAGGTACCGAAAATAAACTAACGTTAAGTAATAGTATGAGTAAATTACAAAACGTATCAATCGTCTGCTTTAAAGCATGAGGTAATCAGAAGCGAAAACCTTGCCAAAATACTTTAAACATTGAAAGTGTTTTTAGATATGACAGAAAATGAAACGTAAAAAAAAATATAGAACTTTGATTTGAATTTAGAAGTAAAAAAATAGTCCTTTTCACAGTTATTATACTAACCATTGAAAAGGTAAGTCAGTGTGGCTGTAGCCTTAAAGTAACAGAACAAAGATCAATGTAACAGTGATGAAAATGACGTAATAAATTAACAGTGAAATACTGTATTCAAACATGCATACAAAATATACGGTAATCCAATATTTTGACAAGCGATTGACACCTCATTTGACAAAAAAAGGTTCATACATACGTCGCCATGACACATTCGAAATTCGAACAGGCGAATAATAAAAAAAGTTGACAAAAGAATTGCATAGCAGCAATAAAGTTCAATAGAACACAACAGAGAGAACGTTGAGCTAGGGGCGGAAGCGTCTATCTCAACGGCTATATCTATTTTGGGACCTACATTTCTGTTGTAGTGCATAACAAAACACGGGATATAAAACGTGGGCGGTAAGGATAAGGATTAAGGGAAGCTGTGAATCGCACTGCAGTTAACCTAAATTCAAAGTTAAGCACTTACACAAAGAGCTGTTATCAGACTTTAATGAGTTGGTGGAAACGATAGTTACTTCTGCAATTGAATATTACACCTGTATGAGTATCTGTGGGGGCCGTGAAATATGATTTAGGGACACTCAACAGTGCAAGGCCCAGTATTGTAAAAAGACATTAATGGATAGATGTTTCAGAATAGAAGTCGAAAAGAGACCTACATTTATTTTACAGTGAGCGAAAATTAACTATAATGGTTATCACTATTCTCCTGCTCAAATTCCCATTTATTTGAATTCATCTCTCATCATGATGAATAAAATCGAATTGAGTTAAGCCCCTACGTATTTAGAGAACCGAGGGACAGTTTCCTAACTCAGTCTCAACTAGCACACTGAGAACTAAATTCAGACAACTAAGTCTAAACTAACACAACAACAACTAAATTCAGCAGCGTGTTAGGCCGCTTTAGCTGAAAATACTAGGAAAGGGATTTCACATTTCTATAAATACTTTGCGTATCGATCGTGAATTCGTGATACAGACTACATGCATTTGCTTACATTTTCCGCTCTGTTAGAATGAATGAAGAGCGTTGTACTGTATGTTTGTTTTAGGCTTAATCAATGGTAATGGAAGATCATGTTCCATACGAGATGGGAAGACTAACGCATCAATAAGTTTAGATCTTCTTGGTTAACACTTGTAAACTATAGTTTAGTTTTGTTAAATAAATAAATTTAAAAGTACCCTACACCAGCTGCTACTTCACAAATGCTATTATACATTGGACGAATTCTTGAATGACAATTTTTAATTATCCCAAATTGAAAAAAATAATATTAAATAATCTGTTATCTAAAATTGTGACCCTAACCCTCTATTGTAAATCTAACATTGACTGTACAAATTATTCCATAAGTGACATTTAAATTTTTGACATACGTAATAATTTAGCTTTTGCATGATAAATATATCCTTTCTCTTTTCTTGTCACAATTCGCATGCTACCATATTTGTACGCCTCTTGGCATAACTTAGCGCCCTAAGAACTTTAAGAACTGTTTACAAACAAAATGATTTGATTTGATTTGTTACATGTTTATTAGAGATATCACGTATTCTGTTTGTTGTTTTCTTCTTCAGTCAGTTTTCAGTATTATTTATATTTGATCTTCTGGTGAAAATTTTAGTGACCTCTCCCACACATTAATCTCATATTTTAGGTTGAGATGAAGAGTAATAGAGAAAATGCTGCTCTGACCCCAAATAAATTGGTATAAGAGCAGGAGGATAATGATATTTTTCTATAGCATGAATAAACGTAATTTGATAATCATCGGCTAATTGTTATACGTAATAATCAAGCCCTTCAACCACTATAACAACATAATTACTAACTGTTCGACCAATGATTACAATAATTATTTGTCTTGCATACTGACAGCTCCCTATTAAGCCGTTCCTTCCTGCTCTACCCTTATTAATATTAATGAGGTTTCGTGTTCAAGTTTCCATAACGTATTTACTTTCTCAAGTTAATCGGTATTGATCCAGAAATCAATTGATGTATAAAATGAGTATAAAAATAAACATTTTCTACGTAAACAGAGCGTAAACGAGAAAGCGCTGTTTATGAGATTCTTACACGAAAACATTGTAAAGGTATAAAAGCATAATGATTTTCTTCTGTTCTACCAATATAAAATATTGTTCGAAAAATGAAAGAATTTAAAAGGATAAAATGGCACTGTCTCTCTTTCTTGAAATAATAACGTGATTTAACAAAGATATGTACTTAAATCATCTCATATAAGATATTTGAATAATATTACACCTATGAAACGATATATTTTTAGCATGGGCCCTAAAACTGTACTTTGCAAAACTTGTTTCAATTTATTTGCAAAAACTATTAGAACGAACGAAAACATGCGAAATATTTGTGAGCAATAAATCACATAATACCTCACGGCTAATATAATTAGTGTTTCTCTGCGAAAAAAATGATGTTTACCTTGTCAGAAGATTAGCAACAACCAAACGCCTACCGCGGTTCTATATTTCATTTTGGGATTTTAACACTTTGGAATAAGTGTGAATTTGGGATGGAGTAAAAAATTCTAACGTTTGTTTGAGACAAATTATGTTACTTCAGTCAAATTGATTTGTGGACCATTCATACTGTTGTAGATTTTATAGCATACTACTGTCAAATCAATATTTCAAATCTTACGACTTCTCGTATTTTATCGCAGTATAGTGCTAAAATCAGAACACCTATGAACATTTTAACTAGTTTATCTTTGGATTGATCCGTGATTCCAATACCTTAAAACTGCAACCCTTGAAAAGTCACAACTTTGCCCGTTTTCTTCTTCTCGAATCGATGATTTTCATTTTATTCGACCAGTACGTGCAACCTGGACAGCTGCAGCTTTCCATGTTTTCATTTTTCAAGGTTTGTTAAGAATATGTTGCCATTGTATCTACAGTAAGACCTGGCACGGAGTTAGTTACCGGCATAATACTTAGGTAACGTTGATGATTCAATACAGGCTTGAGTAACTAATTTTGAAGTGACGTGCCTACAGATCGTATCATTAAACTTCAGCATTATGATCGATAAACGCAAGCTACTAATCACAAATCAAACCAACGCTAATTAAAAGAAAGTAAACTAAATACTTAAACAGTTTCAACTCACTGAATCAGTATTAACTCATTTCAGTTCTTGTTTAAACGTTGCGTGTACAAAACGTTATATTATAGTTTCAGCAGTCCGCTTCATAAGTTCATTGACCTATATAGGTTTAAACAGTAGCTATAAATTCAATGGTTTTACAAACAATAAATATAAATCTTCTGCTATTTCGTTACTTTACGCAATAACAGTTGATGTGTCAGAAATTCGCGTGGGAGTGGAAAAATTGTATTCGTTTTATAGAGCCGAACGAAAATTGTAGTGAAATATTTACATAGCTTTGCACGCAGGACAACAGAAGTAGAAAATCATAACGTAATTCCTTATACTTAAAGGTTTACTGTTCAACTACTGTTTGATTTCGATTTAAGTAATGCGATTAAAGTTTCCTTACAATCGTCCTTCATCTTTATACATACTATACTGCAGTAAAGTCTACAGGTAATCGATTGCAACACACGGCTGGTCCATTAATAATGAATGAAGATATTCTAACAATCGCCACACAGGTGATCGATAAAATCGATACAGTAAATTACACACGCGACAACCTTGCAGCGGTTCTAGAAAACAATTTCAGTAGGCTAGCTAGAAATGCCCAAACTAACCTTGGGCTTGAAACGGTTTGACATTAACGCTTATACATATTTTATGTGCAGTTCTACTGAAAAGTGATGATGCAAGGTAGCTTTTTTTTTTTTTTTTAAGGATGGGAAATCATCTAATGACCCCCCCCACTCTGGGCGGAGCGGGAGGGAGTGTCAGACTCTTACTGACTAAAAACCATCCATGTTCCTTCCTCGCCTTTTACGTTCCGGGGTCGCGGTATCTCTTTCGAACAGGCCCGCAACCCCGGCAGGCTTCGGCCCTTGCGGGCCCCTCTCTTTTTGCTGACATCTCTTTGAGGCGCGCGTGGAACACGAACGCGCCGTCGACACGGCCTGTCGTCGTCGTTAGACGGCCGGACGGCTAGCTAGCCCATAGCCAACCGTCCACAGGCCCGCATCTACGGTGGCCGGTAGCCACCACGTGGCCCCCGACGCCCGTTGCGTCTCCCCCGGCGGCCGGGAAGAGAGGATCTCTCCCTCTCTCGTTCCGCCACCTCCTTCGCTAGCATCACTGCTTCGCAGAAGGAGGCGACGGCTTCCCATTCCGTCTCGCTCCGGACCATGGATTGAACCAGGGCCGGACGCGAGAGGTCGCCGCCGCCGATCGCCGCCACGAGGACACGGCGGAGCTCCGCCCACGCAGGGCAGACTTCCACCGTGTGCTCCACCGTGTCCTCCCGTCGATCCTCGCAGTGGAGACACCCGGGCGATTCCTCCCGCCCGATTCGGTGCAGGTACCTCCCGAAACATCCGTGTCCGGTGAGGACCTGCGTCAGGCGGAAGGTGAGGACGCCGTGGCGCCTCTCTAGCCACTCCTCAAAGAGGGGACTAACCGCCACTATCGTGGCGTGCCCTGCACGGGGTTGCGACAGTCGCTCTCTCCATGTCGCCATGAGATCGCGCCGGAGGTCAGTCCGCTGAGCGGCAATTTGCCGCGGCAGTGGAGTTTCCCCCCGGCGTAGTACCTCCGCGCGCCACTCATGCAGGCGCGCGAGGACTATCGCCTCCAGATCCCACGGCGGCAATCCGGCAAGCAGGCCCGCCGCCTCGCGAGAGATCGTGCGGTACCCACGGAATGATGCAAGGTAGGTTTATAGAAATAAAGCAGGACTGATTGGACTTTAAACAGATAATGGGCTATGATTCTGTGAGTGAGTTGGAACATAAATCATATCTTGATTATGATGCATGTATTAAGTTTTATCTAATAGTTACAATAAACCTAAGATAATTTCAATGTAAATTAGAAAACATAAACATTGGAATCATTCATATCATAAGAAGTTACTAACCTACTGATGATAAATGCAATCATAAATAAAAACATACACAATCACAAAACACTGATAACGCTTCAGCAAAACTTAAATTAGAATTAAAAGCACGCTTAAAACTCATTCAGAAAACTAAGAAACGTCAACAAAATACAACTAGACACGAACTTGGACAACATCCGAACATCAACCACAGACATATACATACTAAATAAACAAATAAGACTCACGAATAAGAAGCAAAAATAATCCATATGTCACAAGCAGAAACGACGATAGTCGCTCGAATACTATTTCAACAACCCGCTGGATTTACAGATAAGAAAGTAATTATCATTTTATCGAAGAGCAAATATCATTTAATTGAGTTTTGGAGCGACAATAGTCGTAAGTGTAAAAATAGTGGATTTGGCACGCGTTCTGAACCAAATACGTTTGGAGCTGCTTGCCAAATGTCATCACAGGTTCACACGATGGACGAGTAGCTAGAGGCATTGTCATTGCAACAAAAGACTTCGGGAATATTTTTGGGGAACTTTAAAATGGGGTCAAGTCTTCCGCGGTAGTTACGGAAAGGGACGACCTATGTATATAAATATAACAAACAATATAACAGAATTATGCAATGCAAAGACCGGATGGTTGAACTTGAAATCTTAAGCGTTTATGCTAAATGCTTAGCGTTTGAAAGAGTTACGTATATTCGTTGCGTTTGCGACATCGTTGCTTATAGTAATTAATCATATATTCAAACTGACCTCACTTGCATTTTATTTTAAAGGTGACTTATTGTTCTTAGCTACAATAAGATTTATTTTTGCGTCGTTAGTCACTTAATATTCAGAATTATTATCCTTTATTGCCGGAGCTATAGTCTAAAGAGATTTATTCACCGCATAGTGTTCGGTCCCCTACAGTACTTATTGTGTCACCTTCATTAATTCAATGACCCAGCTCTTGATCGCTGAGGCTGCTTTGTTTGGCATACAAATAAACATTGACTATCTAAGTATCTTTATAGACTTTTTGCCTTAAACGTGTTTCAATATAAACTAGTTTAATAGATGCTGCTTTATAGACGAACGAATTCGAGGAAAAACTACAATTTCCAAGAATAATTCGCAGAGCCTTCTATGTATTTGTCGTCCGTTTCATTTCTTTGAAACCGGATCGATTCAAAGGACATTAAATCGAACTGTGGTGATGTCACTTAAGAATCAACACTCGATAAAAGTAATAAAATCCATTTCCAACATAAAGAAACATTGATGCGGGCGATCAGAAATTACATTACAAATGGAACTGTTTGAGCACCTGAATATGAGAATTGAGGAAACAACTCCGTAATTGACAAAGCACGTTCGGCAGACGGAAAAACGGAAAACAACAATGGAATACATAACGTTATAAATAAGGACAGGGAATGACGTGATGATGCAATGACTATTTAAATAAATAAAGGTACAAGGTGAGCCGATTGCAATTTGTTTTTGAATATAAATGGAGATTAAGGCTAAGTGAGATAGTAATGTAATAACAGGGTATGTGTAATGTAGTGCAACAATAAAGATAGGTGAATCAAACGAGTAACTGAACAGAAAATGTAGAACTAAAGATGATAATGGCCAATGTCAGGTCAACGAATCCCAAGAGTGTCTTAAAGGGCGATGGGCTGACGACAATGCTGAAGTGGCATGAAGCATTCGGATAAGGGATGCACAAGAGAGTTCTATTACCTTATCAAAATAAGGTTGAAGACGATATTTATAGCACACAGCTCGTTTTTATTTAAAGGGGATTTCCCATACAGGCTAATCTTGAAAACATTACTATGTAGCACTTGTAATTGAAAAGTAATGACATCAACAGTAGCGATTAATCACACCCAACAGAGACCCTTGTTTAGAGTCTTACGCATGTAGAAATAAATGTCAAGGCATAGGCTTATGAAGTTATGAGTAAGACTTCCCTTGACATTGAAAATGAAATAGTTGAATCAAGATAGGTCAAGACTTGCGACGTTTACATTTTGACGTTATGCTAATTTTAAAATTTACCTAAAATGCATATAACGAAAATGGATTCTGTTATTATAAAAGTACAGGATAACAGTGAGATAAAAAAAAGTCGATGAACTACTTAGGTGCCCCAAATCAGGTCTATGTGAGGTTTTTAGCCCGGTTGAATGATTATTAATCACTAAATTAATAAATCTTAAATCCGCTTTATTATAGCAGAGAAAACGATCAACTTTTAACAAGTAATTACGAGTATTATTTCAAGTAAGTAAATGTACGTAAGTATTTGTTGCGTCAAAGTTTTGTTAGTAATTGTTCATTTTTAAACAACGAACGAAAAACATGTAACCATTTCAACGTGGAAACCTTGCAACTTCGCGATTTTTACCCCACTTACGTCAGAAGAATTGGTCACGTTGGAGGAAAAGGGGAGAACTTCAACAATGGTGTTTGTTACTGTTAAAGTTTTCCCCTTTTCCTCCAACGTGACCAATTCTTCTGTTTTATATAGGTACATAATTGTTGGCCTGTTGACAAGACCAAGTAAAATTTTAACAGCGGCGGCACCGAATGTTATGTTGTAATGTTATGTTATGAAAGTTAAAAAAAGTGCATTGTTTTTTTTCGTATTTGGCAATGCGAGTCAATATTGACTATGCTGCCAGTGTCATAAATAATATTAATGTTTTAAGCAACCGATGAGCTTGTGTCAATCTTGTTAAAAGAGGACGGAAAAATATGCAACGCCTTAAAACCGATTGCTATTTCTTAAGGTCCTTCAAAATGATTAATTATTCGTATCATACAAACTATTTCTTAGATTCTGATAGATATTTAAGTTTAGCACGAAACAATAAATACTGATATAATTTATTAGAAAAAATGTAAAAGTATCGATTCCAAAGGCGTAGCATGTCCAGACCAATTTTCTGAAAAAAGGTATTTCGTTGAATGGTTATAAACTATTAAAACGATGTCTGGACTTTTTCTTTTAGTTTAATTTTTTTATGCTAATATTATTTAATGCCTTTTTGGAATACGGTGAATTTTCGACGTTTAAAAAAATGGTCCTTCGAACGTATTGGTCTGAAGGATCACTTTGGCATTAGTTATTTAGCAAGTTTTCGTGATATAGGGGTTTTATTATTAGGCTATATATATCTAATCAAAGTTGACGTAATTTTGAGAAATACACACTAGATATCGGTTAAAGCTGATTACATACAAGTGCATTATCTTAATTTTAATACTCCTTCCGATATGTCAGATAGTGGCTATCTTTGTCCAGTCCAATTGTATGGGATTTTATGCACTACTGAATAAATATGTTTACTTTGGATTTTGTTACATTTTTTAGATTATAAAATACTTAACTACCTAGTAAAATAATTTTCACTTTTCCTATTTGTAATACATCCTCTATTTCGACACACATTTTTAATCAACACACCAAACACAGTACTTTCCGCTAAGAATTGTTAAATTCTTTAATGCGACGATACCACGTAATTAAAATATCGATTTCATTCGACTTATCGATTGCATAGAACAGTTTTTACTCGTTATGCATGTTTATAAAAAAACCTTCGGCCGGTTTTCCACCTCATATCGCACGAACCATAGCTATTATTCGAACCTCTTTGGTGACTAAACACGATGAAAAATGGTATTCGCTTCACGCTTCTTTTCAGAATGATATCCAAACATAACAAAAACTACTAGTTTCCGACAACCTTGAGCATGTAAACAAAACAAAAATACTGTATGACTTAAACGAGTAATTCAAGCGCTACACTGTGAATTATTAATTTGTTTTCCTTCGTTTTGTTTTACAAAAACTATTCGTCAACGCGCCTAGCAATAATGCAATGCTTTCGAACTAGTTTCGATTATTTTTTTCTTGTTTGCATTAATCATTAAATGTCGGTTAAGGTCGAGAGCTAACTTCTTAACTTCTAGTCGCACTAAGCGAATATCTCGACTTATTATCACAGTTGTAAATTTTTAATAATCTGTAAACATAATACAGATAAGCCTAAACCGGCATCGTGAAAAAACAGATAAAAATGGTTCTTTTTTTTTAAAGAAAGAACATAGATTTTTAACACAAAAACTTTTCGAACACAAACTTTTCACAGTTCAAATACAAGCACACAATAATTCGCACTCCGAAAATAAAATTCGAAACTGAAAATTCGTATTTCAAAATTCGTTCGGTTAGTGAGCACAACGTGCGTCGATCGCCGGTCGTCGCTCGCGCGCTACTAAAAAATGGACGTACAGTCATCGTATCAAATTATTGTGCTATCACGAATAGGTATTCGTTGCATCGTTCCGACTCACGGCACATCTGTCCGATCGTTCTGTAATTTTGCTAAGGCTTCATCCGATCAAGGAGTTTGTAAGCAGTTCTAATCCTATCACATTGTTTAGATAAGTTTTTAGTCCTATTTACATGGCAATTGATCCATTTTCTTGCACTTAGAGAAAACCTTGAAGTAACGTTAGAAAGTAACCAGTAGTATTTTGAGATCCAAAAGCGACAACGCTTCTGACTTGTTAGATATTATCGTTCTGTTTTTTGCAAGATTTCCTTACAGTCTCAATATTTTCAAAATTATCTAGCCTATCAAAATTACGTCCATCGCCAATTCTCTCTAACTTTCTTATCGTAATAGTGCAGCCAAGCAGTTTGTTACCAAACGTTATCGCCCTAACTAATACGACCTTGGCTTTTATTGCGACGACCTCCGACTAACCTAACCCAACCCTGGTTAAAATATTAAAGCGGAGTAGAAGAATCAATAGCTTCCAAAGAGTTAAGACTTAGTTTCGTAATACTTGAAGTAATAAATGTTTATGGACCAGTATAGGAGCTGAAGCACGATTTGTTTGTGAGGTAAAATATTGATTTTGCGTAAAGAGAGTTATGTACGGATCGAATTAAATTTTGATACACTCAGACTGGCGACGGGCTTTGATCCTTTCTCTCTCGTTTCCTTCAACTTTTAACCAAGAGTTTGGGCTACAATTCTGACAAATACTGCGAGAGATGTTCCAATGTGCTTTTGAGAACCCGTCTTGTCAGAGTTTTCCGAAAGTACAAAATAGATTTAATTTAAAAAATTCGAAAGGTTCCGGTACGTACGGCACTATTTTTAGTGTTCTTTACGTTTACTATTTTGACATGTAAATAATTCGTAACTAAACTAATCAACTTACATGCATTAAACGCGAAATGATAATTAAACGGCTTGGACCTTGACACTGCGACCACGCTGAGCATAATATTACGTCACCTAGATGTAATAATTATGAATTCCTCACGCGAACACACGTTGATAATGTTAAATAATAATGTTATATGTTCTCATAGCTTACATTATTGTCTACACATGGGCCTTACACACGACTGTTAAGCACGGGGCTACCCGGAAGCAAAATTAAACAAAATTTACATCTGCAGGATGTAAAAATGTTACTTGGTCCTACTAGTCCTAATTTATTGTAGCTTCTAGATTCTAATCCTTTCTCATTTCCTCATCCTCTACATATTATGAAGCATACAATTCCGAATTTCGGAATTCCTATTCAATTAGAGCTCCGGCTTGGATGTTCTAGTTCATAGGACCAAAGGACCACTTTTCGGCAAGGCTTTTTCAACTATAGACATTTTATTTCCCTTTTGAAAGACCATCAGTATAACTAAATAAATAAGGCCAAATTGCCGTTCCATTTAGCCAGTAAACCACGTGGGTGGTTACAGGCAATAAGAGGCTTATAACGGACCTGGTACACATCATGTGGTACCGCTAAGAGCCTTACTCCGGCAGAAAAGCGTGGGCGGACCTCGTTAACTGGAGAAGAAAATATTAAGAGTAATTTATCAAAGATTGTGGACCATTCATTAGATATTTTGTACAAGTAAAGAGATGAAGGAAGTTTAATCGTCTTTATTTTGATTGATTAGAGATATTTTAAAAGTTTACAGGAACAAAATGTTAATCAAGACGGGAGGTGAAGTCAGCAGGTCTCGAGTTTGAACTCAAAACACGCCTCTGACTTTTCAAATTCATGTCACTAGCTTCGATGAAGGAAAACCCCGTGAAGAAATCAGTTTGCCTGAGGGATATTTCTCGATGGCTTATAAAGCCAGGTCAGAGGCTCATGGACGGCATAAAACCCTCACTCCAGGTTACACACTAACCCTGCCGGGGTTGCGGGCCTGTTCGAACGGCCCTGGAACATAAAGGGCGAGGAAGGAACATGGATGGGTTTTAGTCAGTAAGAGTCTGACACTACCTCCCGCTCCGCCCAGAGTGGGAGAAGTCATTTGATGATTTCCCATCCTAAAAAAAAAAACACAAGACAAAAGAAGAAAGGACGGGAAGATGGTAGCTACTGTTAGGTAATAACTGAAACCTCTTAGCACTAAAAGGAGTTATAACCAGTGTTCAGTAGATCTAGGATTTGACAAAATCAAACGCAAAAACGTACAAAATTAATCCTATTTATATTATACAAATAAGGTTTTATTTTCAGATGAAGCGCTACTGTACTTACCTAGCTAAGTCTGTGTTAGCTCTATAGATTTTTTGTTAGTGTTTGTCTTGAACTAAAGTGCTTGATCTAAATTACTTACTATGGTAATTTAGCAATCAGGCAAGTAGTCAACTTAGACTATTGAGTACGCTATACACACAGTCTAGGTTTAAAATAAATTGAGAAGGTTAAAAAAATAGGTAGTTAACATTAAAATTCCCAGAAACGGCTTGTTTTTAGTAAACATGATTAATTTAATTGCTTGCCATTACATCATCGCATAAAGATTTAACAGAACATCTCAAATTGTGCTGGTTTAATGTGCATCCATTATTTTGAAATAAAGATAGGTGATTTATTTTGCTCTTCAATAAATTTGAATTAACTAATCTATGCTAGCTTTTCCCTTATGGAGATCGGAAATGATCTCATTGAAACATACTACAGTCTACATATTATGACCTATAATACTGCAAACGTTAGAAAAAATGATTTTCGCAGGCTACCCCGGAGCGGCGCTTCCACAGTTACCCAGCTCAAGTAGATTCATCTGTGCGCCAGAATTGAATAGAAATTCGTTCAACCGGTAAGGCGTCCAAACTCAAAGGGCTATTATGACATAGCCAGTCAGCTTTGCATTTATAATACTAAGGAAGGTATTCATTAGGTTTAGATTTAGTTTACAACCTTTGTAGTTTCGAAGCGTGATTGACAGATTAACTCATCTTAAGCATTACAATTTGTAACAAAAAGTTCTGAAGATTACTCAGCAGTGCAGCGCTTACGTGAGCGCTTCAGCGGATCTTCGCTTTTTTTTACAATTTCTATGAGTAACCACTGACGTCATTTGTGAATTGGACGCGCTTTTCTTTTTTATGTTTCCTGATTATTTCGCGATAAGCTATGAGGTGTTGAACTGTTTGAGCTCACTGTTTGATGTTTTGGCTAAGTCGTCAAATAGCTGTATTAACTTGTATGAATAGCTAATCGTGAATAGTCCATTGTTGCAAGGGTACCTTCGCAATGGTTTTGTTGCGTTTCATAAAACAACACAAGGAAGGATTATCATTATCATCATATTCCTGCCCTTGTAACTACTTGTAACTACTCACAATAACTCTCAAAACTTTCTTCTACACATTGTAGATTCGACAAAAATCTGACACCAAATATATGACACCAAAAATCTGGCACCAAAAGTGTGGAACCAAAAATCTGCCACCATAAATGTGGAACCAAAAATCTGTCACCATATGTGGAACTAAAAACGTGGCACCAATAATTTTACTAAATGATTGCTACCGTTTTACCTACCGCCAAGGAAAAATTTGCATGACCTGTAAGTACAGTATCTACTTATACAAACAATTACGTAGGCTTGTGCTCGGCTTAATAATAAATACCGTAATACTTATAAATAAGACTTATCGTGTCGAAGCGTGCGCGGGAGTGTATTGTAATGTCAACTTGCTCTGATTGCATTGATAGCCCTAAGAGGATTTTTGCTAATGAATGTTGAGCGCTTGTTTGGTTGTAAAAAGAAATAAAAGGGTATAATTGTTTTACGCTTGCATTGATAAAGAACGAAGGAAGAGGTCGAGGTATGCATTTTATATTGTGTAAGTTATTGCATTACCATAGCTCTCATTTCTCAAAACGGTGTAAGAAAACTTTGTGAAGAAACCGATATGTCAGGAGAAGAAAAAAAAAATAACCAACTTGCACTATTACAGGGAAAATGAACATAGGTAATTAGCCATTAACGGAATACTACGTTCAGGTATCCTCTTGTCTAAAATTTTAGAGCATTAAAATAAATATTGGACTTTGTTAAACCCAACCATTTTTCCTTCTATACTTTTTACAAAACATAGGTATTGATTTGTCCTGTCAGTTCTAAAACTAATTGGCCAATTTTATTGTGAATCATTCTCAAAAGTATTCGTGTAGAAGTCAGCGGTAAACAAAAAATGCTGCATCATAGCCAAATAAAAAAGAAAGTAAAAAAAGTAATAAAGTTTCTAAACAACTAAAAAAAACATGAAAAGTGCTGTTTTTCTTGAACAGCATTACGTCACGAAAGATAGTTTTTTTAAGGTTTGAAGGTACAATTCCAACCAGTACAATTCCAGCCTTCTACAACAGCAAATCAAAGTCCCGCCTTTTTCACACATTTTTTTTAATCACAATTTTTCAACGTTATATATAACGGCATATTGATGGTTTTGCGGCCATAATGCGTAAGAGAAGCGCTTCCCTGCTCGCTCGTCTCCGTGGCAGTACCAACAGTATTTTGATGTTTTTGCAGATAGATGGGAGTCTCCAATGCTGCGACATTGGGTGAAACATTTGATTAAACCGTTTTGTGTGTGTATGTATGTCTACTAACACTAGTTTTTAAGACCATTGTCACTAACACTATGGGCGTAGCCCGAAATAAACGTTATTATTATTATTATCTCCACGAACCCGGAACTATTAAATGCATCCATCAGCATGTTTTCTATGCGTTACGTTTCCAAAAACGAGATTTTCAACCCCAAAAAAAAGTCGTTTACCAGCTTTTTTTTATTTTGATGTGCAGGGTGCTTTTGTGAGGGTCTGTTTACACCCTGTATCTTGCTGTGTTTGTTACAAATGAAGAATATTATGCTCGCAAATTATATTCTCATTGCAATTATTCCCCAAGGCAAGGCTGGTCCCCGACCTCATTGTTGAACAGTCACAGGCAGACATGTATGTTTTAGTTTTTTGTCAGCACCTATACAGGTTCAACGAACCATGTACTAGCTACCACGTTTTATTGCAAATGGTGGATCTTTTTTACGATTTCGTTTCAAACTTAGTTATCAGACTTCGAGCGACGCGCGACGGCTGTGTAACTTCTGTGGGGTAATTTTGGAGGTTTATTTGGCTTGACTGAAGTTATTGTTCAGGCTTGTTTCTTACATTTTTAGGTAGGAGACGCGTAGATTTTATATTTATTATGAAATCTTAAGGTGGACAACGTTTTGTTAAATTTAGTATAGAAAATTTGCCATTCATACCAGAATAAGCTATACTAACACTATCGTACAGAAGGACCAATCACATTTAAGATTTTTCTTCTGAAAAGCTGTTTTAAAATAATGACATGTGGTTATGGAAACTAAACTATGTAAATAACTGCAAATATTCTAACAAAGGACCTATTTAGATGATAATTATAGACCTTCTGAAAAGTTACTTTAAAGTAATGACTTGAAGTTAGAGAAAATACATAAGACATCGTGAATAAAATTTATACAGACCAAAACCGTCATCGCTAGTTCGTAGTATTTGCTCTGACCTTTAAGGGCTGATACTATTATAACTTTGCCTGAATACAGCTTTCAAGATGTATGGTCGAACAAGCTATTTGGTTTACAATATACAATGTAATTTGTGGGTTAAACCAAATAGCTTGGTCGACCGTACTTACTTCCTCCCACAGTTTTAGATATTTGTTGGATAGTGGGCGGGACTTGTAAGTAGACTTATCTCTGCCTATCTCCAATCCTAGGCTATAAACAAGAACTTTCTAACTGAATACACCAACTACACTTTGCCTGACCCGAGGATCGAACTCGAGACCTCTAAAAGCGATACCGTCTAGTTTAATAGCTTAAGGTTAATGAGGTAGACGAAGTAATGTAGGTGCAGAAATTTCCATTTCTCACGAAATCAATTTTGATCGTGGGTACTTTACATGTAGAAACTTCGTGAAGAGAACTGGATTTAATGATCTAGCAGCAGTGCATATACTTTCAAAGAGTTAAGAGGTCGATCTGTATGTACGACTAAAGGCATGTGAAATTGAGAGGGACGTCTTAACAAATAACAAGACACCTGAATTCCCCGAAGAGTTAGGCAAAGGCTATCTGTTATCTGTAATACGTCTCATCCATGCACGGCGAGCCTATTGCCATCAAAGAGGCACAAATTCAAAATCCGGGCTGCGTATGAGAAATTCCTAACACAAAAACCCAGGAAAACTTTACCCGTCCTCGGAATAGACCCTATAGACCTTATGCTTAGCTTTTGCCCTTGCGACTTATAGGTCTAAAGTTCTAGATCAACGACTCAGTACGTAGTACGGTTACAAGTTGACATTATTCAAACACCAAAAAACATACTTGCTGACAAAAAAGTAAAAATGAAACAGTCTGTCACAACAGTTCACGTAAATCCGATAGCAAACATAGACCATGAAATCATCATAATAAAGTCTAGGACCAATCAAGCCACCTCCATATAAGACTGGTCCTAACCCACGCTTTGTCCATGTAACAAGAAATCGTAGGAGGATAATAGATATGGTACTTCTCTAATTATTAAATGCAATTTGGAGATATATCTGAGATAGACGCAATTGTTTTGGCAATATTTGGGAATGTGGGTGTTTTTGGCGGAAGTTGAAATACTAAATTATTTTTAAATGCCTCTTTGTCAAGGTGATTTTACTAAGGTCAGGTATGAATTTTGAAAGGGTTCCATCTATCTGGCAGAATCTTGTTGCTCCGAAATTCATTTAGCATAACACACTTGGCATAATTTTCTTTAAACGAATATATTAAAGGCATATTTTTTTTTAAATATACTTATTGTTTGGGTGAATGTGTGTATGACCGAATTTCGAATGGCATACTTTTAGATGGCAGTTTTTTATTTGGCATAATTACCTTTGGCATTGTTCAAATTTCGCATAATTTCGTTTAGAATAATGTTTATTTAGAACGACGATTATTTGATATAATTTCACTTGGCATACTATGAAGATTGCAGAATTTCATTTGGAATAATTTTATTTGGCAGTATTGCCATTTTTTAATGCCACAAAATAGCATTTTAACCTTAATTTAAAATTAAAATATTATCTTAAAAAGTCAATATGTTGTTCTAGAAAAGTTAGTGACAGAAACGAATCGCTCCAAAACCGACTCCACGTAGTCTTGTCTGCCCTACCCCTAGAGTGTAATTTAAAATCGCGTAGGCGCGGAGGGGCGAGGCGGGCCGCGAGCTGAGGAGCAGGTGGTTTTAACACTCGCCGCCGCGGCTGAGGCTGGCCGGCTTAGCCGGCCAGCAAGCCGAAGCTGCGGTGGTGAGCGTTGAAACACATCTGCGACGAGAAGCTCGCGTGGGACCGCCGGGGCCCCGCAGCGCCGGAGCCGTGACAGAAACCATGCCTGCTGCATGTTGCATTCTCGTTTGCTGCATGCTTGCTGCATGCTTACTGCATGCTTGCTGCATGCTTGCTGCATGCTTACTGCATGCTTACTGCATGCTCATTGCATGCTCATTGCATGCATGGTATATGCGGGTTTGCATGTTTGCTGCATGCTTGCTGCACGTTTGATGCATGCTTGCTGCAGGCTTGCTGCATGCTTGCTGTATGCTTACTGCATGCATGGTGTATGCAGGTTTGCATGTTTGCTGCATGCTTGCTGCATGCATGGTGTATGTTTGTTTGCATGTCTGCCTGCTTCTTACAGGAAAATAAAAACCACATGATCTCAATCTACTGTTTTAATAAAAGAAAGAAAGAAAATTATGTTTATTTAGCCGTTAAACCAAAAATATTATGATTTTCACCTGCAGGCCACGAGTGCCATACGCTCGAAAAACATAATATCGTCGAAAGATTTTGCACTAGTACCAACTAAGTAAAATTATTGTATATTTTATTAAATTAATAACACTGGTATAATTGAATAACGTATAAAATTTATAAAATATATTCATAAAATACATGCAAAAATTACAAAATAGGGAAATGGATAAAATTCATAACAGTAATAAAATTAGTGACGTAAATATACTAAGAAAAAACAATAAAATTGTACAAAATTAATAACATTGGTAAAATTGGTAAAAGTGGCAAACTATAAACTTCCTGAGATGTGATAGTTCTGCCATTCAATGACTATTGATATGAAATTTATGCCAATAGATGATTCTAACCCTAAACTTTCTGCGATAGGATGGTTCAACGTTTAATGTTTATGCATATGAAATTTATGCAAAACGATGATACTGACCTCCAACTATCTGCGACAAGATGGTTCGACTTTGAATTTTTATGCATATGAAATTTATGCCTTTAGATGATTCTGACTTACAAAATTATGAGTTTGAATGTATGATAAATGCGTGTCTGCCAAACGATTTTCTGCGAAATGAAGTTTATGCTGTCCGCTGTTATGCAAAGTAATAATATGGCATAAAAAGTTCTGCTATAAAGGGTGGACCCATTTTGAAATGATTACTCATTGGAACGAATTCGTTCTAGGATGAATTTAGTCTAAAACAGAGGCCAAATATGTACTCGGTTAATCATTTAAATAAACATCCTTTTTGTCCACAACTTAGACAACGTATTTAGATAAGCATATCCGTATACTACTCCGAGGTTTTCTCAAAAAGCTCAATATTGAGAGACTATTTCTGAATTTGTTTATTCTTCAAACTGCTTGTCAAAAAGACAATCGACTAACGGCTTTCAAACCAATCGATTTCAAACATAGACAACAAAAGCGTTATTCCAATTCGAATTTGAAAATACTTAACGTCAAAAATTTAAATAGTGAACGGCCTTGAGAGAAGTCCGACTGGTGACCTAATGGTGACATCACTACGCATAAGTGAATTTAAACGTTCATGCGACGAGGTTGAGGTTTTCCAACTACGTGACACGCATACACTGTGTCTTCAATGTGTGGACGATAGAAAGCGCCGGCGCCTGATAGAATAAACAAATACGCTAATGTGTTTGTGTGTTATTCTTGGAATTAGAGATGGAGAAGTTGGATTTTATGAGGTCTTAGATAAACACGTTTACCTATGACTGGTCTTAAGAGACACAAGACTCTGATCTTGTTTTTTTTTTTAAAGTCTCAAAAGATACTGGTCGTTGGCGGCACATTCTCTGATAAAGTATTCCTGATTTTTCTTAGGAGAAATGGGTAGGAAACGCGGCTGTATTATAAACCTGGAAGATACAATTCTGCCTAATCGTACTTATACATATAAAGTACACAGATGACTGAAGTTTTAATAATAACATTAAGCTTAAGGAAGAATTTTTGAAAAATCATCCGAAACAACTTGCCTAGAGGATGAACTTATGTAAGTAATTTTAGCAAATGGGAAACCCCAACGAGGACATGGTTTGTTTCAAAATATTGTTCTATCTAGCTAATCGAGATACTACACCGAGATAGTAATAAAAATAAAAACCACAGAATTATAGCCACATTTCAAGTGTGAAGCAATTTAGTTTTTTCACATGTTGTGGTTTGTTTATGAGGTCGGTTCTGCGCGTGACATTGCTTAGAACACATTGGAAGGACATTTGTATCAAACTTGTTTCTTATGATTTTAATAGAACGGGGTTTCAAGGGAAACATACTTACTTACTACAAGTGGTTTTTTGCAAAGACATTTAGGTGACCTTTAAAAGAGGTAAGCAATAGCCTTCTTCTTTCTCGGAAATTATGAGAGTTAAGGTTCTAATGAAGTCTAAATGACGCATGGTATGCCATTTATGTAAATTAGAACATCAAGATTTGCTTAGGATGTTATACCAATCGATTATTTGTTCGAAAACTGAGAATAACTATCTTACTTGAGATTTAAGCAGATTTTCCTAAAGCATACGAGATTAATCTAGATTTTTAATCACTTTGTTGATGTTTTATCCGTGTATTACTTGTCTTCAATACACATATTAAGCCTCCTACACATATTAAGCCTCGTGGCACCGTTTGTAATTTAGAACGCATTACACACATTTCTCATTAATAGAGCCATTCATAGAGGTTGTTTTAATTCTGCTAATAAACCTCTCTAGTACGTTCAATTGGTTTATTTTTCATCCGTGATTGCCAGTGCAATAAATGTCTAAAACTACTGCATACTAAAAATGTAGCATGCAAAATAGTATTAATTCAATTTCCTTGCAAATTAGTTAAGAGCCCTCTTACTGTCCACTAGCGCCGCCAATCGAAAAAATGTCATAACTCGTAAATAGAATCAAAAATCAAAAATACAAAATATGTTCTATTATTACTGTGGAAAAGGCAATAACGTAATTGTATAACACCTTATCAACACTTGAAATATAGCTGTTTAGCTAAATCGTGCATTCAAAACATAAACGGCCGTTTTTGTTACAAATGCACGATTTAGCTAAACAGCTATATTTCAAGTGGTGACAATGTGTTATAAAATTACGTTATTGCCTTTTCTACAGTAATAATAGACCACATTTTGTATTTTTGATTCTATTTACGAGTTATGACATTTTTTCGATTGGCGGCGCTAGTGGACTGTAAGAGGGCTCTTAAATGTTAATTGAATTCATCTGGTTTTTGCATAAATGCTAATTCCTTAATTGCATATTCTTAATTTAGTTTGCTTCTACCACGTAAATCAATTATGTAGTTTTAATAGAGATTCCTGGTTGACTGGTAGAGAATGCCTTGTGGCATTAAGTCCGCCTATGTACCACTATTGTACATGAAGTTTAAATAAATAAATAAATAAATAATTCCTAAATCCGAATACAAAACACGACAATAAAAAAATGCTATATTATAAAATTCAAAATTTGCCATGATACAAGAACCACACTTATAAGATCCACCAAATTTGTTAGAGCGGATACAAAGACCGCACAATTTTTTTGAGGAATGTTTCTTAATTCTGAATCTGGTCCTCAAATAAGTGTGAGCACAAGAAAAGAAAAAAGCAAGTTCCACTTACCAAAGTAACGATGTCTCCCGGATTAGCGGCAGCGATCCTCCTCAGCCTCTCATATAACATATCCATCAATCGTTGGTAGTTCGCATTCAAGTCATCCAGCTCCCTGGCAACTGCTTCGGATCCCGCCGGAATGCGTTCGGGATCGGTTCGGCCCCGAGCTCGGAAGCGCTCGGCCAGTTCCACATCTGCCTGTCGGCGCAGCTGACGCATGTCCAGGGACGGGTGGACCTCGTCGCAGAGCCATTCGGCGTATCGTTGACATCTCGATGAGTATATCTATGTCGGGTTAGGGTCAAGCGGGTTATTAGGGCTGTTAGTTAGAGACAGACTGTTCTTTATTATCGCTCTTCCCAACTCTGTTGGGGTCGGCTTCCAGTCTATCTAAATACAGGTGACCAGTATTTTACACTGTTGAAATTGGAACTCCAGCAAAAAGGACGATTTTAAGTGAAACCTTTTTCTTGTAGCAAAAGAACAATCTGCCTACTAAAATGAAGCTTTCATTAGAATATTTTTGTAACCTTTCATAAGAACTTGCACACTTGAACAGGACTTGATGAAACTTATAAAATATATGAGGGCCTCAGTCACACACACAGCCAAAAATTACCGTTTCAAAAGACCAGTAACAATAACAACTAAATTATGTTTTTTCTTACAGTTAACTTACAAAAAATGTAGAAAAAACATAGTAAATTATTCATACTATAGTATAATTACTGGTCCTAACATCCATACAGCCTTACAAACACTTTTTCACTGACAACACTAGTCCAGCTCACAGCGGGAATGAATTCATGCTGGATGGAAAAGATTGGCCTGTACAGTACACAGGTATTTTTAAAGCGTGCAACACCAAATGTGAGGCCACACTAGACTAGAACCCATTTCGTGCACATTTAAGCAAAAGAAATGTGTATATTGAAACAGAAAACCCACAGATAGTGCTGTTTTTTACAGAAAATGTTTGGCAACATTGAGACACCAAAACAATGCATGCAAAGCCACATTTGTAAAGAACAATGAACTCATTTGTAGACATTTTAGAAGCTATTTACAAGAAATTAATTTGAATTTCAAATTCGCGGTCTAAGTATGGTCTCGTAGTTTTTTGAATTCCGCCGAAACGGAAACATTTTTTTATGGCAAGTCTACTTCACATGTATTTAAGCATTATGATATGAATATAATGGTTGAAAATTGGTTTAAATGTTTGCCAAAAATTATTACGGTTCTTTTTAGGGTTCCGTACCTCAAAAGGTAAAAACGGAACCCTTATCTTATAGGATCACTTTGTTGTCCGTCTGTCTGTCTGTCAAGACCTTTTTTCTCAGGAACGCGTGGAGGTATCAAGCTGAAATTCATATCAAATACTCAAGTCTATGGTCTCTTGGAGCTGTGAAAAAATCAAACTTCTAAGTCAACGCGATCAAAAGATACTCCCGTTTATGCCGCAAATTTTCGACACTCGCAAGGGAATCAAAACCTACAGGGTACTTCCCGTGAACTCAGAATCTTGAAATTTGGTACGAAGCAACGTCTTATAACACAGATAAAGGAAAAATTGCGAAAAGCATAAATTTTTAGTTACATCATATAATAAAAATATTTTTAATAATTTTAAACTTATTACCCCTTTACTCATGAACGCGTAGTGGTATTATATTGAAATTCTTAACAAATACTCAAGTCTATAATATCTTTAAGCTGTAACAAAATCAAACTTCTACGTCAACGCAATCAAAAGATACAGCAATTAAAGCCGCATATTTTGAAACTCGCAACTACTCGCAAGGGAATCAAAACCTAAAGGATACTTCCAGACGACCTGGAATCTTGAAATTTGGCATGAAGCAACGTTATAAAGTACACATATCGGAAAAATTCCGAAAATCTTAAATTTTTAGTTACATCACATAGTATATTTTTTTTAATAACTTTTACTTATATACCTACAGGTTTGTACGGAACCCTCGGTGCGCGAGTCTGACTCGCACTTGGCCGGTTTTTTTATTCTAGATTCAATATATTAATGAAAAAAAAACCGGCCAAGTGCGAGTCAGACTCGCGCACCGAGGGTTCCGTACAAACCTGTAGGTATATAAGTAAAAGTAAAAATTTAAGATTTTCGGAATTTTTCCTATATGTGTACTTTATAACGTTGCTTCATGCCAAATTTCAAGATTCCAGGTCGTCTGGAAGTATCCTTTAGGTTTTGATTCCCTTGCGAGTAGTTGCGAGTTTCAAAATATGCGGCTTTAATTGCTGTATCTTTTGATTGCGTTGACGTAGAAGTTTGATTTTGTTACAGCTTAAAGATATTATAGACTTGAGTATTTATTAAGAATTTCAATATAATACCACTACGCGTTCATGAGTAAAGGGGTAATAAGTTTAAAATTATTAAAAATATTTTTATTAAATGATGTAACTAAAAATGTATGCTTTTCGCAATTTTTCCTTTATCTGTGTTATAAGACGTTGCTTCGTACCAAATTTCAAGATTCTGAGTTCACGGGAAGTACCCTGTAGGTTTTGATTCCCTTGCGAGTGTCGAAAATTTGCGGCATAAACGGGAGTATCTTTTGATCGCGTTGACTTAGAAGTTTGATTTTTTCACAGCTCCAAGAGACCATAGACTTGAGTATTTGATATGAATTTCAGCTTGATACCTCCACGCGTTCCTGAGAAAAAAGGTCTTGACAGACAGACAGACAGACAGACAGACAGACGGACAACAAAGTGATCCTATAAGGGTTCCGTTTTTACCTTTTGAGGTACGGAACCCTAAAAATCAAAAAAGTTATATCGATTTATTTTAACTCACTCTACATTTTAATGAAAAGTGACGGATGATATTGAAAAAGCACGCACAAATGCGAATTCTTACTGAATCCACTTATTTAATCACACAACATGAAAACTTTGGCAGTAATAAATTGCTTTTCACAGTTAAGTGTCGATCACACAAACATCTCGCATTCACATGATTACGATTAGTTGGAAAGCTATCGATTCAAATCGATTAAAGGCAAAACTCACCAATAAAACTTTAACATTTAAACCGCGTTAAAGAGCTGTCAATAATAAAAAAAAAAAATTTCAATGACAGTGACTAAACGTGGTTTAGATATATGTTTCTATGGTGAAGTCCACCCTGAAAAGTTTAAGTGCCAAAGCGTCGTTTAGTATAAAAACGCAAGCATTATGTTTTAAGAGCGTAAGCGACGTGCGTTGTGACGAGTTTGAGCCTAAATCACCTCTGATATACGAAGAGACTTTGGAAGACCCAAAAGACAGAGACCGAAGCAGACAATAGCAGGAACGAAACGCTGGACCGAACTCACTTCACTCAGAACCTCTCATCATCAAATTCTTCAACATATCGAAAATGCATGACATTGAGTTGCTGTAGGATTTTCAATTTACAGCGCTAAACAGATGGTTGTAAATCTCACAGCAAACTCATGTCTCTTGGAACATTTCTTTTACGTTTATTTTGTGGCATTTTGTGGAGTTATCTATGTCAAAAGTAGACTACCTATGAATTGTTTTCATGTGTAAATTACATACACATTTTCGCAACTTGTTGCATACATAAAATGATATGAACATCTCATGTACAAAGACTAGTGGTCCTTTAAGTGAAACAAATTTTATTAGGCACAAAAATTCAACACTGGATTTTTTCAATAAACTAAACTTCCAATATTCCACAAAACGCCACAGACCAATCGAATGTCTAAGACATCCATTCTGCCATCGCAAGTAAAAGGGGCTCAACTGAAGAAAGAGACTAAGAAAAACATTGACTTACTACATTTTATTAAGTCTTATTTTGCTTTAACTTCATTTCCGCAGATGCAACCCCCTTGGCTTACGGCGGAAGTTTTAGTATAATGATATTTACCTTCGCCTCTCGTATGTATCTGCCACCATCAACATTAACCTTCTCAATCTTAGGCGTCCTCTCCACGACGCTTGTGAGTAGATTCTGCGAAGGACCACATACCACCCAATAACATTAGAATTAGTTAGGTGCAAAAATGGATATATTTTTCTTTGGTGGCGTTAAGATTTTTCGTTAGTCCCAGACTGGACCAGATCCTTTAAATAATATATGAGTCACACTGTGCAATAATCTGTAATTCTGGAATAAAGATTGTTGTAACATTCCACCCTCGATAATAATTATTAAAAACCCTCCCCACTGTCAAAATGATCATAACATGCGGTCTTAAATTAATCTTTATCCGGCTCGAAAGACCAAAATCCAAAACCAACTTATTAATAACTTGCATTCATTTAATAATGTAATATATTCAATGTGGACCAGATTAGTCACTCTTCTCCTCTTATTGTTTTATGTTAAGATTAAAATAACCCTTAAACAGATTGATTAAGGACTTAATATCGAAAACTATTTACAAGTCGCCTCTGCTGTCTTTGATGAGTCCGTATTTCTATTACAGACTGTCTGATACCAAAATCCTACTAAAAGCCCTAACTTCTCAACCTGTCTTAAACACTGAAAATAGTAAAGGACCAAAATTTCGACAGCGCAAATTTGAAATACCGTAACAGCTATTGATCGCATTGTTGCATTTGAAACGATCGGCTTAACACCGATAGTAGAAAATCCAACAGCACACTCACTGGCCCTATGACATTAGAAATCTCCACTGTCATAATTATGTTTTTAAGATTGTCCTGGTGTTAATTCTCACCCTTGTCGGTTCGAAGTGTTCTTTAGGCCTGACTTCGACCGGAGGCTGTGCCTGCAGCTTGCTGTATGCGTCCTCGATCCATTCAGCCTCTTTCTCTAGACCAGCGTTGTAGTTGCGTAGGAGTTGGTAGGCTGCTTCACAGCTTCTGAGTCTGTTGGAAGAGTTTTGTATTATAAGTATTCTTCTTATTTTAGTCATCTTAATTGAGTTGTCTTAGAATTTGGTTACCAGTTTGGAACCGAAATATCATAAGCCCCAGATAAACGGAGCTGAGCATTTACAAAAAAAAAACATGTTGACCTCTATTAATAGAGCAGCTAAAGTTTTGAACCCACAAGTAACAGATTAAAGTCAATTTTGAAAGAGCTTACTTATTCACATCAAAACTGCCTTCTTTGTTTTATTTGTTTCTTCCTGCTTTTTTTGTTTTAGGGTGATAAACTGCGCAATTTAAAATACCAAAACATAAACTTCTATTACTCACCTCTCAGCCAATTGAGTGCACACATTATTCCACCTGTTATTCAGCTGAGACACCTCTTTGTCCAGTCTCTCTAAATCGATATGCTTCCCAGCTCTAGGCAGCGAGGAGTGTGGGAGACCAGCTCGGGACGTCTCCACCAGGCGGCGGCAGTTCTCCGCGTCGTCGTTCATCTGGTCTATTTGGATCTGTTGCTTGCTCACTGCTACTTGCATTCGGAGGAGGTCTTCGTGCATCTGGTAGGGAAAAGATGGGGTTGAATAAAGTGATCGGATCAAACTTTGAGAGTTGGAACAATATGCTACCTTCAATAATTTCCAAAATAAATTTGTTTAAAAGTAATTAGTAGTACCAACCAGTAGTCGAATTAGAATAACAACTGTAATGGCATTTTAATTTTTCAAATATGTATGTATGTATTCAGTTTTTGGTCCTTTTTAGAAACAAGGACCAAGAAGGTTATTGTTTAAATTAAGATTGTTTTTCTTCGGTGGTTCTGATGCAATGGGACCTTTTTAACTTTATTGATCCCGAAAAGTGTTGGATGCGTGGGTACACACAATAGAAATATACAAAATGTTCTATCCCTTTTCTACTTAAAAAATTGTTGAACTAAATACTTACATCCTTCAGCAGCTCAACATCGTTGGGCAAGTCGTTGAACTGCGCGAGTTTGATCTCGAACTCGGATATCGTCTGGTGGTTCTCCTCCATGCTGTTCACTACGATCTCTACGAACTTCAGCCTGCACAGAAGAGAGAATGTCGTTAGATTTATATAAAGTTGAGGCAAAATAAATAGGACTGAAGGACCATTTACGTTTTAGACGACCTTTAAAAAGTTTTATACAAACATGGTCAGGATAATATCATTTTGACAGATAATTTAAAAATATTATCTCACTATAGAAGTTCTTCCTAATGACCATCTTTAACTCATTTTTCTTCTTTTCTTGTGGTTAGTAGTACCTAACCTGGTGTCAAAGTTTTATACCGCCCATGGGAATCTGACTTGGTTTTATATGCCGTCGAGAAATATCTCTCTCTGGCACTGGTTTGGTTTGACTTATTAAAAACAAATAACTTGACAAAAAAGGCATGTTTACCTTTCGACAAAGAGTTGGCTCTTGGACTGCATATCGTTCCACTTGCCCATCACTTTGTCGAGGCTCTTCTTCATGGCGGGAGTCTTGAGGGCGATACCTGTGGATAAAGAAAAATATTGTGTTGAATAATAAGTGAACAGTTAAAAGTACATCCACGGTTGACGTCAAAAAGTCTGAATCTGCTACTGCACAAGCTAATTGGCTCATTATCAATATGTCACTCATTATCTAAATGATTTCAGAATATCTACGTAGATTCTTCTTTTATATACTCGATCCCAGTCACGAATCCGGGGGGGAGGGGGGATAGTTGGGATATGCCTCCCCCCCCGAAATCCTGACTTAATATAAACGGTATCATAACCACTGCGAAGTACGTGAATTATAGTACAGTGATTAGAGCAATTTTTACACAGTTCACATGGTTGTGTGTGTGTAATGTTTATCCTCCCACGAACCATAAGTCTGGATACGTGCTTGCTCGTTCCCTTAGGGTTGAGAGTCGTGACCCATCTGATTGGTTTCTTGCCCTGACTTGGCAACAGATTTGTACATAAACTCATAAAAATATTCCCTACTCGCTAAAAATATTCAGAATCCAAGTCTTACCTCTGAACGTAGTCTGCACTTCCTCCACATCACTAGTCAGGCTATGTACGCTGGTCTCCCAGTCCTTATGCTGCAGCACCAGGTGTTCCAATGTGTCCAGATCCCGGGGAATGTGGCTCGCTATCCTCTCATGGAGCTGCCTCTCCAGAACTTCTATACGTTCCAGAAGATTCGACGATTGTTCTGTGAATATGCGGGCGGCGTTCTTCGATTCCTCTGCGGAAGAAGATAAAGGATTGGATTAATATGAGTTTGTTTGTTGGTAAGTGGGGTAAATTTTTTAAATGCGGTCCTGGGAGCGGAATTATTATTCCAATATAATACGATACCCTTATGTGAGTGTTCCGAAGTAATATAAACTTAGTGCTTAAATAGAGTAACGAGATTTAGACGACTTAGTCTAGGTCTAGTTTTATATCTAAGCTGAATCTAGCAGGCCATTTCGTATTCGGAACCTAGGACCAATTTTCATTACCAAACGAATCGCGACACTTCGCTGAGAATCACTATGACCACATCATAACATAAGTATCTTCAATAACAGTCCTTTAGCTGGCTAATTTACTATGCAAACTTTTCTATTACAGTTATTCTTTTACTAATTGAAAGTAAACAAGTTCATGTACTGTACAGGATGTCTTTAAGGCTGAGATGTGTAAATCACACTTATCATATTTAGACTTTTATCAAGCTTGTAGAACAGTAGAGTTTCATAGTAAAATACACCTTATAGTTATGAATTAATATGCATTAGCGGCTGTAATCAAGCGTCTGCAAACGAATGTGATCATTAAGGCCAATTTTGAATAAGATGAGTTGAATAAAGTTCGCTCAATACATCTCATCCTTAGGACAGATTGTTATTTCCAGACTATCATCATAGTAATGAACTGACATTGTTTTTGACCTATTCATAATGTGCAATTATTGGATAAAAGTTTATTATTGAAGATGCATGTATGTACTCTTTCATTCACTCATCTATCCACGGACATTGTATTTTGCGGTTCTATTCAGAGACACAACGATAAGTTTTTTCTTGTAATAACTACACTAACGACAGAGATAATTATAAACTATGCGTTGGTACTTTGAAAGATATTAGGCATATTTTTGCAATAGAACTGATTGCACCAATTATTTAAATTACCTAAGAAGTTATTTGTCAACAACAAAAAAGCGTTGCAGAATCATAGAAAATCAGTGAGGCTTCATTTCACAACCATTGCTGAAAAAGCACAGCGAATAAAGACGATTCTAACCTCACTTTTATCACGATCATAAACACAACTTCATCATTATAAACATAAATTCAAACTGCACGCGTAAGCTGCCTTAACCTCTCAAAGAACAATATTATTGTCCTTTCATATTTATTTCGTCTCTGACTTTGCAGTAAAGTGACCTTTATCTTCATTGTCATAGGGCTTAAGTCAGAGGTAAAATAACTACTCTTGAATGACTGTATGTACTCTCAAAACCACAAACACTGTTTCACGTCATTCCAATCCGTACAAAAAGACCAATTAACTTTCACGGTAACGGTTCACTGCACACCTGGTTCCCGACGCCGCCTCTCAACTCGCTCCACGGTCCTCTCAACATACACAATATAGATCCTCAAATACATTTAATTATTTTATTTAAAAGTACTGAAAAATTGTTGAACAGTTGACCGCGTTTGTGAAACTGAGATCTAGACCGGCGTTATGACACAGCACAGACTGGCGAAAACACAGCGACGACATCGAATTTTAGGCAAGATTACGCAGTCAGAATCAAACGCTTTGTCTACACTATGCATCATCTGGAATGGAACTAGCTCTATTCAGAATTCAGCCTGTAATAACATTATAATCTCGTAATCTAATTATATTTTTCCTCGGGAAGGAAAAGTATTACATTGACTTTTTTGCACCGCGAGCTCCGTCGATGAATCACTAGTTTGTACGGAATAACGGCTTAATGAAATCAATAGGTTTCTATCAACACGTATAAAATGTAAGACGTCTAGTATTTTAGCTATGACGAAAAACTGTTACGTATTAGGTGCTTTGGTGGAATAACGACATACTTTAAATAAATGGCTTTTGGTATAAGTACATGAAATATTTGTACCAATAAGACTATAAGTTTTAAGCAAACTTACACACAACATCAATTTATTTGTCAGCGATCCATTTCTGCGAAAGGGGTGAAGTAAGGCCTTAAATTTTGTCAACCTGCAAGCCTTGAAAAGGCATAGTACCAGGTTCATCCTCAACAAACCAATTCATTCAGAACTTGGCATACTGCTCTGCTCTACTCTGTACAACTCCCACTTTAGCTCTATTGAGAATTGCAGTGATAACTGTCACAACCTGTATTTTAGAACGCAAGGTCAATCGAATTGAACGACGAATGTGCAAAAATACTATGACATCATTAGGTACTAAAACTAATTGACGGCGCTTTTAGGATTCAAAGCGATTCTAGTTAGTGACTATTTAGGGGTTAGGAGGTCAAGCATGTGACTCCAATCAAAATCTCTCATCATCAGCATTTTCTGTCTTCCAAATTATTTGGGACTAGCTGACCCGCGCAACTTCTTTGCGTCACATAAGAGAGAAAAACGAAAAGAAAAAAAATCCCCATTTTTGCAACATTTTTCATTCCTGTTCCGCTCCTAATGGTCGTAGCGTGATGTTATATAGCCTATCGCCTTCCTCGATAAATGGACTATCCAACACAAAAATATTTTTTCAATTTGAACCAGTAGTTCCTGAGATTAGCGCGTTCAACCAAACAAACTAACTCTTCTGCTTGATAATCTTAGTATAGATCAGCGCAGCATGTCTTTTTCTTCCATACTTCTCTATTACTCGTCATCGCAGCAGTCACCTCCATTCCGGCCATATCATCCTTCACACAGTCCATCCATCGTATCTTTGGTCAGTTTCCTCTACTATTATAGCCATCCTCATTCACAATCAACCTCTTGAAATTCACAATCAACCTCTTGAAATTCACAATCAACCTCTTGAAATTCACAATCAACCTCTTGAAATTCACAATCAACCTCTTGAAATTCACAATCAACCTCTTGAAATTCACAATCAATCTCTTGAAATTCACAATCAACCTCTTGAAATAATTTTAAGTGATTCCGCGACCCATCCTGTGAAGCTTTGAAAATTAAAAGCACGTGTGAATCATTTGGTAAGAAAAAGATTTCTCGGAATACGCTTTGGCTTACTCAACCGTTTGTGCTAATTATTAAAGCTGTTTTGTTTGACTATTTTAAAAATCTGACTAAGTTGTAACTTTCCGATGAGATCTTCAAATATTTTTGGCGACAGCTTATCATATCGCGGTATTATTTCATTGTAGCAAAATTCTACTAATATTATAAATGGGAAAGTTTCTGATAATGTAAGGATTTCAAGGTGTATGGATGTTTCACGTAAAAACTACTGAACTGATTTGGACGAAATTTTGTTTTGTTTTTTATTTTTTTTGTTTATAACCTGGATTAACACATGACTTTTTATACCGATAGTATGTCAAACAGGCGATGCCTAGGGCATAACCAATAGTTTACAATATTTTCTCAGTTCAAATATCAAATTTTTGTCAATGAATGAACTCGTCCCATCGCCAACACACATTATAAGCCTTAATAACAACAGCAACTAGTGGTCATAAAACCAATTTTACCTTCAAGTACATCAATTTAAAACAAATGACATCACATACAAGTGGGCCTTTAAAATCCAAAACATAGTCATTACATCTTAATTCATACAAAAAGTGGGAGTTCTTTGATTCATTTGAGAAATATTTTATGCCCAAACCACGTCCTCTCACACGATGCGACTTGCGACGCGGTTCCCGACAGGCGTTTTTCGTGCTGCGATTTACGTCAAGCCTCTCGCGCGTGTATCATTTATTTCCACAGAGTAATTATACCGTTGCGTCGAGGCAACTTGTGGTATGTTTTGAGCATTTGTTTTCTCGGCAGTAGCTGACGGAACACGCGAGTCGCGTGAGCGGCTAGCTTGTGGCCAAGCGGCTATAGGCAAGGTCGACACCTCGAGCTGTTGTTACAATTGGTCAGTAAGTGTTGCGTGAGTGATCTCATCTTAAATTGGAAGTAGGCGAGTGTCGAGGTGTTGCCGTGAGGAGATGTGTTTTTGACGGGATGGGTCAAGGACCAGATCCCGTATTCACAAACGTTCGACTCGTTTCCGATTCGGGAAGTCGTATATCTGTCTTCTTCAGGCATTACGAAAACGACCGAGATAGACATACGACTTTCCGTATCGGAAGCGAGTCGAATGGTTGTGAATAAGGGACCTGGTTTCTTTTTTCGATTTGGTCCTTTGATACGTAAAAGTCTGTTGTAGAATTTTGATTGATTGGTTTAAGCAAGTCATGTTTACTGTTGTATTCATGAGTCCTAGGAATTATGTGTTTGATGCAGTCAGGTCGTCTTTACTGTTTCGAATAATGTATTTTGCTTAGCAACTGAAGGTATATAAAAAGTCATCATCTACCTAGCTTTTCCACACCGTCAGGGTCGGCTTAGCGGAAGCATTTGAATACTAATAATTGTAAATAAAACTATTGTCTATTTGAACTCGACAACGACTCGACTTGTTAGGCTTTTGGGCCTGATACCTTTTTCGATATCTATAAATAGTAGTCAGTACCAATGGCATAACGTGCTTTTTGTAGCACCGAAGGGTCTCAGTATGTTATAGATCTTCTACAGACGAACTTGGCAAAATATTGTACGGTACCCATTTAAAAGAAAAACCTAAATTTTTTCTTTACTATTTACACGTAATTAGTCTTAAGTCTAAACAAGCTTAATAACAAACAATTTTCGAACATACAATTAGGTTTCTAGACCATCATTTAAGAGAAGAATTAGAAGCTTTTTTCTAGAAACAATTTATTCAGATTGCGTGCTAGTTAATGGAGCTACGAATGTAGCATCAAAAATGAGAAAGAATAGGGTCGTTAGCTAATAGCTTTGTTAAAAAAAAGATGTATGAACGCGGACGAAACAATAAGATTATCTTAGTATCGTAGCAGGTGGCATTTTGTAGTTTCTGCTCTCGCCCACGAGAAAAAGCGTGAATATTATAAAGCGTGATTACACTGATACATTACCTCCTTTCCCAAAGGAGAACATTCGTTTGATTTTCTTCATCGTAATTTGCACTTAACACTTTTAATCAAATGTCACAAATCACCTCACAAAGTCACGGAATTCAACATTTTCACTTGTTTATACTGTTCAGAAACAATCAAGTTTTATTGCAATATCTAATAATCAACCTATAAAGATCTTTTTCAATGTAATTATATCCCAAAATACAATCAACTTGTCTAAAATAGAAGAATTGGTCCTTCTTCTGAAATAAAGGACCAACTTTTTGCTCAAGTTTCTTTGACTAAACAAGCTCTACAAAAACACAATAAAGGCCTATCGAACTACTTTCAATCGAATAACTACCTTAAACTGAAAAAGGTTATTAAAAATACGGACATCCGAATGATAACAGTACGTTACGCACCAAGGATGAATGGCATATGATTTGCGTATGAAAAAAGCGTACTAATTATAGAATTCAATTCAGTCTCATATCATTTGGGCAATTACTGGAGCAGTGTGCCATTATTATTACAGTAATTAAAGTATTTAGGACGGTTTAAATATGTTATAAGAGGAACTGTTGTTGTAACAAAATAAATAAGCACACTTGCTTTCTAACTATTCAGTATTAGTTTAAATGACGAAATGTGGATATTCTATGTACAGTCAGCAAAACAGTTAGGTATGCAAGCTAGCAATCTTCTTACTACTATTATAAGTGGAAAAAGGGGTAACATCAATCTGTTTGCAATTTCATCCAAACCCTTTCAGTAGTTTCTGCGTGAAAGAATAACAAAAATCGATCTTTACAGACTTTTACATTTATAATAGTCGTAAGAAGATTGCTAGCCTGCATACCTAACTGTTTTGCTGACTGTACGTTAACTCCCTAGGGATTACAGTCTTAATGTAATGTATCCTTTCAAATGACAACAAACTATTTTGAGTTTTTATTGGAAGTCCACAAAGTTCAATTCCGTGACTTAAATCAATAACACTCAGTAAAAGAAGCCTTCTCGGAAAAGTTTATTCTACCGACTGATTCTAAATTCGTCTTCGTTTAATTCCCAAAACTTTTTAAAGAAAGAACATTAAGAAATAACCTGTGCGTATTCTAAAACCATTCCAAGATATTTTTCAAATGGCTGGGCGCTGATAACTAAACTCACTTTAATACATCAAGAGCTTTTATTACGGTAGCTTTTTAAAAATATTCGCCAGAACCAATAAAATTCGTGCCAAGCGTCTTTGTTTAGACTAAGCAACAACAGTAGGGAATAACATTGCAAAACTGAACCACATTGCAGGTCATGCTAACAGAGACATTTCCCAACTATACCAGATAAGGCGCGATGCACCAATTTTAAACCAGGCCGCAAAGATCTGGAATGTACTTACGGTAGAAGACAAATCAGTAATATACTCAACAGTAGGTGATTCCAGGATGATATGGTGATGATCTTGGCTTGGTATGGACATGTTACCTACCTCAAGTACCTCAAGGTTTAAGTATAAAATGTGGATGCGTATAACAGTAGAGAAAGAACAAAGAAACGATGGATGGACTGTGTACAGGATTATACACCGTGGTGCTGAGGTTATACATTAACTTGTTATACATTAAAATGTTATTCAGACTATTAAATTGACCATATTTAATTTTTTTTTTTACTATTTTCTTTTATTTTTTTTTTTTTTTTACTATTTTCTTTTATTTTTTTTATTTTTTTTTACCATTTTCTTCACTTTTAGTGGCAATAAGTAAAAACATATCGTGTTCATTTTAGATTACAAACTCATTTTATCACAACACAACACAAAATGCCACTAACTTAGGTTAATTTGTTCACAAGTGTACTTTAACATTGCGATATGAAATTCAGTTTGATAGTTTTGGTTGCACAAAGTGGCAACATCTCACAAATAAAGACTCTTTCTCACAGCACAACATAATTAAATTGGATGAACTTAAATTACCAATAACTTAAAAACTATGCCATTTAAACTACTCTTCCTTTGTACGATATGTTTAACAAGAGCTATAGAAGTATTTTTCAAAATTAATGTATATCCTCAGGAACACGGTGTATAGCAAGAAAGGGAGTGGCTGATAAGATGACGAGTAATAGAGAAATTATGGAAGAAGACCCCAAATAAACTGAGATAAGGGCAGGAGAATTATGATGCGGACTTGGCAAAAGGACCAAAAAATAATCAGTTGGTTTGTTTCAAAATAGCTAGAAAGGAAGTGATTACTGAGCGAGTTGAAGCTTTGTGAAAAAGAAAATGTCTCTTTCGTGTGTACGAAACGTTTTTGTGAAATCGATTGCTTAACTACATAACTGGCATGCGGGTTGCTGAATTCGTAAAAAAGTGAATTCGTTTAGGGAAATTCAAAAAGTAACCATTCATAGCGGTTTGGTAATAGTTTCAGTCGTCAACTCATTACCCAATTATATAGACCGATAATTAATGTCTTCTTTAATCATGAATTATGAAAACTAATAGCAGTAGGAACTGCAATCGTCTGTCCTTTTGATGACTGCAATAAGCATATCCATAATATTTAAAACTGCATGCGCTAAATGATAAAATGTATTTAGAAAACTCATAAAATAATTGAATACTTAATAACAAAGTAAATAAAAGATATAAACTTATAATATTATAATAAGTTAAAACTCTAAAAAAAAAGTCTTAATTCCAAATCCTAAAAATATCTGACAAATTTCTTCAAAACAACATTAGTTTTATACGTATTATTCGTTGATAAAAACGAACAAACTAGTTCAAGATCCAATATTCACAACACTACGTACTACTGTTACACTCGAACGATTTCCTACAAACAAATACTACACACTACGGGCACGATCCACTAATTGCGACTGACGCGCGAGAGCCCGTAGGACCGAGATGCTTCGTCCTTTGCCGTAAGACGTCGATTTTATTGAGATGTAGCGGGAATAACAGTTTTGATACTAGAGCCTGACTGCGAGTATTTTTATTAAAAAAAATAACGTATATCGCATTTCTTTTTTAAAGTATTTCATAAGGTTTCTCATTTATTTAGTAAAATTTGTCACTAAGCTACGTAGATCAGTATTTGAAATTTAGAAAAAGATAAAGAAAACTAAAAATTGAGGTCCTAGTAAAGCGGCAATAGCATTCTAAGCGTTTTGTATATTTAAAAGACATTCAGCAGTTATGACGGAAACTTTTCGGTGGCTTTTCACTTTATTGTCAATTTGTATAAACAATGATAAAAATTGTTAATAGAGTGGTCGAATACCTAAGAGCCTAGGCTGACAGACATTCCGTTTTTCTCGAGGAACCTAACCAAAACGTTTTTGTGGAGTATTTTTTTTTCAAGAATACTTTAACATCCCGTTTATGAATGGTTACCAATCCACTACAAATGACAAAAGAGCTTAGGCATTACTGCAGTATTATAAAATGTCGAATATATAATTCAGTCCAAGTATCAAAATTACTCGGCCAGAGTAGTGTCAAGGTGCAAATAAATTACATTATCTTACTGTTAGTCGGGCATTATAAATCTAGTAAATGGTCTTTAATTAAAAAGTAACTACTGTTTGTAAGTGCTTGTGTCATTTAGTGATAATACTCTAAGGAGCTTTTTATCTTTGTAGCAGATTTATTTCCTTAACAAAGAAATGTTTTTCTTTAAGTATCTTGTCCTTTGATCATGAAGCTGCTCAGAATAATCATCATCATCATAATTTTCATGCTTACCCCAAATTATTAAGGGTCGACGCAACATCTATTCTTCTTCCATAGTTCCATACAAGACGTATGGATAAGTATTATCCGTCATGTATTAGTTGTTCCTCAAAATCTATGGTTTATATCTTCACATTCATACTCAAAACTGTCCTTACGACGTGGATTCGAACCTCGCCTCTTTTGTATTTAAAGAAGTGTGTGTGGACAGACGAGAAAAAGATCCAGCTTTACGTTTAAACAAAAATCAAGTATCAAAACGTCTTCTCAATCTTAGTGTCAAGGTGCAAGCACTAGATAAATTATAAATTACGTTATCGTGCAGTTGGCGTTTAGTTAGGGACATCGAGCGACTGTTTAGTGGCCACGCGGCGAATAGTAAACACACTGGATAACGAACTATTTATAGTTGTTATGTCATGTTGAAAAGGTAATAGCGCTTACTGGGCGGACCTTAGGACCATTCTGAATTTAGTTCCAATACTTTACTTCATAAGGACCACATTTGATTTTGGAAAGGAGCTTAGTTTTTTTTGGCAGTTATAAAACTGATTTAGTCTCTTCTGTGTTTCCACAGGACCATTGACTCTTGTACAAAGCATTTACAAAAAGGTTCATTCTCTTGGCTTTGAAGGTAGGTAAATTACATTCATCGCGTCACTCGGGAGTATGGATCCTTCAGAATGTCTATGGTATTTAGAGGTAGGTCTGTATTGGCTTTGGCACTAATCATCTATTGTGTTGTGTCTTAATATTTTATTGTTGTACCTTAAAGGCAAGATTCAAGTGCCAAGCGCCCTTAATAGAATACTTTGTTTCAACAGTTAGTAGGACTTTGAAAATTGTTTCGATTTGACTTCAATACCTACTTACTAATAGGAAATTTTCACCATTAGTTCTATCGGAAAGATTAAAAGGACACTAATTTTGTTCTTACTTGATTTGTTCTTAATAACGCTAATAGAGTTAATGGTTTTAGACAAGTAACGGGGGAAGCGGCGACAATATGTATGGTGAGGATTTTTTTAGTATGAATGTGGGCGGGTTTAAGAGTAAGAGGAAAAACAAACAAACGATGTATGGATTGTGTAAATGTCTTTGTGATAATATGGGTAAAAAGGAGGTGTTTGATCAGGTGACGAGTACTAGGTAAGTATGGAAAAAGAAGACATGCTGGTCCAATCAATTTTGATAATTGCCAGTAGAATGATGAATTGAATAGTTACGCTGAAGTTTATAAATTATGATTGTAACAGAATTATGATAGATTTTCATTCAATACCACAACATTATTTAAATACCCTGTCTTCTATGTTTAAGGTCACCCTAACCCATCAGAAATAAAAATGTCGTTACGAAATAAATCTTAATTCTCGACGCCCGTGTTTCAAACCGCTATTATTCAATTAGGCCAATAAAAAAGATCATTTTTCTAACTGATTAATTACGTAGTACGAATCGTTCGTTTACAAGACCCGGTAAGAAATATGGCATAATATGGAGTTTTAGAAAACTTTCGGCTGTGTAGATAGAGCATTATCTCTGACACAGGCAGTCACTTTAAATCTGACAGCATCAACTCAAAAGCAACCTTATTTAACGAGAATAAAGATCATTGTTTTTTTGCCAGACATCCCAGCCAGCAACCCAACATCTACCTTATTTTAACGTACATAAAGTTCACTGTAATTAGATAGTGATGCAAAATGTATGGAAAAAGGCTATACAAGGATATATTGGCGCGTGCCCAAAATTGGAACGAATGCCGCCATTTTGGTTTGAAAACAATTTGACAAAACAAAACGTAATTTAAGCGCCAAATGTATCCTTGTTGCTTTGTAAAACTCGACAATAGTTTGTCTATGATTCCAGTATGACACGTATGTATTAAACGATACAATCATATTAATTGAAGTATTCTGAAGGGTACAGTTTGGTCGCAACAATATTGTTAAGATAACAATCTTATGGGGACAATAATACTGTTTTTGTGGCGTCTTTCCTTACATACAAAACATAATGATTGGTGACAGTTTATTCGATAGACAACATTAACAAATATAATTATATTGTCGACGATAAATAGAAAACATTTGTAGTTTATTATCTTTGAGCTTCGCAGAATAGAAAAAAAAACCGTTTATGTTTATTTCTAATACTCAACAGAGCAAATGTAATGAAACTTATTAACGGATAAATAAACAAATAAACTCACGCCGGTTTCCACGAGAAGAGAACTACAAAAGGTCGATATACCTGATATCATAATTACATACGCTGTTTATTTCGTCTACGTTCATACATCCAGCCATTCTGCACTAGTACTTCGCATCTTCGGACCTGACTTTTCTGAAGAACCTCAACAGAAAGGACAGTGTATGTCCTTCTATAGATGATAAAATCAGGAAAGAGTCAACGTAGAAAGCCTTCCTCTTCCGTTCTCCCCTTCAGAGCACGGTGTCTAAAACATCTATTAACACACACTTCCGAAGATCCGCTACCACAAACCGCACTCCATATCGCTGTCTCAGACCGCAGCGACCAGACAACCAAGCAATATTTTGGAGAATAGCCTTGTTGTTCCTCTGCTAGAATAAGCTATAATTTGTGTAAAGAAATATGATTTTACTAGCTTCTGCCAGCGGCTTCGCCCGCGTGAAGTTTGAAATTATCCCACGGGATCTTATTACCGGGATAAAAAGTATCCTATGTGTTAATCCAGGTAATAAACTATCTGTGTGCTAAATTTGATCCAAATCCGTTCAGTAGTTTTTGCGTGAAAGAGTAACAAACATCCACACATCCATACTTACAAACTTTCGCATTTATAATATTAGTAGGATTTGTAAAAAAAAGCGTTACACTTTTTATTTTAAGTGTTCTTTTCTAACCTCGAGGTCAAACGTAAACTTTTTAAAACAGATGTCATTTGTTTCAAGTGTCGACTATAGTGGGCAATGACATAGAGGGCATGATTCTATGTTACTATACTCTATGGTATGATTCATCTTGTCACAGCATGCCAGCAGTCTATCATAAAAGCTTGCATAGGTGGTGGCATTGTCTTCTGTCACCTTCATCATAAGAACCTGAAAGACATCTGAAGAGCATCTTCTTCTTAACTAAATGATCCACGTACCTTCAGCCCTCGCCCTCCTTTCGAACTCGTCGAACAGCCGGTTGACGTCATCAATCTCTCGGCGCAGCCTCCTCAGTTGAGGGTCGGCGGGGTCGCCTTCTGCTAGCAGCTTCTCGGCGTCTTCGTTGAGTGCGCGGCGGATGGCTTGGCGCTGTTCTGCGCCCATTGCAACAAACTAAGAAAGAAAAGTGTGTTTATTGACATTCAAACAAACATCTAAAACTGAACAAAATAAATATAAAAAAAAACTAATTTTAAACTACAGGATATGCTCCACTTCCTGTCCTGCCGATTTTGCAAAACTACTAGCACCTATCAAGATTTAATAGAAGCAAATTTTTTAGCTGTGCAGGCGGTTGCATACTGGTCTAACACAATTTGAGTCAATCGAAACGTAAAGAAGGAGACCTCAGCCAGGTGGTAACACAAGGTAAACAGGGTGTAAACCACCTCATCCCAAAGCCGTTAACCAAGCGTTCTGTACATCAAACTAAGTAACTTTACGCAAAAAAAAATCCTGGAAAACAACTTTTTTTTTAGGTTATAAATCATGTTCTGTGGGAGAACTCAATATAACACACTTAAAACATTGTGCTGATGGATGGATTGAATAGTACGGGGATCGTGGAGGTTTAAAAGTCAAAATCTTACAAATAAAACTTGTATTTTAAAAAAAAGTTGCCAAAAAGTTGTAACTTGGAGATATGGGGGATCTCCGTAACTAGAAGGTTGCCAGGTATGGTGTAGAACAAAAAAAATATCGCAATGATAGGGAGAACAAGTGCCTTTGTCTCCGTGAAGAGGTATTTTACACCCTTTATACACCTGACGCTAATTTTCAGCTGCTAACCGAGTGGTGGGAAAAAGTTTCAATTAAATTTTGTAGACATGAAAGGCACGCTGTTTATGTTCTTCAAAAATGATGTTTTATGATAAAGTAAACCGCACGTTTTGTGGTAACATGCTTTTATTACGTAGCGGTTTTGGTGGTAACTTTGTGTTACCACTAACGAGCGGTTAATTATAAAGGTTGCAATAAAATGTAAACAAGAAACAGTTTCCATATGAGGAAAGACTGACGCGTTAATGAATTTATTATTACTAAAAAAAAATAAACATCGAGGTATGGTAGAGATGTATATAGATTACACAGCGTGTAAACAGCCGTCCACCAAGCATTCTGTACATCAAACTAAGGTCCATGTTCACCGAAAAGATAACGGCCTGATTATCTAAAAACAGCTGTTTAAGGGACATGTTCCCATAAAAAATTGTTATTGGATAATCAGACCGTCATCTTTTTGGTGAACATGGACCTTAGCAACTCTACGCAAAAGTTATTGCTGGGAACCGACCGATTTTGGGTTGAAAATTCACTTTGCCTTACAGCTACGTTACGGGTCTATTTAGGTTCATGTTCACCGAAAAGATAACAATCTGATTTTCTAAAAACAGCTGTCACTGTGACATGTTCCCAAACAAAATGTGTTTTAAACAGCTGTTTTACATAATCAGACCACCATCTTTTTGGTGAACATGGACCTTACACCCTTTATAGTACCTAAATAATAAATAGTACCCAATAATAATAAAAAATTAAACTTAAAATGGATTTTATGACAATGAATATATAGTCCATTTTAATAATTTAAATGTTTTAACGTGATTCATATTATGATTCTGCTAAAGCGGCTATTTTAGACCCCCAGCACCGCTAGCCTAGCTCATAATTTTTAAAAGAAAAGTTATAACTAATAGTTAATTTGTATAAATTAGTACCTAAACTTCAATACTCAGGTAAAAATAAACCATTAGATAAAAGAGAAAAAATAGTAGGCATCGAGCTAGGTTATGTGCTCGATATTAGTAGTGAACAAATATCCAGCGATATTTTAAAATTATAAATTTTTATTAGTACACTTACTTGTGGGAAATCCCATCCCTTCACAACCTTGATGGTAGCGAAGATCATATTCTGCCGCATCCTCAGCTGTTTCCTCTGCCATAGTTGTATGACCTTCACAAAAACATACAATATTACCATACACACTCCATACACGAACACTTGCAAACAGTCTAGGAGACGCATCGCATTGACATCACTGACAAACTGGGCTATGTTTATATTTTGTTAATCAGTTTGTTGATCATTCATTAAGTTAACGGTAATATCATTATAATAAGTTGGTATTGGTTCATAGAGTAGATAAAGTAAATGTCACATTGGTGTTTGTTTTGATGCAATTGTTTATGTCATAATATTAATTTTAGTTGACTTCAATCAGGTTTACAAACACATGATTTTTGTCACTTTGGTTGGCTGTTTGGAATTTTACAAAAGAAATAAGAAAGGAAAGAAAAATGAAAGAGCTTTAACTGTTTGTTTTCTATTTGGCCGGGTTCATAAACCCATGTTAAAGGTATTTTGGGCCCACGTTTCAAGCCTTACTTGGAAATTTGGACCAAAATACTTTTAACAAAATTTAAATAGGTGAAATAAAATTTAACTGCTGCGCATGAGGTTTTTAACATGTACTTAATAAATAAATAACTGAAAACCTGAATGAAGTCATCATGCCATCATCATCATCATCATAATGATGATGATGATGATTATGGCATGATGACTGATGTTGTCCTTATCCCAATTAATTTGTAGTCCACGCAGCATGTCTTCTTCTTTCATACTTCTCTATTTTTCGTCATCTCATCAGACATCCATCGTTTCTTTGGTCTTCCTCCACTCAAATACCCATCCACATTCAGACTAAAAACTTTTTTCACATTTTCCTCATTACCTACAAGATGCCATTACCAAAAAAGACATCTACTACCTAATTCAATAACTCACCCTATCATAAGCACTCCTGAGCCTGCCGGCGCAGTCGATGGCCTCTTGACAAGGAGGAGGTAGCGCGACCACAGCGCCGGGGAGCTGCACGTCGGTGCCGGCGCCGCCCAGGCGCACGCGCCAGCGGGACCGACCTGAGTTGTCCACCACTGATACTGCTGAGCCTTTCTCGATGGCCACCTGTGGATGAAAAATAAAGGTGAAGTTTTCAGCTATACTAATATTATAAAGGAGTAGGTAAAATGTCCATGCTAGTTTGAATGTAGGGGGTAATCTCTGAAACTAATGCTCTGATTCCAAAATAAATTCACCGATAGAAAAATACACTATTCGTGGGTGCTTGTAGGCTATACATTATATTGATATCATGCATATTACCCGAGCAATTACAATTTTTGCGGACGTAGTCGCGGGTGAACTACAAGTTCATTATAAGGGTAGGTTTTGTTGGTTTTGGGTGTGGGTGGGTTTTTTGTGAGTCCAAAGTAAACTAAAAATGTACAAATTGTTTTTAAATTTTACTATGTAAGCAGTTCTAAATACGAATATCAACTGTATCCGTCAAAGATTAATATTTGTTATTTTTAGCATGAGACTCTTATTCACATGAGCCCATAATGTAGCAAGAGAATAAAGTTCCTACGAACCATTTAGAAAATACAACCAAAGTTCTGTTTGTGAATTCTGGCCATATCGTTACCGGTTGCCAAACAAATTCCGTTACTCGAAAGTTTGTTTTACACCTAGTAATATAAAAAAGTCAAATTCGATAGCTAATACTTTGTGAAATTATACATTCCCTTTGACTCCTATTACAACGTCACAAAGTTCAAACTAAAACCACGTAACAACAGATTCGGTTCAACACGCTGTTACTGACATAAGATCTATATTACAATGACATCTCATACTTACATTAGCATGCTTATAAGCGCAAACAGTTTCAGCCCTTAAGGGCCTTGTAATAGGGGCTCTGCGTTGCTTCACGGGGCGGATCTCCTGAGCATCCTCCACCAGACGAGACACTAGCCCTCCATGAGAGTTCAGTTCTTCTCGGAGTTCCTGCATGCCCTTGAGTAAGCGCTCGCCCTGGTCGAGGGTGAACTCAGACTGCGAGAATGTTGAGTTTAGGGCTTCTTCGCGTCTGAAAGAAGAATATTGGTTAGTTTTTTTGTTTCTCTTTAGCGGTTTTTAAGCCTGTCATTAAAAAAACACCAAAAGATCTCAAAAATGAAGTGTTTCAATGTCAAGCGAAAATCTATTTTATCGCTGTTGAAAACGTCATAATTTCGCGCTTTACATCACGTCCTTTGATGCTCTTGCAAACTAGTTTAGAATCAGAATCAGATCTAGTATTTAGTAGTATTTGTTATTTTTAAATTTAGTATTTTTTTTTTAAGTTATGACCACATGAGCAAGTAAACGGAACAGAGTATAAGCTGTATACAACCGCGGGATCGGTTGCACCACGTGCCACCAGGGCCAGTGACCACTGGCCGCTTGTCGCGTACGCGGCAACAGTGGAAAAAACCGGCTTACGCTGTCACAACCAGTTGACAATCTCTGGGTTGTCAGGTCAACACACGTTAGTTTGCACTGTTTTAGACTTTCATGGATTTTCACTACACTTACGCTGTTGCAAGCATCATGATCGCGGGTATTCCCGCGATCTAAGTAACTTTGTTATATAGAAATGACACAGGCAACGTATACTTTTATGTCACGGTGAGATATTAAACCTTAAATAACAAAACTGCGATTGCATTTCAAACCCTATTTTTTTAGAAACAAATCACATTGTCATTTACAAGTCTCTAAGACATTTAAAGTCCAAACATTGCATTTCAAACATTACACCACACAACAAGTCCGCTTTCGTTCACAACTCCACTTAAACAAAAACACTTACTTCTGTATCCATTTCTCAGCTTCCTTGACCTCCTCGAAGAAGTTGTGGTACTGTGTGGTGTGCTTGAGATGAGTCTCGAGACATAACGTCAGCTGGAGCACCCACGCCCATTGAGACTGCATCACCTATGAAGAAATAAAGAGGTTATATTCTGCGAAAAACCTCCTCCTGCTTGTTAGTGTAGTGGTTGCAAGCGTGGCTGCTAGGCATGAGGTTCTAGGTTCGATTCCCAGGTCAGGCAACGTGTTATTGGGTTTTTCTATCAGAAATTTCTCGCAGTCTGGATTTGTGCCCAATTGATTGCAATTGGCTCGCTCCCTTTACATGGAACTTAAACATAACTGGCGATATGTGGGTGTGTACTATTAGATACACTACTGCCTAACACTTCCGGGATTACGGTCGTGATGTAAAATCTGCGAGACATGACCCGAGGGAGAGGAGCGGTGGTCCAGTGGTGGCGGCCCCGACTTACGTTTAGTGAGTCGTGGATTCGAGCCCAGGCAGGCGCATTACTTTGTGTAATTTATTTCATCACCACTGCTCTCAAAACGGTAAAGGAAAACATCGTGAGGAAACCGGCATGTCCTAGAACCATAAATTCGAAGGCATGTGACATCTACCAATCCGCACTGGGCCCGCGCGGTAGATTATAGCCCATTCCCTCTCATAGAGGCCTGTCCCAGCAGTTACAACATTAATAGGCTGATGATGATGATGATGATGAACAGTATCGGGTCATGTGATTGTCATCTAATACGTAAACAACATGCTTTTGCTTTGCTGGAAGAAATACATAGTCAGCTGGCAAGAGAGCGAGCGAGCTGGGCGAGACATAGTTTCGCCTACTTTCATACTTTGGTTCACACTGTTAACTACCGGATCAGCCGAAACAAAGTGTGAAAATATGCTCGCCCGGCTCGCTCGCTAGCTTGCTGACAGCTTGCCTTGCGCTCTAAGCTGCCTAGAACTAGTAGAGAGCGATAAGTGATCTAGTTACGACATAAAATTATTTTAAATGTACAGAAAATTACAAAGAAATAGCTAAATCACTAAGTCTGAAATGGCTGCAATTTTTTACTTAACAAGGAAATGTTAATCTTGAACCTATAACGCTAAGGTAACTTTTTAAATAACTAGTAAACGGAACAAAAAACATATTGAAGAATGCTCGTAAAGATATTTGAGCCTTATGTGTAAACAATAAGGCATATTTTCTACTAACCTGCAGATGTGACTCAATAGTCTTTGTCGCCGGATGGTGTTGAGCGATGAGCGCTTCTCCGCGGTCGATGACGTTACTGAACTGTAGCTCTCGCTTCTCCAGAGATGACATCAGTTGCTATGGAGAAATGAATGTTATCAGTGGAGTGTAAGGATGATTCTACATTGGCAGAGGGTTGAATGCATTGTGTAATAAATATGATAAGTTGTTGTAAGTTGTATTTTTTTTTGTCTTTCTAGATTAGTTTTGATTACATAAATTTCAGCAATTTCTGAACACTAACACTATACTAACTAACATAATTTATCCAACATTTTTATGCATGGGATTTTTTCGTCCCACATTTCATGTTTTTCTTATACATTAAACTAAGATTTTTACGAACTCTCATTTTTTTAATTTATGAAAGCATTAATTCATTGATCTGGTAAAAGAATAAACCTCCATGTGTTAGCGAAGTAGACACAATAGTTAAACAATGGCGTCAGACCGTTTCGGTCAGGCTTCACAGACAAAGGGTAAGAGATTTTAATAATACTTAATAATCTTAATTAAACGGTAGTCTACTCTAAGATCAACATGCACTTACCCTAAAGAAAAAAAAGCACATCAAAAAACAAAATGGCGAACAGAAACAAAATGAACAATGTATAACTTAAACGTGTAAAACTGACCTCTCTATCATCTCCAAACGAATGCTTGTAAACAAACGAAGTGTTTCAACTTATTGTAAAACAATATCTTAAAGTACACGACAATGGCTTCTAATGGTTAAGGAATAAGGGTTTGAATGATTTGTTTTTTCAGGGTTGGGGGAAATTAGGTGCGAACTTTCACAAGTTATTATTCCTTGTCAGTGGGACTGTTTCGTTCTTTTTTTTTTACTTACATTTTTTGCAAATTGTAGGTCGTTATACGGCTGTATGTACACGCACGTGTAGGTACGTATTTAAAGTAAATAAACTATATTTTGTCGATGGACCCAAAAAATATACCAATCATGTTTAGATATTGGCAACCCTAATGAAGTTTCCCTAGATGATTTATTTTGGCCTAGTTTATTTAATTATTGTAATTCGTCAATTTAGAGGAACAAAAGAATTTTTCGTAACTTCTGGTTTTAACACTACTAATTACTCCTCTCATTGAGAGGAGGCCGTGTCCCAGCAGTGGGAACATTACAGGCTGATGATGATGATGAATTACTAAGAACTAAAAAGGGGTCGTTTGTTGACTTTTCCACGTTTCTCTTAGTTTTATTCTGTGGGTTGCAGTACCACATCAAAATCTCGACTTGTAAATTTGCAAAAGTAGATATTTATTTGAAGGAAGATCTTCAATAAATATTTTTATATTGACGGTTAGCGTTTGGTAAGAAGGCGAAAACCGAAAATCATTTGCTTCAGTTCCCACCAAATATCGATACGAAACGGCAGGAAATATAGAAAGACAACTTGAAAAAAAAAAATAGTTAATAATTATTCGAAGCGTAGGATAAAAAGGGACCTAAAATTTCATTCACTGAAGCTTCATTCACGTATCTGTTCCTGAGCTACTACCTTACCTCATAGTAATGCTGTACAGCCGGCAAGTTGATGTGAGGATCCGCCCAGTCCCTGGACAGTTCCACTTGCTCCTTCTCGTTCAGCCAGTTCAGCTCAGCCGTCGCTGATTGGAGGAAGTCTTGCAGAGCGTCTAGATCTGACATGCTGTGGAAGAAAGTTTTGGTGTCAGATGAAAAAGAACTTTGCTGCGTCTGTTATAGCTTTCATATTTAATTAGCGCGATATTAATATTGGTGCTAGACTATATTGAACTCTGTTTCTTTTTAAATATCGCTCATATTTGACTATTGCATCTAGCTAGTAAAAGAGCAAGGAATAGTTTGAAATCTATCACTGGATTTCGACTTTACTTCGATAACAATAAAGTAAGTTTCTGTACAGCATGTGTCTGTGTGGTTTACTAGTCATTGATATTGGGTTTCAATTGCAATAATAACGTTGATTGGCACTCGTGTTATATAAGATAAGATACTCAAACAAATTGCAACTTTATTTCTATCAGCATAAAGTTCCTAATTGATTAACATACTAATGTTGATATATTACCGTTTAGTGCTGGTAGAGAGCAGTTCAGCGTACAGTTTCTGCAGCTGACTGAGATGTTGGTTGTACAGGTTTAGTTCCTCTCCGCTGAAGTTTGAGCGGTTATGCACGCATTGTTCCACCTGAGGGGAAAGATACATTTTGATTAGTACAAGGTTACAACCTCCCACTAAATGTAATGCCCAGCTGTGTGGCAGTCGTGGTTATAAGATCGAACAAATAATTTGGTTTACCCACAAATTACATTGTAAATAAACAAAGAAAGAAAACGTATTTATTCAGCACATGCCATAGGCGCACAAAACAAATTTAAAAAAGCTAAAATCTACACTGTGAAACTAAAACACAGACAGAAAAAAAAGAGAAAATATTGTGTGTCTCACGGCTGCGCCAAATAGGCCACATTGTAAAATGTAAACCAAACAGTTTCGACGTATCGTATTCGAGTTATCGACCGTACGAGCAGGACAGCAAAAAGTTTAATACGTAGGATGTGGAGGTATTTAAAATAAAGTTCGAACATAAAACTTGTATAAAGAAAGAAAACTGTATAAAAGTTGACCTTTAATGTCTCCCGTAGCTAGAAGGTGACGTTTTCATAACGCTTCGATTCGGGATGTCGTATGTCTGTCTCGCTTGTTTTCGTTATGCCAAAAAAGGATAGACATTCGATTTGTCGGATTAAAAATTCATTCAAAGCGTCGTGAATACGGGGCCAGGTGAGGTAGGTACAGAAAAAATGCGTATGCGCATGCGGGTCAGTGTTTGGCGACTGCCAACATAGAAGTAAAAACTCGTAGCGATCCGCTACGGCGAAGCCTACTACTTATCCGCTACGATCGGCTACGAGTGCTACGAAAAGCGTACAAGATGATCACGCGAGTTCCATGATTTTTGTTCACTCAAAAATTGCTCAACGCGCCTAAAGAAGTTTTCACTTGAATATTAACGCAATGACAGGAAGAATAAGTACCTTTCGGCTGGTATTTTCACACCCTTTACATCAGTAATATTCAAGAGTACGAGTATGACGTACCTTAGCGTGGAACTGATCGATCTGTTTGTGTTCCCTCTGGTGTTTGTCCAGCTCGTGCAGCACTGACGGCAAGTCCGAGCCGTAGTCCGATTCATGCAGCTTTTTCTGAAAACAAAAAGGAATAAGTACAAGCAAACAAATAAGAATGTAACGTCCATCAGTTCTGGTAAAGTTGTGTCCGTTATGGAATCTATACTTAATATTATAAAGCAGAAGAGCTTGTTTGTTTGTTTGGTTGGTTGAACGCGCTAATCTCAGGAACTACCGGTTCGAATTCAAAAATTATTTTTTCACCACTCCAGCACGAAAGAAGTGTCTTTCCTCTACTAAAACAGTGACGAAAGTTGGTTTTTCCTCACTGTTTGAACAGTGAGGAAAGAAATGATCGCGTTCAGAAGCTACCCTTGCCCGATTTATTTTTAATGTTAAATTATAAAGATATTTTAAAAAACAAATAATTTTATGCTTAGAATAAAAATATTTATAAGATAAGATTAATGTTTTTGATAAAATTTATCAAATTATTGTTAGTGTATAAGTTCAGAACATTAAAAAAGTTTTACAAAAATAAAAAAAATAAAACGTCAAAATTAGGATTCTAATTTTTGAACGCACTCAAAGAAAGAAGCCTGTGAAAAAAGTACATTAGAAGCGCGAAATTCTAAGTTTTGTTGACGTCCGATTTGATTACTAAAAAAATGAGTGATTCTAGTGAGGAAGGTTTAAGTTTAACTCCAAAAGAGTTAAAAAACCTTGTTTCAAATGCCGAACTAAATTTTTTGCCCAAAAAATCGAAAGAAAGATATCTTAAAACGTTCGATACCTTCAATCAATGGAGACTTTCAAAAAATGCGAAAACTTTCTCCGAAACGGTTTTGTGTGTTTCATGGAAATTTCAAACACGAAGCAACCCAGTACATTGTGGAGTATTTATTCTATGATAAAATTAGTGTTGGTAACGAAACATAACCTAAATATAAAAGAATATCATAAGCTGATTTCATTTCTTAAAATACAGTCTTCTGGGTTCAAAAGCAAGAAATCAAAAGTTTTTACGGCAAAACAAGTTGAGAAATTTTTAAACGATGCCCCAGATGATAATTTTCTCGGATTAAAAGTAAGTTTAAGTTTAATATTTTGTATTTCCTTCAATAACTTGCTTGGCTTTTGCTAGTTCTGCTATAATTTCACAGATGGCGCTGATTTAAAAATACATTGTTTCAATTTGTCATTGTTTGCTATACAAATAAATTTACATTGTTTCAGGTATGTTTGATTATTGGAATATGTGGAGCTTGTCGTTCTTCAGAAATATTAAATCTGCGCATTCAAGACGTAGAGTAACACTCAGAAAAATTACTGCTCATAAAATTATTTGAAACGAAGACAAAAATTAATAGATCCTTTGTGATAAGGGAAGAATACTGCGCTATTATCAATAAATACATTCAGACCAGTATATGTGTGTATGAATACTCAAGATTGAAATTTAAAATCACTCGCTGCGCTCGTGATTCTATTTTTCAATCCTTCGTTCACTCAAGACTCAAAATCAAAACTCATAGGAAAAACGAACTTTCCTCACATGTTGGATAAATAACTATTGTGTTGGATAGTCCATTTATCGAGGAAGGCTTTAGGCTATTTAACATCACGCTACGATTATTAGGAGCGGAGCAGGAATGAAAAATGTTGCAAAAAGGGTTTTTTTTTTCCTTTCGTTTTTCTCTCTTATGTGAGGCAGACAAAGTTGCGTGGGTCAGGTAGTAAATGATAGTTGGACATTTTGACTTATAGGCATTTTAAATTGAAATGTGCAACTGTCCTGGTTTCGATTCCCAAGTCGAGCAAAGTGATAATGGGTTTTTACATCCGTAATTTGTCAGCACGGAGCGTACTATAAAGTACATGTCTGTATAACGCTTCGAGGATTATGATATGTTATATGTGTCACCGTAAAAATGTCAAAACACGTTAGATTATAATCTCTCTAGCGAGGTTGTAAACTCTCGAAATATTGTCAACTGAACATACGGAAGTATCTCTGCCCCCATAATCGGGACTTGGGGCACCCCCACGGTAGGTTAGTTAAGTTCCTTTAAATCCTGCACTCGGAAATAGGGGCTTCGTCGACTACGCTTATTAGGGGAATATAAAGTGTTTTAAGGTTAGGTTATATTAATCGGTATTTCTCAGGAAAGGTACATATATTTCATGAGAGTGGTACCATTTGACAAGGGAGACCCCTCCTTCCCTCCACACCGCGTGAGTTGACTACCATCGCATGCATTTCACGAAAAATGATGGGTTTTATTGTAAGCAGTATGTTCGTTTGACACTATTTCGAGAGTTTACAATCTCTTTAGTTATTTTACAATCTAACGTGCTTGACAATAATACGGTGACATCTGCACCTACTATTAACTTACCAATTTCTCCTTACACCACCTCGTAGCTTCACTCAGCTGCTGGAACTTGGGGTCCGCATCATGGACCCTGGTCTCCAGCACCGTGCGGGTCTCCCTCCGCACCGTGGTCTGTTGCACCGGCATGCGCACTGAGGACAGTCGCGGCACGAGGCGACCCGTGAACGATTGCCGAGCGTTCAACCAGCGGTCGTGGACTTGTTGTACTCTGGAAGTGGAATTTTTGGTTTTATATGGTTTACTGAAAGCATTACTTAGAATCTTGTCATATTAAGTCTCTTTTCTTTTGTTTATAGAAACACCGACAACTATTTTTAACAGTTAAAAGTAGGTAAGTTACAGAAAACTATTATATAAACTATAGTTATAGAAAAGTTCTAAGGAAAAAAAATGAGTTTGGATCTTGACTACATAGAAATAAGGTTTCACAAAGATGGTATTATAATAATGTTATTGCAATGTTTGCTTTAATAAAGCACATGCATTTACTTAGTAAACAAATATATTAAAAAGATAAAAAATAAGACGTATACAAGGTAGATAGAGAGAAATGACGTCAATCGCTTTGACAGGAATGGCTGCAACAGTCACGGACGTTAGAACTGTCGTAGAAAAATGTAGAAGTTGTCGTTGAATTCAACTTTTAATTCTTTGCTTGGGTTGATAGTACGGTCGAACAAGCTATTTGGTTTACACTTTACAATGTAATATGTGGTAAACCAAATAGCTTGTTCAACTGTACTATAATTTATTGTTATATTATAAACTAACTGTACCCGGCATGCGTTGCAATGCATTTTTTCCTACCTACCTACTACCTACCTACCTACCTGTCTACTTCTCACCGTTTAAACCTTCCCTGGACTACGACAAACATTTTAAAACCAAAATCAGCTCAATCGGCCCAGCCGTTCTCGAGTTTTAATCAGACTAACGAACAACAATTCATTTTTATTTATATAGATAAAGAAAAAATCCATGCATATTACTTATTCACGAAAAATACTAACCGTCGTTGTAAATCAACAGCCTGAGGATATCTCCCTTCCTTCAGCACGTGGCAGTCCTGGAACATCTCCTGGATGGTATGCTCCATGGCCCTCAGCTCCTGTTCTATCTGTTCCACCGCTAGCTTCGCGTCTGCGGGGTGCACGCCACGCTCCACGCGACGGATCTCACTCTCGATGTGGCGTTCCACGCTATCGAGGCCGGCTTCGGTTTGTTTTATGTCCCTGGTAGAAGAAAAAAGGTTTTTAGTGGGTAAATTGAGACATGGCGTTTGGGAAGCCACATGTCTACATGGCGTCAAGCGGTAAAAGAACCAAATGTTTATTAGGTTCTGCGTAAAAGTGTATTCTGCTGTTGGCCAGGTTTGATACGGTATCTATTTTCAAGGCAAATTGGCTCAGGAATTTAATTATTTCGGTAGGTTGAAGATTTTCATGTAAATTATTAAGTTTCCCGCAATATAGGGTCGAAGAAGAAAACAAGACGTTTCAGAGCATATATCACATAAGTAGCCGAACCATCTTCCCCTCTTCTTTATTGTCAGAAAGGTCTAGTAACACAGGACACTATTTGTATGTACCTGTGCAGCTTCTCCGCGAGGCGCTGCAGCCGCTCCAGGCGACGGATCTCATCGGTCAGGTCACGCTCTCGCTCCTGCTGCGCCATCAGCAGGCGAGACCACGCCTGTTCTAAAGCGTCTGGTCGTAGTGTCGGCTCGATGTCACACTCGCCCACCGTTTCGAAGTATTTCTAAGGAAAGATGAAAATGTTAATGAGTGTTATAGATCAAACTTGGAAGAAGATTAAAGCCCCTGGCTAGAGGCCTTAAACTCAAGGCATCCTATCCAACAGGATCAGTCTATTTAAGCAGAGCCTCGTTGTTTGTTATGTGTTTCCCTTTTACGTTATTTGTTCCAAGGCCATTGCTGGAAGATTTGATATAAATCACTAAATTCGTACGTGGTTAGAAAACGAGTTCGGGTGACCACCCTTTCTTTTTGCGAGCGTCTACTGTCGATTTAACAGTCGTATCTACTAATTTTGTGGTCTTCTGCAGTGTAGACCGCTCGAAACATGCTGCATATCTCGGTAAGAACCACATAACCATGACATTTTTCTTCTTCAATCAAGGTTGTCTATTTAGTTAATGTAATGACCGTCAGGCTAGGCAACCTACAGCTATTTCCCTACAAAGTCGTCGATGGTGATCTGACAAGTCCGCTTTGTGCTCGGAGATTTTCGGCCTATGTTGGATATGCTAGCCACTTGAGTGCACATGAAAGAGCAGCGCACCAAAGCTCTCGACAACCAGGCTAGAAAATCATCAAGCTAGAAAAAATGTCGCTTTTGCCGAAATCGGCGAGACCATCACCATGCTCATCTTTTTAAAATCAGACAGCATAATTATACCCTTACCTCTAATTCCCTGTAATGATGGAACAGCTTCTGTTTCTCCCTCTGCCTGAGCGGCACCTCTTCTTGGCGGAACCGCGTGCTCTCGCTGAGCAGCTTCTTCATTTCGATCAAAGTTGACGGGAAAGCACGGTCCTGGAGCAAAGAAGAAGAGTTCAAAATGCAATGCGAAAATTTCCAACGAATAATGCAAATGATAAATGGGAATCAGGCCCGAAGGCAGCTAAAAAGCCGATTCCTGCCGGCTACTCTTCAGAAAAAAGCACTGTACTAAAAGCACATCTAGTAAGGGAATTGCTAAACCCAGACTAATTAAGGGTCGATTCCAAGCCAATTTCTTTTAAGGGCGCACAGAATGACAGCTAAAATTCAAATTTTGCCCCCGCTTCCTCAGGCTAGATAGTTCTATCTCGCTCACACTATCAAGACGATTTTTTTTAGGGTGAACTACACTATTGATGGAACGATGGCAAATATAATAATGTGTGTCTTTTATGTATGAACAATAAAAATTTTAATGTTTTAAATATGGACTCGATGGTCTAAAATAAATTCTATTATTATCTCCTTTATTCATTTATCATCTTACTTAATACATTTTTAAGTATTTCTTAAAAAACATATATAAACATTTAAAAATATAAAAAATAGGGCTCCGCCGGTGTTGGGAGCAGGGTCCAAGTCACCGGTGGTAAGGGTTGCAGAGACAGGAACTTCCTCACAATGCGAGCCGTATCGAGGAGTACTGCCTTCTGTGTCAGGCCCTTTATCCAATCGCCTAAAGAAAGCTTCGACAGATGTTCGTCGAGGCTCTTGGCTATCAAGCCATTGGCCGACACGACAATCGGCACAATGATAACCGAGTCCATATTCCACATGTCGCGAACCTCGTGCGCCAAGTCGTGATATTTTATTTGTTTCTCCTTCTCAGCTGCGGAATGGTAACATCGATTATCATTACGCAGCACGCTGATCGGTCTATCACCACTATGTCAGGCTTATTGGCGACAATAGTCCTGTCAGTTATGATAGACTGATACAACACAACGTAACATGGTCTTTCACGAGAACTGGGTCGGGCACATACTTGTAGTACGGTACCTCTAATTCCACAAGATTAAATTTCAAGGCAAGTTGCTGGTGAATAATCCTGGCTACTTGATTGTGCCTGTGCAAATACTCGCCGTTAGCCAGACGAGAACAACCAGAAATAATATGTCTATGTCGGACGATAATTTTACGTGATATCGTCATATTTCATGATATTAGTGAATTTAACTTTAAGAACAAACACCCCCTTAAGGATTGAAATTCTAACAATACCGTTGCGTTAGTTCCAATCATACGCCCTTTTTTTCGGGTGGGAAATTATCAGATGACTCCTCCTGCTCTGGGCAGAGCGGAAAAGAGTCCCAGACCAAAGTCTGTCATGGATGGGTTTTAGTCAAAACTAAAACCCATCCATGTTCCTTCTTTTCCTTTCTCACCCCTTTCTGTTCCCAGGCCATGTTATCTCTTTCGAAGAGTCCCACGGCCCCGGCAGGAATCGGCCCTTGCGGACCCCTTCCTTATGCTGACATCGGAACGCGCGACACCTCATGTTGCCATATGACAGACGGACGGTAAGCTAACCCATAGCTCACCGTCCACAGGCCCGCGCCTACGGTGGCCGGGGGCCACCACGTGGCCCGCAACGCCCGGTGTGTTTCTTGCGGCGGCTGAGACGTGAGGTTTTCTCCCACTCACGTTCCACCACCTCCTTCGCTAGCATGACTGCTTCGCAGAAGGAGGTGACGGCTTCCCATTCCGGCTCGCTCCAGACCATGGATTGGACCAGGACCGGACGCGAGTGGTCGCCGCCCCCGATTGCCGCTACGAGGACACGGCGGTGATCCGCCCAAGCGGGGCAAACATCCACTGTGTGCTCCACTGTGTCCGCCGGTCGATCCTCGCAGTGGTGACACCGGAGCGTTTCCTCCCGCTCGGTTCAGTGCAGAAACTTCCCGAAACTACCGTGTCCGTTGAAGACCTGCGTCAGGCGGAAGGCACTATTTGGCGTTGTGGTCGCTGCTAGCAGAACTTTGATAGCTTAGATCACGGAAACGTGACACTGTAGAAGATTTTATCTCAGAAAAAACTTGTTTGTTGTGATGCCAACTATCGATTAATAAATGCTTTATGGGTTTCTGATCAAATCAAAGTTGATCAGAAGATGTTTTCAGTGATTGTATTTTAACTTCGATAGCTCTCATCTCGGAAATATGACAGTTAAGAACGTTTTAATTTGTGCAAAATTTGTTTGCATTGATGCTAGCTGTCGATTGATAGACGTTTTATGCGTGTTTGATCAAATCAAAGTCACGCTGAAGTTTCCATCGGTGAATGCACTTAAACTTTGATAGCTCATTATCACGGAAACGTGACACTTTAGAAGATTTTACCTAATACAAAGTTGTTTAGTTGTTTTATACCAGCTATCGATTCATAAAAATCCTAAACGTGGCTGTTACTATTAAAAAATCCGTCCAAAAAATCTAAATTAATCTGTGTTTACAGTTTGGTATTTCAGTTTCATATCTATCATCTTCATCTTAAATTCATTTACAACATTGGATACATAAGGGTTCAAAAAATTCATTACACCAAGTGAGGACTGTGGTGCACCACGCGGGATGTGGACCCGTCCACATGTGAGTGTGACTACAATTTGGACGAAAAATGTAATTCCTTCGATTTATAAACTTGACTAAAACAATTCGGGTTAGTGATAAAGATCATAATGGTAAATTTTTCAAAAGTTTAAGTTCTCAGGCAAAAGTGCGAAAGGGCTTGGAACATTTTTCCGCCACTTTGTTGTTTTTCCAAAGTAGCGGGCACACATACGACCTATATTAATCGATAGCTAGTATCATACAAACAAGTTTTGCGTGAGACAGGATGTCCTAAAGTGTCATGTTTACGAGATATGAGCTATCAGAGTTAAAGTCAATTCACTGATGGAATCTTCAGCACAACTTTGGTTTGATTAGGCACGCATAAAACACGTAATAAATCGATAGCTGGCTTCAATACAAACAAGTATTGTCGAGACAAAATGTTCTAAAACGTCAAGTTTCCGAAATATATGGCATTGTGATCGCTACCAGCACACCTTTGATAGCTTATATCTCGGAAACGTGACGATTTAGAAGTTTTTGTCTCGTACATAACTTATTTGTATTGGTTAGGTGGTAATAGGTTTTGTGCGTAGCCGCTACTTAAAAAAAAAAACAAAATGGCAAAAGAAAATCCCGCCCAATAGTTCAAACCCCTTTGCACGGATAAGTCACGTGCTACTTTATTATAATTTTTAATAAAATGATTTTCTTGTGAAAAATAAATTTGTTGATACAAATATCTCTCTCGATAACAGGCACGTTTACCTAGCGACATTTTTGACGTTGACATAAGATATCGATTTCAAACCATTTCAAAAATTATTTTATCAATGAAAACTACAATATTTTGGAAAAATAAAAACACGGGTGCTTTATTTTTTTTATCTAAATTTCATGTTTCATAAATAAGTAATTTCTTTAGAACATAAATCGGTGTCCATCGGGTTTTCTGCGCGAAAACAAAGAAATACAGCCCCCACGTCTGAAGGCCGAAGCCGCACTGACAATTGGTGCATCGGGGTCCTAGCGAGGGCCGGGGGGCAGGGCGGTCCTAGCTGTGACTGGTTAAAAAGCTTGAAATTTTAGAAAAGAGGCTATTACGATGGAAATAAATCGTTTAAAAAAAAAGAAAACGTATGAACACTGCGTTATATAGTTTTCGACTATCATGTAAAGTTTCACGACCTAATTTAACGGTTTTAATTGAATACTTGGTTTTGAAATTTATTTTAGAGGTAACTTTGAGGTAATTTTCTATCGAGAAAATTTTATGGAATCGTGTTTCCGAAACGTATGAACCTTAGAAGCAGTCCTCAACTTTGCCATATATTAATCCCAAGGTGAATGCTTTAGTTATATTAACACGAGGCGGGTTTAAAAATCACGATTTTGGGTTATACGGGCCCTTAAGTGTTTGTATTTCTACATTTACTTTGAAAATAATTTACAGGAGCTCTTCAAAAGCTTCTGTCGATTCAATACATTTTAGACTTAACATCAACGTAATGGCTGATGGAATGTCACTTTTAGTAAGTTCTACGAATTTGTAATTTCCGTAAGTATTCTGAACAGTAAGTTGTTAGTGCTCAGAAGTTGCAAATTGGAGATATTACTCTTGCATGAATTAAGTAACAGTAACACAAGTTATGTTACTCTTAAACATGTTCATGCTGATGAATAAACTAAGTTTTTATTGTGGCATTCAGTATTTAAACTGAAGCTTCAAATCGGGTTGAGCGGATAAAGGGTGAGCACAATAATTGTCAAAAAGCTGTTATACTGTTTCAGGGATCGCCTACCACCGAGACTTAAGCCCCGGTCACGGCTTAACGCGATGTGGCTTGTTTAGCGTTATTGATATCTACACGAGGGCAGTTTTTCGGCAGCCAGGGGCGGTGCATGTTTGCCCAATCGGTGGTGCACTGTCTCTTATATGTTCTCTCACTTGCTCGTGATAGCTAGTAGCCTCCCTACTTTCATCCAATCCTAAAAGACTTACCCTCATACCCTACGAAAGTAATGGATGACTTACCCTCACGAGAGCGATGAGGGTAACGACTTACTCTCATGGGGTAAGAGGGTAACGACCTCGACACTCACAACTCTCACAGTTTTCATAATGTTGGGGTTACTGAACAGTCTGAACTGCTGCCTACCTGCATGAGGGCGCACTTCTCGTGCAGCCAGGCGCGGTGCAGTGCTGCCTGCTCGGTGTAGGCGGCGGCGCGGCGCTGCGACTCGGCGTCGAACAGCGGGTGCACTGTCGGCGGCTCGGGGAACGTCTCGTACAGCGACGAGATATACGTGATGAGGGACTTCTCGTCGGGCTCGTGGGTGTCCACATCTGAGGAAGAAAGAGAGGAATTAGAATCAGTTATTCTATGAGTCGAGGGCTTTAATTGATAAGCCAGTTTCATTATTTTCCAATTTTGTACTGTTATACATTCACGGGTACGAATATTACCGACCACAGATTAAAGTTTAGAAATTAATAAACGTAGCGTGAGCTTTATAAGGTTCCGTGTCGGCTAAAGTAATGTGTCCCTTAATAATGGTTAATCTACTTATTGACAATTTGGTGGTTTTATTCTTAACTTAATCGTGTTTCTAGCGAACGCCACAAAAGGTAACTGCCCTTCTACAGCCAACGTCCTCAATCAAACTAGACACACAAATAACTTAAATTATAGCAATTAGTCGCACAACAACGCGACAATCGCACAATAAAATCGCACACCCGAGGCTGCACCGATTATCCACGGTAAGCTGCACCGACTGAGATGTAATTATTCTTTTGTTTGTCGCAGAAGGTGCCCCAAGTATTGTTATGTTACTGCTAAACAATCAATTGACATAATAAGCATAACGGCCTAGGCCTATAGTAGGAGCATGCGTTTACATACGGTTTATGAGCAACTAGCTGATGCCCGCGGCTTATAAATAATAAATAAATTCATTTATTTTCAGGTAAATAACACCCATTGCCAAATAAAAATTAACATCAACTAAGGCCAACTAACATCCAATACAAAAGCTATAATAAAATAAAAACTCAATCAACTAAAATTAAATTAAATCAAAAACATATTCAATCACATAAGTCGGATAAAATCCAGAATCTAAGTCAAGTAATTAGAATTAAATCAGATCAAATTAAATCAAACCGTAATAAAACGAAGTCAAACAACATAATGGCTTAGCCCGCGTACAAATGATATACTAAAACCTTCCTCGATAAGCAGTCTATCCATTGGTGAAAACAGCATGAAAATCGGTGCAGTAGAGTTTGAGTTTATCGCGAACAGATAGACGGATAGACAGACAAACGCGGCGGCGGACTTTGTTCTATAACATGTAGTGATACAAGACTCCATGTTAACTTGTTCGTTTATTTGTGCTTCTAATGACAACACCATATCAAGACCGTAATCCCCGACTAAGGTCCATGTTCACCGAAAAGATAACGGTCTGATTATCTAAAGACAGCTGTGACTGTGACATGTTCCCATACAAAAATGTGTTTTAAACAGCTGTTTTTAGATAATCGGACCGTCATCTTTTTGGTGAACATGGAACTCGTTTTAAACTGAGATTTCGCAGGTTATGTTATAGAGGACGAATCCTTTATAGTCCCCGCCACGCGAAGCTAGAAATTTTATAAACACACATCCGGGTTCGCAACCTTCGGATCAAATTCAAAATGACAGCGTCAGCGTGATCATACTTCAAAATGGCGGCCCAAATGTTTACGTTCCAAGATGTCAGATGCGTTCCAGTACCACAAAACATTAGACGACAGCTCTCTATATCGCCGAAATGTAATTCTAACAAGTGAAATTGCTCGTTAGTTTGGTATTACACGTATGATAATTTGAGTTGATTGAATTTGGGAGTATTTCTTGTTGATTGAATTGTTGCTACGTAACTTGGTAGAAATTCTTTGTTTACAAATAATAAAGGGTGTAAAACACCTCTTCACGAAGCCGAAAAGCACTTGTTTTCCCCATCATCGCGATAATTTTTTGTTCTGACCATACCTGGGAACCTTCTAGTTACGGAGATATGGGGGGTTAAAGTTACAACTTTTTGACAAGTTTTTTTTTAAAACACGTTTTTTTTGTAAGATTTTAACTTTTAACACCTCCAGGACCCACGTACTATTCAATCCATCAATCAACACAATGTTTTAAGTGCGTTACATTGAGTTCTACCACAAAACATGATTTATAACCTCAAAAAAAAAACAGTTTTACCCAGCAATATTTTTTGCGTAAAGTTACTTAGTTTGATGTACAGAATGCTTGGTTAACGGCTTCGTGATGAGGTGGTTTACACCCTCTATAGGTTCTCGTGGCGCGGAATATACATCATTATATTGCCATTTAACCCCCGTAGCTGCTACTGAGAACTTTCTGGTGGAAAATCCCAATAACAGTCGACCTAACCTGGGAATCGAACTCGGGCCCTTATTCTGAGTCAGCCGAAAGCATTTGTGGCCGACCACTGAACTAACGAGGCAGTCTAATTGAATAAAAATACAATATTTTGCCAAATTACATAGGGCACATTTACCAAGCAAACAGAAATATCTTGAGTAAGTGATAAAATGTTATCTAGTACATAATTATGTAAATAGTTAACTACCTAAGGCTGAGGCTACATTAGGCCGTGACGCGACCTGCGACACATGAGCGATTAAAACAAGTTAATGAATGCTCACGTATATGGCTAAACTGTACATCAAATATTATTAGCGATCTTTGATTTCTTGATGCTTTCGTAACAACATTACTGTAATCACGGCATCGGCTACACCAAATTGAAGCGAATTTATCAGAAAACTAGCCGACCCACGCAACTTCGTCTGCGTCACATAAGAGAGAAAAACAAAACGAAAAAAGAAACACCGTTTTTGCAACATTTTTCATTACTCCTCCGCTCCTAATAATTGTAGCGTGATGTTGTATAGCCTAAAGCCTTCCTCGATAAATGGACTATCCAACACAAAAAGATTTTTTCAATTCGAGCCGGTAGTTCCTGAGATTAGCGCGTTCAACCAAACAAACAAACAATCAAACAAACTAACTCTTCTGCTTTATAATATTAGTAAGTATAGATATGCCGAAATCTCGCTAGTAATGTAGCCATACCAAGTTTTTCTCGTTTCGCTCTTCCAGTCGCATCGCAAATCTCTCCCTAGTGTAGCTTCAGCCTTAAGCCAACGACCGGATTCAAATATGGTGTCCTAAATGTTGATCATTCAATTAATTTCAAAAACTTGACTCATTTTTCGACGTCAATAAACTCACCAATCCCCTAACCACCTGACAGATCCAACCATAGACCCATATCCACATCAACTGACGTCACAGATCACGTCCACTTGCCCAGCCGAATCGTAAACAATACGTCGTAAAACACTTCAATTGAATGTGAACTGAGACCTGCCACAATTGTATTGGCTAATAATTTAATATTGTCTGGTAAGAATGATTCAATTTGTGATTAGAATCTATTAGTGTTTGTTACTATGTTGTCTATGGCCAGGAAGATACAAAAAAAGAAGACGGTTGGGACCTTCCTACGTTTTAAAAGTGGGTTTTTGAAATAGTATCGCCCTATAATTACATCATCATCATCTGCCTAGCCTTTTCCAACTATGTTGGGGTCGGCTTCCAGTCTAACCGGATGCAGCTAAATATTAGTATTTTACATGGAGCGACTGTCTGTATGCCCTCCAAACCCACTTAGTATTTTGTAATACGATATCCCTTTTTTTTTGGGATGGGAAATCATCAAATGACTTCTCCCACTCTGGGCGGAGCGGGAGGGAGTGTCAGACTCTTACTGACTAAAATCCATCCATGTTCCTTCCTCGCCCTTTATGTTCCGGGGCCGCGGTATCTCTTTCGAACAGGCCCGCAACCCAATACGATACCCCTTGGTATGAGATTCCTAAGTCAAACTATGGACAGAAATAAAACAAAACCATTCCGTTCTCCTACTTAAAATGCGCGGTAATCTCAAACGATACTAAAAAGACAAGAATCGTTTAATCCACTTAGAGACAACTAACAGTACATACGAGTAAGTGAAGGTAATGTGGTAATGTTTAGAGCATCGCAATTACATAATACATAGTAGTAATTACCAACAATAATTAGGAACTACATTCCTTTAGAATAGTTTTTGCAACATGTTTCATTATGTCAACGCGGAGTCTTGGCTTTTAGGGCTTTCGCAGAGTCACGACTGAGATGGATCCTTTAGGGTAGCTTTTTCATGAAATAGCCATTCAATCGAACTTTATGAACTTGGAGGGTTATAATGATGACTAGCTGACCCACGCAACTTCGTCTGGGCCACATAAGAGAGAAAAACTAAAGGAAAAAGAAAACCCCGTTTTTGCAACATTTTCCATTCCTACTCCTAATGGCCGTAGCGTGATGTTATATAGCCTAAAGCCTTCCTCGGTAAATGGACTATCCAACACAAAAACAATTTCTCAATTTGAAGCAGTAGTACCTGAGATTAGCGCGTTCAACCAAAAAAACAAACTCTTCTGCTTTATAATATTAGTATACATAGAAGTATAGATTATAATTCTGGAGTTTGCATCCGTTTTACAGCCGCGAATCGTATTTTAATCAAAATACAATCTTTCTTTCGCGGGCTACCCTGACGATTGCCTTACTAGTTCGAGCGAGATAGACTATTCCCTTTAGCAATAGTCTGTCTTAAAACTGTCGTGACTCTAGCCCTCGAAAGCCCTTATAGAAATGACACTTCCAGTTTGTGGACGCAGTTTGGATGTTCTGGGGGTCTAAAATGGCCGCTTCAGCAAATAATTAAATAAATCACGTTAAAAAAATTAAATTCTAAAAGTGGACTTTACGATCACAAAGTCCATTTTAGGTTTTTTTTTAAGGTGATTCCTATTATGTTCTGCTAAAACGGCCATTTTAGGGCCGCAGATCGCTTCAATATCATTTGTGAAATTCTTCCTCGGTTTCTAGCATACTCATAATAGTTTCCAACGATAACTCACTAGTACGACAGTACTACGAAGCAAGTCACGGCGCGTTTAGACCCCACTAGCTCACTAGCGCGCGAACCATTTGATCCGCAAACATTATCGCGGTTTATTAACCGTGACCGGACTTTGCATGGGATGTTTTATGTCTGTAAAAACGACGGCCAAGTTTGCGCAAATGGGTTTAATTTTCTCATGGGATATTTCTTGTGACAGAGGATTTATTAGGAGGAAAATTATGAATGCTTCGTAGTTCTACTTGTAGTAAGTGTCATAATCGTCTACTTTTCTAAATAACAATAAATAAATAAATATCGCTCGACATTAATACAAAGCGCCATCTAGTGCCACACTAAGCAAGGCTTGTGTCGTGGACACCAGATAGTTGATATACTACATATATACTTTTTTGTTTGTAAATACATACTTATTATACATACAAACATCCATGACTCGGAAACAAATGTCCATGCTCATCACACAAACATTTGCTCCTACCGCTACGCCATTCGAGTCGTCAAATAATCGTTAGTCACGAAAACTAACTTTAAATCGACACTCTTACTTTTTATTTTTGGCTTATTCGACTTATCCTCGTTTCCCAGTTTAATCTAAAAAAACCCTGATAATCCCTTAGGGGGGAAACGGAAAACTGTTCCTTATCACAATGAAAAGTCTCGTTGTAACTTAGACCCTATACCTATATGCAGTACGGCAGTTTTTTATAAAGATTGTGACTCACCTTCGGGGTCCAGTAGTCTGGTAACTCCATACTCCTTCTCGACTACGTGGAAGGCTGTCTCCAAACGCTCACGGACTTGTCTTGACCTACGAAAGAAAACGAATACTGCATTGTAATAACCAGTTGATAAATTGTCCCTTATTGAAAGGTTGCCGACATATGCTAGAAGTTCTGTTGGCAGACCAATACCCAATGGATGGATGACATTCAGAACCTGGTCGAGGTCAATGAGACCACGAAAGCATGGCACAAAAAGTTCCCCCTTGGTGCCTATTACTCAACAGTTCGTAGAACTAGACTGCCGATGATGAAATCCCAATGAATATACCAAAATTGTTTCAGAAAAAGAAAGTTAACATGATTGGTTCACGGCTCCGTATTTAATTCAAAATACTAACATTTAACTACCAATTACAAAATAATTAAAGGTTGTAAAAGGATTTTGACGACTTAGGGCTGAATTCTTGTCACGCGGACGGTCGGTCGTGACGTCAGCGAGAACAATACGCTTGTCGGTCGCCTCTGACGTCAGCGTCGGTCGCAGTATGGTGCTACATACAACACATTGTATACTTGTACGCAACCGACCGTCAGCGGGACAAGAATTCAGGCCTAAATATAATGCCGCTAATTACCTGATATTACGCCAGTCTATCAGATCAGGACGGTTCCTGTGTATAAGCGCATTGAAGGCCAGTCCGTCACGCCACGAGGACGTGAAGTCAGCGACCCTCACTCCAGGGTATTTTGCAGTGGAGCGTCGAGCCCAGCTCAGCAACGCTTCACGAGCTGTCACGTTGGCTTCCTGACCAATCACGATGTCGGATATCTGGGGGAAAAGAATGTTCGGTTAGATTTCGAAAAAAGAACAAAAGAGCGTTGAAAATTTTTTTTTTTTTAAAGGAATGGTTGGTTAGATTTTGTAGAAACAAAAGAAGAACAGAAATCATGTTCTAAAAATAAAATAGCAAAGAAACAGGCGATGAATTTAGTTCGGATTTTTTTTGTGCGCGATTTTCTGATGATCGATTTTTGTTTTTTTTTTCTGCAAAACACGTAATTAACTTATGATTTAGGTTCTTTGCAAATTATAACGCTACATTGTAGAAAATAAAAATGTCGTTAAAAGTGCGACAATTTCGCAAAATTAAAGCTAACTTAGCAGACTTATACTGGAAATTGTACCCTAACTGAAACACAAAGAGTGTATTATCCTATAATTATTATGTTGTATTTATTCTCTTAGAAGTAAAATATGAAAGACCATAAAATAGAACAGTATCCAAGTCGATGGTATCGCGAAAATTTTACAACACGTGAGAACACATCCAATTAAGCCATTACCAACAAAGGCTAGTTAAAATATTTGCACTTTCATTGCAATTTCAGTCTTAACAGAAAGTGATAAGGTTCAAAATTGGTTTCTAAGTTAGGAAAATAAAGTTATGTTGCAAGATCATTATCTTTGATTATGATTTAAATATTGTGTTGTAGTCAATCTTGTAGATTGAAGATATGCCAACTTTCCTATGAAGGTTGAATAGAGAAATGATATTTTGTTATGATTTTATCTGTGGCAGATTAAGCGTCTACTTCATTTAAATTATGTAATGATCAGCCACCTTTTTGCAAGATTATAATCTGTAATTATTAAGAAGTAGTAACCTTTCAAACTATTATTTCGTGATGGCTGTTCCTATTAACATCAAAATTGCATTCAATTTTATAGCAGGGAAAAGTATTGAACTCAACAAATATACCCGAAACAAACTGTAATATAAGCTAAGTACAGATCTACTCGTATCAAATTCATTCGAATTCAGACTTTACAATGCAAATCATTATACCAGCTAAAACATAGCAGCTTAAGTTTTCGAACAACCCCAAATTATTACAATAATTATCAGCTAAAACATAGCAATTCATGTTTTCGAACAACCCTCAAATATTGCCATAACGACCAATTCTATGCTTTCCAATAGATATTGATCTATTGGAAAGCAAAGCCAAATACTATAAAGGTAGGTTATAATAAATCCTCTTTAAAGTCGCATTTCCTGTCTTGAGAGCCGTGTCCCAGCTGTGGGAACATGATAGAATGATGATGACGAAAACACATTAATTTATGCGCATACTATCTAAAGCCTATTTTTATAGGTTAGATGACAATAAAATCTAATTACTCCGTCAGTAAGATTAACAAAAAATATTTGACATGTATTTTTTCTTTTGTTACGTAAACCGAAATTAACGGAGATACGATCCTTTTAAAATTCTCAATACGTCACGCATTTTTAGTGCGTTCTGACGTCACGAGCCCCCCGCTCCCTAATTTTGATGCGTTCTATCTTTGTCAATATTCTTTGACATAAATATGTGTCCATTATTTTCTAATACTCTAACTAACGAACCAAATAAATATGTTTTTTTTTTTGTATTCTGTCGTCAAGCCTATTATGAACTTAATGGGCCTAAAAGAAAACAACAACGAGAGACACTAAATACTCCACAAACATCATCATTACTAATATAAAGTTACAGTAAAAGTGAGTCCAGTTCTACGCACTGTCTGGCTGACATCCAGGCCCAATAATAGACTGGAAGTATGAGGAAATGCGTCTAGCGATGTATTAGTAGGCCAATGTGTTTATTGGTGGCTGGAGGAGTCATATTTGAGTTTGAAGAACTACCTTTACATTATTTCATGAAAGGTGTATGTATGGCTGTTGGGCCAGCGGAACGCGGACGGACCAGTGGGGTTAACGGGAACTAAATTGCAAACTTCCCGTTGACCCCATCGGTAGGGTAGGCTAGTGGGGTCAACGAAACGACAGTTTAGATTTTGACCCCACCAATGGGACGAACCAGTCGGGTCAGCGGAAATACTCCATTCATACTGCAAATTTTCTAGACATGACATAGAGCGAAATTCCAGACGACTAAGAAAAAAAAAACAAGAAATATGTAGGCCGAGAAATCAGTGGAATAACCGAAATTATTACTAATCGTTAAAAAACACTTTTAGGCTTTTAGAAAAAAGCAAAAGATGTTATTATTGACGACACTGATTTAAATGGTCTACGATTCTATAATAACCAATCGGAACGCTAAGCTTTTGGTTCCGTGGATCCATGGCTACGTCAACTAAAACTATTTAACAGAAATTTCAGGAACAAACAGTTCGTCCGTAGATTTTCATTCAGACCAAAAATCACCGTTATTGGAAAAAATCATTGACACGACTAAATATGGAAAAGCAATAGTTCCACAATACAAGAAGCTATGAAATAGCACTTGAACAATAAGATGCTAAACATGGTGCTGATTTAGCATAGAAATTCGGAAAACTTGATGACATTAATTTTGGGTCAGAAACCCTGCTCCCAAAGCCAGTGTTTTTTTTAAGGTTATATTGTAAATAAAATAATACAATCACCAATGAGTAATCAGGGGATCCATAGCAAGACGCATGAATTTACAGGAGCTACTTTATGTACAGGGAAGGCCTGTTATCTCAAAAGAACAAGTAAACCTTCTGACTACCCATTCAATTGTACTACAAGTCAATATCAAAACTACAGCGAGTTCAACGACCTGTTTGGCGTTGAAACGATTCGATGAGCAACTGAATGCAGCTGTGACGGAATGGGTCCAAGCGACCTTATTCCGAACAATTACGTATTAGAGGAAACTAATCGGTAATGCGGATCTGCTATACAATGGGACTGCTATAGTCGATTAGGAGGTAGCGAAAGAAGTTGCTAAAGATTTTGATAGTCGTCGTTATTGAGAAGACGAAAATCTAGATAATATAAAAAGGAAGAACCTTCAGATTTGAAAAGAAATAAAACGTGAAGTATTTTATGAATAACTAGAAGAGACCAATGAAGCCCAAGGATTAACCCATAACTGAACAAAACATTAGTGTAAAGTAAGGAATCAAGTAATGGAAAAAGAGAATGAGGACGTGATCAAATAAAAACCCTTTCTAATAATACAATTTCCTATAAATAAACCTAATTTCCATCAAACACTTGTGTACAGTAAACATGCGTATAAAAAACAGAGCTGTGTCCAAGAGAAAAGTTTTTATGTGACCAATTCGTGACGGTGCTCTATTGTTTGAGTTGTGAATGAGAATTTTCTATAAGCATTTAACACCCGAAATAACAACAACACTTACTCTGAAGACCAAAGGTAAGCAAAGATCTTTTACAGAAGGACATTGCATAGTGATGTTTCACCCCGCTTAGTAACTTATTAAAAAGTTATTGAGGAAAGCCATAAAGAGATGGATGGATTTTTGAGGAACGATTTGAAAGAGAAAGGAGTAAATTATGCCGTGACGTCTGACGTCTGAAAACATGTTGAACCGACCCAAATTGGAATAGGACACAGGCAGGAAGGTGATATTGGTAAACCCCAAGGTGTTACAGCGGGGACTTTTTCCAACAAACAAGTAGGTCTATTTGACAAGTTATTTCTTAAGAGAATCACAACCATGTGTTGGAAGGTGACAAATTGGATGTAGTGGCGCAACTTGGAAACTACGTCCTATTAGCGGACTAATGCCAGTTGCAGCATTGAGGGCACCAACACGCAAGTCTTGAAACACGACTCCCATAGCAATTTGTCTAAAACTACGATTTGGCAAAGGCATTTGAGACAGCATGACGTAAAAGGGAATTGACATGTTCCCTTAAAAGGCTTAATTAGAGATTGGAGTCTGTCTGGGTAAATAACTTCGATTGGTATTTAGTAGAAAGAAGGAATTTGTACGAAAGAGTTAAGTGACATATTAAATCCACTAACTAGCCAATTCTAAACATGTGTCTTCACTAAGCCGTAAGTGAAGACAACATGTTAATTATTTTTTCCGAACAAAAAATCTAGCGACGCCTTTGCGTGAGAATAGCAAATAGGTGATAGAGACATTGTGAATTCTTTACGTGTTGTGATCATATTAAACGATATAAAGAAACAAAACACTAACATAGCAGGCATTAGAACAATGATTGTATCTAGCACAAACATAATTAGCAGACTAGAAGAGGTTGCTCTAGACAGCTAAGAGTTCAGAATCGAATTGATTTCGGATCAAGCTATAGTTAAACTGTACTATTGAAACAAGAAATGCATAATCATGAAATGACTGGAATTGAAACACAAAACAGTTAAAAAGCCTAAGAAAATATGGAGGGATTGTGTAAAGAATTATAGCAAAGAGAAAGGAGTAAATGATGCGGTGACGTCTAACAGGGGAGAATGGGAGAAGAAAGCGCATTTCGCCGACCCCAAGTAGGTAGAATGGGACAAGGGCAGAATGATGATGATAATGAGTATCCTTATGAACAGATAACTTCGAAACCGATTCTGTAGAACATGCTACAAACAAAAATATCAAGTATCGATGCTTAGACAATTTCCCATGGACGAAATTGCATGCTGGACCCGCCTCCTAACCTTGTCCATCATTTGAGACGTGTTACGGAACAAGTTTCATATCTCTGACCTTGCATGACATGGAACATATTTAGTACTGATATTTTGAAGACTATAATTATAGTGATTTTGTTGCGAAGAATTTGTAACAAGAAATGTTTGGCTTAGATTTTTTGTGAGATCTTCAGAATGGTATATTATTTGAGCTACTTGTAAATGCTATTGGGCTTCATAATTATGAATCCTTAGATTAGCTGGGTCTAAAGTTATTTATTATGTCGTGCGAAGTGTGTTAGTAACTACCGCTGTGAACTCCGACACTTATAGAGAAACTATTAATTTATTAAAAGGCGAGATATCAACGTAACTTATTTATATGTTGATCAACCTGAAATTACCAAGGTGTTAGTAACACTTAGTTATGAGAACATGTGAAAATACTACACCTTACTACTGTATAGTGACGAATGTATCATTGTCTGAAGCACAAAGAATGCAAAATAAACACTTGCATACAAACTGCAACATTGTAAAACCAGTAGCGAAGTAAAAATTAGTAAAATCAAGAAAGTACAATCATCGTGTTCATTGGCTTGGCCCACGGGAATCAGTCCATGAAAGCATAGCTATGCATGTTTGTACAACTTTCGCTCATGCTAATCGGACGTGTAAATATTGCTGGAATTGATTGGAATAATCCACGGTCATTCGTACCAAGCAATCATCTAGGTAGTTTTCAAATCTTTCTGTTTCTACTTGATGGAAACCCGTCAGAGTCCTCGTTCATTCATCTGCCCTTACCCCAATTTATTTGGAGTCGGTGCGGAATGTCATCTTCTTCCATATTTCTCTAATACTCGCCATCTCAGCAGTCATCTCCTTTGTAGCCATATCATCCTTCACACAGTTCTTTCTACCAACGTTTCTTTGGTCTTTCTCTAATCTTATAGCCATCTACATTCATACTCAACAATTTCTTCATTCCACCGCATCACAAGTCCCAACCACGATAACCGTATACCACAAAACTTTTCAGTCACCCGTGCCACTTTCAGACTTCCTTGAAAATTAGTCAGAGTACCCAAAGAAATAAATTTAATAAAGCAAGATTTTGAGACATGTAAGCTGATACAACTACAAATCCGCAAAAGAAACAGAATTCATAACTCATTGCCCTCACAAGATCAATGTAATGCTTAAGTTGCATAAACAACATAACCAACATTTTGACCTCTAGTTAGCTTAACTGTTATTCAATTTTCGTCCTTATCACTGTCAAATTAAGAAAAATTGTTTATTTATTGGTGTGTAAAGTTAAGTTGGCAAGGCGTGGGCGGTTGGCCGAGGCTGTGGAATCCATGATGTCATACAGACGATGTCAGGGTCTTTACTTAGTCTACACTTATTTTATTAGCTATTTGCTATCTTTAATGGATTTAACGGAAGCCTTTTACTGCAATTCAATTCATAGTTTAGGAATATTCTGCAATTCAATTCATAGTAAGAAACAGTCAAAATCCAAATTGGTTTTGACTTTTTGTTTGTGACGAAGAAGCATTTTGTTTTAGTAAGCAAGTCACAACTTTACCTAAGAAGGAAAACTGACAGACTTACGGTTACAAAAGGGGACCTTGACCAAATCCAAGAAGCTTTATAGGATATTGTCAAAGCCAACAGGTCGTGAGTCAACAATTTCCGCTGATGAAATATAGATGAGGGTGTATGACGAAGAACAAGTTTAAGTAAAAGAAGAAAATCTTTTGCAAGAAGTCGTTCCTAAGAGAAAATGCAATAATAAAAAGAGATCACTTTCAAATCAATACGCATTCAAAAGCGTTAATTGACAGCTACAAAGAATCTCTGACTAACAAACCGTTCTTGCAATGATGTGTAAGAAAACACTAGTAAATGTTGTTACTCTCCCAAATCTAAATGAGAATCAATTCTTTCGTCCTACTTACCTGTTTAACATCATACTAAATCAATTATACGGCTGTATGCTATGTAAACTTAATAATACTGTGTAATATGTTTAAGTTATGTAAATATTTTGTAAGTTATTGCGGAGTCGTTTACTTATGATCGCCTGGCACAAGTGAGAGTTTATTTTCAATGTTATGTTAAGTGCTGAAAGTCAAATCCTGCCGATAACCCCTATTGCAGATTTCCATTTAAACATCGCGATGTTTAAATGGAAATCTGCAATAAGGGTTTCTTCGATCAACACCACACTACTTGATTTGGAAGATAGCTTGACACTTTCTTTAGAGAGTCAATATTATGAGCTAAACCTTGCCATACATTTTTTCTAGAAAACTCCAGTACCGAAAGGAACACAAACCAAGGAGGTTATTAACACAGAACAATACAGTCCGAGTAAAAACCAAGATACAGCTATACAATAAATCACCACGATGAGTAACCTTTCCAACTTAGAAGGAATAAGATCCTTTGTCTGTTAACAGCAGACATATTGTAAATCCTGATGGTATCAGTATTCAAAATGTTCAGTGTTGGAGAAACGATGATTTCATGGTCGAAAAAAGTGGCGAAGATGATCTAAGCGAAGCGAGACTCGGTCGAAACGTTACCGAAAAAAATGTAATTATTCCGTCTGACGTAAATATTAATTTTGTAATGGCTCTTAAAAATACTAAGCTTAACTTCAGAAAATATACGATTTCTCTGGAACAAGTTTAAATGGCTAAGCTCTTGCTGGCTTATTTATTGGTTGTTTGTTGCTATATTTAACACTTAAGTACTAGATATACACGATAGATGTACTAGATACTTAAGTTTTAATAGACATTAGTTATTGATAGTTTATTTAGATTCAGCGTATTATTATGCTTAATTGTAAATTCCTTTAAACTTAATCATGTTTTGTGTACGACTTCATGGAAACGGCCAATAACCATATTTATTGCCAGTAAGTCAGTAGGATTCAGACCTTGTTGGAAATCTAATAATAAATCCATTTATATGTCAATGATACGAGAAGTCGATTTCCTGTCTACTCTTAAAATGGCAGGATTTATTAGTAATTAAGATCGATCTGCAACATTGATATGAAAATACACAGCTACAAAAACGTTGCAAGCAAATAAAATGAATGAGATTTTAAAGACGATAAAACTTATTCAGCTTCGCAGTAAATCAGTAACATCTTGAAAATAAATGGCATTAATTATAATATCACTGCTGTCACTACAATTCAGGTAGGCCATATCGATAAAATCATTATCAGACATGAAACCACACCATAAATGAATTCGTGTAAAACAAGCTCCGTGAGTACCAGTAACAATATTAATATCAGCAGTAATTAGAACCGTATCTTAACCTATATCAATGACTTAAAGTATATCAAAAGTGGCCGCTATTGGACGTCGAATCTTAATGAAACCGTATGGTCATGGTCTGAGAAACAACCAACTTACAACTGCGTTCCGAAAAATACCATCTTCAATAAAACACGAAGAAAGAAGGTGGAAGTTGGTAGATGCGACGGTAAATTTAACTTTGACAACGGTTTGCGGTTTGCCCACAAAAATGAATAGCACAAATAATGTTTCTGTGAAATATGGGAAACAGTTTTTGTTGTTTGAATCTAAGGTATTGTTAGAATTGAGATTAGTGTAATACAAAACAACACTAGTCAAAGTATATACATATATCTTTTGTTTTAACCTATCCATGTTTGGTTTCTTTTATTTGTGGCGCCTAACTTATCACAAAGCATAAAAAGACAAATATTTCGAAAAGAAATATCTACATCCTTTATAACTTCCGCTAAAACACTATTTAAGAAACCAAAACTTTAGCAACAAATGAGAATTTTTGTCGGTCTGCAAAAGTATCTGTCTGAAATGTCAGATCAAAATCTCAGAGCACTGTTTCCCCCAAAACCATAAATTCTGGTGACACAGAAAACTGCATTAACGTAATGCTACCTACTGTAATACTTAAAACAGAATCGGATCTACAGAAGGTTTACTTCGTACAACTAGCATTTACGAGCGCATGCACACATACACACCTACGCACGGCAATTTCAAACAAATAGAAGTCACGAATGCCAGAGCACTTGCTGTACGTGAAGTGTGTCTATGTGTGCGTGCGTTTCCGATTATTTTAAGGAGTGATCCTTCTATTTCTGTCTATTCTTTGGTAAAAAGTTTGGCGCTCCAAGATCCTATCACGCTATTTAGAACGGTATTCGGGGCTCCATTTCGCTCAATCTTGTCTGCGTATAATATCATCAGGTCTTTCAATTTCTTCGCCTGATTTTCTACGAAGATTACGATCGGATTGGTATGAATATTGGGGTTAATACTTTGGAGCAGTTATAAATGGATTATTATTAAAGTTTTCTACTGTAGTTGTATCTTTTTCTTTAGCAAATAGGTTTATTAGGTCGTATAAGGAACATATTTGGTTAAGTTTTTCTTATTCTTTTCTATTGAGTAACCGTTTCTTTCTTTAATGCGTTATGGACACACAGTCAAGTTTAATCATAGTCACATTCATGCTAAGACATAAATATTTTTGTCATTGTCAACCATTTCATTTTCATTTCCCACGTTCGATAAATTCTTAAATTGACCTCAAAGAGGTTACCGAAATATACAAGACAAAGGAAAGTGAATACTACACATACAGACAAAGATACTCAGACTCGTTAAATTTATCTTCAGATATGATTGATGCAATCGAAGTATTTCTGAACAGCATTGAACTTCAAGACTCAAGTATTGAGGGCAACGAACCAATTGAATTGTTTTTATCCATCATTTACAGTATGGGTACTATTGTGCAAATGATTGAACGGCCACGAAACTAATCTGGGTGAGATTTTTTTTTTATTATTTAGTTCATGTGCAAGGATAGAATCAGGGCTAAATGACGACGAACACTCAGATGCTTTTGACAGTGTGAAGCAGAGATATCATTTAAGGTGTTCTAAATGCATCGGTTGCCAGGATCCAACAGAGGTAAAGGTTTAAAGTGATCATATTCGCAGGCAAAAGCTACCTGGTATTTTCATCAATAACTCTAAAGATAGTTGAGGTTAGTTAGATTAGTATTCTACAAGAGCAATTTGAAGTTACTCAATCTCACCTCGAAGGCAAGAAACTGACAGACAAGCTGTCAACTAACTCGTATGCACTTTGGAATACGTTTTAACTTGCCTCCTACGCTGCACTGAATTGACTCAGCTAGTACCAGGAGTGCATAATCAACTAGGCGTCAGTTGCAACCAGTATTGGAGACTTCGTGACAAGCTAAGAGGTTGTCTAGACGAAGTGGTTTGAGTTAATCAACTTATCGGGAGTGCTTGTTGCCTAGCTTGATAAGGGGCGTGAACATTTAGATTGGAAATTACTGTAGTGTGAAATACTGTTAGTGCTTGGGAAAAGACTGGAAAGTTAAATGGATAAGACGTAACTAACTAACACCCTTATTCTGAAGTTTTTCGCCAATATAACCAAAGAATCGTCAGAAACCACATTTTTGTCCGCAATTAAATAATCTAACCGAATGGGTATCATCGACCCGACTCAAATACAATGCTAGTGACCAGACCATCTTGCACTGCCACCTGTACCTTCCAGGATTTAAACGAAGCCAACGAATGAGCTGTGCAGGATACTGGTCGAGTTTTGAGTCCATCAACACTAATAGAAGTCAGAAATATTTTTGAAAAAAAAAATTGCGGAGTTGGGAGCTATAAATACAAAGTTAGAAAAGAAGGAGGAGTGAACAAACAAACTGAACTTTCTTTACATGACTGCAATTCCGTTAGTACCAGGGCACCATAATCAACTAGGCTGCTCCAAATAAATATCAGTGGCGTGGATTTGGTTCGTGAGGCGCGCTCGTGATCGACCGATAAGTATCTGCCCACGAATGGTACGTCACTACTACAGAGGAAATACTTAGTAGCAGGAGTGACATGCGAACTAAAAGTTAATAGAAAATTATAGAATCTAGTAACACGACAGTAATCAATAAAGAAAATTACCATCACGAACTTATTCTTACAAGAGTGCCGAGTTGCCTACTAGTCAGAGACGACTATAATAATGAGGCATCCACCTTTAGCTATGTTATGAAGCCCTGGTACTTGGTACTTTTAAGTGCTTAAAATGTCATGCGAAAACCATTCATTTGACACAGAAACAAGGTCAAAATTGGGAAAAAAAAACACATAATAAAATGACCTTACACATAATATTCGCGACATATAAAGTATAATATTACAGTACACTTTTATTAGAACAACGTGCTACTAAAATTGACATACACGCACAATGAAGCAACATCCTTTGGGGCCAAGGTTTGCCTAGACAGGCTCAAAAAATGCAAGGAGTGCCGAACGTGACCGTTTTAGATAAGTTCAGACTGACCTCTGTACATCTAGTTTGAGCCGACAAACGGTTTAAAAGGTAATAAAATGGGTTTTGCAAATCGCTTTAAAGGTCGAGAGGATGGTGAAATTATTCAAAGGCAAATAAACTGTAAATCCAAAGCATAGCTTGGCAAACAAATTGCTAATCCTGTTTTAGAATTCGTTAAAGCAATATTACTAACAGTACTTATAATTAATCGAATATAACACACGGCATACAGAATTCATATAATGAATCGGGAAACATGAGGTGATTGAATTATTGACTAATTAACAAATAACCTACAACTATTTATGTTTATATATTCATTCGTATATTGTGTCTTTTTTCTATTTTCATCGAAATTCTTGTTGAATTGATCTTAGAAACCGGCTACTAATCATCATCATCACCGGTCTTACTTTTATCATCTTTTTTGGGGTCAGCTTCTAGTCTGACCAGATGCAGTTATATACCATAGTTATCTATTAGTCTTCTGCTACTAATATTCAACTTACTGTTTCATAAACCTGGTGATCATTTGGGTCTTCAAGTCTAAAGTCAACATCCCTATGACATCTTTCACACAGTTCAATAAACTTCTATCTATCTTATAACATCAAGGTCATCATCTTTCCCATCAAGATATAATTAAAGAATCCTCACTATAGTCTGCCAGTATTGTGCCAAAGATTTAATGTTTCTCCATTCTTCACACAGCACTTATGGTAATGTGTTTACAGGCCATAAACCGCCGTGGATAAAACCTAACGATGCTAATGTAGCCGAATACGGATCAGTTAGAACGGATTGTTGTGTTGATAATTATAAAATGTTAGAAGTTACTCAGTAATAAACGATGGCGACTATAATAGATAGTCATGAAAACAATACATAAGCTAAAACTGAAGAGTTCCTTGGAGAAAAACCACAACGTTATGCTCAGCAGTCGCGCTTGCAAACATTACACCAACAAAGCTAAAACTAACCAAAAAAATACTGAACCTGTCAGTAACAACAAACACCTTTTTAAAGCAACACCGAAAGTGAACAACCATAACATCGAAAAAGAAAAAGATCAACACATCATAAAAGACAGAACATTCGAAGCTCTGTTGGTAAAACAATTGGACAATTACATGACATGTATGCAAGTGAAAGACAGTCACCGGCTGCCAGTCAGCTGATCGTCGGCAGATAGACTGGGAACCCTCTGTTCCCTCCATTGTTGAGGACTGAAGAATTGCCCGATTGTTAGCCTTATCTACCGCGAGTATTAAATGGTATGGTTGTGATGTGAGCTGTGGTTTAAGTTTTAAGTGATGGTTCGGTTACATCTTGATGTAAGGTATATGTTATCAGTGAATGCAGTTTTGATGGAAGCAGGCTTTTGAATTGTCAGTCTGTAGTAAGTCATTCCCATGTTTATTATAGAAAGTGTTAACCACATACACATAATAGAGAAATTAGTAAAGCTAGCACAGGATCTGATGATGAAGTTTTTTCCAAATTATATAAACGTAACATTAATGTTAAAAACACTCAACTAAAACTGCATAGATGACTGCATTAGCAACTAATGTTAATAAATATACTTAACATCGAAATAACCCATAAAATTAAACATAAACCACAAACGATGGAACATAATCGACAGCTCTGACCAATGAGATCATATCTCCGTTGACATCATGCCCATATAAGGACAGCAGTACAGTCCGAGCAAAAAGTTCAAAGAAATACATGTAGGAGTTAACACATTCATATCAATGATATACGAATATAAAGATTTAGTAGTAAAACAATGGACGTTTTAATTGTAAGGTTTGAAGATTGAATCTTGGAAATAAATGTTGGAGGTGTGGGGAAAGATTTAATAGCCAATTTAAAGGTTGAAACATGAAAATAATTTACACTTGCGGCAGCTCACACGCATATACATAAAACCTGGCTTTAAAAAGACCCTTAAGACTAGGTATATTTTCATATGATTTTAAATCCATCTACAAAGACAGATGGAGACTAAAATAGGTAGAAAATATTACCTGTATTAGAATCAAGAATAACTTTATTTGGACGAAAACACGTCTTGTGGCAGCTGTTTGCATTCATCAATATTTACCAAGAACCATCTCAGTTCCAGTAACATGAATTTCGCAGCTTTCGCATAATCGCCGTTAATATGACCTTTATGCTTATCTGGAAGTCTTTACTCATTTGGAACTTTAATATGAGGAACGTGAATTTTTGTCATGCCAATATGCTAAGCTTTTAATTTGATACTTGAATCCAGTGAACATATTTCTTCTTCTAGAATGAATGTTTTTTCGAAAACAGATTAAAAAACGATCTTTTTATGACACAAAACGTCATCTGCATGCAATTTAGTCCACCGAAATATGTATGCTTAATTCAGTACGACCATTGGCCAGCAATAAATTGGAAAGCTTAACGCATGTTTAACCCCGACACAAAAGACATTCTCCATTACAGTTACAATGACATCATGTGTGAAACCAGCAGGATCTCACCAGAGCATACCTTATACAGAATTCTAGTTCCTTAGGATTAACGGTACCGACACATGTGAGAAGATTTAGTACATTGAAATAATCTGACACTTTTATGGTACTTTTAAATGAGGATAAAGATGGAAGGATGACTAATCAATGAGCGGAAGTTGCGACGGATATTGATTAAGTGCAGAGTCAATCAAAGTCAAATTAAAGACACAAAGAGGACAAAGTTAATAGAGGTACATGATTAAGAGATTTTTTGTAAGATGCATTGAATGCAGAGGAATCAATTTGTACAGTCAAGAACGGAATGTACACACATCAAAAGTGTCTAGGGATCAAGCATTTTTATGCGGATTTCTTGAGATTGAGATGTGGCTTTGTAATAAATTTATGATTTTATAAATTTATATGGATCCTTTTTGGTGCATTTCATAATTTGAATCAGGAACTGTGAATCAAATTCGAGTAAAAGATGAAAATCAGCTGTCAATATTTTCCCTATAAAAACATACAACGCATTGAAGACATTATTAGTGCTACTGTTTCCCTACTACTGATTAAAACCAACGTTATTATGGAGCGGCGACGTCATTTAAGCAGGGAAGAAATGCTCAGAGCCGTGGGAATGATAGAAGCTGGTTCCCGGCAACGTACTGTGGCTTTAGCTCTGAATACAAGTCAGAGTGTTATCAGTCGACTTTGGACACGTTACCGAAGCACTGGTACCGTGGCTGAGCGCCATGGAGGACGGTATCGCTGCACCACACGGAGACAAGACCGATACATTCAAATCTTAACTCGAAGAGCTCCAACAATAACCGCCATGATGTTAGCCGTGAGGCTTCATCACTCTTCAGGGAACTTAATTAGCGACCAAACAGTCAGAAACCGCTTGCATGAAGTGAACCTTCATTCCCGAAGACCGCTACGGGTACCACCTATAGTAATGCACAATCGTAGGATTCGATATCAATGGGCTCTTGAACACAGAAATTGGGCAGAAGAACAATGGCGTTTCGTGTGCTTTTCTGATGAGTCTCGTTTTGGTATGAGACCGGATACAAGACGTATACGACACTGGAGAAACCCTGGACGCCAACAGCGATTAAAATCCTGCCAGGAAGTCCATCCTTATAGTGGTGGAACCATCATGGTATGGGCGGGTATTTGGATCGGCGGAAGAACTGAGTTGATTTGGATCAGAGGCAACCTCAACGCTCAAATTTATGCTGAGACGATTGTATCAGACATCATCGTTCCTCTACAAGTGCAAATCGGTCCCTTATTTCAGTTAATGCATGATAATGCACGACCGCACACCGCAAGAGTTGTAAGACAGACTCTCGCCGCAGCTAACATCAATGTCCTGCCCTGGCCTGCTCAGTCGCCAGACTTGAATCCGATTGAGCATGCATGGGATATGCTACAGAGAAGAGCTCTGCCGAATATGGAGGGTATCCAGTCGCAAGAAGACCTTTTTTTGTTGTTGCAACGGCCATTACAGCGGCCATTCCACAGCGTGATTTGGATGAACTCATTTTGAGTATGCCAAACCGATGTTCTTGTGTTGTTAGTGTTCGCGGTAGAAACACGGATTATTAATTGTTTAAGTTACCCAATAAAATTTTAAAGAAAACTGTTATTTCAGTCTTTTTTTCGAACTTTTGTGTTAGTGGTTCAAATGTCAAAAATCCCTTTATTAGGAAAATGGCAAATTTCTTTATTAATGCAAAGGTGACTTGGTTTATCGTTACTGTGACAAACGAAAACACTTTATTTGATGAATCCTAAAAGAAAATTTTAATTAATATCAATCAGGAAAAAAGTTATTGCAAAAATATATGTTGATCCCTAGACACTTTTGATGTGTGTAGTTGGATCCGATAAAAGGCATTTTGCTTAAAGTTCGTGAAGAAGACGGACAAAATAATATAGAATCTTTACTTTACAGATTAGCGTAAATAAGACTTTAAAATACATTCTGAAAAATATCAAATGCAAAGCTGCCGAAATACTCTTTGTTTTTAATAAAAATGATTAAAACATTTATAGATTACAATTTATATGACAACATAAATGTTCTGAGATCATTAAACTAGATTAAAACGGAAAACTAAATTAACGGTGCACCAATAAATATAGCGCCAGTGATGTCATGGCGACGGAAACTGTTCTAGGTGGGCTAAAATTTGCATGTTTTGCGGATATTTCAACCAGTTTCGAGCTGGGTATATTACAAGGAGTTATAGAAGAATCACTTCGAGCAACGGGTTTTAGTACAATAAACTATACAACATGACTGAAACATCCCAAAGGGCGAGGTGCAATAGGATTGGGTTTAAAATGCTGCCGGGATGAATACATATTTTAATGAACCATTAGACGTATAACAGTTTAAATAAATTCGGAATGATGAGCAAAGAATCATGGGGTCACGTCCCCCTTTTCTTTTTTTCTTTTTTTAGGATGGGAAATCATCAAATGACTTCTCCCACTCTGGGCGGAGCGGGAGGGAGTGTCAGACTCTTACTGACTAAAACCCATCCATGTTCCATCCTCGCCCTTTATGTTCCGGGGCCGCGGTATCTCTTTCGAACAGGCCCGCAACCCCGGCAGGGGTCACGTTCCCTTACACAACGTAATACCTCGTATGTCTCTTCTAGCGCATGTATACACGCTGTGATTGTCCGTAAGTCTGAGGATTCACAGCACCTTCACAACTTTATTCTTATTGATTTTATTTTATTACTCTATAGGGACAGTAACAATTATATTTAATCAGTTAGAGCTTGTTAATTTTCCTAATTGTATTCATCATCGTCATTATTCTTCTGCCCTTCTTCCATTTTTTTTTATTTGGGGTCGGTGCAGCAAGTCTTCTTCTTCCATATTCTTCATCTCAGCAGTCCTTAATCTTACTATATCCTTATTAATATGAGTGGCACTTCTGTTACTCCCACATTGACCACACAAGTGACTGACATTATAACTGCAGTTTCTCAGAATCTGCAAGCCTGGTAGCTTGTTTAATCGCTGTAACAAAATATAATGTCTTGTCTTATGTCGCCGCAAAAAATCTTGGTTTTTGAACGTGCAGAATGTGTGATCTGAGATTAGGATTGTGGAGTACAGTTTTTAAGGCTTCCGTGTGTATGCTGGTTGTGTCTTTTTGGGGAGGAAGATAAAGTGAAGTAATTGAAAAGGCATGGAGACACGTTAGTCGAGGTAGTTTGATGACGTTACTGAGAAATAAAGCTGGATGGAAATAGTTTTTATAGATGCAAGACAAATAAATTGATATTTAATTAATTTGATCTTGCAAATAAATTTAAAGGCCAAGGAAACAATGGTTTGTGTGATGATTATGAAAGGATTTATTTTCAATTTAGTTGCTTACCTTATACCCATCTCTAAACCCCAAGTCCGCATCATATAACGGATATAACATAGGTAATGCTAAACCCTATCTTAGGCTAGAGCAACACGTAACATCGAAAGTGGTGGTTCCGCGCTAATACCTGCGCCGGCGCCGCTTAGAAAGCAAAGGGCTGGCTCACACTCTGACTGGGAAAGTGAGAACGCGATAAATATGTGACATTAGACGCGTGTGAATGCGGATTTATAATTAGACGTTTGGTTGGATTTGTGAATTATTTTAAGCGGGTTTGGTTTTAAGTCTTAATTCTTCGTCGAAGATTCATTTTGCTTAATGTTTATGGTTTTGAACAGAATTTCAACCAATGTTGGACAACAACGGCCTGTCCTGATTCATTAATTAAATATCGGAAAGCCTTTACTTTATTTGCAAGATCATCATCATGTCCCTCTTGTGTATTACTTGGCGCAACACGTATTTTTCTTACATTCATCTCTGTAGCTACATACTATACCGTAATAATACCATCAAGTTTGAACCCAGACCACTCCCTCTACATCCTATCCATCCCTCAAAATCCGTCAACACGGGCATACGGCACCGTTTCAAGTTCACGTTAACGCATGGCCGCGCATGCGCGTGTCATGTGCGCCGGCGCAGCGCACCTGTACGTGCTTCCTGTCCGCCATCTTGCCGGTTAGGTGATGCGAACCCTCATAATACAGGCGGGCGATAGATTGGATACAAAAATAGAAAATTGTAGAAGCTAGTGGCTAAACTAGATTATCTTTTTTCCGTTGCCTAAGCAAGGTATTTAAAAAAAATGCTGTCAATGATTTCGCAATATTTACATTTACAAAGTATTTTTAATAATCCTATCGTATTTCTGAGTAAGAAATGATAATCACTCATAAGAATGATCATCATTAAAATCAGACCATATGAAGCCATAGCAGTGTGTGACAATTTAGATTAATTGGTTTTGATAACAGGAGGTAATACTTTAAAGTTACTCTTATTACAAAGATTAGAAAAATTTTGGTCATTTAGGCAGTCAGCACTGAGAAGGATTCCCACCTTTTTTAGCTGTCTCGGTTGACAAGTATTGCGCTAATACCAATACGGTATGTGCATGATGTTTTTTGTCTTTCAATATTCTTGCAAGGGTGCAAGAAGACACGTTAGAAACTTTTACACCAGAAAATTCTTACTGTGCAGCTAGACAGCGCTCGCGCATTTCCCAAAGTGAACCATTAGCTCACAATATCTACTAACCCAGCCACACGTATCAGACCCCGACACCACGTCACTAGACGTAGGCAACACTCGCAATAAATTACACGTACGTTATGGGGCCACGATACGCCGAGCAAGCACCGCTCACCGTTAACCCCTAGCTACCGAGTGCGGGTTAATATACAGTTTAGAAATGGCACTGTGATATGTGAAGCTTGCGTAGGAGTTGGAATCTTTGAATTTTTTTTTTAACTGGTTTTAATTTGTGACTGGATTTGAGGTGACCACTTGTGGTGTTAAATAAAACTAGGTGAGGATAACTAAAAAATAATGAAGTTCGACGAGTTCCGGGTTCATCAGAATCTGCCTAACCTTTTTCCATCTATGTTGGGGTCGGCTTCTAGTCTAACCGGGTTCAGCTGATAACAGTATTTTACATGAACCGACTGTCTATCTGACCTCCACAATCCAATTAGTATTGGGTAATACGATACCCATTGGTAAGACTGGTTGTTAGACTTATTACCTGTAAAGACTGAGAAGATGATCGATTTCGGCGAGTTCCGGGTAAATTAAATTCAACGGTCTTGAAAACAGTAAACAAAATCAAACAGAAAAGAACTATAGAGAACTTAGACAAGCTACTTGAAGTCACGGCTTCCGTTTCTCACTACGTCAAGCAGAAGACGAAAAAGAGCTAGAAAATAGAGACTAAATAAGATTTATAAAAATGTATCATCATCATTTCGACCGTGAGACTTATCCTATACTTCTCGCATGCAAGACCTTTGCCAAATCTTCAGTCTATCTCGTTGAATAACAAAACATAATGTTTTCAAATTCTGCGAGCATTGCTCAAACCCTACGTTCGGTTTGTTTCGACGGCGGCACACGCAGCGAGCCGGAACCCGCATGCGCCTGCGTCGGTAACTGCTTGCTCGCCGCGAAACTGTGACGAATCTTAGAAATCTCGTTGACGTTATATCAGACGTCTCACGCTACTGTGAGTGTTTATTCATTTGTCATGTTATCATTGGATGGATGGTTTCCTAGTCATATGTTGGGGCTGGCTTTTTGGCCAAGATGCTGCAAAAACTCGTAAAGTTTTAACAAATTATCAAAAGACAGAAAATTCCACGAAAAGATGAGTCAGAAATCGTGTGCGTCGTGTGTGTTACTTCAACCAAATAATTTACTACGGGACTAGCTCCTACCTATTGACTTTAAATGAACATAGTTCGAGAAAGACCCATTTGTTTTCTAAACGATTTATACCAGGTAAATGGATCTTCGACCTGTCATTCATGCCAGCCTGCCTTCGTGTCCATCGCTCTTTTAAAAACGCATGTGACAAAAAAATATGGACATGTATGTTGATGGAGGGAAAGGAAGGCCAAAGAAAAGATGGATGGATTGAGTGAACGATGATATGAAAGAGAAAGATGATTTTCTTTGGTTTCTACGAGCACCCGATATTTCGACGCTGTTGCAAGCATCGTGATCGCGGGAATAGCGTCGAAACATCGGGAGCTCGTAGAAACAAAAGAAAATCACGGACATAATCCCATAAGTACTTTAAGTGTAGTGAAAAGTCGAGAAAGTCTAAAACAAAGGAGTAAATGATGCCGTGACGTCTGACAGGGGTATGGTAGAAGTAAACGTGTTGCGCCGACCCCAAGTAGAATGGGACAAGGATCGGAAGATGATGAGATGGCTCTAAGACCTAAAGATGTATGGTGTAAAACTTAGGACATAAATATACTGATGTCTTCAACTATTCTTCACAAAATATGACTACGTAAGAACAAGGAAAATTTTACAACATCTTAACAAATGCACGTGTGAACTATTAATAATACTTTAACACGTGTTTTTCATGCCTGAGGTAATCTCAAGTCACGAACATTGACAACACCATTGACTTGAGTATCTAGTAAGATTAGACTGAATGCAGATTTTAATATATTGCTCTCCAAAAAAACAAAAATCTACTTTTTGTAGAGTCTTATACAAGACGAACAAGAAAATACAATAAACATAAGGTTCCATAGTTGCTAACTGCAGACAAGATACGCTTCCAAAATACTTTTTACCTCAACTTCAATTAGGCCCACTGGCCCACCCACTCAATGAACGATTTAGTCAATGATTCGCAATTACCCAATCATTATTTTACCTTTAATTACAAGGTAACGTTAATCACATTAAAGCTTATTGCTCTACCATTAAGACTTAAATTACATTAATTTATCAACTTAGCAACTCAGAAAGTAATATGCACCTACAAGCGAATTACACTTGCGGCGCAAAAACTTGGTCATCGCAACGCTTCGCTTAACTTTCTTCGATGAAGAAGTGACAAAAACCCCAACGTCATTATCATGGTAATCACGTGAGTGTACACTGGCGTGCGAAAAGCTATGAATTATGCTTTAATCTTCAATATTAAAATGAACTATCGAGAAGGCAAGACACCGTGAATTGGCAAAGGCAAACAATCCTATGCCCAGGAATGACTAAAGTGTCAGCATAAGGGGAGGGGCCCGCAAGGGCCGAAACCTGTCGGGGATGCGGGCCTGTTCGAAAGAGATACCGCGGCCCCGGAACATAAAGGGCGAGGAAGGAAGATGGATCGGTTTTAGTCAGTAAGAGTCTGACACTCCCTCCCGCTCCGCCCAGAGTGGGAAAAGTCATATTATGAATTCCCATGCTAAAAAAAAAGGAATGACTAAAGTCAGGCTGTGGATGACGACATCATAAATGTGACAGTTAAATATGCTTTCGAGACAAACCTACCAGATATCTTCAGCGACCATCAAATAAATACCACAACTAAATGGCAAAATAGGCCCATACAAATGGCCATAGCTGCCAACAATAGTGCGCCTAGCAACAACGCATTAACAATCGCGTGAGAACACTTCCGAAGCATCCAAGACATCCTCGAGACATTTTTCACACGCATCATTGTTCACTGCTATCAGTTTTGTATTTAAATGTACAAGTAGATAAGTACAGTCAACAAAAGAGTGCACAAATGCAATGCATTCAGTGTCAAAGATTTTCCAACTCAGTTCACGCATAACATAAACTATGGATATTGCAAATCTTTGTTTCAATTTGACAGACAGACGTTCATTTTAAGTATTTTTTCCTAAAACCCCATAATAGAAAATAAGGTTTTATGTTTACAGACTAAATCGTGAACACAGGATAGCTTAAAAAGAAGTTGCTGTAGCGTACAGACGCAAAAGTTAATTTATAACAGCAGTTCGGATCCGATAGTTCGATGCTCCCTCGAACCTAAAATCATCGGTTCGCTGGCCAACTTTTTATGCAAGGATGTGTACAGCGGAAGTTCGTAATTTCCCTTTGAATGTAATTTGTTGTTTTTGTTCGAATGCTTTCACGGGGGCAAGTTAAGTATCGCGAGGAAATACAGCAAATAAAAAAACATTGTTATTCACGGACGTTTGACTCGTAAAAATACTGACTCAAGATTCTCTGGACAAGCCACATTAAATTCAGAGTTGCCACACTGATTTGCAGAGAAAAGAAAGAAGAAATTTAAAAAAAAAACGAAGTTCTACCTTTGTGGATATTGTGGATAAACAGAGGTAGACGGAAGATAGGGAATACTTTGCCAAAGTTATATTCAATTGTTCGAGAAAAACCGAACCTTTTTTTTAAATCAGGATGTTACATTTTTCTAGTGCAAAGCTCTTTTCTTGCAAATTCCTCTGTAAAAGACGTTTACAGAGGCTTATATGTGTTTTCATTTCACCAATAACTATGAAATCTTCTCCATATTGAACTTATCTATCATTCTCATCATTATTACCAATAAATTCTTCATTCATGTCCACCTGTTGATTAGTCTGGCATGCAAATTGTACACTTTCAGTGGCGTGTCTGATCTCACGGACCGATGCCTCTGCAATTACGGCTGCAGAAAAAATGCTAAGCATAATTAAATAATTATTGTGTCTTAGTTATTGAAGATCTCCTTTTGTTGTCTGCTTTAACGTGGATTATGTCATTGTGTCTGCAGCAGTTGTAAAGATGGTAACTTTATGATACCCTTATTGTCTCCTTGCTGGTTAACTACAATCAATCTAATATCCCTAAACAAATCATTGATTCGACTACACTCTACAACTCGAGACACGAAAGCCAAATAATCCTCATTGCAAAAATTACCTATTCATACAAAGTTAAAGTTGTCTTAAATAATAACTATGTTAATGACTTCTTATTTAGCAGTCTTGAACTTTGTAGACCTTTGACTGACTGCAGAGTATAAATAGGTACTGTGTTTACATCATAATTGCTTACTATTAACATTATCTATTCAGACATGATAGTAAAACTAAAGTATTAAAGTCAAGAGACTTGGTTGAAGATTGTCATGGAGCGAAATGAAGTCGGTTAAATATGAGAATAATCTTAAAAATCCTTGAAAGATTTTAAGTAAATAAATGTAATTATAAATATGACTGAAGCCAGTCACATTATAGATGTAAGTGGTAAGATTATAAAAGAATTCTGTGAGACTAACCAAATAGTACTTACTACTGACCGTTCCAAACCCAATCAAAGCCTACCAGTTACGAAGAATCAAATAGAAAAAAAACGAGATTAAAACAAAACCGAACGATAAAAGAGTAGGTCACAAAGATTTCAAAAATACTGAGAATCCCGACAAACAAAGTGTTAGTACATCTATTGTTACTGGCTGTCACAATTCTAGGATACGTTCGTGCGACTGTAAAAACTATTTGCATGCAGTGCTCATATCTCATGGTCAATTTAATGTACAAATTGGTTGGGGTGTCCATATACTGTCCATGCATTGCGATTCTGCATTAAAGTTTGATGAAATGAAGACCTTTGCAAGTGTCCTGTCAGTTACTGTGGTGACTTTGAGATACATTGTGTCAACAATTATAATTTGTTATTTGAATAATTTAATGACTATTTTTGGCCTAGGCGTCAATTGAATCCAATGTTAATGGGGTACAATTGAAATAAATGATTTGACTTTGACCTTGCACTGTTGCATTACGTTTACAAAATGTGCCATAAAGATACGTTTCGCTTGAAATACCCACGCATTTTGGTCTAGCTATAAATGCAACCTACCCAATCAAAATATTATTTTAATTGGGTAGGTTGCATTGTGATAACCTTTTAAGGTTTGACACTTATAACGCCTTAAACGAACCAATGATTTTGCCAAATCGTTTCTCATCTCATACTCCTACATTTAACCATCTGAGTACCCTTCACCCTCATTTCTCAATATATGAGCTTTCAGACAGAACATTCCTTTCACATAAATACTGCCCAACCCGAACAATGAACGCAAGAGGCTCTCAATCTTCAACCCGACATCGCATTCTGCATGCATGCGATCATATACTGTCAAAAGTAGGTTACTGAAATACCAGAAACATCCACCGGAATATCATCTTTATCCTAATAGAGCTAAGACTGGTATTTCCATGAAGTGTCCGTTCCATCGTGACATTACTGAGTTTATTTCAAGAGTTGAACTTTACAGTACAATTGACTTATCTGATACTTTCTATCAGCTGCAAAAAGGGCTCTGGGACAGGTCGGTGGCATCTAAGCACAATGCTATTGTTTGTTTCGCTCATTTGTTCTCAGATAATAATGCAAAATTAGGAAGGTACAAATATCTTTAGTATCAATTAGGACTTTTCAATACATCGAGACTTTAACTACGAGAAAATCAGAATTGTAGATGTTGGACCATAGAATAAAGGCTAACAATGAAGAAAGAAACAAAGAAAAATGACACTAAAAGCAATCAAAGCCAAGTAAAAGAAGGATTGAAAACCTTTAGATTGAACTGCAGCCATGAACTCACTAGAACATTTAGCTTAAACGATAATGCTAATAAACCAATCATCGCCTTAAATTTTTTATGCAATTCAAAATTGAATCAAGAGTAAATTATTGCATAAACAATTTACTAAACAATTAATAACGTTAAACACTGACCTTAGTCAGAAGCTTTTAACAAAAATAAATATTCATTTTTGAAATTGATGATGATCAATCACCAGAAGGACAAGGGTATCCGCTTCAGTGAATGGAACCAAGGCTTGCAGAGGTTAGATAATCATTTCTACGAGTGATTAAATCAGGGGAAATTGAACACTTACACATGTCCTATAGTCCAATTTCTACAGCTGAATGTTTGGAGTTCGTGAATCGACAAACACAAGTAAGAACGGCGTCAAGATAACTCGACCAACTATCGACTACTACTCGTAGCAGCCGGACAATTACTCAATCTCGGCAGTATCAAGTTTGGGGAAATCACAGGGAGACGCTTTGGAGACGCCCTCGGTCATTGAGATGATGACGATGATGGCTGAAAAAAACACATCAGTCATCTTGTCAACGGTGATCGTATCGCGCGTATTCGAAGTACATAATTTAATTCTATAAAATATCCACCTCTAGTACGAAAGATTGTAAAAGTTTTATATTTCATTCGGGATTATAGACAATGGTTAGCCTTACCGCAATAATTTAATGCAAAATGCTTGGCAAGCGCCAGGATGTGATAGGCGCTTCGTTGCTATATTTTAGTGCCGGCCGACCATTATTATTCATTACTCGTTTAATATAAAGGTTAATGGTAAATTATCGTGTTCGTGTGAATACTAGCTATCGTTACAAGTCGAGTTGATTCTGACGATGACAATAGCAACCAAGATTTTAACGCAGTTAAAATAAGAATAAGAATCAATTCATTTGATCGTACTACTTCTACACACGCTTTTTGACAAACATTTTGAATTAAAGAGCCTCTTAAATGATGTTTTAGACCTAGTTAGGAACATTGGTCTTGATCTTGTCCCGCAAGCTACATTTTAAGTTTAGTAGTGTACCATGATAGCTTAAAACAGTGATTGGTCTTGATGATGACAAAGTAGTAATAATAACTGCAAATATAACAAAAGCCTTTAAGGCTCAAATAGGAATGGTTGGATTGACGCAGAAAAAAAAACTTGCTAATGGCAAATTCAATTACAATCTATCTAACAGCACATGCACCAAGAATTTAAAAGTTCAATAACACAGTTATTCTCTTACATATTATTTACCGACGAATAAATCCAAAACGATCCTAAATTCAATGCAGTAAGGTTATCGATAAAATCATGGGTGACGTCATCAAGGCTGTATGGGTCATACTCGTGCGCACTTCGTTATTGTCATTTACATAGCAATATGGACGACGATAAGCCTGCGCGAGCGCTGGTTATGTTCTGATTTTGAATTGTTTTGAATGCAAAATATTTTATTTTTCTACGTTGGGGCGGGAAAGGTACACTAGGTACTCGAAGACATGGGTAGGCCAAGGTGTGGGACAGAAACATTACTGTAAAAATAAATGATTGAAAAAGTTTCAAACACTTCGTTTCAAACACATAAACAGCATTAACTCGACAGATTGTATGATACTTGACGTCCAAAAGAAAGAACAAACAATATTTCGAAACTGTGAATATGAAGAAGAAACTACCGTAACTGGGTTATCTTAGAAGGCCAATTAATAAAACTGACATAAATATACCACTTATAAATACTAGGTAGTATACAACTCAATGCTTACAGTGCAACATTAATTAGAACAAGTCACGGAGCAAAACATTTGAAATAGCTAAATTCTCCTTTATTTTCATTTACAGCCCAAAATTCTTTTAGGAAGAAAGATCTGTAAGTAGCGTAGTTCATAGCAATGATGATGCCACCGAAAGTCGTTAAACGCAGTTAAAATGAGCTGATCGCGTTCAATTGATTGGTGAACTTCATCCTAAAAGGGATGTCTACAAACTGTGACATATGACATACATTCTAAGAGATATTAACAGTGTAACCTACTCACCAACAAAGACTTGCCATATGGTAAAACAGTCCTTACAAAATCGAAGCAAAGCTCTCTCCATTGAATTGGGAAGATGAATGTAACAAACGAATTCTTTGGATGGCATTCAAGTGATTCTAAAGAGGATAATTAAACATTTTGATGTTTTATTTTTAGATTCGAATTGGGGAACCAAGTGGTGTATTTTGATTCGGAGTAGGCTCTTAGGTTTCCATTTGTTAAGCCTCTTAAGTTTAAAGAAGCTCCTTCAAAGCTCTTATCGTAAGGAGCTTTTAATATTAAATCGAAGATGAGCACGGCCAATTGATTCTTAATCAAGGCCCTACTTGTAGAAACGCTAAAAACAATTCTCGAATGATATCAACATCATTGTTTTTCTACCCTTATCCCAAATCCCAATTGCTTCAGGTTGTATATCACATATTACCTACCTACCTATCCAAATCAATATACAATCTCTCCCACATATTTCAAAAGTCAGATAAATCTTTTATAAAAAATCTAGGCTAGCCAAATATGTTTCTAAATAATAACAGTCTTCAAAAACAGCAGCCATTTGTAAACTGTCTTCACTAATTACACTAACGGATATCTTTGTTACTTTGTAATTTTATACTGAATTGAGACTATCAATTTGACAGGCGCCATCAGTTACGGTTCTGATAGGATATTATTATCGCCCATAACTAATTGTATGGTTTTAGTTCTCAGCGTTGTGTTAACGAAGAAATGGCTGTCATTAAAGTTTAGAGTATTACTATCTAAATTAAGATCGTTTTTTGTAGAGATTCTTACTTCAAATGGTCTCATTTTGCTTGTAAAATTGTTAACTGCAGTAATAGCGCAAAGTACAGTGCTATAATTTTATTAGCATTCTAAAGTATTGTTTTACACGCTCGTGATTTTTTTAAAGTTAGCGGTAATGAACCTTGTTTTACTCACATTAAGACTTAATGACGTCAAATTATATGCCTAGTTAGTTAGAATTGTTGAAGAACGACGAGTAATTAACTATTAAAGAGTAGCTGTTAGTAGAATCATCATTACCTTTACTCTTCTCGGAAGCGATGATTCCATTTCCACATGTCTGTAATGCTCAGCGGATCTATGTACTGATCCTCCTCTAACATCTTCTGCTGAAGCTTTCTCTTCACCTCGAGTCAAGGTGGTAACTTTCCTAACGATCCTTGTGGTAATTCTTCGTTGACCACTAACATCGTCTTTCTTCGAGATTTTTGTCGACTCTAAAGAAGAGCCCAGAACCTCGGTCGACATTCTCTTGTTCGTGTGAATCGCCTGCAAGTCTGACATTCCCATTCCTAAGCCACCGGCTGACGTAGGCACGGCTAGCGCGCTCTCTCCATCATACTCGAAGTGAGTCTGATTCCCATCGTGTACAATTCTTCCATTATAGCTCTCCTCGCGATAAGACCCAGAACGATAACTGGATGATCGCTCCATCCCTGGGTAGTTTCCATCGTACACTGTCTCATGTCTCGTCAACCCTTCTCTCAAACTCCTGGGCACAGACGCCAAGTTCAAACTTGTAGTTATGGGTGACCCAACGGGCGATGGAGAGGATTTCTTCAAGCTTGATTTCAGGGGTTTCGAGTCATCACTTTCTAGCGTCCCCTGAACAAATAGACGCTTGCTGCTTCCGCCTTCTTTCACAAATCGGTACATCGACATCTTGGCTCCGCTTAGGCCTTAAGGCCACCGTAACACATAATACTGTTCTCTGAAATGGAGTTCCCTCTTATTACAGATTCGATACGCGTCGCGTTTGCTTATTCATGTACCGGTGACAACTTATGGTGTGAATTCTTAACACATTAAGGAAAGGTATGCTAAGCTATTCTTTTGTATTATTGTGTAATGTTATTTCGTTTTGCAAGTAGCTGAAATGTCGTTAAAACGGTGACTGCTACAACTGCTTTCTACGTCCTATTTTATTTTACTTCAAATGTATGTACATAGCGCATTCCTGCTACATTTAACTTAACCATTATGGACATAAAAACACGGACGTCAGTTTTTGCGACGGATCAGTCGATAATCAAAACATCACAATCATTTGTAGTAAAAACTAAGACAAAAACTTGAATGTAAGCAAAAACCATGAAAGTAAATCGATAGGTGTTGAAACTAAGAGTGGTCGTATGGTGAGCTTGCGACGGATTAGGCGCGGTACTGGCCCATATATGGACCGCACGAACCGCATATGGCGGGGCCCTTCCGGCGGACGCAAGCAGGAAACTTAAGGACAAGATTTTAAATTTTAACAAGAATATCCGTGACCGTGGTGAAACTGTTTCTTTACTAATTTAAAGAACTGACTATTAATTAAAGTAGTTCATTAAACCTTAAGGTGGAAGACTAATTAGAAAATACAATTTACAATTTTGAACACACTGACGAAGTAAGACGTAGACAATCAATAAAGTACGGTACTGATCAAAAGGTTCTGAATGAAAGAGAAAATATAATTACAGATATTTGATCAACAAATAATTACAAAGCTTTGAAGGTCATCAAGAATTAAGATACGAAGATTCAAGTGAAAGTACAATTACAATCATAATAAAAGAAAGATAGCTCTAACAATAAAGGTCAATATTACCATAAAAAACAAAGAAGATTAAGATGAAATGCCAAACGAATTAAATAAATAAACAAAATGGCATAACCAGTCTTTTAATTACTTAAGAAACAAAGAATGTCAGTGTCAAAGTCGTAGCTAAACTTGACCTAAATGACAGAGCAAACATTTTTACATAACAGCAACTGGTTACACTTTTGGTAAAATAACGTTTGATCGTGACTGACGCAAAAAAAAAAAGAAATCGAGAAAAAAAGAATATGGTGTCTATATTTGGACATTACTTTTTTGTTTTTCTGCTTCGTTTTCATGTTTTATATTAAATGCATCCAAGCGATATTGTTTGCGCAAGGTTTTTTCGTCTATTTCTAAAAGGTATTTAATGGCAGCATTAAATAAATTACTCAAACCACTTTTATTATTAAACCATTTGTCTAATCGAGTGGAAAAATAATCGTGCGCAAAGTGATTTAAGATTAAAAACAAAGCGTCGTCATTGAAAAATACTTCCAGGTTTATAAATGTGATCTGAGAGAGCGGACATGCAGTTTTAAGGCCATAACTTTTAAAAAATATGTAGGAAATAGCTAAACGTATGTTTAGTCATGTCTTTATGTTTTCATTAGCATTTGTGAAGACACTATTTTATTTCCTAACTCATAAAATTCAGAAGATAAAAATTGGAGTACATTTTTCGTATAGATTGTGGAAATGTTCTTATTCTTTCATCATGTACCTCATTCATCGCAGTCCATCAGCCGAGAATGAAGTACAGAAAAGAGAAATTAACAAAAATTACGATTATGCTAAAATGGATTTTAAAAGATCGAGGAAAGACAATTATGAATAAGAAGATTAATATCTACATGCATTTGCAACAGTATACTGTAATAGTTAAGGATCAAAATGATCATAGGTAAATAAAATATTTGCGCAATGACCACACATTGTTCATTGCTAACGAGCCAGCCCAGGTAAATGTGCTAATTACTATTGTTTATGTCGAGGCCCCTTTAAATATGCCACTTGCTATTGTGCAATACGTGTTTTGAATATCGGTGGCAACTGGTGAAGCTTCGTAAGCACATCTATGGGAGTGGACTGCTACTGTTGGTTTTGAAGCAAATATAATGGAACTTATTGCTGCTTATATTAAGGATAATGAATCATCTACTAAAGCTACTTCTGAGACGGATAAAGATGATAAACTAGAACTGCTAGAAAAAGGGACAAGATATACTAGAATAAAGCGAATGGATACTGTGTGAAAGCTAAAATTAAAGATGAAACTACAAAATAAACTACTGATGAAGAAAACAAATAAATAAGAGGTTAGACTGGCAGGAGAGAAAGAAGATAGAGGTTAAACAATAATCAAATACGGAACACCAATCCAGTAAGTAATCTAATAATAAATGATTGCATGTCCGACATAAATAAGCCTTTATCAATTGCATGTTGACATTGCAATTGATATCAATGGATCGATCAATATTTATCACAATACTTATATTCTTTCTGGGGTACTATCTCTACCACTTTCGATATGACATAAGACCTGCTGTCAAGTGCTAATCCTAGCAGGTACGATTAGTTAGTATTATATCAGGTAGCGTGAGTAAACATGGTTGTTATAAATGTCATACTTTCTTTCAAGGACAGTGTTTGCTTAGACTATAAGATATGTTTCTTTGATATTGTTTTCTACAGTATTCGTTTCAATATTTGCATCCATCTTAACAGAATCACCAAGCGCTTCATCTTCTTGTTATTTTTTCTCATCAAAAGTAATTACAGTATCCTCATTATTATTCTATAATAACCTAGCAACAAAATTCTTGCCTTTTTTTTCTAGCACTTGTTTATTTCAATATAAATCATGTACAGTCTATATTCAATGATATCCTGTGTGGGTGACAAGTAAAATAGTTTTTACGGAGGTGTTATTCAATGGTGACTCCCACATGGGTGGACCTTGGCTAACTTTATATGGGGACGACATTTTATAGCATAATTGTCGGTTACAATTTAATTGGGCGTTGGAATTCTTGCATAATGCATTTTTTATTAAGGATTATAGTTTCTTTGTGATAAATGACGATTGGAAATTGAAGGAGGGAAAGATTTTTCAAGACCTAAAAAGCTGAACTGTTCCAGGACATGTAGAAATATTTGTCCTGGAACAGTTGTCCGAGTTGATAACCAACATCTGAAGATTGGCTATCAACTCTAAATATTTCTGATAAAGACTGATCATTGGAGATACACCAGAAGAATAAGAAATTGTGGGACTGCCACTATTTCTAACTGTTGATAACAGAATCCTGGATTTTAAATGGTCTATAAGCCCAACTTGACTGGAGATAAATTTTGCCTTTGTCAAGCACTAGGACTAACAGGCGTCAAAGATAGGCAGATATGATAGTTTAGTATTAAGACCATTTTTTCGAGTGTAGTTTCCTTTATTTTTTCTCAGCCTTTATATATTTGTACTTGCAATATTACAAACAAATATACAAATAAAAAATTAATGATGCAGTCTCCTCACAAATACTTTACCAAACAATGGGTAGCAATACTCGTATATCAATAGCATTCAATTGTTTTTGTTTACATAAACATACTCAAAACTGCGTTAGGTTTTTTTTTGTCCGTAATTTACATAGATATGATATTTAGATTGCAGTTCTGTTAAAAGATTTTTTTGATTAACGTTACAATAAGAGTCGGGGGTGATTTAAGCAACCCGGCAGATCAGGTCGCGGATCAGGTCTTTACTGTAATTTTAAAGCACCATAATACTGGGTGAAAGACTCCGGAACTTAAATACTTCCAAAGCTTTATTTCGTTTGACTTGACATATCTTTTTGATTTCTACTATACTCTGGATAGCAACAGCTGGAAGGGTTTTTAATTATTATTTTTTATTTATCAATATAGATAAAAATCAATGCCACTTTTCGTTGTAATTTTATAACTCAAGAACGGGCTCACCTATCCAAACCAAATGTTTAGGCTTTGTTCGGACTATTTAGTAGATGGTTTATGTGAAGTTAGCACAAAATCGGTCGAGCGGTTCTTCACACACACGAAGTTGCGGGGGTCAGCTAGTTATTTATATTATTTGATAATATTTGTTCTACTTAATAACATACAGAAGTTATATTCATCGAATGAATCAGAGATGAGGTGATAGTTTTATTGGTCAAAAGGTCAAAGGTATGGGAATCAATTTAGAACATTGCTTTCGACACCGTTCCTTTTAGGATTGATTGCACAACTGTGTGGGATGCGCCCTTAGGCTCCATATCCGAAGCAATGACGTCATTGCCCAACAAACAAATCAATTGTACAGAACCAGTCAAAACAATGCTAAGTAGAACAGAATTAGAGGCGTTGAATTAACATAGCGGGCAAAAAGCCCTTGAAACTAGTAGACCACCAATTAGCAGATATTTCAAAATCCAAGCATCTTCATTGAACTTATTGATAAAACTACAATGCCGTCATAAACCGTTAGTTGTCACCGGTATCTGTTTAAAATAAAAAACTAAAAATCGTATAGAATTTGTAATTCACATCACTACACATAAAAAAAACACAACACACCACTAGCTTCGATTTTCAAAACACTATTAGTCGGTTAGTCGTGTTAATTTTTCGAATTCGTGTTCGGAGTCGATTTTTGAATGTTTGTTTTTTTAGAACGCGGTGCGCGCGCGTCTACGCCGGTAGCTTGCAGGTGACTGGCTGCGCCGGCGCAAATACACAGTAGTTACCCATGACGGGTTGTGTCGGTAAAAAAAATAGTATTTCGTACGTGGGATTATGAGTTTTAAAAGGTTGCATTGAATTACATACCACACGTTGTTATCATCGATGATTTTTATGATGTAATTCGAGATAATTGATTGTTTATCTGGTAGAGATTTTCCACGGATTTATTTTATCTTTAGCAGATATCTTAGACAAGTAGCCTTCGTTTTTCAAAATGCTACGACTTCCACCAGCATTGGCATCAACTTTTTCCGAAATGTATATCAGGACCGAAACGTAGTCGTTCACAATGGGCCTTATCAAAAAGCTTAAAGTCACCCAAAGAGCAATGGAGAGGGCTATGCTCGGAGTATCCTTGCGTGATCGAATCAGAAATGAAAACATCCGCAAGAGAACCAAGGTCACCGACGTAGCCCGAAGAATTGCCAAACTTAAATGGCAGTGGGCAGGTCACATTGCTCGCAGAACGGATTGCCGGTGGGGCCGAAAAGTTCTGGAGTGACGACCTCCCACTAGATGGACCGATGACCTGGTGAAGGTTGCGGGAACCCGTTGGATGCGAGTTGCAAGGGACCGGTCAATGTGGGGACACTTGGGGGAGGCCTATGTCCAGTAGTGGACGTCTTTCGGCTGAAATGATATCAGGTAGCACCTTACCTACATTTTAGACGTTTTCAGCATCGTTTTCGCGCTATCATTTTGTCTTAATCTCGGCCTACTCTGAAAATTACTGAAAGCAAATGTGTGAAAAAGGGAAAGTTGAAACGTTTGGACCTATGTAGGTACTATTGTACGTCATACACACTTTCATGTCAATGATAACCTTTGAGTAGTACAGATCATATTACTTTCGAGTCTTTGATGTATTCTATTACATGTACTATGTACTGGAAAACTTCACTAATGATCTTTATGTGTGGTACCAATGATTATTACAACTATCATTAGAATCTTCGTTATTATTATGAATTGTAAAAATTCTGCAGTTGTACTTTGTATAGAAGCAATTTGGAGTGATGCATCACCCGTAACATGTAGATATTTTAAGTACGACAGAGTCCACTGAAGGTCGAACAGTTCACAACCCTATTACCTAGGGCATAAGTGCGAAAAATTAAAGACCGTCAATGAACTTGGTAGTGCTCCTGTATAGTATATCAAAAGTCAAAAGACGTGTTACTATTTCTTTTGCTCATTAATTTTATAAGGACTCATATCTTAAGGCCCTTCTGCAGTTTGAAAATCTTAATGCATTTAACGCTTTCCAAAAATCGATCTATTCCTGTGAAATGACAATCTTTTGAAGATAACATAGACGGAATTATGTTTTTAATCTGCTTTACTAAACACATTCAATGAGTTTTAGTTCTCGTACAAATGAGCCTAAATAAACGTCACCTAATCATAAAACAAATGAACGTTAAGTATCTCAAAATCATGTATTCCTGGTATCTCCGTACTCCCCGCTACGCCTGATTGCGTAGCACTGCGTAGCTCGTAGCCATCGTAGGGGGCTCTACGCCTCGTATACTACCCGCCCGATAAGAAATTGTTTGATAACTACAATAAAAGGCACGACAATATCAAATAATTGCAAATCTATTTTGTCCGACAGTTAGAGTATTGAAAAATAATGGTGTCGAATCGACACCATTATTTTTCAATACTCAATAGTCTAAATTAAGTTTAGTTTGTGCACAACAGAATCGACACCATTGGACACGTATTTTTGGTTGTTGGTAAATCAATGAATAACAAAAGTGAAAATGAGTAACAAAGATAAAACGCATCCAAACTCCAAACGGGAGTGGGGACTCATGACGTCAGAACTAGCTAAAAATTATACCTAGGCGTGACGTATTGGGGGATTCAAAGCGACGTATCTTTGCCAATTTGAATTTACATAACAAAAGAAAAAATACAGATCAAATATTCTTTAATAATGTACCTGACGGACGAATTAATTTTTTTTATTATTACGTCGCCTTGCCTTTATTAATGTGATTGATCTGAGCTAGAAGTATTGTTGGTGATGATTGACAATTATTATTATTATTATCCGTCATATTCATAACGCAGGAAGATTTCTAACGATTTTATTTTCTCTGATCGTAATGATACATTGTCATTTTTGCGCCATCGTTACAACAGTCGCCACAGCACGGCAAGTTGAAACAAACTGTAAATTTTCTCTAAATGATTATAAACCATAAAGTGTTGAAGGTTAAGTTCAAAACTGAATGACAAAAATTGATAGTTTGTGGAAACTTGATGCGTCCGCGACTGTACCTGTTTTTAATGGAACTATTTTGTAGTCAGCAAAGGTATAACAGAAATTATTTACTCTGTCAGCTGTAAGATATTTTATTTAACCTCAGATATGTATTGAAATAAGTAAGGTAAACATATCACAAACAAAAACTGGCAATAAATATTCAAACAAAAACTATACATTATACATATAAAGTAGCCTGCCTGCCTACCCTCCGCGTGGGAGCGTGAAGCCTCCAGTCAGTATGAACCACCAGTTTTTGTCTTCCATGCTAATACACGCAGAAACTCATACAATTATGCAAAGAGATCTGTGCTGCATTAGAATTGTAAATCTCGCTTATTTATATATGGAGAAGCAAAACAAGTAAATAAATAACGTTTACATAAAAAGCTTTAAGCATAAAATACATAACAATCTAATATATATACATAGGTACATAGTAGTATATAAGACATCAAATAAATCAAAGTATATTTATAGAATTATATTCTAAATAAATAAATATAATACGGTATATGCGTAATAACAGTAACTACATAATTATGATTATAGTTGAGTAAACAATAACATTACATAGATCGCGACTACTAACGCCATCTGTTGAGGCGAATAGTAAAGCGATACGAAGCGACTTGGTTACGAACCTCCACAGCGACACGCGCGGTTCAACGCCATCTATCGGTATACATATAACATCAACAAGCGGGAAAGCTGTTTTTTTTTCGGCGCGTTTTTTTCTCTCTCTGACAACTTACCATAATGGTCTGGCCAGAGGTTCGCATGTACAAATAAAGTGTGTGAGTATAAAATAATACGTGCATAGTAAAATAGCTTATAATACTAAAAGAGGCTAGGTTTATTTTAGCTCAGCCCTTCTTCTCACATACGACTTTTTGCTTACTCCAAGAATATACAAATAAAAAAATGCTGTCTTTTGTCTAATGCCGAATTCCTGGACGTTTTAAGATATCTAGAATTAAAAATAATCGTCTTCATAATTATAAGGACAACTTAGATGGTATTAATAACTGCTGTAACAATGCTCATCATCAAACAGTTTTATCCCTTAACCTTTTGATAGATTTGACTTCGATAATAACAGTCTATTAACTGTTGATCGATCACGATCTATAAATTGATCCATCAGTTGATACACAGCCATAATTACCTAAAGATATTACCACTGTTAACCACGAAATTGCTGTTGTTTGTAGAACTTTAGCAGCCGTTACGTCTTATCAGAAGCCAGATATCTAGGATACTGTGTTGCCTAATGATGATGTTAAAGTGGCAGTGGTTCCAATGGCAGATATTAAATATTGGATATCAGCTTCACCCAGCTCGGCTAGAAGCTGATACCAGGCGAACAGGCTACGCAAATAAAGATAGAAGTTGATAAATTAGAAGAGCAGATATCGGAATGAATGATTCAAGAATTACGAATGCAAACGCCACCACACCTTAATTCTTATTTACCTCGGAAGTAACTTAAATGACATCAGCTGCTTGTTATCCTATACAAATTAATGATACTGTATAACCGTGAAATAACAACGTACACACAATGATCAACCATTGCATTTGTTTGGAAATGGAGTTTGCGTGACGACCTAGTTATTATCATTCTTGTGAATTCGAAAGTAGAAGCGCAATTCTGGAAGAAATGGGGAATAGTACGGGCTGATAAATATTGTTTCAAAATGAACAAATAACTGTACTCATTCAAAAAGACTACTCAATAGTTATACTGTATGGGTAATTTAGAGATACCGCGCCTATGGTCAAGCATAGCCTGAACCATTCTAGGCAAACTGAAGTAGCAATTAAAATACTGGCAACAAAATAAATCATCTCCGTATTAATAACAACGTATGTTTACGCCGTTAACAAACAAAAACATGGTACTACACTCACTTGGTATGTTATAATCTTTGTAACAAAAAACGTAAACATAACATGGTAAATAATTTAACGTAACTCGTAAATCAGGCGCCAGACGTAAATGTCAGAGTTCTATGAAATAACATAATGTAGCCCGTAATAAAATTCATAGAAATAACAATATAAAGTGGTTAATATTGAATAGGATCTCAATTGGTTTGTCTGACACAACAATGCAAACTTCAAACATTTTAACGAAGTTATTTTCGGTATTGCATTTGAGGAAGACTGTTTGATGAATAAAGATATAAATCAGGACCAATGTTTACGCTGTAGACAATAAATAAATGAATCCTAAGCTACAACCTGTTTGACCAAATTGTAAACATCGACCAAAGTGCTCTCGAAAAATGGGACGGTATTAGAAAGTGTCAAGCCCTAAGGATTAACAGACAGATCATTGAAATAAACTAGAAACTTGCTTAGTTTTAACATTTACACTGACCAAATCCATAAAGAACAATCCAATTAATAATGAAACGTTACTTAATCATACAAAAGCCAGGATACCAGCAGAAAAATATTCAGAAATGTTACACAAGAGGGTGCGAGGGCGTACCGTAGGTGTCACCATCTGGTGTAAGGCCTTGCTACCGACCTACATAGGCCCTATGGACTATAGGTCACCCTGAAGTTCATGACGTCACAACAGTTGGTAGTGAACCGGAATGTGGAGTTGATGCTGATAAGTATGCAAATGATCTGCCTACTGGTGGAGGAATAATGTTTGGTGATGTCCGTGAAGTTATGTTGGTATATGTGGGTGATTTGGAAGTTTAGTGGCTTCCGAAGAAGAAATGCCAATGAAATAGGGTTTTAAGAATGTAACAATACCATTCCTTTCTCTTAGAAACCTGCTTTAATAAGCAATTAGTCCTCGTAATCACTTTCGAATTGTTATCTTGCATCGAGAGTTTGTGAATACGGGGGTTTTAAAGCCGCTTTAACATGACCTAATACGAGAAATAACAGTGATAACTAATGGTACAAACCTTCATGATTGTGCAACCAGACACTAAAATAACGCAGGTTATGGTCAAATTACGGTTTAAAAAAAAACAAAGCATGACGAAATTAACGATGCAGTACATAACAATGAAAACACAAAAGAAACACAATGCCGCGTTGTTAAATTAATAGCCTCAAGCAACGTAAAAACCACAGCAAATGAAATAGACCGGATATCAATAATCAAAATTGTAATAACTGACGCAAACCGCAGTAAAAAGAAAAGAAGTTCCAACTTTTTAGCATAGATGGCGCTGTACGTCAAAACTGAATACAATTTAAAATAAATCTATCCATGTACCGCAGTCAAAAAAAAAAGAATTTCACTATTTTAAACTTTCGTTTGGAATGCAATGAAAATACAAACGGCTGTCTGTCAGCCACAATGCAAGGTCAGTAAAATACGTGAACTTGCATAGAATCAATATTCTATTTAGATATCTAATAAATTCCATCTAATATTTTATGCTAGTTTAAAAATGCAGTTCACATTTGCAATTTTATTAAAAGTTCGAAATCGGTGAGCAAACCCGTTTCTTAGACGCAAACTCTCTCCGCAAAAAAGTTATCTGGTTACGGGCATGGACACTAGATGGCGTTAGGGGCACAAAATGGCAAAGACCTTGAACAAACAAGGACAATGTCAAATCAGAATGACGTCATCACAATACAGCCATGATTGTTATTTATCAGGCTTTTGTTATTATAACCTAGTGTTCAGGATATTTATACCTGGAAATTATCTTTGGGATAAATATAGAAGTTTATATTGCAATTTCCTTGTTTTTGATAATTTCATGAAGGTCATTATTGTTCTTTGGTTACGAATGCGACTATTATAATTGCACATATGTAGTTGAGTTCCGAGCTAACGAATTAACAACTAAATACACAAACACAATAACAATAAAAAACAATTTTCACTAACATTAGGCGACAACTAACTCAACTAGCTGCACTCTCTGAATTTCAACTCTAAACACCAAGCGAAGAGTCGAAAATCCAAAAAAAAATGTTTTTATTATGTGTTAGTTAAAAACGGGTATCAGCGATTCTAGACACTATACAGACTTCTTCGAAATCATAAAAAGAACTAGTTTTAGTTTTTATGTAATATCTGTCGAAAATTTTGAGTCACCTTTGAGCTAGAACTGCAAAAAGATGTAACTACGCGTGGCTACTAGCCGGTCGTTGACCCACGACCCGCGTAACTGTACGTGCTCTTGAGCATACGACGGCAACTTCGGAATACTTCGGCTTTAGCAGTTCCGGCTTTCTGGCTATTGGCGAAGAGTTATAGCGAAATGCTTATAGTTGGTGAGCGTTTAATGGCAACTCGTGTAGAAATAGTGCTGGCTGGAATCGTTAGGTGTTCGAACTTAAAATGGCAACGTTTGGTTTTGAATTTGGAACTTATAATATAGATTTTGAAATGAGAACTGTTTGTGATATTTCAGACCAGAAAAGTTCCTTAGGTTTCCTTCATACCGATACTGACAAATTGCGGACGCAGTTCTGGACACTGATATACCGTCTGCCAGTGTCTGGTGTACATGGCGCGTCCGCAATTAGTCCGTGCCGAATTGTACGAAACTTCATAGCTTTATTCTAGGCCGGTTAAGCTTGGAATGGACACGCACAGTCAAACATTTTTTCTTCCATTTTTTTATTAACTGAGCTAACAAAGATCATGTTTGTATTCTAATCACCGTAACGGATTTTCTTAAATACATAATCTTCTAAAATGACGTCATCGATGATATCACTGAACAAAACTTTAAATAAGAAGTAGCTTTATGTTCAAATGAATAAATAAAGATTTACCAGCCAATAATTCATTTGTTAAAGAAAATGCAGCCTTTGACCTCAATAACAATAACATCAGTGAAATATTTGGCAGCAGAATGAAATAAAATAAAGCTTATAATGTAATAAATAATAACCTTTCAACCGAAGCAATTCAGTTAGTAAAAAGTTCAACCGAAATGACTCATCACAAGCCAATAAATGTGGAAACGGATGAAGACCCTGAAGTAGGTCAAACTATAGAGAATGTTAGAGCGAAATCAGAAAAGGGCTACAAAGCTAATCCAGGTTCCTAAGTGGTTTAACAGTGCTGCTCAATCCTGGATAACCATCCTTAAAAATAGATATTTATAAAAAAAGTTAACGAGCTTTTGTAGTACTGACGTTTATCTTTAATAGTAAAAGCATCAGTAGTTTCAATGGCTACAATAATGCTAAATGTACAAATATTCAGAACCTTGATTCCCATGAAATTAGCCAAAGATTTTCTCAAGAAGCAAGAGGAGTTTAACCTTTTAAACCAATACTGACGTAAATAGTAAACATAGCTAATTGATTGGACAAGTAGCACATAGCCATGCACGTGTTATTTCAAGTGAGTATACAATGTCGTAAATACTACCGTCATGATGTAATCGAAGAGTAGAAAACTAACAATAGTGTAGCATTAGAATCTTATGCATGTCCCTTATTCTTTCTTTGGACTTGACATTTGTGGCTACATAGTTATCCGATGTCATCCTCCGTTCATAATTTTTACATACATTCGTTATATCCAGTGCGCTTTTATCTTTCAATTTGTCTCGCTTACTTTTCTTCACTTACTTTTGAACTGTATCCTTTTTCATCCAAGTCATCCATCTTTTATTTTGGTCTGTCACTTTATTCACAGTCATCTATTTACATTCATATCTATATCTTTGACATCACACTTGTAATTTCCGAAGCAGAGGTCTACACAAGGGTGCACCCACATGTCAACAGTTATATTTAAGTCACATGTAATAAGGAGCGAGCCTATTGCCATCAAAAACAAAGCTAGACTCCGTGATAGCTACTGAAAAAACCCTGTTTTTTTTTTTACCGTCGCAATACTTAAAACAGTGCATTTTCTATTAGAGTTAGTACCACCATACACATTTTCCATTCATTGGCACGTTAGTACGATAATACCACTAATATATTCAATATACAACACAAAATGTTAAGTAAACGGGTTGTTTACATAAACAGATCTGTTATTATTTAAAATGACATCACCCTATAAGGAGCGGGAGGCTGCGTGTACAGGGTGATTCAGTTTTGTGTATTTGGGAAAATCATGTATTGTTGGCTAAAGATGATGCAGAATGCGTTGGCGTTGCAAATGTTGCAATAGAGGATATACAATGTGAATCATAATAATGTGCTGGTTCGATAAAATTATTTCTATGCTGTAGTAGGTATTTAAAATATAACTAGTAATATCTATCCACTTTGCTCATTACATGAACTCGAGACAAGGCACCGCCACCGGCAAGATAGCTAGATGCAATTAAGGAGACTGTGGAAGGCGACATGTTTCGAGTGGTCTACACTGCAGAAGACCGCAAAACTTCGGGAGGAGTCGCGTGTACTCGGAATCCTTAAGACGAGAAACAGGAAGATAACATTCTGACAGCAAAAGAAACTCCATTATCTCACACCGAACGCCCACCGACGAAATTAAAATTAACCACGCACAAGCTTCCAGTCACCATTAATCACACATCCATTCAAAAAGAGACCGAACAAAAAAAGGAAAAAAAAGTTTCATACTCTGAACAGCCAGTACACAAGCGCCGCTCCATATAAGGGTAGTTGAGTAAGTATGCCAGCTACTACCCACATGACTGTACATGAGATGATGCTCATTACCGTATTATGTATAGACAACAAATCACTTTCGCTTTTGACTGTACTGAGGACGAATTGGGTCAGGATTTTTCTCAATATCGACGGAATATTTAAACTGTTGTATTGGAAAGTGGAATTTTAAGGCGCATTGCCATCGGAAGAATCAATTCTTCCGATGGCAATGCGCAAATTAATTGATTGAAGAGAGCTATTTGAGGCTATCCAGTCAAACCAGGTAAATACTCGTAGGTAGAGGTACCTATATTGCGTCTATTATATCAAAGCCTTCAGAATTGACAACCGTCATCTCCCTGGGAACAACAGACAGTATTGTTTTCAAACATGTTGGACTACAAGTAAGTCTTATCTTTCCACCAAGATATTTCTCTAAAAACTAGTCTCTTTTCATCATCCCACTAATTTTATCTAGTGAGAAAACTGCTGGTCGGTCTCTAAAAGGCTTTAAATAACATATATTCCAGTCGATAATAACCATCATTAAACGAACTCAATGCTCCTGCGTACTTTACGCCTTGTAAGGCAAAAACTCCGACCGTTGAAGTACGAATGATCTCATAACTTATAATTTTACTACAAACATCGACTAATGTCTATGTTGACCAAGTAATAATAGGTAACGCAAAAAAAATATAGAGATGAGATCAGAAATCTGAATATGCGGTCTAATTTGCCAGCGATTTGCATGTCACAGGTTGTCATTTTGTAAGGAAAATTAGGTGTTATTAAAGCTAATGTGACCTTGATTTTAAATACTAACGTCTGTTCTCTTAAAGCTTATTTGAGCTACATTTAAATCATATGTTAAACTATTTAAATGATTGTTGTTATTTCCGCTTACATTTACAACACCAGGACATGTTTGATTGCAGATGTACTGCTACTGATTGCGGGCATGATTATCGGAAACGATGAGTCAGTCTTTAAAATCCTGGCTGTGACATTAAGTTTAGTATCCGTTCACAGAGAAGTTCACCATTACTAATATCAGCGACTTGATATTTAGATTTGGGTCCTGAGATATCATCATTCTCTTCTTGCCCTAATTCAATTGGGGTCGGCGCAGCATGTCTTCTTCTACCTTACTCTTCTCTTCTCGTTACTCGTAATGAGACATTTTTTGGTGACATAGCATCCTTCACACAGTCCATCCATTGTTTCTTTGGTATCTACTCTTATCCAACCACATTCGTACTTAAAAGTATTCCCACGGGTCCTAAAATACCATGAATTAAAATGCGGGTAGCCAGTAATGTCAAGTCTTCGATAAAATCTAATACTCTTCCCAGTGTTAGATAAAATTCATTCTACAAATCATAAGGAATCACAATCCATTCACAGATTCATATCCGACAACGCAAAGCAGCTTACAAACAATAATAATAATATATGTAGCGAAAGTGAAGAAGTGATTATTCGGACGCTCACTGAGTCAGAGACACACTAGTGATCTGTACCGGGTTTACTTGTCAACAATGATTGTAGCAATTGAGAGTAGAAATTGTAAGGATTGTCGTAACAAAGGATTGTAGAACCTACTCGAAGAGTGACACATAGTTTATGGAAAGAAGACATGGCACGGTTCGTAGTACTAGAAGATTTTAGCTGAAAGGTTGTATGAAGTAAAAAACAAATGCAAATTCAAGTAAATAATGAAGAACTTGAATGTTTGAATCATCTTATGAAGATGCGGGACTTGCGCCAGTAAACAACCAAGATGATTGTCGTAGGGGAGTAGAAAGAGGTCTAGAAGTGAGACAGTACAGCTCTCAGATTTGTCCCACTTCTAACAACACAAATAAGTACTAATTATGAACGTACCAAAGTAACGGTATCACACGATATCTTAGTGTGTGGTCAAAATATAACCATGAACAATAACCATAAAGCTGCATCCATCGATGCATTTCCGATTTCCTTTACCGAGTCGTGACATCCTGATGTGTGACGGAGACAGCAACACAGGATGTGCATTACGTAATAAGAGTGAAAGAGAAAGCGATCAATCAGCTTTTGACATGAAGACTCTTTATGTAACCTGACATTTTAGGAGCTCAAAAGCTTTCTGATGTAAGGAGTGATTGGAAAGAGCTTTGAGTCTAAAATAATACTGCTTTTATGAGGTAATTGGGATTATTTTGTTCGTACAAAGAGGTTTCTTGTTTGCCTTTATATGAAAGTAAAGAAGCGTAGTTATCGTTTGTCGATTAGGTGGACGCCTTTCAATTTCAATATCATTTTTCGTAGTATAACATCAAATTAATTTGTAACAAGGAACTTTGGTAACATTAGCATAACCTACTGTCGACCGTCGCGCGTCGTCAAGAATTCATTGCATTTCAATTCTCGTGTTTGGCAAATTTATAATGGGTTTTCCATCAGGGAGTTTCTCAGCAGCAGCCACGGCGTCTGAATTTGGGCTCGGTTGGTGGAAATAGGCTGGCCTCTTGTTATATGTGACTTCAAACATAATTAGCGAACTATTGGTGTATTATAAGAACACCTATGTCTAACCTATCCTAGTGTCTACTGTTAAGTTACTACCATCTTCCAGAGGTTCAACGAAGGGATTGATTGTATCGAAGTTCGTATTTTCCTCATATTATAGCACTTTGAAGAAATCTTACATTAAGTACCAAGCTAGCACTCATCACGGATATCCTCTGCTCGTTAAAATATTATGATTGATCTAGGCCCTTTTTCACGTATATTATTATTATAAACTAGCTTCTGCCAGCGGCTTCGCCCGCGTGAAGTTTCAAAATTGGGGTTGAGTGAGAATATTATAAACGTAAGAGTAAACAAATATAATAATAACAAATCTCCGAACTGCTAAGCTATCGGGAGTTACACGTGTTATTGTGAGTCAACTATAAAAGATAGACATATGCTGTCTTGGGATATTTTTTATATAATTTTATGTGGAATATTTCCGTTATACATGATTTCTATGTAGCTTTAACCATTAAGGCTGCACACGCGACGGAAGCTAAAAAAACCAAGTAACTTCTCCCGTTTTCCCAACATTTCCTTTCACTGCTCTGCTCCTATTAATGGTAGCGTGATGAAAAGTATACTATTACCTGCTCAGGAGTATGTAGAATAATTGTACCAAGTTTCGTTAAAATCCGTCGAGTAGTTTTTTTTTCTATAAATAACATACAGACAGACAGACAGACAGACAGACAAAAATTTTACTGATTGCATTTTTGGCATCAGTATCGATCACTAATCACCCCCCGATAGTTATTTTGTAAATATGCTTCATGCACAGAATTGACCTCTCTACAGATTTATTATAAGTATAGAAGATTATAAATCAGGTGGCAGTCCGTCTTTAACTACATATACGTAGACAAAGTTCATTGATAGCGGAGGCCTAATGAGCTAAGAATTAATCCCTAAGCAGGGAAGCCTTGTTAAGGCGTGCCAGGGCTCTTGGCACAAAGGCCTGAAACCTTTTTACCGAGTAACTTCTATTCAAATCTGCACTTTATTGGAAGGACACTTGGGTTTATGTTTTGTTGGTTACGTGATTTGTTTGGTGGATTGATGTTATGGTGTTTGAGTAAGTCGGAACTCGCGGTTACAGCTATTATGAATATTATAAACATTATACACCGTGTTCCTGAGGTTATACATTAACTTTGGCATGCTATTCAGACCATTAAATTGACCATTTTTTACCTTTTTTTTACCTTTTTTATTATTTACCATTTTTTTCACTTATAGTGGCAAAAAGTAAAAACATATCGTGTTCATCTTAGATTACAAACTCATTTTATCACAACTCAACACAAAATGCCTCTAACTTAGGTTATTTTGTTCACAAATGTATTTTAACAATGATCAATAACTTAAAAACTATGCCATTTAAACTACTTTTGTACGATATGTTTAACAAGAGCTATAGAAGTATTATTCAAAATTAATGTATATCCTCATTAACACGATGTATATGCAAACAATGATGGAAAAGACATACAATGTAAAAAGTTAGCGAAAATCTTATGTCGATGTTTGTTACCTTTTCACAACTAAACGGCTGATCGAATTGTAATGAAATTTGGCAAGGAGACTGATTGTATCCTGGGGAAGAACATATGCTATCTTTATTTTTCCGTCACATACACATCCCACGCGAATGAAGTCGCGGGCAACAGTTAGGTAACTATAAATCTGAATCATCCCACTGCTAGGTAAAGACCCTTATGACTCCCAGCTCTCACGTCCTGCCATGTTCAGGGTCGGCCATGACGCCACAGATTACAGATACTACACTCCATGTACTTACGCGCGCTAATCACCTACCGAGCGCCGGGCAACCGGTAGCCCATAGCGCAGTGTGTTGTCAACAGCCGCGCGGCGCGCACGTACCTAGTGTACCTACGCATATTCCCCAAAGATAACTTATTAAAACTACGAGTATTTGACCGATTTCTAATATTCTCTACGTTAACAATCGGGAATCATTTAAAGGAGGGAAAAAATATTAATCATTACATCAAAATAAAACACCTCTATGCAATTTTTTTTAACAATTCTTTTTTATATATTCCGTTAAAATAATTTTAAATTCTGATACATTTTAAACATGTTTTATTTTATAACGTAGGTACCTTTACTAAAAATGCCTACTAACATCTTCGTCGACAGAGGCAGCCCTAGCAATCCGCAATATCCACGCGACTGCGCGATCTACAAAGCAAAACCCACTTTACGTTTGTAAGGTGAGGTACATTTTCGTTCGCAGCGACTATTGACTTAAAAGTGTAGGCTATTATAGCGGTAGGTATTGAATATTTTGTATGGAGTGAGTTATCTGTCATCTGTGATGACGCTATTTGGTTCTGCTAGGACTCCCTCATTGGAGCATAACTGCATAAGGCAAAATCAGAATGAACTGAGCGAAATTCTCAATCGATACAAACAAAGACATCTAACAGCCTATAAACTTAAGTGTCCTAAATGCTTGTACGATGAGATCACTTGCACGGACCATTATTTGGGCACAAACGTGCTAAAACCGATTCATTTGAATTTGAAAGATGCCGATATCGTTATTTATAGGAGTGACATCATTGGATCTGGTTCGTGTGGCTGATAAGGGGATGTACTCTTTCTGAAAACAACTGTTCTGAGGCAAGGATAAAAAGGGTTTTGATAAAGTAGGAAAATTGAAAGGTGAGTGTGAAAAGAGTGTGGTCGTGAGGAAACCGACATGTCATAGAACCAAAAAAACATCGAAGACAAAGTGACATCTACCAATCTGCACGTGGCCCGCGTGGTGGATTATAGGCAGCCCATTCCCTCTTATTAAAGGCTGATGATAATGATGATTATCATCTCATTTTACTTGCGTCTGTTCTAGTTAGAAGACTTTAAACCAGATTACAAGAAAATCGATTATATTCTGATACAAATGGAATAGTCGTAAATGTATGTCCAGCAAAGGTATAACGCATCAGGCTGACAGGTTTTTTTTTATGTTCAGCAAAGGTCCGCTTCAGTTTCAAATTTTTTTCGGAATATTGTTGTCAAAATTTTGGTCATCTTTGCATAAACTATCTTTAGCGACTTTTAATTGAATACGACCACTATTCCCTACAGGATGACTAACCAATCGTATCCATTAAACATTCAGATCAGTCAAACTGACACGTAAGTGTGATATCATCTATTTCGAGGGATTTAATCTACTTTATCCTTGTTTGTTGCCATAGCGGATACTACTCGTCTACTGGGTTTTTTTTTGTATCGGGATTTCTATGGTCACCTACCTATCATCATCACCATCATTCTATTTACGCTTGATTTGGCGCCATCATCAGGGTTAACAACTGTTTTAATAGCAACTACCCCGGTTGGGATAGTCTCGACAAAACTATTGGCATTCGGATTATGGATTGCTGCTGATAAGTTGAGAGGGGAATTTTGCTATCCACAGCATCCACTTTTCAAACCGAAAATAAACCCACTGTGGCAAAGTACTATTATCATCATTCTCTTGCCCTTATACCAATTCATTTGAGGTCGGTACAGCAATTCTTTTTCTTTCATACTTATCTATTAGGGGACGTTCACACCAATGCGTATAATCAGCCGCCGACTGTGAGTATCCAGTGCAAAATGTATGAAAGATTTATTTCAGCCGCCGACTTTTGTTTTTCAAACATTTGCGAAATCGGCGGCCGACTATACGCTTGGTTTGAACACGGCCTTACTCATTATCTCAGACACCACTTTTCTTGTCATATCATTCTTTACTCAGTCTATTCATTGTTTTTTTGGTCTTTGATGATTATTTATTTTGGCAGGGTGTCCTGGATGTAATATTGAAAATAAGACTCAAATTGATTTTTATGAACAAATAGACAGTTCGACTTCCTTTGTTCATAAATTATAGAGATTATAACATTTCTAAAAATAACATCTCATTTCATAATTCGTGAACGCGTTCTCTTTAGAAGTTAAGATAATTACAATGTGCATAAAAATAAGAAGTGGACGTTAATTGTCTGAAATATGAGACTTCCGCAATGTCTCTTTGTTAATTTTATTTAATGTTAAGTTAAATTAGAATGTCGTTTACGAGTTTGCTCCGATTTTATAAAACCGACAAATGACGAACACTTCAAATATGTTTCAAATAAACGGTAAGGAAGAGGTGTACCTGCCAGTAATGTTTTAGTCCAATGTAATATAATATAGGACAAGCCTATAAGCATCAGTCGAACACAAATTCAGACTTCGTGGCGTGATATTTACAACTTATGAGGAAGACGAAGGGCCGATTGTTAGAGCAGACGAAGTTCTACAGTGAAATGTCCAGCCCAGTTTGACCGACAACCTTAAAAGGCAGATGGAAAGATAGACTGGAAAGAAAGAAAAGAAGTGTCTGATAAGATGACAAAAAATAGAGAGGTTTGGGAGAAGAAGACATGCTACGCCAACCCCAAATAAATTGGGATAAGAGCAAGACAATGATGATGCTGATGATGATGATGATGATGATGACGATGGAAAGACAGACTGGGTGTTGAGCCGCAACAAGGAATAAGCCATTATTTATACAAGATGTAAACGGAACCTTCCAAAACCTTCAACCAAGCATTCTCTACACCAAAATAAGTAACTCTACGCAAAAAGCAAACCACCTTTTTGAGGGTGTAAATTACAGTTCACTGTAGAAATCAATGTAATGCACTCTGAACATTGTGTTGATGGACGCATTGAATAGTATAAGGGTCATGGAATCGATTAAAGTAAAATTTAAAAAAGTTGAAGCTTTGACTCCCAAATCTCCGTAAGTAGAAGGTTCTCAGGTATGTTCCAAAAAATATCGCCATGACGGAGAACAAATGCCTCTCGGTTTCATTATTTTTACACCCAATATAGTGTTCGGAAATAATTAATTATCTGTGACAGACTAGAGTTGATTTGTAGATAAAGACAATAATAAGGGGCTTAGAGTTCCGTACACAGAATCATAATAAACATAATTTGCAACAATACAATCTTATAGAAACTGGTCATGACAATTGAATCTAATTTTATTCATACTATAATCCGATTTAGATTCAAATGCTAAGCAATGTTCTGCAAGGATTTGTGTAATCCTGCCATTGTGTTGTTAAATATTATCATGTTGTTTGATTGTAGTCACGAAATTGACAGAGGACATTCCCTTTAAGGTAGATAAGGAAATAAATCTTAATTAACTACTATGCGAAAGTTTGTGAGCATGTACAAATGTATGGATGCGCATACTTAAAAGTTGACGAAATGGGATTCTATGTATGTAGATCCAACCAGCTACGAAATGGGACTTTTGTGATCCTCTTTTGTTTAGCTGTCGAAATGGGAAAGATAGGAGATGGGACGGAGCCGTTTTTTGGCTCGTCTTTCACGCAAAAACGGTTGAACGGATTTACATGAAATTTGGCACATAGATACTTTGGAACCTGGATCATATTGCGTACTTTTTCCCGGTAGTACACGATCCCATAGGATATTCATCGAACTCGGCGCGGGCAAGGCTGCGTTCATAAGCTAGTCCGACCATATTCCTAAATGTTGCAATCCTTTGCAACTCGTCTCACTTAGGAGTCTTACCGTATCCTATCCAGCTACTGAGCGGTCAGATAGGCAATCACTCCCTGTACCGAGCTACGTTGGGTTGGACCGGAGGTCGACAAAATCATAGTTGGGAAAAAGCTAAGCAGACGATTCTGAGTCCTTATGAAAGACGAAGAGATATCGCTGTCTATCACGGGTGGACTTCCAATTTTCGGAGAAAAAATTGCAGCTGTCTTTTACGATTTGTAACTTTAAAACAAAGCAGGCGTTTGGTTTTCCATAGTCTCGCTGCTAGTGCTTTTACTGCTATTATAAATGCGAAATAGCTATTCAATGGATATTAGTAAACCACGTAAGTTTTAAAATAAATGAAATTAAATTTATCAGCTACTTAACCACAACATTGAGCTTCAATGCACTTTAAATAGAAAACCAATGAATACGAGAAACGGCATGCTTACTAATTATCTGAACTTCATTCAAATGCTCGATAGAAATGTCGATCAATTAATTCACGATTAGTCCCACAGATCTATTTGTGAAGATATGCTGATACGTTACGACTTACGATGCTGCGGCAATCCTTGGCAAAAGCCACTTACTATCAAACACACTTGAACTACAAAAATCACCCTTGCTGCTATAGAAATAAAGTCTAGTTTTGCAATTCTAAAGGTGGTGTAGTTCAGGGTACTACGCTGTTCCCTGCCAAGTGTAGTTCCGCAAGTGTGTCAAAAATGCTGACTTCTGGTCGGAAGCCAGTTACAAGAGTGAGTTTTGCTATCTAGGCTTTGGAAAATATTTTATTACTTAGATGCTTTAATAGATATATACTGAAAAAATAAGAAATAAAACAAGTTTAGCTGACAAAACTTATTTACGTAAAGATTAAGTGTTTGTTTGGCTAGACCTAGAGTCATACCTTACCCGTATTAAGTAGTACTGAGTTCTTCCTTATCGATGATATTTTTGGTAGGAATTATTTTGATTCGATATTCATTCCTGTTTAATGCAAGGTTTTCGCATTAAACAGGAATGAATTTCCAATCAAAATAATTCCTACCAACCAACTTTTTCTACAATGTAACTTTAAAGACTCCCCAACGTGTGTACATTAAAATTTTTCATTAAGTAATTGCAATAAATCATGGTAGATATTGTGCCATAATTTGAATGACAAAGTGATGACGCTCATATGCGTCATAAGCGTTGGATAGCGTCAAAATCTATCCATAAAAGTATGCCTCAGGCCTGACACTAATTGATAGAATATTAATTTGCAAAGTAAGAAGAATCACGTGACGCGTATCAACGTCAATGAGGTTACGTCATTAGATATTTCTAGTTTTTCTCCTATCATGGGCAGCATTCGTCATTATACGTAGTCATAGGCCGGAACTACGATTTCCAATAAGTCTTTAAAGCTTTATTAGAAGTCATAAAGTCCCGTATTTTCTAAACTCAAAAGAGCTTTGAATATTATCGTCAAAAGCTTGCGAAGTCGCGGTGATACATAAAAGAGAATGTCAGAATTCAAATGCAATAAAAAACATCTTGACAAGTTCTAATAAGCAATAACAGGTACAAATAATAAAATTACTTTCATAAATGCTTTTTTCAATTATAGCCGAAGAGATTTCAATACACTTACAACAGACGGAACGACGCACACAAAATTTTAATTAATTATCTTGTAAGAGCCAACGTGGAAGCAGTCGATATAACATGTGAAACTTTGGACAGTCAAGTAATTTTTTCTTTTATTTCAGCTGTCAGATTTATTGGATAATTTTCTATCGTCGTCCGCTTAGCCTTTTTTCAACTAGGGCCGGCTACCAGATGCACATGAATACCAGTAATTTACATGGAGCGACTGCCTATCAGACCTACATAACCCAGTCGGGACCGGGTACAACGATACCCCTTGGTAAGACTGGTTGTCAGACTTTTGTGCCACAAAAACGAAGTCTGTAATTTTTAGTCTTTTATTGAGGCTATGTTTTTTAATTGGCCATAATATTAATAACCCATATTTACATAGCGTAAAATACTGATATACAAGTCCCTTACATATTTATTATTACTTAGATGAATCATGGAATCACATCTATACTAATATTATAAAGCAGAAGAGTTTGTATGTTTGTTTGGTTGAACGCGCTAATCTCAGGAACTACTGGTTCGAATTGAAAACATCTTTTTGTGTTGGATAGTCCATTTATTGAGGAAGGCTTTAGGTTATATAACATCACGCTACAATTATTAGGAGCGGAGCAGGAATGAAAAATGTTGCAAAAACGGGGATTTTTTTTCCTTTCGTTTTTCTCTCTTATGTGACGCAGACGAAGTTGCGGGGGTCAGCTAGTTATTTAATGAGAGTGCTTCTGATACACTTTCTAGTCTTAAATCTCTTTGGCTATACCGTAACATAAAAAACGGAACTGCCGTCATAAGCAACAAAAACAAAATCGCATCACACTGACAGCTCCAAAAAACAAAATGGCCACTGACCTGGAAGTGTAGAATGATGGTCCATATTAGTCCGAGGGTCAGCTTGGGGTTCCCGTCGACGATATCCTCGGCTCGGATGTTCACGAGCTTGATCTTCTTGTAGCGGAGGAAGTCGAGAGCCATCTGGACGTTTTGCAGCATGTGGAAACGCATGCGGCCTCTCTCGCGCGGCTGGAAAAAGGAGAAGTTGTTGATAAGAGATTTGTTGGGAGAAGGGTTCAGCCTGTTTTACTGATTCTGGTATTATTCGACTTTCAAAGCGTTTCGTGTTTCAAAATCGAAAGCAGGATAGATTAACCAATTTATCTAAACCCTCTGCCCCGTCAAGTACCTCTTTGAGAGACTGGTGCGTTTTAGGTATCGAGGCATCAGTTTCGCAACTTGAATCAGGTTCCTTGAATGCAACTGTCTTATTTTTAAGAGGAATTAAGGCTTCCATGTGACTTTTAGCGAACATGGCAAAACATTAACAGTGAAATATTATGGATGATTATTGAGAAGGCCTCGATGATGAATGAATGCGGTTGAAAAATTATTTTTCCAGAAAAAGGCAATGGGCCTCATAACGTACGGTCACAAATAAAATTGTTAAATGTAAACGAAATAGCTTGTTTGACTGTACATACCGCTAAAAAATAAATCGATATCTACTTTGTAAAAAGCTGTTACAAATTAAAAACCGATCGATCACCTCCGTTCACTTCAACTGTCTCATTAATCACTAACGTAATTTCAAATACCCCAGTTAACCCAGGGTGGGGTAGTATCGTTTGCCTAGCCACACCTGCGCTACGCTCGCCCTGATTAATATCCATAGATCTAGATAACCCCTTTAGGTAACCTCCCCTCTATCTGGGTTAGTGGTGGATCGATGGGAAGTTGATACGGGGTCACCAGGTGATAAGACGGAAGAATGATTGTGCAGGCAAGCATATACTCATAAGAAAATCGAATAGAATAATCATTTATTCGTTAATGGTCAGCAGCAACACACTAGAGCAGCACATACAAATACATTATAACAACAAACAGCTTAATAATTAATTATAACAGCTCAAATGCGCTGAGCATGCCCATAACGAAAGGGTAACCAACTCAGCATATACTGGGTGTAAAACACTCAGCGCAATTTTCAGTAGGTCCCCCGCAGTGAAACACGTAAGTAGGTAGTAAAATAGGGTTGAGGGGTCAGACAATTGCGGGCCTGTTCGAAAGAGATACCGCGGCCCCGGAACGTAAAAGGCGAGGAAGGAACATGGATGGTTTTTAGTCAGTAAGAGTCTGACACTCCCTCCCGCTCCGCCCAGAGTGGGGGGGGGTCATTTGATGATTTCCCATCCTTAAAAAAAAAAAAAAAAGGGGTCAGACAAAAATCACGATGGTGGTGGATGGTCCAGGGTGGCCCGCGTCGTTTACACCCTGTATAGGTGCTCATGACCGTACACATACGGTAGGCTTAAGCTTAGCCCGGTGGTTGATATCAGGTTTAAAAATAACTCTGATTACGATATTTTGTTTGTACAGGTAAGAAGTTATGAAATGGGCAGCACCCAAAGTATAATAACTAGCCATATGGAATAAAAACAACTTAATAAAACAGTCTACAGTTATAAAACCAATCATATTTACTGAGGAAACATTTGATTCAATTGTTTCTGTTTTGTTGTAAATCAAACGTTTCCTTCAATTAACATTTACAATTTAGGGCAAAAAAATCTACATACGTCCACAAAAAAGCTCCTAAAAATCATATGTTTACGGAAATTTAACTTCATTAACTACTGTTAATAACTCTATTTGGTACCGTACCACACGAATCAGCGCTTAAACACGCGAGAACATCGTTACTCCAAATTAACTTCGTTTCAGTATCACGAGGCGAGGGAATCATATTCACACCCTCGTTTTAGTAAAGGTTGAAATGAAAAGAGGTCATATTAACTAGGATGATGATTATTCATTTATAGAGCTTTGTAACGAGATGTCAGACATCAGGATGTTTCCTACTGAAGAATTCACCATAGAAAAACCCTTTAACACTGTTAACCGACCTGAGAAATAAAACTAAGAACTCATCCGATATCGTGAGTTTTACGATATATCGGGGATCGGCAATATTAAATTTGCCGAACAAGGGTGTAAAAAATCTCTTACTGAAGCCGAAAGGTACTTGTTCTCCCCGTCATTGCGATATTTTTTTTGTTCTACACCAAACCTGTGAACCTTCTAGTTACGGAGATATTAGGGGTCAAAATTCCAACTTTTTTACAATTTGCTTGTTGCAGAAACACGTATTTAATAAACAAAATACTGTACAGTTTGCTACGAAAAGTAAAAAACAATTTTGGTTTTTTGAAGTCGCTATATTTTTTTAGGGGGTAGCTTTGTTATATTAATGTATAAGTCTAATTAGAAAAATACCATTTTCTAAATTGTTATTTTTACTTTTGTTTATTAAATACGTGTTTCTGCAGGTACACAAAAGGTACTAAATCTACTTATACAGTGCCCTTTTTTTTTTGGGATGGGAAATGATCAAATGACTTCTCCCAATCTGGGCGGAGCGGGAGGGAGTGTCAGACTTGTACTGACTAAAACCCATCCATGTTCCTTCCTCGCCCTTTATGTTCCGGGGCCGCGGTATCTCTTTCGAATAGGCCCGGAACCCCGGACTTATACAGTGCCCTTAACTACTATACTGGTACACCCGCGGTTCTGACATCAAGTTCGCGGGTGTACCTAATTTTTAAAATATCATTGTACAGGAGCAGGTACACAGATTTTCAGGAGAGGTACGTAAAGGTACACAGAAGGTACCAAATAACTGCAATAAAAGGCTAATCTGAAAAATACACCCGCGAATCTGACGTACATGGTATCGGCGATACTTTTTATCGTATCGTCTGAAGTACGTATCGATGCATCCCTAAATAAAACCCAGGATATCATGCTTATTGCGACCACTGAACCAACGACGCAGACAGTCATTTATAATGCCTAAGCGGGTAGCAGACCAAAAGCTATCTCGGAAAACAAGTGGAGAGCTCAGCTTCGCTCGCGTAGCTGTGCATCGGTACGCTCAACTAACTTAGATACGCAAATTTTAGTTAGCTCACATAGCTTAGCTTGCATAGTTGGAAGTCTACACACAAGTAAGAAAAACAGCGTCAGCTATGCGAGCTAAGCTAAACTAACTTAGCTTAACTCTTGGTCTGCAACTCGCATAAATACTGACAAAGGAGATAAGTTCTACAAATCACGAATGGATACTAATCAGCACTGTACACTAACGAATTCTCTTAATTAATTCTTTGGCAGTTGGTTAATCAAGCAACGAGGCGGTAAGACCACCTGCATTGTGCATTGATTAGCAATTCCATGTTTGGAATGGCTGACGAAACATTACTTAACTAAACCTTACGGATTATATTGATTGGTTTCATGGGATCCCTTTCACCCAAATAAAGTATGTGTATAGCCTTTATATCTGTCACCGTAAAATTGTCAAACACGTTATATTGTAATCTCTCTAGCGATATTGTAAACTCTCGAATTATTGCCAAATGAACATACTACTTACAATAAAACGCATTACTCTTCGAGAAATGCATGCGATGGTAGTCAACTCACGCGGTGTGGAGGAAAGAACGGGTCCCCCTTGCCCAGTGGTACCTCTCTCTCATGAAAAGATACTCTACCATTCCTGAGAAATACCGATTATTATAACCTAACCTTAAAACACTTTATATTCCCCTAAAAACTGTAGTCGACGGAGCCCCGCTTCGCGGGGCCCCTATTTCCGAGTGCAGGGTTTAAAGGAACCTAACTTACCTAACGGGGGGGTGCCCCAAGTCTAGATTATGAGGGCAGAGATACTCCCGTATGTTCAGTTGACAATAATTCGACAGTTTACAATATTGCTAGAGAGAAACACGTTATATTGTAATATAACGTGTTTGACAATTTTACGGTGACATATCGTTACCAAGTTCAGCCAAAGTAGTATTCGTTTCCGTTTTTTCTCTTGCCAAACATTATACCCTCTGCTTTCTGTTTGAGAGGTCTATGCCCAGCAGAGGGATATGACGTAGTCGAGCAAAAACAAAAAATACTCACATAGTCGTCTTGAACTGTGAGAGAAATCACTTCTTAGTAATTCGTCGTTTGTTAAAAATACAAGATATAAACGAAATCTTCTCTAAACCATCAACCAAGCATTCTGTACATTAAGTACTGGGAAATTACTAATACCAATTTTTATGGGGTGAAAAATCCCGATTTACTGTAGAATTCAATGTAACGCATAAGCATAAGTATTGGCCTACTATTGTTTAAAAGAAAAGTGAAATAGGAGACCTTTTCTCTGCAGTAGCTCAAGATAGGTTTATTTGAATAAATAAATAAACTATGAATACTTACGAGGTGTTCGCCAGAAAGCACCTCCAGCAGCGAGATGAGGTTGAGTCCATCGCGCAGGTCTTCGAATAGGTCGTTCACGTGACGGTTCACCTGGACAAACAAATTACATTAGAATATTGTACTTCCTGTGGACAGCTTCATCCATTTATCGTGACGAGTCTGTAGAATAGTGTATTTAAAAAAAAAAACTAAATTGGATCCATCAAGAACATGGGCACAGTTTTTGGTTCTGAATTCGGGTGAGATTTATGACTGTGTATGTTGCGAGTGGAAGTAAAGGAATATATATTTCAAGGATATGTTTTAAGGTATAGTCTCTAGTTGGGTATTCTTCAATATTGAATACAAACTGCTTCTGAGTCACTACTTTGACTACAAAAGATACTAATAAGACTACACAAAACACACTACAGTGACATGAATCCAACTAGAATGAACAACTAAATGAAGATAATGTTAATAAAACAACAACAATAGCAGCCAAAGATTTATTAGAAAAGCCTAGAAAAAACAACTCAAACAAACCTAGTAAAAGAACAACATCAAACAAACAAAATTCATCGGAGTGACCTACAGCAAATAAAAATATTACGAAAGCAAAATACGTGAAAGAAAATAAACAACGGAGAATTAACAGTGATTCCAAATAAGCTGCATGCCTAAATTAGGCTGCGTCTCCACCAGAGAAGAGCGAGGAAGCGTAACCAGGGATGTGTGTGGAACAAACCAATCACACAGCTCCTAGAATAGTGTAAGCTATGAAAAAGAAGCGATATTGGTGTCGATTCTGTTGTGCACAAACTAAACTTAATTTAGGCTATTGCTATCATTCACTGAAAGGCTGTGCGAGAAAAAGACGGCTATAGCTATGAACTAAGTTAGAGAAGTCAAGCTAGTTTAAACCTTGCGCTTCAACGTGTTTTTAGTCGACGTGTTTTAACGTGCACCCTTCATTCGCATGGAAATATTAATTCCTATTATATTTGACAGCTATAAATTAAGTCCGTCTCTTGCTCGTTTTATTAGAGAGAAAAAAAAAAGAAATAGCCTAAATTAATTTTAGTTTGTAAACAACATAATCGACACCTTTATTGGTTAATTCCGCACACGTCTCTCGCTACGCATTCTCGCTCATCTTTTATGAAAACGCAGCCTTAGAAAAAACTTTACGTTATGCTATAAGTAATCAAAATCAAAAAGGGAAGGCAAAGTATTGAAACGACCCCATTTTGTAAATGAACATAAGACTATCATAACATTTGACGAAGACTGCCTAGTATGTGTTTCTACTACTTCATTATTTAAAAAATCAATATTGCCCTAGTCTAGCTGGCCTCTGTAGCCTGACCTAGATAAAGTCTTATTAAATATGTGAATAATTTAGAATCTAGCTACAATTTCAGTACTACTGGGAACTTCTATATTGATTTATCGATTGTCTTTGCATGTTGGAAAATAAATAAGGCACATTGAGCCTTCGTCCCCACAAGTATTTGACTTAAGTTTTAGTTTCAGTATTTCTAAAAACTCCTTATTTGATTTGCCTATATCAGTAGTACGATATCGGTTAAAATTCTTTGGGAGTCTTAAGTCTATTAGGAAATAAATACAAATTGTGATTTCACAAACACGTCGGGGTCGGCTTCCAGTCTTACCGGAGGCATCTGAATACCAGTATTTTATATGGAGCTAATGCCTATCAGACCCCACAAACCAGTAAGTACTGGGTAATACAAAACCCTTTGGTAAGACTGGTTGTCAAACTTGGGTCCCTCACTGTAACGACTGTCAAAGATCTACAAATGGGAATCAACGGCTTAACGTGCTTTCCAAGACTCGGACTCGGTATGTAATTTTCATCTATCCATGAAAAGCCGAGTGACTGTTATGAACTCCTCTTTTATTATGATTGATTAGAATTTATTGGAAAAATTTGGTTTTCTTTGCCCTCCCCAAAATATAATAACAAAACAGCAACAACTAGAAACAACATAACAACAAAACGAAGCCACAACGAACTTACTTGCTGTGGCGGGCAACATGGTTGGTTGTTGATCACCTCGCAGACATGGAGACGTGTGTAGGTCTGTCCGAGCCGCATTGGACAAAGTAACATAAACACCTGGATGAGAATAAAGATGAACACGGAACTAAACCACAAAGATGGAGACAATGTGACAAAATGTGAGAATTTAGGATGTCCTGTTAAGAAGCTGATTGAAATAGTAACTGATGAACGGAATCCAGAATCAAACGATGTAATTGGAAAGAAGAGTTAAATTGTTTATGGGTTTAATCAATTAAATAAATCCAAAACTATCACAAATCTTTAAATTTAAAGAAATGTTAAATGAACGAACTCCTATTGGTCATTCATAACTCCTACATTTAAAATACGTGATAGTAGTAAGCCTATAATTTAAATCTGCTGTATCTTCTCGAGTAATAAAATGGTCCACACAGGAAATTATGTTATTAAATAGAAATGATCTGTCAAAAGGGCTTGATAATAATGATGAAACTGTAAACGTATTAACACCTCATCGTCTCAATACAAGTTTCTCTTTCAACACTCATAAATTACAATGTTTCTATTCATTGAAGAAACCCAGTAACAGCTTTATGTTTCCATTAAAGACACGCTTGTATTAGTACTAACGAAACTAGGACAGGATGTGAAGTTAAATACATTTTATCACATTGTAACGAACAATTTAGTTACTTCGACATGTTTAGAAACTTGAGAATCGTAATCTTATAGCCAATTAAAGCTTACCTGTTCACTAACGAACACAACATACAAGTACAAAGAAACAAAAAAGAAAAGAAAATACGCTAAAAATATAGCTCTAAAAAAGTGTGTAAATGTGTGGAAACTAAAATCAAAATAAAGGACCTGAAAACAGAAAACTGGCGAGCATGCAAACCAAAAATTAAAAAAAGATCTATCTAACGACATGATGATTTTGTCTGTACTAGTCTATCAACTCTTAGATAGTGTAAATATGCAAATGTTTGCATTGAGGTATTTGAGCAAACATATAATGGCTTACAAATGACAGAAAAACTATTTAATTTGAACTTATTTTAGGTGAAGTTGCCTCAACCAATATTATTCTTTATCGCCTCTGTCCATTATGAAATTGTATTCTGGTTATTTTATTTTATCTACGACCGAAATCTTTTGGCTAATAAAATATTTACAAACTTGCCATTGCATATTTGGATAAAATCGGCAGTAACCACAGCTAAACTAATTTATCTTAAGTTTTTTTATGTCTGTGCAGAAGTAGATGAGTTCTTTGACACGACTGTGTTAACATAACTGTTCAGAGTTGATAAAATAGACGACACAGTGTAAAGCGGTGTAAAATACTACTTTAGACATATTGCCATATTCCATTACATGTTTACTTGTAAAAATATAGATATGGTTCTGTTTAAAACAGCAATGTAAGATGAAACATGCCAATTTGTCCGTAGGAGCCTAAGCAAAAACAGACGAACCAACAAATGCCGTGTATACTACAGACCTTGAGATATTTCCAGTGCTGCTCCATTCCAAATGACAAGCGATGAAAAAATCAAACATATAGACTTTTATATTAGTGAAAATTCGGTTTGATTTGACCAAATAACTTTTAGCAAAGTTATTTTGCCAAGTGTTAAAATTTCTGTCACAATTTGCTTGGATACAGATCCCAGAAAAACAATCGAAGTAAAAAATAACACGGTCAGTACACCCGATAGATTACATCTATTGTATAATGTTACACAATAAGAAAATGTTAAGACATATTGAATGGGCGTTTCATTGTTTCTATTTATATTCGTATCTAAATTGATATCGTTAAAAATAAGTATTAGTAGTGTTGGCTGTGTAATTTTTATTATCAGTAAGCGCAATGGTATAGTCGATGAACAAGAGTCTTTGTAGTACCTACTAAATCTTAAAAGTTAATATTTTTTTAGGTACGTCGGCATCGTAATCTCTCCTACTTGGTCTATGCTGTTTCCGAAAGGGTCCATAATTGGACTAGTATATTTATATCCCTAATAACTTTTATGGTACGCAATAAATAATTGAGAACTGAATTTTCGTAGATTACATTGAGTCCCGAAAATCCGATCTCCTCTTTTCTTGGTATAGCATTCTCGTCCTCTACCTTTTCCCATCTACCATTGGAGTCGGCATCCAGGTTTAGCTGATGCAGCTGCATACCAGTGTTTTACATGGAGCGATTGCCTATCTGACCTCCACACCCCTATTACTGATCAATACGTTCCAAGCTACTTTTTCAGTTCTAATCATGACTAAACACCTACTTAGCAGTCCTTCATTAAGACTCACCAGTCTAATTAATAAATTACCATCGATCAAATTAATTACCACTTCCTTTTAGCTAACAGCCATGATTCAATCTTACAGATGTATTAATACTCGCTGCATCTTTGTAATAGCACTTAAGGGGCATAAATTGAGTGCCTAGATCTATATCTATCTTAGCATCGAATTACTAGATAGGCAATCTGTGCAAGATTGAGTTGGCATCCCCTCATAAAGTCTGTGATTGTGTTTGCTTGTTGTTGTAAGAGACTTCTCACGTTTTCTTCTTTTTTACTCCTTGTTCCTTCATAACGAATGATATGAAGGAACAAGGAGTAAAAAACAATCCATTCATCTTTTCTTTGGACTTCTTCTTAGCACAACCTCGTCTGGTTTGCGCAATGTCCGACTTGCAATACATCCGATTCGAGAAAATTACTATACTCAAAAGGTTCATTTCGCAGACTATCAAGTTCGCATTATATTTGATTCACACAATATCAGGTATTTTAAATACTTTGGGCACTAGTCTTTATGTTTGTTTTGTGGGTAGCAGCAATTTGACATTGGCAGCAATAAATTAGATTTTCTTAGTGCCAGTGTTACCACTGATATTATGCGGTGAGCTTGTAGAAGCATCAATTGTATTTGCATCAGCTTCTTTAGATTAGATAATGATAAGACCTAATAAACCGGAAAATGCTTTTGAAACTAGACCTTGATAACAAGCTTCAATAGCACTCTGAAAAATCTAACAAGACTGATAGAACTATCAAAAACATTTGCCGCCCGATATTTTTTTATTGTTATGCTAAAGATAAGATCGATTAGCATTTGATAGACGTAGATTAAATCTTAATTAGCCAACTATTGAATGTCAATTATGTCTATTTTGATAGGTACTTTTCCATTTTAAAATGTGATATTCAGGAGCATAGCTTCAACTTCGTCGTGGAAAAAAGGAATGCTTATAAACTGGTTTTTGCTTTTTAAGCATTTGTGTGTTTTGTGTGCTTGTGCAGCAGGTACAACATTTTTTGACTTTTCCATCAAGAATAGATCCTCTAGACTACACTAAACAGCCATCTTCTTCGTTGATTCTGCATTGATTCCATGTTAATTAGTTCGGGAATAATATGCTTTTCCCTACCATTTACCTCTTATATCTATTAACTATTTTCTCACTTCACTCCTAATCATTCTTCGTATAAACAATCAGTTAGTCTGACATTAAATCCTCTCCTCAACAAGCTAGAGTGGATCCATATTGTTTATTGACTGGTTGTAAAACAAATGTTTCTAAAAGGAATGCACTGCCATGACTCATTATCCATGATTAATACATCCATTAGATTGTTACCGTTTATGTTCAAGAGAAGCTCTGCTTGATGATTAATAGCTTTCAATTAATCGTTGAGATTAAGTGAATGTAGATGGATGGTTGGGGAAAGATGAGTGCCATATGATGTTGAGGTAGTTGGTATGTGATTGTTGGGATGAGTTGCTCGTGGCTGCAAATTGTTTGCAAATGCAACATTATTGGGATCAAATCTTTGGTTAATGTCTGTTTTTAGCATACCGAGAACTTTTTCTGCATCTGGATCAGAGAGCATGTAAAAATTTTCATCTATGTTTGCATGATATTCGTGACAAGCTCCTGTGCCGTGTTTGCCCATCACTCTGAGTGATCAATCAAAATAATATTTCCTGAACAGTTATTGATGGCAGTCAAATGTAGATGGAAGACCAAAGAAACGATGAATGGATTGTGTGAAGAATCATATTGGCTAGAAAAGAAGTGACTCCGGAGGTAACGAGTAATCGAGAAGTGTTGAAGGAGAGAGAAGACATGCCTCGCGACCCCAAATAAATTGGTATATGGCAGTCGAATTAAAGTTACTCAATAATTGATGGGTTCAACCACGTCAAATTTTAGTGAACGAGAAAGTCAACTCCGTTTACTACTTGAGATGAAAGATAAGATGAAGATAATCTTACAAGCATCTTAATCATCGCAATTGAGATGTAATCACGACGAGCAAACGCATTTCCTGCGTTGCTTATAGCTTGTTTCCTTCAGATATGTTTAATTACTTCTCAGAAAACACTAATCGGTTTCACTAAACAGTTTTTTTTACAGAAACATGTCGCTTGTGCGTCTGATAGTACTTTCTTAGATAATAATCAGTTCTAGATAATCTATAGAGGACCGATAAGGTTCTTTTACATGATGACTTTCAAGATAACAGTCTGCTAAGTTTATTGAACTCAAGTTTTTGTATTTCACCGTGTTAGGATTTTTAAATAGCCGGGTCGTATTTATCATCATGTCCTTTATAAGGAAAAAGTGCTAAAAACCTACATGTAGGCATGCAAATGAATAAGAAAATAGAAGTTGCGTAGTTCTGAACTCCTGGTATAGACTGATGAAGTTATTACAAGAGCTTTGAAAATAAGCTTCTTATTTAGATAAGTGGAAGGAGGGAAGGGTACGCTTTTCCCTGCGGAAACAACCTGATGGCTAATGAAAATAATTCGAGACGAAAATCAGAGAAATCTTGGCGAAAAATCTGACATAAGATGTTCGGAGACTGTCAAAAATCTTTGAAGGCAGTCTTCTCATCAGATTTAAAGTGGGTAGCTATTGGCAGTCTTTGTAGGTGTTTTCACAGGGATCTTACCCGATATGGTATTAGGTCAAATATGACTGGTCAGCGATCATAAATTTAAATTTCAACACCCACAAAACGAAAGATTATGTCACCGACCGCCATTTCTGTGATTTCACGGTTTTTTTCAACGTGGGCTGCTGGCAGGCCGTAGAAGGCTGAATTTTAAATATAGAATTCAATTTATTGTTAAATTTCGTGAATGTTGGTAGTAAAAATTATGGTAATGCCTTTATTAGTGCAGGCTGCAAAATAAATGTTTCAATTCGAGCACTTTCATGACATGTAATATGTTCAATTTTATGTACTTTTTGTGAAATCACACGAGAACACTGTTGGCAGTGGCACATCCCAATTTATCTTTTGGTCGCATCAAGTCTGCTTCTCCTAATGAGTGTAAAAGTACCCTTAACGCAATCGAACGGTAGTGTTTCCCCCCTATCATTGCGATTTTTTTTGTTCTAGGCCATACCTGTCACAGATATATTAGGGGTCCAAGTTCAAACTTTACTTTTAATACCTCCACGAACCCCGTACTATTAAATGCATCCATCAGCACAATATTTCGAGTGCGTAACGTTGAGTTCTATAGTTACATTGATTTCTCACCAGAAAAAAAGAATCCGTTTTTGCGTAGAGTTACTTAGTTTGATGTAATGCTTGGTTGACGGCGTCGTGAAGGGTTCACTCAGATACACCATTGTCTACATCTCTATCAGCAGTCACCTAAATTTTCATTCCCTTTCTAGTCATTTCATCTTCCATGCATTCATCAATTCACATTCAAAACTTTCCTCCATTTCTTCGTGACTTTGTTAACCCTACAATAAGACCATTCACACTTTACCGATTAAAATTAAAACTCGTCTCAACTAAATTCATTATGCGTTCAGATCTTCGTCTTATCTTCCCCTATCAGTGACTTCAGTCTTATTCACCAGGTCAAGCGGTCAGTTGCAACATAGCTGTTAGATGAGTCATAGATAACTCCGGCGTTGTTATGGTGAATGTAGTAGGGTAAGCGGTCTATGGTATGTAAACATCTGAGTTGTAGGTGACAAAGGTCTCTATTATACTGATTTGTTGATTCAAGGAGCTTGAGTAACTCGATATTATTTAAGATTAGGTTTTGCCCCTCGCGTTACGATTGGAAATTATTAATCGAGAAAGTTTTATAATACTCGGGGATGATGTAGCTTCTCATAGGTGAAAGAATTTTCGAAATCGGATTCAGTCATTCCGAAGTATAAGTTCTACATCCAAACATTTCTATGTTACATTATCTCTCTACACATAATATTAGTATAGATCAGATACCATAGTATAGCACTAAAAGAATTGTCACTTTGTTGTCTAGGATACTATGTATAAAATTTGGCTTTTGTAGCCTAGTGGTCGATGAACCTTTGCTAATTCGTGTTTGCACGAATTCTTAAGCTTTACCAGCATACTTTTTATCAGTACTTAGCTGTGCTTGTTTTTCGTGTTTTAGTATCTAACCTGGTGTCAAAGTTTTAAGTCTAAGTTCGTTTTGCCCCCTAATTTCTTCTGCGTTAAAACCTCTTTCGTTTCTGACCAACTGTATTCGCAAGATCTTGTGTATGTTACTGTTTTTCAGAACAACCTTATCGCTTTTTTAAGTAATTCGACCCAAACGCCCTACACTCTTCAAACAAGGAGCCGTTCACATCACAAATAATCATTACATCAATGTATAAAGTTTTTTGTACGACTTTCACACAAGCTTCATCTGTGAGTCACTCTTCACTTGGTACAGAACAATCTCTTTGTGCGGCAATGCTATCATCGGCTAAAATTGCTGATGGTATCTTGAAGGCAGATAAATAAACAAGACCAAGTTGGGCTGAATTAATTATGTATGGATAATAAACGCGAATTTCAACGGATGTGTTGAAATGAGGATGACGAGACGCGGGTGGGGTGGGAACGTGGAAGGATAACTGTGATGACGCTTACAATGTGCGTTCTAAGATCACAGGAAAATGTCTCAATCAGAGTTTCAATCAGTATGCAAAAAGCTTCTACACGATAGTCTACCAGGCGATTAGAAATTTTAAGGATATTGACGAAACTAGACAGGTTGGTATAAGTGAAAGAGTAGTACGATTTGAAAGGGAAGGCTTAAGTATTCAAGTTTTATTAAGGGCTTCTATCTTGAGCGTAGCAAGAGGCAGGTAATCTGAAAATTGTACCAGGAGTGTAGACTTATATAGGAGAATGGAAGATGGTACTAACAGTACATAGTGAAATAAGGCAAGACTGCCTTTTGTATCATAATATAACACAAATTTGTTAAAAAGATCTTCCTTAGCTACACATTCCCAACTTGTACCTACTAACTAATCTACTTACATACACACATACATACCCAACGCGTAATGGTCTTGTTCTATGGGTCAGGTCTGGCATTTGCGCATTGCCTTATTTGGTACGTGCAAATGTCCACCGTGCCCCTTCACTTCAGCTAAGTCACCAGATTAGGCACCTTACACACTTGTGATTGTGAAATTGTTGGGTACGTGAGTGTACAAGATGAGACTTTTATTTTGCTTGGACAACCTAAAAGAGATACGATGGATGGACTGTTTAAAGGATGTTATGGCCAAAAATGAGGTGACTGCTAAGATGACGAGTTATAGAGAAGTATTTAAGAAGAAGTCATGTCGTGCCGACCCTAAATGAATTGGGATAAGGGCAAGAGAATGATGAACCTGGAGTAAGACTCAAATATTGCCATTACTTCGATTTTCATACACCTCAAGAGGTGAGATGTCCAAAAGGCCGGTAACTTCTTCTTAATTTTTATTATTTACTAGCTGACCCACGCAACTTCGTCTGCGTCACATAATAGAGAAAAACGAAAGGAAAAAAGATCCCCGTTTTGCAACATTTCTCATTCCTGCTCCGCTCCTAATCATAGCGTGATGTTATATAGCCTTCCTCAATATTTTTTTTTTCAATTTGAGCCGGTAGTTCCTGAGATTAGCGCGTTCAACCAAACAAACAAAGAAACTCTTCTGCTTTATAATATTAGTATAGAAGTATAGATTGTTATAGCGCCAACAGAAATCCATATTCTGTGAAAATTTCAACTGTAAACCTATTACGGATCATGAGATATAGACCGCTGCCGGACAGACAGACGGACGGACGGATAGTGGAGGCATAGTTATTAGGGTCCCGTTGGTTAGTAAATTTAAACTAAAACGGTTCTAAGAAACTCTGTTTATGTTCCAAGTAGGGATTATTCAAATACAAACGCTTAGGAATTTCAATTGCGAATATTAAACTGATGATAGTCTCATCCTCGTAGTTCTAGAGGAGATTGCTACAGTAAACGTCGAAACTGTGGATCAATTTACTAATCTTTAGCTGTCTTATCTTTCCATTATGTACGAGCTCTTCTTAGTGTAAACATGTTTTGGCGCGAACTAAGTACCATCTGACTTTGCACAACAGTTGAATAGTCATACATTTTCTACAGACAGGAGTGGACTTAAGGCTGCTCCCTGACCAACCCCGTGCAGGGCACGCCACGATAGTGGCGGTAAGTCCCCTCTTTGAGGAGTGGCTGGAGAGGCGCCACGGCGTCCTCACCTTCCGCCTGACGCAGGTCCTCACCGGACACGGATGTTTCGGGAGGTACCTGCACCGAATCGGGCGGGAGGAATCGCCCGGGTGTCTCCACTGCGAGGATCGACCAGAGGACACGGTGGAGCACACGGTGGAAGTCTGCCCTGCGTGGGCGGAGCTCCGCCGTGTCCTCGTGGCGGCGATCGGCGGCGGCGACCTCTCGCGTCCGGCCCTGGTTCAATCCATGGTCCGGAGCGAGACGGAATGGGAAGCCGTCGCCTCCTTCTGCGAAGCAGTAATGCTAGCGAAGGAGGTGGCGGAACGAGAGAGGGAGAGATCCTCTCTTCCCGGCCGCCGCGGGAGACGCAACGGGCGTCGGGGGCCACGTGGTGGCTACCGGCCACCGTAGATGCGGGCCTGTGGACGGCTGGCTATGGGCTAGCTAGCCGTCCGGCCGTCTAACGACGACGACAGGCCGTGTCGACGGCGCGTTCGTGTTCCACGCGCGCCTCAAAGAGTGTCAGCAAAAAGAGAGGGGCCCGCAAGGGCCGAAGCCTGCCGGGGTTGCGGGCCTGTTCGAAAGAGATACCGCGGCCCCGGAACGTAAAAGGCGAGGAAGGAACATGGATGGTTTTTAGTCAGTAAGAGTCTGACACTCCCTCCCGCTCCGCCCAGAGTGGGGGGGGGTCATTTGATGATTTCCCATCCTTAAAAAAAAAAAAAAAAAAAAGGCTGCTCCCTGACGCATCCTCACAAAATCGCTTTCCCAAACCAGTCCTTTGAAGTAAATCGCCAAAAGCTACACAAATAAGCTGAATCAATAAATAAAGGTGCACTAATAACATCCTGTTTGCTTACAGACGGACAAACGGACGGACATACAAAGGAACGCATTATTTGATCTGTAGTCTTTGTTCTGAGCAGGTTAACGACTGGTGGGATTATGTTGGAGGTTGGAGTTACATTTTGTGCGTTTAGTTGGCAAAAAAGATATTGCATGAACTTTTTTTGCTTTCGCTGACGTAAGGGTTTTTCAAAGATCGAGTACTTATTTGTAACTGATTCACGCCTTGCGGATTTTAACAATTACGAAAGAGATGGCGATCAATGGTTATATCTTCTTTATAAATACGAGTATCTACATATGTGAACAAGTCTTTAAACTCAAGGTTTGACAAAGACAGGATTTAACAGAACATTTCATCATTTCAGCCGTAAGACGTCCAATGCTGGACATAGGAATCCCCCAAGTGTCACCAGTTCACCACATTCATTTTCGGCTACAATTCTAAACTTTCTTTGAAAATATTTTCTTACAGGACCTCACTTTCGCCAGCCACGACTAGAAGACCAAAGGAGCAGCAGACACCACTGCATTATTGAAAGTGCAAGCTGCAAATGATTGACATCTAACGCGTGGCCTGGATGCAGAAATCTCTACGATGCAACTAAGTGTCCTGTTAAGGATCTAAGGCGATTCAACATGCGACTTGCGATACGACTTGTGATGCGACTTGCGACGAGACTTGCTAGCTTGCCACTCAACTTGCGACAACTTTTCATGCGACTTTCGACACTACTTGAATAGACTCGGTTGGGACTTTGTAATAAAAGTAGTGGACTGTATTAAAATAGGTGTAATACCATAATTAACAGTTACAACAAATAATGAAGACTGTACAAAGAAATGCCCGGAGTGGCCGGCGTCTGTGAGCTCAGTGAGTGGTAGGGCGCGCAGCGCCGCTCGCGTTGCCGGGTTCGGTACCCCGAGCCCCGCGCCATCCCCGCGGTCGTCCACGCATATGTGAGGCGCCGACATACTCCCCGGGTTGAAGAGAAGTCTTCAATCTTCGACTGGTAGGGGGCAGATGCAGTTGAAAGCACGCCGAATGGTGCCCCGCTTCGTCTTCATCTCAGCCACTCTCGTGACCCCGTCTACGCCGGGATAGGTCTTCGTGACCCGACCCAGGGACCAGAGCAGAGGTGGCGTCGTCTTGTCCTTGATCAGGACTAATGACCCCGGCTTCACTTCGCCTCTAGAATCAAACCACTTTGATTTCGCCTGCAGCAGAGAGGTATATTCATTATGAAATCGTCCCCAGAAGTGTTGCCTGATGAGCTGAATCCGCTTCCAACGATCCAGCCGCGTAATGTTGGCTTCAGTCAACTGAGGATATGGTACTGATGAGAATGGTCGTCCAATTAGGAAGTGAAAGGGAGTAAGAGCCGAAAAATCGTTGGGGTCAGAAGAAAGAGGAGTAAGAGGGCGGGAATTCAACACCGCCTCTATGTGAGTGAGACAGGTAGCCATCTCCTCGAAAGTGAAGTGGGTAAGATGCAGTAACCGTTTTAAATGATGCTTACATGATTTTACAGCAGCTTCAGCCAATGAATTAAAATGAGGGCTATAAGCAGGCGTGAAAATGAATTCAATGCCTTCCTGCGCCATTTCAGATGCAACATTATTTTGATGATTGCAAGAACCTACACATCTCATTTGATGCGCCTACGAAGTTAGTCCCGTTATCGGACGTGATGCTTCGAGGCTTGCCACGACGCGCCACGAAACGATTTAAAGCGGCCATGTAGGCCTCAGTAGTGAGGTCGGTGACGAGCTCCAAATGTATGGCTTTGACTGCCGAGCAAACAAAGATGCACATGTAGGATTTTGTCAGTTTGCATCCTCGGCCTTTACGATTGGCCACCAATACTGGCCCAGCATAGTCCACGTAACAATTTAAAAAAGGAAACTCAAGATTAGTTCTTGAACTCGGTAGTTGACCCATTATAGGCTGTACGTTCTGAGCCTTGTGTCTGAAACATTTAAGACATTTATTCACGACAAACCTAGACAAGTTTCTGCCACCTAGAGGCCAATAAGTTTGTCGTATATGAGACAATAACAACTGCGGACCAGCGTGCACGAGCTTTAAATGTTGCATTTGAAATATAAGTTTTGTAAGTACGTGCTTACTGCATAAAACAATAGGATGTTTCACCTTAAAATCGTAGGGGGAGTTATCGAGCCTCCCGCCCACGCGAATGATGTTATGATTGTCTATGAACGGTGTCAGAGGAAGCAATCTACTTTTGCGTGGTAATTTTTGTCCAGACTTTAACAAATTATACTCTTCAGGAAACATTTCAAGCTGTGAATAGTGTATAATTAAATTTAATGAATTTTCAAGTTCCGTTACTGAAAAATTACCTTGCAATTTATTTTTATTTTTTACATTGTAAATAAAACGTTGTACATATGTAAATATATTGTGTATTTTTGTTAGGCTAGAATACTTTAGTAATAAATCATGAATGATTGATGAATGAATGGTAAGGTCTGAATGATTACTACTGAATGAATGGTTGTTGCTATCACCACTAATGAAATGAGTCACTACTTCCGGCAGACTATCCTTCCCGGTGTTTGGCATGCTGGGCCACTCGTTTTCACTATGCTGTAAAAATGAGGGTCCAGACCACCACAGTGGCTCGTTTATGAGAACGTCGGCCCTCTGACCGCGGGAAACAAGATCCGCCGGGTTGTCCTTCGACGGTACGTAGCTCCAGGTATGACCACATGTACTCTCCTGTATTTCATTGACTCTGTGTCTGACAAAAGGCTTTAATTGATTTGAAGGAGTAGAGAGCCAACCCAGGACTATGGTTGAATCACACCAGAATCTACATTTATGAATGGGCATGGTAAGCGATTCCTGAACCTTAGTACACAGCCTTGCACCTAACAAAGCTCCACAAAGTTCAAGCCTCGGTATCGTCGTTGGTTTGATGGGCGCTACACGATTTCTAGAGACTAGAAGTTGTACGCCCATGGATCCACTGCCATTACATGACCGAATGTACACACATGCGCCATACGCCTTCTCGGACGCATCGGTAAAGACGTGTACTTCATGCGTAATAGAGTCTTCACGCAAAACCCAACGAGGAATTTTTATGTTATTCAATGCTGTTATTGTGCCTTCAAATGTAGACCAAAGGTTTTTGATGTCATGTGATACTTCATCATCCCAGTCATATTTATCTAACCAAAGACGCTGCATTATCATCTTCGCTTCGACGACGCACGGACCTACGAGGCCTAGTGGGTCAAAGATCATACTGATGACAGAAAGGACATGACGTTTGGTGACTTTAGTAGTGGAGGTGATATTTATATTATAAGTAAGTAAATCAGAGTCACAAACCCAGTTAAGACCTAAAGTTTTAGATTGAGATGAGTTTGGACCTTGCTCAGAAAATTTTAAAGTATTATGTAACTCGTTACTATCAGTGATTTGTTTGAGAATTTGAGGATTATTTGACCGCCATTTACGTAAGTTGAATTTTGCAGATGCTAGAACCGAATGTACCTTTTTAGAAATGTCAACAGTATCAGCTATGGTATCCCCTCCACTAAGAAAGTCATCAACGTAGAAGTCACGTCGTATGGCACATTGGACACGACTGTCCTCAATGGTATCAGCTAGACTAACAAGACATTGAGTGGCTAAATAGGGTGCAGAAGCGGTACCATAGGTAACCGTGTTTAAAGTGTAGGTTCTAAGAGGTTCTGAAGGTTCATACCTGAAAATTATTTTTTGAAGAGGTCTTTGGACTGGATGTATCTCAATGGCTCTGTACATCTTTTCTACGTCACCTGAGGCCACGTACCTATGCTGACGAAAACGTGTTAAAATGGAAAACAGATCGTCTTGAACTACGGGACCGACCATCTGAATGTCGTTAAGTGACACGCCCGAACTGGTCGAAGCTGATGCGTCGAATACTACGCGTAGTTGTGTAGTGGTACTAGAACTGCGAATAACTCCGTGATGTGGAATGTAATATTTTTTATTCATGGAGTTTTCTGGTGGAGTAGTACAGTCTGAGTCTAACGTCATATGACCTAGGCGCTCATATTCTCTCATGAACTCGTTATACTTATTATGAAATAATGGATCGCGTTTAAATCGCCGTTCAAGGGAAAGAAAACGATTTCTAGCATTAGTAAAAGAATTACCTAATGTACTAGGATCCCCTTTTAAAGGCATAGTGACGACGAATCCTCCACTATCATTACGTACAGTGGTTTGAACAAAAGATTGCTCACACATTCTCTCTTCTAGTGAGAGGGAATGTTTTGAAGCGACGTTGTCAAGCTCCCAAAAATAAGTAAGGTCGGGAGTGACATTGGAATGATGGCAAAACTGAATAGCGGAAAAACATGATTGACGCGAAATACTACCTGAAACTAACCATCCTAACTTGGTCTCGCATAATTTAGGTAGGTTTTTCCCTAAGTCTATCGTTTTGCTACCTAAGACGTTCCAGAAAACTTCAGCCCCTACCAGGATGTCTACGACCGACGGAACATTGAAGTTCGGGTCTGCTAGCATTAGACCTGAAGGAATAGGGACGTGTTGAATTTGTACGAATGAAGACGGTAGAACCTTTGTGATTTCAGGCAAAATGTGACACTCGATATCTACAGTAAAGGCACAGCATAAAGACTCTATTGAGAGGTGACAAGACTGTGTACTGGTGGATATGTGATTATTAATACCCGTTACCTTGGTGCTCGTACCGTGTCGTAACAAACCCAGCTTCTCTGACAAGCTCTGCGTAATAAAGTTCGCCGTACTGCCGTTGTCCAGTAGTAGGCGCGCAGTGTATTTCTTACCCGACACGCCAGTCACGTTCACCATCGCTGTGGACAGTAATACATGCGCAGAAGTAGCAAGCTGCATGGAATTGGCTGAAAGCGACACATTTGAAGAAGGCGAAGCAGAAGGCATGACAGAAGGCAATGGATTGGAAGCAAGTTGTGGCTCGTTTGATTCTAAATGTAAAAGCGTATTGTGTTTTGTTGTGCAGTATTTGCAATGTGTAAATCTACATTTGCTAACATTGTGTCCAAAGCGTAAGCAATTAAGACACACTTTAAATTGCATTGCCTTTTGTAAGCGACTTTCGATGGACAAGTTTCTAAAAGATTCACATTTAAATAATGTATGTGCTTGGGAGCAAAGTGGACATTTACTGTTTTTATTTATTTTATGATTATCCAGTTTTTTATTTGTTTGATCAGGCTTAGAGTCAGTTTTGTCGGAATTAAGGCTGTTGTTTAAAGCGACAACAGTATTCCGGCCGATAGTGCCATGACTGGACTCCACTGACTCCAACCAGTCCGCTTTCCTGCTTAAAAATGAACAAAATTGTGTTATAGTCGGATCGTCTTTAAAAGTATTTCTGTGCTCTTCCCATGCACGTAGTGTTGTTGAGTCTAATTTTTTGACCATGAAATAAATTATGATATCATCCCAATATTGAGTGGGCCTTTTTAATGTTGTAAGGGCCCTAATATTTTTATTAATAATGTTGACAAGGTTTCTTATGGAAACGCTTGTCTCGTTTGTTATTGGTTCGGCATCAAACAAGGCTTGATAGTGGTTGTTCACTAACAGTCGGTCATTGTTGTACCGTTCGCACAACAAGTCCCACGCTACTGTATAATGGTCGGCTTTAAAATCTATGTTTTTAATAATTAAAGCCGCGTTTCCCTGGAGTGAAGCTCGCAGATAGTGGAACTTGTTAATGTCACTTATGCTAGCGTTGTCGTGAATCAATGACCCAAAGGTATCCCTAAATTCAAGCCAGCATTGGAAGTTCCCATCGAAATGAGGCAAATCTATCTTGGGCAAACGAACAAAAGAATTCCTAAATGAAACATGTGCACCTGAGTCAACATCTTTGAAGCCCGCCTCCGACGCAGCACCGTTGGCCGAGACACCGAGCAGGCTGCGCGTGAGTGCCACCAGGTTGAAGAACTGACGGTCAAAGTCCTCACGCTCAGTCAACGCAGACTCGTCATCATCGGAAAGTACTTCGATCTGTGTCTGAAAGGCGTCAAATTCGGTGTGTAAGTTTTCGAATCTATTAAAACGCTCCTCTAAATCTAAACGTTGCAACTCAGATACCGCGGAACTGCTTTTTACTAAATTTAAATAGTTGCTGTAAATAGTAAGCTTCGATTTAATTGAACTACGCTTCTTTATTAATGTTTTAATGTTATCTGCCATTGTTAAATAAAAAATAACAGCTGTACGCACTGATGCTAATGATCTTAATAGATAAAAAACGGCAAAACAGCTGTGCGTTAGTGAAAGGATTCGAGAATCACTGTCAAGGTCAAGTACTCAACACGTGTTATCGTCGTGCAAATCAGCTAATTACCACGCGTTTTTAAATAAAATATGCGTGTTACACAAGCAGTGAAATGGATTATAATGGGAAAGCACTTATTTTGAAAGACTGTATGAATATAAAAGATGAGAAGATAAAAGACGATTTTTTCGGCATGAAAAGAAAGCAGAAAAAAAACTAATTGGAACGGACTCACTCAAATACAGTATTATACTCCCGTAAGTATGACATGAGCTCCCACGATGACGATGCAGGCTGCTTCGGGAACGACTCCTTCGCTTCAATCTTCGTGGTCGTACCGCGTGGCGTTCGCGCGCGGTCAAAGTCCGCACAGGTGGACACGACGACCGATGATGTTGACGGCGTTAATCACGGCAATACCGATAATCAATTACGGCAATCGAAGGACCAATGAATAGACTCGGTTGGGACTTTGTAATAAAAGTAGTGGACTGTATTAAAATAGGTGTAATACCATAATTAACAGTTACAACAAATAATGAAGACTGTACAAAGAAATGCCCGGAGTGGCCGGCGTCTGTGAGCTCAGTGAGTGGTAGGGCGCGCAGCGCCGCTCGCGTTGCCGGGTTCGGTACCCCGAGCCCCGCGCCATCCCCGCGGTCGTCTTGTTTTTTAATTGTTGGGTTAGGCTTAGGTCATTTGACTTAGCTTTGCATAGATTTTATAGTCTAGAAAAGAGACTGCACAAGAATGTTAATTTGTTAGCAGACTACCAAAAATTTATAGACGAATATATAGAGCTTGGTCATGGGCACTATGTAGACCTTGCCTTATACAATTTCAGTGATGACCCAATTTATTTCATGCCGCATCATGCTGTAATAAATGAACACAGCAAAAGCACAAAAACAAGGGTAGTGTACGATGCCTCTATGAAAACGACTAATAAGGTCTCATTGAACGATATATTGCTAAACGGACCAATGGTTCAGAAAGAATTATTCGATATTGTCTTGCTATTCAGAACTGGAAAATATACAATAAATGCTGATATAAAAAAAATGTTCCGCAATATCTTGGTAAACCCGGAGCACACCTCACTCCAGAATATTTTATGGCGTGAGAACCCTCATCAGGCGGTAAAGTGCATGCGACTTGATACTGTGACGTATGGCGTCAAGTCATCGACTTACTTGGCAACACGCTGTTTATTGGAGCTGGCAAATAGATATGAGCATGACTTTCCTTTAGCTTCGTACATAATAAAAAATTGCACATATGTCGACGACATATTATATGCATGTGCCGATTTGAATACATTATTTAATGCGAAAAATGAATTGCGTGAAATGCTAAGTTATGCAAGCTTTGGTCTGCACAAATGGGCTTCTAATACAACTGGGGTTCTGTCAGATATACCTGAAAGAGACCAGCAATTCACTGAGCTTGATTTTCTGCAAGATAACTTAAGCATGAAAGCTTTAGGACTTACATTTGATGTTAAAAAAGACTGTTTCATAATCAGCAGTCCTACAGCTTTCAATAAAAATCAAATCACAAAAAGGGAAGTGCTAAGTTATATAGCTAAATTCTATGATCCCATGGGATTTGCTGGGCCTGTTATCATAAAAGCAAAGAGTTTTATGCAGAGGTTGTGGTCGCTTACTTTAGGGTGGGATGCTTCCTTGCCTGACGATTTGGCCGATGAATGGTTAGAGTTTTCCAAAGGTCTAGCTACTATGCAACCAATCTATTTAGATAGACACATTCCAACAGCTGATGCAGCTGAAGTGCAGCTGATAGGTTTCGCTGACGCGTCAAGTACAACAGGCTATGGTTGCTGTGTCTACCTACGAGTGGTCGACAAAACAGGTAAGTCTGAGTTATACTTGCTCTGTTCTAAGTCGCGAGTTAATCCACGCTCAAAACCTCAAAGCATACCACGATTAGAACTCAATGCTGCATTGCTTTTATCCACATTCATGGAAAGGGTGCATGATACCTTATCCAAGGCCATGATGATTGATAGAGTCTATTTGTTTACGGATTCAAAAATAACTTTAGCTTGGATAAATACTCATGCTGCCAAACTACAAGCTTATGTATCAAACAGAGTAAGTGTAATTCAGCAAAAAACTGGAAAATGGGCATGGTCTTATGTACCATCGGTAGATAATCCTGCTGACATTATTAGTAGGGGTATTACACCACAGGAGCTTTCGACTAGCGAGCTCTGGTGGAAGGGGCCAAAGTTTCTGCAAGATAAATATGATTTTAATAAAAATAATAAATTAGACTTACCTGTTGAGTTACCTGAGATGAAAAATAATGCTGATAATAAAGTAGTACTTACCACTGTTGACTCACACGAATTTCTTCAGAATTTCCTAGAAAGGTATTCCGATATAGACAAGATGATACGGGTTCTAGGATACGTTTTTAGGTTCTATCATAATGTGAGAAGTGGTACAAAAAATGCAGATAAGGTGCTTAGTTCTGATGAGTGGGAGCAAGTCTTGCACACTATATTAAAGCACGAGCAAGCAATTCATTTTAAAGATGATTTGCAATTATTGCGTAAAGGCGACTGTATGCAAGGCCCGCTGAAATCTCTACATCCTTTCATAGACGAGAAGGGATTGCTTAGAGTAGGTGGACGATTAGATAACTCTGATATACCGCTATCTCAAAAACACCCTATCATTTTGCCCAAGACATCTAGGATAACTGGTCTAATAATATTAAATGAGCATATTAGGCTATTACACGCTGGGCCGAAATTATTATTAGCTAACCTGAACCAAAAATATTGGTTAATAAATGGGATAAGACAGGTTAAAAAAATTACTCACAAATGCTTGGTATGTTTCAGGATGAAAGCTGGTGCAGCGAGGCAGCTAATGGGGTCCTTGCCTCAAGACAGAGTAACTGCATGCCGACCATTCCAAAAGATAGGCATCGACTTCGCTGGGCCAGTCAAAGTCAAAAATTCAAGAATCCGGAAAGCCATAATCACGAAGGGCTATGTGTGTGTATATGTTTGTTTTGTCACCAAAGCAATTCATTTAGAATTAACTTCAGACATTTCCACTGACGCTTTTTTAGCGAGCTTTAAACGATTTATAAGCAGACGTGGCTTGCCCAGCGACGTCTATTGTGACAATGGTGGATGTTTCCGTGGGGCAAGGAACCAGCTAGCTGAGCTGTACAATTTATTAAATTCTGCCAATCATCAGATGCCTGTGCAAACTTATGCAGCTAAGCAGGGTATAAAGTTTCACTTCACACCTAGTTACAGCCCAGTATTCGCTGGACTTGCGGAGGCGTCGGTGAAAGGCATGAAATTCCATTTAAAACGAATCATATTAGATGCTCAATTAACGTATGAACAATTAAATACCGTATTATGTCAAATTGAGGCGGTCCTTAACTCGCGCCCAATGTTGCCTCTCTCTCAGGATGTAAATGACTACTGCTATCTTACTCCGGGGCATTTTTTAATAGGATCAGCCTTAACAATGTATCCAGAAACAAACATTTCAGAAACCAAAGCCAATAAGGTTTCATTTTGGCAGCAAAGTATTCAGTTAAAGCAAAGGTTTTGGAATGCTTGGTACAAATATTATTTAAACACTTTACAACATAGAAATAAGTGTCTTCTTCGTCGAGCGTCAAGCGACGCGCACGTGCGTCACTTGTTTTCTTTAGTATTGTTGTGTCGCAATACGCATGTCTTGTAACCAAGAGATAAGTACTGTTATATCCTGTGTTGATTGATAGCTGAATAAAATGAGCATGCTCAACACGTAACAATTAATGCATGCGATTATACTAAACAGTGATCCGATCACGGATATGAGTTTCATGAAAATTTATGAAACGCAAATTGTATGTTTGTCTAGATGAATATCTGATGTACACGTGGATAATGGCAGTGAAGATGTGGAAAGTTCAGAAATCTTAGCTATTCAGGGAATGTTCTGGATGAAGATCCTGGCACAAGTACATGAGCTAAGAGAGCCCTAAACCCAGCAGTGGATGAAGTACTGAAAACGATGATGATGATGATGACCAAGGTGTACGCTTTTCTCTAGTGATCAATGAATTCTGTCCAGTGAAAAGTTCTGTTAGAAAAGTTAGGACCTCCTAAGGACCTAGACAAATTGCCTGCCATTACATCAGCGATAACAGTGACGAAGAAGTCAAAATGTATCGTTAAAAGCAAACTCGTTGGAATACACGGCAATAATAACTTCTTGTCTATCCCTCAGAGTTGCGTATGGTCTTACTTTTGGACATTCTCAGTAAGTACCTTAACCTGGTAGCCAACTCAACTACGATTGACCTAATTAAACTTAGGGGGCTTAGCCAGAATAGCCCGCGAAATCCGAATATTCTTACGTCTTCAATTTGCAGGTCTATAATAATTCAAATCATCAATTCACCCCTCCAAGATCATTTAATCCTGATGAATGAGTTTTTAATGCGTTTAATTCCTTTGAACGACTAGTTCAATGGAATTAAATGCTTATAACTCTGTAAAGCCATATTTGTCACGGTCGCGAATCAAATTATTTTAATCAACATACAACCTACACTGACCTGCCAATTGCAAAAAACATAAGAAAATAATGTTGCGGGCTTCCCTGAAGTTTCTACCACAGTTAAGGACATGAGTCAGACTGGTTCAAAAAAACACACGAGGCAGTCTTTGCAGACTGCTAAGAATCGTTAGATGACGGTCACGTGAGTTAACTGATTTGTTCATTCAAAAAGTGCTCAACGCGCCTAATGAAGTTTTCAGTTCGTCCGCAATTTCTCCGTACCAGTTCCACAGAACCTTTATGAATCCCCCTACCTACACAAGCTACCTCATACAGTCAGTAACCATCTTTACATCACATCACGTCACCAGAACTAAGGTCCATGTTCACCGAAAAGATAACGGTCTGATTATCTACCGTGCGTTCCGAGATACGATATAATCACTCACAGCGCTCACAGCAATATTTTGCGTACCGTTTTAGTTTTCACGATTATGACAGCTAAGATCTGTCATTATGTCAGTTGACAGCCTCACGGTGATATTCCTTTAGGGCATGGTCGGTGTAATCGCAAGATGGCGCGTGTCATGACGTCATCAATGACAACTCAAGGAACATTGATATCGCGCTTATGATCGCGCTCACGGCAACTCGGAACGGGTTTATGAACGCTCATAGCGTTTACAGTCTATCTCGGAACGCACTGCTAAAAACAACTGTCACTGTGACATGTTCCCATGCAAAACAGATTTTTAGATAATCAGACCGTGATGTGCCGTCATCTTTTTGGTGAAAATAGTCCTAAGACAAGTGAACAAGTATGGTACAGATCATTACATAGTCTCTAATGTACAGTCGTGACCGTTTATACGCCGCTCACGAGCACTCAATGAATATTGACGACTGTCCTCCACCAAAGTGACAATTTATAGCGCACGATGGATTTACTAAGTGAACATGGCGCTTGAAGTTACACAGAACAATGTAAAGAACAGTAATTTTATCATGTTGATTTTATATTTACTAGCTCATAACATAAATCAGGTCTGCAATCTTTGGAAGAGTTAGGGTGAGGTGTACCTAAAGTACACCCACATTTTGCCCGTTATTTTGAATTCCTATGCAATATGGGGCGAATACATTGGCATGAATCTGGCTCCAACCATGGCTGCTGTCTATCATGGCCTCATGGGGTTTAGGTTTCCGTTCATTTAGTTTCATTTAGTCCTTGAGGTGGACCATTGTGCGTGACCATGACTGCTCCTGAGAAATTACTTTATTCTGGATTTTTAAATATCGCTGGACATTAACACACGGCGCCATCTAGTGCCACACTAAGCAAGACTTGTGTTGTGGACACCAGATAGTTGATATACTACATTATATACTTTTTTGTTTGTAAATACATACTTACTATACATATAAACATCCATGACTCGGAAACAAATGCCCATGCTCATTCCTATTGGAAACCACTTAATAACACTTTGACCGAGCCGGGAATCGAACTCAGGACCTCATGCTTAGCAGTCACGCTGGCAACCACTAGACCAACGAGGTAGAGGAATTGATTAATACTAGGGAAGCATAAAGAAAAGAATGAGATCTAGCGCCTTGTTCGATATTACTTACGGAATTCTTAGTGAGTATTTTCGGAAAAATATGTTTAGCTTGTGATTATGATGGTGATGTTGATAAAACATATCATAGCGCAACTTTTTCTTGACATAAATAAATACCGTTGGACATTACACACATCGCCATCTAGTGCCACACTAAGCAACGAGGCTTGTGTCGTGGCCACCAGATAGTTAAGATGCATACATAGATACTTTTTTTTTTTGTAAATTCATTTGTTATTAATATAAATAGCCATGACTCGGAAACAAAATGCCCGTGCTCTCACACAAACATTTGCCCCTACCGTGAATCGAATCCGGGACCCTAAGATCGCAGCCTCACTACTGCTGCGCCAATCGTGCCGACATACAAATCAAATTGCCCTACCGTTTTCTGCCTATATGGTGGAGGCGCCAAATCGTGCATGTAAGAGCTTTTAGACCGTGTTACAAAGCATTGGCGACGTGACGCTTGTGCGCAAAAAGACTGGTCTTTTAAGACGCGTGCGCAGAATTGATTATACCTGATGTCTAGACCGAAAAACACTAAAAATTCCAAGAACGGAATCTAAGTTTTTCACATGACCTAGGCACAAATTATTCTTGTCTAGCTTTCCCATACTCGTTTCTGAAGTTGGTATTACAGATTCCGTTTTTTAAAATCAAATACTGCTTAAACGAGTTCAAATATTGATATTTATCTCGATTAACGTAAATCTGTCGTTAAATTAATGGCTGTTTCACGACTAAATTCACTGTCGAAATCCAAATAATTAAATTGATTTCTTAAGCCCGTATCATGCGCCATTGCAATTTTTTTATAAAAATCTAAATTAATTCGTCAAACCTCATTAATATAATCAATTACACGTTTTTCAATCACGTAATTAAGTTTTTCGTAATCAATAAGCAAATTGTGACAGTTGGTAGTAATAAAAAGATAAAATATAACAAAAGAAACCTTTTTTTACCTTTTTGAGATGTTTGTTGACCCATTTTGTGAATGTCTTCTTTTGTATCGCGTCACGCTCATCTGTAAATAAGAAACACAATTCATTAGTTGAATACAAAATGTTGATTGATTAGGAACTCAGCCTTCATTGGGTCTGTGGTGGAATAAGGCCCACTGCTTTTCATAAAGAGGAAGCCTAAGTCCCAGTAGTGGGAACGTTAACGCGCCGTACTTTTTATGGTCCTTCGAACCGGGGTCTCAATTTGATTGAGGTATTTCTGATTACCATTAATTAACGTATCATGTTTATTACATAAAGCTCGGTAATTATTAATATGTATTTTTAAGTTAATGATAAATGTATGTTATGTATGCCAAAACTATTTTCGCTTTGACTCCATCCTGTATTTTTTTTTCTATGCATGGTTTCGTTTCGGATTTTTTTTTCAGTATAGTTCTATCTTTTCAGATATCTTTAGACGAAAAACAATGACTTTCCTGCATAAAACACAAAAAAAATACGTAATAAATTCCAAGAATGCTCATCACCATTAAAAAAAGCACAGTTTGTGTATTCTATCAAAATATAACACAACCGAATTAAACAGCTGTCAGCCAGGTCAACGAACTTGGGCTGGATAGATAACATTCTTATTTGGTCTATTAATACTTGGACTATTTTGGCGCGCGGGGCTAGTTGCCAAATTATTTGTAGATCGGAAGTACGATGTATGGGAACTGTCTACACTTTTTACAATGATTGGATATTGGATAGCCGTTTTCTTTTTGTAAAGTTTTTTCCTGGCATTGTTATAGAAATGATTATAGATTTGATCTTTTATAAAGAAAAATGTATGAGGAATTGCGAACTGGTAGATAAGCAAGCTATCAAAAACTTTGATATAGGAAATCAATTGAAATCATTGACCTAGGTATTCATAGAATCGATAAAAGACAGGAACAAAGAATTGACAAACGTATTGAATACATACTCGTACATTATTGAAGCATTCAAAGTACTCTTCAAAAAAACGACATTTCTTTGTGTTGAAAGCTAGACTGAAAAAGTCATAATATTAATAAAATACACTAAAGAAACCATTACAAATACAAGAAAAACTAGAAAACGAGTTCAATTACATTTAACACGTTGCGGGACGGTAATGACTTTTTCAAATTATGCAATATGACAGTAAAATTGCCCATACAAGTTACGACCACTGCTATATCCGTACTTACCTAGAGCATAATATAAGAATAATAATATAACGATAGTACTTTCATAGCCGTATGCCGGTTATAGCCGTACTGTCATTTAATTATGCATAAATGACATATTAGAATTACACTACGGCTATTCCCGTAATCGGCTATAGCCGTACCGTATTTTATAAATATTTTACGATTTCAAAATATGATGCTACGGCTTTTGCAGTATCATAGGAATGTAAGTTGTTTTCAAAATAAAATCAACATTTAAAAGAATACTTAGCATTTATTGAATCACATAATGTAGTATCTAATATCTAATACTCAAAAACAGTAATTAAAGAAACTTCTAATCAGTGCCATGTAATCAGAACAATTAAATTGACCTTAAATCTAGTCTTCTCGATTATTTGCATCTTGCTGAATATGCCCATGCAAAATGTGCCAATCTTCAAAACACTCAGGACACAAAGGTGTTCTTTTCACACATCCCTTGCAGATATATTTAGTTTCCTTTCGCTTGTTTACCTTAGTGCACAATTTGCAATTTAAATATTTGAATTTTCTTTTGTTGCCATCTGAGGTTGGAGGTAGCATCACGACTGGCCAGTGACCTTTCATTACAGCAACGCTACACTCTTCAGCAACATTTTGCCTAAATCTTCGGCTGCTGTACACACTATCTTTTCTTACCACATCGGAACCTTTTATATCACCAGAAATCTGACACATTTCCTTTATCAATTGGTCTCTGAACTCAATAGACTTATATTTTTGATTCTTTTTCACATAAGTCTTGTACAGATAAAATGCGTTCCAGACAGCTATATCGAGGCAGTGAAAGATAACCCTCTTATACCATCTTATGCTTTTGCGGGGGGATGAGTAATATGAAGTCATCTGATCGACCCTATCTACTCCCCCCATAAAAGTGTTGTAAGCAGCTACTTCGGCGGGTTTGGTTCCTAATTTACCATGTCGATTTGGTACTTGTTCTAGCTTTGGGTGATCCCGAGTAGAAATCGTATAAACCGGTCTTTTATCTCTCCACATCGAAACATAAATTTGGCCTTTGCGATACCAGTAATAATCTCCCTTTTTTAGTTTTAGACTTGTTAGTACCCTTGGGTTGCCTTTACGGTTTTTTCTCAATGTCCCACAAGAGTGTGTCCGCAAATCAAGTAACTTTTGCGACAACTCTACTGAATTGTAAAAATTATCCATGAAAACATGGTGACCTTTGAGCACATATGGTTCCAATAATTTCAGCACGATATTTTGAGTTTTCTTGCCTGTTTCAGCAGATGCATCTTTACCACGGTACATTATCATATCAAGGACATAACCGCTCGCAGTTGTGAGGACGTAGAATTTGATACCATACCTCGCTTTCTTAGACTTTATGTATTGACGAAAGATTACTCTACCCCGAAATAGAATAAGGGATTCGTCTATGGATAATTCTTTCGAAGGACCGTAGATAAGCTGGAAGTTATTATTCAAAGCTTTTATAAAATCAAGCACTTTGTGTTCTCCCTTTGCTTGATCATCCGCTACACACAGACATCTTATGACTTGTTCAAACCTTCTACCAGATGTTACATGTTGAAAAAACGGATGGTAGTACAGCGGATCATTAGAAAAAAAATACCGTCTAAGGGGAAATTTCAATTGCCCTTGTAGAAGGCATATGCCGAAAACAGATAGTATTTCCTGCCTATCCACAGGTCGGAATTTATAGTGACGACTGTTCCTAGTGCGTGGCCCACCTTGACCAGTTAGTCTTTCACCATATTTATTAGTACATTCAACTATGTGATCAATTAGGTTTTCCGGAAAAACCAATTTGAACATATCTAGTGGCGTTTGAATGCTATTTACATCAAATCTTGGTCCCGACGAGGACTCCTCAAAGTGGAAATCAGCGATTGGTATAGTCGTTTGCGACCACTCTTCATTGTTTTGGAGCTGCTCTGAATCGGTAGCCTCTGGAGACGGAACGAAAATATCCATATCGTGAAAATTATCATTGGCAGGTTGTGCACCAGGCTGTTCTATCTCTGGAGACTGAAAGGAGAGGTCCAAGTCGGTAGGCTGCAATAAATCACTAGCTCCTTGGGCAACGGGCTGTTCTGACTGAAGGGCTGGATACTGCTGGGGTGGACTCTCCGGCGCATTGTTATCGCTACTAGACGATGAATTATAACGGCGGCGGTGGCGCGCTGAAATTCCATTGAAGCCAATTTCATCGTCGGAAGAATCTGATTCAGCAGATGGACGATAATCTTTGTCAGAATCATACTCTCCTCCATCGTCGTGGTACGGGTCTTCATTATTGTCGCTGGATTCCGGCGTTGAAACTTCTTCCAGAAGACGACTAATGCGGTTCGAATGTTTATTTGAATCCATCTAAAACAAACCAAATGATCATTCACTTACACATCAGAATACCTACTCGCCTTTGAAATAGATTTATCCGTCTACATAACCTTGTTTGCTAGCCTAAGTGTACCTATAACAAATTATTATAAATACTTCCAGAAGACGACTAATGCAGTTCGAATGTTTATTTGAATCCATCTAAAACAAAACAAATGATCATTCACTTACACATCCGAATACCTACTCACCTTTGTAGTAGATTTATCCGTCTACCTTATTTGCTAGCCTAAGTGTATAACAAATAATTATAAATACAAATATCAGTCAAAATACTCACGTTAGTCCATAAATATGGTGAACAAAAAATGGCGCGAAAGTCGACGAACACAACTTCATTCAACCGCGCGTGGCGTGACACTACTCGAGCCGTTCGCATAGAATCTTTAGAGACCGATTACGGGTATAACCGTAGTGTGCGTGCGAGGACTTCATAGTAAACGCACTCACACATATATTTTCAATGTGTGACTTTGTGCGTTATAATGCTCCTATACGTATGAAGGATTGATGTGATACGACAGTAAAAACGGTCTTCCTTGTTCCTCTATACGAAATTTCACTGTAATGCCCGTACCTCATTTTAGAAGACTTTAAAATTGTACGGCGGCGCCCGTACTGTCATTTTTAAACTTCAAAAAATCTACTGCTAATTCAGTGCGTCCCGCAACGTGTTAATAATAGTTAAAACCCAGTCAAAGAATCTAGACCAACATCGAATCTAGATATAAAACAGGAAATTATCTAAACATACCAGGAGCGAATGAGACGGAAGAGCTTCGCGATATCTTAATTAAGCGTGGCGATGGTTCATTAAAATGTTTGGCGTACCAGGCTGTCAGACGACCAAGTATGGTTGCCGGTTAAGAGCTATGTCTATGTTGAATGTAGATTAGAAAGATTGATTGCAGATATTCATCTGTATAGTGAAGGAGCAAATATTATGGCACGGTATGTAGTTAAATTAAATTATCAAGTGATTGTTATTGATTTGGATGATAATAAGGATACAAGAACGGATACTAATGCAGTGAATGAGGATAATAATAATACCGGACGTGACCATAAGAAAGAAGATGGTCATTGAGAAGCAGAACAATTTTTAACAAGAGATACGAGTCCAAAATAATAGTTAGCCAGTAACGACAAAAAATTGGGAAAATTATAACTTAGAAAGAAATAAAAATCATGTCAATATTCCAATGTTGCAATTATGACACTGACAGCTCTTGAACCCACATAAAATTTGCTGATCGCGTTCAGTTTGTTGTAATTCTCCCCAAGACGATATTTAAAATTTGACATTATATTCTTATGTGTAGCGCGACATAACTCCTTCACTATGCGTAGGCTCTTACACTATGCGTGACTTATACGTTCAGTGTAGTAAATAAACAGATAACCATCAATATTTTGTACTCAGGCGCTAACAATGCTTATTGGTTGACATGGAAGCAAATCAATTACTGTACCTATGTTACTTCCAATTTTACACACACCTAATGATGTGTCGGCCAAACCCTTGACGAATAACTGGTATATTTTTATTGAAGTGTGAAGTGGTGATGGTGTTATTTTGATTTATTGCCTCCTAAAACAAGTTTTTTGGGTGTTTTGCGGAGCTTTGACCAAAACATATTATGGCTCATCGATCATGTTGTTTTCTGCGATAACTTAACCGAAATTTAGTTTTCTGGGAGTGTTGCAATTACTGAAATTTTGTTTCATCCGAGTTCCGACTGCGTTGGAACCCAAAAGAAATATTCATGTACCAATAGGCTAGCTTAAAAATAGAATCCATCTCATCACATCAAATCAAAAAACAAATGCACTAGGCAACAATGAAATCACAGGAGGTGCAGCTGCATTACAGAGGTCATGAGTCAAAAGCGGAAATAACCGAAAACTTCTACTTCAAATTAACAGCGAATCAAAAAGAAGAAGTTATACAAAAAAAGTAGTCCTTATCTCCACTTCAATGTACCAGGGGAACAGGTTCGCAAAGAGTTCTCACACTTATACTCAAGAGTTCGTGTGTCGGCATCGAGTGCTGCCTCTGTTAGCAGTTTCGCGTACGTAATTGACAGAGTTATCAAATGAGAGCGCGATTATGTTATGATGAGTGATGCCAAACAGTGTGGCGCCGGCGCCTGTGCCAGGCAGTCTTTTGAGAGATGTTTTAACACGATTTTGTTTGATTTCGTTGAAGAGCCTCATTGGTTTAAATGTTGTCTGATAATATGAAGCAGAAATACTTTGGCAGTTTGTTGTTTGTTATAAGAAGAAAACTGCAATTTGAGCTGTTCCAAGTAACACTACACACCATATCCTCAGACGGAATGAGTTTACATTTTAATTTTGGGCATTCCAGACGTGTCTTCAAACATTTACGTATAAACAACACACTCCCAACGTTACTAAGACAACAGGATCAAAAGAATTCTTCTAATTCGTCAGACGTCACCTCGTCCGCTACGACCTTGACAGTCGGTCCAGTCAAGTGGATAATCCCAGCTGATAAACTTAACATCACGTAAAACGATCGATATCCACTGTCACAAAATAAAGACCTAGATTATAGGCGGACATCTCCGAATTCCTTTGAAAATGACGCACTTGAAAAAAAAAACAGAAGACTATTGTAACTTGTAAGTAATGCCAACCTATGCCAAGAAGCTATGGTGTGCTACACAAATGTACAGGAATTAATTGAAAATTGTCGGGCGCCAGATTATACACATTTGATTTCGCTACCCGGCCTGAACCGAATCGATTTGACCCGAAACAATTACAAGAGGTTTCGAACATCACCACCGAATGAGAATAATCAATAAATACTTTATTAAAATGGTTTCTTACAAACCTTGCAAAGGCTATGAAAACACAGACAAGAATGCTGTATCTTAAGACCTCAAAGATGATACTAGTAACCTTGCAGACCAATGTATTGGGGTTCAAATTACAATAGAACACAATGTAGCTGGCTCATTGCCTGCACTGACTAACGACCCATTTCCCCCGTTCACTCCCACACGATGATAAGCCACTGATGCACTCACACTTATTATTGGTACATCTGCTCTTGCATACGCTTAACAATCTATAAAGAACTACATTGTGCCAGCGGTTTTGTCCGTGTACCTTTAAAATAGAAATAACAGTGTTTTTTCTTATTGAACTTTAACTATTGTTACTTCTTTCTAAGGGATAGATTCTGTAATTCTTCCTATATTAATTCATCTTTCACACTCTATAAGAAAAGAAACGTTATCTTCCAAGTTCATCCAAGTTTATTGTATTGTCGATCAGACAGGAAAAGGAGCATTTTTCTCAGTAACAGTTTTGTCGAAATAGGCATTTATAACAAACTACTGAACTAGGACTCTGCTAGATTCTTCTTCTTGGATAGACTAACGATTAACGCTGTACTTTAGAACATAAATAAACCACAGCAGATGAAAATACTACTTTGGCGACAGTTAATGACACACAGTACCACAGCCTAATAAAACTGATAACACAAAGAATTTACACACTGACAAACCTGAAAACATTCAATAATATCCAGCATTTGCCCTGATTTACGGCCAATAAAGGCCAGCGTCCATTGAAGAGCAAATACACCATTGTCCAGCATTGCACAAGTATACGCAAGTGCATCGCTAGGACCAATCGTGTTGATTGAATTGAGCATGCTTCACGACTGCGCATTAGTTGCGGGCATTCACACGGTTTGCTGGTCAAGTTACGTCATCAGAGTATTGTAGAGCAGCTAACTAAACTAAAAAGCATAAAATACTGAAAAGAGGGGGCAATTTCCGAAACTACTGACTAGATTAGACGCGAATGTGGGATTAAGCGTAAACTGATAAACTAATTCGAACTTCGTCGTGTTTGGGCCTTCCATGTGTACTTGACGAAGGAAGCGGATAGGAACCGAGAGAGAATTTGGGTGAAGTATTTGTGGGTTCTGCTGTCATCGTGTCTTTAACATTGTCATCAGTTCTTCTACACTAATATCATAAGAGGTATTATTTTTATAAGTTTGCATGTAGGTGGTTTCTTCGGAACTGCTGATCCGATTTAGAAAACTTTCTCATTAACGGAAAGATATATTATCACCGACTGTTACAGGCTAAATATAAAACGTACCCGTGAGTTAATTTCCGTTACGTGGTTTAGCGAATAGACTAATAGAAAACATGTTTGGGATGTTCATATCCCTCAGACACGAAGATATAAAGGAGACATCACAAAATCGGTGTGTGCATATCGTGATACAGACATAAAACTACAGACTAATAAAGAAATCTATATTTCTGGATAATCAATGTATTTTTAAGTTGAACTCGAGTGTGATGTTCATAAAGAATGAATATTACACGCTTTGATTACATCATAAGCTCATCTAGGTTGGAATTCAATAAACCATTTCTATATAGGTCAAAACAGAGAATCCTCGTATTATGTATCTAGACATCTAGGCGCTTTATGCTATAGCAGTGTACTTGCGCCACTACACGTGAGCGAAGTTTAACAATCAGTAATTGCATCAACGGTTGTCATTCCACCTGATATGTTGATAAACACCGCGTCATACTTTATGATATACATAAAACACTTTCTTCGATGTTTGCTTTCCTTTTTCAGAGAATTTACATCATAATATTAGTATGAATGTGGATTGTTATATAAGAGGCATGGATATCAAAGAAGAAATGAGCTGATTGTGCAGTGGCGGTGTCTCCGCACAAGCCCATAAGCGTGGCTTACACTAAAACTTCCTAATTGAAAGAATTTGGACAGTCTGCTTAGCTTGTCGTAATGTTGACCCTGGAAATGCCACCGATTGTGTGAAACATGATAACATGGTTATGTATGATCACTTCATACAGCTTCAGACAGCTAATGGAGATACATAGAATTAATTAAAGATCAACTTCACAGACGACAAATACATCGGAATAAGGGCACGTACCAGGGAAGTATGGAACAAAAGAGAGGCCTATAGCTGCTGCAATTGCATAATATAGAGATATTATATGGAAGTAAAAAGTATAAGGACACGTAGGTACCAGAGAAGTACGCAAGAGAATCTGCAACAGTTGCAAACTAATCGTTAATCGTTTGTCGCATCATTCCACATGCAAATAAATTTCACCAACAGATTCTTTCAGAGGAACGATTACGGTAGGTAAGTTAACTAAGTATATAAACTTATGCAAGCTACGGCAGTGGGCAGGTCCCGCAAAACAGATCACTATCAACCGCTTATCAGTGACCAGATTACCTAAACAAGTACCAGGGCAACACGAAAACTAGGACGTCAAGTTGCGCAAACTGACAGGTGGTAGTGGGTAGTCCTTATACAAAAGACTAGGGTACCAGTGGGCGGACAATTACTTACGTCGAAAACTCTCTATCGCCTTGAGGAGTGCAAATTGTGTACTGCATTGACCTAGATGCTAATCTTGACAGTCGTTCTCAAGTTATAATAATACTGTTATTTGTTCGATTGGGGCTTGTGAATAAAAATAAACAATCAATGAGGTCATTCATGAAAACAACGGCAGCTTGAATGAAAATGCATTACATGCGGTCGCTTATAATTGAACGAATTTGCACAATCAGACAATACGATGGATCGGCAAGAAAGAAGTAAATGATAGCGTGACAGCTAACAGAGAATGATGTAAGTTAAAAAAAACTCGTTGCGTTAGGCATAAAAGAAAACCATACAAAAGGATAAAATCAATACAAGAACACCTTTTGAAATACCAAAATAAATAAATTCCGCTATTTTCCTTTCAATTTCAACAGACAAAACTATGTAGGTGCAAGCACATTCATAACTTACAATTTGAAAACATCAAACTAAACAACTTTCAAACTTTGATTCAAGTTCCAACATTGTAACAATAAATAAAAGCTTTATAAATTGCGTCTACGATGCACTAGCTCCTCGACTTGACTAATAGTCTACCTGAAGTTTATCAGATCAGGCATACTTTGTACGAGCTCTTGGTCTATAAATATCTTTAGTACGAGTAAATATGTTACAACATTGTGTTATGTAAATAGATGGTTGTATTATTCGAATAGTTTCTAAATAAACGATTTATCTATCCATCTAAAGTTGTTGAACATTATATAAATGAGAACAACATTGAATCCTACCGGAAAAACTGGTACACTCAAGAAGAAAAAAATATTCCATAAATGTGTGAATAGCATGAACGAAAGGCAATTGCAAGTGGCTGAGATAAGAATACTACATAAGAATGGGTAAAAAGGAGGTGACAGCTAAGATGACGACTAATAGATAAGTATAGAAGAAGAACCGCAGACCCCAAATAAATTGGGATAAGGGCAGGAGTATGATGATCGCCTTGCTTCACACAATGCGATCATCATTCTTAGATGATATCGATATGAAAGAAGAAAACACTAAGATGTCGGTTGATGAGATGAATGAAGAAGACATGCAACATCAACCCCAAATAAACGTGAGTATTACCAAGACGGTGATGAGGGAGTGGAATTTATTATCAAGTGTGAGCGAGTCAGTTTTAAATGAAGACAAGGATTTCTATACAATCTGGTTTAACCGTTTGCTAGATAAATGGCGAAGCATCTCCTTATGGAAATAATCGATATTCAAGTTATTTACGTAGGTGCGAAATGTGTCTATGCTTCCATAGTTTCTGTAATTACATCTCATTACCATTTGTTATTTCCACTGGAATTCGAATTAAACTAAAACCTCCTTTAACGGCAGCATCCCACACAAGTCATAAAAATCTACCGACGATGGAATGTTATTTGCTGTTTTTACGGCAAAACGTGAAAAGGTACGCACATAAAATAATAAAGCACAACTATTCATACATGTTTTTTAAAAAGATAAACGAAATACACTCGAGACGGAATCACGTAATCCCGACTAAGCATTGCATCTAAATAGTACAAGAATAAATGACATCAAACGACGAAGGCAGACATTAGAGGGAGAAACAAATGATAGCTAAGTAATAACCAAAAGGAATTCCGTAGTATCTCTCTGTTCTTAAAACGGTGAAGGAAACGACTGAGAAGAAATTGGCGGAAGAAATGTCCTAGAACCAAAAATTCCATCACATCTAGCCACGCACGTTAATCCCGGACAGTGGATTACGGCTCACGACACCAGATATATTGGAAATCACTAAATAGACTCCGAAGTTCGAACCCAAGTCGGCCGCAGCAAAGACAATCTTTACAGATGGGGGTTCATGGAAGGCTCAGATCTCAATGTGTATGCGTCGTGTCTCCACAGACAAAGGGTCAGCTTCTATCTCGTGCGGCATGCCTCGACACCTGCGCACTTGACGATCTTATGACTGCATCAGCGAGTGGAGTTCGCATTCCTGAATTTTAGGCCTGGCCTGACACGTTGAGAAGAAGACGACAAGAAGAAAGTATTAATCAAACTCGACAATTTTGACCTAGCCATTTACCATTGATTAAAATTGCCAACACCGTTAGACCATTTCCTTCTACCACCAACTGCCATAGACTCACAGATTTAGGGGACTACACGCCATTTCATATCTATTCACCTTCTTCTAAACAATTCACACTTGATTGCTACTAATTAACCGATTCGTTCCAATGTCTTGGGGTCAATACAATCAGTTTCGAGGCCATGGATTCAGATGCTATCGCTGCATTCATCATAATTGGTGCGTTTATATGCACGGTGATACGACTATTTATAAAGATGAAGTAAACGGGAGCTTTTAAAGAAGGTAAATTCGGTCAAACAGGAGAAGACTGGTAGCAGCTGGATGGGAGTAGCCGATGGTGGAGTTGATAGGCGTGCGGTTAAAGAGACCTTTGTCCAGTAACTGACTGATACAGGGTGAGGTGCCCCAGCCCCCTGTTACAGAAAATTTAAAAGGTTATCCTTTAATTTTTCTGCTGTTTTGGTATGGACATGTAATGAGGGACGAATGGCAGGAGTGATGAATATAAATGATGATGGATGGAGACGGAGAGAAATATCAAAGAAACAATGGATGGATTGTGTGAGAAACGATATGAAAAAAAGGTGTAGTAAAAGATAGCGAAGCGGTTGACAGGGGAGAATGAAAAAACAAAACGTGTTGCGCCGACCCCAATTGAGATCGGCCGAGGGCAGGAAGATGATGAGGGTGATGATGATGAAACGGCAAATGTAGGGGGTATATCCAAATTACAACAGGTCTCAAAAACAACTGAAGATTGCAAAAGGAAGTTTGGTGATACAATGCAAGTGAATGAAGGAAGATAAAGTGGAACTACGAACAGCATGTTCCAAAGAAGTGCTGTAGGAATGCCGAGTTGATTGATTGGTAAATGTAGCAAAGTAAACAATTGAACAATGTTGAATGGAATGAGTGAATGAGTACGAGTGCAGCGTTTGTTTTGAGTTATGGATACTCGAACTGTGTGTCCGTGAAAATACGTTTGATGATGAATGGTGTACAGTACGGGTGATGGATACATATCTTCTTAATAAAAAAATTACTCCCGGACAACGATTTAACAACCAATCTTTGGGTTTCGTTGTTGTAGACTTCAGATTAGCAAACGGTCCATGAAAAATATACAGGTTAATATTACATATCAAGAACATCACCTAAATTGGGTTAATTAGTGAATGGAATCTATTTTTCAATTCTTAAGCATGTAAAACATCGTCATTCTATTTTTGCCCATCGTTTCAACATGACAAACTAAAAATTATGACGTTGACAAAAAAAACATTCTGTCTATGAATGACTGTACTGCTATTTTCCAATGTAAATACAATCATTGGCTAATCCATTGAAGGGAAGCCACCGTTTGTAGGCGAGGGTCAGCAAACATTACCTAAGTCAGGTTATCATGTACATAAGCACATAGACGAGCTTGTATTAGGTAAGGTTATCACATTCCATACCTAATGTATGTGTTACGAGTATGTTACCGTAAATACTGTATTGGATGTATGTATCTTTATGCTGTACATAAGTGTGGTTACCAAGAACGAATACCTAAGGTCCATGTTCACCGAAAAGATAACAGCCTGATTAACTAAAAACAGCTGTCACTGTGACATGTTCCCATACAAAAATGTGTTTTAAACAGCTGATTTTAGACAATCAGACCGTCATCTTTTTGAACATGGACCTAAGTAGGTAATTTATTTTCTTCAATGGAAACCGACCGATCAATATTGATGATACATTTAATTATATTTTAATTATTATAATCGGAACTTTGATCTGTTGTCGGTATCTCTCAATTCTGTCATAGATGTTCTTGACATGCTACATATATTTATCAGATTTTACATCTGACAGCTCACCACAGAAGCAATCCAGTAACGATCTTGACAACCAGTCTTACCAAGAGGTCTCTTATTACCCAGTAACTGTTGAGCGTGAGGCCCTGGGTTTGATTCCCGAGGGATATTTTATATTGGGTTAGGCTAGGTAGTCAAAGCATACAGGCGTGATGTTACGTCATAATGTTGTTTAACCTCTTGTATGCCGTAATTATAGACACAATTAAAAAGCCATTGTGTCTTGTGTAAATCTACGTTCGGCATACGAAGGGTAAAACAAAAAATACCCAAGCGATTGCAGCAATCACTCCAGATTTGCGGTCTTTTTTTGAAGAGTTCCATTGTGTATCTCCGAAGATCAGCACCAGATCTTCACCAAATTAAAAATGAAGCACCAGCTTTCAAACAATAAAGAATCGTCAAAATCGGTTCACCCAGTCGAAATCGGTTGAAAACATCTGAAAAAACCTCGACCCATTAAAGAAAAGAGAATTTACCGTGAGCGCAATCTCAACGTTAATGAACCGGTAAATAACTAGTACATAATGCGTTACGTTATATCGTTGTTTAGTACACATGGTGATAAGATAAATGTTATCAGTAGACAACGCTTATCTCCTAGTATACCTGATGTCGTTCGCTGATAATTTTTGTCAATAAATGTTGTGTTTATTGTTGCATTCCTATTTTAAGACACCCATCATCAACGCCTAGCCATTTTCCCAACTATCCTGAAGTCTGCTTTTAGTCTAACCGGATGCAGCTGAATACCAATAAAACCGTATACAGACTTTACGAGGCATGCGAATGCCTCGCAATGTGTGTATACCTTTTCGTGGCGAGGCATGTGCTACACACGTGCGAGGGTGAGCCAACGTGTGTCGGTAAATGCTTCAAGATCAAAGTGCCTCAGTGCGAGCATTACATTAGTTGTGGACGTAGTCGCGCATGCACGTTTAAGGTGTGCACCGCGTACGCATCCAAGTGCGCCTCGGGTCATACAGCGCGCAGCGCATGCTCGATCTGATCCAGGAACCGACACAGCAGCAGTCAAGACCCGCGCGACGCACACGCGCATCTGTTCGTAGCACATGCCTCGCAACAAACATTAAGAACATTTGCTTCGCACGCGATAACTCGACCCGAGCATAAGTTGGTATAATTTTTGCAACACGCACACCTCAAACAGAGGCATTCGTTGTGCGCCGTTCGTGGCGCATACCTCGCGAAGTCTGTATCCATCTTAATACACATGAAGGAAAATTGAGTGAGGGAAACGTTGAGTATGTAAAATAGATGGCTGTCAGAATAGAGGAAGACCAAAGAAACGAGATGGTTGGACTGTGTGAAGAATGATATGGCTAAAAAGGAGGTGCTGAGATGACGAGTAAGAAGTAGACATATGGAATGGAGATAATAGAAGTATGGAAGAGGCAGACATATTGCCCCGACCACATATAAATTGAAATAAGGGCTGGAAAATGATCATTTGACATGGAGGGAATCCGACCTCAACAACCCTAATCGGGTCACACGATAATTATTGGAGTTTTAAGAGGCTTCCCAAATAAATAGTCTAGGATATGGCAGTGAAAACTATGCGGGTTGCTTGTATCAACGCGAAGTTCACCAATGCAACTGAACGCGATTAAAACATAGAAATAGCGATCAAGAGCTTTCAGTATCAATATTGCATAGTAAATATGAACGTGAACGTTGTTTAGACGCTAATAATCACGTTTATTTTCACAGTGACATTTGCACTAAGATAAACGTTGGAATTAGGTGGAAAGATAAACCGTTTATTGGATTATGTATTTTTACATTGTAGCTACACCAATATTAATTGATTCGCTAAACGGCTAAGCGTCTTAAAGTTAGCCTCTTTCTTTAAGAGTCTCAAGAATTAGAAACCATACACGGTTTTATAGTTTTAATGCTTAAATAAATAAATTAGTTGAGTCAGTCGTTAATTGGTAAAAACTACGACTTACGCCCTTGGAAAATTAAGACAATAAGGAAGTCAATAGCACTATGCTAGATAAACAAAATAAACCCAGAGAAAGATAAATTCACCCTAAGGTAGACTGGTGGAAAATGCCTAAGGTATTAAGTCCGCCTTTGTACAGTTTTAATTGTACATAAAGTTTTAATAAATAAATAAATTCCTTTTCAGTTCGTTTCGAAAGAACTGACTGATACTAGGAGAAGTTTTGAAGACCAGGTACATCCTTGACGGAATCTCTGGTGTTTCTTGGGATTTGAAATTGGGATTCCACGCTTGGAGCAGAGCGCTATACGCCTCAGGTGGAGTTGGACCGGACATCTGGCTTGATGAGGAGATTTCCGATGGAGTAACGCTTTGAATGGAACCAAAGTAACCAGAGCCGTTCAAAAGCGCGTGGATGAGTAACGTAAAGAATCGAGAAGTCTGGCAAAAGAAAGGGGAGGTCTCTACTCAGCTGTTGATGATTCTGAGCTGAAATGATGATGACGACTGGGTTTAGTCACCATCTTAGTCACGTCTTAAGTATTCAGAGTTTCTCATTAATACATGTCGACTGCAAGACTTTCAAATCTCAGGTCCCAGTGAGTCAGAGATTTACGAAATGATCGTAGGAGTTGAGATAACACTCACAGATGTTTTACTTACGTTAAGCATTATTATGTACGCGTTTACTTGAATAACGTTGAATAGGCGAGTTTTGTTCGAAAGTGAATGTGAATAGGGTTTGTAAATATATGTAAAGTTGAATCGGTTTTTTCTAGGCAAACGAACTCCACCCTAGGCCACATCATCGCATCATATCAGGTGAGCTACGGCCACACGCAAGCCTCACTAGTTATAACGAAATATAAAATAGTAGATAACTAACTGGCTGCTAGACAATTTTCAGCTTTAAATCATGCTATTTAAACATAGTATGATATGAAGGTCATATCATCAGACCGTATCATAATTAAGGTCTACAGAAGTAGTAAGATGGGATTATTCCTCTCATATTCATCTTCAAACGAGTCAAAATAAAAGTAAAAGGAAACCACAGGCTATGTCAACGAAAGAGATACCGCGGCCCCGGAACATAAAGGGCGAGGAAGGTACATGGATGGGTTTTAGTCAGTAAGAGTCTGACACTCCCTCCCGCTCCGCCCAGAGTGGGAGAAGTCATTTGATGACTTCCCATCCTAAAAAAAAAAAAACAGGCTATCTCAATTAACATCATCGTCGTTGAAGTTTTAACACCACAAAAGACAAAATAGCAACTTCACAGGTGATTGAAAAAACTGCATAATTATACCTAGGTAATGGTACAACACCATTTTATATAAGTTGGGTTCACATCAAATTAGATGTTGAAACCGTTGCTAGTTCTTATCATTGTCTGAAACAACGCGATTTCAGATTCTCTAGGAAACGGCATCAAAACTCAAAATCGCCCAACAATTACTTACGTGGTGTTTAGTACTTCAACGACGTTATATCATTGAAGAAAGTATTGTTTGAAAGTGAATGTAGTTTTGAGAAATATATAATTACTACATTCATGAAGTAAACGTCTGCTGAAAACGAACCTCCTTAAAAGATTCTTCAAACGCGACGGAGCGTAAGAAGTTGCTGTTATCTACATATTTGATGCTGAAACTGTTTGCTTCATAATCTCTGTAATTATAATCCTATCTGTGAAACGCTGTATCCTGTTGTCTATCCAACTGAAAACCTCCTTAGTCACGTAGAACAAACATAAGTTCTGACCTAAAGAACCTCCTCCTTTTTGAAGGCCTTTTAAAATTAACCCATTAAGGATTTAAACAGTTTTATTAGCTTTAATTCGCATTTTACCTATGAAAACTAATAACATGAAGGATTTTAAACCATAAAACGTTAAGGTTAAGTAATGAGAAAATTTGACAGTTTGTGTTAAATTTGATGGGCTGGCGACATAACAACACTGATGGCTCTTGAACGCGGTTTAAATGCACTGATCGCATTCAATGTCACTGGGCCAAACCGGTCCTTAAGTGCCCTGATCAGCTTAAATTACGTCGCAAAAATATGATTTATACGAGACTTCATGATTAAGAAACACAAATCGATCTATTAGTAAAAACTCACATCAAAATCAGATCATTAGTTTTGACATAAATCCGGATATACGAACAGACATGCCAAAACAACACAAATATGATTAGTAAAAGGTAAAAAACGTTACAATTTAAACTTTAAATCTAAAAAGTCGTTAACTCATTTGAATTTTAATGAATAAGGCAACAGAACAACAAATAAGAATTACAAAAACTTAAAACTTGTTCGTAGAAACTTGAATTTGTTTTAAAACAAGCTTTTGTACGAACTTTGAAAGGCTACAGCTGACTTTCAAAGGTTAAAGCGTGAAGTTATAGAAAAATAAAAGTAAAATTCAATTTAGGGCAAATTGTAAAAGTTCGAGAAGCCTTTTGAATTTTAATTAAAGAGTTGTCGACTGTTATATAAACCTGAAAATTTGATTGTATTTCAGATTGAATCGAGGCTGAAAAAATATAATGGGTGAGTACAGTTACATAAGTACTACCGAGTTTACTAAACGGTCGACACTTTTCAACCTTATTGCGTAAAGCATAAGGGTGAAATGTGGCAAACCTTCAGTGAACTCAGGAGTCATCATCAGTCAGAGTCCAGTCATCAGAACCGTGTCCACACGGTTCAAAAGACATCCTTTTCCATTTTAAAACCACTTATTTCACCACTAGTAACACTATAAAAAATGGCGACCCTACACAGCTAAAAAGAATGCGCAAAGAATGTTAAAACACGGCCGTTGCATCCAAACAAACCAGTGTTTATTAAAACAAACATTCCAAAACAACACGTAAAGTCACGGTTTTTTAGAAGGGTTGTAATATCTGAACAAGTCTTCACTTAGTACTGTATCTTGCCTGTCCTGTTTTTTACGTATTACAGGACCCGATGGATGGAAGTGCTAATCTCGTTGCCAAATTTTCGGCAGAGAAGAAAAAGGTCAAAAGCTCTTTCCTAATTATCTTATTGTTTAGGTACTCTCGGCTAGTTTTAAGTAAACTATGTCCTGAACTATTAAAGCGAATTTCAACTTGATAAAACTGAACGCGACTAACTTAGGTGTCAGTTGTCAACTGTCAGTGTCATCATTGTTTTGAATATTGACACTGACAGTTCTTGAACGTGGTTTAGATGTGCTGGTCACGATCAGTCACATCGAACAAATGCAGTGGATGGTTTCAATTTTAAGAATCATTATTTCTTTGGGACATGTTCGCCATAACGGCATAACCCAACCACGGCAACTCGGGAAACTCAGAATCAGAAATGATGAACAACGGAGCAAAACGAGTTTCGGATTCATAAAAGACTTGGTTCAGATATTACTTTCCCCTTTCTCATTCAGTTATGTTTGCTTCAGTACTACACACGTGACACGCGCATTCTCTATAACCCATCACCACGAACCTGACTGCTGAATAAAGAACCCCCAGCATGTTGTACCTTTGAATTTTGTCAAGTTCTCCTCGTAAACTTGATCATGGGCCTCCGAATGTTCACCCCTGTGCCGTTTCGATGGATGGCCGCCTTCGTAGTAGGCCCCGCCGCCGTTGACGCCATCTTGGATCGCCTCTTGAGGGTCGAAACCCAGACGCTCCTTGTAGTACGCTTGTGTTGACATTTTCACGCACACACACTTATCATAATTCGAATTTTGAACTTCACTTGTTTTTTAAACGGTTTTATTTAAGGTTAGGTTACACTATTAAGATTTTTGAGATTATTATTTTAGTGAGCACTTTTTTCCGTGGTTAGGGTCCGAGCACTGTTGCTTCCCGAGTTATTATGAAAGGATTCGCCAAAATCCAGCCACAATAAGCCCGTTTAAGGTAACAGAGGTCGTTTTTAAACGATTCACCACTATTTTATCACGATCGATGTCATCCAGTCGGCTTGTTCTACAAAAGGAAAGTTGCAGAAACCCCTTGACACACACTTATTGATCTTGACACTATTTTTTTTCTGTTATTACTCACTTAAATGTCTGCCTTATCGAGTATTAAAAAAGCTTGTTAATGTTAATATGGCAACACTAAATTAAACGTTAGTTTTTTTTTATAATTTCAATTTGGAATGCTTGGTTACGTTTTTTTTTTATAATATTAAAATTCGTTCGGATACGCTGTCAGTAAAGTATGATTCACTTGTGTTCGGTTTTTCACATGAAGCTTCTTACACATTTGTGTAAATAAAACTGGAAACGGCCTGTGGAACAAAAGGAACGGATGATTTACATTTGTTTCACGAGGTCTGTGTTGCCACACACAAATAATGACTCACACGCTCTTTTGGAGGTGGTTTAATGATACTATTTACCATGAGAACGAAGATTTAGGTAATTTGGACGACCTTGAACATAAAAGTAATGCGACTGTGCAACGAAATAAATTATTAAAACTTTGGTGAACAACCTCATTTGATGAAGTCAAGTGTGTCTATGCTCCAAATGACTTTTTGGTAAAGTTGGTACGCGCTTAATTGTTTGTCTGTCTGTGTTCTCACATTAAGAGGCTAATAACTTAAATTAATTAACTATTAAGAAAATAGACTGGAACGTTTTGAATGGTAAATGCTTCTATGACTAAGAATTAATTTACAAATTAAGTAAGATTTGTGATAACGACCGTCATTATGTAATAGTAAATTGTATTACATAAATAGCTGGCAGGTATTGATAACGAGAAAAACTTGAATAATATAACCATGCATATTTTAAACGTCGAAGATTTATTCGACTGGCGCCGATCAGTGTCACGGCCGTAAAATAATAAAACAAAATTATATAAAATTGTTTAACACGCTTGAGAATATTTTAGAGATGATTTTATTCAATGTCAGTAAAAAATACATTAAAAAAACATGTGGTGTTCAAATAAACACGTTTATAAAAACTGTTTTCTCGTTACACACATTTCTAAAAACATATTTTTTGGTTATTTATTCGTCCAACGGATGTCAAACTCATTTCCTACTTTTATCTCAATTTACTTAAGGTAGACACGTTAATCTCAGATCGGAACTCAAGCGACAGAAATCTGTCACTTATATTAAGGCTAGTTAGGGTGGATTTTATTTGCCGCTTAACTTTAATCCAATATTGAAATACACATAGGTTGTTCTTAAATTTTATCCTGGATCACTTCGAGACAAGTTACTATTGAAATACCGGCCCTTAGGGTCGACGCAGCAAATCCACTTCTTCCATACTGCTTTTATCACCCCTCTCTTCTTCACACAATCAATCCATCATTTGTTTGGACTTCCCATCTTATAGCCATCGACATTCATAATCAAAACTTTCCTACGACTTCACAAATCATGACAATCTTTGAACTCGTAATTTAAGTCGGTTTAAAAGTAAATTCCCTCCTCCATTTAACACGCAATCATGATCAACGAAACGATACTTTAATAAATCATGAACGCAGCCTCAATCGAATTAATCTCGATTCGCAACCGACCTTCATGAGACTGAGAAGCGTTAATTTGTCATCTTATAACCGCAGAACATTTATGAACTGCTTATACGTAAGATTTTATATTGGTACTACGCAGTTTTAACTTTGTGCGGAACTAATATTCAAATATAACTGAACACTTGAGGATGATCTTCCTGGCCTTGTCCTCAGTTACTTGGGGTAACTCTCCCCTGTCAGACGTCACGGCATCATGTACTCCTTTCTCTTTCAATCCTCACACAATCCATTCATCGTTCCTTGGTCTTCCTCTCTCTCTACATCCATCAATTCATTACTCTTTTCAGGAAAATGCAGTGCGGAAAGTTTTAAAGTGTGAAAGTTTTATTCATCACTCGTTGTAGTCTCATGCGAATCATGCTATTCGAAAACATGAGGAAAATGCAGTGCGGAAAGTTTTAAAGTGTGAAAGTTATATTCATCACTCTTTTAGTCTCATGCGAATCATGCTATTCGAAAACTTGAGGAAAATGCAGTGCGGAAAGTTTTAAAGTGTGAAAGTTATATTCATCACTCGTTGTAGTCTCATGCGAATCATGCTATTCGAAAACTTTAGGAAAATGCAGTGCGGAAAGTTTTAAAGTGTGAAAGTTATATTCATCACTCTTTTAGTCTCATGCGAATCATGCTATTCGAAAACTTGAGGAAAATGCAGTGCGAAAAGTTTCAAAGTGTGAAAGTTATATTCATCACTCTTTTAGTCTCATGCGAATCATGCTATTTGAAAACTTGATGAAAATGCAGTGCGGAAAGTTTTAAAGTGTGAAAGTTATATTCATCACTCTTTCAGTCTCATGCAACATACTATTAGAAAACTTGAGGAAAATGCAGTGCGGAAAGTTTTAAAGTGTGAAAGTTATATTCATCACTCTTTTAGTCTCATGCAATTATGCTATTCGAAAACTTGAGGAAAATGCAGTGCGGAAAGTTTTAAAGTGTGAAAGTTATATTCATCACTCTTTTAGTCTCATGCAACAAACTATTCGAAAACTTGAGGAAAATGCAGTGTGGAAAGTTTTAAAGTGTGAAAGTTATATTCATCACTCTTTTAGTCTCATGCGAATCATGCTATTCGAAAACTTGAGAAAAATGCAGTGCGGAAAGTTTAAAGTGTGAAAGTTATATTCATCACTCTTTTAGTCTCATGCGAATCATGCTATTCGAAAACTTGAGGAAAATGCAGTGCGGAAAGTTTTAAAGTGTGAAAGTTATATTCATCACTCTTTTAGTCTCATGCGAATCATGCTATTCGAAAACTTGAGAAAAATGCAGTGCGGAAAGTTTTGTTATATTCATCACTCTTTTAGTCTCATGCAACAAACTATTCGAAAACTTGAGGAAAATGCAGTACGGAAAGGTTTAAATGTGAATTAGGATGGGTTTAAGAGTAGAAGAAGATCAAATCAATGACGGATGGACTGTGTGAAGGATGATATGGCAAGAAAGGAGGTGGCTGAGAGGTAACGACTTGACGAAAATAAGTAATGGAAGAAGACATGCTGCGTGCGCCGATAAATAAATTAATAAATATCGCTGGACATTAAAAAAAAAGAGCAGCAGCATGGGCATGGGAATAGAATAGAATAGCATAGAATAGAATACTCTTTTCATCCCCCCATCTCGGAAAGAGTATTTTTGCTCTTCGATATCTGAGTGCAAAAGCCGTTTTTATCGTCATGAGGGTAAAGTAAATTTAATTTAGAACATCGTGTGCACTAAGCATGTGAATTCAAAACATCATTAAACCTATTTACTTCTACCTCTATGGTGCCGAATTTATCATACATTTTTTTTTAATTTTGTTAAGAACTCAGACTCGGAACCTTCTTGGTGTACTTTTTTAATATGTTTTGCGCGCGCCATTTTCTTTTCACGTCATATTGTTAACACCTTAGGTTAAAAACAAGGAATCCAACTTGAAAATAAGTTTAAACCCTAAAATGACCAGTCATTATATAGCGACGAGGAAATTTATTTGACGCCAACAGAATTAACTGAATTTGTGAATAATGTGCAATTTTTTGTTGCGTTTGTTCATTTCCTCGCTGAGGTGGGATGAAAAATTACGTGTTGCACTCGAATGCAAAGATTTTTCACCTCGTGCTCTTTTGATTTCCTCGCTAACGCTCAAGATTCTAAGTTTTGAATCACTCGCTGCGCTCGTGACTCAATTTTAGAATCTTTCGCTTGCTTGGTCATCAAAATTGAGCACGCGGTTAAAAAACAACTTTGCACTCTTGTATAACAAATAACTATTATTCCATTAAAATTATAGATTCAAAAATGAAAAAGAAGAAGATAAGAATGATAATGATAAAGCTTTTATATGTTTAAAAAAAAAAATACTTATGATAAAAGTGAAATCTTGTTTTGCAATGGTCGAAACTTGGTAAAACTTAATGGAACCTGTTAATTTCTTTTAATTTATTTCAAGATTGTAATGACACCGAAGTATCATGTCGATAGCAATTAAGAATAATTGTAATCGTATCCAATTTTAATCGGCTTTATACCTTTAAGGTAGAAATCGAAACGGTTTTTAAGCGATACAATTCGACAGGGTAAGTAAGCAAATTCTTTGATTTTAGCATCCATTCGGCAAAAAATCCACGATCATGCCGCCATTCAAAGGGAAACAAAGGTTTTAGGTATTTTCGTCCAAGAAATTTCTGGCCCATTGCTTTCCATAGAGATATCTACGTTTTGAAAATGACCTAGCTCCAGATTCCCGATTAACTGGACGACGCATTGGCGATTCTCATTGAGATCAATTGAGTTTTAGAGTTTCAGTTTTCATCCTCCGACAAATTCTAATGCATTTATAACCATAGACGACATTTTCTTTTCTAATACGCGGCTAAGATTGTGAGGTTATCGACCGACTGCCAATCCGGCCTTGTAATACAATTCAATACTTAGAAATACTATTTAATCTACCACAATTTCACAGTCTACAACAGAATAGATTGTAAAAATACACAGCACGTGTTCAAACTGTTTTTCTTCATAACTTTTGTGTCATTTTCTTTAATATTCGTTTGTTTTGCCACCATTTTCCCAAACCCTTCGTAACTTTTAAATCTGAAGAAATCTTTACCATCTTAAAGTAAAACCGCAAACAAAAGGTTTATTTTATTACCTAACTTATTTACCTAACTCGTAATCATAATATTTCACAATTCGCAATAAAATCTGCTACGTCCGAGCAATTTCACGGACAAACTCGCGCGCAATCTCTAGCATTATACAATGGCGACTTTAATCTAGATTTTTTGCAAACTTCGCTCCATTAGCCAGGAGAACTAGTTGTGCGGAATAAAAATGGTCGATTATAGTGAAATATTTCGTTCTAAGTATGTTTTCCTCGTAACTATGGCGTCCGTTCTTGCGTACGCGTTGAGAATAGAGAAGAGTTTTGCTAAAGAACTGTTAAATAGCTTAAGAAAAATGGTGGGATAAACTATTAGTGTAAGCCGGGTTTCTACCTGGTTGCTAGATTCACACATGACTCTGCCCTTATTTATTTTTTTCGGATGGGAAATCATCAAATTACTTCTCCCACTCTGGGCGGAGCGGGAGGGAGTGTCAGACTTTTACTGACTAAAACCCATCCATGTTCCTTCCTCGCCCTTTACGTGCCGGGGCAGCGGTATCTCTTTCGAACAGGCCCGCAGCACATGACTCTGCCCTGGAGGCAAAATATAATGTTGTTCCACAAACGATACAACTTTTGATTGCCAGTCCTGTTGTTAGCACGTTACAGAAGTGATGAATACTAACGACAGTGCCAAAGTCATCGCCACAGATTGGGCTGAGCAATTTAGATTGCCATCGAATTAGTGAGGAATGATATGAAGGAGTAAATGATAGCGTGAGGATTGACAGAGGAGAACAGAAGAAATAAACGGGTTGAGCGGACCCACGGACCCACAATCAAGGGAGAAGGGCAGGATGACTATGAATTTACACAGCCATAGACACGCTAAGAAGGACTGGTTTAAATTCTTTCTTTCGCTGGCCTAGTGCGTTTCTGCGCATTCATTCTAAATTCAAAAGTTACAAATAATTTGTACCAAGGACTGTGTCAAGGACCCACGTTACACGCGCCCGAAACGAAACATAATAATAACACAAAACGAACATCCTTGCAAACAACGTTTCACACGCTATTCTAGACGACAAAACAGGTTTATCAACAATACAAGTAAGTGCCCCAAATCGCACACTGAGTTACATCCCGGCTGCAGACAAAAATCCAAGGTCGCTCGACCTTCGTCCACGCTGACCAACTCAGCCGTGGGAAAGAGCCAACAATCGTTAGGTTGGGGTGCCTGTTGCAGCGGAAAGAATGGCTTGGATTTGTAGGGGATGTTTCTCAATAGGTAGCCCTAATGATACATTAATTTTGTAAAAATATATGAGTGAGAAATTGTACAGGTCTTGTAAATAAATGAGAAAGTAGCTACTGTTTTGCCATTTACAAGATGTTTGAAGTGGTATTAGTTTATTTTATAAATTGAATGTACACACAACAGAAATCAACATCGTAACTCCGATTACCAAGGTACCGCTTCTTTAACAGAATGATTCCCTAAAATATATGTTGATTAAATGCATTGTTTTGTCATGAATCGAGCTGTTACGGACGTTATAGAGGTGATTGATCTACTAGTGATCTAGACGTCATAAAAAAAAATATTTTTATGTGAAGTCGTAACCCATCGCGTATTTTTTCTGGGCATTTTGCCATTTTTCTTCGATCATCGTCGGGAAGTACGCGACCGATTCATTCATCTAGAATGTAGCGGAAACCGGTTGAAACCAGAAATGATCTGATTATAATAACACATTACGCAGGGACAAAGTGATTGACTCTGACTGGCTCATTGCCAATTTTTACTAGTTTCACTATTAAGGTACGTATTTTATATTAATTGTAACATTCTTGTGAATGGATAGAAATATATTAATTTATATCATAAATACTATCAGATGGAGTATATCTTATCAAATAACTCCAACATTTATCTGTAAACCAGACTAAACAATGGAGAATAAAGATTAAATTGTGTATGTTTTGACAACCGATTCACATGGTAAATTGTAACTCACATTTTGTAGACCAATGCCTTAATTAGTTGATATATATTTTTTGAACTTCGAACTACCACATTATATTATGCTGACTGCACAAAACAAATTGTGTTTATAACAGCACAAAAAATAAAAAAAGTCCATCGTAAAATAAAATTCAAAATAATGTTTATTCCGCTGTCAGTGGAACCACACACAAAACTAAGGTCGCAGACAATGGCATGATAGGGTCCGGAGTTTCGATGCATTGTTCGTTTTTCAAATCCGAAAAATAAGTGATGCTGATTTTTTTTATTATGTGCCAACAATAATTTTGTAAGAAGTTAAAAAGCATGCAGGTTTAATGCAATCTTGTTTATCTTAATATTGCGTAAATCTTTGCTAAGTACCTTTTTTCTTCTTTAGCTTATTTGCTTTCAATTGAAAATATTTATAGTAATACAAGGATCGTTGACAGAGAAACGATGGTGAATTTTTCCGAAAAAATTGTGGCCGAAAATATCCTTGAGGTTTCACAAACAAAAATAATAATTGTCCAAGAAGCATTTTTTTTCTTTTCATTTTCTTTATTTATCCCAGTTTCGTCCAAATAGAAGAGTCAGATGTAAAAGGTCACCAACAGTCACTGGTAGACCTCGAATTACTTAACAATTACGAAGTAGTTCTCTCTCGTATTGTTCTCCCAAATTCCCACTAACCAGTCTTGTTTACCACAATATGTCGTAAACTAAAAAATGCTCATAAATAAAAAAGATTGAGCACTTTGTAATGCGAGTCATTATTGTCGCGTTATGACGTTAATAACCACAGAAATTGAATAAAATATACTGTTACACCATTTTGTGGATATTTGGGAAACGTAAAAGTTGAAGTTGTATCGTAATAATAGTTTTGATTTCGATGAGCATCCTAATGAGGAATACACTTACATACTAAATACACTTCTAATTCTTAAGTCTTGATTGAATGTCCCATTAGCTTGATTGCTTACTTTCGTAACAAAATACTCAATTACAGAAGGAATTAATAGTCAACTTTAGTTAAAAACAAATGGATAAACAGATCACAAAACATTTCCCAATATTCTACGAGCACATTTTGGCCGGTTTTTATTTTCCGAATCTGTTTCTATTTTCGAAAACTGGCGAATTAAAAAGTTCAGATCTTTCGGATTTAATTAATTAAATATAGATTTCAATTTGTTTATTTGTAATCGTTGCACCAATCCGATTCCACGGCTAAAATTAAGTATTTGATTTGTTTCCTTTCCATGCTGCAAATCTGTTTCGTGTAGGTATTTGACTGATTGCATTTTTTTTTTAAATCGGTCAGTCAAAAAATATATCAATTTAGATTACAAAAAGCACTATACTGACTCCAAAAACAATTGAGCTATCCAAGTCATAAAATATTCCCGCACATGTTTTGCTAAACAAAACCCTGCTTCAATCCGAAACTAATCATAAAGAATGTAAATAATTCAATTCTCCTCACTCAAAACACGTCACTAATTCACTACAAACAATCAATATTCAGCCTCTGATATGATTAGCCATTTGTATCAATAAGACTTGAAACAAGTGGCTGTATGAATGAATATCTAATTTAAGAAAACGAGGTTCGTACTCTTCGGTTGAGCAGCAATGATTGACTAAAGAATTTATACTTTAACCAAGTTATCTATGCAGGTGGGAAAAAACAGAACTAAAATAAATGTACTAAGTTTGACATGTCGATGCAAATTTTAATACTGCACACTTAAGGCGACTACAGGAGGTTGTCCGTTTTTTAATGCCTGAAAGTATATGATTCAACTAGCTTCTGTCCGCAACTTCGTTCGCGTGAATTTCCCGCTTGCAACATTTCTTATTGCTGCTCCGCTCCTATTGGTCATAGCGTGATGTTATATAGCCTATAGCCTTCCTCGATAAAAGGACTATCCAACGCAAAAAAAAAATCAATTCGAGCCGGTAGCTCCTGAGATTAGCGCGTTCAACCAAACAAACAAACAAACGAACAAACTCTTCTGCTTTATAATATTAGTATAGATATGCTGATTAGAACTTTATTCTAACAGTTTTTCAGACGAAATTTGAACCACCACAAATAGAGTTGCCAACTCCTGTAGTCCCCTTAAAGTGGTCATACTATACTATACTCAAAGCTTACCGAAAGCTCAAAGCTTACCAAAGGTACTGCTTAGCAGTCACGAAGGTACCTGAGAAGCCTATTCGTGCCAAGTTCCTTTCGGGAACTAGGGAGTCTATGTAGTGTCTACTGTAGTGCTAAGGGCACGCTTGGCGCAGTACCCTACGTACCAACATCACGGCTTTAATCCCCGGAGGATTAGGTTAGATGTGCCAAGCCTGCTAGGGTCATAGTGGAGAACGCAATTGTGTCCCCGCAACCCAGCCAGAAATGACAAAGAAGAACACCGTGTGGTGTTAGTCAGTAGAAGTCTGACAACCCCAGAGAGGACAAGACTATATGTTGAAGTCTCCAGTAGGTTGGAGCTATTGCCATCAATTGGTCACCAACCCAAAAGCAGGTACTGAGAGAATCCTAACGGAAAAGCTCAGTACCTCTTTGGAAGAATTCAGAAGGTCAGGTGCATTTGCTATTTCGTGAAGCCTACTTCAGGCAGAGACAGAGAGAGATGAGACAGTATACCCAGCATAAATACACTATAGGTTATAATGACTAAGTCACGACATTGTCTTTGACAAGTCAAACGAATAAAAATGGAACCACGGCATAAAATTAAGTGGAAAATCGCCATATTGTGCCACGGACGCTGAGAAAACATTCAATTTAAATTCAGCAATCGTTAATTGATTAATTTATTTGCAGTTTTTATTCAACTGATGAATGTCTCATTGTTGTTTAAAAGACGGTGGAACCTTCTCAAGTTTATTATCGGTTACTTGTATATTATTTCAGGCTTGGGAATACTAACATGTTCCGAATTTTGATCTATTGCGGGTTAGGTTTGATCTATTGTTGCAAGTCAACCACTATTACGTCCGTATTATTTAAGTCCTTTTTCCCGAAAAAAGGAGCAAAACAAATTCAAAAATTCAAAAAATTAGTGTACGATATTTTGACAGCAGCGGTGGCCCAGTGGTGGCTGTCCCGACTTACGAGCAGTAAGTCGCGGGTTCGAACCCAGGCAGGCGCATTACTTTGTGTAATTTATTCTATCGCCGCTGCTCTCAAAACGGTAAAGGAAAACATCGTGAGGAAACCGGCATGTCCTAGAACCAATAATTCGAAGACATGTGACATCTACCAATCCGCACTGGGCCCGAGTGGTAGATTATAGCCCAATCCCTCTCATAGAGAGGAGGCCTGTCCAAGCAGTGGGAACATTAATAGGCTGTTGATGATGATGATGATGATAACTTTTACACGTGATTGTGATGATCAAAAAACAACTTTCTTTCAATCACGTGTTTAAGTATCGTACACATAGCCAATTACCCTATACATAAAATTACGACCAATAGGAGCGGAGCATCAATGAAAAAAGTTGCAAAACCGACGAAAATTGTATTTTTATAATAATTTCTCGCGTATGAAGCTGGCGGACCACAACTAGTTACTTTGGCCAGCACACATACACACAAATTCCAATACGTATGCCACCCACACCATTCATGTCTGTATCTTTACCTAAAACTTAAGAAAAGTAGCACTATTCTCAAACAAACAATACGGCAGTTTTGACAAACACACGTAAAAAATATCGCTTACGCAAATAAAGATGGCGCATGCCAGTTGAAACAGCGCCTCATAGTTTGACGAATAAAACAAATATCTTAGTGATTTTACGACTTCTGGTTAAAAGTCGTTAAGTTTTGTTTATGGGTCTGTATTTGGCGACTTTGAAACGTGCTTCTTGTTCCTCAATGTTAGTTTAAGGAGACAATAAATGTTTTTTTTTAAGTCTTTACGTGGAATAATAATAGATGTTCTCCGAAATATTTGACGGTTGGCTAAGACATCTCCATAATATATCCTTTGATTTTTATAAACTACTGTCCCACTACTACTACACAATCCGACCGATAGACAGAAGTCGGATAGTGACCTAACACAGGCAATTTTTGTCCAAAAAGTCACTTCAACCACTAGATGTAGTACAACTTGTGAAAGAATTTTGTATTTTGTCATTTTCGCAATTCCTTCCATGAGCGCGTTTCCCGGACCGCTTCGATGCAGCCCTCGCGTTGCGCGTCCAGATTGTCTCGCCACCTCTTTCTTTTTTGCCATATACCCTTTCCATATTTCTTAAATATAGTATAGTATGTATAAACTCACTCCTTTTTCCCATGGAGATGAACATGTACAAAACGTCCACTGCTACGATCCTTACATACTTCTTTTGCTTTACATACATTCATACATTTTGTCATACAAATTCACACGCACCCAAGTCGCGAGTAACTTTGTAAGACTATAGAAGTATATGCTATAAATCAGCCTACCCATAACTGAAACATTACGTAATTTCTTCTGAAGATATAAATCAGTCAACTCCGCCTACCATTGAAGAGACAATTCCTTAAAAGAAACTCCACAAGCAATTCACTTAAAAGACTGCGGAATCATTTAAAAATCATTGCCTCAATACCCGGTGGTCAATTAATTGGGTTATGCCGACTGTCGGCCAAAGACGGTGCTAATTGAAAAATTGTGTTCGATTCAGTAAACTGGCTGGCGAAATTAGTCGCCGACATTCTGCCGCCCACTGTTGTCCTAGTACATTGAGGAGAATTGAGCGGTTCGTTCTATTGAAAAACTGCAGATCTAGTTTTAAAAGTTTGAAGGTAGGTGTTGGGCCATTTGCGGTTCTTGAGAGATAAGCAGAGCCTCTCTTTTACAAGTATAAAGGCATGCGAAGCGCCAGTGGAGAACTAAGTAGCTGAATTTTGTTTTGTGTAACAACAGAAGTTTTATTAAAATTCAAATGTCAAAACAATATTGATCTTTGCATGTTATGAACGATTAAATCAGGGCTGTTATAGAGCTCGTTGATCGTCAAAGTCGCAGGAAACACCTGGAGAAGAGACGCACACAACCGGAAAGTGTGGTAGAAGAATTCTGGGCTGATATGCTGATGATGATATTATTATGTGCAGAGAGCTACTTATAGTCTACAGTGAAGTTTGAAATAGAAAAACCTAAAACAAAACTGCGCGATAGCCTGAAATAGCCTACTATTATTGATTTGATTCACGAATCGCCACATCAAGTTCATCATCATCATCATCATTTCAGTCGAAAGACGTCCACTGCTGGACATAGGCCTCCCCCAAGTGCCGCCACATTGACCGGTCCCGTGCGACTCGCATCCAACAGATTCCAACAACCTTCACCAGGTCATCGGTCCACCTAGTGGGAGGTATTCCACATCAAGTTACTTGTAACATATAAACGCCATGTTACAGAATTTTGATACAATTCCCGAATCGTATTAATTTGTCTCATAGATATTGCCCAACTATTCATCGTTGAAACAGCGCTAATATTTCTAAGACACTGATTCAACCGTCTACCAGAGCGGACCAACTAAACAGCTTCCTAAAATGAAGCTCAAAATCCTCAAACCTCATTCAATAAATAACAAAATATCTATACAAACGATCATTTAACTTTAAACGGATAGAACCGAGGTTAGAGAATGTTAGTAAGGAAAAGGCACTAGAACTCAATGTAAAATGTAACGCTCTTTAGACGAAGGTCTTTCTAGTTTCCTTAAGTCTGAGAGAAGCATTACATCCTAGTTTATGTTTTAAGTTGCACTTCCTTTTGAAGATCTTGTAGATAAAAATTGTGAGTGCAACTGCTAGATGCAAGAATGGTAGGTAGGTATTGTAGGTGGAGCAGCGACTACTGGACCATTCCAGTAGTTGCGGCCAAGATTTACGAAGAGTAAGTCGTGGATCCAAATCCAGGCAGGCGCATTACTTTATGTAATTTATTTCATCACCACTGCTCTCAAGCTGAAGGAAAACATCGTAAGGAAACCGGAAGTAATAGAACCAAAAATTCGAAGACATGTGACATCTACCAATCTGCACCGGGCCCGCGTGGTAGATTATAGTCCATTCCCTCTAATAGAGAAACACAACATCCAGTCTTACTAAGTGGTATCGTATTACCCAGTACTAACTGGGTTGTGGAGGTCAGATAGGCAGTCGCTCCATGTAAAATAATGGTATTTAGCTAAATTCGGTTACACTGAAAGCAGACCGCAACATAGTTGGAAAAGGCTAATGATGGAACAAGGCTGCCAGTGATGATGATGGCCTTCATGAAATATGAAAGACAAACCAGTCTTAATTAATCTTACTGAAACACAACCTCTGAATGGTCTTACGGATTAAATCTTAGATTTCGGAATGTTAAGCTCAGATAAAGGTTAAATGCTCAATTAGGATATCCGTTACTTTAAGGTACAGTATCAAATATACAACCTCTTTGGTCTACGGAACTAGACGGGATACGGCGAAAAAAGTGATGGATGGATTGTGTAAAGGATGATAATGGCGAGAAAGGAGGTCTCTGATAAGATCACTAATAGAAGAATAAGGAAAAGAAGGCATGCACCGCACAAGAAACGCAATGGACAAGAGCAGCAAAATAGTTTTTAGTAATACTGACGCAATAAGTAATTTTATTTGAAAACAAACAAAGATTAATTCCATAGTTACCTAGTTCAAAGCGATTTAACCCGCAAATAATTCTAACAATTATATTTAAACGACTAGTTACATTTCTTACTAATGACAGCAGCTGTCAGCACTTGAGTGTAATTAAATCGAGCTATCTTCACGCCCTGTTTCTCTTACGGAACGAGCAGGGTTCACTGTCAATGGTTGCTATGGCGACTTGTGGTGACAACTTCGTGGTGTCTGAAAGATAAGATTTTATTGTTGGCCAGTTCTTTTGTAGATATTTTTTGGAAATGTTTATTTGTGGTCCAAAGTCAAACAAGAATTTTACAATTGTCTATTACTTATTGAAAAAAATGGCGGAAATTAATCCAAACCCTTTTAAATCAAAGGGGGACTACGATGGTACGGAAGACATTGTTGAATGCAATAATAAATGTTTGAATGTAATGGATTGGCAATAAGCGATGAAAAAAGCAACGAAAGTAGTCTAGAATCATGTTCTTGGTAACAGAAGGTGCGTCGATGGACCTTTTTCATCTTATGCACTTGAATTTAAACCTTCATCATCTGCCTAGCCTTTTCCCAACTATGTTGGGGTCAGCTTCCAGTCTAACCGGATGCAGCTGAATACCAGTATTTTACATTTAGCGACTGCCTATCTGACCTTCACAACCCAGTTAATATTGGGTAATACGATACCACTTGGTAAGACTGGTTTTCAGAGTTTTTGGGCCACTGACTACGAGTACCTGTAACGACTGCCAAAGATAGACAAATGACAACCGGGACAACCCACATTGAATTTAAACCCTATTTTCTCTAAATGTAATTATGTATCTCATACATCCACTATTACAAGAACATTACCATATAAGCTATCTTATATGACATAATTGTTTGCGAGTAAGGCCGACTTATCTTGATATCCTCGATTAATGAATAAATACTAGCATTAAATGTATCTTGTATCTTATGTCATGCCCATTGATAAATTGGAAATACTTCGATAATTGCTGTAATGTAATTGTTTTTGGTCAAAATGAGCGGCCATGTTTCCAAAAATAGCTCGGTATTATGCATTCGAATATTCGGCTTTATTGATATTAATTACTTAAGGATTTTCTTATATGGATTTACAAGTATTGTTTCCCGATACTTCAGAAAAGGTAAATTCAACAGCTCGATTCATTTTCTGATCCTGTCCGGCTTCTTAAAAAAGTTGTGTCTTTAAAATTTGGCGACTCCTAACACACTAATCAACGAGGCTTGTGTCCACGACACAAGCCTCGTTGATTAGTGTGGCAGTAGATGGTGCTGTGTGTAAATTGTCCAGCTATTTATTTGTGTCATCCCATTGCAAGGTCCAGGCCTCTCCCCGTAACTTCAAGTTATGTAGACACTTGTCTTAGGTTTGTCCGGCCGTCCTCTACGAAGCCTTTGCTAAAGTTTCATCAATAATGCTGTAGATCAATCAAAACATTTAAAAATATTCTCCAATGTACCTAATACTCAAAAACATCGATTTTACAATAAATTAACATAAAATCATCTACCGTATCACCAAACACGGTGTAAGTCTATGTCAGTAAGAGATTTTGGCGTAAGTATATTTGTGTTAGACATTAACTAAATATTTGTCAACATAGATGCTACGCAAATATAGTACACGCATGTTTTTGAGGTAGGTCGTAACAAAGCAGTACGTGACGTTACATACATTATAGCTGATGCAGCGATTTGAAGCAAACACGATTTGAATAATCATGCAATCCAAAATGGAGTTGAATAAATTGGAATAAGTGCAAAGGCTGCTAAGTTCTCAGTAATCAAAAACGATAAGACTGGCAGAAATTAATGCCCCTTTGAAGATTAAAACTAGTTCAACAATCACAATACAATTATGTCAGAATTGTTTCCAATAATAGCCTCGGTGATTCTTGTTAAATGGACCCCAGTATCTGGTAGATGTGGTCCATGTAAAATATAATGGAAATCAGCAGCATTCAGACTGGGAGGCGACCCCAACATAGAAAAGGCTAAGCAGATGATGATAAGAATGTAAAGGTAGCGGTATGTCTTATAGTTGGAAGCGACACAAAGGGAGAAGATCGTAAAAAAATGCTAGGAGTCAAGGCACATTGCCATAATATTCATGCAACCAGACTAAGAAAACAATGCATATCCTTTACAATTACATATACTTGCAGCAGCCTCACATGACAATGCTATACTTATGAATGACAAATTACTTGCCGCCTACAAGCGTTTTGTTGTTTTCCTTGGCTCACTAACACAATTCAATGTTACAGTATTGAATGATTTAATAAACATTAGAACTAGTTTATACCAGGGCACAAAAATTAAGCGTAAATAAAGAAAACAATAGTTATAGGAAATCAGAATAAGTTAATTAAGAACTAACACGTATCAGAAGCAGAAAAGAGTCGTCAAACGTACCGTAGAAAACAGTCAGAGAAAATATTTAATAGAATGCAAAAACATATATATTATGATGAAATTTACAATGAAGGACAAGATGATATTTACAGTAAATTATAAATGTTTTCTAAGCTTTGTCCTCTACGGTATGTCTGACTGGCTTTTAGCGGACACTTCCTAATGGACTAAATGATATTTTTAGCATGTTGATAATACGCTCTAATCGTTACACCAAAATATTTTATAACGTTGTCATCTTATAATGGCTTCACCGCAATGGTTTTGATCACTTATCACTTATCAATATCAACCACATAGTCCTTCCCCAACGGACCCCAACTATGGGTCGGATTACTTATACATTAGAACTACCAATCTTAAACTTAAACCACTTAAGTCCTTAAAAGGTTTCCTGAGAAGGTCTCTAAGTAAAAAAGGACAAAAACAGTGATCGATATTTATACCAAATAAATGACACCAAGACTAATGTCCTCATAATAATGGAACCAGTTTCTGAGGATCATAATCCAAAAGACACCGTCAAAAGTATCGGATTACTTGATAAAATTAAGCGATTGCCAACTTTATTTGAAGAAAGGTAAGATTTAATATGGATGTTAGGGTTTGATGATGTGTAAGAGAATATGCGGGATTCTTTGGTAATAAGTAACATTAAGATGTTGGTCATCCAGATGGGGGTAAAGACAAGTCCCATAAAATCGTTAAAAATGTAATGTTTGTTTTAAAAAGTTTACTGGCCACACAATATTGTGACACAATAAAAAGTCTGGACCTGTCAGACCCAAAGAAATAAACTGTGGTCAATATGGGTTTATAGCTTTCATTTAAGAGAATAATACTAATAAACATATGAGGTAATTACTTTAAACAAGACCAACAGTGAACTTCAGACCGATATAGTTAAAGTAGTTAATGAAGATAGCACAGATTTAAACCACGATAAAAACGAATAGTTTTATTCTCGAAAACATTACAAACAAGTTTCCAAAATGCAAATCCGAAACCCCTTAATCATACCAAAAACTATAACAAAAACCCCGCCTCGTGCGAACTAATTAAAATTTCTCAAGACAAATCACCTATTGTGCGTGACAGCGCAGCGTTTGCTCCAACGAGATCTATTCCATGACCATTGACCGCACCACACCGTTACATGACATCGCCGTGAAATCACTTGTATGCAGAACTAAATTTTTGACGTCAAAGTAAGCCGTCTGCTTTGTGTAAAATGAATAATTTAGAAGCTTATCTTTCTTTAGATATTTCATTTTTATTATGTTGTATTTTCTTTCTTAGAGAGTTTGCTGATTTGAATAGATTTTGTCTTTAGATACCAGTTCTGTATCTTATCCTTGTATCTTAAGTGTAGCGGGAGACGACTTCTGGATAATAAACAGATGCATGATTGCATTTATAATGTCCTGTAACGATTCTGTCCAGATTGTAAAGGTAGGATTTATCATTTATGTTAAGGTGGTTGGTCCTCCTGGGCTCAATAAATCTCAAGCTTAAACAAAGACAGACAAAGCCCCCTAAATTGCAGTCGTCACATTAAAATTAACCGTTCTCAGTTCGAATCAATTGTCTGCATTCAAATTCGGACCTTCTCATCGAGTCAAAGACCGCAATCCTAATGAGTACCCATTATATTTCAACGCGCTGTGTCCTTATCTCCTTTGCAAATGCAGTTTCTAAAACTACTTAAGCATGCAACTAGGATTACATCTTCAGATAATCAAGATTCTAAGCACATAACTTGAGAACTTCGGTTACCGGTTTGAAACTGGCTTTTTCTTGAGCGAAATTGCATAAGATGTGAGTAACACAATCGTCATTGTAACTGTGAATCATATTTCTTTGAGATTTTTGGCTGCAAGATGAATCAGAGGTGGAGATTTTCCAAGGTAGGACAGAAGGAACAACATTTGGAAATTAGACCCGGCTTTTTAGCAAAGGGTAAAAACGAATGATAAAACATGTGCTACACATCGATATTTCAGTTTACACAGTACATTTAACGAGAAAACTTAGTCGTTTTACCGACATTTAGAGCAAACTAGGAGAAAAGTGTTACTACACATCAACCTATCACGACTGCAAACATAAAACCGCATGTGGTGCACCATAGAACATTATGGTTTATGATAGGACACTTTTAGTTGATACTACTTCTAATGTTGTTCGTTTGGATGAGAGTAAAGGAAATGGTTCTTCTTCGAAAATCTTAGTCTATATTTTCGTCAGAGTTATTAGAACTAGCTGACTGTTTAGCCAGTTTCAAACTTATGTCATTATAGTTATATACGTCCGTTAATTGCTTTATAATCAACTTTAACTCTACTTACTCCGTCACGGATCATAGCGCAAATTACACATGAAGGTACCAGGGGAACAAAGACGTATTGGAGAACTAAAATCAGTCTCGTATTCGTCAAAACAATGTGGGGAACGCACGGCATTCCGAGACCGGTTCACTAACGGGATTGCCAAGCCGGGACGCACGAAACGAACGTTTGATACGGTAGTTGTAGATGTTGTGATCACGTATTGCTGGAGGGTAGGTACTATTGTAGGTTACAGATTGTTCAAGACTATGATGATTAAAGTCTGATCGACTTTTAAGTTCTCTTACTTTGTTTACAGTATCATTGATCTTAACAACATCAGTCTCTAGATTTACAATTGCAGAATCAAAGTAATTAACTTCACCGATTTTAACCTTCCCTCCATTAAAAACCCGAATCATCATCGTTATTAACTAGAGCATGATAAAGACTATTATTACGTACATTAAATTCAATCGACGAACCAATTTAGTTCAGTCATCCGTCATTAGGCTAAGCGTTTCTTACTTCATAATTCCCAGTGCAGTGCAATTAGAGACTTTTACATGCACCTTTCACCTTTCTTGGTAAGTATCGCTCATTATGATCTCCATTGCGGAGTATATGGCTCGGGGGCATGAAAGTATCAAAACAAAATGCGACCTGGACGCCTTACACGCCGATATAATCGTATGCTGGCCTCGTTTCTGAATACTCAGTCGCTTCGTTATCTTAGCTGACTGGTAGTAGTTTGTTCAAATGAATTGAATTGTTAGAAGTAGTTTGAGTAAATATTGTAACTATAATTATTTTAATGGACGGGTCTACTGAAAATTTTATATTATTTTTATTTAAACCAATGAGTTTTAGAGGTCAGACACTAAAAAGACGAACAAGATTAAAAATGGAGCGAAATACCAAAAGGATGAAGAAAACAATATAATTGCATTTGCATTTAAAGTTGTTATAGATAAAGATCGGTTAATAAAAGTAAAATATTACATAATATAGTATTCATTTGACATTGAAAGAGACATCTCGAGGGAAGCCGGTCTTGCCAAGCCGGGGGTCTCTTGGCGGTCGTTCGGATGCACTCCGAAGCGTTAAGGCAGTGTAATATATCTGTCTATATTAACCCCATTTAAAGAGACTCCACTTAAAATAAAAACCAACTATGTATAGTAAAATGCTTTTTGAAAAAAAAAAAGAAGGTCAGGCTGGGAAAGCTTGGGAGAAATGGGGGGATGACTATACCCAGCAGTGGATGGAGTATGGCTGTCAATATCGATGATGACTTGATGAGACAAACACAATAAATAATCAATGTTAATTTGTTTATTTGTATTTGTACTCGTAATAAGAAGTTAAGTACTTAAAACAAAAGTGGCACTGACAAAGTAGGGTAAAGATGAAAACACTACGTGATTTTGATTTTAGATTGCACGTTGCTATTTTACTATTATGCGTCACTAAGCCTAGGCCTAGAGCTAGACTAACAATTTATGCATAACTGCATTCTTTAGCAATAACTGCAACATCAACAAACCTCAAATTATTACAATTTCAAGCTCTATTTCTTCCGCAATAAGAGAAAACATTTGCATTATTTAACATTGCATCCATCTTAAGTAATGCAAACAGAATAAATATATAAATTTTGATTGGTTCGATAAAGATATCGATCTGGAACACAAAATTGATAATGATTTTGTTTCTATAAATGCCACAGCAATTAATTTAATGAGTATTGCTAATGATAATGAGGTAATCGAGACAATCTATATTAGTGGATGACGTCCTTGCAGTCACTAATTAAAGTAATATGCTAATCAATGCACCAACATGCAGAAACGTGTAAAAATTCGATTGTAAAGATAAGAGTGATAAGCTCGTCAAAACGATAAGAAGCTTTGCACACTTAATGGCTTAAAAAAATATATAATTAGCATCATAAAGAAAATATAGATGGATTGTATGAGGAATCATGTGAAAGAAAAAAGAAGCAATTAATACTGTGACGACGTACAAGGAAGAAAAAAATTGTTGGACACATGGATAGGAAAATGATAATGTTGATGAGTAACAGAAAGCCATTGTAGTACAGTCTGTAGACAAATGCATATAATAATTTCTAAAAAGCACTGTCAATAGCAACCGAGATAGGCAAATTGGATTAGAGACTTAGCAACCAAATGTACCATTGAATCGTCCCCTAGATCTAGCCTAACTACTGCCAATAAAAGATCTCCATCACTAATCTACGTTACGTGTTTAGGTATCAAGAAGCCATCTAAGTCTGAGCTAGAATACAGTACTCTTTATTACCTAACTTTCTTTTTTATACCACGAGTAAGGCACGTGGGAAATTTTCCATAGTTCTGCCATACTTTCGTACACCGAGATGGGGAGACTGACATGCGAAAACTGATTATAGTATCATTATTGTGTAAAAGGGTCACACCTGGTTGCTTTTTCTGTTTTATTAATTCTTTAACCTGATTGTTTGTATAATTCGACAGATGGTATGATTTTCTAGATGATTCTTTGTTCGTCGACATTTAAAAAAAATGTCATTCCGCATATCCCCAATCTTTATAAGAAACTTGAGACGTGGTATAATTCTCAAAAGGAAACTGTAAGCGAACTTTCTACCAAATATAAATTTATTTACTTCCCGTCATAAATCTGGTTTTAATGTTAAAGCTTTAGAAACCTAGAGAAGCTAAAACTTCAGGAAATACATTGATGCTAGTGAAACCTAAAACATATTGTAGTACTGGCATTAAAACAGTCGGTTAAAGCCCTCTAGTAATTTATTCAGAGTCAGAGGATGTAGTAGATAAGGTTGCCACTGAAGATCATAAGTATACGTAAATAAAAACAAATTCAAATAAAAGATGTGTTAGAACATCTTACTTACATACAGATGATTAATAAATGCCATCAATTTAATTTAGTTAGATGAAGTATAATTTAAATGCATTTTAAATTACGAATGTCATTTGTCAATGTCGTTCACAATTTTATAGACTGTATAAATAACATTATAACGATTTAAAATACAGGTTCTATTGTAAGCAAAAGCTCATGCACACCAATAGCTTCATTAGTTTATCTTTCTTCTTCAACAGTTATCTTTTACCTCCAGTTTACTGCTAATTGTTTCCTATAGTGCTAACAATAATTCGTTCATCACTTTCTTAATTCCTCTCTTATCTCAATTTCTTCCGGATCATGTCATTTTCTATCACCCAATATCTTAGTGTTTACCTTATTCCTTTTTGCTATATCATCGTTCAAACAATGCATTTCAGTTTTAATAAATCTTGTTCAGTTTCTGCCAGCCCTATTGACTGACAAGCGTCAACATATTCCATTGTGACACCTCTACGGCCGCCTGCCGTCGCGTTTGAAATTAACTGCTGCTAATTGTATTTCAATATTTTAACCGATACACGCTCTGTTACGGTCTGCGATTTCTTATTTGCTTCTAATTTTATTTATTTTGCCGTTTGTTTTTAATCTTCGTTTTCATCTAGTTTGTTCTCTATACATATCTATCATCATACAACGCCTCCGTGGCTCTGTTCTTTTTATAGGTTTCACAAATAATTCAAGATCATTTCGCGCCTAAATCAAATCAGCAGTTTTAAAGATAGCGCCATTCACAGACGGAATAAATCTAGAACTCGTTTAATATTATGCATTGATTATAAATACTTAAGAAAACATCAAATATCGACTCGTCCTTGAACGACCACAAACTTGACATCATTAAATAAACTTAATAGTCATGTTTGTTATAAATATCATTCGTATCGTCAGTATTACGTAGATTCAGTTCCGCCTCAATATATCTGTGATATATCTTATCTAATGATAGCATTTTATGTTCTCGTTTATGTGAATTCACTGACGTTTTTATTTATTTTACAAGTGAATTTGAATGCACTTGTTACAATTTTAGTTGAATTACGATACAATTCAACAGTACCTACATATTCTGGACAGCCAAAAAAGTACTAGGCTAGCATGAATTCAAGATGGTCTTACAGTATTTTCAGTACCAGGCTTTCTTTTGTTTTCCTCGTAGATCCATCACAGTAGATTACAGCGAAATCAGTTATCCAGGTCATTTTAGACCTTAACACCATTGAATTTGGTACCTTCGTTTCTTGAATGACTGAACAGTAGCCCTTTCTAGTTTTAAGGATATGCGTAGGACGAGAACCAGCTTCAGTCTATATCAGTGTGAAAGGCAACAAGTGAGTGGTACACAGAATTAAACGTTATTTGAAACTGGTGGAACAGGTCGCGCCAAATTGAACTGGATTTGCCAGTCGGATATTATCTTGATTGCTATCTAAGGGAACGTACTGACTAGAACATTTTTGAATATTTATATTACATATTTAGCTGGTAATAGGGTTCTTTTTATAGGAACACAGTAGTGGTTTAAAACACGAAATTTCTGTAGTTGCTCTACAGCATTTTTATGAATCCGATTGTGTATAAACACAAGTTTGGGGGAAGTCCCATTCATAACTGTTTTACACTTTTGTTTTTTTTTTAATTCAATATTCGATAGAAGCCTATACTGTGGATTATGTTGATGAATTGATAAGCTTTATTGTTGCGTTGACCCTAATGTAATTGGGATAAGGGTCGAAAAATGATGATGATGATAAACAGGTTTTCCTTATGTCAGGCCTCTGGTTATATTAATAAGCCTAAAAAGTAGCAACTGATAAAATCGAATAGGTACCTATTTATATTTTTTTTATCATTTTGCTCGTATCAATCAACTATTTGTAGTAACCTAAACTTATTTGCGTATTTTAAACAGTTTTCCTTGACATTGTTTTCGTAATATTACCATTACTCTTAGTTTGGTGTAAGCAGCACTGTCATCATTATCGCGAGGGCAGTGCAGTTTGGGGATGTCTAATATCTTTACTGATTTTTTGCCACTAATTACCAAAATATGTTGAGAACGGCAACTATTCTTCTTTAACATGTGGTTACTTTATATGTTGTTGTTTGTTGTTGTTGTTGTTTGTTTGTGTTGTGGTTTGTTTTGTGGTGTGTTTATACTTACATACCGTCGAGAAATATCGCTCAGACATACCTACAATACATCACTACATCTAATACAAATGCATTAGTTGCATGTATTTCATCGTCACAAGACAACTTATTTTCAAGTTCACATGTTAAATCTTCTAACACCTTATCAAAACTATGTATCACATTACAGTATTGACTTACCTATTTAACATACAGAATCAGTATCCACACGCAAACAGTACATAGATCATTATTTTCTAAGGCGTAAGGTTGGTATTTCTATGAATGTGCGGTAGGTAGTGTTAGAATTTTGTCACCTTAAGACAAGTATTATGACGTGAGCTGTGAGTCAGGTGTACAAAAATGATGTTTGGAACCTAACAGTTTTGACAAGGGGAAAAGAATGTGGCCTAGGGATTTTTCGGAATGTGACGTCATTGTTAAGTCAACCTTGCGCAAGAGTGGATTTTTGACGGATAAGCTTTAATTTAAACGTACCTATTATAGCTGTCTTTTTTATGATAGGAAAGTTGATTTGATCAACCAGAGCCGTGACAGCCAAGATTAAAATTAACTTCGTTTTTATTTTCTTACTTATTTCTATTTGTTTGCGTTTTTGTTTGATATACCAATAAAGCTTATACCTACTGACATATCACTACACTACACGGTACATCTCTGCCTCACCCAACAGCGATAACAGGCGTGATATTCTGAATCAAAACGAATAATTAAAAATTGTAAATGCCTATACAAAATCTTTTTTCCCGTTCGTTTCCTTGTAACAACATTTGATTCATCTAAGCCGAAAATAATAGACTCGGCAAAAAGTTCGACGTTGTTCGTAGACCAGACACAAAGTTTTTTTTTGTGAATCATTTTGTTGTATTTGCTCACACAGAGGAATGTTATTGAAAACATCAATTTGATGAATGAAAATGAAGGTAGTTTAATTCGTTTTTAACAGAAACACTGAGACAATGTTTTTCAGTCCTACCCCACAAAGATATACCTACTTGAAAAGTTTATTTACTTACAAACTTTAGATTTCACGCAAATTTTTATGTAAGTAATTGTAGGTAAAAAACGTAACAATTATAATGTTAAATAGTAAAACTAATAAATAGGTATGTTATGAATTGAAGCCCTTTATTGCCCAAAGTACCTAAGTACTAAAGTAATTTATAAGAATGTCAATTTTATCGAAAACTAAAACATGAATCCTGTAAAATTTATACGACGTTATGTATTTATTACAGTACTTACCTACCTACAACATAATGTAAGGTGACCTTTAGTTAAATAAATGTATTTATTTTTCCTTTTAATATCGCAAATTATTACAACAATGCCAATGACATCATTTTGCAGCATTATTAGCTTTATTATTTTAGTTAGGAACAATATCAGAAGTGCATAGTACTTACTAGGTACCCAGGTGGCTACTAGGAAAGTGTTGTTATTATTATTTTTTATCAATAATATCAAATATTCCAGAGAAACACGAATCAACTAATGGCGAGGTTTGAGAAAAAGAATGCCTTAATACTAGACGTGAAATAATAACCATAAATATTCATGATTTTTCAGAAACTAATTTAAAAATTGAGATAACACAGACAACAATGCGTTAAAGTCTTTTAACCGTAACCTACATTTTGGCGGGACGTCACCAAACAAACAAACTATTTCAAAAAACGTCGGAGCACAGACCTGCACAAATCCACCGTGATCAACACCTTAGTACTTACAAATACTATACATATATCGATTTCCCGATAATTATTTTGCAATTTACATAACACCGGTCCATGCCACGTAAAAAAAAAACTTTATGGTGAATACCGAAATCCTCGTTTCATGTCGTATACGTAACAAATTCGAAATTCAAAACCTCCACAAGAACGTTAGAATCGCACACACTTACACAGATGACACGTTTAGTTTATTTTTATTAAAAAAATAGCCCGCGTTTCGTAAATTCAAGATGGCGGCGGTGAACGATCGTACCGCGACGCCGAGCATCGGCCAACTGATGCGGCTGCCGCGAACTGTCAAACTCGCTTGCTTTATCTGTGTGTGTGTATTTTCGTGCGTGTGTGTGACAAAGGCTTGAATGGAAGGCTCAATACAAACTTGGTAGCAGAGCAGCCGACCGGCGACCATTGCTTGCCTTTCAGTGTGTTGCTACAACAATTTCCACTGGATCGCGACTATTTTTAGTTTCTTAGTTTATTTTGAAGTTTTGGGCATCATTTGGGTTTAATTCCGAAAACGTTAAGCCGTTTGAAGTCTATAAATTATGTTTTACGATATAAATTGGGAGTAACAGGGAAGGATTAATGGACGAACAAAATAAAAATAGATGAAAGCAGTGGAAATCGTTCTTTCCGAGTTATGGGGTTCCACTTAACCATAGCCGTTGAGTATAACTTAGAAGAATCGGAAATAAATACTTAACTTGAATAAATTATTTTTATAATAATCCAATGTCGATTGGGCGCATAATCCGGAATTTAATTATTCATTAACGTGATCTAAGAATATTTTATGCATAGATTTATTAGAACGGAATCCGGAACTCGCTAATTCAAGGAACTGTAGAATTGACTCAAACAAATGAATGTCAAGCTAGAAAAATATCAAAAACAAGAAGTAATTAGGAGACAAACATCCTAGAATAATCTTCGTCATCTATCTAATCATTGGTTCCGTTTGCTCGTATTCAATAAGGATAGCAGAGAAGGAATTCCTAAACACAATAACAAAATTTTATCAGTTTTCACAAGTAGAAGTTTGTGGTGTTTGTGCTCTTTGGAGTAAATGCAAGAAAACTCGTTTCTTATAGACTTTAACGATGCTAAAACTACAAACATGTTCACAGAAGTAAACCTTCTTACCTATGATTAAATCTATAGTAATCATTCCCTCTACACATCGGAAAAATCCAAAATGGAGAACAATATTGTTTCTGCACGTGTTATTTTATAATTCGCATCTAGCAACCCAGTCCCCAATGACTCAGTCACAGTCAGTAGCGTGGGTTGATAAAAACTCGTAATTATTCTTCATAGGTTGTATTACATTGACAGTTTCAACTGCTGCACTAAAGTCAAGGCCGATTCTTTCTCCGTCACGTTTAACCTCATTCTCGGCAATTCTGCCCACACTGCAATTATTTTGGTCTCTTTTTGTGAGGTTATGTAATGGTGTAGTATTGTGTGATGATTTTTACGTGATGAGATGCGACACGGAATTTTGAGCAACAATTTTTATTAACTTGGATATCGGTAGTCTTTATTTGCATAACTGGTATTCTGCAGCCAGAAAGTAGGACAACACGCTAAGGGGACCCGTGGTATGACACGGGTTAGTTTCAGCACCTCAGTTGAGGGGTCAGATTATGCAGTTACTTCATATGAAATATCTGGATGCCGACCTCAACACAGTTGGGAAAAGACTAGGTAAATGATAGAACGGTAAAAGATTGTTCGATTGTAGGGCAATTTATATTCTTAATATCCAAAAAAGGAATAGGTGTAACAAAGTTAACCAATTGCAGTATATGGTTCAATAGGTTAGGCGCTTCCAATTTTTAGGCAAGTTTCCAACAAAACAAAGCAGAGCGCATGCAAGTTACCAAGACGAAGATTTGTCTGGCAAGATAGATTAGGGCACATGCCAAGAAATAAGACAAAAGAATCAGCATATACAATTCAACAGGGAAGAAAACATCCTATTTGCAACGAAAAATAAACTGAATCTGACACGGAATACATAATAATCCTACTAATATTATAAATGCGAAAGTTTGTTTGTATGGATGTATGGATGTTTGTCACTCTTTCACGCAAAAACTACTGAACGGATTTGGATGAAATTTTGCACACAGATGGTTTATAACCTGGATTAACACATAGGATACTTTTTATCCCGGTAGTAAGATCCCGTGGGACAATTTCAAACATCACGCGGGCGAAGCCGCTGGCAGAAGCTAGTATCCCATAAAACAAGAAAGGCAAATTTATAATTCTTTCAGCTTTCTCTCCATCGCTCGTAAAGAAAGTACCGCAACCTACAAGGATGTGTAAGATGTGTTGCAATTAATAACATGGATGATTCGATCCAGGAATATGCTGATACTGAGTCATAAACCATAATATTTAAAAAATAGGCACACATGTTTATAAAGATTGCTAAGTAGCCAGGGCAAACCTAGTAGTAAGAAGGACATTATGCAACGCGTTTAAAAAGATGGATAAAAACATAATGAGAGCTAGCGAGAATGTGTCTGGAAGATGAAGAGAGAAATAATGATATAATTTACCATAATATATCAAAGATAATGTGATAGGTTTTGCTACTATAAGTCTCGATTGAAACCATAATAAATAGTTAGGAGCGTGTCAACTCCGCGTTGTTGATAATGGTCCACTCTTTCTCATAGAAAGGAGGCCTGTGTCTCAGCCGTAGAAACAAAAACATCCAAAATTATTATGCAGAGACCCAAAGAGCGCGAGAAATCAAATCATCTCTATCAAGCTAAAGAACTTGCTATACCTTTTTTTGTTTCCCATAAATACCAGACATTATAATCCTGAGAACTAACTCGAAACACGCAATAAATATCAAAACACCTAAGCCGTCGGATTTCGGAACAACGTAACGACGGACCGAGAAAAGAAACCAAGACTTCGCGTGCCTTGGCTAAAAATATTCGAAATCGATTCCAGGTAATCCGTTGATTAACTTTTGAGATATTACCTTGATGCAACATTTTGTTCGAAATCGATTTATAATGTTAATATTGCTGTTGATTTGGAATGCAACGAAAAGTGATTTCCTCCCAATATGATATTCCACGTCCCGACTCGTTTGTTTACCGTTGATGTTGTTGAAAATGTCATCACCTAAATGAAAACTGTAGCTGAAGATGTTCGTGCACCTGTGTTGAGGCATTTCGTTCGTCTGGTGATTTCTAGGAAGGTACGAGTATCTCCCTATTTTTTTTCTTGACGGGCGTAGTGTCTCAGCACATGAGTATTTCTTGTATTTATAATAAAGTACTTAGACCTATATTATTATGATGAGTGTTGTCCTTCGTAATTTTATTTGAGTGCTAACAATAGTTTCTAAGTTTTTGTATAACTAAACCTTGCCCTAAAATTAATAAATCTGAAATTTTTGTATGAATTAAATTGTTTGCAATCTTCTAAAAATTAAGTATATCAAGAGGGTTGGATATCACCATCACCGTTTTGTCACCATTATTACCATATTTGGTAATTTTGTCGTATCCCTCACACTCACAGCCACTCCCACAGATCCACGTTTAGCAGCAGTCTTATAGACAAATTTTAATTCCCCCAGGTCCTTTCTGGAACACTCCATAATTACCTGTAACAAGAAAAACATCAGATTAATATTGTTTAAATCATTCAATTTTGGACCACTAAAATGCGTGGTCAATATCATAAAGCATCACACGACATCAATTTTGTAAACTCACGAGGTGTTATACAAGATAGGAATAAGAATAATTCTATTTAAATATATAAAATAGAGAAACAATGGGTTCCTGATGGAGGAAACTGTCGCCGAGGTAGACAGCGGCGAAGGTAGTGTGATGATCTGATCTTGTTAGCGGGGAGAACATGACCAGATATCGCACAAGATAAAGAAGGGGAAAGATAAAGGGTAGGCCTTTACCCAGCAGTGGGACACTTGAAAGGCTTAAAAAAAAAGCAAAAAGTCAAAGATTCCTTAAAAGTTAAAGTTACGCACACCCTTCTAATAGAGTACCCTTCGTATATTTCGAATACTACGTAGAACTTTTCAAGATATTATAAAGGATTCAGGAGACTACCATCCAACAGCAAGAATACATAATAATCTAGAAAAACACAAATTCATAACACAATTTCTTTGGTCAGTACTAATTTATTAAGGAAAATTCATACCCCGAGCATGTAGAAATTTGTATCAGGTACCTTTATTGTGATTCCGGATTCAACATTATATTGTCTAACCTAATAAATAGTTTTATAGGTAATTTTGTAAGCCTGTTTTTTTTTACTACCGTATCTACCGTTTCTGTGCCTGCAATATCCTACGAATAATGAATGGCTTTGTCTAACTCATTAACTTTCTCTTGCCCTTATCTCGATTTATTTGGGGTCAGCGCAGCATGTCTTCACCTTCCATACTTCTCTATTATCCTTCTTTGCCTTTTCATCCTTTACAGTCATTGTCTGACTCCATTTGGTTTTTGCCGCAATTCGTTGGAAAGCTTCTGTCAATTCTATTCGTTCAATTGCAGTTTCTATAAACGGAAAATACAAAAGTAAAGGACACGCGAACTCATTCAGTGTTATGGTTCTTGATCCTGTAGCATACTTATTAACTTTTTGTCGGATAATTTAATAAAAATAGCTGATCCATACATATTCATCATGTAGTACTTTAGTAGAAAACTGCAGTTTTTTATTCTGCATGGTTTTAGAATTTGCTGAATTCTTGCGCGTCGATATCCTTTATACTGTCAATATTGTATTGTACAACGGGCTGGTGTCCGCAACTACACGTCAAAGCGCATATGGGCTATAATCCACCACGCGGGCCCAGTGCGGGTTGGTAGATGTCACATGTCTTCGAATTTTTGGTTCTAGGACATGTCGGTTTCACCGTTTTTGAGAGCAGTGGTGATGAAATAAATGACACAAAATAATGAACCTGCTTGGGTTCGAACCCACGAAGCGTAGCGTTTCGGGGCGTCATCATCATCATCTTGTATATAGTCGTCCCGTGTCAGGACGCAGGACAAAACATAAAAGTCATTGAACAATGCTCTAACCTTTATAAGTCATCATGATCTGCTTAGCCTTTTCCTAACGTCATTGGGGTCGGCTTGCAGTTATACCAGAGCAGCCGTCTGTCTGACCTAATTTGTATGAGTCGCGATGTGAATTCGTCTATCCTTAATCCCTTCACGGAAACTAAGAAAGATGTGCCTATTTTCGCTTCAAAACAACACAACCTAACCCAATTAAATACTACGAACTTCACACATTTTCCTTAAACAAAATCATCTGTAATATATGACCTAAATAAAATCTAGGACACGTTTATTTTCCTCCACAATTATTATTTCCAATTCAAGTCACATTTGCAACGTGATTCGTGAGTGATGTCACAATTCCATGGAAGGCCAGATGTCAGGCTCTGAGTCAGAAACGAATAAGTTTATTAAAGTTACCAATAAGAGTAGCTTTGACACCGACACTTACGGCGCCGGATTGCTAATGGCTAGATTATTTTGTTGGTATTTTATACAGAGTGACGTGCTTTATCATTCACTAGTTTCTGCACACGCCTTCAGGCGTCGAAAAATCATGTCCAACCCGTGAAACTCGGTAAAATCTCGCGGTTTGGATGTTATCAGCCTTACTGCCTTTTTATTACCGCGTGAATCCTCGTAGATGGATTTCCACAAAAAGTTCCAGCAATTTGTATAGATTGTACCAATTAAGAATTCGAGTGAAATAATCATCATTATGTAAACTAATGTATACGAGTGAACATCGATCACGTGATCGATGCGAGTGAAACAAAAAACACACAGGTCCTAAGTATCACCCCTGTGAAATTCTCTTGGATAGACCGTAATTTTCAAATCACGACAGCGAGTCATTCCAATTGGTAAGAAAATATGTAAAAGTACGACATTTTTCAAACAGAACACAACCGATAACTCTTCCGATCTCACTATAAAGGTAAAACATATAAGGCCATGCAGATTTATATCCTCATGATACTAATTATTTTAAAACAAGGCCGGTTAGAGCACGTAACAGGCTGAATGGGCAAGAAAAAATAAATAAAAAAGCACCAGTGACAAAAATGGAAGAAGTTAATGAAGTGATTAATGATTATTACCACTAGTGATTGCAATCCGGCGTCATTATCAGTCCGGCCGGATACGACCGGATTCCCATCAATCCGGCCGGATCCGGGCGGATCCGGCCGGATTGATTAAATCAGGATGATTTTCGCTTTTTAGTACAAAATAAGTGAGTTAATCAAGTGTCACTGCACTTATATGTCGGTAGTTTATAAAAAATAAATCTCAAAAATATAAAATCGACTTTATGTCATAACCAATGTTAAGACAAATAGACAACAAGAAAACAATTAAAATTTAGTAGGGTAGGTAACTAGTAATAATTTTACGACGTAACGAGTAGCTGAGTCTTTCTAGATTTCACTTTCACAGATAGATCAATTTATGAGTAACTATATTAATTATCAAGTAACTATAATATCTAATAGATACAATTAACCTTACGTAATTAACTGAAATGAGATCATAATCATTATTAAAGTATTTGAGAATGCTAACAAACAAGTCATATAGGTATTTATGATTATGACAGATACCATCATGATTTCGCCCATGACTATTAACAAAGTCGGATCTGCAAAATCGTGTTTTTTTGTTTATTGCATAAAACGTGCCTAAATATCTAAGGCTATCATCAGCTGAAATAAAAAGTAATATATTATACATAGTTTTTAAAATAACTATATTAAAAATGTCGGAAGTTACCTAGATAGTCCGCTAACAATGTCGGATAATAACAACCGACGTTCTTAGCGGGGCGCGCGGGCGGGTGAGCGCTCGCTATCTGCCAGTTCCGACTGTGTTCACGGGATGAAAGTCTTTAGATGATTGTCTTTATTTGAATAAGTTTTCATAGTCTGTTCATTGTCAATAAATATATTTAATTTCTTTACATTTTTGGTATTTTCTTCAGTAGTTTTTACATACGACATGCAGTTTTAACAAATATAAAAATTTAACAATGTCGTAAGTGGCACTTCCGACAAGCAATCATTAATTTTGTACAAGCAACAATGTCGGTTCTGGTACTTCCGACAAATCATCATTAGTTTTACCCCGTTAAAAAAGTATTATGTGACTTTTCTTATATTTACACATTAAATACCGGCTATTCATAATATTGTCCCGAACACAAATAAATAATAAAGCAATACTCTAAAATTTCATAAGCCTACTTTAATTAAGAACAAAGATATATGCAATTAATACTTTGCATCTCTCTCCTGTAAAGTTGCCGTTTTTCACATTCGACATTGTTAATAGTCATGGGCGATTTGATGAATCTGTCGAACGAATAAATGGCAAAAATTATCACAATAATGAGTTTAGAACTCTTTAGTTTAATCAACTTACGATAAATAATTATTTTAAGTAATAACTGTAAAAAAATATAAGTATTAAAAGAAAATCAATATTGATTTTGAAAATAAGATCGTAGAAAACAAATATTGTTAATTGTGTCATCAGCTAAACGACTTCTAATAGAGCTGTAAATATAGCCTGCGGCCGAAAAGGCCCATTCAGCTTCTACACTTGTCGGCTTTATTGTAGCAAATAATCATGAATAGCAGACAAGTATTCTCCTCGGACTCCATCGCTTTCAAATGTCGTCATTTCATGCAACAGCTATATTATTTTCCCAAAAACGGCTAGCACCGGATCCGGTCTTCGGATCCGGTATATTGGTACCGGATCCGGTAACCATTAAATGATGCCGGATCCGCCGGATTACCGGATCCGTTTTTCCGGATTGCAATCCCTAATTACCACGTACTATGTGTGCATGGTTGATTTCTTAGATGTAAGAAAACATTTGATTAAGTGAAGGATGATAATTCTAGAAAGGAAGTGACTGAACTGACGAGTAATAGAGGAATATGGAAGAAGCAGATATGCTGCACTGACCACAAAAAAATTGGAATAACGACAGGAGAATGATGATGATGTATCATTGCTAATTGAGATGGAATAAGGACCTCCAGTTCTTGTATATGCTCAGTCAAAGACAATCATATCTCCATCCATACATTGACACCAGGGATGTTACGGAGCTCTGATTCCGATTAGTCGGAACTTCCGATTGATTTTGAACCTCCGATTCCGAAATTTTTCAATCGGAGGTAATCGGAAGTCGATACCTTGCGGCGGGCGGCGGCATACGGCCGCAGTCAACGCGTATTAACACTATAAAAAGGTACCATAGCAGACAATAAAAAAAAAGATCAAAGATTTGGAACAAGAAATAAGTACTCGAATGATGAAAGAAAAGAAAAACACTCAATAGTTTACAGTTGTATTCAATATTTGAACAGGTGTAGCTAAATGTCAAGATGAAGGACAAAGTAATAAAATGATTCAAGAAACCCTAGTATAACCTAGACTAGAGAATAAAGGTTAAAAGGACAAACGTTCTTACTGCTAGGGTATAGGCCTCCACTCTACGGTAAGGAGCGGGCCATAGACTAGCCTAAAAAAAGCCGATGGACGCCACATGTCTTCGAATTTGGGTCGGGGGACATGTTAATTAAAGATATCATCCTTAGATCCATGTTCACCGAAAAGATAGCGGTCTTTATCTAAAGACAGCTGTCACTGTGATATTATGTTCCCATACAAAAATGTATTTTAAACGGCTGTTTTTAGGTAATAGACCGTCATCCTTTTGCTGAACATGGACCTTATTCTCTTGTCTTTATCCCGATTTATTTGAGGTGGGAGCAGCATGTCCTCTTTCTCCATACTTCTCTATTACTCGTCATCTTATCATACTCCCTTTTTCTATCCATATCATTCTTCACACTGTCCATTCATTATTTCTTTGGTCTTCTGTATGCCTTTTTAATGACACAGGTGACTAAAAACTGCCGCATCCATATTTCCCTCTTCCGAGCTCACCGCTAACTTCCCTTGTCTATTCAAATATGGTGGACGGTATGCAGCCCAGAATGTTCTCGCAATGTTATCAAGTGTTGCCATGGTAATAATTACCAACAGATTTGTGTAGGCTGTAGGCAAGGCTGATAGATGACCTATACGTAGGGCTTAGAGCAGTGGTTCCCAACCTTTCTTAGACCAGGGACCACTTTGATATGTCATGTCATCATGTTAACAGGGGACCATATGGTCCTAGATAAACATGGACACCGATAGGATCTTAACTAGGGGAGTGAATCTTTAACTCACACTATACGAAAATTGGATAATGTGATGAGAACCTTTAGAATTAAGATAGTGATGAATACAAAAACGATCGAATTGAGCTCGAAAAATTTAGCAATAATTTAGTAGGAGATTCTCAAAAAAAAATGAATTTCGCCTCTGATTGGTTGGGTTGAACTTGCATCTTCTGTGCAAGTTAAAAAGTACGAATAACATTTTAATCTTTCGGGGACCGTAGTCGAGGCTCCACAGTTTGGGAACCAGTGGCTTAGAGGAAGGCATAGCTGTTTTAAAGCGTCTTGAATAAACCGCAAATAGCGGTGAAGACCGTTAATTTTGAATTGAAAAGATAAAGATTTGCTGAATTGCCCTTTGTTTGCTGAATTTGTACAGTTTTTTGCTATTTTCTTTATTATAAAAGTATGTATATCATGTATTTTAATAATGGTACACCACAGACTACCTACAGTTACGTATCTGCTCTTCCCTTAGATCCATTAAAATATTGCCTTGAAAAGCTCGCTGTTAGCGATATGTCCACCCACTATATATGTCACCCTATTTATAAGTTTTTACGGTGTACATAATAAAGTGCATTCTATCTACCTATCTGAATTGATTTCTTTAGCTTCAATAAATGACGTGCTTTTGGGGAATGGGCATGAAATAACGCACTGTTTGAGATTTTCACGGTTTTTCACTAAAAGTACTTACGGGATAATATCCGTGATTTTCCTTTGTTTCTGTGAACTACCGATATTTCGACAATTTCGACGCTGTTGCAAGCATCATGATCGCGGGAATACTCTTAATATCGGGAGCTCATAGAAACAAAAGAAAATCACGAATATTATCCCGTAAGTACTTTAAGTGTAGGGCATATAATCCTGCTAGATGCGCCCTAAAGTTATGTACGATTTTTTTTTCTTAAAAAAGAATCCATGCAGAGAGCACCTCTTTTGTTATTCATGGCAGTTTGTATTACTTTCGGTTTGATAAGAGATCAAGGTGCAAATCAGAACCGCCTGAATACTTCACTGACTCATCTATTGATAGACTTCTAGTCTCACTTACACGCTATGTTATCTCCCCTTTGTTTTAACCATCTTATATCACCTTTCGTTTAGTTTTCGGTGAATCACACAAGCGTAATTTTTGCCATCGATCCATGGTGTTCTTTTTTACAAGGTTGTCTAGGCCAGACATCCATGAACCCGGAATCTTAGTTGATCCAGAGATAAAACGAACTTTTGGTTATTTGCGTAAGTATTTATTAATGGCCCATGATTTGGGCGAATAAGGACACGAGGACCTAGACAAAGTTCTGTCGGCAATAACGATGATAGGAAACTCAAAAGTATGTTGACGAAGTCGTTGCAGAAATACAAAACGGTTTGAAAGCGATGGCCGCTTGTCAAGGCCCAGCATTTACCCATATTTTGCATCCTTTGTAAATCCTTGCAATTTTATCATTAGCCTTCATTTATTTGCGTTTTACCGATATCATTACAAGGGACATAAACGACGCATTTACACTTAATAGCCGTTTAACATCCCCCACATATGGGCATTACAAATCATAACTAAACGCACGAGCACGTGTCATAAAAGACCAATATGGCGTGGTCCTTCGAGGCGGCGTAGATCGTAAATCAAACACAAAAAGTGTTTTCTATAGATTCAATCAAGATGGATTGTATTTATTCGAAGAAGAGGTATATGTAACGCACTTACTAACAACACTTCTCGGTCTGTTTCATACAATATACAGCATTAAAGCATTTGCAACTATATCTAATACGGCAGAATATCCTTCAAGAAAATGTAGCTTTTATTTTATTATTTATGGAAAGGAATAGCAAACAGTTACATTATAAGGACTTAAAACTAGTTTAACAAAGTAGCAATTTGGTTATAACATAACCGACAACGCTGTCCACAAGTAGACCTAGAAGTTTTCAAAAAAATAAAACGTTAATCGTTAGGAACATTGATAGCAGTACGTGTAGCAAATACTTAATTTAAATTAAATGGTATAATAACAACAAATAGAAGTTTGTTTAAGATGAAAGTATAAAGTTTAAAGATAAAGATACTTTTTTTATTGGTTGTTGGGACGGGGGCCTTCCATGAATCTTTGTATCTAATCCATAGTTCGACTTCACCCTCTGTATATTTTTGCCCATGACTCGCTTTTAAAGCCTTTCGATTCTCTACAAGGACTGTCAATAAGATTGACAGAAACTTTTCGGTAGCATATGTCAGTCTCATACATTTTAGACTTTTCGATCATCGTTTAGCTTTAACGGAACTCGCGCATCACGCCGCCTTGACCACGACTTTTCGTCGCAGAAGCTTCGGCCACGAATAAAGTTTGGTTGTACAACCGAGCGAAACAAAAAACTTCTAAAAAGCACCGGAGTTAAAGTTACACTGGTAGTCTACTCTAGGTACTTACGCCCTCAGTCTTACACCACAGCGCTGACTTGCTAAGCAAATCTATGAGCAAGCATTACAAGTACATGTAACAGTAATAATTAGCACATGAGTGGGAGTCGTCGCTACTCAGATTATGACGCAGTGCAGAATTGGTAATAGGTTTCGTCGGTTGAGCCTTGGAGACTGAGCTAGTGAGCTTCTTTCTCTTTAGATTAGGAAGTGGAATAGAGATGATGGAAAAAAATGTGGTAAAAAAAAAGGACATGGGCACAAAAATACAAATGAAGATTAAAAATCAAAGACAGAAAGACAAAGATTTGAGGCGTTTCTTTTAAAACAATAAAATTAATGAAGAAAGATGCAAAAACTTGTCAATACAAACAGCTGTGACTGATTCATCAGAAATATGAGAATGATTGAAAATAGTTTTAACATGTCTGTGACAATTGTCATTTGTAGATCTTTGACAGTCGTCACAGGTAGTCAGTAGCCCAAAAAGTCTGACAACCAGTCTTACCAAGGGGTATCGTAATACCGAGTACTAACTGGGTTGTGGTCAGATAGGCAGTCACTCCATGTAAAATACTGGTATTCAACTACATCCGGTTAGACTGGAAGCCGACCCCAACATAGTTGGGAAAAGGTTAAGCAGATGATGATGTCTGTAACATCTTTGTTTATCCGAAACATCGAAGTCAGTACTATTCCCAAAGTTTTTGAACTTTGATAAATTCTAGAAAAGCAACATACAGCAATGCAAAAGATCTGTTACGGTGAATCAGATGACACCTCCACAACTAAACAAGATTCATCTGTGTAAACAATTCGTCATTTCAGAGATGTTTTTCAATAACGTTAATTACAAATGAATGAATAATAAATATTAATAAGAACTCAATGACAGTTGTTATTAGTTTCGCTTCAATAAAACAAGTCTTAAAATAAAAATACGATTACATTTGCGGTTAGATGTGTTTACAAAAATACTCCACGAAGAGACGAAATTCAAAGAAATCAATCATCCTTTGCTTAATAAGGTCAATATTGCACCAAACCATTCATTCATTCATTCAAATGAAGGATTACGTCATACTCTGAATCGCAAGGGTTTCAAAACGATTAATGAATCATACAAAGTCTTTAGAGACAGCCCTATTTAGCACAGCGTAGGCGATTCGAAAAGCAGCCTGCCTCGACAAGAGTGACATTATGAGAAATAATCTAGACAAATATTATGATAAAGATAATATTTAGTCTAGTCTAGAATCTAGTCTGCAACTTGTCTGAAATGCTTCCTCTGTCGCAACGCAAGCGACAGCCTCGACGGAAATACTAAGGTCGCAGACACACAAAGAGTGGCACTTGTTACCACTTCGCTTGGTAAGCGACTTAGCTTGAGTAGGCTATTTTCCACCATCAATAAATTGCAAATCTATTTAGTCCGTCAGTTAGATTATTGGAAAATAACGGACACATATTTTTTGTTTTTGTAAATCAAAGAATACTGACGATGATAAAACGCATCAAAACTTGGGAGTGACGTCCAACGTCTTAAATTTATACCACGGCGCGGCGTGACGTATTAAGAATTAAAAAAGTCGTATCTTCGTCAATGTTGGTTTCCGTGACAAAAGGAAAAATATGGGTCAAATATTTTTGATAATCTAACTAAATAATGGATTTTTTAGTTTTTTTCAGGACACAAGCCTATTGTGCAGATTGGCTTGCTGAACTGTAGACTATTTGGTGGCAGATGACCGGTGCTCGCTCATGTTTATTTTATTGACATGTGTGCTCCTTTTCTTGATGCGTTACGAGATGCGCCTGCTAACTTGGAACCTCACTAAATGGCTGCTCTCTGTACCAAGCGCCATTGTGGCTTTTTTCTCACAGCTCTTTTCTATAACTTACTTATGTATCACTGCTGGTTAAAGTGCCTTCTTCTGATCCTATTCCTGTCACCTGTCACTTGATTCATAGAAAAATAAAAGAAAGCTTTTCTGTGACGTTTTGTTTCTTACCGTCTAGTAAGCAAAATATGAAACAAACAGAGATAGAAACCTACCGAAACTGACTTGTAAGTTGCTGAAAACGGCTGTTAATGTGTTGATGCAAATTGGCTACTTTTCTTTCACGCCTTCAGTGTAATTAGCAAACAAATGGTCAAGCAGGATTTAATATTAGAGAAATAAAAACCGCTTACAGTAAAATAGCTAGAGCATGTCGCTTCGCACGTAGCATAGATTAGAGCACTAAGCGAGTCTACCTGTGTGACTTTGTCCTTAGACCTAAGAAAATGCACAAGCAAACTAAACAATACCTGGGATGTAGATATTCAAGTCTTTAATATAGCTTAGAACCTTGATGTGTCTGATAAAAAATGTCAAGGATTGTTGTACAATTTTAATTGGTTTAACTTCTCTGGTGGGTGTTTATCAAACAAAGTTGTTGCAATTCTATCATAATTATGTTAGTTGGTTTCATCTTTTGCCGAACCTTTTCCTACGGTGGGGTCTGCTTCCAACATAGCTGGATAAAGCTGAATACCAGCATCTAACCATGAAGCGACAACATCAGACCTCTAACAATAATAACTAGGTAACACGATACATCTTTGTCAGACTGGTTGTCTTTCGGGCTTCTTAAAGAAAGAAGTCTTCTTTCTTTCAGAAGCCCCGAAAGTGTAGTGGTGTGTGTGTATGTGTGAAAGAAAAAAATCTTCCTTCTTTCTTCTCCTTTGTCAGACTAGTTTTCACACTTTCAGGCTTCCGAATACCCGAAAGAGTCTCAGACGCGTTTAGGAAACGCATAAAAAACTAAATACTTTCCCAATTTTTGTGCAACCTCTCAATGATTGAATCCTTAGATATTATCTCTAGATAGAATCAAAACTGCAAGGGTGTTCCATGAGTCAGCATTCCTGTCCTCGTAACTCCAAGTGTAGGTAGGTGTTTCGTTTGCGTAAATCGGATCATTTCGGCAGTGCACGTAATGACTGTGGTGCAACTGCGGGGTTGCAAGTGGGTGCACAGTAGGTAAAATTTCGCGTAGTCAGGTAGTAAGATAGGTTGAGTAAGGTTGCAAGTGTATGCAGATGATGAAATACTGGGTGTTATAATTAGGGATCCATCCATACGCACTTTAGCCGATACGATGCAGAAACTGATATTTAAAAAAAATATCACCGATACTGATACAGACAGATAAGATTAAAAAAAAGCTATAAAATGTATTAAAATAAAATATCATGCCACAAATACAACCACAAAGAAATGTAAATTATAATAACAAGCTACTGGCGAAAGGGATTGGGTTCCGTGAGGTGGGCAGCGCAAGTCAAAGAAAGAATATAGGTTACGCGAGGATTCCCCGAGCGTAGACAAATTAGGCATCGCTTACATGTACGCATTTAGCGCGGAGTGAAGGCGTGTTCACATGGGTTGTCCTTGTCAATTTTGTGTATGGGAAGTTGCAGACCTTCTGTGAACTTGGTAGTAAATGTGTTCCTCGTAGCCTTCCTACAATGAATTCCATTTAAATCAAGGCACCTCACCTGAGGAGCGGCAGCGCCAAAACAAGGCGCGAAAGGTCGCGGCTAGGCTTCGCGCCCCGAAGACCGCAGCTGTAGTGATCACACTACAGCCGGAGACGGCAAAGAAGGGCGTGACCTACCGCGATCTGCTGGCGAAAGCAAAGGAGACGGTGGATCTCGGGGAGCTTGGGATCACCGGGGGCCTCCGGCTTAAAGTCACCGCAACGGGGGCTCGTTTGTTGGAGATCCCTGGTGAAACCAGCGGCTCGTCCGCTGACGCTCTGGCTGAAAAGCTGAGAGCGTCCCTAAACGCGGACGAGGCCCGGGTGTCCAGACCCGTCAGATGCGCAGACTTACGCGTCATGGGTCTGGACGACTCGGTCACCGTGGAGGAGGTGGTGGCCGTCGTCGCTAGGTCCGGGGGGTGCTCTGCCGAGCAGATCAAGGCGGGCACCCTACGGCCGGGCCCTACGGGAATGCGAACCATTACGGTGAGCTGCCCCGTGACGGCGGCGAAAAGTATTGTGGAGGGCCGAAGGCTTTTGGTGAGCTGGGTATCAGCGCAGGTGAAACTGCTGGAGCCCAGACCTCTGAGGTGCTATCGCTGCCACGTGGGTCACCACGTGTCAGTGCAATGCGCCTCGGAGGTTGACCGCAGTGGCCTCTGTTTCCGCTGCGGTCAGCCCGGGCACGTGTCGGCGACTTGCAGCGCTGCGCCGCACTGCCCCGCGTGTGCGGCGGCTCGTAAGCCGGCCGATCACCGGGCTGGGAGTAAGACCTGCGCTGCTCCCGCCAAGCCCAGAGCCAGAGGTAGGGGAAGGCCCTCCGCCACCTCCGCCAACGCTACCGTCGCCACCGCCGCTGCCGCGACCGCCACAGCCGCTGCCGCTGTCACCGCTGCTGCCGTCCAGGGCACGGCAAGTTCGCCCGTAGAGGGGCCCTCACAGGAGGCCGGTAGGGAGGAGGCGACAATGGAATGCCAGTAACGGCGCCATTACGCCTCCTCCAGGCGAACATCAACCACTGCGCCTGTGCTCAGAATCTGTTGCTTCAGAGCATGGCGCAGTGGTCGATTCACATCGCTGTGGTCGCTGAGCCGTACTTTGTCCTGCCCAGGGAAGACTGGGTGGCGGACCTTGACGGCTCAGTGACCATAGTTTCATCGGCCGCCGCCGGTACCCCGACCCTTGAAAATGTCAGGAGGGGTCGGGGGTGCGTAGCAGCACGGTTCGGGGAGATCGACGTGGTGGGAGTTTACTTCTCCCCGAGCCGAACTCTCGCCGAGTTCCAAAACTCTCTCGCAGAGTTGAGTGTCGTCGTCGGAAGCCATTCCCTCCCCGTGCTTGTCCTCGGGGACTTCAATGCCAAGAACTTGGCTTGGGGTTCTCGTTGTACAGATGTGCGGGGAAGGATGGTGGAGGACTGGGCCCTGGAGAAGGGCCTGGACGTCCTTAATCGGGGTTCTGTTCCCACGTGTGTGCGGATGCGGGGCGAGTCGGTGGTGGACATCTCGTTCGCTAGCCCCGCTCTGTCGCCGCGTGTCGTTGACTGGCGTGTCATGGAGGGGGTGGAGACATATTCCGACCACCGGTACATCCGGTTTGACGTCTCCACCCAGTCCTCGAGCGCGCCGGTCCAACAGGCCCCGAGTGGTCCGCGTTGGGCGCTGAAGCAGCTGGACCGGGAGCTCCTCCTGGAAGCCTCGATCGTGCAGGCCTGGGTGACATCACCGGACAGGCCTGCCGACGTTAATAGCGAGGCAGAGTGGCTCCAGGAGGCCATGTCCGACATTTGTGACGTGGCAATGCCCCGAGTCCGGCCAGGAAGCGCCCGACGTCAGGTGTACTGGTGGTCGCGCGAAATAACGTCTCTACGCGAGGCGTGTGTTGAAGCGCAGCGCCTGTACGCCAGGCATCGCAGGCTCCGCATCCGCCCGCCCGATGCGGCAGCCATTGAGGCGGAGCTGTACGAGGGATACAGAGCGGCGAAGACCGCCCTCCGAGACGCTGTCCTGCGGGCCAGGGAACTGGCCCGCTCGGAGATGCTGGAGACTCTCGACAGAGATCCGTGGGGGCGCCCTTACAAGATGGTGCGGAATAAACTCCGCACCTGGGCCCCCCCGCTGACGCAGAGTCTCCGGCCAGAGCTCGTGGAGGACGTGGTGAGCGCTCTGTTCCCCTCGCGGGGGGAACATCCGCCCCCGCCTATGGCTCCGCCACCTGCGATGCCGGAAGAGGACCCAAGCGACGACGACGACACTCCGGAAGTGACTGGGGTAGACCTGAGAGTGGCGGTAGGGAGGCTCAAGGCCAAAAACACCGCCCCGGGACCCGATGGCTTGCCTGGCAAAGCCTGGGTCCTGGCCTCGGATGCGGAGGCTCTCGGGCCCCGACTGAAAGGGCTCTTAAGCGCATGCTTGGAGAGAGGCCAGTTCCCGCTTCGTTGGAAGACGGGGAAACTGGTCCTCATCCAAAAGCCGGGGCGCCCTGCGGACTCTCCATCCGCATTTCGGCCCATCGTGCTGCTCGACGAGGTGGGCAAGCTCTTTGAGAGAGTAATTGCAAACCGCCTCGCCGAGCACCTAGAGGGGATGGGGCCGAATCTTGCGGAGAACCAGTTTGCTTTCCGCAAGGGGCGCTCTACAGTGGACGCCATCATGCGCGTGAGAGCCCTCACGACGGGGGATGCGATATCCCGGGGCGGAGTCGTCTTGGCGGTGTCTCTCGACATCGCCAACGCCTTCAACTCCCTGCCCTGGAGCTGCATCAGGGAGGCACTCCGGTATCACCGGGTGCCGACCTACCTCCGTCGTGTGGTCGGGGACTATTTGACGGACAGGGCCGTCATCTACCCCAGTCGCTGCGGAAATTGGAACCGGCGAGAGATGTCGTGCGGTGTCCCACAGGGATCGGTTCTGGGACCGCCCCTGTGGAACATCGGTTACGACTGGGTGCTGCGCGCGGACCTCCCTAGTGGTGTCAGCGTCGTCTGCTACGCAGACGACACCCTGGTGCTGGCACAGGGGAGGTCGCACGAGGCGGCGGCCGAAACTATGACACGCGGGGTTGCGATAGTCGTTGAGAGGATCCGGCAACTGGGTCTCGAGGTGGCATTGCACAAGTCCGAGGCCATGTGCTTTCATGGGCCTCGGAATGCGCCACCGTCGGGATCCACACTGACGGTAGGAGGGGTATCCATCGGCGTCGAGTCGACGTTGAAGTACCTAGGACTCGTCCTCGACAGCCGGTGGAACTTCGTGGAGCACTTCCGACGTTTGGCCCCCAGGCTGGAACGGACCGGGGCTGCCTTCAGGCGGCTCCTGCCCAACCTTGGGGGGCCAAACGCCTCCTGCCGCAGGCTCTACGCGGGGGTCGTGCGGTCCATAGCCCTTTACGGGGCCCCAGTGTGGGCGCGTTCGTTGAAGCGGCGTGCCGCTCACTATCTGAACGCGCCCCAAAAAGTGGTGGCCGTAAAGATGGTCCGTGGGTACCGCACGATCTCTCGCGAGGCGGCGGGCCTGCTTGCCGGATTGCCGCCATGGGATCTGGAGGCGATAGTCCTCGCGCGCCTGCATGAGTGGCGCGCGGAGGTACTACGCCGGGGGGAAACTCCGCTGCCGCGGCAAATTGCCGCTCAGCGGACGGACCTCCGGCGCGATCTCATGGCGACATGGAGAGAGCGACTGTCGCAACCCCGTGCAGGGCACGCCACGATAGTGGCGGTAAGTCCCCTCTTTGAGGAGTGGCTGGAGAGGCGCCACGGCGTCCTCACCTTCCGCCTGACGCAGGTCCTCACCGGACACGGATGTTTCGGGAGGTACCTGCACCGAATCGGGCGGGAGGAAACGCCCGGGTGTCTCCACTGTGAGGATCGACCGGAGGACACGGTGGAGCACACGGTGGAAGTCTGCCCTGCGTGGGCGGAGCTCCGCCGTGTCCTCGTGGCGGCGATCGGCGGCGGCGACCTCTCGCGTCCGGCCCTGGTTCAATCCATGGTCCGGAGCGAGACGGAATGGGAAGCCGTCGCCTCCTTCTGCGAAGCAGTCATGCTAGCGAAGGAGGTGGCGGAACGAGAGAGGGAGAGATCCTCTCTTCCCAGCCGCCGCGGGAGACGCAACGGGCGTCGGGGGCCACGTGGTGGCTACCGGCCACCGTAGATGCGGGCCTGTGGACGGTTGGCTATGGGCTAGCTAGCCGTCCGTCCGTCTAACGACGACGACAGGCCGTGTCGACGGCGCGTTCGTGTTCCACGCGCGCCTCAAAGAGATGTCAGCATAAGGGGAGGGGCCCGCAAGGGCCGAAGCCTCCCGGGGTTGCGGGCCTGTTCGAAAGAGATACCGCGGCCCCGGAACATAAAGGGCGAGGAAGGAACATGGATGGGTTTTAGTCAGTAAGAGTCTGACACTCCCTCCCGCTCCGCCCAGAGTGGGAGAAGTCATTTGATGATTTCCCATCCTACAAAAAAAAAAAAAAAAGGCACCTTTTTTACAAAAAAAAAAAAAAAAAAAAAAAAAAAATCTATGAAGAAAAACAAGACTTTCCTATATTGCGTGATAGTGATGTAACGAATGTCATTTTTTTTTACATTCGCGGAGGCGAATGCAAATATCTACTACTGACATTCCAAGATGTTCAGTTTTTGCTCAAAAACTTAAGTAATACTTACTGCTAAAAGATTAATTTGTTTGATGGATTGATGAATTTATTTTCGTTTGTTTACATTTCATTTTTGACGACTCAAAATGGCGTAGTGGTAGTGACGCTGCTTTACGTTCTTAGGGTCCTGGGTTCGAATCCCGGTAGGAGCAAATGTTTGTGTGATGAACATGGACATTTCTTTCCGAGTCATGGATGTTTATAAGTATGTATAAAAAGTATGTATTTACAAACAAAAAGTATATACGTAGTTATATCAACTATCTAGTGTCCACGACACAACTTTGCTTAGTGTGGCACTAGGTGGCGCTGTGTGTTAATGTCCAGCAATATTTACAAAAAGTATATTTATTTATAAAATAAATAAATAAATATACTTTTTGTCTGAATTAAATTTTCATTAGAACTTATACCTAGTTCTAATTAAGAATTAATTATTTGGGTCCAGCGTCATCTACTTGGGAGCGGGTGTCGTCCAGTCCGAGGCAGATGCTGCTGCGGTAGCTAACGCGGTGCGGACGTCCCAAGTGAGGAACGGCGCCATACTGCACATGCGCCGTAGATACCTAACTACTTATGTAAAATATTGTGTGGCGAAGAGAGATACTACTCTGTCAAGAAAGTAACGGGCAAGATCAATAATACACAAAATGTTTGCAATTCATCCAAATGTGGTGTTCACTAAAACACTAGTTAGGGTTTAGAATAAAACCACCAAATTACGAGTATCAGTAAGTAGATGAACCACTTTAGGGGTACGTGTGCTCGCTGCCTGAGATAAGTGTGGACTGGTCGACACACGGAACCATAAAGCTCACGCTACGTTTATTAGTATATCACATCATTTTATAATCTTCAAAGTATGCTGCTTCAGAAACGATACACTTACGCCAACGAATAATCCAATCATCAAAACATTTTTTGAACGCTGTTTCCGGAATTGTGTTTTTTATTTTTCGGTGTCGGTATTGACTCGTTCTAGCATGACCTCAGCGACTCTCATGCGATTGAGTTTTTGGAGAAAATTCAGGTATTTTGGGACTAGCCGAGCGGTAACATGTTTCATACTCAAATGATTAGTTAAAATAGTACGAATCGACTCGTGAGATACAGGAGAGGATTTTCTGTCACTATTTCCTTTGCTTTTGCGATGTTAACTTAAGTTGCAGACGTTGATGGCCTACCAGAGCGAGGCTAATCTTCCATCACATCTCGATCGCTTTTGAACGCTTTGTACCACTCATAAGCACGATTTTGTCGATTGATTGATTAGGTCGATTCACCGTAAGCCTTCTGTAACATTTTACTATTATCTTCAAATTGTTTTTGTTCTCTGAAATGCAAACATTGGCAAAAAAATTCGAATCCGAATATTGGTTACATCACTATTGCGTGATATGCAAAGCTTGAGAGCTGAACTTTTTGATGTTAGTGATTCGGTTGGAAGTTTATTCTATTTCAGGATTGCAACTATGTATTAACCTGTATTTCTAGCCCACGTTATCAATATATTTAATCAAATACAATTCAAGGTACAGTGCGAGTCCAGATCATAAATCTTACATTAGCATAGCGGCAGGCATCGAACCTGCAACAAACCGGTGCACTTTCGCTGGCCACGCCTTTCGCAACTGAACTGCTGGTTATAAATTAATAAGCTGTTATCTGTGTTTTTGTTGTGGGCACTTTCCTTTATTGAATGAGATCAGATACAATATGGCGGCATATTACATACAGAGTTTCCCCCGTGCCTCTGAAAGCACGTTAAACAGTTGGTCCCAGATGTCATTTGTTTTGCTGTTCTTAGGTCCATGTTCACCGAAAAGATAACAGTCTGATTATCTAAAAACAGCTGTCAATGTGACATATTCCCATAAATAAATGTGTTTTAAACAGCTGTTTTTAGATAATCGTCCGTCATTATTTCGGTGAACAGGGACCTTAGACAGTCGTTACAAGTAGTCAGCGACCCAATAGACAATAGGTTAGACAACCAGTCTTACCAAGGGGTAAGCGTATGACCCAATACCAACTGGGTTGTGGAGGTCAGATAGGCAGTCGCTCCATGTAAAATACTGGTATTCAGTTAGAATGGAAGTCGACCCCATCGTGGTTGGGAAAAGGCAAGGCAGATAATGAATTTTCATTTGATTTTGAATACTTAGATAAGCTTGGTTTAGTAACAACGGTTTTAGAATCCATAACAATTATTTATCATTGCAATTTTTTCTGATCCTTGGCGCACTATACATATACACTCGGCGGAGTTCGAGACCCATATTGGATGATTATAATCTAGAATCTAGATTGTTTAATGGGTCCCGAGTGTTGCACTCAATATGTACCGTATTAGCATTTATTATTGAACTTGTTTTTTTCTTTGCAGTGTTTATTTTAAGTTATAAAGTAGTTATTTTTTACGCTATCGGGTTTTTTATTACACGACTGCACAAAAAAAGAGTGTTATGTTTTTAAAACTTTTTTTTTTTATTTTACACTTTTTAGTTAGGTAGGTAAGATTATAACGTTCACGATCAGAAAACATTATATAACATTTATTTTTCACTAGCCTATGTTACACGGGGTAACCCAAGGATTCTAACGATACCACGTACATCGAAATCGGTTTAGGCATTTAGAAGTTATGGTGGAATAAAGAAACTCACAAACATACGTACTCGTACATACGGTACATGATGCCTGAAAACATAACATTCTTTTTTTGGGCAGTCGTGTAAAAAACTTAATTTGAAAAGTAACGAAGCTACGATTAACATCTCAATCAGATCAAAGATACTTGACACTAGATACAACCGAAAAGTAAGCTTTGTACTTAGTAAGAGAATGGAAAAACTTTTTTTATTCAATAGGCACAGGTGAAATCTGAAAGTGGCGCCGCCGCCGCTAAAAAAGTGCAATAATGACGCATCAAGAATAAGCTCCCTAACTTTCTGATGTTTGGTAGGGAGCTTATTCTTGATGCGTCACGCCGGTGCGTTTGCTTGGATGTGGAGGAATGAAAGAGAGAAAGAAAAAGAGGGAAAAAGGAAAAAAGAAGAAGAAGAATGCGGAAAATATCGTGAGGAAAATTTTGAGTGCAATAATATTGTTTTGAGAATGAGTTCAACCCCGTATCGCAAACGCTCGGAATGAATTTCGATTCGACAAGTCGTAAGTCTATCCTTTTTTGGCATTACGAAAACGAGCGAGATAGACATACGACAATCGAAATCGAATCGAAGCGTTGTGAATATGGGATCAGGCCTCCAAAATAAATATTATCTAGGTCATGATAAGAAACTTTAGGTTTTCATTGCCAATAAAAGTTTAGAGGCTAGGTCTTCCAATAACTTAACGTGTTTTATTTTCGACAGAAAAGAAACAAATAGAATAAATCTGATAGTAAGAGAATGTGAAACAATAGGTTGTTTTTTACATACGTAAGTTTATCCTGTACAGCAAATCTCGCTTTCAAAATTAGGTTTGCTGTAAGAAAACCCAACTCAGGGTTAAGCTCGCCTTCGAAAGAGATACCGCGGCCCCGGAACGTAAAAGGCGAGGAAGGAACATGGATGGTTTTTAGTCAGTAAGAGTCTGACACTCCCTCCCGCTCCGCCCAGAGTGGGGGGGGCCATTGGATGATTTCCCATCCTTAAAAAAAAAAAAAAAAGGGTTAAGCTCGCCTTTGTACATAAGATATACTATTGCTTTTAATTTGTATATCTGTTATTTTGTGTGCAATAAATAATAAGAATAAGAATATTTGTATGCTAATTTAACATTTAAACTTAAAGTACTTGGTCCATGTTCACGGAAAAGAAAACGGTCTGTTCCCAAGCAAAAATGTGTTTTAAACAGCTGTTTTTAGATAGTCAGACCGTCATCTTTTTGGTGGATGGATGGACCTTAATTGATTGACCATTTGCGCAGATTCTAATAATGTACTGCAGACAGACTCTCTCTCAAAGGAACAGACAACAGTCTTACAAATAACATAAACATTTACAAACAATGGAAACCCATCTAAAATATGGCCCATAAAGGTCACAACACACTGCATCGGAAACAGAATTCAATCAACATTAAAATTCATTCACACGATTTCTATTTGCGAATGTTAGTGCACTTCTAGTATTTTACGATTCCTGTGAACTTCAGTAAGAGGAAAACGAGAAATGCAGCCAATTTTGAACCATAATGCATTTCTATAACAACTATTTTGATATACCTACTTATTTTTTTAATGGACGTTGAGCTAAACTTTTAATTTTCGTTATAATTTCAATCAGTTTTAAACTCTAATCCGTTGCAATAAGAGTTTTTCTATGTATAGGAAATGTATAAATAACTGTGAACAGTCAAGTTCTTTAACGGTAGGTACTCTTCTAGATCCTGGGTTCGATTCCCAAGTCAGGCAGAGTGTTAGTTTAAGTCCAGATTGTGAGCATACCGTTAAGTACACCATTGCCAGACTCTTTAAGTTTTTCCTCAAAAGCGATTATTTTAAAACATCACAAGCACAATTCTTCACTGACAATGCTCTCTAAACGAATAAGAAACCTTGCAAAAGACATAAATCACAAAAACATTATACAATTTATTAATAATGACAAGTTTATTGCACCGCAAATCCTTGATGGCAATATCTACAAGCATATCCTTTAAATCAGAAGTGCTAATAAAAGTTGAAACAATAAATCATCTAAATATTACGAATTTACGATCTACCCACAACACAGTAAAAGCCTATCTTCGTCTATTACATGTGGTTCCATTGATTAAGGATTGACTCGAGAAGCAAAACAGATCATCATCCTACGTTTATAATAAAATCTTATGTTTATGGAAGGTAGATTTATGGTTTCAAAGATGATCGTTCAAATGACCTCAACAAGGGAAGTACCTACTAAAGAACCTAGACAAGTGGCAATGGCGTTCTACCCATTTCGTATTTCTTTAACATTTATAATTTACCAGCCTCTAGTCCAAAATGGTCGACCTACAGGTCCAATTTTGTCTTTTATATCACCGTTTACTCCGAAAGAATGTCACTTTGTTTAAGCCTTCAGATGTTGGTTCAGAGCTGACCCTTTTTTTTTAGGATGGGAAATCATCAAATGACTTCTCTCACTCTGGTCGGAGCGGGAGGGAGTGTCAGACTTTTACTGTTTAAAACCCATCCATGTTCCTACCTCGCACTTTATGTTCCGGGGCCGCGGTATCTCTTTCGAACAGGCCCGCAACCCTGGGAGACTTCGGCCCTTGCGGGCCCCTCCCCTTAGTTCAGAGCTGAACTTATCACCCATAGCTGACTAAACTAATAATTTTATCTCGATGCGGCATGATCTATTGTCGCTCGTTGTAAACGAATCTCAACAGTGGAGAAGGGATTTGAGAAAGAGCATCCCATTAATCAGCCTCTATTCCAGGCACATTCATTTGGATGTTGCGATGACAGATACAGAAAAACATGCAACTTTATAACTCTTTTATAAGGAAAATAAAAGCCTAAGAAAAATCTAAGAAAACTTCAGCCAGAAAATCCAAGTTACTACAGCCTTCTATGAGTCAAGGGCACCAAAGCTACGCACTCGCCAATCCAACATACCATTCGCCATGCTAACCTCGACCACCTCCCAAGCCTGCCCACCCTCACTTCCTTCCTATAACTGCTCACTCAACCGGCATAAAAACCGACCAAGGTCTATCACAAATGCTAATGAGAGCCATTAGGCCTATCTGTCACTAAGCAGCTTGTAGGAATGCTGTCAGCAAAACGGTTAAGGAGTGCGTAGGCTACGAGTAGGCGCGAGTCACAATGATCCGCTGATACCGAATATGGTGCAGTTTTCTTTAATGAGGTAGTAGACATATGATAGGTGGATCAGAATTTCCATCGTTCAAAGCTCAACGTATAAAGGGTGTAAAACACCTCTTCACGAAGCCGAAAGGCACTTGTTCTCTACATCATTGCGATCATTTTTTTGTTCTACACCATACCTGGGAACCTTCTAGTTACGGAGATATGGGGGGTCAAAGTTACAACTTTTTGACAAGTTTTTTTTTAATACAAGTTTTTTTTGCAAGATTTTAACACCTCCACGACCCACGTACTATTCAATTCATCCATCAGCACAATGTTTAGGTGCTTTACATTGAGTTCTACCACAAAACATGAATTATAACCTCAAAAAAAAAGTTGTTTCCCAGCAATATTTTTTGCGTAAAGTTACTTAGTTTGATGTACAGAATGCTTGGTTAACGGCTTTGTGATGAGGTGGTTTACACCCTGTATAGTCGAAGCTGGAAGATGCATCTTCAGCATCATAATTAAACTCCAGTACACGTCTTGGCACTTACCGCAGTGTCTCAGGACGAAAGTCTATGACCAGTGAGTGTTGCCAGTGTTTACATACGAGACCGGAACGTAGTCGCCCACAATGGGCCTTATCAAAAGGCTTGAAGTCACCCAAACGGCAATGGAGAGGGCTATGCTCGGAGTTTCCTTGCGTGATCGAATCAGAAATGAAGAGAACCAAGGTCACCGACACAGCCCGAAGAATCACTAAACTTAAGTGGCAGTGGACAGGGCACATTGCTCGCAGAACGGATGGCCGATGGGGCCGGAAAGTTCTGGAGTGGCGATCGCGAACCGGAAGACGATGCGTTGGAAGACCTCCCACTAGGTGGGACCGATGACCTAGTGATGGTTGCGGGAATCCGGTGGATGCGAGTCGCCAGGGACCGGTCAATGTGGCGACACTTGGGGGAGGCCGATGTCCAGCAGTGAACGTCTTTCGGCTGAGATGATGATGATGATGACACGTCTTGGAAGAAGCTGGCACAAGAGCGTGGAGCTTGGCACAAGGAAAGAGGACCTGTACACAGCAGTAGGTGAAGTCAGGCTGTGTATGAAGGTGATAACACGTCTACATCGATGACGACATTGGTGCTATCGCAGGTAAAACCATGATGAGGCTGGCACAAGAGCGTGGAGAGCACAGAGAGACCCAGTAGTGGATAAATTTGGGTCAAGGACTTATGGATGATGATGATGGTACGTCCATGGCGGTAATATTACTAGATTATCGCTGATTCTGCAGTTGCTGCTATGTAAACTGCATGTCAGCATCTTGTTGGCTTTGCAACTGCAATACATACAACATTATTTTTTGTTTACACTAAACCCGAAAAGGGTTCATTGTACTCATCATTTTGAACAACTTTTTCTATGGGACGAACCTTGAAATCGCGAAAAAAAAATCAGCTGTTCCCTACATTTTGACGAGTTATGCGAACATAAATGTAGGGAACAGCTGATTTTTTTTCGCGATTTCAAGGTTCGTCCCATAGAAAAAGTTGTTCAAAATGATGAGTACAATGAACCCTTTTCGGGTTTAGTGTAAACAAAAAATAATGTTGTATAAATGATAGCAGCACTAAAACTCAAGGTAGAAGGTTCTCTTAGGGGGATGGAATGTCTTATCTGCTTACTAGTGAAGCAATTTTTCAGAATCATTGAAAATATCTGCAAAGCGATGCTGCAAAGTCGTCTTTTAGTAAATGGCTTTCCTTCTCATAATGACTTCTACGTCAATGGTTTCAAGTATTGGTCCTTCTGCAAGTTTCTCTGCAGTGAAGTCGTCAACTGATAAACATTTTCCACATTTCCTTATAAGGGGGTGTGTTTTATTGTTCGTTTCCATGTAATTTGGCATATATATTAGTTCATTAAAATTAAGATATAGTAATAAAATAACCTGGTTTCTAGATCATTGAAAAGGATATAATATTTCTGATGTTTTCAAAATCGATCGAGATAGAGAAGAATTTATTAGAAGATAGATTTCTTGCCATTGATAAGAACCTGCTTCTGCGAATAACGGAATGGGAATCTTTTATAGAAATAGTTTAGCTACCTTAAGGAGATTCAGCAAATGGCATAGTAATAACAACTAACTATAAAGGATGTATAACACTTCTTCACGAAGCCGAAAGGTACTTGTTCTCCTCATCATTGCGATCATTTTTTTGTTCTACACCATACCTGGGAACCTTCTAGTTACTGAGATATGGGGGGTCAAAGTTTGTGACATGTTTTTAAATAAGTACATGTATTTTGTAAGATTTTGACTTTTAACACCTCCACGCCTTTGATGGTAACAGTCATTTCTAGATCTTCGTGGAAGTCAGATAGGCAGTTCATGTAAAATACTCAGTACAGTTGCATCCTGTTAGGATGCAAGCCGACCCGATGTTATTTGCCGGAAATTACCACTTATCACGAATGGAAGAATATAACTATTTAAAGTAGAACTTTCCCATAGTCTACATTAGTTTTACTTTCATAAGAGGCTGTGGTTATTTCCTGTCCAAGTTATTATTGAAGGAAACCAAAGATCCCGCGTTATTATGACTTTGAATTCAATATCGATGCGTTAACTTGCGTACTATGGATTTAAGATAAACTTCGACGCCACTCGGTCACAGCTTTACTCCACCTGCCGTCACCGCGCTTTGCTAGGTGTCCTGCCCAACTCTATGTGAGATCCACAGAGCGATTTCCAATATCGCAATCTTCAAAATCACCTTTGCATAAGTAATCGGAAATTACAAATGATTTGTGTGGTTGATTATGATCAAATACTGATCATCTGAAATCTGAATGCGCTTATCCCAATTTATTTTAGGTCGCATGTCTTCTTCTTCCGTATATCTCTGCTCTATCACTCGCCATATCTGCAGTTACCTCCTTCCTAGCTATGACATCCTTCTATCGTTTCTTTAGTCTTCCTCTTATGAATCATCATTTTAGTCGTTCTTCCTACATCCCTTGCCTGCCCTGCACACCTATGATTCATTTCCACAGCACCATTAACTCAAGCGCCAGCTGTCACAGATTAATGCTGATCATCACTCATAGGCTAGACAGGCTATCATCCTACTCAGTCACCTAGATACTAACTTGAATGTAACAAAGGGTGTCGCAACTATTTGCAGTCAACTGTGATTTAATGAGATGGGTACAGGGGACGACAGAGTTGGCTTACGTAGCTGCGAAAGCTGAATTTATCTAGTAGTTACTGAGAAAAATGTACGTTAGTTTTATGTTGGAATTCATGCTGAGCTTGCAAAGGTTGTTCCGCCCATTTCTTGCCAAGTTTCCTCACACACCCACTCCCAAAGCTTAACGTGCTCTCCGAGACCCGGAAAGCACGTAAAGCTGTGGGTCCCGGCTGTCATTTGTAGATCTTTTACAATAGTTACAGGTAGTCGGTTGTCCAATAGTCTGACAACTAGTCTTACCAAAGTATATCGTATTTCCTAGAATTAACTGGGTTGTGCAGGTTGGATAGGCAGTCGCTTCATGAAAAACACTGGTATTCAGCTACAGCATAGTAGGAGAGCAGTGATGGCCCAGTGGTGGCGGCCCCGACTTACGAACAGTAAGTCGTGGGTTCGAACCCAGACAGACGCACTACTTTGAGTAATTTATTTCATCACCGCTGCTCTCAAAACGGTGAAGGAAAACATCGTTAGGAAACCGGCATGTCCTAGAATCAAACATTCGAAGACATGTGACATCTACCAATCCGCACTGGGCCCGCGTGGTAGATTATAGCCCATTCCCTCTCATTGAGTGGAGGCCGTGTCCCACCAATGGGAACATTATAGGCTGATGATGATAGTAGGAAAAGGCTACGCAGAAGATGATGACTCTTATAGCTGTGTCACATTCATACTCAAACATTTCCTACGAGACTTTCCCCATCAAATGCAGTTTTAGCTTGTAAGCTATTTGTTTGTAGCTACGACTGCTACGAGCCTATGAAAGATTACAATTCGCAGTTTTATTTCATGCAATGCAGTTGACAGCTTTCGGCTTGCTTATGACGACATGCAAAACGTGCATTCCTTTAGGTATAAGTTTCCAAACAGTATATAGCATCAAACACAGTCGCAAATTCTAAGAATAAAAACTGGGTTACGCGACCCTTCCGAAAGGGGAAGAATGTTAACAACTTATGCACATGTAATATCATTTAAATGCAGATATTATCATATTCAGCTGTCCACTACCGCAAGCCGAATGCTACTAGGGGAGCATTAAACGCAGGTGTGCAAACTGCCCTTTATGTAAAATTAACAATTTCATCATAAGGTCAATTGTGTGTTGGGAAGATTGGACAGCTTATTCGAATAATTTCGAGATAAATTCTGAAGCATTTGTGTCTTGAAACAAGTTTGTTATATGTAAATGGGGGATTGGACAGGTCAACAGGTGTTGGTTTGTATCTCTGTAAGAGTTGCAATAAATGTGTATTGAACGTGTCATTCGACATATTGATAATCGTAAATGGTCATTAACTAATTAAAGCCAATAACTGATGAAGCAAAGTTCTTGGTTCCGGCCTCAGCAAAAAGCTTTTTAATGACGGTAAAATGCAATTCGCGAACTAAATGGAGATGGACTTAGAATTTTCGACGACATGAAATTAAAAATAGCATTGCTTGGACAGTAAAATCCAAGCACCATAGAACGCCGTTAACAATCTATAAATAAACGGGAATTTTCACATTTTGTTGAAAAAACCTATTGAGTAAAGATCTGAACATTATTTGTTCCGAGCCGCTATGAAGTTTGAACGGAAGTTATAGAACTATACATGTCACCGTAAAATTGTCAAATACGTTATATTGCAATATCTCTAGCGATATTGTAAAATCTCGAAATATTGTAAAATGAACATACTGCTTACAACAAAACGCATTATTTTTTGTGAAATGCATGCGATGGTAGTCAACTCACGGGGTGTGGAGGGAAGGAGGGGTTCCCCTTGCCCAGTGGTACAACTCTCATGAAAAGATATTGCACTATTCCTGAGAAATACCGATTATTCGATGGTTTCAACGACTGCAGTAACTATTATGAGACGGCTTTATGTAAAGTTAGGGACTTAGAAGATGAACTGCTTCACGCTAACAATCAAATTGTTAAGTTTCAGAAAGAAAGAGAATGTACTCAGGTTAGGGAAACAGATTACCTTTATAATCAATTGTTAAATTCTAATTGCAACCCACATTCTTTAACAACAATAGATCTTACCGAAGATTCTATTTTGAAAAACACTAGTAGTACTTATAAAGTAAGCCAAAATAAAATAAAGAAATATGCAAAACTAAATAGAATTATAAAGAAATGTAATCAATTTAAAAAGCATCAAAAACATAGTTCCAAAAACATTAAACTAAGAAAAGAACGTGTTTTTCTTATAAACAAGTTAAGTAATTATCAAACCAAATTAGAGGACAGTAAGAAGTTTTATGAAATAGACACCCAAAACTTACAATCTGACATTCAACTACTAGAGCGTCAATTACAGTCATGTTATGCTAAGTATGTGAACTCTCAAAAACAAATTAAAGAACATATTCTCGCTGCAAATGAGTTAGTCAATAGTTGTAATAGTAATGCAGACTGTGTAGACATGATGACCTTCAACAACACTCAATATACATCACAAAGGGAATCCAGCCCGGTCACTCTCTTGCCTGAGGTAACGGAGGACCCGGCTCGGTTGGGCAGTGTTCCGGACTGTATACCCATTCAAAATTCACTACACAATGTACAAGGGTCATCACCGGTAGGAAACACAGAAAGTAGTTCACCCCTGTGTTGTAGTACTCAATGTGGTTGCTCCATAATGTTTTCAGATAGTTTAGGAATAGGGTTAGGAAAATTAATTAGTAATAATCTGAGTCATTCTTTTCAAAATTATTGTACACCTCAGGCTTCTTACAACCAGATAATTTCATCCATTACTAGGAAGGAATTAGATCCTAATGCTATTTTAACTATATTTGTTGGTAACAGTTTGAACATAAAAATTGATGATATCACTGACAATGTCACTCAACTGTTGAAGTTAAATTGTAAGAAAATAATTCTGTGTGCCTTTCCATACTTTCAGAAATTGTCAAGCAGGCAAAATCATTACATCCATAACCTGAACAATCGCATGTGTTTATTAGCTAGTCACTATAGTGACAGGTTGACATTTTTCGACACTAACAGTTTCGTTCAGAAACTGAAGTCAACTAGGAGTAATGCGTACTTGCCTATTAGTTTTAGACGTCAAATAGCTCGGCTATTAGCTTTTAGTATAAACTCAGACATATGTGGTATGTCGCAGTTTTCTGTAAATAGGTCTACTGAAATTAGTAATTATACTAATTGTAATTATACACATATTAATTTAGATTTAAACTAGTCAATAAGACAATAGAAGGTACGAGTGAAACTTTAGTTAAACTCGTCAACAACTTCGAGGTATCTTCTAGCTCTCGATCAATTAATTGTAAAAAAGGGGTTGAGCAGAATTCCTTAAAATTGTTTCACCAGAATATTCAGGGACTTTCTTCCAAACAATTAGAAATAGAACTATTTTTAGAAAAAACTAAGTTTGATATTGTCTGTTTAACTGAACATTGGATGAAAGATTATGAAGTTATGCAAATAAATTATGAGAATTACAATGTGAGCAGTTGCTTTAACCGTAAACTTAAGATGCGTGGGGGTTCATTAATCTTAGTCAAAAATTGCATTAAATCTAAGGCTCGTAATGATATTGTCGAACTATCGGTTGAACATAGTATTGAATTATCTTGTGTTGAGCTAGATAAGCATGTAATAGTGTGCGTTTACAGACCCCCTAATTACCTAAACTACTCTATCTTTGAGTCAGTAATGGAAGATGCTTTAGCAAAACTTGTAACTGGTAATAAAATAATAATAATCTGTGGGGACTTTAATGTTAATGTCTTAGAGAATAATGCAAACAGCTGTAGATTTTTAAGTCTCTTTAAATCTTTTAATTTGTCAAACGTTTTTTCAGAACCAACCCGAATTACTACAAATACTGCTACATGTATTGATAATGTTTTTTGTTGCTGCGACTACTTAGATAAATCTATCGTAAATTACCTTCCTTCAGATCACAGCGGGCAAACACTTACTTTCGCGTACAATAAACAATTACAAAGAATTCAGATTCAGACCAGACAAATAACACCCAGCAAGTTAGAAAAGTTTAATAATAGTTTAATTAGCAAGCTAAATATACCAGGCCATATTAAAAACAATGTAAATGAATTGTATGAAGAATTCTTTTCGGTAGTGCACACTGAGTTCAATAACACTTTAAAAAAGAAAACCAAAACTATTGGCTCAAAGTTTATTTTTAGTGACTGGGCAACACAGGGAATTAGAAAAAGTAGGGAACGATTGTTTGAGCTGTACGGCCTTAAGCCTTACATCAACACAGAATCTTTTAATAAATATGTTGCTAATTACTCGAAAATTTTTAAAAACACCTGCAAGGTAGCCAAATCCTTATTCATTAGCAATAAAATTAAATCAGCCGATAACAAAATAAAAACGGTTTGGAAAATTATCAACAGTGAAACAAACAGAAATATAAAACATAGTAATGACTTCACACTAGAGACTTCAGGTGGCCTTGTCAGCTCCAATAATGAAGTTGCTCAAGAATTTGTAAACTTCTTTACCAGTATCCCACTTAAAACTACTGAAACCTTAAATTCCTCTCCGTTGCTCTCTATTGATTTATTAAAAGCAAACGTTTCAGCCTGTCCAAATGAATTTAAATTTCAGCATATAAACCCCACGACAGTCATAGAAGCTTTTAAACAAATCAAGATCAAATTAACCGAAGACCTATGGGGTATGTCTATTAAAGCTTGTACCTCAATTATTGAAACTGTAGCACCGTATTTAGCCTCAATATTTAATTTGTGCGTGGATCAAGGAGTCTTCCCGGATCTAATGAAATTCAGTAAGGTAATACCGCTTTTTAAATCCGGGGACAGTAAAGACACCAATAACTATAGGCCAGTATCCGTGTTGCCTGTTTTCAGCAAGGTGTTTGAAAAGATAATGCTCAATCAAATGCTTTGCCATTTTAACACCAATAAAATATTACACGAACAACAGTATGGTTTCACCAAGGGACGTTGTACAACTGACGCCGGTGTCACTTTATTAAAACACATATTTACTGCGTGGGAAGAGGCACAAGATGCCATAGGAATCTTTTGTGACCTTTCGAAGGCATTTGATTGCGTGAATCACGAAACCCTGATTTTGAAACTTAAGCATTACGGTTTAGGTAAACTTGCGCTTAGTTTAGTAAAGTCGTATTTGAATGATAGACATCAGCAAGTACAAATAAATGGTGTCAATTCAATGGGTTTAATAGTAAAAATGGGTGTACCACAAGGTTCGATTCTGGGTCCCTTCCTCTTTTTAGTTTATATTAATGACCTACCCCATTTATTTAACAACCACCCGCAAATGGTGGTGTTTGCTGACGATACTTCGTTAATATTTAGGATAAACAGACGTGCCACTAATTTTGACGATGTAAATAATGCCCTATTGCAGGTCCATAACTGGTTTACCGCTAACAATTTAGTACTCAATGGGAAAAAAACTAAGTGCATTCGATTTGCCCTACCAAATGTCAAAAGTAGTGATTGTGACATAATGTTGAATCAAGAGAAACTAGAATTCGTCGATAAAACAGTTTTCTTGGGAATCACGCTCGATTCAAAGCTACAATGGGGTCCTCATTTAACATCTCTTGCAGGACGGCTGAGCTCAGCTGCATATGCTGTTAGAAAGATCCGTCAATTTACTGATGTTGATACCGCGAGGCTAGTCTATTTTAGTTATTTTCATAGTATTATGTCATACGGTATTTTACTATGGGGACGTGCGGCAGACATCGAGTCTATATTCATTCTGCAGAAAAGAGCAATCAGAGCCATATACGAATTACGTAGACGCGACTCTCTGAGAGAACTGTTTAAGGAAATTAACATCTTGACAGTACCTTGCCAATACATCTATGAAAACATCATGTACGTTAGGAAAAATCTGCATTTATTCAGTAAAAGAGGTGACAGACACCACTATAATACTAGAAATAGGGACCAACTCGTTCAGCCAGGTTTCAGGCTTGCTAAAGTAGATTCATCTTTCATGGGGTACTGTTTAAAATGTTACAATAAAATACCTCCTCACATTCTACAACTGAATGAGACGAAATTTAAATCTTGTATAAAACGCACACTATGTAGGCAAGCATATTATAATTTGGGGGATTACATTAATGATAAAAGTGCTTGGCTCAATGCTGGTCCTGCTCCACAACCATAGGCAAACTAACTGATTCCCAGGTTACATTATTGTGGAAGCTGCAGAAGATTGTAAAATATCCTTGCATTGTATAGAATCCATTTCGTAGTATTATATAATTGCATAGCACATTTGTGTGAGTTCTATGTACTGTAAAGCCACTATTTACATTTAGATGTCTTTTTTTTTTTTTTGACTTGAATATGCCTTGGCGGCTGAGAGATTGTCATGCTCACTCAAATGTCTTGCTGATGGTGGCGGGTGTGTCGGGCCATTTAGCTCCCTTCAATATGGTCGAGTTGAATGGCGCCGATACATGCGTCATGTTCGTGAACGGGCGCTGTCAGTTGGGACTGGTCATCTCTTAGCTGCCATGGTTAATTTTAATTTCTTTTTTTTTCTTACATTGTTGATTTAATCTTTTCTCTGGACGCTCTTAATGTGCACATCTTTCTACATCGTTCTCACATATATGTATAATCACACATGAATGATGTAACCAAGATTTTGTAACAATATATTGATTTAAAAAGAGTGTCCATGGAGTTTCTTGCCCGTTCTTCTCCATAGAGATCTACGCTAGGGAATGGGCAACTACAGTACTTTCTCAAGGTATTATGCCTTGTGACTGTGACTGTAGCTTTGATTTTATTTGTAATTTGACATTCAAAAGTGCCGTAATGGTCTAGTTGAAATAAATGCTTTGAGTTTTGAGTTTTTGAGTTTATTATAACCTAACCTTAAAATACTTTATATTCCCCTAAAAAGCGTAGTCGACTATTTCCGAGTGCAGGGTTTAAAGGAACCTAACTAACCTAACGGGGGGGGTGCCCCAAGTCCCGATTATGGTGGCAGAGATACTTCCCTGGTCAGCTCTTGGTTGCCACGGCTGATTTGAATTAATTATTATATTTTATAATTGTTTTCTTTGTTTCTACTATGGACACTTTTAACGAGCACATCTTGCTACATTGTTCTCCCAGAATATACCATGTCAACATGAATGATGTAACCAAAATTTTGTAAAAATATTCTGATTTAAAAGAATGTCCATGGTGTTTCTTGTCCGTTTCTCTCCATAGAGATCTAAGCTAGTAAATGGGCAACTACAGTACTTTCACAGTGTTGTGACTGGGGGTATTTCATCTTTGTTTCGAAAATTAAAAAGTGCCTGTAACTGGCATATACATAAATATACATAAATATAAATGCTTTGATTTGATTTTGCCTATGAATGCACTTTTAAAACCTTCCAATTCAGACATACCTGTGCAATAATAAAGGACAATATTGCACACGACTGTACAAGTTTAATTATTCAAGTTGCATGTGCATAAAGTGTTATAGTGCTTATATTTTACGACGCGATCAGAATATCTTGTTTGATTGTATCGAGATTAGTTTATAACTTCTACATAAACAGTAAACGTGTTATAGTTGTTCCATAAAGTTTATTATGCGGCAACTTGGTTTAGATTAGCTGTAGTAGGTATCTTGAGTAGCTTATCTTGAAAGTACTACTGAGCTCTGAGCTCACTAACGAAATTACGTGTATAAAATTGACTGCAGTTACGGCAGTTCATATATCGGTCAAACTAAGCGAACCATCTCATGCCGAATCAAAGAACACATAAAGGCTGTGAAAAATAAGGATGAGCAAAAGTCTGCCATAGCGGAGCATCTACTGCAGTTAGGGCCCAATCACTGGATCGAATTTCACAAGCCACGTATTTTGTCTAAGGACATACATTACCTACCAAGGCTGACAAGAAAAGCAATTGAAATAAGGAAGTACAAAAATTTCAATCGAGAGGATGGCTTCAAATTGTCGAGTACGTGGAATCCAGTTTTGAGTATGCTCAAAAGTAGCAACCGGCATCATACAAAAAACTCCAAAAAACTTGGTGATACTGTGAGTGCGTTTTGTCGTGACTTCGTGTCGAGTTCCAATAGTGCGCGTAGCAAAAGACAAAGAAAGAGGGTAGACAGATTTGTCTGCTCGTAACAATTTAATTTACATCCACCCGCATACTCCAGTCAACCCGCGATCATGGCGCTTGCAACAGCGTCGAAATATCGGGAGCTCAAAATAACAAATAAGATATCCCGTAAGCCGTAAGTGACAATATAAGTTCACTAACGATCGTCTACTTTAAGGGCATCTTCATGAACATTTCAGCCGAAAGACGTCTTCTGCTGGACATAAAAATACCAATCCCGTGCGTCTCGCATCCATCAGATCCCCCAACCTTCACCAGGTCATCAGTCCACCTAGTGAGAGGCCTACCGACGTAACGTCTTCCGATTCACAGTCGCCACTCCTGAAATTTTCGGCCGCATCTGATTATCTGTCAAACTTTAATAGATTTTTAACTCTAACCCTAAAACATTGGGTTCAAGATTGATTGGGAAAAGACAGGTTCGGGTAGCGTGATGAGCTGGCGTCTGCACCTCGAGTGGAGAACCTTATCTTGTACTATAAAGATCAGTGGCAGATTCATTACAGTATCGACATTTTTAATTAGTTAATCAATTAATGCGGTTAAGTACAACTTGCTTTGGCCGCTCGATACGATTAGCATTTCTAGATCTGCTAATTAAATGGTTGATAAACAAGTCCAGTTCTCAAAGACCCACTTGAAGTAGCCGAGTACATAACATCGCAACTGTGATCTCTGAAGGGTTAAGCAGAGCTGTATTTATCTATATCTAACATTACACTTAGTGGCACGTGCCTAGGGGCGCGCCGCGCGAGGTTACAAAAGGGCGCACTTGGAAATTATCAAACGAAAGGGCGCACTTGGAAGAAACAATTGATATCAAAGAAATAGATGTTACATCTTGTAAGTAGATGTCAACTGTTTTTGAGTGGCATTTTTTCAACAATATGGCGGCGCGAAGGGCAGAGATGAAGAGGTGACAAAATGAAAATTCGGGAAGAGCAGCTCAAAATCTTTAAAATCACCAATTTACAAAACTCCCAGAAAACTTCCAGGTAACCCCATTTTTGAGCATCAAATTTCTGTCATCATCTGCCTAGCCTTTTCCCAACTATGTTCGGATCGGCTTCCAGTCTAACCGGATGCAGCTGAATACCAGTACTCTACATGAAGAGACTGCCTATCTGACTTCCACAACCTAGTTAATACTGGGTAATACGATACCACTTGGTAAGACTGGTTGTCAGACTTTTTGTGTCACTGACTACCTGTAAGTAACGACTGTCAAAGATGGACTAATGACAGCCGGAACCAAAAGCTTTACGTGCTTTCCGAGGCACGGAGGAAACTCAGTATGTAATGGTGGACACCCATCGGCAGACCAACCTAGGCAAGGACGGCTTAACCTAAAGATCGGCCCGAGCGGCTGTTATTATTTAGCCACGAGCGCCAAATGACTGTAGCTGATGGCAACTAGAGGGGCGCTGATGAGATGCTACCTATACGCTGTAGACATTTAAACCGCCTGTGACTGCACTTCGCATGGTCACGAATCCTGACTCCGCTGCTACTACTAAATTCCTGTTTGAAAACCGAATATATCTTTACCCAACCAGGGAATCGAACTCTGGACTGCTTGCTCGGTAATCGCCCGACCATCAGACCAAGGAAGGAGAGACGTAACCAACTATAACTTCAACAATTCTAGAAGAATTTCAGAAAGGTTTACATCGCAGATTCAACCAACGTTTCAAGACTGCCATTATTTTTATTTAGGGCTGGTTTTTCAATCGCCAGTTAAGTTTTATCCGACGAGTAAGTTTCACATTTTGGCAGTTTTTGTATGGACTCTCTGTCAAAACGTCAGATTTCCTCTTCTGATAAAAGTTATCTAATGATTGAAAAATCAGCCATTAGAGGCGTATGTCTTTCATTCAAAGAAAAGTGTCCATTCAATAAGTCCGAAAGTAACAGTTGATAATGATAAGTGATAAGCGACAGGACATTAAAATAAAGTAAAAAAAACCGTTTCACTACCGTTAATCAATTAGGCATCTAACTACACGTGAGTAATTAGGGCTGTCCAAATTAACGAATCAGCTGAAGAGCAAAGGCTTTTACGAAGCAGCTTTTACTATGGCACCAAAACTGGGTTCCGCATGCCCTAGATGTTACCAAGAAGAGTCCTAATTCTTTTTATCAAGCATTTGTTGGCAAAGCACGTTAAGGTGTATCACGGATATCATTTGTAGATCTTTGACAATCGTTACAGGTAGTCAGTTTCCCAAAGTCTGACATCCGGTCTTGCCAAGGGGTACCGAATTACCCAGTACTAACTGGGTTGTGGAGGTCAGATAGGTAGTCGCTCCATGTAAAATACTGGTATTCAACTGCAGCCGGTAAGACTGAAAGCCGAGCCTAGTTGAGCTAGGTTGACTTGTATAATAATTGGCTAAAAGGTCATGTGGTCTCAAAATAGGCCAAGATAGCCTAAATAAAGCTGTAGAGTCTAAAGATGCCACCGTAGACGCGGGCCTGTGGACGGTGAGCTATAGGCTAGCTCGCCTTCCGTCCGTCTTATGACGACAGGCCGTGTCGGCGGCGCGTTCAGTGTTCCACACGCGCCTCAAAGAGATGTCAGCATAAACGGAGGAGCCCGCAACGGCCGAAGCCTGCTGGGACTGCGAAACTGTTCGAAAGAGATACCGCGGCCCCGAAACGTAAAGGGCGAGGAAGGAACATGGATGGGTTTTAGTCAGTAAAAGTCTGACACTCCCTCCGCCTCCGCCCAGAGTGGGAGGGGATTTGATGATTTCCCATCCGAAAAAAAAGGTCTAAAGATGAGTTCTTAATTCGCACAGTATTAAATAGAAAACGATATGCGCAAAGGGCGTCGGCGGTCGGATACGCGGCGCCGGCGCTACTTCACACTTGAGAAGAATAAAATAACATAACGGACCGTCGTGATTTAAATATTCATCACTATAGGCCTCTGCGTAGATTACAGTATCGTTCTTGATCTCACGTGAGATCGTTATCAAGTACATACGCGGCCATTAACGTAGCACGTCGATTTCTCCGAGATTTTTCGATGTAGGAACGCCACTTTGGCAATTTCCAATTTTTTTTTTTGGAATATACTTTTTTGGAAAAGACTTTCACAGATGGGCAGCTGATGTTGTAAAGAGTACTTTAGGCAGTACTTTACTTTATTGAAGAAAAAAGAAACTGTAGCAACTCAGGTTGAAATAAGGAAGAAATATTTTTACTATAATTCCACGTGGACTTAAATATGATAGCGGGGCACTAGACTTATATTCTATAGAGAAAACCTTTATATTTTTATATTTTTGTATGTTTGTAACGAATAAACTCAAAAACTACTGTACCGATTTAAAAAAATCTTTCACCGTTGGAAAGCTACATTGACCCTGAGTAGCATAGGCTAAATTTTATCCCCGTACTCCCACGAAAACGAGAACTGCGCCGGTGAAACCGAGTTACATCTGCTAGTTGCTAATAATTTCAACTCTTCTGACAAAACTGGCAGCCCTATACCTTCTAAAATCAGGTTGTCAACGTAGGCAACCTACCAATACTCACAAAAACATGACGGTCTCGTCTATATATAATTTTTTCGTCACCAATCGGTCAACTGACCTTAAAAGGCCGGAAGATTAGTGAGCAAAGCAAAAAGTTTACAACTTGAATGGGAGTAACGGTCACTTGTACTTGTGGTAGAGTATGACCACTTTAAGTGAGCAGATCAAGGTGGCGCTGCTCGTCAAGAAAATTTGCAAAGACATGTCAAACTTGGTACATTTATTTTAGTTCTGTGTTTTCCCACCTGCATAGATAAGTTGGTTGAAGTATAAGTAACTGCTTATTGAATGGATGCTGTTATAGTTTTTCATACAACTGGTTTTAGTTTATTGGACTTGGTGTAAAGGATCATTTGGTATAACTGTGAAAAGTTGAGGAGGGTTCGGATAAATTCCTACAGTTTAATTGTTTTCTAATATTGATTTAATGTACTGTGTGTAAGAATGGCAAGAAAGGAGAATATCTGATATATATGTATATATATATATTTTTTTTTATAGGGACAAGCCCGCCACACACGCCCAAACCACTGTAACTCCTGAAAGCCAGAATCAACAGTGGCGACCACCAGAAAAGCGCCGAGACAATGAAGCTCGACGAAGTCCCAGAGAATGAATTTAACTGTCTTGGATCCCGCAACGAAATTAATCAGAAAGTATAGCGGAGGAGTAGGAAAGAATATCTGATATGATGACGAGGAATAGAGAATTAAGCCTCAGGGCATTCCATCTTACGTCTGCCGATTTGCGGTCTCCACTCTAGAACACGTCTTCCCCCATGGAAATCGGTTCTACGGCTGATATGACCTGCCCATGAAGGCGCTTAGACGAGCTAAATTAGCAACTCTATTTGTGGTGGTTCAAATTTCGTTTGAAATGCTGTTAGAATAAAGTTCAAATCAGCTTGCACTACAAAGTGGTTGTTACGTCAGCCACTGCGGGCCAAATAGCGCGAAATGAGTGGTTTCGATCGATTTGCAAAAAAACTATTGATTGGATTAAAAAACTGAAACAGTATCATGCTAATATATTGCTTGTAGAATTATTTGCCAAAAAATCAGAATGATGGCATGCATTTTAGTATGTTTTTTATTGTTTGAAAGATATTTTTAGAGATAAGTTCGTGATTTCTTTTTATCGAGCCAAATTAATTGTATTATGTTTTCAAAACAGTATCATGCTAGCATATATCCTGAAGAATATCATATATTTTTCTGGTCTTGATTATAGCAGTGAATCATATACTTTTAGTAATTATAAAACTCGCGTTTAGCTCATGTAAACGCCTTAACACTTCAGCTTACTAATTATATGGGCTATGTCGACCACTCTGGATCTATGTTTCTTTGACAGGTCATCATGTACGTAAAATTCACACATATAGGCTGAGGCTACATTAGGCCGCGACGCGACCTGCGACACATGAGTGATTAAAACAAGTAAATGAATGCTCACGTATATGGCTACACTGTACATCAAATATTATTAGCGATCTTTGATTTCTTTATGAGATCGGAACAACATTACTGTGATCACGGTATCGGCTACACCAAAAGCGAACTTGAAGCGGATTTATTAGAAAATACGTCGGAATCTCGCTTTTAATGTAGCCATACCATGTTTTTCTCGTTTCGCTCTTCCAGTCGCATCGCAAATCGCTGCCTATTGTAGCCTCAGCCTTAAACTTCCAAGTATAGCACTGTCGCCGTAATATTTCTTTTAAGATAAATGTAAATTCGCTTAACTAAGTGACTAACTTCGATTGGCGCCTATTTTATTACTTCACCGAAATGTAACAGCCTCCAACCACATTAAATGACACAATTATGAGCTCATTTGTATCGATACCACCGATGACATCAACCGGGCATCAAACCTGCATATTTGGCAAGACGCTCGCCCCCACTGCGCCCACGGTCAGTAAATAATTTCACGGTTAGTCGGTAAGGGCATGAGTAGATGGGAAGGACAGATTGTAGGTAAACACGTTACCTCATCTGGTACTTATGGTTGTTGTGAATGAATGTGAGGTATTATGTAATGAATGGACTTGAATGGAGGTAGCGTAAGGTTTTATCCGAATATAGTAGTTATAATACGACAGCTTAATAACAGCCGCGAGGGTCGATCTTTAGGTTAAGCCGCATTTGCCTAGGTTGCTCTGTGGATGGGTAACCACCTTTACATACCAAGTTTCCTCCGTGCCTCGGAAAGCACGTTAAAGCGGTTGGTCCCGGTTGTCATTTGTAGATCTTTAAGCGTCGTTACATGCAGTCAGTGCACCAAAAAGTCTGACAACCAGTCTTACCAAGGAGTTGTATTAATAACCAGTACTAACTGGGTTGTGGAAGTAAGATAGGCAGTCGCTTTATGTAAGATAGGCAGGCGCTTTATGTAAAATACTGGTATTCAGCTGCATCCGGTAAGACTGAAAGCTGACCCCAACATAGTTGGGCGACAGCTTGTGGTTGTGCTTGTGTGATAGTTCATAGCTTATAAGTCTGTTTTTTTATGTGTTAGTATATTTTTATGTTATTATTTTGTGAATTTTATCTATGGGGCTTAAGATGCCTGATAATAAAATTATTGATTGATTGATTGATAACATGTCTTCATTTGCTTCGGCAAAAACCACAGCTCAATGGGGAAAGAGACCACCGGTAGTTGCGGCGATGGGACTCGATGGGAGTAGGAGATCTTTGAGCAGCTGAATGGGCAAGATGGAGCCTACATTCTGCTTCAAGCAGAATAGGATCCGTCTTCGTTTGAAGTCTGTTGCATTTAAAATGTTTTCTTGGAGCGTGTACTGCTATATTATTAACCGACTTCAAAAAGGATGAGGTTCTCAATTCGTCGGAACCTTTTTTTATTTTTTTTTATGTATGTTTCCCGATTACTCGAAGATGGCTGGAGCGATTTATTATTCTTATATATTATATACCTATGATATATTATTCTTTTTTTTTGTTTGAAGGGGTATACTTCCCAGGTGGTCCCATAATCATCAAGTCGGGATCAGATGATGGGATCCTGGAGAAATTGATAGAACTCTTCAAATTTTATAGGCATACTTGATGTGATTTGGGTAGTTTTTGGAAGAGTACTTTCTTAAAGTGGCCCCATTTCAATTTGGTGAGGATCTGATGAAGAACTTCGGAGATAGGCAACGGAACTCCTCAATAAATGATAGTGTTACATCGGACCTACTAGAACATTCGAGAAAGCCAATGATTACAGTGTGTGTACGTTAGAAGTTCGAGAGCATTCTAATATTATTAGTTTTAAAGTTAGGTAGGTACAAACTCGCGACCTATTTATTCAAAGACATTAGAATTTCGACCGTACGCCTAGGGCATAAGGTTCATATTTGTTTGTTTTGTACAAGTAGGTTATACCTACTATTTTTATTACCTGCGTAGGTACCTCTATTGTGTTTTTTATGACCCTCTCGAATGTTCGTGGTTATTCTGGTGTGTCTGTTGGCGAGTATAAATAGAGCGCTCAGGGCCGCGACCGGCAGTCTTGTTTTAGCGACACAACGAAGCGAATACAAGTGAACTATAAGTGCGATATCTAAGTGAATAGTAAACAGTAGTGTATTTGTGATTAAGTTTTGATTGTTTTGTGATTAATAAAGTTATTGTGTTGTTTAATCGGTAGTAATTAATTTATCTCATACCCAGCTCGTAACAAATTGGTGTCAGAAGTGAGAGATAAATTATGCCAATCCTACCAAAGGACGACACGGACGGTATCCGTACCAGAAGTCAGCGACAGCAGGATATGGACCAAAGGCGGTTTGGGGATTCTCCGACACAGACACCGGGTGGTGTCCAGCCTACGTCACAGCCAGTCGCTGACCCATTCGGAGTTTCTCCAGCATCAGGGGCGCCAGACTTGTCAGCTTTAATGGCACTGCTGCAGGATCAAGCTCGCCGTCAAGAAGAGCAGGCTCGCCAGTTACAGGAGCAATTGCAACGAGACAAAGAGGAGCAGGCTCGCCGTCAAGAGGAGCAGGCTCGCCAGTTACAGGAGCAATTGCAACGAGACAAAGAGGAGCAGGCTCGCCGTCAAGAGGAGTAGGCTCGCCGTCAAGAGGAGCAGGCTCGCCGGTTGGAAGAGCAGTTGCAGCAAGACAAAGAGGAACAAGCCCGCCGCCAAGACGAGCAGATGATCCTCATAAAGGATCTTCATGCAACTTTCGGCAAGGACCTGAAAGTGATGAAAGATCAGGTCCACCAGCACGAGAATCGCATCTCGGAGGCCGAAGTTAAGATTGCTGGGGTGCAGAAGGCTTTGAGCGAACTGAAGACTGAAGGTGGAACTATAGCTTCGGTGGTTGCTGCACCTTCTTCGCGTGGTTTTAAGGTGCCTCCGTTCCACGGCACATCTTCGTGGTCGGCTTACAAAATACAGTTTGAGGCCGTCATGAAGGCGAATGGATGGACAAAACCACAAGCCATGACCGCGCTCACCTTGGGCCTCCGAGACCAGGCCCTAACTATTCTGGAGGCGCTCGGCAAGGACGTTACCTACGAGCAGCTACTGGAGGCGTTAGAGTCCAGATACGGCGACGCGCACCTGGAGCACGTATTCCGTGCCAAGTTGAAGGACCGTTTTCAACGAAGTGCCGAGAACCTACAGCAGTGGGCTCTGGAAGTTGAAAAACTCGTTCGGAAAGCCTACCAGTCTGCCCCTGCACTGATTGATGGAAATCTGGTACAGGCGTTCGTTGATGGAATACGTGACTTAGAAGTTAGAGCTGCCGTGAGACTTGGGCATCATGAGACCTTGAAGGACGCCTTGGCCCATGCCTTAGAAGTAGAGGCAGTGAGGCAAGACCACCGAACGCACCGCGTCAGGGAGGTTGTAGCATCACCTGTACGCGACCGCCCACAGGGGTATAGTCCTAGGTGCTACACATGTGGAGAAAGGGGTCATCTTCGGTCCAGCTGTCCTAAGCGCAGCACCCCGAGAGAAGATCGGCAGGGAAGAGTGGTTGAAGTGACTGCCCAGCCACAGCAGGGAAACGAGTAAATGCCAGGACTGGGGGGCGGGTGCTGGCTGGTATTGAAAGAGCCCCGAGAATCTTGATCTCGCAAGCACATGACGGGAACAGCCTGACCATCAAAGGCGAAGTCAATGGAACACCATGCAAACTGACGTTGGATACTGGAGCTTCTCACACGGTCGTCAATTCCAAACTAGCAAGTCGGTTTCTTGGGGACTACTTCAATAAGCACGACCGTATACAGTTACTAACAGCTACCGGTCAGCACATAAACGTCCGAGGCAAGAAGGAGGTGGAGTTAAAATTGGGTGACAGATTTTACAAGCAGAATGTCATCGTGGCCGACATAGTGGACGATTGCATCTTGGGCTTGGACTTCATGCGGAAATATCGTTGTGAGATCGACGTTGATCAAGGAGTACTGAAATGTGGTTCAGAGGAAGTATTCATGGAAGGTGCACCGTCAGGAAAAGTGTACTGCCTGAAGAAGATTGTTCTTCCCCGCAGATCAGAAACGATGGTGCCAATTAGTTTACCACAGAATTCTGGAAACAAAGGTCGGAGTGTTCTGATAGAAAGGGTGAACAATGACTTCCCATGGAAGATGGCACGAACTCTGGTAAAGGCCACCAACATCTCAGCAGTACGCATACTGAATCCAAGTGACAAGGAGCAAGTGATTAAGAAGGGCACCTTGATCGGCACTTGCGAGGAAGTAGCTTGGATGCGTCAATTGCAAGATGTCCCTACCGGAAATGTAATTCGCAGTTCAAAATTTGACGTGTCAACGCTTTTGGAAAACTGCGATTTAACTAAAGGGGAAATGGACAAGGCTAAGAAGATGTTACTTCAGTACGCCAACATTTTCTCTTCGAATGATGCTGACATAGGGAGAACTGGACTTGTTCAGCACCAGATTAATACAGGTAACGAGTTACCTATCCGTCAGCGACCAAGAAGACTGCCAGTTGCACGAGAAAAAGAGGTAGAAACCATGATTGAGGGAATGGTGAAGGACGGTGTTATAGAGCCTTCATCGAGTCCATGGTGTTCTCCTGTGGTCTTGGTAAAGAAAAAGGACGGCAGTATGCGCTTCTGTGTGGACTATCGACGTCTGAACGACGTGACGAAAAAGGACAGCTACCCGCTGCCTAGGATCGATGACACACTGGATACGCTGACTGGTATGAAGTGGTTTACCACACTTGATCTGAAAAGTGGCTACTGGCAAGTAGAAATAGACCCCAAGGACAAGGAGAAAACTGCATTCTCAACAGGAAAAGGGCTATGGCAGTTTAAAGTTATGCCATTCGGTTTGTGCAACGCTCCTGCGACGTTTGAAAGGCTGATGGAGCAAGTACTCGCCGGATTGGTTGGAGACGCATGTCTTGTCTATCTAGACGACATAATCATCGTGGGCCGTACATTTGAAGATCACCTTGAAAACCTCAACCGAGTGCTGTCGAAAATCCAAACAGCAAATCTCAAGTTAAGTCCGAAAAAGTGCTCGTTTTTCAGACAGCAAGTGAACTTCTTAGGACACATAGTTTCGGGGGAAGGTGTTCAAACAGACCCAGAAAAAGTAGTCGCCGTCAAAGATTGGCCAGTTCCGAAAGACAAGACACAGGTCAGAGCATTCCTGGGTTTGTGCTCCTACTATCGAAGATTTGTCAAGAATTTTGCCGACATTGCCAAACCTCTGCACAAACTCACTGAGGAAAAGAGGCAATTCTGTTGGGACGAGGACTGCGACGTCGCATTTCAGGAATTAAAGAAACGTCTGTGCAACACACCTATTTTGGGATATCCTGACACTGAAAATGACTTCATAGTTGACACAGATGCCAGTAATACTGGAATTGGGGGCGTGCTGTCTCAACGGAAAGGAGACCGGGAGGTTGTAATAGCTTACTTCAGCAAGTCTTTATCCAAACCAGAAAGAAATTACTGCGTTACAAGACGGGAGCTACTCGCTGTAGTAAAGACAGTGCAGCACTTCAGTAAATATTTGCTGGGACGTAAATTCCAACTACGAACTGACCATGCTGCACTGAAGTGGCTATTACAGTTCAAGAATCCAGAGGGGCAAGTGGCGAGATGGATTGAACTACTCCAAGAGTTTGATTTCGTAACTGAACATCGCAGTGGGAGAACTCACGGTAACGCAGACGCCTTGTCGAGAAGACCTTGTCCTGAAGACTGTAAGCACTGTGCCAGGCAAGAGACTAAGGAAGTAGTGCCCGTGAGAATGCTTAGAACGGATCTCAGCGATGAATGGAAGGAGACCCTACAGCAGGCTCAACAAAAGGATCCGGACATCAAACCGATCTTCGAGTGGATCAAAGCTGGTGTTCCTAAACCCAAGGGGAGTGATGTGGCTGCGATGAGTTCCATCACGAAGAGTTATTGGGCGCAATGGAACAGCTTGGTGATCCAGGATGGAGTCTTGTGCCGTAAATGGGAAAACGCTAGAGGGGACAGCTGTCATCTACAAATGGTTGTTCCGAAAGCTAAGGTACCGTATGTTCTACGGCTCTACCATGATGGATGTTCTGGAGGACATATGGGAGTAAAAAGGACTCTACTAAAAATTCGAGAACGCTTTTACTGGATCCATTGTCGTGATGATGTGGAGGACTGGTGCCGCAAATGTACCAGTTGTGCGGCCGTGAAAGGACCCCAGACACGCAGCAGAGGTGCATTAAAAGTGTACAACGTTGGAGCCCCTTGGGAACGGATAGCACTAGACGTTGCGGGACCATTTCCAGTAAGTGAGAGCGGAAACAGGTACTTCCTGGTGGTCATGGATTACTTTACAAAGTGGCCGAAAGTCTTCGCCATTCCTAACCAAGAAGCAACAACTGTCGCAGATAAATTAGTTCAAGAAGTCTTCTGTCGTTTTGGGGTACCCTTAGAAATACACAGCGATCAAGGAAGAAATTTTGAATCGCAAGTATTTCAAGAGACTTGTCGATTGATGGGTACCCATAAAACCAGAACCACCTCTTACCACCCACAATCCGATGGAATGGTGGAACGATTCAACCAAACGTTGGAGAGATATCTGGCGAAAGTTGTGGAAAGCCGGCAAAGGGATTGGGACAAGCACATACAGCCGTTTCTTCTGTCTTACCGAAGTGCAGTCCACGAAAGTACGACTGTGACACCAGCCTTCGCGAACTTTGGAAGGGAACTACGGTTACCTGCTGATTTAATCACTGGAACTCCCCCTGATGCTCCATGTAGCGTAACAGATTACGCGAATGACTTGCGTAATAAGTTGAACGATGTTTATGAGCATATCCGACAGTCCGGCCAACAGATGTCTGAGAAGATGAAGACCCGTTATGACCGGAAAGCCAACGGTAGGGGTTTCGACGAAGGTTCACTGGTGTGGTTGCATAACCCAGTGCGGAGCAAGGGGAAGTCTCCGAAGTTACAAGCAAAATGGGATGGACCATACCGAGTCGTGACTAGGATCAACGATGTCACCTACCGAATACAGAAGGGTCCACGAGGTGCGCCTAAGATTGTGCATGTGTGGCAGTGTTACATCGGACCTACTAGAACATTCGAGAAAGCCAATGATTACAGTGTGTGTACGTTAGAAGTTCGAGAGCATTCTAATATTATTAGTTTTAAAGTTAGGTAGGTACAAACTCGCGACCTATTTATACAAAGACATTAGAATTTCGACCGTACGCCTAGGGCATAAGGTTCATATTTGTTTGTTTTGTACAAGTAGGTTATACCTACTATTTTTATTACCTGCGTAGGTACCTCTATTGTGTTTTTTATGACCCTCTCGAATGTTCGTGGTTATTCTGGTGTGTCTGTTGGCGAGTATAAATAGAGCGCTCAGGGCCGCGACCGGCAGTCTTGTTTTAGCGACACAACGAAGCGAATACGAGTGAACTATAAGTGCGATATCTAAGTGAATAGTAAACAGTAGTGTATTTGTGATTAAGTTTTGATTGTTTTGTGATTAATAAAGTTATTGTGTTGTTTAATCGGTAGTAATTAATTTATCTCATACCCAGCTCGTAACAATAGCAAATGGACTGGGATTGCTGAAATCTCATGTCATTTATACTATTGAAGTTGTTATGCCGTGTCGACGAAGCGTTCATGTTCCACGCACGCCTCAAATCCTCAATGAGATGTCAGCACACAGAAAGGTGTTCGAAAGAAATACCGCGGCCCCGGAACACCAAGGAGTAAGAAGGAAGATGGATGGGTTTTAGACAGTAAAAGTCTGACACTCCCTGCCGCTGCGCCCAAACCGGGATCATTTAAAAAAAAGGTAGAAAGAAAGAAAAAGCATTTATTAGCCCGACACGACACCACATACATAAAATAAAAAAATTGGTTGCCTGTAAAGTCGGTATACGGGCGAAAGTTTTACGTGACAACGACTTTGAGTGGTAAAATAATTTTAATGTGAATATTCATTCGTATAGTAGGAAGAAGGATGAAATATGTCTGTCTCTCTCGCTCTTAGGCGGGCTAACCATGCCCGAGTGGAAGGGACGCGTGCCTCTCACTCGCTCTCATTGTGAGCGCATAACGTGAGCGGAGCGTAACGCAGTTTCTTGAAGTGTCACCCGGCAAACCAATTTATAAGACGTTGTCACGTCAAAATAATAAAATGGTGAAATTGTGATTATAACACTAGTTTAAAGTAAACAAATGAGAGAATAAAAAAATAATAACTAAATCATAAGAAAAAACAAACAAAATACAAAACAGAACTTGTCCTGTACAAGACCAAAAGGCTCCTATCTCAGCGTGGTGCTGTAACATTTAAAAGAAAAACGTCACAGCCCTGATATTCTGATAGGGCAACAGTTATGTTCTTAATTTTTTACTGATAAACAGTATATTTTGAATGATGAAAGTTTTATATGAAATCTACGGTACAATTTTTAATCATGAAAGATTTATTAATTCATATAACAAGTACTTAAATATATATCATTTCTAATTCTCCTTTTCCGTATCTAATTAACTAGTTGGTATCATCAAATAAAACTTGTCAGTCCGATAATAAAAGCAATTTATTAAAACCGGTCGTGTACATCTTGGACAAGCGTTTAGGGTTCCGCAGCTTCCGCAATTACTGTTACAGAACGGTATGCAATCGAACCTCATATTAACGAATCTGACGACATGAATGGCGCAGCGGTAGTGAGGCTGCCTTACGTTCTTCGGGTCCCGGGTTCGAATCCCAGTAGGAGCAAATGTTTGTGTGATGAGCATGGACATTTGTTTCCGAGTCATGGATGTTTATATGTATAGTAAGTATGTGTAGTATATCAACTGTCTGGTGACCACGACACAAGCCTTGCTTAGTGTAGCACTAGATAGCGCTGTGTGTAATGTCCAGCGATATTTATTTATTTATAATCATTGACAACTTACTCATCAAAATCGGATGAACATACGTGAATACATACGGTTTCGTATCATAACACCTAAGTTTATCTCAACTACTTTCATCATAACTACGGTCGAAAGACCTACTGTTTAAAATACCTAAAGATCGTTTCACAGACTTTTGTAATAACAAAATCAATAAAGAACCATTCATCTACGGTTTAGTCACCTAACAGACGATTCACCTAACGGACGATTCACGTTCATAGACTGCCAAAATCATAACCTTTCCTTTTGGCTTGGCCATAGTCGGGTAAAGACAGAGCCAAATGCAAAGGGTGGGTAGTCGAACAAGCTATTTAATTTACATTTTATAATGTAATTTGTGGGTTAAACTGTAACCCAAATAGTTTGATCGACCTTACGTATCATAGCAAAGGACATTCTGTTATTACTGCCTAGTTCCATGAAAACGTTACGTATTGACCTATTCAATAAAACCGGATACCTATTTGTCTACGGAACCCCCTATACACGACTACCAGAACTTGGCAGCCATTAGTAATTTGTATGTAAACTAGTTTAAGAGTAATTTGGCGAATGGCGAGCGATACGAATATGGTCTCCTGTGTTTGATGCTATTAACCTTGATACTGGAGTTGGTTCAATAGCTCTTGTTGTTTGATTAAGAAATAATGGCAATTTTGTTGTTACTATGTAGAATTTGCATAGACTTAAGTTCGGGGCCACCTCCGTAACAGACAAATCATAAGTCCGTGTAGAACTGCTCGTCGATCAGACCTAAAGCTTCTTGAACAGTCAGCTTTGCTACTAACTCTCTGAGAGGCATTTCTGATTATCAGTTCAGGCCAAAATACACAGGGTGTTTTTCATTATGGTTCAGTTTTTGAAAATAATTAGCATTAAACTTTTTTTTTTCATTATGGTTTGTGTTTGAGGTAGATTCTCTCAGGGGGGAATAGTGGAATAACTCAAAATTAAAAGGGGACTTTCTGGATTATTCTTACTTTAGGATCCAGTTTTCCCCCCTAAGGGGGATTCTCTTAAGGGGGATTAAGCCGGATTGTTCAATGCCACCTGGAGGGAAAGTACTCGAAATACTGGATATAGCAAATTTTACTCAAAGGAAACATTCCTTTATTTTTAAAACGAAACAAATCAACATACACAGATTTTCGAAATTATTTTGACACACTCGGGCATCGAAACCATGAAATTTAAAGAACAGTAAATTCAATGGGACAAAGACAAGATGAAGCACTTTTATTCATGGTTTTCCTTTTATTTAATTTTTCATGTTTGTTAGAGAGATTTGATCCATATGATTGACCCTATCGATTGATGTCAAAAAAGTATGGAATGTTATTTTTTTATTTATTTTATTTGGCTCTTCAACAATTAGTACACTATTACATTTTTGCATACAGTACAACCTTAAGTCTAAGTGCCCCATCACTTAAAGAGAAGAAAAAAAAGAGCACCACATGCACTATATTTTTGCGTACACACCAAAAAAGAAACAATATGAAAAAGTGGGAAAAAAAATCAAATGAAAAATAACAAATAAAAATCTGTGGATGCGAATTTGTTTCTTTTTAAAAATAAAGGAATGTTTGCTTTGATTAAAATTTGCTATCTCCAGTATTTCTAGTACTTTTCCTCCAGGTGGCATTCCAAAATTCCAGCCTGTACTTATTATATTTTTAATTTCTAATGTGTGATCATCGTTACGTATCTTAGAAACCTTGGCATTGACACAGATCGATTCATATCCCAAACGACTTCCCAGTCATAAAGATAATTCTCCATTAGAAGTCAGAAGAATTTACATTTTTGGCAAGCCAGACACAATAATAAAGACACAAAACTGTTATGTCGTGAAAGTATAGACTGCATAATATATTTTTGAAAGACGCTTGTTAATGAATCTCGAATTAAATCTTTCAGATTTAACCTTCAGTTAAATTAGCATATCAGAGCCTACTATTAGTGGTCGAGGGTTCTCTCAATTTGCGCCAAAACTGGCCAAAACACTCGTTTTCTTCCGCATTCATTTAGTTCAGCAGCATTTTAACTATGATTTTAGCAGTCTATGTATTTATGTTTGTAACTAATCTTACCAAGGGGTATCGTATTACCCGGTACTAACTCGGTTGTGGAGGACCATGTGAAATATTGGTATTCAGCTGCATCCGGTAAGACTGGAAGCCAACCCAAACACAGTTGGGGAAAAGCTAGGCAGATATGCTTGTAGTTATTTGTGTATATACTTCCGTAGCGCCTAAACTATCAATTCGATTTTGATGAATAAGTTGTCAATCGATTCTTTATTTTGGCCCGGGTAACATAGGCTACATTTTAACCCGACTTCAATAATAGGATTTTACCTTTTAAACCCCGAATTCAATTAGAGCTTGATATTTAAGTGGTCGGGTTTTTAACCGACTTTTAAAAAGGAGGAGGTTCTCAATTCGGATGTTTCTATTTTTTTTTATGTTTGTTCGCGCATAACTTCGTCGCTTGCCAACCGATTTGAAAAATTGTTTTTTTGTTGGAAAGGGTATACTTTCCAAATGGTCCCATAGCCACCAAATCGGGATCTGATGATGAAATCTTGGCGAAATCGAGGGAACTCTTCAAATTTTATAGGATAACGTACAGCGATTTTGGTATTTTCTGCAACAAATGAAGCATTTGCGTTCGATAAGAACCATTCTACCATCAGATCTGATGATGAAGCCAAGAGTCACGGAACTCCTTAATGAGGCAATGTATCCTAGTCGTGTTTGAGCTTGTTATAATTGTAACGGAATGCACTTTCTATGTGTACTTCACTGAAAAGTGAAAAACAAAAAACTTTTTTGCAAAAAATAAAACCGACTTCAAAAAATAAACAAAAAAGTTAAAAATAACTTTAGCTTCTGAAGTCGGTGACAAAAAATTAAAATCAATCAAACAAAGTTCACCGAATTCAGAAGCTAAAGTTATTTTTAACTTTTTTGTTTTTTTTTTTAAGTCGGTTTTATTTTTTGCAAAAAAGTTTTTTAAATTGTAGTATACAACACAGATTCATGTGTTTAAATAGTCATTTAGCTAGGTTGCACTGGCGCTTCCAGACGTCAATCTTGTCAACTTCCTATATTAAGTAATTAAAGCAAACTTATCTAGTTTTAAATCAAGATTCATACTTAGCATCGCCCAAACATAGTCCTAAATCTCTTTCTCAAATATTAAATCGCGGATAAATAGCAGTGTTACCCAACTTCGCACACCGAATCGCACCTTGCTTCAACCACAGTACGTTTTAACTTCAAAGCGCGCAAAAGTCAATAAAATCAATCAGCTGGCAACAATAATGTCGTCATAATTCGCCGGGACAGCGAATAAAACGCACTCGACGAGTGCGCGGGACATATGGCACTGGCAACACTGATTTATTGAAGAATTTCTGCTGCGATTCGAGGGACTCATTGGTGTTAAGGTTTAATTTGAATACGTAATTAATTTAGATGTTTGTGTTTCGCATGTACAGTTAGTCGGAAATGTATTATAATTATATGTTACTTTCATAATGTTGACAAACCCAACACTGTTAGACGTTACCAATCTCCTGTTTAAAAACTTCATGATGAAAAGCTTTATTATTTTATTCGTTTCCATATTGAAATGACTTCTGTCATTTAATAAACATATATGTCAAAAATAAACTTTAAACGTAGTGAATACTCTGTCATACTCTGTGAATAAACCTGACAAATGCACAGACAAATGCTGTCAAATAATTTACGCGAAAGTTTTATATTTATTTTAATTTGTATCAAGTGCTTATTTTTATATTATTATTTTACATTTTACAGAAAATCTTGAAAAATTATATCCCCATACAACGCCAGGTTACACCAGGTTTTAGGTTTACGAAAAATGGCGCAATACGACAGAGCAATAACAGTATTTTCTCCTGATGGTCAGCTTCTTCAAGTGCAGTATGCCCAGGAGGCAGTCAGGAGGGGTTCCTCAGTAGTGGGGATACGAGGACCTGATGTCATAGTCCTGGCGTCTGAGAGGAAGTCGGTGGAATTGCTGCAGGATGAGAGAACGGAGAAGAAGATTGTGTCGTTGGATGATCATGTCGTGTTGGCTTTTGCTGGGTTGAGGGCTGATGCTAGGGTGCTGATCACGAGGTATTGTCATCATGGATCTTAAGAATGGCAGTCTTTTTAATTTAGAAAACGTAAAACGCCCACAGGCTTTCTGCAGTGATGATTTATTGTTTCGATGAGCAATTGGATGAGAGCTGCTGAGACTCGAGTTGAGTAGCGCGTGATCGAGGAGACTGTAGGCTGATGATAATGATGATGATGAGTCTAATTTAGGTTTTTTTTTTTTAATAAACCATGTTGGTTTTATCACGTTTTACGACATTGGTGATGCTTTGGTAAAAGATACTTTTTAGAAACACGGATATAGTTCTGTCAGTATTTTTTTTGTGGTAACCTCCCTATGAAGCAAAGCAGAATTTGGCCCGACGTACCTATTCTTTCTAATAAAAGGCGTAAAATACATAGCAGCGACGTAGGATTCGGATACGGTGCAGATGTAGATCGGATTTTTACACAAAACGGATGCGGCGTGGTTCCTTTACTTTTTCATACATTTGTTCCATGGGCATTCTCCTTGGAAGCGGCCACAAATCCGATCCACATCTGTATTGTATACGAATCCTCCGTCGCTTCTATGCATTTTACACCAAAGTAAACCACAAATAAAACTTACAGGAATACTGTGACATCGATAAATATTACACTTATTATCGATTAAAAGACAACGAACGAGTCCGCATCTTTATCTCTGTGTATCTTGTAATTTTCCGAACCCAAACATTATTGTTTACATGTTCTTTCAAATAATCTCTTTCAGAGCTCAAATAGAATGCCAATCCTACCGCCTCTCAATAGAAGACCCGGTCTCCCTAGAGTACATTACGCGATACATAGCCGAGATGAAACAAAACTATACCCAGAGCAATGGGAGGAGGCCGTTTGGTATCTCCTGCTTGATAGGAGGGTTCGATTACGATGGGAACCCCCATCTGTTCCAGACTGAACCTTCGGGCATTTATTATGAGTGGAGGGTGAGTTAGAGGGAGATAGAAATTATTTTAAACTGCTGTGAAGAACAGAGAGAAGTAGATTTCGGTCAGAATGGTTTTTATACTTTGGTTGATATATTTGTTTAAGTGTAGGCGTGTGGTGTAGGTTTGTGTGGGTGTGTGTGTGTGTTTGTTTGTTTGTGTGTGTGCTTGTTGTGTGTGTGTTGTGTTGTTGTGTTGTTTTGTTTGTTGTGTGTGTATGTTGAAGCTGTGTGCAGCAGTGATCACAATGAAGAGGTTTTTTTATAAACAGATAATTGCTGGCTGGTTTAATTATAATGATGGAATTTATATGCAGTTTTCCATCATTTTATGGAATAAGTAGGTACTAGAAAAAGAATGAAATAGCAAAGAATTGTGGTAGAGGAGTTTTGTGTCGAACAAATTCGTTAACAAATTCTTTGCAAATTTATGAATGACTAGAACTTCACACGCGACTTATAGGTACTCAAATAAGGAGCTTTCTGCCAGTGAAAGTTTTTTTAGAGTTGGATCATTACTTCCGGAGATTACCTCTACATACAAACCTATAACAAAATACCTGTATTAATAATTAGTATAGAAGAAGCTACGCTTTTAATAAAGGTAATTAGAACCATCAAAATATCAGGAATTTGATTGGTCTTCTCTTCGTTCAGGCGACCACAACAGGCAAATACGACAAATCAGCCAAAGAGTTTCTGGAGAAGCACTACAATGAAGATGTCGTAAAGACTGACGACGGAGCTATCAAGTTAGCCATCAGGACGATACTGGAGGTCATACAGGGCGGATCTGGGCAGAGGAACCTGGATGTAAGTACCTATAGTTGCTGACAGATAAGATCGCAGGTCAATCGTCGAATCCGACTCGGCTGGGCAGCGTTCGGGAAGCTGCGCGGTATCTCGTCCAACTTACCGCAGTGTCTCAAGACGAAAGTCTATGACCAGTGTGTGTTGCCAGTGATTATATACGGGACCGAAACGTGGTCGCTCACAATGGGCCTTATCAAAAGGCTCAAAGTCACCCAAAGGGCAATGGAGAGGGCTATGCTCGGAGTTTCCTTGCGTGATCGAATCAGAAATGAAGACATCCGCAAGAGAACCAAGGTCACCGACGTAGCCCGAAGAATTGCTAAACTTAAGTGGCAGTGGGCAGGGCACATTGCTCGCAGAACGGATGGCCGATGGGGCCGAAAAGTTCTGGAGTGGCGACCGCGAACCGGAAGACGATGCGTTGGAAGACCTCCCACTAGGTGGATCGATGACCTGGTGAAGGTTGCGGGAATCCGGTGGATGCGAGTAGTAAGGGACCGGTCAATGTGGCGACACTTGGGGGAGGTCTATGTCCAGCAGTGGACGTCTTTCGGCTGAGATGATGATGATGATGATGAAGATCGCAATAGCGGAAAAACGACAAACCAACTCAAACGACGTCACCCAGTTCAACACGTATAACCGTTTATAGAAACAAGTAACAGTTGTTATATGATACTATTTTGTTCTGTAGTAATTGCTTGAAGTCAGAACTGTCTTAAGTTAGAATTTTTAGCGTATTTGCTTTGTTGAAATAAATCGGTGCTTATACTCCGCAGCTCCGTTCAAATTCTTGTGAAATGCACAATATTATGGTAGCATAAGTTATTACTTTAACTTGACTATAGACAAGTGTTAGGTCGTGCCAAAATTTAAGGGTTTTTGGTGTCAATTCATCAATTATACTCAAAAATCCTCAGAATGGGAACGGTGAACAAACCGTGGATGAAGGGTGAGAACACAGGGTGGGCACTAAGCAAACTATAACACAGATATTTCCGTTTCCATTGACCAATGACGGTACTGCCTCTTGTGAAGTTCCTTCCTTAAGAGGGCTGTGACAATTTTTCTTGTATTTGAGTGTTTTAAGAGCTTAACACTCAAATACAATAAAAATAGAGATATTTATTTTGAGCACTCCCTAGAGAAACAATCAATCTTTCTCAGGCACATATTTTTTTTAAATTTTGTTACCATACCTTAACCATAATCACTCATCGAAACTAAAAATTTAGATGTGATTATATATGGTTCAGATTTGTACACAAAATTGAAAAAAAAACATGCCTGAGAAAGATCGATGTTTCTCTAGGGAGTGCTCAAAATAAATATCTCTATTTTTATTGTATTTGAGTGTTAGGCTCTTAAAACACTCAAATACAAGAAAAATTGTCACAGCCCTCTTACCAGTTGAGAAACGCCTTCTCAACTGTTAAGGGAGGAGTCGCCATTTTGAAAATGGCGATTGTAAACGTATGAAACCGCCATGGAATCAAAAACTTGTCTAAGAACTTTGCAACTAGATTTGTCCGGTTCTTTTTTAGAACTATCCAAATAAAATGGCTTCCTTAATTGAACCGACTTCTTGTGTTCTTTTGATAGAATGTATTTGGTATATTCATGAGCAAATGGATCTTAGAATAACTGTTTCTAAGCGTAGCATACGTCCCTCTAGTATATTTTGAAATGATTGTACAGTAAGTAAACTTAGCAAGGCGTGGTGATGGCAAATGGAGTAAAGCTGTGACCAGTGGCTCCAGAGAAAGGAAAGACAAGTGTTGGTCGTCCGCCGGCGAGATAGACAGACGACATTGTTGCACCTTGCGGGAATACCCTGGTTGAGGCTGGCACAAAAGCGTGGAGTTTGGCACAAGCAAAGAAAGGCCTATACAAGGTGTAACCCACCTCATCACAAAGCCGTTAACCAAGCATTCTGTACATCAAACTAAGTAACTTTAAGCAAAAATTATTACTGGGATACAACTTTTTTTTTTGAGGTTATAAATCATGTTTTGTGGTAGAAGTCAATGTAACGCACTCAAAACAGTATGCTGATGGATGAATTGAATAGTACGGGGGTCGTAGAGGAGTCAAAATCTTACAAAAACAATTTGTATTTATTTATGGGGAGAACAAGTGCCTTTCGGCTTCGTGAAGAGGTGTTTTACGCCCTTTATACCGAGTAGTGGGTGCGTTGATGATAATGAAGTAAACATAACTAGAAAAGTAATCGAGCATTATCCATATTTCAGGTTGCTGTAATAAAAAGAGGCAAGCCTGTAACTATGTTAGATACAGCGGCCATTAGAGAAATCATTACGGATATCGACAAGGAGAAAGAAGAGGCTTAAATTCAACCATAGACAAACTTATCAAGAAGGTTTTACTACTTTGTGAATTTATTCGTGAAGTTTTTAAACTTTAGATAATTACTGTTATATTTACAATTTTTAAGAGTTAAATATTTCGTTACGAAATTTAGTTTTTATGTTTTATTTTTAATCGAGAAGTTCTTTAAGTAATTAAATTACAAGCTGTGTGCCCGATAGGATTTACCAATGGCAAAAATGACCAACTTCATAAAAAATCTACATTTACTCCTTTAAAATCAATAATTATTTTAAAACTAGCTGTACCCGGCATGCGTTGCAATGCATTTTTTCCTACCTACCTACTACCTACCTACCTACCTGTCTACTTCTCACCGTTTAAACCTTCCCTGGACTACGACAAACATTTTAAAACCAAAATCAGCTCAATCGGCCCAGCCGTTCTCGAGTTTTAATCAGACTAACGAACAACAATTCATTTTTATTTATATAGATAGATAGATATAGATTATCAATACTACTGCCCAAGCGGGTTTTAAAACGATGCATGTAGGTGAGTAAATGAATTTGTTTTTTTTTTCTTAAGTATGCCTGGATGCGAGTCATACGGAACCGGTCAATGTGGCATCATCATCATCATGATGATGATGAAGTATGTCTGTCTCTATTGGTTCTTTAGGTACTTCATACTTCCATAGCGTAGGTACCTATGACAAACAAAACATCAGCCGAACCAACTTCGTGTGTGGTCAGTATTAAAATAACATTTAAATAACGAATACTTAATAACCACATTTAACGTTTATACCTATCCAGTGCAGTTATACATGATTATTTTAGTACCTAAAATTATTAGGTAAGTACATGTAGGTAGTTAAAGTTCTGTAGTAAAGTCGACTCGTTTAAATGGTCATAATAAGGCCATAACATGGCCTACGTGACTTTCTGAGTAAAAAGATGATACTGCTAGAAAATAATCTTATAATAGATATTTTACCGAGAAATTGATAATGCCTGTAAAATCCTTAATCGATTCAGGCAGTAGGTACACGATATCGATTCAATCCAGTATTTATGAATACTTAATAGAATTTCGAGAAATTGTAAAGCCATGATAAGATATTTTTAAACCTTCAGTGCTTAATTATGTATGTAATAATATGCAATAATACAACTAACTGAAAGAACTACCTAATCAATAATTGCTAATAACAACAATGAATCTTACCTTACCAAGTTTCAAGATTTTTTCAGTCATTTTTTTGTCGTTTATTTATATTTCTGAACGTGCATACCTGAAAAAATAGAAGAAAAAATTAGACCCACTGCAGTAAATTTTAACTCAACGCCATCTGTTTTCAATACAGCGTACCACGTGAACGCTGAGTAACATTCATTGTTTCACTTCACGCTCACTGCGTGCGCTAACTGCCTGTTTATTACAGCGTCCAGTAGATAGCGACACTAGTCTTCGAAATATTTTTCGTAAGACCATTGTAGTTGGCGGGTTTTCGGTTTGTGTTCTGTTTTTAAATAGAATTAGGTAAAACAAGTACAATATTTTGTTGCAATTTAATGATAGTTAATGAACAATACATATTAGAAAATAAAATAAAAAAGGAAGACGCTGAAGTCAGCCATTTTCACGTATGACCTTGAACTCTTTCGGGTGAGTGAGATGACCTTCCGAAAGTACAGAATGAATCACAAAGAATCTCAGGAATCATAGGCTTACAGTTGAAATCTTTGGTTCTTATCACTTTATCTTACCACGCATCTTGCTTTAAAATTCTTATTTCGGTTATCATTTTATTATGAAGAATATAGTTTTCTTTCTCTTTTAGGTACCTACTTAGTTCAAATTTAAACATAAGTAGGTACTCGTACATTGACTATACAGTCATTGGGTACTAGGTACCTACGTGATCTCAATAATTGGTCCTTCCTGTAGATTATTAAAAAATATTTGACCCGTATTTTTTTTTTGTTACGAAAATCTAAATTGACGAAGATACGGCGCTTTTAAAATTCCCAATACGTCACGCCTAGGTATAATTTTTAGCTAGTTGTTTAGTTCTGACGTCACGAGCCCCACTCCCGAGTTTTGATGCGTTTTATCTTTGTCAATATTCATTGATTTACAAAAACAAAAAATACGTGTCCATTATTTTTCAATAATCTAACTGACGGACTAAATATATTTATAATTTTATGATACTGTCGTCATGGCTATTATTACAATATTTTATTCATTGTTCAACCCCTTATCAAACGAAACAAATGAACACTAGCAACAAATAAGTAATCCCAAACCCGACATTTCAGGATCACCATCGTCATCATTCTCTTGACCTAATCCCAATTCATTTGGAGTCGGTGCAGCATATCTTCTTCTTCCACACTCCTCGTCATCTCAGCAGACTTTGTGAAGAATGATATGGCAAGAAAGGAGGTGTCTCCTCCTTTCTTGTCATATCATTCTTCACAAAGTCCATCCAACGTTTCTTTGATCTTCTGTTTCTCTTATACCCCCATCTACATAAAGGGTGTAAAACACCTCTTCACGATACCGAAAGGCACTTGTTCTCCACATCATTGCGATCATTTTTTTGTTCTACACCATACCTGGGAACCTTCTAGTTACGGAGATATGGGGAGTCAAAGTTACAAATTATTTGAGACAAGTTTTTTTTTAAATACAAGTTTTTTTTGTTAGATTTTGACTTTTAACACCTCCACGACCCCCGTACTATTCAATCCATCCATCAGCACAATGTTTTAAGTGCGTTATATTGAGTTCTACCACAAAACATGATTTCCCAGCAATAATTTTTGCGTAATGTTACGTAGTTTGATGTACAGAATGCTTGGTTGAACGGTTTTGTGATGAGGTGGTTTACACCCTGTAGATACAACATTTCAGGAAAAAATTAACAAAAAAGCTACATTTTGTCGAGAATCCTGACCTACAAACAAACATTAGTATTCCACCTGTATGCCGTGTGTGTGTACTATGAGAATCGTGTGAAATGCACAGCTCAGCCAAAACATACGAGCGGAACATGAGAATCGCCCGCCAACATTATGTATGCCTATGAAATGAACGGTTAGTTAGCGAAATAGCTTTTTCAATTTTACATTTACAACAAATTAACATTTATTTGTGTTCTTAATTCAAAAATGTATAAAAAAATCATTTTTTATATTAGGCTGGATAACGGCTTCATACCTTTGTCTCTCCTTCAACCTGGCGAAAGCAAAACGAGGAAAAAAAATAAAATTTAAATCGCAGTCTCGTAATAATTCATGACACAAATATTTTACATTGTTTCATTTTATTTCTTCAAAAGTGTATTGAAAAACGTCGTCTACACGTGGACATTTGTTATTGCACTTCTCGGGTCAAAAACACCCTCGCCTACGGCTCTTGTGTTAATACTGCCTTGAACTACAATAACAAACTTTCTCCACTTGTATCAAAATGTACTATTTTCTCACTCAGATGACCACTGAAAACCAGCTAAAGTACAAAATACACTCGTAGTTATGGCAAAGATCATCATTTAGCCCTTGTCCCATTGTACTCGTTGTCGTGCAACACGTTGTCTTCTTACCTTCTCATAGTTATGCTATCAATTGGTCGTTCATCGTTTCTTGAAAATCATATAGAATACATCCAGTACAAGTAGCTGGAGAAAATTGTCCTTAGCTCTTTTTTTCTCGTCTCGCTTAATCCAACCTATATCAATCGTACCTAAATAAACCGAGTGGCTTATTTTAGAATGAACTATATGAACGTTTTCTGATGGACAAGTATATTAAATATGAAAACCCAAAACCGCTTCTCTCCTAGCCATACAAAACAACCCACAGTTTATGTAATGCACATATTTGGTTCATTGTTCACGGGCAGCTACAGAACATTAGTTACTGTTATATTTTAACTCAATGTGCTTGGACTTAGTGAAACACCTTCGAGATTTAGGCACCTTTGAACTATAAATAGTAAGTACAGAATAATTCAAATAAAAGTCAGGGATTTTATATGCATTTCTATGCAGGTTTTTTTACAAAATGGTTTGGACGGTACATAGACTATACCATCATCTTTTTTGCCTTTACCCAGCTATATTGGGGTCGGCTTCCAGTCCAACTGGATGCAGGTGAACCAGTATTTTACATGGAGCAACTGCCTATCTGACCTCCACAACCCATTTATAATTAAGTAATACGATACCCCTTGGTAAGACTGGTTCTCAGACTTTCGGACCACTGGCTGCCTGCAACGACTGTCAAATATCTAAAATGACAGCCAGGACCAACGGCTTAACGTGCTTTCAGAGGCACTGCCTATGTGACCTCCACAACCCATTTATAACTGGGTAATACGATACCCCTTGGTAAGACTTGTTGTCAGACTCTCGAGCCAGTGACTGTCTGAAACAACTGTCAAATATCTAAAATGACAGCCAGGACCAATGGCTTAACGTGCTTTCAGAGGCACTGCCTTAGACCTCCACAATCTATTTATAACTGGGTAATACGATACCTCTTGGTAAGACTTGTTGTCAGACTCACGAGCCAGTGACTGCCTGAAACGACTGTCAAAGATCTAAAAATGATAGCTGCGTCCAACAACGGCTTTACGTGCTTTCTGAGGCACTGCCTATCTGACCTCCACAAACCGTTTATTTTTGGGGAATACGATACCCCTTGGCCCTTGGTAAGGGTGGTCTAAAAGGACTATTATACAAAGTTCCTCCACTATGGTCTGGTAACCCAGTTTACAATCTCAATTCATGAATGAACGTAGTTTGCCATGAAAACAATAGCACATTTGATTGCAGCATTATAGTTAGTGATTGTTGACTTATTATGTCAGCTGTGATAATTTATTTATTTATTTATTTCATATAGGCGTTACAGGCGTGATGTTATATTAGCACGAGATCATCAAGCATCGTCGGTTCGAACCTTGCCAGGGTTTGACGTACGTGCAACTTATTTTTTTCCTAGCCATTGAGGAGCCCACTTTGCCCACCACCTTTCCCGGCTACAAAACTACCCGTACATCTGAGCATTGGTCAACTATAGAGACATAACACGGCATGGACATCGGATTGGTCGATTGGAAAAGGTCATACCTTTTCCAATCGACTTCCAAAAAGAGGAGGTTCTCAATTCGAAAGTTTTTTTTTTTTAATGTTGGCAAATGTACTGGGTGAACTGTCATATCTGGGTATTGTTTACACCAGTTCATAACAGAAAGTCACGTCAATACGCTGTGAAGGGGTAAGCACATGTGAACCACTAAAAAGTGAAAAATAAAAACTTTTTTACAAAAAGTAAAACCGACTTCAGAGAAAACAAAAAAGTAAAAAATAACTTTGGCTATTTATTCTAAGTCGGTTTTATTTTTTGAAAAAAGTTTTCTTCGAGTGGAACATCATCAAATGACCCCGTCCCGCTCTGGGAGGGGCGGAAAGGAGTGTCAGACTTTTACTGACTGACCCATCCATGATCCTTCTTCGCCCTGTGGGTTCCGGGGCCACGGTATTTCTTTCGAACAGTCCCGCAGCCCACATCGGTATGACCTTGATCCAAAAGACAGACATGTGGCATCAACCAGCCCGCACTGGACCCGCGTGGTGGACTGCAGCCCACTCCCTCTCATAGAGAGGAGGTCAGTGTTCCAGCAGTGGGAACATTACAGTCTGATAAGGTAGTAGTTAGCATGAGTTTGACACTTTTGTGACCAGCCCTTCTGAATGCGGATGTAAATCTTATTAATTGCTACTCGGTCATCATTATCCAAAGAATTAATGATCAAACAATTAATATGCATAAAAATAAGTGCCTAATAAGGAAGACGAACTTCAAACTTCGATTATAATGATTAACTAATCAACATTTTATAACAAGCCTATTCAAAATCCAATCAGAGCCGTATAAAAATTAGCTCAGCCGTTCGCGAGATAACGAACACGAGCTGACAGAAACGTTGATTTATAATGTCAGTGAGCACATTAATCATTAAAACATGCCTGTTTAATATTAATCTAATTAGTGAAACGTTTAACAGCTTTGGTAATCGAAATAATATTACGAAGATGTTATTTGCTTGTTAGATGCTCTTCATCATCATATTTATTTTATCATTTTCCGGGTTCTCATCAAGGTTTTTCGAATGTAACTTCATTGCATACCAGCATGTGCGGTTAGTTTGATGAGCAGGCAGAATAATAAAACATAGGAACCACGTAAACAAGACAGACAGTTTTGTGTCTCAAAACTTAAAGGCTTTTTTACATTACACGATTTACCGGACCCTGCTTGCAGGGAAAGGGAAGTGTAATAAGAAACGGAGTCAGGGTCCCTAAATCGGTGTAAAGTATCTATGTCACCGTAAAATTGTCAAACACGTTATATTACAATATAACGTGTTTTTTCTCGCGATATTGTAATGTCTCGAATTATAGTCAACTGAACATACGGAAGTATCTCTGCCCCCATAATCGGGACTTGGGGCACCCCCCCGTTAGGTTAGTTAGGTTCCTTTAAACCCTGCACTTGGTAATAGGGGCCCCGCGAAGCGGGGCTCCGTCGATTAAGCTTTTTAGGGGGAATATAAAGTGTTTTAAGGTTATGTTATATTAATCGGTATTTCTCAGGAATGGTGCATTATCTTTTCATGAGAGTTGTGCCACTGGGCAAGGGGGGCCCCTCCTTCCCTCCACACCGCGTAAGTTGACTACCATCGCATGCATTTCACGAAAAATAATGCGTTTTGTTGTAAGCAGTATGTTCATTTGACAATAATTCGAGACTTTACAATATCGCTAGAGATATTACAATATAACGTATATAACGTATTTGACAATTTTACGGTGACATCTATAAGGCTATCCGCGTATCTCACTCGCACTCATCTGCAGACGTGCGCAAGAGAGACGGATAGATCCGAAAATACGGACGAAGTGTTAGGGAGTAGGACCTCAGCAATTTCCCTCTGACTATTTATCATACGTGATTCATCATCAGCCTAGCCTTTTCCCAACTATATTGGGGTCGGCTTCCAGTCGAACCGGACGCAGCTGAATACCAGTATTTTACATGGAGCGACTGTCTATCTGACCTTCACAACCCAGTTAGTACTAGGTAATACGATAATAAGGTCCATACTTAAAGTACTTACGGGATTATATCCGTGATTTTCTCTTGAGTTTTCGTTGCAAGCATCATGATCGCGGGAATACTGAAGAGGTATGCGGGTGGGACGAAAATGATTAATTATGAGCAGACAAATCTGTCTACCTTCTTCATTAGTCTTTACTTACGCGTGCGCGTTTGCGTGCTTGCAACAGCGTCGAAATATCGGGTGCTCGAAAAACCAAGAGAAAATCACGGATATAATCCCGTAAGTACTTTAAGTGTAGTGAAAAACCCTGAAAGTCTAAATAAAACAGTCCATTAAGGTCCATGTTCACCAAAAAAATGACGGTCGGAGTATCTAAAAACAGCTGTTTAAATTACATTTTTGTAGGGGAACATGTCCCTTAAACAGCTGATTTTAGATAATGAACCCATTATTTTTTTCGGTGTACATTGGACCTAAGACTGGTTGTCAAACTTTCGGGCCACAGGACCACACACAGAGTTATGCAAATGACAGTCGGTATCAACGGCCGTGTTTTCCGAGATTCGGAGGAAACTCTGTATGTAATGCGGTTATCTAGTATAGAGGTTTTTCAACACCTTATTAACCCCTTTAAAACTTGAAGAAAAAGCCCCAAAAAGACCACATTTGCACATACATTAGCAGATCAGGAAGCAGTGACCACAGCTGGTTAGTTAGCGCTAACTGCTCGGCAAACATTCGCACGGGCGGATTGGTTAGCGGTGTGCTGTCAACTCTTGCGCAATGTTTGGAAGCCGCTTATTGATGTTTTGTTTAAAGAGGAATTCTTGATGATCGCATACGACCTTGAAAGATTTCTGTTTAAATTAACATCATATATCCAGCGGCTCACAGCAGCCTTCATCAGTCATCGGTTCACTAATTGGGCCTTACAACGCAATGTCTTCGGTCGCCACTTCAGGACTTTTCGACTCCATCGGTCATCGGTCATGTGGCGACCCGTATAAGAGGTCTATGTCCAGCAGTGGACGTCTTTCGGCTGAAATGATGATGTTCACATCATATCTGTGATCTTAGAAAGTACAGGCGAGGTGGATTATATTTAATGCTTACACATCTCGCCACTTATATTCTACCAATCAATAATTTAGGCCTGTGGATTCCTTCCTACCTATCCAATGGTCAATTTGACCTTTGTTACGAGCTAAACGCGGATTCTGGCCAAAAGCTAGGGCTCATCACAGTCGCAGTTGCGACCAACGAGTCAAAAAGTCGACATTAAAATCGCAAACATGATCGTCACTGTTGAATGAAGTTATTATTGGAAATCTATCTCCTTGTCTATTCAAGCAAAGAGACAATACATCAATTCTACGTCGCCCTTCACCAATTAAATCCATGGTCACACACCACCACATCTTCCTCTAAGGAAGACACCGATTACAGCAATTTTCTGCCAACGGCCAGGTATAAACAAACGGAATCGCCAAATTACTTCCAACGATGGACAGTTACCTACATAGCTTCATAGCAACTTGCGTGTATATGTCACCGTAAAATTGTCAAATACGTTATATTGTAATATCTCTAGCGATATTGTAAAAACTCGAAATATTGTCAAATGAACATACTGCTTACAACAAAACGCATTATTTTTCGTGAAATGCATGCGATGGTAGTCAACTCACGCGGTGTGGAGGAAAGGAGGGGTCCCCCTTGCCCAGTGGTACAACTGTCATGAAAAGATATTGTATCATTCCTGAGAAATACCGATTATTATAACCCAGTGGTTCCCAACCTATGGTCCGCGGACCACTGGAGGAGCTTTAAATATGGTCCGCAAAACGCTAAATGTTATTCGTACTTTTTAACTCGCACAGATGATACAAACTCAACCCAACAAAATTGAAAACCTATCAAAGTTTGAGCTTGCTTCGCTCACTCTTGCAAGATTCATAAGTATGCCTAGTATTCTAAGTTGGTATTTTGTCAAATTCTACTAACTTATTTCTATTTCTGTATAAATGATTGTTTTCGAACTCACTTCGATGGCTCCTGTTTTCACTATCTTAGTTCATCTCATTTTAAAAATTTTGTATTTTGACAGTTAGAGGGTCCATGTTTATCTAGAACCTTATGGTCCTTGCTAACAATGAAGACACCAAAGTGGTCCCTGGTTCAAGAAAGGTTGGGAACCTCTGTTATAACCTAACCTTAAAACACTTTATATTCCCCTAAAAAGCGTAGTCCATGGAGCCCCGCTTCGCGACTTATTTCCGGGTGCAGGGTTTAAAGGAACCTAACTAACCTAACGGGGGGGTGCCCCAAGTCCCTATAATGGGGGCAGAGATACTTCCGTATGTTCAGTTGACAATAATTCGAGATATTACAATATCGCTAGAGAGAAACACGTTATATTGTAATATAACGTGTTTGACAATTTTACGATACGTCCTAAGTATTGTTTTCCTATGTCGTATGCAGTATAAATGGTCGTCGGTGTTCACTTGGTGGCTTGCTTTTGTCGCAGTTGGAAGGTTGAATACTTCTTTTTCTTCATCGTAATGCTGATGGTTGTTTTATTTGTGTTGGATGAGCTTTTTAGACCTTGCTTGGACCTTAACTCAGTCATATCGACAACGTTAGGAGTGGCATCGAGAAGTTGCTACTTAAATCCTACTTGCTACTTAATCCTACTAATTATGTCACTCTTTCACGCAAAAACTTCTGAACGGATTTGGATGAAATTTTGCACACAGGTAGTTTATAACCTACATTAACATATGATACTTTTTATCCAGGTAGTAAGATCCCATAGAACAATTCTTAAATCTCACGCGGGCGAAGCCCCGATTAGCCAGTAAAATATAAGATTTTGATCGCTAAAAACTGAGTTCTTGGAGAGCAGCGGTGGCCCAGTGGTGGCGGCCCCGACTTACGAACACTAGGGGTCGTAGGTTCCTATCATTACTTTGTGTAATTTATTTCATCACCACTGCTCTCAAAAACGGTGACGGAAAACATCGTGAGGAAACCGGCATGTCCTAGAACCAAAAATTCGAATACATGTGACATCGACCAAACCGCACTGGGCCCGCGTGGTGGATTATAGCACATACGCAACATACAGGCTTTGACATGGAGTTGCGAACACCAGCCCGTTGTACAATACAACACAACTGAGTTTTTGTAAAACTGGGTGTGTAACACAAGCCTTACTGTGTAACCTGCCTTCCTATGGTTATTCTTGTAACCATAGGAAGCCAGGTTACGAAGGACATAGAAACAATTGATATAATGACCGACGAGGTCCGACGAAGAGTTTTTAAATTAATCCTAACGGCAGGGGAATAGGACTAAAGAAATTAAACCCAGTTGACGAGATTTCGGCAACGGATGGAGAACACCATGATTACTTCCCGTGGTGGGTGTTAAAAGAGACTAATCCGGGATTTAACGAGGATGAGGAACATAACGGGTTCCGTGATACAATGATAAATGTTGCTCAATTCGGACTTGCGATAATCCCGCAATGTTTTCTGAGATGCTACCCGGGTCGGTAGTCTCGAGTTCTCGACATAGATAACGACAAAATTGCTAACTTTTGATTGCTGATTACTGACGATTAAATTCGGTTGCAATAATTCTGCTTACGAGAACGCGTCTAGGATGTAGACTTTCTTAAAATCTTAGAAAAATCAACATTTTAATATTAAAATCATCCTTTGTCCCACTGCGATAAGGAAGACAAGAAAATAAACTTATCTAGCTATTTACACAGCTAGACGTTAATACAATGATAACAAAGATAAGAGTGATAACAGCTTCCCTAACACTGCTGGGACACACGGCCTCGTCTCTTGAGAGGGAATGGGCTATAATCCACCACGCGGGCCCAGTGCGGTTTGGTAGATGTCACATGTCTTCGAATTTTTGGCTCTAGGACATGCCGGTTTCCACGCGATGTTTCCCTTCACCGTTTTGAGAGCAGTGGTGATGAAATAAATAACACAAAGTAATGCGCCTGTCTGGGTTCGAAGTTCGAACCCACTTACTGCTCGTAAGTTGAGGCCGCCACCACTGAGCCACCGCTGCCGTAGTAACTATTCAGTAATCTGATAGCTCATTCCATCTCATTGAGAGGAGTCTGTGTCCCAGCAGTGGGAACATTGTAAGATGATGATGAATTATCCATGGTGGAAAGCAACCAACAGACAGATTGACAATGTTATTTTAACATGTATAAAATTAGTCTAAAGTGTAGATTTTTAAAGTTTGTATGGTATGTAGGGTTGATCTCCGGAACTGCTGATCCGAATTCTTTCACTAATGGGAAGCTACATTATCCCCTAGTGTCATAGGCTATTTAAAGCGATCCCGTGAGATAATTTCCGCCCAAAACGCGAGCGAAACTGCGGACAAAAGTAAGTACTTAAGGGAAAAATGGGACAGACCTATAAAAGCAACGGCCTGTTTTAAGAAAATAAAAGTTATTATTCTAATAAAAAGCTCTTTTACGAACGTCTGGCTGTTCGCAAGAAAAATAACCCAGTCGTAGTGAAAAAGCACTTATCAAATGGTGAAAATATACAGGGGTTATATATTCAAGGATCTTTACTTAGAACTTCAAAAACCCGAAGGACAGGCAGCATTATTGACTTTAAATAAAGTACATACAATGCCGTATTACTCGATAAATTGACCCCTCACACAAATAAATAGGGTCTACTTTGCCTATTCTCCTTTGTCTACAGGGTCATTTTTTGCTGCCTATACATACATTCTAATTTAATTTTTGCTCCATCTTTTTCTATTATCTTTAGTCACATTTTCAGGATGGCTCAGGACAGATACGCCAGAATCGTCACTTAGTGGGTGTCTGGAGAAGGTCGTCGTGACCGAGGCAGGACCAAGAATCGCTGACGTGACGATTTGGTTTCATTCCTGACTGATTGGCCAGAAAGGCAAAACATCGGAAAAGTTGGAAAGGAATGGGGCATCTTTGCCCAACAGTGGGACAGAATAGGCCAAAAGAGAAAAAAATGTAATCTTTGCTCATGAAGACAATTCAGAGATGGAAAGTGTACTAGCTAGTTCACCGACGATAGTCGACCATATTTCAACCTTAATATTTTAGAGATAAGGGTGAAAGTGGCAGACCGTCAGTGAATTCAGTAGTAGAATGAAATTCCAATACCGACTTCATTACAATTTAGGTACAGTATAAATATAGTCCTGCCTGACATTGAACTACATACAGAAACAGTAATCTAAATTATATTTCCTGTTAGAGTGATAAGCGTGTGAAGTCATCAGTACCTAATTGCATATTACGAGAATATCAATTGGGTATAGAAACAGAGACTTTACCGTTATAATTTCAAAACTCAGCTTCCTATGAAGCTCTGGGGTTGGAAAAGGCTGTATGTTGTCGTAAGCCCAATGAGCTGTGAGTCAAAAAAGCATGTATGTGGACCTCTGACACAGCGTCAGAGAAGATAGCAGGAAGAGCTGCTCTTTTTTCTGGTAACCCAAAAACCCCCTTTTTTCCACTCCTCCGCTATACTTTCTGATTAATTTCGTTGCGTTATCCAAGAAAGTTAAATTCATTCTCTGGGACTTCGTCGAGCTTCATTGTCTCGGCGCTTTTCTGATGGTCGGCGCTGTTGATTCTGGCTTTCAGGAGTTACAGTGGTTTGGGAATAGTGTGGCGGGTTTGTCCCATTATAAAAAAATAAAATAAAAACCCAAAAACCAGTCATCCGGAACCAAATGCCGCACAATTTTACATACGTTCATGTAGTATTTTCCCAACTCATAAACTCGTTCATAATATACGGTGGTGTGTTGATGTCAAGTTCATCAAACCGGGAAGAGCTATTTTAATCCTCATACACTCGCCGTGGTTTTATTATAGCAGCTGGTGTGGCCACGTGTTAGGGAACAAGTGGGATAGAGAGGATTTTTTTAGAACAATGACGAAGCGTTTGTGTGTATTTTTGCGCTCGTGCAGACAGTCATTTGGGGCATTGTCGGTAACAATATTACGGAAGCGACAGAAAAAATATGTTTTTATTGACACTAATTTAAATGGAGCGGAACGTTTATTTATTCAGGTTAATATTTTCGCAAAACTAAAAATAACCCACATTTTTATTAAGGACATGATTATACAGTATAAACATAAAAAAGAAACAATCGGAGAGAAATAATGGCCATTTCAGTTTTGAAAAAGAGCACACGATTTTACCAAATCCTGCGACATAAATAAATCTTTTTAATGGCCAGACTTTTACCTCAATGCGGTTACCTCCGTTCACATATCCTGAAATAAATTCCAACATTCTGGCGCACGTACCTCGACTGCAGTGTTTGAAGTTCAGCCAAGTAATGCCAAACGTTTACCACCTCACGAGTCACGCTGCGATAAATTTTATGTGTTCACTCATTATAAGTTACGTTACATAAAATCACATATCAGTCTCTTGAAGTTTTGGTTGTAAAATATGAGGCGTGAAGACCGCATAAAATACTTCCTAACTTTTTCCTCAACGATGTCAATAATACTATAAGAACCACCTCTTTTTCTTGTTTGTCATTAATTTACATACGGTTCAATGAACGTTTATCAGGCTACAGCTAAATTCATTATGAACAGCGTCTGCTGAACATTAAATACTTGATACTTGTAATAAGCCTTCTTTATAAAGAGACCTATTTGAGTCGCTTCACAAACTGGCAGGAAGGAACACAAATTAAGCATGTTCTTCATTCTTACGCAAGATAGTAAATTTACCTAGAATGTTAAAACGAAAAAAAAAAAACGAGTTGTTGAGAAAATAACTCTTTTTAAATGAAAAACGTTACAATGTTGCTGGTCCCGAAAAAGATCTCCCAAATGTTGGCCACCCTATCATCATATAGATAGTAGGGGAGCCAGTGTGGTACAAGTCGGAGCATCGTTATACTTTTAAAGTACTTATAATAAAGTATGGGCCAATATTTAACACCTAGTAACGATAAGTTTAATAGGTGCACTCTCCGATACGATATATTCTGTCAACAAAGGCTTGTGTATCAAAGATGGAGCATTTATTGATTTTATATTGTGGCTGATTTGTGAAATTGTGATAGTATACTCAATAGCGCAGTATGCTACTGGACAAACAATAATAAAATGCATGTTTTTTAAACAGAGAATTTAGTTAATTTGAGAAACCCCCCTTTATTGGTTACTGTAGAAAATTGGGCAGTGCAGTTTCATTGTATGGGAAGGAAATAATTTAGATATCAGAAGTGGGCCAAAATTAACTAAAAGTTACAGAGACGAGTTCCATGTTGTCCCACTTAAAAAAACATCCTGTCTGACAAATTTAGGGGTATGAAGATCAGGGTGTAAAAAGGGGGGTTCTTCATCCCCCATAGAAAAGGGCGGATCCTCCGACCAGACGGGTGTATGTCTGGTTGGCTACAGCCTGACACACTTGTGGGGTTGTCTTTTTTAAACTTTCACGATCAGAACACATTATAAAACATATGAAGACGGGTGTTTATCGCGAATTTACCTTTAATTTAAGCTCGACGTTTCGTTTCGTTTTCGTTTCGTTTCGTTCGTGACTTGTGGGGTTTTTCTAGTCGCGGATTACTGTAACAGTACGATTTAGAATTATGATATTAGGTTCTTCATTGGTGTCTTATATTGCGCTGTATTACTGTATGTTTTTTGTAGACATACACACTATACATTGATGTATGAATGGTCATCACCAGCTTGCTACAATATCGTTGTCTACTCGAATGAAACAGCTAAACAGAGATAAGGCGTATCCTGGAACGGCACAATATGAACAAAACAATTATTTGTGCATGCAATTAGTGGCGTGTCTAGAGATTAACATTGCGGCGAGCTAAGGCAAGCAGTCTTGTCGAAGTTTGAGTGCAAACGAAGCTGGCTTGCTCAGAGGTACCGCCACTGCAGTATGCAATAGTTTTCCTTTGAAACAATTGGAAGTGTAACTGCGCGCTACAGTCCCCAATGACGCCCTAAGGCGAGGTTAGCACCCCACAGGGCGTGCCCTTAGCGCGCTGTCGTTAATAAGTTTTATGCCCCTGGGTGGAAGCCTTACTTTCAAGGTATCCACAGGACAGTTCGGTTAAGCAAAGCCAGCCTCATAGGTTGACCTGCGAGATGCCATTCATAAAAAAAGAAACTAGTAAATCCATAGTTCTGATATGTACGGTCGACCGTACGAACTTCAACCATAAAAATCATAAACGATGTGGTAAATTGAGATACAATCTCGCGACTGTAGTATCGCAGTTATAGCAATTCGCCGTAACACAACACTTCAATGTAATCTGGTTATAAATCTCATTCAATGGCACTTTGTTTTGATTTTATTACTGACAGATCTTCATTAGCTTGTTTATGATTGTATATGGCTAGAGGACTTGCATCTGGATCTTGCATAGCTAGAAGTGCTATAACATCATCACCTCAGCTTAATAATATCAGCCGCTCGGGTCGATCTTTAGGTTAAGCTGTGTTTGCCTAGGTTGGTCTGTGGATTGGTGACCACCCTTACATACCGAGTTCCTCCATGCCTCGCAATGCACGTTAAGCTGTTGGTCCCGGCTGTCATTTTTCCATCTTTTGCAGTCGTTACAGGTTGTCAGTGACCCAAAAAGTCTGACAGTATTACCAAGTGGTACTTATCGTATTACCCGGTACTAACTGGGTTGAGGTGGATAAAAGTGCGACTACGTCTGTACTCCTCAACCCAGATGGATAGGCAGTCGCTCCATGTAACCTACTGGTATTCAGCTGCATCCGGTAAGACTGGGAGCCGACCCCAACATAGTTGGGAAAAGGCTAGGCAAAAACCGATGATGCTATAACATAACATCGTTTATTTCATGCTACAATGGGCCCATACGTATGTTTACAGGGTGGAAATCGGCACACACACGTACCACATGTTCAATATATCATTCTGAAACCGTGCTTCCATGTCCCTTCCAACCCATTTAAAGGGTGCAACAAAACCGAAGATCACTGAACTTGTTAAATTTTTCTCCCCGTTATTTTTTTGTTCTACACCACACCTGGGAACCTTTTTGTTACGGAGATATTGGATTTTATTAAAATTTACTGTAAGATTTTTACTGGACCCCCCGTACTATTCAATTCTTCCATTAGCACAGTTTAGTGGGGTTGTGGAGGTCAGATAGAAAGTCGTTCTATGTAAAAGTATTCAGCTGCACCCGGTTACACTAGAGGCCGACCCCAACATACATAGTTGAGGAAAAGGCTAGTATTAAGAAATCAAACACTCGCGCATTCAAAGTAAAATGTTTAATCAACTATATCACAATCACCAATTTATAAGTCAAGATAGTACAACAGCAATACGGGTTCACAAACTATGTTTTCTGTTCAACGCCTCAAAATAGACTGACTTTGTCTAAAATCTCCACCACAAACTGAATGTTCCCCACTCTAACAGTAGGTCAACACTCAGCATGCTATTCGACCAATCAAAGTAAAGTACACAGTACGTTTGCTTAATTGATTAACTAAAATACATTAAAGTTTAATATTAACAGTAAATACATGTTTTAATTTAAATAATAATAATTCTGTGATTTTAAAATGAATACAAACTTAAAACCTATATTTAACTGAAACTAATAATTCAAATAGATGTATTTTATTCGTGCACCAATATTGCTATCTGTCGCTTAGGGAAAGAAGTACAATTATATATTATTATTTTACAAACTCACTACACTAGTCAGATTAGGATTTGCTTCGAGTCTAGTCTGATGCAGGTGAGTAACAGTATTTTACATAGAGCGACCCTCTCATAGAGAGAAGGCATGTGTACCAGCAATGGGTACATTAATAGGCTAATGATGATGATGACAAAGAGCGACTGCCTGATCTCTGCTATCCAGTTATGTCCTAGCTCTTAGAACCAGTCTTTCCAAGGAGTATCGAGTTTTGCATTTTCGGGCTACTACACATTCAAATACCCTTGACTGACTGAATGACCTATCCTTCCCCTCTTTAGCGCCAGTCCGATAAGCGGCTAATACTATCTATAGATATACTAAAACAGTCGTAAATATAGACATAATAATGAAGATCACAAGTACATGGTGCCAATGAGGGAACTGATTGCAATGACATCATCAGATTGACGCGACGAGGTTAGGGGTCAGACTAGTGCGTCTATTGTCAAGCTTCTGATTGTACTGAGTTTGTCTTTTTGTGTAAGATTTTGAATGACCTTGGAAAGAGATAATATACGTGATATTTTGGAACTAATTTGGTAGCGCTTTTCGACTTGTTCCTGGGTATAATTTGAGGTTTACTGGTATCATTAGCCGACTATTCGATTCCCTTTACGTCGACTAGTGATTTTTCTTGGTTTTGGTGGTTTTTTATTGTCGTTTGTTTCGCATTGACATGACTGTCACCACGTACCTAACCTACAGTCTCATAACAACAATAAATATATTTTACATCTAGGCTCTTACTTTGTTCAATTATTGTTAAATAAATCTTGAACCAATAAATATTGTTTGTTTTATTGTGTGCAGCTTTATGAGCTCTTTTCAATACAATAATTTTCAAAAGTTCTAACTTTTTCTTCATTATTTGTAATACATGGCTTTGTGTACACTTTGGGGCAAATTTTGTTCATCTCCTTTATTCTTATTTGACCTATTTTCTGCCAGATAGTTGTTAGACCTTCAACAAAACTAGAGCCTTGTATATTTGCGATAATCAACTAGAATACTAATCATATTTTCAAATTAATCGATCGTGTTCTAGGAATGTCGTAAAGTCTAATCATAATACTAATAAAGCAGTTGTTCTTAGAAGTATTGTATCATAGATTATTCTATGAGTTAATATTTTATTATCTTTTGATTATCTGTACTTTACCTAGTAATACATAAGCAAATTGCTACGTAATAATTCCTCTAACGGACGGATTCACTTGATTTGTTGCTATTGCTTCTTGTTGATGTTATGTTGTGATCTGATTAGTGCACACGAACTAAACCTAGACGGATAGCGCTGTCTAGAGTTGGTTTGTGTTTATTTTATATTTTCTTACTTAACCTTACTGTATATTGTACGTTATATGTGTACGTTTCCTTATTTCTTTTAAATCGATATGATTCCGTGGACAATAGTGTGGGTTATGCGTTTGTTAACTTTTTAGACCTAAGCTATTTGTTAATATTGTAACGTGTAACTGTTTTTTGTCTTTCTTTTTTTTTTCTTTTCTTCTTTCCAGCTCAAACATTATAAGGTGTTAGATACTGGTGAACAGTGGGCGTTTTGGGAACTGTTCTTTGTCACTTATGGCCTTGCCAAAAGGGGCTGATTCTCAGCCTCATCGAGCACTATTTGTATATTTGTGATCACCTTTCCGAAAATGACTAACTTTTTCGATGAAAAGGGGATTTACGCGGGTGATTAATCGATCTGGCTATAATCATTTTCTCCATTTTCAACCGAACATAGCTCGTTCGCCCAGATACTTTGATTAAAATTACTTTTCAATCTCAAAGTCAAAGTATTTATTAATGTGCTCTTTGGTGATACAATTGGTTAGTTACGTCTACGTCCATTATTTCACTATTTCACATTATAAGAATTTAAAATTGATATTACATACAAATGAATAGAAAAATAAAAATAACAACAACTAAAATACATTAAATTAATCAATAATAAAAATCAATTATAATCAATCATTAATCGATTGTATTAATTAATTAATCTGGCAATTTATTTCTTTTTTTTATCAAAATTGCCTAAATAGACAAACTTATAAAGGGCTGTACTTTTTGTTGTGACACTGCTCGACACCTATGTCCAGCAGTGGACTGCCTGAGTTGATTTGATTGATCGAAACTGCCAACTAACAACTAGGTAGTCTGATTTGAAGCCGTTCATCTTTGTACATCTCTGCCAACATGATCCTTTGTATATGACTGGCACTAATTATAGTTACTTGACCGGTCAGAGATCAAGATATTATGATGTTTTCATTGAATCCACTGGTAAGAATAAGATAGTAATACTGTATCATGTGAATGATAAATCTATACTCTGACTTTAGATAAAGAGAACAATGTTACCTACTACATCCTTAAAATAATGGAATGGCTGAAAAAAACAAGAAGAACTTTTTTCGTGTTTTTAGAATTTCATCTGCTAAGCTTCCGTCTTCGTGCATATAGCTTCGTTCTTTCTTATGTGTTGCCTCTGAAATTATTTTTCTTCTACAAGAAAGCTTTGACTGTGGTTAAAACAATATATACAGTCAACTTGGTATTATAGTAAGCCTTTTCCCTGCTATGTTGATCCCAACAAAGGCTTCCAGTCTTGGATGCAGCTGAATACCAGTACTTTACACGGAGTGACTGCCTATCTGACCTACACAATCCTGTTATTTCAGTAACACGATACCTGTCGGTAAGACTGGTTGTCAGACCTTAGGGGCCACTGACTACCTGTAACGACTGTCAAAGATGGAGAAATGAGAGCCGGCGAAATGTCAGCTTAGCGTGCGAGGAAACTTAGTATTATGTTATGGGTGGACACCCATCCACGGCAAGAAGATCGACTTGAGCGTCAATTTGATTAAAATCCGGTCACCAGTCATCAGTCCGTGCGTTCTGAGATATAATACGACATAATCACTCACAGCGCTCAAAGCAATATTTTGCGTTCCGTTTTAAATTTCACGATTATGACAGCTAAGATCTGTCATTAGGTCATTTGACAGCGCTCATGGTGATATTTCTTTGGGGCATGCAGGGCTAGCATGGGCAGGGGATAAATCTTTTGTCCACCGGTTATTTCCACTGACTAGGGACAAAATTATTTTATCCACCTGCCAAAGCACGGCAACAGGGGGAAAGAGAATTATATCACTTTTTGACATTAGCCGTGGATACTCACCCCCCGCCTGTAGCATGGCGACTAGTGGAAGCTTAGTAGAAGAGAGAGAATACAGATATTTTGACATAACAAAGGGAAAAATTCTTTAGATGGTGGGTTTAAGTATTTCTCTTTGAACAATTATTAATAAATGAATTCGCGTGCAGGAAATCAAAAAAGAAATGTTTATTTTGTTACGGCCGATTTTCTTGACACTGCCGTTAAAAATATTCTTGAAGGCATTTTGTTTTAAAAACTTCCCAAATGTGATGGGATGCAGTGTGGTTCCATAATTTTCAGAGAAAACCTTTTTTTTTTGGAGGTGTACGACAAATGGCGCGATGTCTGATTTTTCATAATAAAGATGACTTTATAAAAAATCAGACATGGCTATCAGACATATCCCAATTTGATCGAGAACTCAAGGAGCTGGAGCAACCGGTAATACAGTTAATCAACACTGTTATGTACTCAGAGACATTGATAACAAAACAAAATAAATTCCAGCACAGATGTAATATAACGAAAAAAGTAGGTACTTTGGTTTACGACGATATTCTCGACTATTTTGTAATTAAATAAAAGTTTTCTGATAATGGCAATAATTTCGGGAACAAGCGTTCCCCTGTTTTGTCCCCCGTGAATAGTTTATCCCCCATGTCGCCATGCTCGGAGGGTGGACAAAATTGACAGAGGGGAATAGTATTTTGTCCTCTCCACCTGGATAAAATGTCTCCGGCCATGCTAGCCCTGATGGTCGGTGTAATCGCATGATGGCGCGTGTCATGACGTCATCTATGACGACTCAAGGAACATCGATATCGCGCTTGTGATCGCGCTCGCGGTAACTCGGAACGTGTTTATGGACCCGGACGCTCATAGCGTTTACAGTCTATCTCGGAACGCACTGAGTATGATATTATATTCCACAAGGTGTCATAAGTCATAAGTGTGAAGTAAAAGCGGACCACAGCGCCACAGAGTATATAATCACTACGTTTAACAGCGCTGTGACATTTTTTTTTAAATGTGCCAGCACCATGCTTGGATAGGAGCCTTTTGGTCTTGTACAGGACAAATTCTGTTAAGTATGTATTTTATTTTTGTTTTTTCTTATGATTTTGTTATTATTTTTTTTTTTACTCTCACACTATGTTCATTTTATACAATTTAACCACTTTATTTTATTTTTTTATTTGTTTTGTCCTGTCGCGCTAATAAATGTTTTTTTTTTCTTTCTTTCTTTCACAGATCAATCTGTCAACAAAACAGTATGAAATTATACCAAAAAGAAACTATATGACGTCATAATTCCGTTAACATTGAACAGTAAGCATATAAACTTGAAAAAACCTATAATCTTATCTATATCAGACTAAATTCTTTCAACATTACGTATCGATAGTTATCAGTACACTAAAGTACGGTATTCTTTATAAAATCGCTGTTATCTGGTCACGATTCCCAAGTTCACATGTGCGAAAATCTGTCGATATCACGGTATCACGAGTAAAGTTAATAGAAATACCTAGTATGGTTTATCATTGCTTTGACAAGTCAATGTTAGTTTGGATCATTGGATGACGTATTGCTAAAATTGTAGAAGATTATAAATGTCTATTTGTCGACTGCGGAAGTAATACCGTCAGCCATACGAATTCTGTTTACTTTGTTTTCGGTTTTGGTCCCGATTGTTTGTTCCTTGGAGCTCGTGACTAAATAATAATGGCCGCTCGGGTCGATCTTTAGATTAAACCGTGCTTGCCTCGGTTGGTCTCGGTTGAGGGACCACCTGTCCCGGCTGTCATTTGTAGATCTTTGACAGTCGTTACAGGTAGTCAGTGGCCCAAAATGTCCGACAACCAGTCTTACCAAGGGGTATCGTATTACTCAGTACTAACTGGATTGTGGGGGTCAGACAGGTAGTCGCTCTATGTAAAATATTGGTATTCAGCTGCATTCCGTTTGACTGAAAGCTGACCCCAACATAGTCGGGAAAAGGCTAGGCAGATGAAGATGGGGTGTGTTATACCCCACGCGACTAATTAAGGGTTAAGGTCGTTTTTGTTCGATAGTTTGTTCCGCTGGTATAATTGTGTATTCAGCTGCTACAGATTCGACTCGAAGCGACATGTTTTCTCAAACCCCATTACACTATTTAAATAAATAGGTACAACATTTTATTCAGGTCAAAGAGTAACTGAATAAACTTAACATCATTTCGAATTATTTGCTTATGGAGTGGAAAATTATATGGACCGCCCACGAGCTTTCTATTTGACGTTATAACATAATGATGTCAGAGAATACATGGAAATTCAAGTAGTGGTGGAAAATTACTTGTATACTAGCTGTATCCTGTGACCTTTGTCCGTAATAAAAGTTTTATAAAAATATATTATTTTATGTTAGGCAGAGATGTACATAACAACAGTATACTCATATTTCACCAGTTTTGTTTAAATTCATGGCTTTATCCCATGGGACCAATTATCAAATGGAACTTGATTGAACATAACAGCCGAAATGTGGGGCCTACTATCAACCGATCCATTGCCTAACTGCCTACCCTCTATAAGTAACGCGGGCGTAAGTAACCTGATACTTAATGGTAAATGGTATGTAGCAACTATTCATATACCAACAACATTAACTATAGCAGGTCAAACAATATTAGACCTGCTGTGTTGTATGGATCAGAATGTTGGGCCACAAAAGGGATGAATGAAAGGCATAGATATCTGCATGTCGCGGAGATGAGAATGCTAAGGGCGATTTGTGGTGTTACGCGAATGGATTAAGCCAACGGCCACACAGAAAAGACGCAAGACCAAGGCGGGGCGCGGACCCGTCACGAACAGGGCGCCGTCGCGACTTTTTAACGCATATAGAAAAGACACGGACCCGTCGCAGACAGGGCGCCGTCACGACTTTTTATGGCGCGCACTAGAAGCTTTACCCGGCATTCAACCGTCCGATTTTGATACGACAACATGTCTTCTTCTGAAGATGAAGATGTATTGGCACTGGTATATCTCGCCTAACCTACAGAGGGTTAGACGTTACTGGGTACATCCGGTATGGCTAAGCAATGGACAGAATAGATTTTTTTAAATAATGGAGGATCTACATTATTATCCTGATCGTTTTCAAGAAGTATACAAGATGACTCCACAATGTTTTTACATTATTATGTCCAAACCTGCCCTCCGCGCCCTTTCCGCTCCCCCGCTTGCGCCCGTGCAGGCCCGCGCCCTGCCCGCGCCTTGTCCTTTCTATATGTTTTCCAATAGGACGCCGTCGTGACGGGCGTCCCGTCTTTTCTGTATGTTTTACGTCGCGACGGCTGTATACATTTTATATGCAAGTAGATTAAACGGGCGCCGCGACTGCGACGGGTCCGTGCCTTGCGTCTGTTCTGTGTGGCCGGTGCCTAAGGGATAAAGTAAAGAATGAGTATATTAGAGGAAGTCTGAAAGTGGCGCCGGTGACTGAAAAGTTGTGTGGTCGGTTGTCGTGGTGTGGGCATGTAATGCGGAGGAATGTCGTGAAAAAAGTTTTGAGTATGAATGTGGGTGGGGTATTTGAGTAGAGGAAGACCGGATGGACTGTTAAGAAGGATATGGTTAGAAAAGGAGGTGTCTGCTGAGATGACGAATAATAGAGAATTATGGAAGAAGAAGACATGCTGCGCCATCCAAAAATAAATTGGGATAAGGACAAGAGAATGATGATGGTGTGTGGCAACTATTAGAAGAAACTTCTTTTATGAAATTGAGTTGACAGACGATTTTACATTTATCTTTTGACGCTGAAAGAGGTATTAAGAGCCGAGCCAAGCGAGCTACATCTAGCTTGTAGAGGCTCAGTGAGTCAGTGCTCACCCAAGTAAAAGGCCCACATTTGGGTCAAGGGTACCTGCCCGGTGCCCGGTGACCGAAACGTGAAATACACAGTGCTGTAGCGTCCTTGTAAGGATCCTATGGTGAGTAAGTGACGTTGACAAGTAGGTATGTGCTGTTGGTAAAAAATTATGAAATTGTGTATGAAAATTACATAATATCACTCCTATAACTCCTGTGGTGTACCTAATACAACAACAAAATTTCGCCAGTAATGTTCTAATACCATGTATAAGACAGATACCTTGGAAAGCACGTTAAACTGTTGGTCCCGGCTGTCATTTGTGCATCTTTGACAGTCGTTACAGGTAGTCAATGGCTCAAAAGTCTGACACCAGTCTTACCAAGTGGTATCGTATTACCCAGAATTAACTACGTTGTGGAGAACGCATTATAAAACATATGAAGACGGGTATTTATCGCGAATTTACCTTTAATCTCCCCGCGACCACGGCTGGTGCAATCCGGTCGAAACGTCGGGCTTAAATTAAAGGTAAATTCGCGATAAATACCCGTCTTCATATGTTTTATAATACGTTGTGGAGGTTAGATAGGCAGTCGCTCGCTGTAAAATACTGGTATTCAGCTGTATCTGGTTAGACTGGAAGTAGACCCCAACATAGTTGGGAAAAGGCTAAGGACATGATGATGATAAGACAGCGAGCATATTGCCATTGACCAGGCACAAATCATCCGTAGCTGATACTGGGGAATCCGAATGGAAAAAGCCTATAAAAAGATTTGATCTCAGGACCCCACCCCGTGGCAATAAGGCTGTGGACAAAACAAAATGGCGGTGTATCGTCGTATCAAAAGATCCATGTGAACAAGTACAACTATAGAAAGAAGCACATTCAGGTCAAGGGTATATGCCAGGGGCACACACCGTGGAATATATACGTCATTCGTCAAAGGACAACGAAGGTTTTCATGTTGGAGTAGGAATGAAATTGAATAGGGGTCGCTTTTTGATACTGTTGTCACGATCAAAGCACTTGTTGCCAAACAGGGGAGAGGGCGTTTAGGGATTCCCCAGGGGTTGCTGCCCTTTAGGGTAGACAGTGGCGATTAATTATTTGTATCCCTGCAGGGATGTTTAGCGAAATTGTAGTCTGTTTTGATATCTCTACCAAAACTTTTAGAATGGGTATTGTTTAGAGCACCAAACTGGCGTTTACTTAGAGCTTATAATCAATTTTGACGACTCGAATGGCGTAGTGGTAGTGAGGCTGCCTTACGTTCATAGGGTCCTGGGTTCGAATCCCGGTAGGAGCTTATGTTTGTGTGATGAGCATGGACATTTGTTTCCGAGTCATGGATGTTTATATGTATAATAAGTATGTATTTACAAACAAAAAAAGTATATATGTAGTATATCAACTATCTGGTGTCCACGACACAAGCCTTGCTTAGTGTGGCACTAAATGGCGCTGTGTGTTAATGTCCAGCGATATTTATTTATTTATTATTTAATTAGCATTCGTTTAAACATAAGTTTACGTACTTGTTCTTTCCTTATGGTGTGATTAGTTTCTACCCTGGTCTCAGAGTTTTTATAGACCTCTGAGTTGGCTCTACATGCCGAGAAATATCTCAGGCATGCTGGTTTGGTTTTCTCACGATGTTTCCTTAACCTAAGCAAGTGATGTTTATAAAAGGCATATGAATCCGGAAAATCAAAGTTGTGTAGGGCTCAAACTTCGAACTCGAGATAAATGCCGTTTTATCCACGAAAGATACCAATAAAACCTACTTGCTACTAAACTAACCCAAGCCAAGGTATTATATTCAGTCACAGTAATTCTAAACTATTACTTTCAACGACCAACTAAAACAACTTTTACTGCCTATTACCCGATCGATACCGCTTCGCATGCACCTCTGACGTCACCCTCGGAAAAACCGGTTTTCCTAAGATTACAGTAATTACAGCATTACAGTTCGTAATTATTGTAATCATTGTAATTGTTGCTGTCAATTCAATTGTTGTTTAAAGTAATTAGGTTGGTAATATATATCTACCTAATTATTGTTATTTATCAAACTGTAAAATTAATTCAATCAGGATTTAATTTATGGTTTACTGATTGTTAATAAATAAATAAATAAATAAATAAATGAGCATGGATATTTGATTCCGAGTCATGGATGTTTGTATGTATAATAAGTATGTATTTACAAAACAAAAAAAGTATATATGTAGTATATCAACTATCTGGTGTCCACGACACAAGCCTTGCTTAGTGTGACACTAGATGGCGCTGTGTGTTATTGTCCAGCGATATTTATTTATTAATAAGGTATTTAATATGTTTAGCAAGATGGTGCATTTACATATTGTGAAATCTTTTCAGTTACATTTGTTACCTTGTTTAATATCTTGTTTAGTACGTACCTTGTATAGGAAACAGGATCATCAAAACGGAATCCATTGAAAAAATACCAGCAATCATATGTATAGCTCCATAGCTAACGTATAATACAACCTGCCACTTCGCAAAAAACGGAATATAGGAAATATTTCCGTAAAGAATTCCTACTATCCCCTGTGTCCCTGGTATTCCCGGAATGCCTGGTGATTGGCGGCCATTGAGAGCTTCAGTATAAATCAATATTGTGCTATTACAGAGTCCATTCTCGTCGTAGATCTAGGTTTAATACTAGACGGTTAAGGAGATTCTAAATGATACCTCTATGTAATATTTTATCGCTAAAGTATAATTATGTAATAGAAGCGTAAAAATAGAACAGAATAAAGGGAATATTTCCATCAAGAATTCCTACGATCTCCTGTGTCCCTGGTATTTCCAGCGGGAATGCCTGCCTGGCGACAATTGAGAGCTTCAGTATAAATCAATACTGTGTGATATTACAGAGTAGATTCTCGTCATATTATATTGCTGGATCTGGGTTAAATTCTAGACGGTTATGAAGTTTCTAGATGCACAGCACATAATAATATAAAAAAAAGGAAAATATTTCGGCAAGGAATTCCTACGATCTCCTGTGTCTGTGGTATTTCCAGCGGGAATATTTGGTAGCCATTGAGAGCTTCAGTATTAATCAATATTGTGATACTACATTCTCGTCATATTGGTGGATCTAGGTTAAATTCTAGACGGCTATGAAGCTTCTAGTCTAGATGTTATACAACATATTTACTTTGCTGTTTCTGAAAGCTTATTTAATTGAAACCAAACTGAATGATTGATTACAGTTTTGTGGTTCAATAAATCGTAGATGTCTGCGATTAATGGGTCTCATCCACAGACCAACCTAGGCAAGTACGGCTTAACCTGAAGATCGAACCGAGCGGCTGTTATAATTTCGACACGAACTTCTAACTTCCGAACACCCAACCAAATAATGAAATAACTGGACACAAAAAGTGCAATAAACGTACGATTCAATATAGGGCTCATCCAAATGTAAATTGACACAGGGATCAATTAAAACTGCCCGATGTTCGATTAAGAGCTTACAGAATACAAGTATGGTCTAAGTTATAAGCGAAAGATTGCGTAGCCAAAACGCAGTTTTTATCGAAAATTTAAAAAACTGAAAAACTACCGAATAGCTTATTAACCCCGTTGGAAGACATTGCAGAAGTATGAAAGGCTTTAAAAGCGATATAAACATTGGGAAAACCAAAACAAAAAGGTTAATGATCCTAGAATTCAATGGGTGGCGCAAAATCGATTGTAAGTTTGTGGGTAGCGGTCTAAGTTATAAGCGGTTAGCGACAAAGAATTTGTAAAGAAATGGACTAGTGCATTTATTTATTTTTTTAAACTTTCACGATCAGAACACATTATAAAACATATAAGTAAGGGTATTTATCGCGAATTTACATTTAATTTAAGCCCGATGTTTTGACCGGATTGCACCAGCCGTGGTCGCGGGGAGACTCTAGTGTATTTATTGTTCTGTGTTCCGCAGATTACGTAAACAAGAAGTTTATCTTTGAAGATGGTATTCATAAAACCGCTACGTCCTGCTGCGACACTTTTGGTAGAATTTTGAAAGATAGTGAATTTGTGTCTTGTTGAATTTGCGCCTCATCTAGTACATCTTTTTTTCAATTACCTTATATTTTGCGTCGCTTCACTCAAAACTAAAAGCACCATATTTTTTTGTTTGTTCGCAAAACGTATGCTAGCAACATAGTTTTTTTCGTCAAGACACCGCTAGAAAGTAACTTAAACATTTTTAGACTTCTCCGTTGTGAACTTCCTGCTTTTATTAAATTAATCTCATGATTTTGCTACTGACATATTGTGTTCAAAATAATCCTCTTATGGCGCTTAGACGAGCTAAATTAGCAACTCTATTTGTGGTGGTTCAAACTTCGTTTGAAATGCTGTTAGAATAAAGTTCTAATCAGCTTGCACTACAAAGTGGTTGTAACGTCAGCCACTGCGGGCCAAATAGCGCGAAATGAGTGGTTTTGTTCGATTTACAAAAAAACTATTGATTGTATTAAAAAACTAAAACAGTATCATGCTAATATATTGCTTGTAGAATTATTTGCCAAAAAATCAGAATGATCGCATTTATATTAGTATGTTTTTTATTGTTTGAAAGATATTTTTAGAGATAAGTTCGTGATTTATTTTTATCGAGCCAAATTAATTGTATTATGTTTTCAAAACAGTATTATGCTAGCATATATCCTGAAGAATATCGTATATTTTTCTGGACTTGTTTATAGCAGTGAATCATATATTTTTAGTAATTATAAAACTCGCGTTTAGCTCATGTAATCGCCTTATGTCGCTTACTTTTCTGACTCGCGCCATTCAGATCAGTGGCCTGATAACGTGTCGTAGGCGGCGTCGGTTACGGACAATATGTAACGGGGTTTTTTGTAATGTCCACTGTCGTACTGTGGGTTTTACTACACGTAGTAATGGAGGTTGCCGAATTAAGTGTACGTGCTGATGGCTTGATATGATTCAATAGAGACTCGGCGAATCTAATCTGATAAATAACTCAATGATTGAAAAGGTAGTTCTTCTGATTCATAGGAGTGAAAACAGTGGGGTGTTTTGGAAGGAGTCTGATAAATATAGATTTAGTGTACCATAAACTACTCCCTCAAATTAGCGGTTGCAAATATGCATTGCATTCGTAAACTTGAAACTGTTACCTCAATTAGTTCTATGAATTTACTAAGGGACAATAGGGAATATGCATGTATTTTTTTTTCACTTAAATCAATTAATTACACTATTATCAACCCAAGAAAAATATTAAAAGTTAATTTCAACTACTGCTTGTCGCTTAAAAATTATACTAAACTCCTGTAATTTTCTGTGACAGTTCAAACGTCCGTGATTGTCGCGACCATACTTTGACGTCATTTATCAAAATCTACCTTGTTTACATCTATTGTTTTGGCCTTAATAAAGTAATTTTATTAATTGTACGTGCTTTATTCAAGCAAAAATTGCGATAACGATATTATAATAAAATCGTAGTGACATTTCAAATAAAAGTTATTTTTTGAGATATGAATTTTGATGTCACTTCCGCCGTTATCGAGGACGACGTGTTTTGAGAGTGCGTCCCGTTTCACCAAAAACATGCTACATAAAACAATAAATTGTAAAATAAGTGATGTTTTAGAAACTTAACAAGCGCACCATAATATTTATAAGCGCCAATATGAGGCATTTTTAATAAATAAAAAGAGTTTTGTATTTGTTGCATATTCCCTATTGTTTGTATAGCATAAATCTTCCTCTTAGTCAGCTTTCGTTTGAGTTAGACACTTGTACTGTCTGGCACTTATAGGATATCTTCCTTGGTAATCCATAAATCAAAGCTCCCGATATTTCGACGCTTTTGCAAGCGCCACATGTCTACGGGATGACTCCAGTCTGGGCAGTATAAAGTGTAGCTATTAACCCGTCCTTACCAAATTCATGTTTGTTTTTCATTCGAATCTCGTTTTAAGAGGGGACCTAATCTATGTATGTCCTACTTCTGCATTTGCCATTTTAATCTATACTAATATTATAAAACAGAAGAGTTTGTTTGTTTGGTTGAACGCGCTAATCTCAGGAACTACTGGTTCGAATTGAAAAATTATTTTTGTGTTGGATAGTCCATTTATCAAGGAAGGCTTTACGCTATATAACATCACGCTACGACCATTAGGAACGGTTCAGGAATGAAAAATGTTGCAAAAACGGGGATGTTTTTTTCCTTTCGTTTTTTTTTCTCTTATATGACGCAGACGAAGTTGCATGGGTCAGCTAGTATTAAATAATTTCAATATAATAATATTGCAATTTATCACATTCACACAACTGACACTACCATTTAATAATATCATTATCATTGCCAACAATCTAATAACACATAACTCATATGACGTCACATGTTTGTCTAATGCCCTTTGATGGCTATCTTATCAGCATCCACAAGGTCTCTGATGCTTACAAAATTCTATTAAACCAAACCAAGGATTATTTTTATTATGTCACTTGTACAAAATGCCGTCTCACCTTGGCTTTTGTAGAACCGGAAGATTATTTAAATGTCAATTTAAGCTTCACATTTAGAGTAAACATGGTCGTAATTTGATTGCTTCGTCTTCATTTACCTGTGATTTTAAGGTGCTATAACAAGATGCATTTTAAGATATCCTACTGTAAGCAAGGGTTTATTGAATACTCATCTTTAAATTCATGATTTGAAGTGCAACGCGAATAAATAAAATCAGGAATGAGTACATAAGAGGAAGTCTGAAAGTGGCGCCGGTGACTGAAACGTTGTGAAGTAATAGGTTGGCGTGGTTCATACCATGACAACCGATTACCATGTGATGCGGAGGAATGAGGGAAATGTAGCGAGGTTGAAGTGTGAATGAATAATGGCTATTAGAGTAGAGGCAGACCAATGAAACGGATGGATTGTGTGAAGAATGTAATGATGTCTAGAAAGGATAAAGGAGGTGTCTGTTGAGATGACGAGTCATAGAAGAAGATTATGCTGTGCCTACTCCAAATAAATAAAGATAAGGGCAGGAGAATAATGTTCAACAGAAAATATTCACCACATCAAAATAAAGTACAGGAGCGCCTACTACTAGAAAAACCTTTGTACGCTTAGGGACTCCATGAGTTATGTCCTCATTAAAATTGAAGAAAAAAGACAAAGAAAAACTATTTCACAGCACTTTTCTCCACCATCACATAAAAATTTTAGTAGCCCAAGAAAAATGTGCTCTTAGAATGATGGAAAAAGTACTAGGGTAGTATAAATAGCACGGCAGTCATTCTGTCGTACATTATTGTGTAGTACTGAGGCCCTTTGTTGTTAAGACTCTAAGCCCTGGCTTGTATTGTTTATTGTTCGAAGGTTGTTGAGCCCAATTGTCGTTGTAGACGCCGATTTTGAACAAAAACATTCTAAAAAGTTTAGGAAAATAGACAGATTATGTTACTCAATGATGCAAGATTTAGTCACATCTAGAAATGAACATAACATAAACTCAATTATCTTTTCAAAACTTTCACGATCAGAACACATTAAAAAACATATGAATACGGGTATTTATCGGACGGGTTTCTTCCGGTCGAAACGTCGGGATTAAATCAAAGGTAAATTCGCGATAAATACCCGTATTCATATGTTTTATAACATAAACTCACTCCTGTTTGGCAAAAACTACAGAGAACTACGACTCTACGACCCGTAATACCTAAGACTTGACCCAAATATACCTAAGAGGTCGGTAATTATTATTTTATTATTTATTATTATTTATCATTTATTCTCTCTTCACAAAGTTGACATAAAGTTAATGTGTACAAAATAATGTCTAAGCTGTATACAACCGTTGTGAGACACAGGTGCCTGATGTAGGTTTTTGGGAAAAACTTGTGTTACAGGTCACCAGGCCCCTTCCAGGGTAGAATTAGCTTTTACAGAGATAACGTGTGAGAGCATGAATCAAACAATGTTTAACCAAATTAAAAGCAAATTAAAAACAAATGTAATGACCCAACCTGCTTGTAATGCACACTGGCGGCTACATGATACGTCAATTCTTAATGCCAGTAATAATAATCTAAGTGCCATAGTTTATTAGGCAAAAGATCTATTTTGAATCAAGCATTTAAAAAAAAACACACATTCGCAAATTTTCCACCTTTCAGTTAAAATTGTACCTAATACTCCTTTTGATTCGTCCAAGTTTATACATTTAGAAATGAAAAGCTCTAAAATACAGCTATTAAAAAAAAATTACAAGTTCGCCCTTTATTTTGAACCACTGTTACAGAGCCAGAACCAACATTTAAAAGATGAGAGGCAATACTTCCAATTCTCTACATTCATCACCTTTCAAGAATCTCATCTGCACGTTTAGTTTACCCCCAGACAGACCACCAACGACCATAATATAAACGGAAAGTTTTCTTAAGAAACTGTGAGTACTTGATAAAAACCAAATCACTCCAACCTCACTCGAGAAGCATACAGATACATTTCGCAAGAAAAATTCGCTGTTCGTCGTTTGAGGCGTTTCGCAGAACCGCTTGAATGAGACCAGTACAGACAGTTATTTGGCTACCTACCACTAAAACAATAGCAGTGCCGAATGATACATCGAGGGAGATGTTTATGTATTTGTTTGGTTTGATGCTGTTTAAATTCGTTTTTTGAAGCCCCTAGAGAATCGTGGAAGAAGTTGAAGGAGGTCTTCACCCAAAGAAGAGTTAATTTCTCATAATTACCACGCTCATGAATTAGATTTTACGAAAATACTATAAAACTCTAATTAGCAGTATGAAATTTAAAAGAAGAGATGTCGATCTAAAATTATTTTGGCTTTCTGGCTAGTCCAAGTCGACAGCTTTTGTATTAATGCAATAATGCACTGCACCTCTGATAATTTATTAGTTAAATCTTATGATGCCCGCATGTTCCCTACCTACTCGATAAAACAATACAGTTATCCGCATTTTACAACATGTCAGCAATAATTAAAAATATAAACATTATGATAAAAATCGAATGCACCATGTTTTTATTACAAAAACTCTGCTCTCAAACGATTATCACATTTTGATCGAGATAACACGTCCATTGTGAAACAATTTATGTAATTAATTAATACTATACTTTACAAAAGCTGACAAAAAACCGTATAATCTAAATTGCTGTGCGAAATACCCCATAAAAACTTCTGTTTGTATTTATCGATACACGATCATATTATTGATTTTAATGGAGTTTCTCAACACAACCATGAAGGAGGAGTAATTAATGAGTGGATAGCGATTGAATATATGACTTTTGAACGTATTTCGTCTCTACTAAAAACTGCAGTATATTTTTCGAAAGTATCTGTCAAATATAAGTTGAAAATGTAAGTGGAACAAAAATGTAGTTCTAACCCTGAGTCCCAAATCTACTTCAATAAATAACACAGCGGCAAATAGAGAAAACATCAATATAGCGGTGTGCAGTGCAATTTTAGAGTTGCTGTCAGCCAGTAACCGAACCAAAACTTTGAACTCTCTCTTGAAAATGAAAAAAAAAACTGAGGTCTTTGAATTCAATATGTAAATCAGTAGAATTAGATTTGGAAAATTAAGAGAGTTATTAAGCTACACAGTTTACGCAGTACATTGTTTTTAGCTAAATCGCTACCGCGTATACCTCGACCCATACTCCAATATTGCATAAAAACGTCGTTGGTCCGTCGTCGTACCGTAACCGGCACATTCTCAGACACCACCTTCCGTACGGTGCAAATCTAGCTTATTTACTATGTACTATGCTATTTACTAAGTAACCGTGTTATTTACTTATTGCTTAATAACTTAAGTCTTAGACCGTGGGATTGCATGAATTTGTTCTGACAAATAGGTAGATTGTCGTTTACATCAATCTAATTTTGCAAGTGTCACCTAAGCGAGTTTGGAATAAAAAACAACTTTAATAGGACATGGTCCCGGGAAATACCGGTACTGAAATTCCGGTGTTTCCACTGCAAGGATCGACCGGAGGACACGGTGGAGGTCTGCCCCGCGTGGGTGGAGCAGCGCCGTGTCCTCGTAGGGGCGATCGGCGGCGGCGACCGCTCGCATCCGGCCCTGGTTCAATCCATGGTCCGGAGCGAGGCGGATTGGGAAGCCGTCACCTCCTTCTGCGAAGCAGTCATGTTAGCAAAGGAGGTGGCGGAACGCGAGAGGGAGAGAGCCTCTTGCCCCACCCGCCACGGGAGACGCACCGGGCGTCGGGGGCCACGTGGTGGCTACCGGCCACCGTTGACGCGGGCCTGCGGACGGTTGGCTATGGGCTAGCTAGCCGTCCGTCCGTCTAACGACGACAGGCCGTGTCGATGGCGCGTTTGTGTTCCACGCGCCTCAAAGAGATGTCAGCATAAAGAGAGGGCTTGCGAGCCTGTTCGAAAGAAATACCGCGGCCGCGGAACATAAAGAGCGAGGAAGGAACATGGGTGGGTTTTAGTCAGTAAAAGTCTGACACTCCCTCCCGCTGTGACCTAAAGTGGGAGAAGTTATTTAATGATATCCCATCCTAAAAAAAAAGAGGTAATCCGATATTTTTTTGGCCATAGTTAGATATGCTAGCCACTTGAGAGCACATGAAAGAGCTCACCAAAGCTCTCGACAACCAACTTAGAAAGCCATGGAATGCAGTCGCATCATCATCATCAAACTGGTAAATGTGTTGAAAGCTCAGTCATAGAAAAGCCGTATCTAAGCTGTCAAGTTACAAACACGGACAAGATCGTTAGCTAAATTGGAATAGTTAGTTAAGCTATAATATCAAGTAATGACTAGTTTTCCACCCACGGGAAACTTACTCAGAACTTGAATGCTTATGCTTATTCCTTCAAGTTTCTCAAAACATCATCATCATTTCAGCCGCAAGTTGTCCATTGCTAGACATAGGCCTCCCCGCGCGTGTCGCTACAGTTACCGGTCCCTTGCGACTCGCATCCAGAGGATTCCCGCAACCTTCACCAGGTTATCGGACCACCTAGTGGGAGATCTTCCAACGCAACGGCTGGCGGTTCGCGGTTGCTAAAAACTATAAAGAAAGAAAGAAAAAGCATTTATTAGCCCGACAGGACAAAACATAAAATAAAAAAAAAAACAAAAAAAGGGTAAAATTGTGATTATAACACTAGTTTAAAGTAAACATAATGAAATAATAAAAAAAAATTAATAACGATATCATAAGAAAAAAAACAAACAAAATACTAAACACAATTTGTCCTGTACAAGACCAAAAGGCTCCTATCTCAGCATGGTGCTGTAACATTTAAAATAAAACGTCACAGCGCTGATATTCTGATAGGGCCCAAAGTGATACTGTAGTCAAGTGTAGTCTATAGTTTTAAGTTCCTTACTAACTATACTGATTGCTCCAGGTAATGGCTAGTGACACTAATCACTATGTAACTCCGAACTTGTTTAAATTATCTTAGCAATGTATAAAGAGAGAGCCCTGACATCCATAACACAAGTTTAATCTTAGCTTGGGTGTCAGCGGTTTAAATTCAGTGGATTTTTAAAATTTTATAGGTTTATACATTTTTTATTTTTTTTATTTTATCAAATAGGAACAACAAACAGCTACATTATGAAATATTTTAACATTAGTAACTTAAATAATAATGTAGCCCACAGCGCTGTTCACAGATTACCATTAAACTAAACTTTAAATTGCTAGGAAAAGCTGTTCATGCATGACAGTTAAAACACATTACAAATACAAAAAAAAAAAAAACAAAACGAAATAAATAAAGTACTATGCCTGCTTATCATGAAATTAGAAAAAAAAACATTTATTAATCAATCGAAGTGCTAAGTGTCTCATATAAAAAGCTTCGGAACTTTTGCAAGGAGCATGTAAATATGTCTATGTGTTTGAATTCTATACATATAGTCTTATCTACATAGTGCTATTCCGAAAAATGTAAGTCAATTTGGAAATGAAGCATTTTCTTTTTTACTCTAGAATTTTGCGGCCCCATCGGCCATCCGTTCTACGAGCAATGTGCCGTGCCCACTGCCACTTAAGTAACATAACATACCTATTTATGTACACATAACATCACGCCTGTATCCCGGAAGTGTTAAGCAGAGGCGTATCGAATAGTACACCCACATTTCGACAGTTATGTTTAAGTACCTCGTAAAAGGGAGCGAGCCTTGCCAGCAACTGGCCAAAAATCTGGTGGAAAAACCCAATAAGACTTTGACCGACCTGGGATTCAAACCTAGGATCTAATGCTCAGCAGTCACGCTAGCGGCCACTAGACCAACAATTAATGATAAGATATTAGAAGCTTTTAAGTAAGCATACTCAATCTATTCAATTCATAAAACCTGTCAGGTAGCGTTTATTAAATAGTAATAAGAGGTTTGAAGTATTACTATTGCTGGAATGATTAATAGTGGCAGTAAGGAATTTAACAGCTGTTAATTATAGTAATTAAGATACTAATAACATTCCTGCTACCGTTATAGTAGCAATATAAAAGCACTAACACTAGTAAGCTATACTAGTATCTGCATTACCAAAGTAATAGTATATTTTATCCCGAGCTTGCGAGGGAGTCAATGAAAGCGAGGATATATTAAATTGGCGTTTAGTCTCGAGGTGCAAACTGTACTTTTTACTTTGAGTGCGAGAAAAATTTACACTCGACAACAATTCTGAAGAGAGCGGTCAGTTTTTTCTTCAATCAGGTCAGTCAAAGATTAACAATTTAAAACACAACACAAACTCTCAACATTTTCGCAATGAAGATGATCCACACTCCACGGATAATTAATTAGTACCTACATTACTGCAGCGGCTAGGAAGGGAGGCATTGCACATACTATTCAAAATCAACGATACACACAAACGACAATTTTTTTTTTCGAGTTGAAGAGTATGTTTTTTTTTCAATAAACCGCTTTCTATTTGCAAGCCAATTCGAAATTTAAATATAACCTTTGATAAGTTACTCTATTGTTACCATGTTTCAGAGTAAAAGATCGTTCCATTTTTAAATTACTTTTTACTCCCTAGGGAATAAATGGTCACTTTAATCCCACTTCGCAGGGCTATATTGGCGTACTTTTAGAGCATGAGAAGTGAAAAAGCATTTTATTTCAATTATTAATAATTTTGAGGCACTTTCAGGTCTGTCTGTTCCAAAATAGAGATCTCAATGGAGAAAGCACTACATGGTCGCGTACGCCCAAGTAACACATTAGCGATGAATTAGGTCATAAACTAGCCACATTACAGTCTACAGCTTTTATGCAGATGTACTAAAGGATAGGACGAGTCTTTAGACTGTATTATGGAAAGATTATACACTATTAAACAGCATAGCTGACTAATGACTTTATAATGACGCAAAAGTATACTAAAAGCATTTAAGTAGAATTTTAAAATGATCTAGTCCAGCTTTTGGCTGCATGTGATACTACTAGCTGGTTTAGAAGTCCAAGCTTGTTAACGACTGGTTAATATGACAAATTCGCCTGTCTTGTAATGTTGCGGGCTGCATTATGGTATCAAAATATGCCACTGGCTTTTAATTGGTCTACACTAATTCTATTTTAATTCTACTTCAACGAGCTTGTTAATGGCTGTTTAAAAGTGAATATATGAATCTCTACAAATGCCGTTACATTTTTAAGAGAATCATTAAACACCGTTAGTTGTAAATTGGAGTAGGCGTACTCCATCCTAATGCCAATGCATAAAGTGTAGCTGACTACTATTTTACAGCTTACGGCGTTATTTAAGAATACATTTAGATTAATGGTGTTTAAATTACGTCAGATTTGATTTGTTTTTGCATAACGTCGACACGACCTAATTAAAGCTCAAGAGTTACGACGTATGTTTTAGTACACTTTAAATCAAAAATGAACAACTTAAAACCATGGAATAAAAGAAAACGAACTGGTGGAGTAAAAAGAAAACTGTCAAAAGAATACGCTAAGGCTGATGCAGTTGATATTTACAAGCCCGTGTCGTTTACGAATAGTGAGGGTTCCGCACAAATAGATTTTGATCAAAATATTGCAGATGTTTAGGTAATCAGGATTTTCATGAACCAAGCTGCAGTAAAGAGAAAACGTCGTTGGAGAACAAATAGAGTTCTATATATTTAATGGATTCCGACAGAGACACATTTGGATCAAGTACAGATGAAGACAAGAAAGAATGCATATTTATTAAAAATATATAATTTAAAAATAGCATTAAAGAATGGGCCATAAAAAGAAATATTATAACTCTTTGCTCATCATCTGGATAATCGGACGTATCACAATAGTTTAACATTGATTCAAGAAGTTCTTCAGCTTTATCGTAAGTGGGAATAGACGATCGTTTGACTGTGCACTCCATTTTAGTCCAGTCTGGAAGCGGCGTCGATTTCTCACTTTTTGTCAATTTTAAAGAAACGTTTCTTCCTGGCCATCTCAAAATGCCATTATGCTCCCAACCACTTGGAACAACTGTTAATCTTTCCTTTCCTTTTTCAATGGTTTTAATTATTTTAAACGGCAGTATTATTCCTAAAAACAATAATAAAGTAATTAGCAATCATAATATATAGTACGAAAAGGGAAAATAAAAATAAATCAAATGAACTAAGAATTTGTAGGTAAATTATGTACGATTGGCTTTCCAAATACTCTTGCATGTCCGAAAGATACCTACAGTTAAAGTTCAATCCCGATGTTCGTCAGTCAGACACTATAAGCTTCTCTATGAAATCACTGAAATGCCGTCGGTGAATCCCATGAATCCGTTATGGACACGTGCTAGTTTGCAGCAAGCGCGCTATGTAAGTACATAATGAAATGGTTTTCTGTGGAGATTTATTTATCCCTGACAAGCTATTGTATGCTCTCTCTTTATACCAGTACACAGTAAGAAAGATAATTGAAATCCTTTCTCCAGCCAGCATAATGCTGGAAGCTGGTACGTAAGACTTGGTAAAACCACTGTACAGTAAATAACTTTACAAAAGAATTTATGGAGAGTTTGGGCTGGATATCAAATGGACGCCATTTTAGCATTACAGACGATTTGTTATTAAATATCCAAATGTTTTTTTTATGGATTTCAAGGATATTTGATAGGTTTTAATTCAAACAATATATTTTCCACTGATTTCCTAATAGAATACAATAAGTTGGAAAGCAATAATTAGAGGGACAATTATATTAGAGATTCCTACACCATACAGGGTGTCCCAAAACTCAACGTCAAGCCGAAACGGGGTGACAGGATTGATCATAACCATCACGAGAAAAATCTGAAAAAAAATCTATCCCATGCAGTTTGAAAATTATGGGCATTTTAAGAAAAACCTAGAAATTTGATCAAACTGTACCATTTTTCGGTTATTGTGGTTATTATTTTTTATTTTTGTTCATTTGAACTTTAGAAACGTAATCCTAAATAACATTTCTAGAATCCCAATAAAAAATAATGACACAATTGCCTTAAGTTCCCGAGAATTGAGACTATTTGTTAAACTACGAATTTAAAATTTTCAAGATTCGTCGACTTTGACAGGCCCTCCTATAAAAAAAATGTACTAGAGTGCCTTGGCAAGTAGCATTAAAAGTTGGCGCATTTAATCAGAATTCTAAAATGGTACAATACTTGTTAGTTCCATACAATAGAAAAGAGTAAAAAAATTAAAACCTCAAGTAACCCGATTTTTGCTATCAGATTTTACTCAGTTAAAATGTTTTTAATTCGCACAAGCTCTAGGTAGGTTCTTAATTTTAAGGCAAAATGATGAGAGAGATGGATAATGGGTATGTTTGCCATGAGTGAGCGAGACAGATAGTGACGCCACGCATTGAGACGGAGATGCGTCGTTTAAACGAGTGCGAATGAAACAGATAGATGCTATGGCATCTATCTGTTTCATTCGCACTAGTTTCAGCCAAGCAAATGGCTACGCTACCAGTCCGACACCAACCAGTTAGTACGTTTCGCTCATTCGTCTACTGCGCACGTTCGTATTCGCTTGTGTTGATTTAGTACTGACAACTTTGGCTTCTCTTTTTGGACTTGAATCTTTGTGAATTGGACTTGTTGATAACATACCGGCAACTTTGGCTTCTCTCTGGACTTTTGTGTTGGCATCCTTTTTATCTACGTTAGAGGACGTACCACTAGCAGATCTTCGCGACATGTGGTTTCAACAAGATGGCTGCCCAGCGCATTTCGCAGTGCAAGTAAGAGATTTCCTTGACCAGGAATATCCGGGAAGGTGGATTGGACGTTCGGGCACTATCTCGTGGCCCGCCCGTTCACCAGATTTAAATCCCCTGGATTTTTTCTATTGGGGAGTTCTCAAAGAAAAAGTTTACTCAAAGCCCATTGAGAACGTAGCCGACCTGCGTGAACGCATTTCTCAAGCAGCTGAGGCGATCAACTCTCGAAGATATGCCCGACTAATAAGTAGATCTTTTTTAAGAAGATGTAGGGCTTGTATTGAGGCTGATCGTAAACAATTTGAACATTTATTGTAATAAAAAACGTTATTTCTCTATCATCTGACTTTTATTCCAACAAACCTAATTATTTTACTAATTTTACTAACTTTTTTTCACTTTGGTAAAAGTGGCGTCACTATCTGTCTCGCTCACTCATGGCGAACATACCCATTATCCATCTCTCTCATCATTTTGTCTTAAAATTAAGAACCTACCTAGAGCTTGTGTGAATTAAAAACATTTTAACTGAGTAAAATGAGATAGCAAAAATCGGGTTACTTGAGGTTTTAATTTTTTTACTCTTTTCTATTGTATGGAACTAACAAGTATTGTACCATTTTAGAATTCTGATTAAATGCGCCAACTTTTAATGCCACTTGCCAAGGCACTCTAGTACATTTTTTTTATAGGAGGGCCTGTCAAAGTCGACGAATCTTGAAAATTTTAAATTCGTAGTTTAACAAATAGTCTCAATTCTCGGAAACTTGAGGCAATTGTGTCATTATTTTTTATTGGGATTCTAGAAATGTTATTTAGGATTACGTTTCCAAAGTTCAAATGAACAAAAATAAAAAAGAATAACCACAATAACCGAAAAATGGTACAGTTTGATCAAATTTCTAGGTTTTTCTTAAAATGCCCATAATTTTTAAACTGCATGGGATAGATTTTTTTTCAGATTTTTCTCGTGATGGTTATGATCAATCCTGTCACCCCGTTTCGGCTTGACGTTGAGTTTTGGGACACCCTGTATATCTTGTAAAATATTTTCGTTAAAGCGATATTATTCTGATGGCGCGTGAAATATTTGATGTAATTACCTATACACATTTACAGTAAAATAGTACTCGCAACTCAATTTACACACAAGGACACACAAAAACCAACGTGAAAAATATTTAAAATATCTTACCAATTAAATATGTCCTCCTGCATACTTAAAACGAATAATAAATGTCGTCTAGCTGTCACAATCACAAAAGTTTTTTGTTATTTAAACTTTAATAAAAGTTGTTTCCAAGCCTCAAAACATCTAAAAGCTGTTGAAGAGATTTAAAGTAGCTGAATCTTACGCTGCGATGACTGTTGTATAGCTGTTTAAGCCTTTGTACAGGCCTTGCACAGCTGTTTCAATAATAATACTGTCGTTAACCAGCAACTGTAATGCTCAAGGCTGGTTAATTTGTGGCCCAAATTAGAATTACAAGGGCTGCGTAGCTAACTATACAGCCCTTATGTAGAAAACTACAACAGCCTTGAGTATACACAAAATTCTATTATCAAGTCACTGTGCGGCTGTCATGTGCTACTTGGGCGTTGAGGCCCTTCGAAAATTAGGTAAGGAAAAGTTAGGTATGTCTGCTGCACTTTTGGAGCCTAGACCTATAGAAACTTCTACTACCAGCCACACCAATGACGGAAAAGTCTAAAAACTTTTGTATTAAAATTAGCTAACGAACAGCTTAATGATAATCCTGTAGATAATTATTATAGGAATACGAAACGTTTTTAACACCTGGATTTCGTGGAATATCACTCTTGACAGCTGTCTAATAAATGTAGGTTTTACAACGGCACAAGCTACTATACATTTACTTCTGTCGATAAGAGAACAAAAAAACCACACCTGAGTGACCACACGCACTAATTTTAATAAGACGCTGTCAAGATTACAATCAAAACTAACATAATTACCATAATCTCCAATTAAACCCACCGTTACGATTCGTGACTTGATCACAAATTTATTTACCATATTATATTGTATAACTAGTATAACTAGACATGTTTTCATAATATAACATCACGCCTGTTATCACCGAAGTGTTGGGCAGAGGTGTATCTAATAGTACGTACCCACATTTTGACACCTATGTTTAAAGGTCGTGGCATACTTGATAAGCACCAGCACAGCTCTTGGCCAGCGTTGTCTTGAATTTAGGCTACGGGGCGCTTGCCACGCGTGGTCAGCGAGGCGCAAGCACGCGGTCCACTTGCTTGCGGCGCGCGGTCCCCTCGCTTGTGGCGCGCGGACGCCGAGTGGCCCGCGAGGCGAGTCGTAGGGTAGCGGCAAGCGCGTTGACCACCCGCCGTAAGCTTTTTAATATGGACATTATAAAATAGGCCATGCGACACACGATTTAGTGCTCTAATTTCAAAGGCAAGTTAATTGCTGGGTTGGAGCGGTGCCGGTGCGGTGCTTGTCAAGTGAGTTACGACCTTAAGTCCCATGTAAATGGGAGCAATACTATTGCCATCAATCGAGCGCAAATCCAGAGTTCGTGGGTGCTGCTGAGAAATTCCTGATACAAAAACCCAATAATTCTGCCCGACCAGGGACTTACTTACCAACTATCCCAGTTGTAAACGTCCCTTTGTGCCTATTAGCCTGGTTTCGTTCTGTCTCCTGCTGATATGGAGGGAAGTGGAAATTACTCCAATGCTTTTCTGATTAATTTCGTTGCAGGATGCAAGCCAGTTAAATTCAATCTTTGGGACTTCGTCGAGCTTCATTGTCTCGGCGCTTTTCTGGTGGGCGCGACTGTTGATTCAAGCTTTCAGGAGTTACAGTGGTTTGGGAATAGTGTGGCGGGATTACGCTAAAAAAAGAAAAAATGGCCGACCTGGAAATCTTACCCAGGACCTCATGCTCAGCAGCTCCGTTTGCGACCACTAGACCAACGAGGATGCCCACACACGCTAATTATAATAAGACGCTGTCAAGATTACAATCAATGCAATCATAATTACCATAATCTCCAATTAAACCAACGTTTACTATCATTCGCGACTATTGTACTATATAACTAGACGCGTTATCAATGGATCCTAATCAGCAGTACAATGCTCTAAGTGAGTGTATCAATCAAATGTGTTAGTGGTACGGACCTACGACATTTGTAGGCGCGGCGGGGCATAGAGTAGCTGAGGAGAAAACAGAAGAGACAGAAGGTACAGTATGACCGCTTTAAGTGTGCAGTTCAAAGTGGCGCTACTTGTCAAGAAAGAAATGCATCGATATGTCAAACTTGGTGAGATGACAAGTAACAGAGAAGTATGGAAAAGGAAGACATGCTGCGCTGACCCTAACTCAATTGGTTTAAGGGCAGGAGAATGAGGGCTATGACGTTAAACTTGGTGCATTCATTTTAGTTCTGTGTTTTCCTGCTGCACAGAAAAAGTTGGTTGAAGTGTTAATGTGGGCAAGTGCATGCAACTTCGTTTGACAGGTTTCAGAAATTAGTTTTTAATAGAAAAGAAAGTTGTAGAATTAGTTTCGCGGAGAAGGCACTATGTTTGTATTTCATTTATTTAGCTGCCATACATTTCCTTGTTAAAAATATTACCGCGATATGGCGCTAAGAGCTCTTCTTCATTTCTTTTAACAGTTTGTCACCTTTCATTTTTCAAGTGATACTCTGCGCTCTGTCGTGGCGAAGCTTACAGCAAACCAACCCTCTAACTGTAGATAAAATCGGCTAGAAGAAAAGAGCCAAAGATACGGTCAGATTATAAGAATTATCTATAGGGCAATTCGTCCTTGAAGTTCTAAAATCACGTAAGTCAAAAATACGACAACTTACTTTACAGGAGACTGAAGAAACTTAAAAATAGCACTTGTAATGGTAAAATACCATTTTAAAACTTGTGTCCACTTTCAATTTGTGCAGCGACAGTGGCATAGTGGACGAAACCAAGAGAAACATGAAACAAATAAGCTCTAATTCAGTGAATAAGTTCTTAGAATTTATTCCTGAAGTATCTACTGTTGGCGCAGCGATGACTCACATCGAAACAGGGTGTAAAATAAGAAAAATCAATACAAACCTATTTTATTCACATGCGACCTGCCAGGTGGGTAATATCGAATTCAGTGCGCTAGTTTTGGAAACGATAGATCTAGGTCATAGCCGATATAGGCCTACAAAATGCTACCTATATCGAGATACCGAGTTCTAAATACAAAATAGATCGAGAGCACCTGAGTAGGGTAGATATTAGCAATATTGTGAAATACGAGTAGCTGTGTAACAATTGTCAGCTGTGAATATGATTGTCGATGGTTAGAGAGGTAAAGAAAGATGGATGGATATGAAAGAAAAAGAAGTAAATGCGTTGACAGCGGAGAATGGAAGAAAATAACGTGTTCCGCCAACCCTAAATAACATACAAGGGCAGGAAGATGGCGAGCTATGTATCAATTTCGGTGCGATCGACACTCAGTCCCAATTTTGTGCTAAGTGTGCCAAAACCGACTGCTGAACGCAGCCGACTTGAGAATCCAGAATGTAGGGTCGTTATTTAGCTTTTCCATTTAGATATTCTCAGTAACAGTGTCTGACTAGCGTCTAATTACATGGCAAAATAACTGACAAAAGCACAGACAGCAGCTATAAAACACTTTACCTATAGGAAGGGGCAGGATACATCCATAACGTCAGTGAATTCCAGTGGACAAGACTCCGGCATCGCGGAGGCCACGCGCTGTCCCTGCGGCCAGTCCAGCCTGCATACTTCTGAATAGAGCAGCGGGTGGCGCACTAAACACAGCTGTCTACCTCTGCGCTTACGCTTGTATCCCATTCAAGCGTCATATAACGATCTCGTAAATATTCCCATGAGATAGGCAGAAAACCTGATCTTTCAAAGGACAGTCCCGTCTGTAATTTATTTAATCACATTGAGGTAGGTCAGGCACACCTTAGCACTATGTGGGCGTTGACTATAAGTTTTTGCTTATTGCTATATCTACGAGTATGTATACTTTAGTAAACAGCTATTTTGACATAACGATCGACTTATTATTAATATATGGACGGTGAATGACCCGTCTGTTAGTGAGCAAATAATTAACTATAGATAAGTTAATTATTTAACAAATAATTAACTATAGATAAGTTAATTATTTGCGCAGTTTGTTATGAAGAATTTATCGTGCAATGTTTCGTAAACAGATCGATTATATGAATAAAAAACGTGGATTTTAATTTTCTTCACTGTTGTTAGTTCTCTCTTGTGAATGAAAGAAGATACTAATTTCGATTAAAATTTCTATTTTAAATTAAATGGTCTAGTAACTCGACCATATATAATTTTATAAGTGGTATCGCTGTAGGACACACCTGGAGACTACGATCCATGGTGAATATTATGGCAGGATATGCTGGAACTATTGTAACATCTATTTTGTACCATATTCTAACAAATAAACATTTTTGATTTGATTTGATCATCTTGTACTAAGAACCTGAGCTTAAGTATATTTTGGTACACCTTCTTTTTATTATTTTTTTTTGGTATGGGATTTCATCAAATGACTTCTCACACTCTGGGCGGAGCGGGAGGGAAAATTATAAATAAATAAGAAATCCCGTGGTAGGATTGGTCGTAAGACTTTGTACGGAACTGACCGAAAAGCTATTATTCCTGTTGACAAGTTCTGTAGAAAAACGAAACGATTTTAAAGCCGCGGTTTTCACTTGCGATCGCCAAGGCAAGCCCTCTTGAAAACAACAGTTTTTTTTACAAATAGACCACCCCTATATCAAATAGGAATGAAATGAAGAAATACTTACACTTAAAATTCATGACATACCATTCCAAATAGAATACATTTCAAACTCGCTTATCTTGCGATAATAAATCGCACATACTTATGCACTTATTCAGATAAAAAACTGTATAAATCAACATAATACCAGGACAGTGTGCATACCAAAGACAAATGCGTTTTATCTAGTGTAGACCGAAAAGTCTGGTCTTGTGGCAGTATTGAACAGTGTTTTAAGCACAGACTAAAAAACTGTTTTGATGCTATCATTGATAAGGAGTATATATGATGAAGTGATAACCGAAAGGGGAGAATGAAAGAAAAAAACGTGTTATGCCGGACCCGAAGAAATTTGGGACAAGGGCACATGACCATGGCTATTTTCTCATGTGACTGTGTCCACTGCTGTATAAGGTATCTCCCAAAGATTGCCTTGAAACAATCCCCAAGAAGGGCCAATTATTTGCAGGGCAAGTCAAGTTCAAGAAAGGTTAAGATAAATAAATATCACTGGACATTACACACATCGCCATCTAGCGCCACACTAAGCAACGAAGCTTGTGTCGTGGACACCACATAGTTGATAGACTACGTACGCATTGTGCTTTTAAAAGAGGTAACTCCCTGGTTCGCGCATAGTTTAAGTTCTCAGTTACCACCGGCATTCAAACTTCTCGGAATCTCCGAACCAGTACAGCATCATACCTGCGAACAAAAAAACGTAGTTGTCAGACTGAGAACGAGTTTGTCTTCAAATGGGAATGCAACCCACGTGCGGTGCCCGTTAGCCGCTAAACCATGGGGTGAGGTTCAGAATAGTAATCGGTTTGGTTCAGTACTGAGGTCCGTTTTGTATTAGTATGTATTTATGGAATTATTTCTCACGATTTTGGATCACGTAGGAGATCAACACTGCAGGAAAAACTGTTGTAGGTACAGTTGTTTTGAGGAAAAGAAACTGTTTAAATGGATCTGGGACTGATATCAAGTATCTTCTGTGTAAAACAATTTAAAAAATTGCGTTTATTTTGCATTCGTTTTGAACTGGGTTGGACTGATGATTCGTTAAGAAAGAAAGAAAGAAAAGAAAGAAGAAAGAAAAAGCATTTATTAGCCCGACAGGCATCACATAAAAAAAATGGTAAAATTGTGATTATAACACTAGTTTAAAGTAAACATAATGAGAGAATAAAAAATAACGAAATCATAAGAAAAAACAAACAAAATACAAAACAGAATTTGTCCTGACTACTCTCAGAAGAAACACCCGAAACAACTTCAGAAGCCATAGATCTCTTTTTCAACCGACTTCCAAAAAGAGATGGTTATCAATTCGACTGTACTATTTCTTTTTTTATTAGGGTTCCGTTGCCAAATGGCAAAAAACGGAACCCTTATAGATTCGTCATGTCTGTTTGTCCGTCCGTATGTCACAGCCACTTTTTTCCGAAACTATAAGAACTATGCTGTTGAAACTTGGTAAGTAAACGTATTCTGTGAACCGCATTAAGATTTTCATACTTACAGAAATAGAAAAAAAAACAATATTTTTTTGGGGTTCGCCATACTTTGAACTCAAAACTCAAAATTATTTTTCAGCCTGTATTGTCCCACTGCTGGGCAAAGACCTCCCCCTATTCCTTCTATGTGCTCTTTTCCTGTGCTGCCTCGGACCAACCCTCGTGATGCGCGTCCAAATCGTCTCTTCAAAAATGATGGTGTGGTTTCTAATTTCATTTTTTTTTCTAAACTTTATAGTTTTCGCGAGAGACACTTCCAAAGTGATAAACGCCCCCCTCCCCCCCCCCCCCGTAACTTCTAAAATAAGAGAATGATAAAATTAAACAAAATATGTAAACTTCCACTAAAAATTGGTTTGAACGAGATCTAGTAAGTAGTTTTTTTTAATACGTCATATATCGTAACTTTTATATGTTGTTACTTGCTGCTACGGAACCCTTCATGGGCGAGTCCAACTCGTACTTGGCCGCTTTTTTAAGGTCCAGACATAATCTTGGTCAACTCAAATGACGGCTATGCAGATTAGTGCCTGAGCTGGTCTTATGAAGAAAGAATCACAAGGTTTTGAGTGGAACTGTCCAGTCATTGCAAGCATTTGTCAGTTATCGTGTAGCTTGACTTATAACAAGAAGTTCAACGATAAGACGAACCAAAGAAAGGACTTTAGGGTAGAATTTGTGAGGGAACACTCAATACAGTTTATGAGTAAAATCAGATTAGGTTCGTTATTTTTCGTCCTGCTTTTGTAAAAGTAGAAATTGAACACCTTTGGCCAGTTGGAATAAAAATATTAAGATAAGATTAACATGATCACTATTTGTAACATATTATCATAATAGCTTATGCAACTAATCCATCAACTAAGCCTGTTGCATTCCTTCCAATACGCATAATTGTTTCACTTCTGCCGTAAAGTCAAACGTATCTTCACCACTTTTCAAGATAATATTTTAATTTTAAATTAAGGTTAAAATGCTATTTTGTGGCATTGAAAAATGGCAATAATGCCAAATAAAATTATTCCAAATGAAATTCTGCAATCTTCATAGTATGCCAAGTGAAGTTATATCAAATAATCGTCGTTCTAAATGAACATTATTCTAAATGAAATTATGCGAAATTTGAACATTGCCAAAGGTAATTATGCCATATTAAAGTATGTTATTCCAAAATCGGACTTACAAACATTCAGCCAAACAATAAGTATTTTTAAAAAGAAATAAGCCTTTAATATATTCGTTTAAAGAAAATTATGCCAAGTGTGTTTATGCTAAATGCTCGCTCCTATTACCTACATGGGACTTAAACCAACACAACCGAGGCTGTCCTTCGTCTTCGGCTTACTGAAGAATACTACATAACCTATATGTACCGTCTATGTGTAATTGTGTATAAGTTTTTTCTATCACATTGTACACACAACTCTTTACTATAATACACGTACTATTACAACTTGTTACAAAAACATCTCAGTAAAGTGTAAACACCTTGCCAAGACAATAGAACAGCTCCACTACACCTTGGCTCATCGGCAACAAAGCTGTGACATCACACGCCATGAACAAGTCACCTGTTTCTACCCAGTCATGCATGGCAAATGTGTACAGGCACATGGCCACAGAATAATACTGTGTCATTGTGAAGACAGCTAGCAACAAACAACATTTTAAATACGTTCAGTTTCGTAGTGAGATGAAAAACGGATTCTGTCAAGATTGATACGTCGACTTGATTATTCTTCTGCCTGCTCTTGCCACTTATGATCGTAGCAAAAATATTTACTCTTCAATTTTCCTCTATCAGCTTCATTCGCTTTCTTTTCATTACTGTCATTTCATTCCTTTCTTTGATCTTGCACCCTCTATCAAAATTAATACTCCTCGTCATCATCTTCCCATTCTATTCTATTTGGGGCCCGCTCAACACGTCTTTTTCTTCCATTCTCCCCTCACACGTCACCGCATAATTTACTTCTTTCTCTTTCATTTCGTTTCCCACAAAATCCGTCCATCTTTTCTCTGGTATTGCTCTCCTTCTCCATCCATCAACATTCATGTCCATCACTCTTTGCTTACATGTCCATACCAAAACAAACGACTTTCATCTATTTTTTCTGGAACAGGTGCTACTTTCAAACTTCCTCTCATTTACTCTTCCCTATTTAATCAATACTTGTCACTCCACACATCCATTTCAACATTCTCATCTCCGCTACATGTAATCGTTTTCCAGGATTCGTTTTCCCGTGTTAGGAGATGCAGGATTGATTTCGGCGACAGAAAGTACAAAAGTTTCACTTCTTCACAGTTTTCTTACTCTGTGACACGTGCGCAGGCACACGCCTCTTCTAACAAAGTGTCGTTGATCTGATTGTGAATGAAGTTTTTCTTCTCTTCACAATGTATTATCTGCTGTTTTTCTCCCTCGCGTGTTTGCTGGCTGATTAGCAGTATAAATTGACTATTAGTTTCAAGACGTGATTGGCGTATTGATTGTTAATTCAATATTGTGAGAGCAATGCACCCAGGCGGCACATGCAGTACTTTCTGAAGCTGTTTAATATGATCAGTATTCTTCTAGATTTAGATTTGGATTCTTAGTATTGCTGTGGGTGTTGTAAATGTAGTGGTGGGTGGTCACCGAAGGAGTCCTAGGAAACTTGGCCCAATGAATTAAAGACCATTATGGGAGACTGTTGCACTTCACCCGCGACATCGTTCGCGAAAATTGTGACAACGCTGCTAATTTGCACGATATGAATCTATACTAATATTATAAAGCAGAAGATTTGTTTGTTTGGTTGAACGCGCTAATCTCAGGAACAACCGGCTTGAATTAAAAAAAACTGTTTGCGTTGGATAGTTCATTTATCGAGTAAGGCGATAAAACATCACGCTATGACCAATAGGAGCGGAGCAGCAATACGAAATGTTGCAAGCGGGAAATTCAGGCAAACGAAGTCGCGGGCAGAAGCTAGTATAATATATATCTTATATTAGGTACTCGGTAAAGATGCAGCTTTTTAATAGTGAAATATTTTTTTAAATCGATTGAGTAGTTCTTAAGTTAAATCGTAACAAACAAACAAAGATTTAAATTAGAAAGAGTGGATAATAAATAATAATTTAATACTAAATACTACATATAGAGAGGAGAGCATAGAAAAGGGAATATACCGGTTCATTAAACAAACTCGCAGATGAAGGGTTCCGCAACATTGTAGTAGGGGAACCCCCTTTAATTTAATTTCATTTTGCGAACTCTGGTTTGCCAGTTGAAATAATCCAGAATGTTTCAATTTTTGTCTTGATGCAAATTTTCCTTGACTATAAAAGTCATTGGACTGTCGCTAAAAGTGAAAACTCGTAGCCGATCTACGCCGTAACGGATCGGCTACGAGTGTTACGAAGCGTTAGGTGACGGTCACTCGAGATCCATGATTTTTGTTCACTCAAAAAATGCTCAACGCGCCTATCTTTCCTCTTCATAAAATGTGTTTATTCGACTGATCCCTTACGGCCCAGTAAGTTACTAGGTAGGTACCAATTTGTCCCCAATCATTGGACCAAAAAGCACAGACATTTGATACATTCCATTCACTGACAAACAAGTCTATGCCATGTATCTTATTACAGGTACATTATGGGTCATTCTAAGTTAAGAGGTAATATGTTGTATGAAGTGACGGCATGGCATTTTTTTAAATGTTTTTACTTAAGTATACATTTTTTTTATGGAAACTTTTAAGTTGAACACGTTTACAACGTGGCCAGTCAATTTGTTGGTTTTATCTCGTTTTATAAGTGACCAGGGTAAATACTCAGTACAGGGTAGACACAAAATGCACAGGGGAGGATACTTTATGGACAGGGAAGAGACATAGACATATTAAAAACAGGGTTCTTTTTAAGAATCAACTTTATTTATTTATTTTAATTTTAATAATGAATTATTTAAAATTAGACTTGTCATTTCCTAACAGTCTTTGTTTATAAAATTAAATGTTTCTTATGTGCTAGGTACAAAACATAAAAAGGTTCTTAGTTGTCCTTTCCATCAAAACAAAAATATCTATAACTTTACTATCAAAAATCAATAATGAAATAAAAAGAAACAAAAACTTCTCTGAGTAACAGTATTAAATTTTTCTTGTTCTTAAACTCTAAAAACATTTTAATTAAAAGGTAACTAAACAAATATTTTTAAAACCCGCGTTCGAAGACATAAATAGATTCATTAAATGCATAAAAATACGCTGCCCTCTCATTATTTAGTTAGGGGAGGGTAGTTTTTTTTTTAAACCTGATCCCAGGTGATGAAAGAGATATCGTCATCATTAATTCTGAACTTTTTTCCAGTTTCATCACAGATTTTGCAAAATGTAACTTCAAGTTTATCATCTTCTTCAACACCTGTGCACATTGCAACATAACGATATTCTGTTTTTGTATCTTGAAGTTTAACCAGCACAAAGTCGCCGTTGCAGAATGTTTTCTTTCCAGATGTTGAGGGCTGTGAATCATCTTTGTGCAGTTTGGTTTTAATACTCGTAGGTACAGAATCTTGGTGGTGGTGTTTCTTGAGGCTTCTTCCTGTGTTCTTGAGATGTGAAATTGATTAGTAGTTCATTCTGAATCGCTAGCTCCGTATATATAATCAACACATAGAGGAATTTTGTGGTTGTGGATAATCCAAAGTACCCAATTGAAAATGATGACATAGAGTCACAGAAGCAGCTCAAACTTTTCAATGTCAAGCAATTAAGTATAAATACGCAACCGGTTACTGGTTAGTGTGCCTGAAAAAGTCTTCATGCCTTCAGTAGAACCTAATTTTGCTGCTTTTTCAGATATGTCTGCATCATCTATGGTGAAAATTTTAATATTCGGGCAGGTTTTCTCAAGGGCTTTAGCTAAGTCATCTATTGATGATTGTAACATTGGTTTTTTAGCTTTTGGTCGACGTCTTTAGTATAGACTACAACAGTGTGCATACTTATTTGCTGTCTCGATCCTCCGAAATGAAATGATTGTACTTCTGTACATCTTAATCGTTCAGCTATCCTTTTTTTTTCGAGCCTTTCTTCGCGCGTAATTTTTTTTCTAGGTGCCATTGTTTCTGTAAAAAAGTGAAATTAAATTGTAACGCTAAGTTATACGTAATGCCAAGTAAAGGTTCAGAGAAAAATGTAAAAGTATTCATGAAAACGCATACAAATGTATCTCCCCTGGACATTAAGTATCTCCCCTGCCATCAAAAGAGCCAGGGGAAATACGCCAGGGGAGATACATTTTCGATTGATATCTAAAATAGCCGTAAAAGTGTTTCTTGTATGCAATTCACAATCAAATGTAACAATGTATGCAGTATTCATAGTGAATATTTAAGTCTATATTAGTATTTAAACAAATAATAGCTAAATAAAACTTACCAGAGGAAAGACTGCATTCACTCAACACTTCTACACCTAGCGAGCGGCGTGACAGAAATGACTAATAAAATGGCAGCGCAGTCGGTTTATGCGCCGCTTGCTGCTAGCTTCCCGTTACATTCTATGCACTCAAATTCACAACTTCCACAAAATAGCAAAACAAAACTGATTTTTAAACTAAAACAAAAAGCCAGGGGACGAGACACGAAACACGGAGGACAAATTTCGGCGTTGAAATTATTTATGAAAAATTGGAATATAAGTAATTTTACTTATAAGACATTGTGACTAATTTATTGTTCTGTATAAAACTAACGATGATAAAGTAATTACTGAATTTTCATACATTCATAATAACTGGTTTACAAATAAAGTCGGTTTGGGGACAGACCAGGGGAGAGACTTTTTTCTTATATTAGAACTTATTGTGACTAAACTACGTACATTACTGTATTAAATTTTAGTGAGCATGAAGAAGGCATTTAGGTTTAAGTAATAAATAGGTTAATTGGGAAGTAAGTATAAAAAAAAAGGTTTTTTTTGTCCTGGCCATGGAAAGTACCTCTTAACTTAGAATGACCCTTATAGAAACGATAGAAAATTACACAAAAGAGCATTTAGGGGACTACAGTAGTTGCGGGCCTATTCGAAAGAGATACCGCGGCCCCGGAACATAAAGAGCGAAGAAGGAACATGGATGGGTTTTAGTCAGTAAAAGACTGACAGTCCCTCCCGCTCCGCCCAGAATGGGAGAAGTCATCTGATGATTCCCAATCCTAAAAAAAAAAAGGGGGCTACAGTAGCTTAGCAGTTAGCTTGCACTACAAAGTGGTTGTTACGTCAGTCACTGCGGGCCGAATAATGCGAAATGAGTGGTTTCGATCGATTTACAAAAAATCTATTGATTGGATTAAAAAAATAAAACACTCATCATCATCTGCCTAATATCTGCCTAGCCTTCTCCCAACTATGTTGGAGTCGGCTTCCAGTCTAACCGGATGCAGACCAGTATTTTCAGTAAAAAAATAAAACACTATGTTGCTTGAAGAATTATTTGCCAAAAAATCAGAATGACGGCATGTATTTTAGTATGGTTTTTACTCGTTAAAAGAAATTTCAGAAATCTAAGTTCGTGATTTTTTTATTATGGAGTAAAATTAAGTGTATTGTTTATGTTTTCAGAACACTATCACACAAGCATAATATTCTGAATAATATCACATATTTTTCTGGTTTTGTTCATTGCAGTGCATCATATACTTTCAGCCATATCCCGACATGTTTCTCAAGGAAGAGTTTTGGCCGAAGGGTGTTGTCTACCGACGTTTTCGCGGCAGGCTACATGACACCGCACAGTGTAACACGACGCCGCGCCGCCACTTCGTGTGCGCAAGTTCATAGCTTATAGCTTTAGATTTCATATGTGTTAGCATATTTTTATGTTGTTATTTTGTGTATTTATGGCCTTAAGAGCCCAGCGACACATGAATTGTCCATACAAACGTAATACCAAAATCATTTTCAGTCTGGGCATATTTCCACTTTCTTATGCTGTTATTCGGAACAAGACAGCATTTATCTAGGTTCCCATTTCATTTTTTTTACAAAATACTTACCTGAAACGAATTGTAGACTAATTGAATTTCTCACAGTTTCACAGTATAAATACGATGGTTTCACCGCATCTTTTCTATACTAAAAACAGTAGTATTTATAATATTGTTTCTTTGGAAACATGACTTATATTGTTAAGTTGCAAAATGTCAAAAAAAAATTGGAAAAGCTTCGAGTTTTCATTCATAATTTTTGGTATTACGGCACCCATAAAAATAATCTCAAATGTTCAGCGGCTAGTCGTGCTATCGCATCAAGCGTTGAGCTAGAGCGGGGCGCGGGGGGCGGGACAGAACATTGTTGATGTGTTTACTTGGTATAGTGACAAATGTATATATGTGTGCGTGCGCAAGCAGGCCGTGCGCCGCCGGGCAATTCGTACGATTACTAGATTGCGTTGTGCGTGCGTATTGTTTACCAATTGTATCGTAATATTTCTTGCACTTCTTGACATAATTATGCAACAAATTTGGATTTGGATTTCCCTTGTGATTTGGAATAGCCACAATAGCCACCTATCTAATTTATTGCGACCTTTGTTTTGTTTACGGACTTCGATATTTCCTTTGCGATTTCGTTAGATTTAGTTTACAAAATAGGTATACAAATATCCCTTGTTTATCAACATGGATTCTGACCGTTGCCGCGTTGGGATGTAGGCAGGTATCTCACAGTAAGTAGGTATCTACCTTACCTTTCGTTTTCATCATTTTTTTAAACTTCGACCAAGAAAATACCTACACAGGGGGTCTAAAATGGCCGCTTTAGCAGAACATAATATGAATCACGTAAGAAAAAAATCTTAAAATGGACTTTATAACTATGGCTATAAAGTCCATTTTAAGATTTTTTTACTTTAAACATTCAAATCTTAAAATGGACTTTATGATAATGACTATAAAGTCCATTTTCTATTTTATTTTCATCATTAAGTTTTCGCTTAGATATTAATTCAGTTCCCAAAAGAAAAACTTGATGCTAGTTTAAATTAAAACGGAGCTTATAACTGATATATTAATATGCTACCTTTTACTTATTACGATACTCCTTATTAGCTGCCAACCTATTATATATGGTACCCAATCTATTTTTTTTTAAAACCTATATTCATTTTACTTAGTTGCTGCATTAAATACATGCCTTAATTAATTATCTTATCATGAATACAAACAACAAAAAAATACGGAAAATAAAGCAGTAATAAATGTAATACTTATTCAAAAATTAAATCAAAGGTTAATTTTACAAGAGAAAAATGATACAGACCTACCTATTTCTCTAAAATGTTATACCTACAATTTGTCGTTCACTAAATTATTAATTTCATTTTAAATAATAATATACTTAATGTTTTGCTGACTTGTTCATGTTTATTTTTATAACTGTTACATTACACAGTAAGTTGTCAATGAAGTAGGGAAGTTCAAATCTTATCATCATCAACAGCATCATCATCAGACTATTAATGTTCCCACTGCTGGGACACAGGTCTCTTCTCTATGAGAAATAATGGGCTATAATAATCCATCACGCGGGCCCAGTGCGGATTGGTAGAGGTCACATGGCATCGAATTTTTGGTTCTAGGACATGCCGGCAGGCCGGTTTCCTCACGATGTTTTACTTCACCGTTTCGAGAGCAGTGGTGTAATAAACTACAAAACGTAATGCGCCTGTCTGGGTTCGAAGTGTTCAAACCCACGACCCGTTATAAATCTAATATATTTTATTTTCACAATCGTTTAGCAAATAATTATGGTCACCTTACACGATTTTATTAAAATAAATGGGTACCTTTGGAAATCCTTCTTTTTATTTTTATAATTCTTAGCCGAAAATGCTGTTATTTATACATACCTACTTACGAAAAAGAAGGTAAGTAACCCAGATCTTTATTTACAATACCTAGGTTTTGAGATAAAAACATTGTAGACAAATTTCCTAAAAACGCATTACTATTCTACTCATATACTAACGATTGCCCAAAGTAACACACAAAAATAAAGCAAATAATAAACAAGATAATAATTACTATTATAAAAAAACCGTTTAAAAAGGTAAACACTACCTATTCACACACACTTAGATAAACACTATTCACACAGGCTCACGCGCAGCTGCGCACCGCGCGGGGGTATGTGCAACAGAGATAACAATATTTCGACGGACTTTTCCCTTCGCTTCGAATTGTAGTTGCGAGCGTTTGACGCAGGCGTCTTAAGATGTCTGATAATAAAATTATTGATTGATTATAAAACTCGCGATTAGCTCTTGTAGTCGGATTTATAACATAACATCACGCCTATAATATTCGAAGTGTTCGGCAGATGTGTATCTAATAGTACACCCACATATCCCCAGTTATGTTTAAGTTCCATGTTCCTTTTGAAGCGAGTCCATTGCCTTCAACTGGGCACAAATCTGTGGCTCATCATTGTAGCCGAAAGACGTCCACTACTGGACATAGGCCTCCCCCAAGTGTCGCCACATTGACCGATCCCGCGCGACTCGCATCCAGCTCGCTCCCAGCGCAACGTTTTCCGGTTCGCGGTCCCCATCTCTGGTTCGGGTCAATCCATGGCTGCTACTAAGAAATTCCTGATAGAAAAACCCAATAACACTGGAACTGAACCCAGGACCTCATCCCCAGCAGTCGCACTTGCGACCAGTACACCAATGTAGCAAAATGACACAAATGTAGGAATTTAAATTGAACGAGATGATAGTTTGATGAAGTAGCCAATTTGATTAAACAGGCCTAAGTGTGAATTGTGATGTCAGCTTATTAAGTGAGCTCGGGATGACCACTTGTTGAATTGTGGTTTGTTAATTGCCGAATGGCTTTATAAAATTTGATTTGCACGGGCTAACATAGGCGGGCAGCGTTTAAAAAGTATAATTATATATGTAGTATATCAACTGTCTGGTGACCACGACACAAGCCTTGCTTAGTGTGGCACTAGATGGCGCTGTGTGTAATGTCCAGCAATATTTATTTATTTATTTCACAGCAGTTATTTGCTTTGTTGTTGATGAAATGAATTGTGTTCACCTGTTTTTACCCGACCGCGGTGAAGCCCAAAAGGAGGATTATGTGTTTGTATGTAGTCTACTACTCGGATCGAACTCCTAAACGGATGAACCGATTTGATAAATAAGTTGTTATTGTAAGTACCAGTTAAGAACGCAACAGCCGTCATTGCCCTTTACCTAATATCTCTTCGTACGAACCAAACAAATGAACCATGTGTCGTTTTTCATTAGAAAAAATGTTGAAGACCACGATAGATGACGATTCAAGACAAGAACAGGCTTATTTTTTGGATTTCGAGTTAAGAAAATTTAATTTAAAAAAAACACAAAAGAGCGCAAAAGCGGTCATTGACCCACCTAGGGTCAACGACCGCTTTTGCGATCTTAACTGAAACCTACTTAGATTAATTTTAATGGCACGAGGGTCTCTAAAAATAAACATAGCGCAATATTGTTAGTTATTTCATTTGTTTTGGAGTGTAGATCTCCAGTCCCAAAAAAAATCTCATAGGCGAGTGAAAAATGCCAAATTTAATTAAAGATAACATTGAACTGTCTGAAATCGCTGAAGTATTCACACGAATTGGATGACTTGCTTGACACAGTGGAGATTTGTGAGTAGGTACATAGGTTGTTAATTATCTTGACAGACACTAACGCAGACAGTTACATACTTGTCAACATTTGAACCAGACGTATAAACGTAGGTATATTACTCAAAAGGACTTGTTTTTTTACTGTTTTGTACAACACAATGACAAACAGCTAAAAGGTTTGTTTAATACACAAAGAATCGGAATGACATTCAAAATTCGAGGTCAAAAAGACAAAACAAGAAGTTGTAAGAAACATTCACGCATTTGGAGTTTTTAGAAGGTTCAAAGTGTGACAAATGCATAAAATATTGCACATACAGAAACACAACACGCTGATAAAAACTCAGACGCATTGTATAATGCAATCTAACTGTTTGGCCACGAAATACATGCACAAGCGTCACTCGTGTTGCAACAGACTGCGAAGAATACAAGTGAAATAAATTGCGCTTTGAAGGATAATCCCAAACCACTGTAACTCCTGAAAGCCAGAATCGACAGTGCAGACCACCAGAAAAGCGTCGAGATAATGAAGCTCAACGAAGTCCCAGAGAATGAATTTAACTGTCTTGGAGCCCGCAACAAAATTAATGCGAAAAGTACAGCAGAGGAGTAGAAAAATAAATTGGTTAGAATATATAGCGACTAAATATAGACGAAATGCGACGCGACTGACACGTAGGGAAGCGACTCACACGCATGACGCTTGAAAAGAATCGCGTGGCCCGAGGACGTAAACGGGGCTCAACATTAGCAGATATCATTATCAAAGCATCAGTTCAATTCACCAATGACATTGTCAAAGTAGAATCGAATGTTCCTATCAGCAATGGGGATGCACACTGTGGAACTAATGGCGCTAGCATAGCTGTTTCCAAGCATCGTCATTGGTTGAAAATCAAGGAATATCATTTGATATTTTAAAATACCTTGACCTCATTGGTCAGATCGAGACCAGCTATGGTGGCGCCATCTGCAATTAGCTTTTAACGGTCTTTTCATTGCGGTGACTCTTTAAATGCAATACTTCTCCCGGCTAGAGTGCTTAATTGATACCTTGGTGTAGAGGTCGCAAGCGCGACTGTTGAACAAGATATCCTGGGTTCGAATCTCAGGTCGAGCAGGGTGTTATTGGGTTTTTCCATCAGGAACTTCTCAGTAGCCAGTAGCCAGTAGCCCCATGCAGAGTTTGGACTTGCGCCCGGTTAATGGCCCCCTACTACATCGGATTTTAACATTAGTAGCGAAATGTGGTTGGGTACACCTCTGCCCTTTGATTAAAATAAAGCCTCTGACCATCGAGATATAAGTACTAACGTACTAGAGAAGCTACGTCAAATAACTGAACTGTCCTATTCTTCGTAATTTGAATCTCTAGTTCGCTGCAGCGCTAAAATAATAACATCGTCTAAACCGTAACGAATTTACCACAGTGCTAGATTTGCGGCGGAAGTGTATTTGTATGCTGAGTGAGGTGCGGCGCGATCGCCGCAGTTGAACGAGACAAAGTAGTAATTTACGGTGTCTTCTCTAGTACGTTAGTACTTATATCTCAATGCCTCTGACTAACTCTTCGGGGATTACAGACGCGGTGCTATGTTATGGCTATAACAAATACCAACATTATTTACCAAACCCATCCAATTAAGGACTAGGACTCTATAAACACGAAGGACATTTGACACTCCGCCAATTAAGTTAGTTCCTGGAGAGATCATGCAGCTGGCCGTTAGTCGTGTTCCTTTTATAAACACGGGAATTCGAATTTAGAATATCGTTGTTATGGCTTTGGAGAGCCAGTCATTCAGCCAGTACCAAATGTTTATATTTATTCTTTTAAAAGTGGTGACTGGAACGTTGTGTGGACTGTTTTGTAAGGTGTCATGGTATGGGCTTTTGTGATGTGGAGAAAACCAGATACCTAGCATGGAGTAAGTGAAAAGGGAAGATGGGCTGTGAAAAAGATAATCTGGCTAGAAGGGTGGTGACTGCATAGTGACGTCTAATAGAAAAGTATGCAAGAAGACAACATAAGTACCGGTAACCGTGCGGAGAATGATTTTAAACATAGACGATATGGTTTCAGAGAAGTCTATAATCATAGATGGGTTCCATGAAACCTAACCTAAGAAAGACATTGGAATTAAGCGAGTTTATGTATTCATTTCCTGATGGAGAAACTGCCTACCGGATATTGAATAAGTTTAATGATCACTGAAACATGTACCTATCATATGTACCAATGATCGAGAATTATGCAATTTCAGTGAAATTTACTAGTTTTCTTTTCTATTTATGTTAGATTAAGCGATTGGATTAAAATTACGAGTTACACGAAAAGCTGAGAGTTATATATAATTAATTCTAAGAATCGATCCACTACTGGTTTTGATGTTCTGTGAATTTGCTTATGAAAGAGTTTCTCTCCGAAACTCGAGTGCTTATGGTTGGCTGTTATGATTGTAATGTATTCTGGAATTGGCAGATATCATTGCAATTTACTGCCTGTTCAATTATTTTATTAAAGGAGTACAGAGTAATAGGAATTATGTATCTACTTAAGTAATTTTTGTTTGCCAATCGGTACACCAATAACAGAAGAAAACAATTTGAAATAATTGTTAATTGTTTTCTTTCGGTAATAACATTTAATTACTTAAAGAAGTCCCTGGAAATCTTTTGGACACTATAGTAAAGTACAGGAAAGTACAAATTAATCACTAAGTAGAATCATCTATCTCATCTATAAATACATTATTAGCCAAGTAATTAATCTATGAAAAGGATAGTAAAAACATGAATCTTCACCATTGAGTACTAGGCGCTCATAAATCGTAGGAGATAAACGGAGAACCATGCCAAGCCCTTGCAATTACGCCTTACGGTTGTTAGTACTTTATTAGTACCTATACCTAACTAGTACTTCAATCATGATTCCGAAAATAGAATTTATGAATTAATTAATAATAATGAAATGAATAGTTAGAGCTTCTTTGAATATTACATATTTTATGCCTGATGGATTGACAGTGAGAAATTAGTTAACTAGAAGGGACACTTACTTTGGAATAAATAAAGAAAATTGATCTTTGACAGACTCAATCAATCAAGCACTATTTATGGTATTTTAGGGATAAAGTACTTGATAATTTTAGTTAAAATAATGAAGCAAAAATCTAAAAAGTATAGAATTTATCACGTACAAAACTTTATCGTAGCCATTTGGTTGACAAAAAGAGTCATGAACATACCAGACGGAAAATGAGGCCGTGGACGACCACCAATAACCTGGATACGAACACTAGCGAAGGACATGACAGCGAGCAACACAACGACAGAGACAACCCACAACCGTGCGGTGTGGCGCAGGTATACTAGGAGGGCTGACCCCAAATAAATTGGGATAATAGCCAGGAAGAAGAAGAATGAGAAGAAGATTTGGTTTGGTTGAGAAATGGAAAAGGATTTACAGTAACTAAGATATTGGCTGTTTTTTTATTTAACAATAAAGTATTAGCTGCCGGCAAGTATTTGCTGGTTCAGGTCTGCCATTATCGTCATCATCATCAGCCTATAATGTTCCCACAGCTGGGACTCAGGCCTCCTCTCTACGAGAGGGCTATAACCCACCACGCGGGCCCAGTGCGGATTGGTAGGTGTCACATGTCTTCGAATTCTTGGTTTTAGGACATGCTGGTTTCTTCACGATGTTTTCCTTCACCGTTTTGGGAGCAGTTGTTCAGGTCTGTAGTCTGAACAAACCAATATTATTAGTAGTTTGAATTAACCACTTGTATGCCGTAATTCAAATCTTCCTTAAAACTATCATTACAGGCAATCCTAATGCGATAGCGCGGTCTCAAAATTAACTTATATTAAAAAACTAGTACCTACTACTAACATACCAACATTAAGAAAATCATAGCTTAGAATCTAAGTTTCCTAACTATATACCTAAACATAAGATAAGATCTAACTTATATAAAAAAATAAAATCAAATAAAAAGAACATTTTTAACCTACTCTAATCTACACTATAACATAAAATAAACAACATTATACACACTTAAATCTACATTTAGATGATTTGTTAGCATAAGGACTGATTCGGTTAAAGACAGAAGTACAGTCGGATGAAAAGTACTTTTATTCATAAGGTAATTATTGCCGAAAAATTAAGCCGAAGAGGGGTATACGGGTAGGTACGGGGTCTACAAAAGCTTATGTAAATAATCTCCTGATAGTTCCACGCTGCCTTATGTTGAAATAAATATGACTTGACCATACAGTTTAATTTTAATCCCTCCCAGTGGTCCGCATAATTTAATTTTAAAAACTAGAAAGGCGCGTCCACAATTTATGATGTAAATACTAACCTAGCATTACTAGTCATACACGAGGCGACATTAGTAAGCTCATTTGTATATTTACCATCAATTACCCGAATTAGACTGTTGTCCGCCACAGACGAGCAACTATTTGTTGCTACGTGAAACGTGTCTTAATTTTATGTTGTCTTAAATTGGTTGGAATGAGAAGTGCCTTATTTAAGGATGCTTAATTTATCTTTATGGCTCTAGCTAGAACGAACAAGAAAACAAGAAATAATAAGAAAGTCTACTATTTTGGTTTTACATTGTGATGTGATGATCCAACTTGTTCTTTTCTGCATGCAGACGTACTAATCTATACTAATATTATAAATCAGAAGAGTTTGTTTGTTTGGTTGAACGCGCTAATCTCAGGAACTACTGGGTCGAATAGAAAAATGTTGCAAAAACTGGGTTTTCTTTTTCCTTTCATTTTTCTCTCTTATGTGACGCAGACGAAGTTGCGTAGGTCAGCTAGTAACACCATAAAGCGAATCCATACCAATCTTATCAATAAGAAAGTAACTCTGTCCACCTTTTCATCACATAACAGCTGAATAGATTCAGAAGTTTGTCATCTTGTATGGCATTGCGTGTTATATCCTGGGTAGCACATTGAATACTTTTTGTCCTGGTTTTACGTTTATAGAGACTGATTTCCGACCTCCACACAAGTAAAGACGCGAGCAAAAGCTAGTTAGTTATTATAATACTGGGCCAATCCAATTTAGTCGTGCAATGAGCACAAGAAATGCTTGTAAGATCACACATGCATGTTTTTGTGATGTTACGATGTCTTGTAGCATCACAATTATTTAAAGTCAAACACAACATTATAAAGATTTTACGGCTGTTATTAAACAACCACGTGCTCGGAGTGCATTAACAAACACACAAATCTCTGTCAGATAATACTTTACGAAGCGCCGCCCATCAACGCCTGTAGGGCTGTCTAATCGAGAATCAGATAAACTAAACACAACTAATAATTAATTTTGCAGTTAATAATTACTCTGGGCCTAACGATAAAAGTGATACTAAAGCAGGATTGTAACAGGACAATCTGTGATGCTGGAGACGCTGGAGGCGGTATCGTAGTTAGTTTCCTTTTGTGAGTAACTTTTAGAATTTTGGACAAAGCAAAAGAGCATAATTATCATGTAAGGAATTAGAATCGTAGCAGATGGAAGGTGGTGTTCTGGAATGTTCGCCTTATGCCTATATTTGCAGTTTTGGAATAAACGGTGAGTTTATGTTTAATTTATGTAAATACCTACGAACCTACCTACCTATGTATGTTTCGCAATTTAAATTTTTGATTATTTTTTGTTTATTTTTTTTAGTTTTTTTAGTTAGCTAGTTAGGTACTTATGTTTAATATACTTAGGCGCTTAATCTAGCAAAAGTGTAGTTTTTCCAGCTTATACTATTTCTTTTTCCAAAATCATGAACAAGCCCGCCAAATTTATATAAAAAGAGGTTTTGAACACAGAGAAAAAATCTACATACAAAACGCAAATAAATAAACCAAGCGACTTTGAGTAATACTAGAATATTTTCCAAAAAGACATGACCAAGCTAGTCGAGTCTCTGAAAAATACTGCAAATAAAGGAAAAATCTACATACAAAAACACATCCTTAAAGCAACCAACTTTGACTAATATGATTGGACGCACTCATCATACATTGTGCACGGTGATCACCTCATTTGGGGGTTCGTTCAAGAAACGATTTCAGATTGAACATGAACATCGTTTGCGTTGACCACGGTATTATTAGTGTGGGAATCTAGTACTTACAGATAATTTGCTTTTGTTTTAACACACGTTTAAACCTTTCATCAATAAAGGGTGTAAAACACCTCTTCACGAAGCCGAAAGGCACTTGTTCTCCCCATTATTGTGATATTTTTTTGTTCTACATCATACCTGGGAACCTTCTAGTTCGGAGATATGGGGGGTTACTTACAACATTATGACAAGTTTTTTTTTCAAATACAAGTTTTTTTGTAAGATTTTCACTATGAACAGCTCCACGACCCCCGTATTATTCAATCCATCCATCAGCACAATGTTGCGTTACATTGAGTTCTACCACAAAACATGATTTATAACCTCAAAAGTTATTTCCTAGCAATATTTTTTGCGTAAAGTTACTTAGTTTGATGTACAGAATGCTTGGTTAACGGCTTTGTGATGAGGTGGTTTACACCCTGTATATGGAAGTGTAAGGATTTCTCGTAGCACAAACCCTAATTCTGTTAGTTATATCATGACGTAGATAAAATAAAATTGGCAATGTGGTAAAGGCTTAGGTAAGGTACATCGAACATCGAAGTTGCATTTAAATATCACGTTGGCAACTCTAGCCGTATTGTAGATGACTACCATTTATTGAATGATTGCATTCGTTGAGAAATATGTTCCGGAAGTTACTAGTTTTACGGCTCAGTGTTCTAATTAATGACGTTTATAATGTCAGTTTAATAATTCTTCTTCTTTTCCGTGTCGATATTTCAGCGAACCAAAACGTACTATCGAAGCGTAAAAGCAATATTTTATTAGGTTGGCCATTAAAAGATTGCTTTTACTCTAATGGACCCCTCCGAATAAATATCGCTATAAGAGAACCCATTGCCAATAAGCGATTAAATATCCTTCTCTAATACCTTTTTGAAAGCAATTGTAATTAAAAAGCTCCCTCTAGTAGATAAATAAGTTCAGTTAACTTCATTAAAGTAATTAGAAAAAAACAGATGTTTTAAATGAAGCTGGTGTGATAATTACTTCAATTAACTTGAATATTAGTAGTGGACGACGACGTTGATATATGGAGGTGGTTCACCTCTGAAATTACTATTTATTAAATAAGCGGAATTACATCGTGTTTGAAAAGGAAGATATAACTTAGATGTTCCAACAGAAAGTCGATGTCAAACTTCTGAGAAAAGCTTGGCATAACTAAAAAACACACTTTGAATTTTCAACGCAAAGCATTATTTGAAATTGAGACACTACTTTCTGTCGTATTAGGTGATGTGAGACGAAAGGTGCAGTGGAGTGATCGCGATCATCTTATGTTTTTGATAATCAAGAGTAAGTTAAGCTACTAACCCGCGTGGGAGATGATTTACACAAAGGGGAGGCCTATATTTCAGCTAAGGCTCTGGCTGTTTCAAAACTGTGTTCAGGAGACCGGGCTGATTAAGTTGATGTCGTAAGAGTAGGAAACGATTAGCAGAATACCTTATAACTTTCCAACAAAAACGTTTCATCGCAGAAATTCGCCAAAAAAAAGTTGCGTCAATGTGTCCCGTCTGCACCAAACCTCACCTACCTGTTTAATATATTATGACAGGTGGCGCACAAGTGAGCCGCGCCCGGTGACATCATTATAGTCACTGGAGCTTCATAGACCCATCGTCCATTGTGCTGAATCGTCTCGAATAGACGGGTGAAGGTCGGCGGACAAATAGACTGGGTCGCAGTTTACCGGTGCAACTGTGCATGTCAATCGTAATTAGAGGGGGGACGCCGCTGAATAATAACTGCGAATTAAGGTTAAGCAGTGCACGCCGAGGTTAGTCTGTGGATGGGTAACCATTTGATACATAACGAGTTTATTCCGGACCGCGGAAAAAACGTTAGTTTTGGCTGTCACTTGTAGATCAAGCTCGAAAGTCCGACAGTCTTACGAAGAAGTACCGAATAACACAGAAACTGGGTTGTAGGGGTCAGATAGACAGTCACTCCATTTAAACTACTGGTCTCAGCTGTGTCCGGTTAGACTGGAAGCCGACTCCAACACAGTTGGAGAAAAAAGCCTCCCCAATTCTTTCTTTGAGCTCTTTAGCCATGCATCCTCAAACGAGCTCTTTACCTCGAACCAGCCCTCAAAACAGTAAAACGCTTGATGATGTGAAAAAGGATACAATTTACTATCCAAAATCACCTGCTTGTCGGCACCGTAAAGCATGAGCAAAGGGACATTTTAATGGTAGCCATAAAGATGGGCTAGGCACCTACAATTGCATTTTAATAATGCGAAATTCACCGCCATAAAATAATCATATAACCATCGTTCTGCAATTTATGTCAGGAGCTTATGTTTTCTTAAGAAACTTCTCAATCATCTTCCCGCTCTTGGTATCATTCTACATATTTGAAGCGGAAGACGTTTTCTTCCTCCATTCTGCCCTGTCAGACGTCGTAGGCATCATTAACTCTTTTCTCTTTCATATCATTCCATACTCAATCCATCTATTCTCTGGCTTTTATAAAGCCTTTACGACTCATGAATAGCGAAATACATAGAATTGGATATGCACCTTTTTTGCGTGTGGATATCCCTCATGGATGTCGTCCACCCTGAGGTGAGCGAAGGGATCTGTCAAAATCTTAATGACTAAAACCACACGGTGTTCTTCGACAAAATTTAGCCGGATTACTAAAGAACTTGCGCAGTTCAAGAGTCCTGCTTCATCATCATCTCCCGGCCCTTGTTCCATTCTTCGCACAATCGGCGCATCCCGATTTCTTCTTACAATTTCCCCGCTATCACCTTATCCAAGTATAATCAGTATATAAAAGTTTCCGACTGAGACACAAGCCTCCTGTTTGTAAGAGAGGTAGGAGGACCGGAGTCCACCACGCTTATTACGGGTTTGCAGTTTTTTTTATTTAACCTGTAATGTCCCACTGCTGGGCAAAGGCGTCCCCCAATTTCTTTCATGTGCTCTTTTCCTGTGCCACCTCGGACCAACCGTCACGATGCGGGTTCAAATCGTCTCGCCACCTTTTTCTGGGTCGACCTCGGCGGCTCCGTCCGTCTTACGGCAACCATCGTGTGGAGACCTTTGCCCAGCGGTCATCGTGCATGCGACTGACGTGACCCGCCCAATCCCAATTTAGCCTAGCAGCCTTCATGCCAACGTCCACTGTGCCCGTTTTGGAACGCAGCGTGGAACGAACCCTATCTTGTCTTTTGACACCCAAAATGCTGCCTTGTAGATACCGACCTTATTTCACTGGCAAAAATCTAACTTACAGCGACATCACCTGCCTAGCCTATTACTATTCCCGAATATTTTGGAGTCAGATTCCAGCCTAACCAGATGCAGCTGAATACCAGTATTTTACATGAAGCGACCGCCTATCTGATCTCCACTTCCCAGTTAGTACTGGGTAATATGATATCTCTTGGGAAGACTGGTTGCTTTACTTACAGCATAAGGTTTTGTTATTAGTTTGTTTCGTGCTCATAATACAGCTTGGGGCCTTCAGAACTGAATTAAATATGACATGACCCAATACGCTACTACGAAATAAAGCTTATATCAATATTGAATTAGGGATAAGCTGTTTTCTCAGAACCCACGATACTTCCTCATATAATGTAATACGTAGTTAGTCTAATACGATTACAAACAGATTATCTAAAGCTTATTTCTTTTATTATAATATTCGCTCCTGCCCGCGCCTCCGCCAGCGTGTTTTTTTTATGAAACATCTTCGTTTGACTTACTACGTGAAAGAATTTTTGAAATGGGATGAGTGTTTCGGAGATTACTTTGTACGTTTGTACATCCTACCTCTTAATATACCCACTACTAGCTTTTCGTTAAGGGGAAAGCGCACAGCTTGGCCGTAAAATTCAAATTTTCTTACGTTTCTTGCAATTTTCAGTTAAGGAAGAAAACACGTGGAAAGAGAATTGAATTTCGCGGATGTCAGAAATTTTCCCAGGAAAACTTCTAGCTTTTTTTTTACAGGGAAGCTGAATACTATTTTTTTTTTTGACGTGACAACGTCTTATAAATTGGTTTGCCGGGTGACACTTCAAGAAACTGCGTTACGCTCCGCTCACGTTATGCGCTCACAATGAGAGCGAGTGAGAGGCACGCGTCTCTTCCACTCGGGCATGGTTAGCCCGCCTAAGAGCGAGAGAGACAGACATAAAAAGTGAAAGGCACGCGTCCCTTCCACTCGAGCACAGTTAGCCCGCCTAAGAGCGAGAGAGACAGAGCGAGAGAGAGAGAGTGAGAGAGATAGGTATGTATGTGTAAAGGTAAAAATAAAATTTTGTTAATATGAAATTCAGTGCGAGATTCTTTGTATAAATTAATGTTTTAAATATAATTCTTTGTATAAATAAATGTTTTAAATTGTTACTATTATTTCATACTTCTTCCTACTATACGAATGAATATTCACATTAAAATTATTTTACCACTCAAAGTCGTTGTCACGTAAAACTTTCGCCCGTATACCGACTTTACAGGCAACCAATTTTTTTTATATACAAAGATACCCTACATCCAAAATTTACTGCTTCATAGTACCTAATGTTAGTATTCTATGTATGTATATCATTATTTACATTGACATACTAAGTGGTCTGACTGCATTTTTAATCTAATGTCAGGGCCAACCGAAATTATGTATTTAAAACATTTTTATGTTTAACATTTAGAGCAATATTTTAACATAATCGCGGTTTTATGTTAATTTTGTCTGACAAGGCTGCTATGGCGCATAGTAGGGAAGACTAGAAGGCTCAATGGCAAACAAATCTGCTTCGTTGGTCTAGTGGCTGCAAGGGCGACGGCTGAGAATGAGGTCCAGGGTTCAATTCCCTAGCAAATTGTTTTGGATGTGTGTCCGCGAGATGCGTCGAGAACCTCTAAATATATCATCAGATTCAAACCTAGGTCTAGCCCGTCTCATCATCATCATCATCATTTCTGCCGCGGTTGCGGGCCTGTTTGAAAGAGATACCGCGGTCCCGGAATATAAAGGGCGAGGAAGGAACATGGATGGGTTTTAGTCAGTAAAAGTCTGACACTCCCTCCCGCTCCGCCCAGAGTGGGAGAAGTCATTCTGCCGGGGCTGCGGGACTGTTCGAAAGAAATACCGCGGCCTCGAAACATAAAGGGAGAGGATGGAACATTTATGGGTTTTAGTCAGTAAAAGTCTGACACTCACAGGATTTCCCCATCCAAAATAATAAATAAAAATAGGTCTAGCCCGCCTAGCAACCGCGTTTACGACCCAGTCTCTAATCCACTCCACTATTTGTCTATCACTATTAACAACTTCCATAGCTGGATGGCTTATGTTCAGATAGTTTTCAATAGTTCATGCCATTCTGCCTGGAACCGCCATTTTATCAGTAGCGTGCGATGTTCGCGTGTTTTTGCATTGATGGTCAATCAATTTAGTAACTGGATCAAGACTACTAGTTAACATTTATTTGCCTTCCACATTTAGGCTATTTCTGCTGGTATAAAATATAATAATGCAGGTGATTTATATCCGCGTAACCGGCGAGACCCCTTTATACTAGTTCTGGATAGCCTTCCAAGACTAGCTAAATACAATAAAAGTTGTTTATCAATGTGTGTGCGTATAAATATAATAAGATACCAAGTTATCTCAAAATGTTAAATGTAAGGTTATTTAAGGATATGAATTTTTGTGTAGTCGTGGTTTTTATAGTGTCAAAGACTTCTTCGACAGTAAATGTTAAACAATTGTATCGAAAATTTTGTACGCTTATCACTGTTAAGCAAAAACATGTATGCACTTGTTTTTTTTTGTATTTGACCATCTTTTATACCATGTTTTTAAGCAAATAAATATTATTCTATTCTATAAGTTCATTTGAAAAAAGAGCGTGTTCAGCTAACAGCTACGTTTATTTATCAGCCATTCAACTATTGGGCCTTCTACACACAACATAATATCACGCCTATAATTCCCGATGGGTTAGGTAGAGGTAAATAAATTAATATAAATATCGCTGGACATTACACACAGCGCCATCTAGTGCCACACTAAGTAAGGCTTGTGTCGTGGTCACCAGATAGATTAATACAACATACTTATTATACATATAAACATCCATGACTCGGAAACAAATGTCCATTGCTCATCACACAAATATTTGTTCCTACCGGGATTCGAACCCGGGACCCTAAGAACGTAAGGCAGCCTCACTACCGCTGCGCCATTCGGGTACCTATAGCACACCCACATTTCGCCGTATTGATTATGGCGTCATAATAGTGATGGATGACGTAAAGATATTACATAGTTCGTCTTACCTACAATCATAAAAGGTTTATCAAGATTATCGTGTTTACTCTTCTAAAAAATAATAAGAATATTGTCAAGGATATGGTAGTGGAATTTTTATGAATGGCTTTGTTAGAGACCTCTAGAAATATGAGACTGTCATTTTTATTTTAAAGATTGTTGTGCGACTTCAAGTATGCCTTAATAGTTATTTGTTATACAAGAGTGCAAAGTTGTTTTTTAACCGCGTGCTCAATTTTGATGACCGAGCAAGCGAAAGATTCTAAAATTGAGTCACGAGCGCAGCGAGTGATTCAAAACTTAGAATCTTGAGCGTTTGCGAGGGAATCAAAAGAGCACGAGGTGAAAAATCTTTGCACTCGAATGCAACACGTAACTTTTCATCCCACCTCAGCGAGGAAATGGATAAACGCAAAAAAAATGCGCATTTTTAACAAATTCAGTTAATTCTTTTGGCGTCAAATACATTTCCTCGTCGCTAGATAATGAGTGGTCATTTTAGGTTTTTCACTTGTTTTCAAGTTGGATTCCTTGTTTTTAACCTAAGATGTTAACAATATGACGCGAAAAGAAAATGGCGCGCGCAAAACATATTAACCAAGAAGGTTCCGAGTCTGAGTTAGTAACAAATAAAAAAAAAAATGTATGATAAATTCGGCACCATAGAGGTAGAAGTAAATAGGTTTAATGATGTTTTGAATTCACATGCTTAGTGCACACGATGTTCTAAATTCAAATTTACTTTACCCTCATGACGATAAAAACGGCTTTTGCACTCAGATATCGAAGAGCAAAAATACTCTTTCCGAGATGGGGGGATGAAAAAGATTTTATCTGACGTGGTTACCAAGAACACGTGTAAAAAATGATCAGGCTAGAAAGGAGGCGACTGCTGTGTTGACCAATAATAGAGAAGTATGGAAGAAAGTTATTAGCGCCAACACTGATAACTAATTATAGTTTAAGTAAGCTATCAAAGAGAAGATAAGAAGAAGCTAGCTATCAGAAGCCTTGGACAGTGTAAGTATATCCTTCAGCGCTTCAGTAAAAGATAGTTCAAGAAGTCTGTGAGATTATGACGTACTCTTTCGTCCACTTAAGGACGAAGAAATAAAGAAAGAAAGAAAAAAATTGACGTCAGTACATAAAACACACAAGCACGAAGCACGTCTATGAGGATTTCCACAATCAAAGAAGAAAATAACTTAAAAGACGGGTTGACACTTTGACAATGTCAGTCGTTTCCACTTAAAAAATACTGGAGTCCACTCAACGTCAATCAAAGAAGTAGGTCCTTGAAGGAGGATGAATTGACAACTAAGTACTCTCTGACACCTACACGAGATTTTAATAACTCCTGATTTGTTATTTCATTGAACGTTATTGCAACAGGTTAAAATGTCGCAACTGAGCTGATTCTTTGAGGCCCGTATTACAGAACATCGCTCAAAACTCAAGCGTTGCTTAAAAGTTTCAACCAATCAAATGGCTTGAATCTAGTTTTAAGTAATGCTTGAGTATTGAGCGATGTTCTGTAATACGGACCTGAGAGTCTTGCGCACAGTTCACGGAATCAGCGGATAGCGTCTGGCGATGGCAGTGCTAATTACATGCACCGAAATCATGTTAAGCCAGATCGAAAAACAATAAGGGATTGGTGGCTAGATAACAACAGCCGCTTGGGAGGATCTTCAGGTTAAACAGAGCTTGCCTTGGTTGATCTGTGGATGGGTGATCACTCATTATATATACCGAGTTTATTCGTGCTTTGTGGACTTGTTTACGATACGTGTCGATGAAACTGAAAGCGTGTTGTTGTCACTGTGTTACTTGCCCATTATTACACAGCCATCTTCAAACCTTGAATTAATTCCTCAGATTTGTATTTAATTACCGTAAATATTTGGTTACTGACATTGAAATATTTCCGTATTAGGGTTTATTGCTACAAATAAGGTTATTTTGATTGTTATGCCTATTTTAGTCGTCGTTCCTAATGACTTTTAATTTGATGTTGTTTCAGTTTATGAATGGTTCTCGATTATTATTTACATTATGTATTTAAGTACTTAACCGTTGATGATGACGATGCCGATTTCGGCTGCATTTCATGGCTTTCTAGTATGGTTGTAGAGAGCTTTGGTGTGCTGCTCTTTCATGTGCTCTCAATGGGCTAAATGTCGGAGTTCCTCGCTCAAAGTTGGATATGCCAGCCACTTTACGTTTATAGTACACACAAAATCTGCCAGTTATGTTGAAGTATCTACTATGTTACAAAGGACACACCCACTGGCATGTATGCCAGTGGGTTTGATTTTCTGCCCGATGTATCGAGCAGAAAATCAAACCATCTACTTCTTGCCTTTGTCCCTATCTGGGGTCAGCGCAACACGTTTTCTTCTTCCATTCTCTCCTGTCAGACGTCACGGCATCATTTACTCCTTTCTCTTTTATATCATTCCTCACACAATCCATTAATGTTTTCTTTTGCCTTTTTCTACCTCTTCATTCATCAACACTCTTATCTATCATTCTTTTAGTCACTATGTTAGCAGAAAACCAAACTACCGTTACTATTATGATTTTCGTGGTGGAAAACCCCTGTCAAATTTTACCTGACCCGGAGGTTCATTGACATTTTGATTTACCTACTTACCAGTTGGGAACTCCTCTGCCGCACACTGGTTACATAACAAATTGTTCCATGTGGGATTTCCGAAGGGGAGGGGAAGTCGGTCGTTGACCATCGATAAGGTTTAGTAACTAAATAGCCCCAAGAGATAGGGGTGTAATATAATTTTCTCAAAAATGGTATGTAATGTTGACATAACATCTCTAAAAAGTATCCAGAAAGTGAACTCTACCGGAGACTATTCACAACTGTCCGGTAAGAAGCGAGATTTTAAATTTGGAATCTCCTACTGTCCAGTAAGTAAGTATGTAATTTACTTACTGGACACTTGGTCATCCTTCATCCCTTTTTTTTTATGGCTTCGCACGGTTTAGGTCATCCTCTTTAGATCTGCTTAGAAAAAAAAAACATAGTACCAGACACAGATTAGAGTTTAGCCATTATAACATGGTTAGAGGGAGGCTCCAAATATATATCTATCTCTTTTTGGTATGACATTTTATGAGATACATAATATATTTTGGAGCCTTAAACATCCATTTTATTGTCTGTGACACTTTTTTTTTTTTTTTTTATGGGTCTGTGACACATAACGCGACGCAGAAAAAGTATGCACGTTGCGTTTTGTACTTAGTAATGTTGTAGAAGTATAGTGTGGGATTTTATGTTTGTATTTAGTCATTTCAGTTTATAAATCATGTTGGATTAAAACTTTCCATTCTAAAATTAACATGGAGTTTCAAAAACAATAATTTGTTGTTAAACTTTCTTTCATTTTTGAGAAAAGCATTATACAAACCTCAACCAGTAAGAAAGCCATCCTGGCCTCGTATATAACCGGACCTCACCTGCGGTTCGGTCCGGTTAACTCATACTCGGCCAGGAAGGCTTACTTACTGGATTCTGCTGTAATGTACTATTGTCAACGGCTATTTCAACCCCGTTTTGTAACCGAGAGTGCTTGTAAGTCTTGCATCAAGGCCAATTTGGTATGGCACTTGCTGTTATTGAATCAAATGCAATTGAAAGAATGATAATAAAGAAAAATCATTTGTTAGCATTAAACAATAGAGGGGTAACCTCAACCATAAGTAAAAATAACATGCTTTAAAGTACTAGGACATCAGTAGCAAACAGAATGTAGGTACATAGAACTAAAAGGCTCACAAAAAGTAACCAACGACAGTCGAGCAAAAAATATAGAATCAGCCTAAAAGTACCAGGCGACCATAGAAAGCAGAAACCCGGCTAAAAGTACTAGAACACTATTAACAAACTGAAGGTTATGTAAGTCACAGAAGAGACCATAGTTACACAATCCCAATTACAACCGTTAACCCGGCAAAAATAAGAATTAGCCTAAAAGTACCAGGCGACCATAGAAAGCAGAAACCCGAATAAAAGTACTAGATCAATAGCAAACTGAAGGTCAGTAAGCCATTTGATTGAAAAGAACACACAGAACCCCAACTATATCACTGAGACCAGCAAAAAAAAAAAAAAAGAAACAGCCTAAAAGTACCAGGCGGCCATAGAAAACAGAAGCCATCATTACCGCGTACGTTCAAAACAGTTCAACGACGTACGCAGCTACTAACGGCTAACAATAAACACAATGAAAAGAAAGCTCACGGTCATTAGCTCCAATTACTTAAGAACGTGTCCACACTTGAGCTTTGGACGATTTATTAGGCATGTTATAGTTAGGTGTATCATTTATCATAAGAATTACTACACCATAGTCTTTTATAGCAATCAATTAAAGTTAATTATGCATTTTCCGTGTTTTCGGAGTGATGCTCCTATACTATGAATTTTAATTCGATTCCAGATTTGACATTAGCTACTGTCATTTTGTGAAATAATGATACCACATATAATAGTTTAGTGATGAACACAAAAATCGATAATCGAATCGATATTTTGTTATTTTGTTGGGTTTTTGTTAAAGTGTTGTTACGTTGTGTTTGTTGTTACGTTTATAGTTTTTTGTGAACTTTGAGTGATTCTATTTGATTTGGTTTTCCATCAAAATGGATCCTCAGCGAAGTACATCACAAAAAGACGTGGATGTTTTCTTGTCCCCAAGAAAAATCGTCCACGAAAAGCTTTCACTGTTACTGAAAAAGTAATGATCTGCAACGCCTACAAATACGTGAAAAATGAAATTTCTGCGCAATTGGAGGCCTTTGAAGTTGTGAAAGAAAATGAATGTATGAGTGTGTTACAGTGTTACTTTTTAGTGTACAATAAAGTTTATTCCATTTTATTCTATCGGTTGGGAAATATTTAATTTCCTGATATACTTAGTTTACGAGAGTAAAATTATAAACGAGAAGAATCGATCTGGAAATATTCCATTTCCATATCGAATAATTTCGCAACGTCACTATTTAGTACTTGTCATTACGTTGCAACACTGAAATTGTCAAATCTGGAATCGAATTAAAATTCCGAGTATAGGGTTTGGCAGTATGACGTCACGCAAGTTCTTAATGATAATGGTTTTCGAATCTTTAGTTTCAATCTTCAATAGAGTTACATTACAGTCATGGTCCAGAAATGAGCTAATAAGCAAGATTAGTAATGAAACTGGCCCCTTATAAAACGATGTTGAATCGAAATTCTTCATTCGTGGCAATCCTTCTTTTCTTGTTCTCGAAGCAATATCTTTAGAATGTGTCCAACGAGTACGTAGCGACCTGGACAGGTCTATCGTTTGCCTTATTCAGATCCTGGAGAGTGTAAGTACCTGTATTACTCAGTATTAACTGGGTTGTGGAGGTCAGATAGGCAGTCGCTCCATGTAAAATACTGGTATTCATCTGCATCCGGTTAGATTGGAAGCCGAACCCAACATAGTTGGGAAAAGGCTAGGCAGATGATGATGATGATGGTCAGGAGACTGAAAATCTAACCACAACGGCCGAGCATGGGTTGGCCGAAACAAGGAAGACATGGTCAGGTGGAGAATCATGGATGACTCTGCCTTGGAATATGATGTGGTGTTGCCCCACCAAAGATGGGACACTTGATATCGTGTCCTGCTTGTCCTGTGGACGCTCCTAAAAGTGCAAACCTCGTCACCTATACATACTAATTAAAACTACAACTACAACTTGGCAAGACCACATAATTACGACAGCTCTCAAGGCCGTCCCAGGTCAAATCTCAGCATGTAGTGGACTGGTTTAAAATACCAGCACTAAAAAATTATGACCACCTCGGATTAAGTTGTTTAAAAAGAATGTGGCTTAACAAATCGCAGAAGTTCAAAGCTTTATTTCTCGGAAACTATACCGGTTTCTCTGAAGAACATTTAACAAAACACGTAAATAAAACATTTGGCTGTAAAGAACTAGTTTATGATCTTATTTGGTAGCACTCTTATATTTTATTAGGTAATTTAGTAGATAGGAAAGCCGGCAATTATTTTCGGTTTGCTTTTGTCGTAGATTAATAACTTCAGCATCATATGATTTCCTGAAACTTCTCGAAATCAAAAACTATAAACTCGCCTGTCATTTGTTATAAGAACATAATGATCTCATCATCATCTGCCTAGCCTTTTCCCGATTATGTTTGGGTCGGCTTCCAGTCTAACTGGATGCAGCTGAATACCAGTATTTTACATGGAGCAACTGCTTATCTGACCTCCACAACCCAGTTAGTACTTTGTCAGCTTTACCAACCACAAGTTACTTACTTACCAACCAATACATTTTCCCTAACACAGTGCACAGTCATAAATTCATAGCCACAAACAGGACAGCCGTAATCGCATAATACCAATCGACGGACCGGTCATTCTTCATCGTATACCTACAGTCAGTATAGTCTATTCATAGTAAATTTACTTCTGACTGCATCACTGTCAAAATAGCAGTGATCTGTATTCTCGTTCAATTAAAGTTGCTATTTAAAGTTTCCATAGCAGTATTGGCGACCCGCCCTGGTTTTTGCACAGGTGCAATTTACTAACAATAGCTCCACCTATCGAATCCAAAACTATTGTACCTTTCAAGCTAGAACCAACCATGTACATTCATTCATTGCTCTAAGCCTATGAACGTCCCTTCGGGAGTCCCCCAAGGATCCTTGCTGGGGCCACTGTTGTTCAACATATTTATCAACGACATCTCTTCTTCATTCCGGTATTCAAAATTATTATTGTACGCTGATGACATGAAGATAATGAGACAAATAAATACCCCGGCGGATGCTCATCTATTACAGGCGGACCTTAATAGTTTTCAAGACTATTGTCTTAATAATAAGTTGGATTTGAATGTCTCCAAGTGTTTTGTCTGCTCCTTTACACGGAAACCTATCCAGATCGTCCATAATTACGCGCTTTTTGATACTGTCCTAAATAGGGTCAACACTATCAGGGACCTGGGAGTTACCTTTGACGCTAAGCTTCTCTTTGATACGCACATAGACAACGTAGTCAAGAAAGCATCAAAGGCACTTGGTTTCATTCTCCGGTTGTCCTCGGAGTTCAAAAACATAAAAACCATCAAAATATTATACTGTTCCTTTGTCCGTAGTCATTTAGAGTATGCTTCTCAGGTCTGGAACCCCAATTATAATATCTACATAAGTCGTATTGAGAGCATACAGAAAAGGTTTCTAAGGCACATTCAATACAGGGCACGCCACGATAGTGGCGGTAAGTCCCCTCTTTGAGGAGTGGCTGGAGAGGCGCCACGGCGTCCTCACCTTCCGCCTGACGCAGGTCCTCACCGGACACGGATGTTTCGGGAGGTACCTGCACCGAATCGGGCGGGAGGAATCGCCCGGGTGTCTCCACTGCGAGGATCGACCGGAGGACACGGTGGAGCACACGGTGGAAGTCTGCCCTGCGTGGGCGGAGCTCCGCCGTGTCCTCGTGGCGGCGATCGGCGGCGGCGACCTCTCGCGTCCGGCCCTGGTTCAATCCATGGTCCGGAGCGAGACGGAATGGGAAGCCGTCGCCTTCTTCTGCGAAGCAGTGATGCTAGCGAAGGAGGTGGCGGAACGAGAGAGGGAGAGATCCTCTCTTCCCGGCCGCCGCGGGAGACGCAACGGGCGTCGGGGGCCACGTGGTGGCTACCGGCCACCGTAGATGCGGGCCTGTGGACGGCTGGCTACGGGCAATAGCTGGCCGTCCGGCCGTCTAACGACGACGACAGGCCGTGTCGACGGCGCGTTCGTGTTCCACGCGCGCCTCAAAGAGATGTCAGCAAAAGAAGAGGGGCCCGCAAGGGCCGAAGCCCGCCGGGGTTGCGGGCCTGTTCGAAAGAGATACCGCGACCCCGGAACGTAAAAGGCGAGGAAGGAACATGGATGGTTTTTAGTCAGTAAGAGTCTGACACTCCCTCCCGCTCCGCCCAGAGTGGGGGGGGTCATTTGATGATTTCCCATCCTTAAAAAAAAAAAAAAAAAAAAGGCACATTCAATACCGGTCTAAAACGTTTTCAACAAATTATACCAAACGTTGCAAAAAATTTCATATCCTTCCACTATTTGAAAGGCGAAAAATATCAGATCTTGTGTTTCTGTTCAAAATCGCCAATGGAACAACTGGTGTTACCGAGTTGCTGCACAAAATGGGGCTGCGAGTGCCGTCTGTGTTCTTGCGTAGACCTCATTTATTATCCACCCCAGTGGTAACTACGACGTATAGACGGAACTCTTACATGGTGAGAGCGAGTCGTGTGTACAACACAACCTGCCGGGAAGCTGAGATTGACATTTTTAATACTAGTACCGCTAAATTGAAGAAAACCTTAACTAATATCTTCTTCGAGCGTGCTCATATTTAGTGACCTTTCTGTTTGGTGTTATATGTATAAGTCTTTTTTTGCATGCTATATTATTTATATACTACATGTGGAAACTTGTAATTGGCCATATTTTGTTTAAACTATTACTCGCTGTCTGTTTTAGCTGTAAGTTTTCCTAAAATTGAAATAAATAAATAAATAAATAAATAAATGTCACATCAGTGTGGAAAAGGAATCGACCTGTACAAGACGTCCAGCTCCATCTCTTTCTTACACTCAAGTAAGATTAAAACAGTACTGCTATATAAGGGTAGGCCATAAGGCTGACAAAATTACAGTGATCTCTAACATGTTGCAATAAGGCTACTGTTAGATGGCAGCTGTCAGATCAGAGGTGATTCGAATTTTTTGTGAAAGGACTGTACATAAGTCATGTGAACGGGCCCTAACCGCCATGAACTAGACGACAGTTGCTCTAGATGTGGCAGTGAATGACAAACATGAAGAGAAACGGACTGAAATTGTTACTGAGAAAGGGGGCTAAGGAATTCAAATAGCCCGAGGGTAATAAAGCTTGATGGAGACATACTTATACAAGGTAAGGTCAATGTCATACTCATGACGGAAAGATTTATTTCTTGGTCTATGCAAAATTAGAAGGTTATAAAATAAAAGAACGATTTCAAAAATCGGTACTTACAGAAGCGGCAAACGATGAAAAGAAGAAAATCCAACATAAAAGATAAATTCAGCTAGTTTGTCATTAATAATGAAGGACATGATAGCAAGGTGACAAACGATGGATAAAAAAAACTGGCATGAATTGAGATGAGAAGCCCCTGATACATATTAAGTAATTTCTTCTTTTTAATTCAGTTCACCATAAAACCAGTACTCAATGATAGATTACCTCCTTAATCAAAACCTATTTATCATTTAACGCAATTAGATTAGTCAGTCACCGACTAACATTACCATAATCGAAAAAGCTCATAGCTAAGATAGTCTTTAAGTTATTGCAAGCGTATAATTCTTCTATTAAGGACCTTGACGTTTGTTCTATTTCTGTCTTCATATTTCCTTCAGTCCATTAAATGGCGACACAAAGTAACGGCCTGTATTTCAAAATTATTATGCACTAGCTTCTGCCAGCGGCTTCGCCCGCGTGAAGTTTGATTATTGTCCCATGGAATCTTACTGCCGGGATAAAAAGTGTCCTATGTTTTAATCCAGGTTATAAACTATCTGTGTGCAAAATTTCATCCAAATCCGTTCAGTAGTTGTCGCGTGAAAGCGCAACAAACAAACTTACATTCACATTTATTCTCCGAACTGCTAAGCTATCGGGAGTTACACGTGTTATTGTGAGTCAACTATAAAAGATAGACATATGCTGTCTTGGGATATTTTTTATATAATTTTATGTGGAATATTTCCGTTATACATGATTTCTATGTAGCTTTAACCATTAAGGCTGCACACGCGACGGAAGCTAAAAAAACCAAGTAACTTCTCCCGTTTTCCCAACATTTCCTTTCACTGCTCTGCTCCTATTAATGGTAGCGTGATGAAAAGTATACTATTACCTGCTCAGGAGTATGTAGAATAATTGTACCAAGTTTCGTTAAAATCCGTCGAGTAGTTTTTTTTTCTATAAATAACATACAGACAGACAGACAGACAGACAGACAGACAGACAAAAATTTTACTGATTGCATTTTTGGCATCAGTATCGATCACTAATCACCCCCCGATAGTTATTTTGTAAATATATTTCATGTACAGAATTGACCTCTCTACAGATTTATTATAAGTATAGATATATATTTCATGTACAGAATTGACCTCTCTACAGATTTATTATAAGTATAGATTGTCGTTGTCGATGTAATTCTCAAGATCTGACCTGGCTTTACGCCAGTCCGCTTTCTTTTGGGTAAAACGTATGTACACCGCTTTTTTACGCAAAGAAGATCGTGAGAGATAAGGAAATTGAGACATTATTTTTAAGATAAGATCGTAAACCAAGATACGTTGCGTTGGTATCAACGAAAATCATCTACTGTATCAACAAAAACATTGAACACCCACCAAATAATGGAGAAATCTCGAGTCAAAACAAAAATCGGATGTCAAACAATGGCGCCATATTAAATCAAAAGTAATAGACAAGGTCCGTTGACGGCTTCATTTTAAAATTCGAACCACGTTTTCGCGCTATTCGGTGCATGCGCGTAATCCACCAATCTTGCCCTGCGATCGCGGGTCGACGGCCGCTATGGAACAACTGACCAATGTCCGGTCACGGTCCCGTCTTGACATTGCATGTTCCTTTTATGAAATGTCAGTCAGCCGGCGTTTTAATCGATAATCGGAATCAATTGGATATTTATTATTACGAGTGGGTTTAATGACAATCGGTTTTGATGCTTATTTGACAATAAGTAACATTAAATCTACAAAAAATCTGCATTTAAGAAAGCACACCAGTTTGTTATAATCTAATATTCTCATAAATCTCCCATCGTTTTCCTGTCATCATAAAATAAAGAGAGCCTAAATCTTTATTGACCGAAGGCATAAATACGTGACCATTACACTAATCAGCACCCATTACAAATACTTATAAACAACAGACACGCAATGCACTATTAACTTCACATATGAATTGATTTATTATCATTGCAGTATCAATGCGACTTAATCGATGTACGTTCTATTAAAATACACTTAATCATATTCCTACTGACCTATTTGATGAAAAACAATGTTCTAAGATAATTCTGTTTACAAAATGAAGCGTTGAACTGTTGTAAAAAGTAATGGCAAACAATGGAATGTTTTTTCTTCTTTACTATTCATCTGAAAATGTTATAACTTAGTAATACTACTACAAGAGAGTGTAGAAAAAGTACATGTTTTTTTAAAACAAGCGGTCGATCGTAACATTATCTATATAGATTACCTACATTATGACATCTACGCCCTTTCAGCAAAAAGTTGTATGTTTATATGAGCTTTGTTACAATTATATTTATATTGTAGAAGCATTTCTATGTCAGGTCAAGAGCTCGTGCTCGTGGCTATATAAAAACAGCCGCTCGCGCTTGTTAACTTGGTCCATAGATCGGTGACCACCGATTACAAACCGAGTTTCCCCCGTGCCTCAGAAAGCACGTTAAGCTGATGGTTCCGGCTGACACTCGTAGACCTTTAACAGCCGTTACAGGTGACCTGGAAGTCTGACAACCAGTCTTACCAAGGGGTATCGTATTACTTATCAAGTACTAAGTGCGTTAAGGAGATTAGATAGGCAGTCGCTACATGTGAAATAATGGTATTCGGCTGCATCCGGTTAGACTGGAAGCCGATCCCCGAATATAGTTAAGAAAGGCTAGCCACATGATACTTAGTTGTTTATGAGCAAGAAAACAGTAATTTACAAAGATACCTGATTTGATCGAATCCCGTGGGCGTGTCTGCACGAGGCTAATAACGTAATGAAAAGATCATGAGGTCAGGTAACTCTTTGTCTTCAATAACACTGCACAGTATGAGTAAGTGGCAATAAATCAAACATTTATCAAAGTGGTTTTAATTGATACTCAAGTTTCAAATTGCATATTGATAACCTAAAACGATAATAATGAAGTTTCGACTTTAGCCACTCAAAAATAACTAAATATATTAGAATCGAACGTTATACAGAAACGATGGTTGGACTGTGTGCAGATGATATTATCTATTTTTGTTTCAGGCACTTTACCCAAAAAATTGGGAGACACGTTATAAATAAGAACAATTCACTTAATTACGTCATCTTCCGGCTGGCTGACTCATCATATGAGACTGACTAATATAGAATTAATAAGAAGGTATGCTACGCTGACCCCTAAAAACCTGGGATTAAAGCAGAAGAATGACGATGACATAGAAACTATTGACAATTCCCACACTTCACCGATCCCTAGTGTTTAAGAACCCAAGTCGTCCGGAGAAAAGACAATCTCTGCAAATGGACGACTGAGACCTCCAATGAGTATGTGGCGTCTCCCCAAAGACAATGGCCTACCTTCCATCTTGCACCGCATGCGCACTTGATGATCACTGCAACAGTGAGCGGGGTTCACGTGGCTGAGTTTTGGACTAAACACATTTGGACTTTTTACCATCGATACGTAAAAAAAGAAGAAATGCCAAAGCCATGAAGAAGTAGTGATACAAGAGGATTCAAACCCAGAGAGGCGCGCATTACTTTGTGTAATTTGTTTCATCACCACTGCTCTCAAAACGGAGAAGCAAAACATCGTGAGGAAACCGGCATGTCCTAGAACCAAAAATACGAAGACTTGTGACATACTCGTATACCAATCAGCACTAAGCCCGCGTGTTGGATTATAGACCATTCGCTCTCATAGAGAGGAGGCCTGTCACCTGTGTCCCAGCAGTGGGAACACTAATAGGCTGATGATGATACTACCTAACTGAACTCCTCTTACGAAAGTCAAGAGTGGAGTTACTTATTCTTATAGCACAAGATCCCAATACCTAATTATCTCGTGCACGACACGTCACACCCGTTGACTCCAAGTAAAGTTAGAAAGTGTTACGCTTCACATATCTTATATTCGTGATATACAGCCATTTTGTACGGCATGTAAATAGCGTTTATGTATTGACAGGCCGATTATTTATTAAGTATTAGTTTTCGCGCGTTGACCATAACACGAGATTGAAAGCGAAAATGGTTTGATGACATCGAGTTGTATTGAGATAAGGCTAATTAAAGAATTACAGGTTTTTCTTTTAGTTTTTCTTCTGCTATACAACAATCAATAAAACAATCACTGTTTTGCTTGCACACTTTATCGCACTTTTAGTAATCCAAGCTAACTATTGATTTGAATTATCGTTACTTTATTGAATGTCTTGTTAGGCTTTTGACAATACGCATCTACAAATAAATAAAATGGAAGTAACTGTTTACAGTTTCAAAATGACAGTTTTACTGAATAACAAGAAAAAAACAACTCATTTTTTTTTGTCTGTCTGTCTGTCCCGAGTTTTCTCCGAAACAGTCGAACCGATTTTAATGTTATAAGGAGTATCTTGGCTAGTTTTATTTTAGAAAAAAGTATTAGGGTTCAGTGCAAATGAATTAAAAGTTTAAAACCCTTTAAAATTGTTAAGTATCAAAATCCAATTTCAATACGAAAGTAATAATTTCAGTTGGACAAAGGTTCCAGGCAACAGTTACAAGTAAATATCAAATGCTTATATTGGGCACTTCATAAAGCTTCACACTAGGCACATTAGGCAGCTTCAGGAGCTAAACGCGAGTTTTATAATGTCTGAAATTACATGATTCACTGCAATAAAAAAATATATGATATTCTTCAGGATATATGCTGGTATGATAGTGTTTTAGAAAACATAATACAATTAATTTTAGTCGATAAACAAATCACGAACTTATCTCTAAAAATTTCTTTACATGAGTAAAAACCATACTAAAATACATGCGATCATTCTAAATTTTTGCCAAATGATTCTACAGGCAACATATTAGCATCATAGTGTTTTATTTTTTAAGTCCAACCAATAGATTTTTGTAAATCGATCGAAACCACTCATTTTGCACTATACCAAGTGGTTGTTACTTCAGTCACTGCGGGCCGAATAGTGCGAAATGAGTATTTTCGATCGATTTAAAACTAGAACTTAACTATTTAATAATAATTAATCCATCAGTCGATATAGTTTAGCATTTGAAATTTTATGTTATATTTTTAATTATAATTATCATTGTCAATAAATGGCTAAACTGCTTTGAAAGAAAATTAAGAGGTATGTTTGAAGATTTTTTTGGTGCTTTAAAGTTTGTCAAATTATGTTTTGAGTTCCATCACTGTATGCAAAAAGGACTTCAAAATATAAAGGTTTTTTTATTTGTCGAAATTATTTACAGTTTAAGAGATACACTGCTTTTAAAAACCGCCTTTTGGACCGTTTTCAAGAAACCTCCGCCTTAACTACATTTAGCAGATGATGAGTTACGATTTTAGTCCGTAGCGGAAATAAGAAAGAAACAATAAAACCTATCTATGATCATAAGAGGCATCCAAAACCAGTAGACTTTAAACACTTGAAAATTTATTGACTGCGTTAAATAGTCATAAAATGATAATTACGAGATGGTAATTACGGAAGCTACGTCTGCCAATCGTAAATTAAAACCGCTATTTGGTACAGACAGCGACATAATAAGCTGTATATTCCAGTATAACATGGCCTCTCGCTTTGTATCGATTTCCCATACAATGAGACATCTGCATGAACTGGTTTTGTGTAGCTTTCAATAGCGAAGGGTAAATTTTTGTAACAGATAAGCCCGGTCCGGTGCACAACTTTAATAATGTTTGAGAAAAACATACATCGAACCATTTGTAGTTATACTCATGTTTGGGAAATCACGTCCTAACTGAATTATCTACATTGTTTTACTTCTGGCAATAGTAGACTCCAGTACAGTGGTTGTTACTAAGGGAAGCCGGTAGGTTTCGAGTTTTATGAACCCTTCGCTACTGGTAGCTTTATTGGTCGACGTAAATACTGGCGTATAAGGTTTGCCGGTAGTGCGAAATAAAACAGGAAAGTCTTCATTAAGGCGCTTAGACGAGCTAAATTAACAACTCCATTTGTGGTGGTTCAAACTTCGTTTGAAATGCTGTTAGAATAAAGTTCTAATCAGCTTGCACTACAAAGTGGTTGTTACGTCAGCCACTGCGGGCCAAATAGCGCGAAATGGCTGGTTTCGATCGATTTACAAAAAAAAACTAAATCAGTATCATGCTAATATATTGCTTGTAGAATTATTTGCCAAAAAATCAGAATGATCGCATGCATATTAGTATGTTTTTTATTGTTGTTTTAAAGATATTTTTAGAGGTAAGTTCGTGATTTATTTTTATCGAGCCAAATTAATTGTATTATGTTTTCAAAACCGTATCATGCTAGCAAATATCCTGAAGAATATCATATATTTTTCTGGTTTTGTTTATAGCAGTGAATCATATACGTTTAGTAATTATAAAACTCGCGTTTAGCTCATGTAATCGCCTTAAGCTAAGCTTGTATCCATGGCCTTTTCCTTAATAAAGCAACAATGATTGATATAGACGAAATCCTACTCCTTACTAATATATATAAATGGAAATGTATGTGAGGATAGATGGATGGATGTTTGTTCGATTGAACGGATTTGGGTGAAATTTGGCATGCATATAGTGAATTAACATAAAGGGTGTAAAAAGGCTCTTTTATTTCCAATTTTTGTTTTGTTTTAGACCCTACCTGGGAACCTTTCAGTTACGGAGATATTGGGTAGGTCAAGTTTTTCACGAGTTTTTTTTTAGATGATTTTCGCTTGAAGTAACGTTCACATCATATCATTTTCATATGCTATAAAAACAAATAACCTAATTTCATGTGATCGAATGTTACATGTCATATAAAATTCTTTTGCTCTAATAACATTTAGAACGTTAACATAAAATAAATTTTCAATTTGAATAATGCTCTTTTTATATAAGGTTCAGTTGACCTAACTTTCATTTGACCTAATTTTCATATTTGCTAATTTTCAGCCAAAATTCTGTAATAAATTCTTAAGTAAATACCGAAAATCTTCATACTGTTATAACCTCATCTAACCCAAACGATTCATCAACAATAGGAGGGCTCGGCGGCTGCTGCCGCGGCACGCTAATGGTCACTGTTCTAACCTAACCTAACCCAGATGAGCCATCTAAAATAGGGGGGAACGGGGGGGAACACGAAAGTAGCAGGCGTTTATAGTCCAATCTACTAACTAAAAATTATACTAACCGAATATTAGTTCAAATGTAATTAAGAGTATATCAATAATTAATTATATCATTTCATCGTTAGTCGTTTTACTAAAAAGGTCATGTAATCGATAGAACTTTTGTTATTATATCAATTGGCACCCCATTGGATCCTAGCGAAGTCTGATTTTTCAACCCAAATAAAAAGATATTTCGCAGCAAAAATTTTTGCGTAGGGTTACTTAGTTTGATGTACAGAATGCTTGGTTTACGGCTTTAGGAGGTCTGTTTACAACCTGTATAGGATACTTTATATCCAGGTAGTACGATGCCCTGCCGGGGTTGCGGGCCTGTTCGAAAGAGATACCGCGGCCCCGGAATATAAAGGGCGAGGAAGGAACATGGATGGGTTTTAGTCAGTAAAAGTCTGACACTCCCTCCCGCGCTCCGCCCAGAGTAGGAGAAGTCATTTGATGATTTCCCATCCTAAAAAAAAAAAAAGAAAAGGTAGTGCGATGTAGTGGGACAATTACAGAACAACACGCGGGGGTAAGCCGCGGGCATAAGCAAGTACTTACATTATCTCACCACTTTCATTTCCACAATCCATCACTTCAATGTTTGGATATTCACGTATTTTGCGGTCATAGGATGAGTCACCTAAATGTGTTAATTTGCTAGGTATTTACTCAGTTCTCCATGGAAGAATACAGTACTAGTTTATACAAAGTCGTTCAGTCAGCGAACTCTTTATGTGGGATCTCTGACGTCACAATTTTACGTCATCTCCAGGGCGTCTGGGCGACTAGTCGTTGTTAGGTTAGAAATTGACGTAGCATTTGCGTAATTAGATGAAATGTCACTGTTCTTGAGGAGCGGAGCAAGTTAATGCTTGATGGTAAACTGCTCATAACCTTAGCTATAGATTTAGTGAGATACCGCGACCCTGGTACACAAAGGGGTAAGAAGGAACATGGATGGGTTTTAGTCACTAAAAGTCTGACATTCCCTTCCAGTCCGCTCAGAGCGAGAGGAGTCATTTCAGACAGGGTGCTTTAAGATGAATCGGTGTCTCCTCTCATGTGCGGATTGTGTCCAACGGGTTAATTTTAGTGCGCAAAAGCGTGCATTCGAACTATGGCGAGTTGCAGTACAAACATCCATTTATCGAGCTCACGTAGTACACTCTTATTTCTCACACTCCCCGGTCTAATCGCCTCCTTGGACGTTAAAACATTACCTAAACAACGGGCTCTTAACCTCAAAGACCGGTCGCCTTTTGAAGGACTCCCCCGAAAACAAAACAAATGAAATAAGGTATAGACGTGCTTAAGTTTTAAATTGCTGAAAATGTCCCCAACGTCCATCAGCTACCCACTCTTTGCTAGCTGAAAATCTTCATGAATGCATTGCATGTAAAATTTTACATGTACATCATTTTTTTGAGGATTACGCGCTATGAATACTAAAACATTCCTCTCGCTCATTTTAAGTAAATGCTTTACGCTGAGAAACCACGCATCAGTATCCATTTCTTTACATGAAACTGGAATGATATTCATAAGCAAATGTATGCAATGTTTTTCTCTCGAGGTGAACAAAAAGAAAGTGCGTCGTGGTTTGCGTTGTGGTCACGCATCAGTGTTTCCACGTGATAAACGTAATGCGCTGTTTTCTATGCGTCCTCTGTTGTTGTAAGATGGCTGACATGATTCTATTATTGCGTTCTCTCTGCAAGGTGGTTTTTTCGTAAAATTTGCGTGATTGTTATACAGAATGTTAAGGTGGAGCTAGCCGACAGCTCGCCAGTCATCGTCTCATCATCAATCACTTGCTCTTATCCCAATGTATTTGGGATCGGCGCAACAAGCCTTCATCTTCCAACCTTCTTTTTTACTCGTTGTATCAACAGTCACTTCCTTCCGAGCATTGCAGTCATCGTTTGCGGGTATTTAAATCAAGAATCGTTCTGTTCCTTTTTTAAAAACAAAGAATGGGTAGTTTATTCTTTAGGTACACAACTGCTTTAACATCCTGCCAAAGTTCGGAGAGGAAGTGGAAATTTGACACTGCGCGGTACGTTTTATTCGATAAGGATCTTATATTAGTCGTTGGAAATGCGAGAACGTCGTTCCTTACTCCTTTATGCGACTAATGCCCGGTTCCTATAAACAACGGTTCGTTATTGGTCAAAAGGTACCATTCGTTTTTGAGTTACGAGTAACGGACGGTTTTTGGCGTTCCTATAATTTTTTGCGTCAGCTACCTGCGACGAACGGATGGTCGTTACCCACTTACCAGAGCCCTCCATCAACACGTGCTCGACCCTCCTTGCGTTTCGTTAGTACAATTAAGAATGTTTAGAATCAGAGTAAATCCTTGTGCCTATTGCACATGATATAACATATTCCTGCCTGTATACAGAAAACTTAGCTTTTATGTTTATTTTATAATTTTGCTACTAAAGAAACAGCATTATTTGTTTTTTTTTTAATATTTTGTGTTATTCTGCCACTGGAGTGAACAAAACGCGATTGAGAGCGACTGGCTTGACTTTATTCACAGATAGATGGGAGTCTCCAATGCTGTGATATTGGATGAAACTCCACATATAATTAAATCGTATTTTGTGTGTATGTATGTCTACTAACACTAGTACTTAAGACCATTGTTACTAACGCTATGAGCGCAGCCCGAAATATTATTATGCATTTCAGTGCCATAATAGTTTGAAGAATATTAAAAAAAAAAAAACTATTTAAGTAAATAAACTTTATTTCAATAATTTGTCTCTCAATAAATAATATTAATAAAGCTACTTAAAATATTCCCTATACCTAAGCCAGGGTCCTTTATTAACAGTGATTTCTTCAGACTTGCTGATATATGTATTTTCTTATTTTTCGTTCTTGTCAAAACTATCATGATGATAAACTGAAATAAGATAAAAGTAATTATTAAATAACGCCAGTGCACATTACTGTAACATAGACAAAGTTGCAATTTTGATACCTCAGCTTAGCGCTATAGGTACAGATTGTTATTACTCACTTATTAAAGAAATATGAAATCAGTGTTGCTCTTTCTGTGTAATTTTGTTCTTCAGTAGTATTTGGTACAGGCACTACCTCTGCAGTAGGAATTTCTACCTCTGGTGGTACATCAGATATACTGTTCAATCGACAGATGTTATGCAACACACCAGTAGCTATGATTACTGCATTGGCTCGTAGCAGACTCAAACGCAATGTCAAAGCTACTACTGGAAATATCCTTTTCCACACTCCAAAGCACCTGGAATCAATAAATAATAATAGTTATCTTTGGGATAGCAATAACACTGTCCGACATGGAGCATGAGACCAAGAGACCCGAGACAAGTCAGAATGAACAAACCTTTCAATACAGTTTCTAGTTCGAATGTGGGCTTCATTATAAAGCTGTTCGCCTCTACTTTGAGGGTGTAACAAAGGTGTTAATAGGTATGGTTTCAATGGATATGCGCTGTCTGCAAGCAGCCATTTGTTTCCGTATAACCCACTTTCACACTGAGCTGAAAAAAAAAGCAAATTTAGGCATAGGTACTGAATTCAATTATTTGGTCAAAGCATACTTTATCATGCTGTAATTGAATATTACTGTTACGTCTTAGTTCTGAGTTATTAAATATAGTAGCATCATGAACCAGGCCAACGGGCTACTAAATTCATAAATAATAATTTTGCATCACATACAGCTTGTATATTAAGGGAAAAGTAACCCTTTCGATTCCTAAATTCTTCTCCAGTCTGTGAACCTACAATAGAATTAAATTGTGTTTACAAAATAACAAAGTAAAAAAACTCATTATTACCCATCACCTAAGTACTAAATAAAACACATGGGTGGTGGGAATCTTATCATTATGATTTACAAGGTTTGATGAATTAAAAGAAATACCTACCTAGAAGATACAACAAAAACTTACATGGTGATGGAATTCTGATGTGTGTACCATCAACTGCTCCAAGAACCCGTGGGATGCGGGCAATTTCATAAAAATCTTCTTCTGTATCTGGGTGCATGTATATGTATTTGTTGTATAACCGTGCTATAGCACAGCTTACATCAAATACTATACGACAAGCCAAAGATTTAGATACCCCAACAAAGTCAGCCACTGATATTAGCATTGTCCCTAATGCATAAAATCTTAAAGTTAATAATAGTTGTTGAAGATGATGCCATGGTTCCTAAAAGAAAGATATTCCATATTAATGTTATAAAATGCGTAATGAATGATGGTTTTTTGGTTGTTTCAAATGAATATTTTAAGGTTAGTTTGAGAAATACATACCTGGCTCCCTTCACTTTTAAATGCGGATAAATTTCGACGAGTAAACTTTGTACAGACGGCTTATCTAGCCGAAATCTAACTTGGAATTCACTATTATCCAAGATACTAAAATGATCGACCCTCGTTTTGTAATTCCGTTGATTAGAACCACTTTCTTCATCTGATTCGGAGTTGCTCCAGTCCGATAACCTTTCTAAATCACTTAAATCACTATCTGAACGAGACATTTTACAAATATTTCAAGAAAATAACGCAGAATAATTAAAACTTTTGTGGACAACCGACCGAAATCGGCCGGTAAACAAATTGTAAACGACTCGTAACTTTGACAGCACGTTGACGTTTCGTTATTATTATAGGAACACCATCGCTCGACATCTGCGTACATTTGGGTTACGGATCGTTATTCGGAACCCTCCCATCCGTAGGTACTGATGTATCGGTAACTTATTAACGAAACGTTTTATATAGGAACGGTTTTGACATACGTCTCGTAAAAAATTTAACTGTCCGTAAGCAAAACGACTCGTTTCTTGTTTATAGGAACCGGGCATTAACGGCCCAAAATGTTCTAGACAAATCCCGTAAATGTTCATTCCGTACGCACCATGAATTACGAAATTGATGTTCTATGTTTTACTACGCCATTTTCGCAGTAAGCGTATGTGGTTATGTGGTAGTAATTTCAACCTATCTTGGGACCTCAGAATGGTTACCGGTCTTTCGGCATGCTTGTCTTCGGCCAATCAAACCACTTTTTGCTTCCATCAGAGTATCCGGTTAAACATACAGACTATATAGACTTAAATGAGGCAAACGCCAGAGCTGTCCAGGTTGCTACGTATACTGGTCGGACAAAATCTGAGTCTTTGATTCGAGAACAAGCGTTAATTCCCGTAAGTATGGGGTATCAGAGAGCTAATACTTCAAAATGTCTACACTTTACTGCTACAGTACTTAGTAATTACGCTATGAATAGGAACAGGTGGACAAAAAGTGCAGCATCGATCTGTATGGTCAAACCACTACATACTGCTGCATCCAACCTCTTTGGCATGTATTGGAATATACAACCTTATGTACTCCGCCGTATAGCCTGATTTAGTCAGCCTCGCTCTATTTATCGTTCAGGCTCTCTTCGCCGGTTCACCGGCCCCGTACCATTCACGTACTTTCTCCATTAATGATTTTAATAAGGCATTGTGTTTATACTTTCTGATGCCGCAGGTTGTGCTTCATTAATTTCGGTTTCATGTTAATGGTCGTGTATTTCTAGAAAACTGGCTGGTTTAAGTTCGTGAAGTTAGATAGAACATAGAAGCGCTGTATTGCGTGCAAAGTGATTTGTTATTAAGTCTTTTTTCTTAGTAGTGCAGCTAGTGCCTAACCTGGTGATAGAGATTTTTTATGCCACCCATGGGGTTCTGACTTGGATTTACGTTTATTATTTATATCTATAAGGCATCATACCTATTGCGTAAACGTTCAAGCATTCCTCGTGAATTGAATAGAAATTGAGAAGCGATTGTCGAGGAATTAAAGTCGATGACACAAGTAAAGATAGACTTCAACAGTGTGGGTTAGTACTTAACTCTGATTGTTGTACTGTTAAAAATTATGACACTATCCGGCTATATCACTACGAACCCAACAAAATGTCCAACTTCACGATGCATTTCACAATATTCAATAATGTGAAGCTTAGTCAATACAGCTTTAACTTAAATGCAATGGTTATTAAATCCGCATTGCATAATCACTTAAGCAAGAGGCTTGGTAGTGAGCCAGGAGATAATAAAATACTGGCTAGCTAGAAAGTAGATACTTGCAGTCCGTCCTACATCGGTTGGAGACGACCAGTCTCGACAAATGGCGCCCGTGACGTCAGAGAACATGGATGGTATAAATACTGAAGGCATTGCTGAGGACAAACTTGAATTGGACGACGAATAATTGATAAACTCTGTGGCGCATATCGTCTGAGGGTCGTCTAAAGATTATTTCTATCATTTCCACTTTATTATTTACGTGGGATTCGTGTCTATCGGTGGGTGGGTACGGGCAGCATCAGTGTTTGTAACTGTTTTCTGATATCAGTACTTCGTAAATCTTATTTCTCACCGTCAGCTCGTGCAAAACTGGTTGCTGGTTTAATTATGGATAAGATTAAGACATTTGCTTAGGAATAGATTAGAGCAGTAGCTAAGCGATTAGCTTTATTGAGTTTAGATTGTGTCAAGCGTCGATATTTAGCAATGTTCAGCCCACACGCAGATATAATTGTTTTCGTTTTTAAGACATTACTGAGATATGGGGTCACTTTTTCTACTTATTTCTTCTGATAGCGTCTTTACATGTCTTTATTTTAAACTATTTGGATTTCTGTTTAAAAACTTACGTCAGAATCATCTTCCTTGCCGTTTTCTACTTGGGGCGTTTCTTCTTCTATTCTCTCCTGTCATACGTCTAAGCATCAATTTACTATTTTCTCTTCAGGCCAGAGCCTTCCTCTTCTTCCCTCTCTTTTTGTTACATGACACTTTTAAACAAGACGTTTCATCCCTCTTCTTTACATTACAAGTTTGCTCAGAATACGAATAAAATATTTGCTATAGGTACTATATACTGGCAGCATTCCTTAGCCAGAAAATTAATATCAAAATTCTTTACCCTCAATTCCCAATCAATTTCTTCAGACATTATCTTCAACATTGACGCGAAACATCCTCATCGCTTGAAAGGACATTTAAAAAGCAATTTATTGAAATAAAATGCCTTGAGTTTTGAATGCGAAACATAGCCAATTACTTCGACAGACAGACGGTATCGTAAATGGATCGGGGTCGTAAAGAAATAACGACGGAAAGCAAATTAAGATTCGCTTTGATGTTCTTTTCGATACCAGGATCGCAGCGGATTGAGGAGATTGGTTCTTCAACAGAAATAAGTATTTGAATAAGCTGTTGCTTCTTCTTCTGGAACATTACCAGCTTTTAATGTTTCTACTACTAGAAAACACGGGTCTTCTCTCCACCACGCGGATCCAGTGTGAATTGGTAGACAAGTCTTCGAATTTTTTGGTCCTATAACGTACCTTTTGAAGCAAAATTAATCAATACAGTATGGAACACACAAAACTTGTATTTAATCCTACAAAGCAAGGATTTTCTGCAACCTGCAATTATGTAGTTGTGTATTTGTGGCAGTGTTTGCAAAATCAATAGAACGAAGCTGTTGGGTATGGCAACACTGATTGAAGTGAAGTGCTAAGGTGACCCAACATCGTTGGCTTTGAACTTATCAAAGTTCAGTGGCGTCAGATTTATGCAGTTTTCCCTAACGTTAAACTACAACTGAAAGCTGGATCATCTGCACCTGCCGAGCCTTTTCAAAACTATTTTGGGCTCGGCTTCTGGTGTAACCGGATTTCCGGATGCAGCTGAATTCCAATATTTTACATAGAGCGACTACATATCTAACCTCCACAACCGAGTTAGTACTGGGTAATCAATACCTCCTAAATCTGATTCTCAGACTTTCCGGCCACTGACTACGACTGTCAAAGATCTACAAATGACAGCCGGGATGGGACCAACGGTTAACGTCTTTTTCAAGGTACAGAGTAAACTCGGGATGTTGTGGGTGGTAGCCCATCCACGGATCAACCTAGGCAAACACGGCTTAACCTAAAGATCGACCAGCTAGCACCAGCTAGTTAAGCTGCATGTGAAAGTTGCTTATTGCACTGTTTGTAAACACCTTGTGCTTGTTTTAAGGAGTTGCTTTATATGAGACCAAATGTGATTTGGTTTACACTTGGTCCGTCAGTCTTTGAATTTTATTACAAATGTGTTAATGTTTTATTTAGTCTCAAAAATTTCCACAATTATTAATGTCAGTCAAACACGAAAGGTACATGTTAAACACACATTCAGGGAGTTCATTATGTAAATGGGTGAACTGAGTATTGTCAGTTAAACTATTGTCGAATTATTCTGTATCTTTAACCTTGGTGGAAATATCTTTAGTATCCACGTGGAGGAACTTTATAGAATTGTTTAAGTGTATGTGGGTATTTGACAATAATGTGACGACGGGCGTGCAGGTACTTACTAGTCTTGAGTTACTGTTGTTTTCAAGCATTGTACTACCGAATTCACTGAAGGTCTGCCACATTTCGCCCTTATTCTCCTTTTCACCGCCACAGCACACAATTTCATCAACTATTTTGTCACATATTTGTGTCGTTTGGCGTACAGAGCACACGCTTGCTTGTCACGTATATATGACAATGGCGTCCAAAAGGTTAAGGCGCTGTCAACACTAAAATGCGCGTACACTGTCTATTTATAACAAAATAAACGAGAGCCCACTATTACTGGACGGCCAGGTTTTAGAAGATAATTAATTAATTATAGAAAAGTGAGAATTATTTGTGAAATTACTAGTTAGCGGTTTAGGTATGAATATGTTAACTTCACGTTTTGTAATTGCAGACCCAATACGTCAAAAAAATTAAAGGCAGAACCGTTTATTGATGATTTTAAGACCACTCTTTGCAATTATTTTCTATCGAGCCGATTTTTCCCAATTACATAAATATGTATTGAGTTTGTTCATGTTTCGTCGTCGTATGATGGAAATTATCATTTTTTTGGTGTGCTGTGACAAATATTATTTTTCTTAAAAAAACTGCTCAATCAGGTAGGTTTTGTCAGCCTCTTAAGTAATGAGGTTAAATAGTGGTGGACCCTCTCGCCGTGATCCGTGGCAAACGTGATCAGATACTGTGATCGGTGGAGACAATCCCTCAGTGAATACAGTAGTACGATAGACCAAGTTAACATTGTCTTAGGAATTCAATTAATGAAACTGGAGATTACTTGGGATTCAGCACACAGTTTGTACCAGAGCTAGATTCTATAACCACTGTGCCCTTTGAGCTCCAAGTACTAAAAGAGACATTGATTAAAGTTTTCGTGTACTTTGTGGTTCCATTTTCACGTCAAAGAGCTCCTAACGTTCGATAAGATGCACTTGCTGAAGTTTTAGTCGTTTCTTGGATGTTTCCGAGCAGTAAATCAGAATCAGGAATCTCGAGTACTTACTTCTTTCTTTAAAAGACCATCTGAGATATTTATTTGCATAGGCCTCATGTGTTACAGTATATTCCTTATGTCTATCTTTTCTTCCTATCTCTTAGTTTTAATTACCACTTTGGCCTTTGAATTTTTAAGTAGGTATTGAAAAAGGTACATTGATTAAAGGTTTCGTGTATTTTGTGCTTTTCCTGTAAAACAGCTCCAAATTTTAATGTTCCGCAAGGCGCACTAGACGAACTTTCATCGAGAATCAATTTTAAGGGCTGCTGAATTTTCTTTTTCCAATATCTGGCGAGCCGTTTCCTTATTGGGCACTATTCCAATTCTCGGCCGTAACTAGAAGTCTTTCGAATAGGAAACAACAAAGTTTTCCGCATTACAAATATTATATTTAGTACGTCGAGCCAACAAAGATCATAAAAGATAACAAAGGTAGAGTTTATGATTCAGACACGATGAGTAAGTTGAGTGCCTACTTGACTATAATAGAACTATCTTTAAACAACTATAAATTAAGTATACACTAGCTAAGCTATTGTCACGATTCAGTGACGTTAAGTATCTGAACTAAATGATGGAAGTTGAAATAGAAAATTTTCACATTTACATTTTTAGTACAGATGATTACAGATTTAACATAATTACATAATGTGTAAAATGATTGAACTCAGGAATACTACCGTCGTCACTATGACTACATATAATAAAACAAAGCCCTCCGCCAAAAAATATTGCACCGATTTTCATGCTGTTTTCACCAATGGATAGAGTTTAGTATACATATATGTCACCGTAAAATTCCCTCCACACCGCGTAAGTTGACTACCATCGCATGCATTTCACGAAAAATAATGCGTTTTGTTGTAAGCAGTATGTTCATTTGACAATAATTTGATACTTTACAATATCGCTAGAGATATTACAATATAACGTGTTTAACAATTTTACGGTGACATATATAATTTCAAGCTGGTGGGCATCGGCTGGAAGAAAACTTAAAGTCTGTACTACAACAAACTAGGCATAGAGTGCGACATAGAGTGAACATTCAAGCTACCGAAGAACGTTGTAAATCTTGTTAAAAGTCGCTGTCGAAATACGATACACTTCAAAAAGGAGTCACTTGTCTAGACCCTATGTTAAGTTCAAGCACAAGACCTCACAAAATGGCCACACTCCAACTTCAGCACCACACATTCCAGATCACATTACAACACCCGCAACACTGGTGCATTGCAGGCGAAATCAGGAGCAAGCCCGCAAGAAAGCAAACAATAAAATCGCACAAGCCTTGAACCTACGACCGCTAGACTGTTTACCTCACTGACTCATAAGAGCCTCCTACGCATGCCGCTAAGATTTTAAAACACACATGCATTTATAATCAGTAATGACAGACTAGTTGAAAAGTCAATGAGTTCATAGACTCTACTACCGTTTTTTTTTTGCAGCAAAGAATCTTCCAAAAGCTTGGTAAAATGTTGCACTGATACGATTAAGTTTTTATCATCATCGCCATCATTCTTCTGCTGTTTTTCTAATTAATTAGTGGTCGCCGCAGCATGATTTCTTCTTCGTTACTTCTCTTTTACTCGTAATCTCAGCAGACACCTCCTTTCTAGCCATCATCTTTTACAAACTCCATCCATCGCTTCTTTGGTCTTCTTTATTTTTTTTTCTAACTACCCTCAATTTGAGAGAATTATTTAAACTAAACAATCTTATAATATAAAGTTGTTTATTAGTTTATGTCGAATCTTTAAGGCTTTGATAAATATAGCTAAATAAATGTAGTTTTCAAAATATTTGCGGATTTAAATCACGGCTGTTTATACACTAATGGCGAAGTTATTGCCCCGAATTTACTTTAAACAAATATACATTCTAGTGAAACCACAATAATAAAAAACGGACTATTTAAAACTCACTTAATTGCTTTCACTCCGAGGATACGCAGATTTGCTATTTAGGAATCATTCCTTATTCTTTTTTACTCTTGGGAAATTTTCTGGAATGTTTCCGAGCAGTAAATCAGAATATTACTATCTTCCATACTGTAAATCAAAAGCATCTTCTGGGCACGCCCTTTCCATCATATACCTCATCCATTATCATCGTTTTACATCAGGCGTGATCAGGCCATCTTTGTGTAATGATTTACTGAATATTTGTTACAGAAAAATGTAACATTATTTACACTGAAAGACAGCATTACAGCATACAGCAACGACACAATAATATAAAGTTACACAATTTGAAACCCTCAAAACGAAGCCACAAGAGTTATTCTAATCCGTCGCACTATTGATTTTAACATCAGATGGTCTGGTTTGTGACTGGGCCAACAAAGGTTACCTCTATTGATTGGATACCGAAAATACTGCTCCACAAATGTACCGTCTGGGATTAAGTAAAGGTAAACTCTACGGTGTTTGCAGACGTGCCAATGTTCAATGTAATGTCCAATTTGTCTCTTGGGAATATGAATATGCCCGTTTTATTTGGGGTCGGCGCAATACGTTTTTTATATTATTCTCATTGGTCCATCGTCACGCTATCATTTACTGCTTTTTCTTTCATATCATTCCTCATACAATTCACATATTTTCTTTGGCCTTCCTCTCCCTCTCCATCCATCCATTTATTTATTTTATTAATGTACTACAAGCTGTACGGTGGACTTACAAAGTTACAAGTACAGCCATAGAGCATTTCCTATCAGTCAACCTTTGAGTTAAAAATGATAACATTGACCATTGATTAATTATGCCATCCTATACTTTTCTCAAGTTCTTAAATCTAATAAGATTTTTACAACTTTGAAATAGCATTCACCCAATTATCTGGGCTCTCTTATAATCTAAGTTTTCAATTAACTAACATGTTCTAAAACTTAGAAATAACTCCATAAGCCGCAGTAAGTTCTAGTGCACTTTGGCAAAGGCACGTTCCACCGTCGAAGTTGACTGTTGTAGAGCACTTAACAATCTTCTAGAATTTAAGCTCCAGATAAAAACTTTGCTACCACAAAACTGCATTTCTTGATTAGTAACTTCTTTTGAACCAATAAGAAACATCTTGAGAGAGAAACCAGCTCAGAGGAATTAGGGAAGTGGTAATTGCTTTCAAAACATTTTGTATTTCTACGACAGGGTCGACATAATGTAGTAAAACATTTTACACCATTCCATCACCTTTATGGCTGAAAATATAAGTAAGTTAGGTAGTTAATGCATACTATGTTACATATCCGAGTAGGTGGACAGACTACGTCAGACGCACTACATCCGATCCGAATCCGATACGAACCCGTGCTGGAGTAGTCGTAAAACTGTTTATATGGATAGATCCGGCATCATCAGATTTTGTATTGTAGTGTATTTTCATGGATACTGATCGGACTCGGATCGGACGTAGTGCGAAAACACAGTGGCCGTAAGAAATTGGAAAGCCATGACACAAAACCGCCTAAAATGGAGACTAGGAGAGATTTAGAATAGTATATACTATACTCAGCATTGCGTGGCAAAGGGTTGAAATTAAAGAAGAAGAATTTCTAGGAACCCAGGTAGGTCAAAATTTATTCCGCAAACACTTCCCAATGCCCTCGGAACTAAATCACTTAGCAACAAGTATTGTGAAAACATTTTCTTATTTATTGTGAAACAAACCGTCTCAACGTTATGTAAACAGCCAGACATGTAGATACTCTTTGTACTTATTTGAATTTCAAACTTCCATACATTCATGTCGCTATTGAATTGCTAAATTGTGTATTCGTCGCGACAACTCATGTGGTATCTGATCTTAACTTTGTTTTATGGTTTGAATATTTTTCTACACATTTGAATCATCAATAACAATTTTTCCACGTAGATCAACAGTAAAATGTAGATTCTGGTTTAATGATATATCATCTTACACACCCATCAAATGCTGTGACAGAGGAATTAGACAAAAAGGAGAGAACGCTGTTGCATATTCCTATAATGTCAATTTCTTTAATGTGCCTGATTTGACTTCCATTGATGGCATTTACTAGGAACCGCATACTTCATTAGAAGATTAAAATGCTACCTCTGTTTTCAACCTTAATTCAATTCAGCTAAGAATATGCTTTCTACTAATAACCGTGTTCTACCTGCCAATGCCAGCTAATATCGATCTCCATTAGTGCGACATAGCAAGTTTAATGTCACTTTAAGTACTGTAGCCGACCTCTACTCAAAGGGTAAGTTCATGTCTGCGTACCCCATTCCCCTTTCAACTCAAATAACAAGTATTGAGCTATTCCAACCTCCAGACGCTTTTGTTCATACAATAGGGTTGCTTGATTTGAATATTCGGGTATCTGTTGTTTGGCCTCCGCAAAATAAATCCGCATACAGTTTCAAACTTTTAGCACTTCATCATTTTACGGGTGGTCAGAGTGTGTTCAAAATCTGAAAGATCCATTTTTCACTGCACGTCATCCTAAAAGCTTTTCCGGCTTGCTAGAAAATTCTTCGGAAGTTTATTTTTGTGTTAGTGTGATTTAAGTGAATACTCAAAAACTACATTAAGGACTACCTTCTACTCAAAGAAAGTTAGATGAAAGACAATGTGATGAGGAAGAAAATAAACACTGAGATAAATGCTAATAAAGATGCACAACACAAAGCGCAGCTAAACTCAAATTTTGTACAAAACATATCAGCATGGCTACAAGAGTAGAAGAAGACCAAAGAAACGATGGATGTACTGTGATGTGAGTGATGTGACTGCTAAGATCTAACAGAGAACTACTCGTCATATCAACAGTTCCATTGAGTGAGAATAATGATGATGATGATGACGACATAAGCATGATTGAAACGTTTAAAAATTGGGGTGAGGGTATGAAGATGATGGAAATTCTACGTCTACGCAAATAAAATCTGTTCAACCCTGCTTCCACATTTCAGGTTCAAAGCCAAGACGTCCTTTCAAATAAGTTTGCAAGAAATTCTCAGCGTGTGAGTCAGTCCAGTAAGTGCGAAACACCTGAACAATGACGGCTGAGTTTACATGTTTACTTAACACTCAGACCATGATGATGAATAAGGTAAACTTTGTAAGAATAGGTTGGATCAAGCTGGGAAAGGAATAAAAGGATAGTTGTTTGCTCTCGTGTCAGGTCTTCGGGATTGCATGCAGGATTGTCTGGAAACAAAGGAGCGTTAGTTAGAGATATATGAAAAGATAGTAATTCTTTATTTATTATGTGCCTTAAATGGTGTCCGAGTTTATATGCCACCGATGAGCTTCTAAATTAGTTTTACATGCCGTCGAGAATATCTCTCAGGCATGCTAGTTTCCGAACGTTGTTTTCCTTTACCGAAGCTAGGGATAATTATTACACAATACGCATATGAATCCGATAAATCAGAGGCGCGCGTGTTGTTGGGAACTTAACACTTATGAATTAGCCGTCCGACGGCCACCACTAGGCGATCACTGTTTGCAGTTAGTTATTGATAATGTATCTAGTAGTTTTTTGTCACAAGACGCCACGGGCTTGTATACATCGAAGGAAGAGTTTGTGTGCGATATCTGTGACGGAAACACTGGCCTGTCCTCTAGAAATGGAAAGACTCGGTACTGACAGAGATTTTGTGCGAAAACATTCTTCACATATTTTAATCTATGGATTACTATTGGATTGATCGTATCAAGAGCGGATAATCGTCCCGAAAGTATTTTTTATGGTAGTAATCGAAAATCGGTTTCTTTTTCAAACGTTGGCGTTGTAAAGCCCATTTAAAACTTGTTCCGATTAGTTACTGAAGTGGTACTTGAAGATAAGAACATAAGTACGTCGTAAAATAAGGACATTATATACGCACGCATAATAAAATTAGTTATCACCAAATAGAACTTTCTAGCGCAGTCCACTAACAAAGGGCTGAAGATGATTTAAAGGTGAAGCTTCCAATACTTACACAGTATCGATTCAATTACTTTATGAGTGGTTTTGCGTCATTGCTACAACAAACAATAACTTACACACGTGATTCATAAATAATGATATTGATTTTTATATCTAGTACCTTCTGTTACTATTCAGAGCATTGAAAGATCCTTTAGGCGTTTCTCAAATCATACTTCTTTGCCCCCGTGAGCTAAGTTCTACTAGTAAGCTTAGTATAATCTGGCTACAATGTTCCTGCTGGGTCACACGCCTCTGGTCTAGATTATACGACGAGAGGGAGTGGACCCAAGTGCAGGTTAGTTGTAGTCGCATGTCTTCGTTTCTTTCATTCTAGGACATACATGATGCTTCTCGCAACCAGCGCAGTGTCAGTGTATGCCCAGATGTTAGAACGTGGAGGAGGAAAAGGAGTTTATAAGGATAGTTGCAATACTGCCGTTATTATTTCTTAACTGGGTCTATTTAGCGCAGCCGTAAGGCACACATTGTTGGATTTAAGTTTTTTCTTTAATGTTTTTTTTTTGTTTTATATTGTGTGCACTTGTGGGATGTGTCAAATAAATGTGTTTTTTTTTCTTCTTTCAGTAGGTGGCGCTCTGTGGTTTCACAGTGTCGAGTTTATGTAGTGTTTCATGGAGAAAGACGTTTATGTATTAAGTACCAGTGTCTTCACGTCGTTTTACCTGGCTTTGCTTACTGGTTCATCTCTTTACCACGACATAAGCTATTCAGGCTGTTTTACATAGAACATCAAACACAATAGTAATTGTACTTTTGCTCAAAACCTTACCACTGCCTTCGAAACAACTAAACCATTGAGACGACACCGTTACAGTACGATAAATACACGCCCTACATAAAAACAATGCCAAAAACTGTTAGAGGAAAGTACGAACCCATGTTCACGCAAATTGGCTCGTCCTAAAGTAAGTATATTCCATCTGCATAGGCTGCTCGGAATGTTCAGAGTTCGTTGTCCTCCGAAATTAGGACCATTAGGAGCATCCTCTTTATTCTGGTTGTAAAATTTGAATTTAAGACTTGTCACCTTTGTTTTACGGACAGGTTCGCTTTATTTATTGGTCAGTTAGTCAGGGGCTCAAGTAGTGGGCAGCGTACAAAAGCGGTGACTCGTGTGAATGTTGTCGAAAAAGTTTTGAATGTTTGCATTCGGAATGGAGTTCTATGCAAATGACCGTTTTGATAAATGTATTTGTCCAGCTTGTGAACTGTGCAATGTCAAGAAAATGCAATGTAAATCAAAGCTGTTTTCAAAAGAAATTAAAAAAAAAACCTCGTGTATTTGTTATTTTTTTAAGGTTACTATGACAAAGGGATTTACTACAAAACTTAGCATCACAATTCTTGAAGCCATAAAATAAAAATACCCTTGAACATTTACGATAAACATAAACAGCTAATTATAATACCGTCCCCTATTACTCTTCAATCATCAAAGAAAACAGAGATAACCCGCGGTTTACATCAAAAGAGGGGAGAGGGGTCATCTATTATAACCTATTTAATTATTTACGGATGACCTCAGATGAACTGTCTGGATAGCGCCGTAATGATTGATCGGCGATATCTGGCCACTTATTGATAAACATGATTCGTTGGTTTTACGCTTTTACAGTGATACAAGGATCTTTTGGCGCTTGAATGACGTTGACAGGTGGTAAACATTCTAGAAATTAAAAACAATCTGGGCAGTCTTTGGGGACTGACGACAGAAGTGAACACTCGTTACGAATGCTACGAAAAGCGTTCGTGACGGTCACGTGAGGTTCATGATTTGTGTTTACTCAAAAAGTGCTTAAAGCGCCTAAAGAAATTTTCACTTAAAAAAACAAGCTTGGTCAGCTTTGTCATTTTAACGATGCGCCAATAATTCCTTGCACAGTTTTAATAGTAATGACACCAAATTTTTTAATGTTGGCAATGAGCAGGCAGTTTTGAAATCTTCAGACTTTATGACTGGCCACTTAGAAGGATGACGATTAAAATAAACAGGACCATTACCCCTCAAGTGCTTTAAGCAGCTTTAAAGCGGTTCAATTGTATCAGATGGTGGTATTAAGAGGCAGTACTTAAGCGATTGACGCTTTATTATTTATTGAAGCTGCCAATAGGTATTGCTCTGGTTAAGGAAGATATTGGAAGTCCAGATCAATCGATAACGTTCATTGATATCGATCGCTGATGGATCGGTATGGTTGAAGGATTCGAAATGGTTAATCGATTGACAGTATCGAACGTTACTGTCGACTGGTGGGAGTTAAAGGCGACGACATCAGCTAAATAAGCAACTCTATTTGTGGTGGTTCAAACTTCGTTTGAAATGCTGTAAGAATAAAGTTCTAATTAGCTTGCACTACAAAGTGGTTGTTACTTCAGTCACTGCGGGCCGAATAGTGCGAAATGAGTATTTTCGATCGATTTAAAATGAGAACTTAACTATTTAATAATAAATAATCCATCAGTAGATGTAGTTTAGCATTTGAAATTTTATGTTATATTTTTAATTATAATTATCATTGTCAATAAATGGCTAAACTGCTTTGAAAGAAAATTAAGAGGTATGTTTGAAGACTTTTTTGGTGCATTAAAGTTTGTCAAATTATGTTTTGAGTTCCATCAGTGTATGCAAAAAGGACTTAAAAATATAAAGCTTTTTTTTTTTGGCGAAATTATTTGCAGTTTTAGAGATACACTGCTTTTAAAAACCGCCTTTTGGTCCGTTTTCAAGAAACCTCCGCCTTAATGCGGCAGAATCGTGCATTCGAACTATGGTGAGTCGCAGTACTGTTTTGTCGCTTAAGCGTTAATCGCACATCCATTTGTCCAGTTCTAATTTCCCCCACTCCCCGGTCTTATCACCTGCAGTAGCGAAGGGTTCATACAAATCGAAACCTACCGGCTTCCCTTCGCAACAACCACTGTACTGGAGTCTTGGATTGCCAAAAGTAAAACAATGTAGGTAATTCAGTTAGTTAACAATGTAGGTGATTGTCCAAACATGACTAAAACTACAAATGGTTTGATGTATGGTTTTCTCAAACATTATTTAAATATGCACAGAACCGGCTTACCTGTTACAAAAATTTACCCTTCACCTACTGTCACCTAGGACGTTAAAACCTTACACAACGGGCTCTTAACCTCAAAGACCGGTCGCCTTTTGAAGGACTCCCCCGAAAACAAAACAAATTAAATAAGGTATAGACGTGCGTAACTTTCAAATCGCTGAAAATGTCCCAACGTCCATCAACTACCCACTTTTTGCTAGCTGAAAATCTTCATGAATGCATTGCAAGTAACATTTTACACGTAGATACATCTTTTTTTTGAGGATTATGCGCTATGAATACTAAAACATTCCTCTCGCTCATTTTAAGTAAATGCTTTACGCTGAGAAACCACACATCAGTATCCATTTCTTTACATGAAACTGGAATGATATTCATAAGCAAATGTATGCAATGTTTTTCTCTCGAGGTGAACAAAAAGAAAGTGCGTCGTGGTTTGCGTTGTGGTCACGCATCAGTGTTTCCACGTGATAAACGTAATGCGCTGTTTTCTATGCGTCCTCTGTTGTTGTAAGATGGCTGACATGATTCTATTATTGCGTTCTCTCTGCAAGGTGGTTTTTTAGTAAAATTTGCGAGATTGTTATACAGAATGTTAAGGTGGAGCTAGCCGACAGCTCGCCAGTCATCGTCTCATCATCAATCACTTGCTCTTATCCCAATGTATTTGGGATCGGCGCAACAAGCCTTCATCTTCCAACCTTCTTTTTTACTCGTTGTATCAACAGTCACTTCCTTCCGAGCATTGCAGTCATCGTTTGCGGGTATTTAAATCAAGAATCGTTCTGTTCCTTTTTTAAAAACAAAGAATGGGTAGTTTATTCTTTAGGTACAAAACTGCTTTAACATCCTGCCAAAGTTCGGAGAGGAAGTGGAAATTTGACACTGCGCGGTACGTTTTATTCGATAAGGATCTTATATTAGTCGTTGGAAATGCGAGAACGTCGTTCCTTACTCCTTTATGCGACTTAACGGCCCAAAATGTTCTAGACAAATCCCGTAAATGTTCATTCCGTACGCACCATGAATTACGAAATTGATGTTCTATGTTTTACTACGCCATTTTCGCAGTAAGCGTATGTGGTTATGTGGTAGTAATTTCAACCTATCTTGGGACCTCAGAATGGTTACCGGTCTTTCGGCATGCTTGTCTTCGGCCAATCAAACCACTTTTTGCTTCCATCAGAGTATCCGGTTAAACATATAAATTAATATTACGTCACTTCATTCTTCAGATATAGTTTAATTAACAGGTAGTAGTCTTTTGAACCTACAAGGCAGTCGCACGTTTTAAAGGGTAGGCAATCGATTTATCCATCGATTACCTCCTTTTTTTTTTTTTTTTTTGTCGGTAGCTCTGTTTCTTGTTGCCTGACTGAGCGCTTCGCTTCATTCTTTTTTCGTGCGAGGCAGCGCGCGGTCGTCTATCGCTCGCTCCATAGAAATATCTACTTTATTTCTCAGACTTTAATCCAAGTTATAAGATATTAATTATGCCCAAAAGAAGTTATACGGAAAAAATGGACCGATATTATTGTAAAATAAGAAGACTGGAAGACAAAGAAAATAAACGTCGCCAACGAATCATCGAATCGTCTGATTCACTGGAAGAAAATTCAGGTTAGTAAAGTGTTTATTTTCATAAGTGTCATGTGTTGTGAAAAATTATAATGCCTTGAAAGTAGTTCATATTAACCTGGAGGTTGACCGTGGGTCAACACGATGGTATCCGATTATTCTACGCTTAGACGGTGGCCGTGGGTTATCGCAAAGCAAACGTAGAAACTAAAATAACTACGAAGATCATTATTAACTAGTGGTTGATCGTGGATCAACACAAGTTAAATTTATGCTTGGATAATAACCGTGGGTTATTACAAAAAGAAACTACCTAATGAAAAAATTCATTAAAATAACCTGGAGGTTGATCACGGATTAACACGATGGTACTTACATACTGAACTATGCCTACGCTTAAAGAATAACCGAGGGTTATTCTAAAGCAGTATCAAGTAAAATACCTAACTTTGGTGATATCGTATGCAAACAATCCTGTCCATACCTATGTAGTCCGCGATATTTTTCAAGGCGATATTTTACAATTTTTACAACTACCCTCAATATAATTTTTTCGAATTTATTAAATGATCGTTTTGTATTTAATTGGTTAGTAAGAAAAGCGTTCTCTTTCTGTTATAGAAAACGAGTCGCTAGCGGTTTTTGAGGAAATAACGCCCATGGAATGTTCCCAAGAAAATATCCATGATGGAACAATACCAGAAAAGCCTTCAGAAGACAAAGAAGCAACACCGCTTCCTGATCTGGACCCAGATATATTGTCAGCTCTTGGAGAAGTTTCCGAGGATGTACCTAAGTTCGGTGAAAAAATTCACGACAACTTAGCTCGGCTTTGGCTCCCCATACTTCGTAAGGGGATCGAAAAAGAGGCTAAAGAGAAACTGATGAAGCAGTATCAGATTCCAGAAAACTGCACCCTTTTGCAAGCCCCCAAACTTAACCCCGAAATAGCCGCCACGATTTCCGACACCACCAGAACCAAAGATAAACGTGTCGAAAGCGCTCAACAGCAGCTAGGCCTAGGCATTACTGCCCTTAATAAAGGGCTGTCGTTGCTCCTCGAAAATGGGGCAGAGAGGGTTAAGGCGATTCAGTTTTTGAGCGACAGTAGCCGGCTCCTATGCGATCTTCACCATGTTGAGACCGATGTTCGCAAAAAGTTCATGACACCAGGTCTGGACAAGGCGTTTTTAAACTTGATCCAAGACGTAGACAGGGACGAAACCCTATTCGGCCAAACTCTTTCTGACAAGATTAAAGCATCCAAAGCTATAGAAAAGCAGGGTTTGCAAATAAAGAAACCTGCTCCAGTGAAGACAACAACATCTTCTGCCCAACCGACATCAAGCCGACCTCGCTCCCAGGTAAACTGGTCGGGCCCCTCCCGCTATGCGTCGAACAGGGGGGGGCGGGGCGGATACAAGAAGACCGGACAAGTGGTTCGCAAAGGCTTTCAAGCGTCCGCGATGAAGCAATCCTCGCAGCCTCAGCAGAACCAGACCAAATCCCGTGCTCCGCCTCAGCAGCGTTAGAGGTACATGCTGGTCGAATTCAGTTATATTACAACCGTTGGCTTAAAATAACAGATAATACGGTAGTTCTTAACTGGATTCTAGAAGGATACTCCATCCCATTTTGTAGTAAGGTTGTACAAAAATTTATTCCTTCTAATACTTTGACGTATCAAGAAGAAACTGATATGACAGTAGCAATATCAAAGCTTATTAATTTGGCAGCAGTATCGGTTTGCGAACGCTCTGAAGGAGACTTTATATCTAGCATATTTCTCACCTCTAAACCTAACGGTGGCAAGCGTTTTATCTTGAATTTAAAACCACTTAACAAATTTGTTCAAAAGTCTCACTTCAAAATGGAGGATCATAGGGTTGCGACAAAGTTGGTACCTAAAAATGGCTATCTAGCCACTATAGACCTTAAAGAGGCATATTTTTCGGTACCCATTTGCAAGGCACATAGAAAGTACTTAAGATTTGTGTTCAATAGCACGGTCTACGAATTTAATGCCGTTCCCTACGGTTTATGTGTCGCCCCAAGAATTTTTACAAAAATCATGAAGGAAGTCATTAGTTACCTAAGGCAGAGAGGTTATAGATCAGTTGTATATCTCGATGACATATTATGCATAGGTGATACCTTCAGCGAATGTCATTCAAATGTAACTAATACCTTAGAGCTGTTGCAGCGTCTGGGATTTGTAGTTAATTTCGAAAAGAGTGTATTAACCCCACGCAGAACTTGTAAATTCTTAGGATTTATACTTAATTCTGCTGATCTGTCCCTGTCTCTGCCTTCTGACAAGATAAACAATATATCTAAATTGGTTAAGAAGTTTGCCTCATTACCCAATTGTACAATAAGAGAACTCTCACAACTCATTGGAATACTAGTCTCAGCATGTCCAGCAATTAAGTATGGCTGGCTTTACACTAAGACACTCGAAAGTCAAAAATTTTTGGCCCTTCAGACACATAACAATTTTGAAGCTAAAATTAAATTACCTGCCGTCGTATTACCTGATTTGCTTTGGTGGAATCATAATATCCGTTCTTCATCAAACCACATGAGGCCTGATGCGAAATTTTCCCTTGAAGTATTTACAGATGCTTCTAGAACTGGTTGGGGTGCATACTGTAACGGTAACCGCATAAACGGCGGCTGGAAAGATGTAGAACTTTCGTTCCACATAAATTATTTAGAGCTACTCGCCGTTTTTATGGGATTAAAATGTTTCGTCCATGAGACCTCTAACTGTGCCATCTTACTGCGTGTTGATAATACAACAGCAATAAGCTATATTAACCGGATGGGTGGGATCCAGTTCCCACATCTCCACGATCTAGCCAAAACCATCTGGCAGTGGTGCGAGAAACGAAACATATGGCTTTTTGCATCATACATAAATACAAAGGATAATGTTGAAGCAGATGAGGAATCCCGTAAGATAAACGTTGATATAGAATGGGAACTATCAGACTGGGCTTTCCAAATGATAGTTAACAAGCTAGGTCAACCAGATATTGATCTCTTCGCTTCTCGCACCAACACAAAATGCAACTACTACGTTTCTTGGAAACAAGATCCTGATGCCTTAACGGTAGACGCGTTTACAATAAACTGGCGTTCTAGTCGATTTTACGCCTTTCCTCCATTTTCGCTTGTGCTTAAATGCCTTAGAAAAATTATAAATGACAAAGCTACTGGCATATTGGTTTTTCCATACTGGACCGGCCAACCTTGGTTCCCTCTACTAAAGAAAATGTTAATTTCCGAAATTATATATTTTAAGCCTAACAGAGACCTTTTGCGTTCTAATTACAGATCGCAACACCCACTGTACAAGAACCTTACCCTGGGAGCCGCGAAGCTCTCCGGGTCGCTTTCACTCGACGAAACATTCCACCAGTAGCATTAGACATAATGTTATCCTCCGTTACAAATAGCACTCTCAAGCAGTACAATACATCGTACAAACTCTGGTGGCAGTTTTGCAATACAAACAGCATTAACGTCTTTGACCCCCTCCTAGCTAACATTTTAACTTTCCTGGCCGAACAATTTAACAGAGGAGGATCTTATGGTACAATTAACTCGCACCGATCAGCACTATCCTTACTTTTAGGTGGCAATATAGGATCTGATGATAGTATCAAACGCCTTCTCAAAGGCATGTATAAGCAAAAGCCTTCAATACCCAAGTACATTGGTACTTGGGACCCCCAAAAAGTACTGAACTATGTCGGTAATTGGTTTCCCAATAATAGTTTATCTTTAGATAAAATTACCAAAAAAGTTTGCGTATTACTGGCAATTTGTACTGCTCACAGAGTGCAAACTTTGTCTTTTATAAAAGTTTGCAATATAAATAGAGGTGCAGACTCGTTACAGATTCCTATTTCTGACATCATCAAAACTTCTGCGGTAGGTAGGGAACAACCAGTTTTAGTCTTGCCATATTTTAGACAAAACCTCTCAATATGCCCAGCCACAGCCGTAGATGATTATCTGATAATGACATCTAATCTCAGACCAGATAATATTGAAAACCTCTTTATCACCTACAAAAAGCCTTACAAGAAAGCTTCATCTCAGTCCATTAGTAGGTGGATAAAGCAAACTTTAGCGGAGAGCGGCGTAGATGTGAGAGTTTTTAGTGCTCACAGCACTAGACATGCCTCCACATCTGCGGCGGCCTCCGCTGGAGTTTCTATTGATACAATCAGGAAAACAGCTGGCTGGTCCAACTCATCTCAAACTTTTGCTAGATTTTATAATCGGCCCATACTAGATGAAGGTATCTTTGCAAGATCTGTTTGCTCGCAACACACTAATTAGTAATTAATTGTGGTAAAGTCGTCCTACAGTTAATTACCTGATATTATGTATTATAAATCAGATTTATTTAGTTAATAAACGTGATTATATAGTACAAAACTAATTATATAAATACTTAATGTATAAGATTTTTTATGTTATTTAGGAATATGGAAATTAAACATTTATTTTGGTTATATTACAAAACAGCTTTTATGTTATAAAAATTATGCTCTGAACATCTACCTGTTAATTAAACTATATCTGAAGAATGAAGTGACGTAATATTAATAGATGATCAAACGAACTTCTTATGTGAAGTTCGATCACTATTATATGAGTCACTTCATTCGAAGATATAAAATCACCCTCCCAAGAACGTTCCCATCCCTATAAATTATTTAATTTCCTCTTTAAAGAAATGAAGCGAAGCGCTCAGTCAGGCAACAAGAAACAGAGCTACCGACAAAAAAAAAAAAAAAAAGGAGGTAATCGATGGATAAATCGATTGCCTACCCTTTAAAACGTGCGACTGCCTTGTAGGTTCAAAAGACTACTACCTGTTAATTAAACTATATCTTCGAATGAAGTGACTCATATAATAGTGATCGAACTTCACATAAGAAGTTCGTTTGATCATCTACTCGTCCGTATTTAATAAAAGTGAGCGTGTTAAAAATAATATGAAAAACGTACAGCGTGTTACTCGAGCGTATCTAACCGACGCGACGTATAATAAAAAGCGAATTTACTTATTTCATCATATAATTTACTGTCTATTTTCTCATTTTGGTGATCTAGATTTGTTTATTAGGGCGTGCATTGTGCAAACAAACTGGAAGCATATTGGTATCGTCTATTTAGAATTAGAAATAATTAATCTCAAGTCAGAATTGGAGTGGAAATTATATGGTTTTCCTACTCCTCCACCTTTATATTCTGATTAATCTCGGATTCAAGACAGTTCAATTGTTTTCTCTGGGACTACGTCGGCGCTTTTTTGTTGTCACTGTTAATTTTGGCTTTCAGTAGTTCCACCACTGCAATTGTTATTTTTCCTTAATTCCTTTGGGAACAGTGTGGCGGTCTTGTAAGTCTCAAAATGTGTATAATGTAGACTTAAATCAAAATCTATTACAAAGAACACCACAGACACGTCCCAGATAAGACAACAGAAGGTGAGAAAATTGATGCTCAGATCAGGATGAAATCAGCATTCAAACGGTTATTGCAGAATAGATCACTTACAACCGCTATAATCATTAGGCTTGGGAAACTGATTAGTGACCGCAACGTGTTGTCAGGTTATTAAATACAACACCCAACCACTTAGCTTCTACGTTATTTTCCTTCCTAGCGTGTTGATAAAGTTTTAAATTGAGTCAGCCCGAAATTTGGCGACAAGTTTGGCATTTTCAGAAGCGTTATCATAGATTACGTGCTAAATTGGCCGCTACCGATACAATTTGGCTGCATGGGGTATAATCGACCCATCTTGGAGTCATTGCGATTGTGGAGCCCCAACACAGGACATTCTCTCGTGCCCATCGTGCACAACTAAATGCACCCTCTATGACTTGAATGAGGCAAACGACAGAGCTGTCCAGGTTGCTACGTACTGGTCGGACAAAATCTGAGTCATTGATTCGAGAAGAAGCGTTAATTTTCGTAAGTATGGGGTATCAGAGAGCTACTCGTAATACTTCAAAATGTCTACACTTTACTGCTACAGTACTAATTACGCTATGAATAGGAACAGGTGGACAAAATGTGCAGCATCGATCTGTATGGTCAAACCACTCTCATGCTGCATCCAACCTCTTTGGCATGTATTGGAATATACAACCTTATGTACTCCGCCGTATAGCCCGATTTAGTCAGCCTCGCTCTATTTATCGTTCAGGCTCTCTGCGCCGGTTCACCGGCCCCGTACCATTCACGTACTTTCTCCATTAATGATTTTAATAAGGCATTGTGTTTATACTTTCTGATGCCGCAGGTTGTGCTTCATTAATTTCGGTTTCATGTTAATGGTCGTGTATTTCTAGAAAACTGGCTGGTTTAAGTTCGTGAAGTTAGATAGAACATAGAAGCGCTGTATTGCGTGCAAAGTGATTTGTTATTAAGTCTTTTTTCTTAGTAGTGCAGCTAGTGCCTAACCTGGTGATAGAGATTTTTTATGCCACCCATGGGGTTCTGACTTGGATTTACATTTATTATTTATATCTATAAGGCATCATACCTATTGCGTAAACGTTCAAGCATTCCTCGTGAATTGAATAGAAATTGAGAAGCGATTGTGGAGGAATTAAAGTAGATGTGACACAAGTAAAGATAGACTTCAACAGTGTGGGTTAGTACTTAACTCCGATTGTTGTACTGTTAAAAATTATGACACTGGCCGGCTATTTCACTACGAACCCAACAAAATGTCCAACTTCACGATGCATTTCACAATATTCAATAATGTGAAGCTTAGTCAATACAGCTTTAACTTAAATGCAATGGTTATTAAATCCGCATTGCATAATCACTTAAGCAAGACAGGCTTGGTAGTGGGCCAGGAGATAATAAAATACTGGCTAGCTAGATAGTAGATACTTGCAGTCCGTCCTACATCGGTTGGAGACGACCAGTCTCGACAAATGGCGCCCGTGACGTCAGAGGACATGGATGGTATAAATACTGAAGGCATTGCTGAGGACAAACTTGAATTGGACGACGAATAATTGATAAACTCTGTGGCGCATATCGTCTGAGGGTCGTCTAAAGATTATTTCTATCATTTCCACTTTATTATTTACGTGGGATTCGTGTCTATCGGTGGGTGGGTACGGGCAGCATCAGTGTATGTAACTGTTTTCTGATAATGTCAGTACTTCGTAAATCTTATTTCTCACCGTCAGCTCGTGCAAAACTGGTTGCTGGTTTAATTATGGATAAGATTAAGACATTTGCTTAGGAATAGATTAGAGCAGTAGCTAAGCGATGAGCTTTATTGAGTTTAAATTGTGTCAAGCGTCGATATTTTTCAATGTTCAGCCCACACGCAGATATAGGTAATTGTTTTCGTTTTTAAGACATTACTGAGATATGGGGTCACTTTTTCTACTTATTTCTTCTGATAGCGTCTTTACATGTCTTTATTTTAAACTACATATTTGGATTTCTGTTTAAAAACTTATGTCAGAATCATCTTCCTTGCCGTTTTCTACTTGGGGCGTTTCTTCTTCTATTCTCTCCTGTCATACGTCTAAGCATCAATTTACTATTTTCTCTTCAGGCCAGAGCCTTCCTCTTCTTCCATCTCTTTTTGTCACATTACACTTTTAAACAGACGTTTCATCCCTCTTCTTTACATTACAAGTTTGCTCAGAATACGAATAAAATATTTGCGATAGGTACTATATACTGGCAGCATTCCTTAGCCAGAAAATTAATATCAAAATTCTTTATCCTCAATTCCCAATCAATTTCTTCAGACATTATCTTCAACATTGACGCGAAACATCCTCATCGCTTGAAAGGACATTTAAAAAGCAATTTATTGAAATAAAATGCCTTGAGTTTTGAATGCGAAACATAGCCAATTACTTCGACAGACAGACGGTATCGTAAATGGATCGGGGTCGTAAAGAAATAACGACGGAAAGCAAATTAAGGTTCGCTTTGATGTTCTTTTCGATACCAGGATCGCAGCGGATTGAGGAGATTGGTTCTTCAACAGAAATAAGTATTTGAATAAGCTGTTTATTGATACAGATGTATATTTCTTCTTCTTCTGGAGCATTACCAGCTTTGAATGTTTCTACTACTAGAAAACACGGGTCTTCTCTCCACCACGCGGATCCAGTGTGAATTGGTAGACAAGTCTTCGAATTTTTTGGTCCTAAAACGTACCTTTTGAAGCAAAATTAATTAATACAGTATAGAACACACAAAACTTGTATTTAATACTGCAAAGCAAGGATTTTCTGCAACCTGCAATTATGTAGTTGTGTATTTGTGGCAGTGTTTGCAAAATCAATAGAACGAAGCTTGCCATACCCAACGGTATGGCAACACTGATTGAAGTGAAGTGCTAAGGTGACCCAAAGGCTTTGAACTTATCAAAGTTCAGTGGCGTCAGATTTATGCCGTTTTCCCTAACGTTAAACTACAACTGAAAGCTGGATCATTTGCACCTGCCGAGCCTTTTCAAAACTATTTTGGGCTCGGCTTCTGGTGTAACCGGAATTTCCGGATGCAGCTGAATTCCAATATTTTACATAGAGCGACTACATATCTAACCTCCACAACCGAGTTAGTACTGGGTAATCAATACCTCCTAAATCTGATTCTCAGACTTTCCGGCCACTGACTACGACTGTCAAAGATCTACAAATGACAGCCGGGATGGGACCAACGGTTAACGTCTTTTTCAAGGTACAGAGTTAACTCGGGATGTTGTGGGTGGTAGCCCATCCACGGATCAACCTAGGCAAACACGGCTTAACCTAAAGATCGACCAGCTAGCACCAGCTAGTTAAGCTGCATGTGAATGTTGCTTATTGCACTGTTTGTAAACACCTTGCGCTTGTATTAAGGAGTTGCTTCATATGAGACCAAATGTGATTTGGTTTACACTTGGTCCGTCAGTCTTTGAATTTTATTACAAAAAGGAATCATTTTTATAATGTTTTATTTAGTCTCAAAAAAAATCCACAATTATTAATGTCAGTCAAACACGAAAGGTACATGTTAAACACACATTCAGGGAGTTCATTATGTAAATGGGTGAACTGAGTATTGTCAGTTAAACTATTGTCGAATTATTCTGTATCTTTAACCTTGGTGAAAATATCTTTAGTATCCACGTGGAGGAACTTCATAGAATTGTTTAAGTGTATGTGGGTATTTGACAATAATGTGACGACGGTCGTGAAGGTACTTACTAGTCTTAAGTTACTGTTGTTTTCAAGCATCGTACTACCGAATTCACTGAAGGTCTGCCACATTTCGCCCTTATTCTCCTTTTCACCGCCACAGCACACAATTTCATCAACTATTTTGTCACATATTTGTGTCGTTTGGCGTACAGAGCACACGGAAAAAAATGGGGTCTGGCAAAGTTTTAATTCAAGAATAAAATTATTCTCAAGTATATTGTTTAATCTCAAGCATATATTTACTTAAGGTAACAATAATATCTTGAATAAAATAAAATGGAATTCTTCTAGATATATAATATTATTCTTCATTTATTTATTTACATCAAGAATATTTTTTTGGATCAAGACGATATTTACTCTTGACTATAGAAAACATTTGCATTTTGAAAAAAGTCATTAAGAATTCTTACTCTGAATATAAAAGGCTTTAGCTTAAGAAGCTCAGAGATTAGGGCCAAGAATAAAAATAAATTATTGGTTCAAGAAAATGTGTAAATTCGTTCAACAATAATATTATTGTGACAAAAGTTTTATATTCTTCATAGAAGTATTTACTATTCTCGTAATCAGAAAGCAGGAACGTTTTCGATGGAGAAAAATATTTTTTGTTCTAAGAAGAAAACATTAAATGTGAGAAAATAACGGATTTGAAAGAAGAATCTGAAATGATTCGAAATAAGAAAGACTTAAATTTTATCATAATAAAATAAATGTTTGGTTTAAGAAGAGTTTGTTTTTTGGTTAAGTATATGGTTGCATTGACGTAAGAATCTAAATTATTCAAGTAAAGGTAGTCAAATGTTTTCGAACAAGGCCTTTTTTTCTTTGGAAATAAGTTATGGTGTTGAACTAAGAATCTAAATTGTTTCAAAATAAGACATACTAACGTGTTTTAGTAAGAAAAAACTCCATTTAATGTGAGAAAATAACGGATTTGAAAGAAGAATCTAAAATGATTCGAAACACGAAAGACTTACATTTTGTAATAATACAATAAATGTTTGGTTTAAGATGAGTTTGTTTTTTGGGTAAGTATATAGTTGCATTGACGTAAGAGTCTAAATTATTCAAGCAAAGGTAGTCAAATGTTTTCGAATAAGACATGTTTGTTTTGTGGAAATAAGTTATGGTGTTGAACTAAGAATCTAAATTGTTTCAAAATAATATATACTAACGTATTTTAGTAAGAAAGTATATGTTTGGTTTGAGAAAAAAATGTTTTTGGTTAAGTATATAGTTGCATTGACGTAAGAATCTAAATTATTCAGGTAAAGGTAGTCAAATGTTTTCGAACAAGACATTCTTGTTTTGAGGAAAGAAGTTATGGTGTTGATATAGGAATGTAGATTGTTTCAAAATAAAATATACTAACGTGTTTTAGTAAGAACATATATGCTTGGTTTGAGAAAAAATTGTTTTTGGGTAAGTAAATAGTTGTATTGACGTAATAATCTTAATTATTCAAGTGAAGGCAGCCAAATGTTTTCGAACAAGACATTCTTGATTTGTGGAAATAAGTTATGGTGTTGAACTAGGAATATAAATTGTTTCAAAATAAGATATACTAACGTGCTTTAGTAAGAAAATATAAGTTTGGTTTCAGAAGAGTTTGTTTTGGGGTAAGTAAATAGTTGCATTGGCGTAAGAATCGAAATTATTCAAGTAAAGGTAGTCAAATGTTTTCGAACAAGACATTCTTGTTTTGAGGAAAGAAGTTATGGTGTTGAATTGTGAATGTAAATTGTTTGAAAATAAGATATACTAACGTGTTTTAGTAAGAACAAATATGCTTGGTTTGAGAAAAAAATGTTTTTGGGTAAGTAAATAGTTGTATTGAATCTAAATTATTCAAGTAAAGATAGTCAAATGTTTTCGAACAAGACATTCTTGTTTTGTGGAAATAAGTTATGGTGTTGAACTAGGAATCTAAATTGTTTTAAAATAAGATATTCTAACGTTTTCTGGTATGAAAATATATGTTTAGTTTAAGACGATTACACGAGCTAAACGCGAGTTTTATAATTAGTAAAAGTATATGATTCACTGCTATAAACAAGATCAGAAAAATATTATGATATTCTTCAGGATATATGCTAGCATGATACTGTTTTGAAAACATAATACAATTAATTTGGCTCGAGAAAAAGAAATCACGAACTTACCTCTAAAGATATCTTTCAAACAATAAAAAACATACTAATATGCATGCGATCATTCTGATTTTTTGGCAAATAAATCTACAAGCAATATATTAGCATGATACTGTTTTAGTTTTTTAATCCAATCAAAAGTTTTTTTGCAAATCGATCGAAACCACTCATTTCGCGCTGTTTGGCCCGCAGTGGCTGACGTAACAACCACTTTGTAGTGCAAGCTGATTAGAACTTTATTCTAACAGCATTTCAAACGAAGTTTGAACCACCACAAATAGAATTGCTAATTTAGCTCGTATAAGCGCCTTAAGAAAAGTTTGTTTCTGGTTAAGTATTAAATAGTTGCATTGACGTAGACACTAAATTATTCAAGTAAAGGTAGGTACTCAAATGTTTTCGAATAAGACATTTTTGTTTTGTGGAAATAAGTTATGGTGTTGAACTAGGAATATAAATTGTTTCAAAATAAGATATACTTACTAACGTTTTTTAGTACGATAATGTTTTGATCAGATTTTTTTAATGCCGGGTCACATTCTTACTGTCAACAAGTTTTTACACTGACAGCCGTACCTATACACGTTGTATAGCGTCTGTATTAATAGTTACACAACGATTTGTCTTCTTCTCTCGAAAGTCAAATTACTGACGACTGAAAGAGAGAAATCAGTGTGTAACTATAAATTATTCACCTGCTATGCAACGTTTATTAGTAAGGCAGTGAGCAAAGAAAGCCCATAATACCTAATCTAATCTGTTTTCGATCATCTTTTGAATGACCTTTCAATTGTAGCCGTAGCCTATGGCATTGCCAACAAAACTTATAGGGTTGTTTTCACCTTTTGTCGCTGCGCTTGCGAATCCGCGTAAGAGCAACTTGTTAAGACCGCGTATTTACTTTTTGGTCATTTTACAGGAGGAAGAAAAAACTTAATATCTCAGCGATTTCAAATCTTATTACCGACTGAACTTAACAGCTAGTTCTTTACAACTGTCTTTAATGGAAAATAACGTAAATTTACTCGTAGTTGGCTTACATTTTGTGTAGTCACTTACACGGTTTTTTTAACTGATTACAAAATAAGTAGATTTTTATTGAAGGTACGTGTTTTTGAAATAAAATAATTTACGAGTGTTGTATTTATTATTCGAAAAATCAAACCTGAAACAATATAATCTAACAAAAATATTATGTACTTATTTATCATCGAAATCAGTTTCGTTACAAAATTATTTCTATTATGTGCTGTACAACCATCTGGAAATATAACAACATCCTTGCAACCATTATCCAGTAATTTAATTTAATATTAGTCAGAACCATTAAATTAAAACAGAATTACATGTAATTTAAATATAGTAGCATACCTAAACACATTACAAACGAAAAATAACATACATAAATGGTGGTTATTCACGGCAAAATAATTATTTTCGGGAGGGCACACTAGGTAATCACGTCGGTGCCTTATTGGAACTTTGATCTTTTTTAGTTTTTTGCCACCGACTAGGCAGGCAGGTAATAAACACTGCTCAAAAAGCCGCAGGCTAAAGTGGGGCTGGGCTGGCCATGTCTGCCGTATGCCTGACGAGCTGTGGGCCAAAATAACCAAAATGTGGAGCCCTGATACAACCAAAAGGCGACGCGGTAGACCTCGCAGGAGATGGCGGGATGAGCTAGACAAAACCAACGACCAGTGGCCCACGTTGGCCCTGGATCGAAAAATTTGGAAGTCATGGGGAGAGGCCTTTGCCCAGCAGTGGGATGACACAGGCTAACAGTAACGAGTATTTAGGTTGCTTCAGCTTTACTAAAGTTTGTTTTTATCTACCTATTAGGTAAGGAAGAATTAATACTATGTATGTACCTACCTAAGTCAAAAGGTACATGCTTACTTATTTTTATTTAAAAATAATATTTTTACAATAACGTGCAAGTACCTCTATTAATATCTATAAATATCCTACATAGAACTATTACACTGCCGCGTATCTACATAATTACCTATTTTTCGAGAGCCACATTTGTGACAAATGGACGGACCGAAAAACCCTAATAGCAGGTACCTATTCCCTTCCATAATCCAAAAAGAATTAGGTACCTACCAGCTAGGCCTACTTAAACATCTGAAATTATGTACAGCCTACGTAATATTTATTGCTATGGCAGTGCTAAGTACCTACCTATGGTATGTTGGTAACTAACTACCTACCTAAGTACCTACCTATTTAATTTTATAACAATATAAAAATGATTATCAAATGTGAAGCCTGATTGCTGACCAAAACTTAATTAGAAAGGTACATAAGGAGACAACGGAAATAGGTTTTAAAGTTTATAATAAACCCTCATTTTATTCCCTGTAATATTGTCGAAATTTTATAGGTACCTACAAGTCGTAGGAAAGACAACAAACTCGTACAAGACTTTTAATCTACATATACCTAATTAATACCTACCTACGTGAAGCAAAAAATTTGCTTAGGTAGGTTGGTACCTACCTACCCCTTTTTACGAAAATTGCGCGGACGGAGGAGTATGAATTTCGCACACTTAAAGTTTTTAAAGAGAAGCAGTGCAAAATGCTAATATTTTTATGTACCTACTTATAAAAAAATCGAAAAGCGAAATCTGAGATTATAGAAGTAGGTAGGTATAGTCTTTGATAATAGAACCTTATCAATGTTCAAACTTATAATTTAAATTAATTATGGTCGAATTTCGACAACTGGGCGACCAATTAGCACCAGAACAGTACCTACATCTTTCAAGAATCACGAATTTGATTTAAGACTCGTTATTCTTAAACCAAATTCGCGTTTTTTGAAAATATGCTACGTCACAACCGTCGTCAACAAAAAGGTTGCAATTTCACAAATTGTTTCCCCAATTTTTGGGAGTATGTTTATACCAATCTGTTTTTAGAGGCACGATGTTCGATCATTAGTAGTGTATGAAATAAAGTAGGTACAAAAGCCATTCGTTCCGTTTGGTTGTAATGAACTTAAATAATATAAAAACTATTTGGAGAACTTAGTGGAAAATACCTTAGTATTTCCACCAAGTTCTCCAAATAGGTTTTATTTTTTATTTTATTTTATTTATTAGATCTACCAACAATTGTTTACACTAATTTACAAACAAAAATAAAACATGCCTTTAAACTCTACAAAGCGCAACAATTACTTAGAGGTAAACACCACATGGACAAAAAAAAACAATAATAAGTAGTTTCATACGTTACTATCATTAACCTCTACCTACCCCTATCTACTCCAGGTTTTTTTATTAATAAAAGCATAATAGTTATAGCCTATGTAGGTATAACTATTTTTATCACCATTACAAAAATAAATTATTACAAAATGGAAATCAAGAGTAATCATGGCATTGTGGTAATAAAATAATGCTGGTAGGTGCTCTTCTAAACTACTAAGCAATCTTGCCATAACATTATTTTAAAAGTAATTTTTAAAGTAAACGTAGAGTATGATTAACGTTACTCAGACACCGTGAAATAGGTTTTATGTATGCATAATGTTATTAATAATAAATTTCGTAGTAAGTCGGAAAAATAGTGGACGTGACAGATTCGGCCTTATTTTTGGTAAATAACATTTCGTAGCAGGCAACACACTTTTTGTCTGTGTACTCTGTGGACTTGGATTTGGATGTGCCGGCGCAGTGCACTGTCAGTGCACATTACCGGCATTACGTCTTCTGCAAGTGTCAGTTCGTTCGTGGTGACTCTGTCGAGTGATTCTTTTGCGTTGTTGGAGATTGTGTTGTGTTGTGTGTGCTTAGGTAAGTGTTTAATTATTGGAATATACATCTAATTAAGTTATTGCATTTTAAAGATCGACTAACACACGATGAATGACGGCACCGGGGCCGGCTAGGCGCCATGTTGTGAGCAAAAATCATCTTACTTGTTTTACTACCTATTTACCTACCCATAGTTAAATAACTCAATGTACCTACCTATTCGGTTCGATTATGGGTGCACTAATTGTGAAATGATAGGCTGGTAGTAGGTAGATATGCGAAGCGGTAGACATTTCGCGGTTCCCTTACGAATTCTGCTCAAAAAAATGCTTTGCGCTTCAATGTTCAAATTTACCGGTAGGTACCTACCTACCACGCAACCGCATTCCCGGCATTCTCTTCTCACTGTGATAGGAAGCTGCTTTTTACGTCCAGAATCTAGGCAGACCCGGCCGGTAGATGTAGGCATCTAGCTGGTGAAAATACCACCAGCCGCCTGACCGCCAAGTTTGGTGAAGTTCACTGAGCCTATGCAACTTCTGATTCCAATCTGGTAGGTCAGAATCAGAGGTGTGTAAGCTCGGTGAACTTCACCAAACATGGTGGAAAAGGCTGCTGGACTGCCTTTCACGTTAGGTATGTCTCTGGGTGATGGAAAATGTAATCACTACCTAACTTAATGAGCATGAGGTTATTGTTACTTTAATAAAGGCTATACCGTAGCTACAATGCTAAACCTGCTGAATGTTTATCCTACCCGGCTGTTTTTTACATACTTAGTTAGGTACTAGAATAATCACTAATTTATGTTCTGTCTATTTGCAGATTTAAATCAAAACCTGTATCAGCATACCATATTATCTTTAATAACATAATATAGAGGATTTAAAATGGAGTTGCTTCTTAGAGAATGGAATATCCCACAGGATATAATTACAAATTTCAACGGTAGGTGAATATTTATACTTATAAACATTTTGTCCGGAAAAGGCCATCAAGTGAGTACTCTAACTGTACTAATAATATTACTATTCCAAAAAGAAATGTACAAAGTTGTAAATAATAACAGATAAATTCATTTAAACACAATTTTAATGTGTTAATGAACTTTAGCCGGTATAATTAAGATACATTCAGATACATCAGCATTAGGGCTTGTTTGAATGTTATAAAATTTAGGTAATTAGTATTTTGTTTAAACTTGTCTAGTGATTATGGAAATTTTGTTTTAGAAAATGATGTAACTGTGGATCAATTAAAGGAAATCAATGACAATATCCTGAAAGAACTGTGCCCAAAGATTGGACTAAGAATAGAACTAAAAAAAAAAATTGATGAGTATTTAGTAGCGACCAGCACAGTAAGTTACCTACCTATTGAATATTCTATTATCCTGTTTATATTATGGGGTTTTCTAAGGGGACAATTTGGCATCGTATCTTTGTATGTATGTAGGTACATACGTATAAATATAAAACTTCGTCAAAAGTCAGAGGGGGGGGAGAGGTCGAGAGGTATTTTTTCAGTTGGTCGGCCAGGTCCTTTGCTTTTTCTTGTTTATTTTTTTTTGTAACAAATTAAGTACCTACCTTAGTTTAAAACAGTTAGATTTAAAACATCAAAGCCGATCTACAGGCAAAAACTCCAAGTCAAAGCATTTATTTCAATTAGACCATTACGGCAGTTTTTAATGTCAACAATACAAAAAAAAAACTACAGTCACAGTCACAAGGCATTATAACTTGAGAAAGTACTGTAGGTGACCATTCTCTAGCGTAGATCTCTATGGAGAAGAACGGCTTTCTTACAATTATTACTTAAATGTTTTCAGACTAATACAGTAACAAATAGCAGCATCACTGCTCCTTATCTATTCACGGAGAACGAGGACCTGGAAGACTTACAAGATATCCTTACAGGCGATATTTATGTCCGACCAAATTTCCCTGATTTTGACCTCAAGACGCTTCTAACAGTAACACCATGTGGCAAGAGTATATTAAATTATTACACTGCAAATAGTACCTTGACAAACAAGCACCGAAATCAACTCACTGATATCATTGTTAGACATCTCTTCACACGTGTCGTAAATTAGTAAGTACCTACCAGTACATACTCGTTCATTCATTTTCCCACTATACTTTTATGTGGTTCTTTGAGCACAAACTGGGGGAAGCAATAAAAGCATATCCCTTCTCTTAATGGACCTTGTGGATGGAGAGGGCCTAAGGATCATTTATTGTGGCATTTTAGATAAACGGGAAGGCAGTATGTATTCACTAGCTGATGATGATAATACTATGTTGTATGCTAGCTGACCTGCAAAGCACGAAACTAATAAGTTCTAATCTAAAAAATATTTTTTATCATTCTTAAGATTCCGAAGTCCAACAATGAACCCTTATACTTAGATTTATTTTTTACCTATTTCAGTAAAATAACATATGAAGAATACAACATTTTAACCGCAAAAATAATAGCTTTATTTCCATTTGAAAACACTGGCACATACTTTGTACCACCAATTAAAAAAAGACAGTCCATATCCGGTAAACCTTCATTTGCTAAAGGCAAGCTGGTTGATAAAATTCGGAATACCCTGTATAAGTCTGGTGAAAAGAGAAAAAAATCAACATCAGAAGAGAATGTCATTCCAAATAAAACAAAAAAATATGAGGAGTTGAAAGGTTTTAAATGATTACTTGACCTACATAAATAGTAGCTAGAGTAGTTACTTGTCTGTATACATGAGATGGCGAATTTTTGCAAAATGTGTGTAATATTGTTATTAATATCTAATTATTATGTAGTCGGTAGTTAGGTACTTAATAAGTAGGTAAGTACTTTGTAGAAAGTTATAGGGTAAGCAGTAGTGCCCTGTCAGGTAGTTTGCTTCAGTAATACCTACAACCAATTTATTTATATCTGTCTTACATATTGGCTAACATAATTTTTCTATATTACAGAAGATCACACAGACCAAATAATTTTTCTTAAGAATAACAATGAGCCATGGAGTGAAATCATGGACTGTTGGAACAAAACATTCAAAGTGAGGCAGTGTAGCACCAACAACAACATTTCGGATTTTATTGATGAGTGGAACATTTTAAATGATCCAAGGAGTGATAGTTTGGTAAGTATTTTTTTTTTGTACAAAAAATACAAAAAGTTTATTTTCTTTCACATTTTTTTTTAATTTTCTTAACAGTAGGTACCTATTTGAAACCGTTATTGGCTTAAAGTTGTATTTATAAGATACATTTTGTACAGCTATGGGTTTTGTTAATAAATAAAAGTAGTTATGTATTTACAAAAAAAGTACCTATAATATGAATATCAGAGCTTTGCTTAGTTTGTTTATGTTTATTTCTTTTTAGATTCACATTTTCATTATTGTTATCTAAAGCTGTTCAATGTTTCACTGTTCACTAGCCAATTTGAATCTACATTTACTGGAATTTAGGGCTAGATAGTGTTGTGTGGATTGCCCACAAATATTTTTATTTGTTTATGTTGGTCCAACTCCAGCATGCCAAATACGTTTCTGAAAAATTGTTTACGTTTCTAGATAAACCTGGACTTTGAAAGACTGTATCCTGAAAGATCAACATGCTTTTTCAGGAATTGGAAATGGTTTATTAATAAAATCATCAGCCTCAAATTTGGAGAATCAAAAGATGACACGTTGAGTACTTTATATGAAAGTATTCAAGAGCAGCCTGATGATGGTAATAAACAGTTTTATTTTCATTTATTAGGTTTACCTTCAGCGTCACCGTCACTATTCTTATTTATATTATTTACGTTACTAGCATCCGCTCGTGGCTCCGCTCGCATGGTACCTACTTACTTCAAAATAAATCACCTGTTTTATACATTTCAGATCTAAAAGTGCCAGATCAAATAAAACTGTTGTCCTACCTGATTCCCCCGAGAGGAAGACTGAACAAGCGTAGAAAATTTTCCACATTAGAATGCGTCGAAAACTTCATAATTTACGTCCAGGTAAATATATTGGGGTACTATTTTATTAAGTTGAATGGTATGGTATTTAATATCTATACCTCGCGGACTCACTCGCGGTTACGTAATTTTATGGAATGTTTTGGTTTTTTCCTGGATAAAGAGTAACATCTGTTAACCAGGGTATAATTTACATTCATACCAAATTTCATCCAAATTTTCAGATCAGATTCAATCACAAGCTTTCCCATTTATAATATTAGTAGTAAACACGCGTGCTTTGTAGGTATGTTCATCAGTTTTGCAATTTTTATATGTTTGCTATTATTTTCAGAATCCTGGAGATATACAAACGAAAATTGATGAAGTAAAAGACAAGGCTCTACGCAGCAAGCAAAGTGTTCAACCGTACGTAATTAAATGTGGTGCTGCCGATGATGGTAACGATATCTATTATTTGGTAATAGACAAGGTTATGTGGAAGTTTACCTCGCCAATGAAAGCTTTTGACACATTGTTCAAATCATACCATGCGCTTCACGCCACATATCCAGCAGCTGCTGCGCATTTATACGTGCTGATTCAGCGTTGTGTCTATCAAATAGAAACAAAGTATGATAAGATAGTACCATACATCGCAGATTTGTTGTCGCTTGCGAAAATGTAAACAAAATTGTTGTTTAATCTTGTTGAAATTAACTATAAATAATTGCACGATGAAGTGCCTTGAATGTCGCAACGAATATCAAGATTTTCAGCAATACTTTGTGCATTTGCGTTACGCGCATAGTATTGTTAATTATTTTAAATGTCCTGAAGAAAATTGTGCCAGGTTATATCACTCTAAGAGTGATCTAAAGAAGCATTTAACTCATTATCATGAAACCTCGAGTAGCAATCTCGTCTCGGATGCCAATGTATTTGATGTTAGTGGTAAAGCAAACTGTAATTCCGGTTCAACGTCTGAATTAACACCTTTGAATGAAGCCCCTAAATTGAATAATAATACTAGAAATGAAACCTCAAATTTATCTGATTTTCAAATAGAAGTCGATAATGCGTTACTTACATTTATTGCAAAATTATATAACATGTCCAATTTGCCAAGAAGTGTTATCCAAAATATAATTGAAATCGTGTCTGAGCTGTTTATATCGGAGCCGTTTAACATTATTAGACAATCCCTAATAATGTCAAAGAATGATTTGAATAATGATAGTTTGCTGATGTTATCAATACTTCAAGATTCGTTTAAAAACATCAATACCGATTATAAAAGAATAGAACATTTCAAAAAATTAAGATCGTATGTCAAACCTATTAAAAAAACCATTGGTGTTTCCGAAGATAGTAATCGTAGGAATAACACTGTTGAAATGGTAATCAAAAATAGATTTTCTTATTTTATACCTTTGCGTGACACTCTTAAGGAGTTCCTCGAAGCAGCAAATACATTAGAAATTATAATTAACTACCAGAAAAAAGTAAGCGAAGAGAAAGATGTCCTTAGAAACATAATAAATGGCACATCTTGGCAGGATACAAAAGAAAAATGTAATCACGGAACCATTCTACCTTTGACAGTGTATTATGATGATTTTGAATCTGGCAATCCACTAGGCAGTCACGCTGGAAATCAGAAAATAGGTGCTGTATATGTAACTATATCTACAATACCACCACAGTTCTGCAGTCGTTTAGATAATGTCTTACCAGTTCTTTTGTTTTATACACAAGATAGAAACACTTTTGGTAATGAACCTGTTTTCAGACCGTTACTTAAAGAATTAAAGTTTTTACAGGAGGAAGGGATAAACGTAAAATCTAAGAAATCTAGTATATGTGTTACTTTTTGTGTAGCCAATATTTCAGGAGACAATTTAGGGCTTCATTCAATTTTAGGTTTTCACGAAAGTTTTTCTTCCAATAATTTTTGTAGATTTTGCACAGTACAAAAAGAGCAAACAAAAACTGACACCAAAGAGCGATCTGAATACATTCGTAAAAAAGAAGAATATAATGCACATTATACTAACAAAATTGGCGTTAAAGAAAAATGCATATGGCATGATTTAAATTATTTCCATGTTTACAACAATTTCACGTGCGATGTTATGCACGATTTGTGTGAGGGCATACACCGTTATGACATGTGCTTAATAATCAAACATTTTATTGATAACAATATTTTTGATTTGGACAACTTAAATTCAAGAATAAAATACTATACTTATTTAAAGTCTGAAAAAAATTGTCCTCCACCTGTCACAAAACAAAACTTGTTAAATGGCAAAATAATGTTTTCGGCTTCTGAGATGTTGTGTCTTGTTCGTAATTTTAGGTACATAATTGGTGACTTAATTGCGGAGCATGATCCAGTATGGAAACAATATTTAACTCTGTTAGAAATTACAGAGATATTAACATCTCAGATTTTCACTTCACACTTGATTGATTACTTGAAAACTTCAATCGAAGCTTACTTGGAAAATTTAATTCAATTATTTAACTGTACATTAAAACCGAAACATCATTTTCTCCTACATTACCCAAGAATAATACAAAAAGTTGGTCCACCAATATTAATAAGTGCCTTTAAATTTGAGGCTAAGCACAAAGAGTTGAAAAAAATAGCACAATCAATAGCTAGCCGTAAAAACTTGCCACTAACACTTGCAACAAGACATCAATTGACGAATAGTCATAAATTACTTGTTAACACTGGACTTACTGATCGCTATTTACACGGAAAAATATTAAAACTAAATAATATGACAGAAATTGATGGTGATGTTTATAATTGTGTTGGTTTTATAGAGATTAATGGTATAACATATTGTGAAAAAAATGTTATCTTGTATAGGTATGCAGTCCAAGATCTACCATTATTTTTGAAAATTGAACAAGTGTTATTTAATCTGATAAAAGTAAAATTTACTTTAAGTGTAGAGTTCTTAAAACAATTAATTATTCTCCTCATTACATGGCGTTTTTGGTCAATTGTACAAGTAGTTTTGAAGTTATTTCCTTACAAGATTGCTATAGCACAACACAGAATATAATTCATAAAATAGGTATGAATCAATATGTTGATTTGAGAAGTTGATTCATTATTAATGATTATTAACAATACAAAATGGAACATATACAATACGGCCAGCGGATCTTGGCAGTTCTGAAGTGAGTCATTGGTGCGAAAATGGCCAATGAATGACTGACGAAAGATTCGCAAAACGGCTAACTTCAGACCCGGCCAAGATCAGCCGGCCGTATTGTATCTTGTGTAGATATGAACGAGAATAGCTGTTTGTTACAATTTTAAGATTGAATTCATTTTTTTATAAGAATTGATGGAATCTTAAATAGCGACGTTAATCTATCTCTAAAGTACTAGAGTAAGCAATAGTGTATAAGTGAGAGGTAATGATTTACGCTGCCATTTCAGATTGTTTTTTTTTTATTGACGTGCGTGGGTTATAGCTAAAGCTTATTATGTGTAAATAATATTCAGGGGTGGAAATTTACTAACCAATATTTGCATAATAATCTGATGGTATAATAATAACCTGCGCCAATAGAGGAACGAACTAAGTTTCGTTTCTTTATTGAGGCGGGTTATATAAAGTAAAATTCACATAATGAGTGATCATAAGTATGTTTATTGGCGGCCATAATATTACCGTCATCAGTTTATAAAAAATCGCAAGTAGCGATGTTGTGTGCAACACGGTTGAGCAAAAACATACTTTTGATCCAAACAAATTTGCCTTCCAAAAAGTTTGCAAAAGTATGAAAATCAGTAAGGCAAACTTTTTGGTAGAAAAACGTGTTTGGATTAAAATATTTTTTTTTACTAAACTGCAATATAATGTTAAAATGTATAAAGTTGTCAAATACCTACCCAAATAACACACAAAATAATGTTAAAATGTATAAAGTTGTCAAATAACTTCAAAATATTATGAATAAGCGATTATGATTAAATTAAGATATTAACATTATATTTCAGTTGCTATTGATAGGATTTGACAAATATTTTTTATGACTATAAAAATGTGATAGTAGGCGGGTTGCCAGCACCTTAAGATTAAGAATGATCATGATAAAGCGATATTATCAAGATATTAAGTATTGTATTTAAGATGATAATTACTGAATTACTAGGTACTCGTATTATTACGTATAAGAATCTGATGGTATAGGTCCAATAAAGAAACAAATCTTAAATGGCGGCGCTAATTTATACTTCTTACGAGTGCAGCTAGGCAGCTAATGTAAACAATAGTTTGCGATGTCCCCTTAAGTAATATTCACAGTAATAACATTAGGTAATATGATTAATACCTAGAATATATTTAAATAAAATTATCAATACTTTTGTTTTAGGAAGTTTATTTTTTAATAAATGATTTCATAGAATTAAATCCATTGTATTATTTTATCTATTATTAATTTGAGTACCTCCCACTTATTTACCTACCTCTATTTACAGGCATGAAATAACACGCGGAGATCAGATTGAAAGATGTGATGGTGCATCAGACTCGAAATTCTGTAAGTGAGTTTTAGTGCTTTTTCTTGTTCATTTTATGTTTCAAATGGTACTCAATAATCATGGTATTTTAGTGAAGCCGTTTCAGTTCTATGTACAGATTCAAGTGCTTTGTTAAATACGGAGTTAAGGTTGTCTTAATTGAATTACAATAGTCTTGGTTCAATGCTTAAGATGCGTTTCAGTCAATATTTTTCAGTTCATCGTTCGATTTATTCAAGCTAAAGTTTAGTCACAATGTGAACATTTTGTTTAATTACATTTTGACTAAACTTTAACTTGAAAAATCGAACGATGAACTGAAAAAAATTTACTGAAACGCATTTCAACCATTGAACCAAGACTATTGTAATTCTTTAAATAAGACAAGCTGACTTTCGTATGAAACATGCCATGATTTGAATCAAGAACTGAAAATTCTTACAGTAAAATACTTTATTATTGAGCCAAGAGATCTCTTATCTCCGTATGAAACATGCAATGAATTAGATCAAGAACTAAAACTTCTTTACTGAAGTACAGGGTTTTTAGATCAATAATAATGACATTATTTGTTGGAAACAATCTGATCTTCGTATGAAACATGACATGCATTGAACCAAGAACTGAGATTTCTTGCAGTGAAATACACTAATATTGAGCTAAGAGATTTCTGATCTCCGAATGAAACATGCAATGAATTAGATCAAAAACTATAACTTCTTCAGTTAAGTACCTGCAGTCCTGCACGTTCTTAAATAAACAATATTAACATTATTGATTGGAGACAATCTGATCTCCGTATCAATTGCTTATTGATTTGAATTAAGAACTGGGCTTCTTCACTGAAATACGCTATAAATATTGAACTAAGAACATTGATATTATTCTTTCTAGACAACGTGATCTCCGCTTAAATTCGATTAAATTATTAAACTAAGAAATAAAACTTCTTCACTAAAAACGCATGATTATTGAACTAAGAACATTGAGACTATCTTTTTAAAACAACGTGATCTCCAGAGAATAACTTATTGTTATTGAACTAGTACCATAAACTTCTTCACTGAAGAGCATCTACTAGTAATTAAGATTGTTGGTATTTTTCATTAGAGATAAATTTTCTCAGTGTGAAAATAGAATTAATTGATGCAAGAGTTAAAGCTGCTTCACTGAAATATGCCGTAGCATACAGACAACTCATTTATTTTTCATACTGAGAATTTATTTTCTTGTAAGAAAACTCCGGGATCCGTTTGACAAAGTGTTCAACTGAGAAAAGCATTATTCTCAAATATATTGTTTAATCACAAGTATGTAAATTCTAGAAGGAAGACAAATATCTTGACTTAACTATTTATTTACTGGCATTGAGAATAATTGTGTTTTGATACAACCATTTATTGTTTTCCCCATATATGAATCACGGAAATTCTTGACCAATAGATATATTCTTGATCAGAAACAATGACATTTCTTGTCCAATAAATATATTCTTGATAAAAGATATTGCTCTTCATAGTCGGAGGAGTAATCGGAGAACTTCGAGGAGTACAATCTAGATTTAAGACATAATTGTCTTAAATTTGAGAATTAAATATTCTAGACTTAAAAAAAAAAACTTACTTATGCAAAGAAAACCTTTCTTTCTGATTGCAAGAATAGGATATTGCCTTGGTTAGTGAGTATAAATACTTGGAAGAAAAATGAATAACAAGACAAATATTTACTAATTTTAAGAATAAAATGTTTTCCCCATATATGAATCACGCAATGTCTTGACCAAGTGAAATATTCTTAGTTTAAAACAATTTTTTTTTTCCGTGCACACGCTTGCTTGTCACGTATATATGACAATGGCGTCCAAAAGGTTAAGGCGCTGTCAACACTAAAATGCGCGTACACTGTCTATTTATAACAAAATAAACGAGAGCCCACTATTAATAGACGGCCAGGTTTTAGAAGATAATTAATTAATTATAGAAAAGTGAGAATTATTTGTGAAATTACTAGTTAGCGGTTTAGGTATGAATATGTTAACTTCACGTTTTGTAATTGCAGACCCAATACGTCAAAAAAAATAAAGGCAGAACCGTTTATTGATGATTTTAAGACCACTCTTTGCAATTATTTTCTATCGAGCCGATTTTGCCCAATTACATAAATATGTATTGAGTTTGTTCATGTTTCGTCGTCGTATGATGGAAATTATCATTTTTTTGGTGTGCTGTGACAAATATTATTTTTCTTAAAAAAACTGCTCAATCAGGTAGGTTTTGTCAGCCTCTTAAGTAATGAGGTTAAATAGTGGTGGACCCTCTCGCCGTGATCCGTGGCAAACGTGATCAGATACTGTGATCGGTAGAGACAAACCCTCAGTGAATACAGTAGTACGATAGACCAAATTAACATTGTCTTAGGAATTCAATTAATGAAACTGGAGATCACTTGGGATTCAGCCCACTTCTTTTTAGAGTGGTTTAAAAAATCTAGGAGTGGTAGTTTGTACCAGAGCTAGATTCTATGACCACTGTGCCCTTTGAGCTCCCAAGTACTAAAAGAGGTACATTGGTTAAAGTTTTCGTGTACTTTGTGGTTCCATTTTCACGTCAAAGAGCTCCTAACGTTCGATAAGATGCACTTGCTGAAGTTTTAGTAGTTTCTTGGATGTTTCCGAGCAGTAAATCAGAATCAGGAAACTCGAGTACTTCTTTCTTTAAAAGACCATCTGAGATATTTATTTGCACAGGCATCATGTGTTACAGTATATTCCTTTTGTCTATCTTTTCTTCCTATCTCTTGGTTTTAATTACCACTTTGGCCTTTGAATTTTTAAGTAGGTATTGAAAAAGGTACATTGATTAAAGGTTTCGTGTATTTTGTGCTTTTCCTGTAAAACAGCTCCAAATTTTAATGTTAACTTTCATCGAGAATCAATTTTAAGGGCTGCTGAATTTTCTTTTTCCAATATCTGGCGAGCCGTTTCCTTATTGGGCACTATTCCAATTCTCGGCCGTAACTAGAAGTCTTTCGAATAGGAAACAACAAAGTTTTCCGCATTACAAATATTATATTTAGTACGTCGAGCCAACAAAGATCATAAAAGATAACAAAGGTAGATTTTATGATTCAGACATGATGAGTAAGTTGAGTACCTACTTGACTATAATAGAACTATCTTTAAACAACTATAAATTAAGTATACACTAGCTAAGCTATTGTCACGATACAGTGACGTTAAGTTTCTGAACTAAATGATGGAAGTTGAAATAGAAAATTTTCACATTTACATTTTTAGTACAGATGATTACAGATTTAACATTTACATAATGTGTAAAATGATTGAACTCACGAACACTAGTCACTATCACTACATGTATATAATAAAACAAAGTCCTCTGTCAAAAACTACTGCACCGATTTCCATGCTGTTTTCACCAATGGATAGAGTGGTTCTCGAGGAAGGGTTTAGTATATAATTTCAAGCGGGTGGGCATCGGCTGGAAGAGAACTTAAAGTCTGTACTACAACAAACTAGGCATAGAGTGAACTTTCAAGCTACCGAAGAACGTATTGTAAATCTTGTTAAAACTCGCTGTCGAAATACAAGACACTTTAAAAAGGAGTCACTTGTCTAGACCCTATGTTAAGTTCAAGCACAAGACCTCACAAAATGGCCACACTCCAACTTCAGCACCACACATTCCAGATCACATTACAACACCCGCAACACTGGTGCATTGCAGGCGAAATCAGGAGCAAGCCCGCAAGAAAGCAAACAATAAAACCGCACAAGCCTTGAACCTACGACCGCTAGACTGTTTACCTCACTGACTCATAAGAGCCTCCTACGCATGCCGCTAAGATTTTAAAACACACATGCATTTATAATCAGTAATGACAGACTAGTTGAGAAGTCAATGAGTTCATAGACTCTACTACCGTTTTTTTTTTGCAGCAAAGAATCTTCCAAAAACTTGCACTGATACGATTAAGTTTTTATCATCGTCGCCATCATTCTTCTGTTCTTATTCTAATAAATTAGTGGTCGCCGCAGCATGATTTCTTCTTCGTTACTTCTCTTTTACTCGTAATCTCAGCAGACAGCTCCTTTCTAGCCATCATCTTTTACAAACTCCATCCATCGCTTCTTTGGTCTTCTTTATTTTTTTTTCTAACTACCCTCAATTTGAAAGAATTATTTAAACTAAACAATCTTATAATATAAAGTTGTTTATTAATTTATGTCGAATCTTTAAGGCTTTAATAAATATAGCTAAATAAATTTAGTTTTCAAAATATTTGCGAAATTAAATCACGGCTGTTTATACACTAATGGCGAAGTTATTGCCCCGAATTGACTTTAAACAAATATACATTCTAGTGAAACAACAATAATAAATAACGGACTATTTAAAACTCACTTAATTGCTTTTTTATCTCCGAGGATACGCAGATTTGCTATTTAGGAATCATTCCTTATACTTTTTTACTCTTGGGAAATTTTCTGGGATGTTTCCGAGCAGTAAATCAGAATATTACTAACTTCCATACTGTAAATCATCACGCCCGTTCCATCATATACCTCATCCATTATCACCGTTTTACATCAGGCCATCTTTGTGTAATGATTTACTGAATATTTGTTACAGAAAAATGTAACATTATTTACACTGAAAGGCAACATTACAGCATACAGCAACGACACAATAATATAAAGTTACACAATTAGAAACCCTCAAAATGAAGCCACAAGAGTTATTCTAATCCGTCGCACTATTGATTTTAACATCAGATAGTCTGATTTGTGACTGGGCCAAGAAAGGTTACCTCTATTGATTGGAGACCGAAAATACTGCTCCACAACTGTACCGTCTGGGATTAAGTAAAGGTAAACTCTGTGGTGTTTGCAGACGTCCCAATGTTCAATGTAATGTCCAATTTGTCTCTTGGGAATATGAATATGCCCGTGTTATTTGGGGTCGGCGCAATACGTTTTTTATATTATTCTCATTGGTCCATCGTCATGCTATCATTTACTAAGTTTTCCTTCATATCATTCCTCACACAATCGACATATTTCCTCTGTTCTTCCTCTCCCTCTCCATCTAACCATTTATTTATTTAAAGTTAATGTACTACTAGCTGTACGGCGGACTTAGAACCATAGAGTATTTTCTATTAACCAACCTTTGAGTTAAAAAGGATAACATGCCATCCTATACTTTTCGAATAAAAGTGCTTAATCTAATAAGATCTTTTATAACTTTGAAATAGCATTCACCCAATTATCTGGAGTCTCTTATAATCTAAGTTTTCAGTTAACTAACATGTTGTAAAACTTAGAAATGCTCCTTTAAGTCGTAGTAAGCTAGTGCACTTTAGCAAAAGGCACGTTCTACCGTCGAAGTTGTCTGTTGTAGAGCACTTAACAGTCTTCTAGAATTTAAGCTCCAGATAAAAACTTTGCTACCACAAAACTGCATTTCTTGATTAGTAACTTCTTTTGAACCAATAAGAAACATCTTGAGAGAGAAACCAGCTCAGAGGAATTAGGGAAGTGGTAATTGCTTTCAAAACATTTTGTATTTCTACGACAGGGTCGACATAATGTAGTAAAACATTTTACACCATTCCATCACCTTTATGGCTGAAAATATATAAGTTTGTTAGGTAGTTTATGCATACTATGTTACATGTCCGACTAGGTGGATAGACGATCCCATAAGACCGCTTTCGCACTAAGTCCGATCCGAATCCGATACGAACCCGTGCTGGAGTAGTCCTAAAACTGTTTATATGGATGAATCCGGCATCATCCGATTTTGTATTGTAGTGTATTTTCAAGGATACTGATCGGACGTAGTGCGAAAACACTCTTCAAGTGGCCGGAAGAAATTGGAAAGCCATGACACAAAACCGCCTAAAATGGAGACTAGGAGAGATTTAGAAAAGTATACTATCTCAGCATTGGGTGGCCAAGGGTTGAAATTGAAGAAGAAGAATTTCTAGGAACCCAGGTAGGTCAAAATTTATTCCGCAAACACTTCCCAATGCCCTCGGAACTAAATCACTTAGCAACAAGTATTCTGAAAACATTTTCTTATTTATTGTGAAACAAACCGTCTCAACGTTATGTAAACGGCCAGACATGTAGATACTCTTTGTACTTATTTGAATTTCAAACTTCCATACATTCATGTCGCTATTGAATTGCTAAATTGTGTATTCGTCGCGACAACTCATGTGGTATCTGATCTTAACTTTGTTTTATGGTTTGAATATTTTTCTACACATTTGAATCATCAATAACAATGTTTCAACGTAGATCAACAGTAAAATGTAGATTCTGGTTTAATGATATCATCTTACACACCCATCAAATGCTGTGACAGAGGAATTTGACAAAGAGGAGAGTATAATGTAAATTTCTTTAATGTGCCTGATTTGACTTCCATTGATGATGCATGGTGGCATTTACTAGGAACCGCATACTTCATTAGAAGATTAAAATGCTACCTCTGTTTTCAACCTTAATTCAATTCAGCTAAGAATATGCTTTCTACTATTAATAACAGTGTTGTACCTGCCAATGCCAGCCAATATCGATCTCTATTAGTGCGACATAGCAAGTTTAATGTCACTTTAAGTACTGTAGCCGACCTCTACTCAAAGGGTAAGTTCTTGTCTGCGTACCCCATTCCCCCTTTCAACTCAAATAACAAGTATTGAGCTATTCCAACCACCAGACGCTTTTGTTCATACAATAGGGTTGCCTGATTTGAATATTTGGGTATCTGTTGTTTGGCCTCCGCAAAATAAATCCGCATACAGTTTCTAACTTTTAGCACTTCATCATTTTACGGATGGTCAGAGTGTGTTCAAAATCTGGAAGATCCATTTTTCACTGCACGTCATCCTAAAAGCTTTTCCGGCTTGCTAGAAAATTCTTCGGAAGTTTATTTTTGTGTTAGTGTATAAGTGAATACTCAAAAACTACATTAAGGACTACCTTCTACTCAAAGAAAGTTAGATGAAAGACAATGTGATTAGGAAGAAAATAAACACTGAGATAAAGGCTAATAAAGATGAACAACACAAAGCGTAGCTAAACTCAAACATTGTACATGACATATCAGCATGGCTACAAGAGTAGAAGAAGACCAAAGAAACGATCGATGTACTGTGATGTGAGTGATGTGACTGCTAAGATGACGAGTAATAGAGAACTACTCGTCATGTCAACAGTTCCATTGAGTGAGAATAATGATGATGATGATGATGACGACATAAGCATGATTGAAACGTTTAAAAATTGGGGTGAGGGTATGAAGATGATAGAAATTCTACGTCTACGCAAATAAAATCTGTTCAACCCTGCTTCCACATTTCAGGTTCAAAGCCAAGACGTCCTTTCAAATAAGTTTGCAAGAAATTCTCAGCGTGTGAGTCAGTGAAGTAAGTGCGAAACACCTGAACAATGACGGCTGAGTTTACATGTTTACTTAACACTCGGACCATGATGATGAATAAGGTAAACTTTGTAAGGAAATGTTGGATCAAGCTGGGAAAGGAATAAAAGGATAGTTGTTTGCTCTCTTGTCAGGTCTTCGGGATTGCATGCAGGATTGTCTGGAAACAAAGGAGCGTTAGTTAGAGAGATATGAATAGATAGTAATTCTTTCTTTATTATGTGGTTAGTGCCTTAAATGGTGTCAGAGTTTATATGCCACCGATGGGCTTCTAACTTGGCTTTACATGCCGCCGAGAAATATCTCTCGGGCATGCTAGTTTCCGAACGTTGTTTTCCTTTACCGAGCAAGGGATAATTACACAATACGCACATGAATCCGATAAATTAGAGGCGCGCGTGTTGGGTTTGATCTTGACACTTATGACTTAGCTATCCGACGGCCACCACTAGGCGATCACTGTTTGCATTTAGTTATTTATAATGTAGTAGTTTCTTGCCACAAGATGCCACGGGCTTACTACAAGGATCCAGCAGAATATCAGCGTCAGGTGCATGCCTGACACATGCTGAGCTGGACTCCCATTTGGTGTAACCTTGAGACGCACACCGCACCTTGCATACCCTCTTTTTGTTATTTTCCTTTTTTTATTTGAAGTAAGTCATGGTGTTACTATACTTATTTTGTAAATATGTTTTTATTTTGTTTTAAGTGAACTGTTTCATTTAACTGTGCTTTGTCTTTTGTGTGCACCAAATAAATGATTTATCTATCTATCTATCTACATTGAAGGAAGGTTTGTGTGCGATATCTGTGACGGAAACACTGGCCTGTCCTTTAGAAATGGAAAGTAGTAATCATACTTCTTTGCCCCCGTGAGCTAAGTTCTACTAGTAAGCTTAGTATAATCTGGCTACAATGTTCCTGCTGGGTCACACGCCTCTGGTCTAGATTATACGACGGGAGGGAGTGGACCCAAGTGCAGGTTAGTTGTAGTCACATGTCTTCGTTTCTTTCATTCTAGGACATACATGATGCTTCCCGCAACCAGCGCAGTGTCAGTGTATGCCCAGATGTCAGAACGTGGACGAGGCAAAGGAGTTTATAAGGAGCGTTGCAATATTGCCGGCATTATTTCTGAACTGGGTCTATTAGGCGCAGACAAAAAAAACTTAAATCTAACAATGTGTTCCTTACGAACACATTGTTAGATTTAAGTTTTTTTTGTTTTATATTGTGTGCACTTGTAGGATGTGTCAAATAAATGTGTTTTTTTTCCTTCTTTCAGTAGATGGCGCTCTGTGGTTTCACAGTGTCGAGTTTATGCAGTGTTTCATAGAAAAAGACGTTTATGTATTAAATACCAGTTTCTTCACTTCGTTTTACCTGGCTTTGCTTACTGGTTAATCTCTTTACCACGACATAAGCTATTCATGCTGTTTTACATAGAACATCAAACACAATAGTAATTGTACTTTTGCTCAAAACCTTAGGACTACTGCCTTCGAAACAACTAAACCATTGAGACGACACCGTTACAGTACGATAAATACACGCCCTACATAAAAACAATGCCAAAAACTGTTAGAGGAAAGTACGAACCCATGTTCACGCAAATTGGTTCGTCCTAAAGTAAGTGTATTCCATCTGCATAGGCTGCTCGGAATGTTCAGAGTTCGTTGTCCTCCGAAATTAGGACCATTAGGAGCATCCTCTTTATTCTGGTTGTAAAATTTGAATTTAAGACTTGTCACCTTTGTTTTACGGACAGGTTCGCTTTATTTATTGGTCAGTTAGTCAGGGGCTCAAGTAGTGGGCAGCGTACAAAAGCGGTGACTCGTGTGAATGTTGTCGAAAAAGTTTTGAATGTTTGCATTCGGAATGGAGTTCTATGCAAATGATCGTTTTGATAAATGTATTTGTCCAGCTTGTGAACTGTGCAATGTCAAGAAAATGCAATGTAATCAAAGCTGTTTTCAAAAGAAATGAAAAAAAAAACCTCGTGTATTTGTTATTTTTTTAAGGTTGCTATGACAAAGGGATTTACTACAAAACACATCACAATTCTTGAAGCCATAAAATAAGAATACTATTGGACATTTACGATAAACATAAACAGCTAATTATAATACCGTTCCCTATTACTCTTCAATCATCAAAGAAAACAGAGATAACCCGCGGTTTACATCAAAAGAGGCCATAATCTATTATAACCTATTTAATTATATTTACGGATGACCTCAGATGAACTGTCTGGATAGCGCCGTAATAATTGATCGGCGATATCTGGCCACTTATTGATAAACATGATTAGTTGGTTTTACGCTTTTACAGTGATACAAGGATCTTTTGGCGCTTGAAAGACGTTGACAGGTGGTAAACATTCTAGAAATTTATTATTCTTTATTCTTATGTTTTATTGCACACAAAAATTAACAAACAAAAACATACACAAAATTAAAATATAATAGCTTATGTACGACGGCGAGCTTAACCCAGAATTGGGTTCTCAACGCGTCTAAAGAAGTTTTCAGTTCAAAAAACCAACCTTGGTCCGCTTTGTCATTTTAACGATGCGCCAATAATTCCTTGTACAGTTTTAATAATAATGACACCAAATTTTTGAATGTTGGCAATGAGCAGGCAGTTTTGAAATCATGAGACTTTATGACTGGCCACTTAGAAGGATGACGATTAAAATAAACAGGACCATTACCCCTCAAGTGCTTTAAAGCGGTTCAATTGTATCAGATGGTGGTATTAAGAGGCAGTACTTAAGCGATTGACGCTTTATTATTTATTGAAGCTGCCAATAGGTATTGCTCTGGTTAAGGAAGATATTGGAAGTCCAGATCAATCGATAACGTTCATTGATATCGATCGCTGATGGATCGGTATGGTTGAAGGATTCGAAATGGTTAATCGATTGGTACTGTCGACTGGTGGGAGTTAAAGTACATTTATTTGAGTTGTTGAATGAGTATCCAGATGGCGTCGTTCAGGGCTTCTGTAGATGCGACTTGCTTTATAAGTGACTCCAGTTTCTTTCTGATTATAGCAGCTTCGTAAATAAAATAAGATTTATTACAAGCAGAAATGCTACGTTAACTAAAAGACAAGAGAAATTATTGGCGCTAGATTTTTAACAGATAAGTTTCTAAACTAAGTTCGATCTAATTTGGAAAAACTGTAAGCAACTCTCTTCATCCATCACCTTTCTATTAATTACCTAACTTTCATAGTATGATCATTTAGATTAGGTACTTAATAACAAAATGGTTCCTTGAAAATGTGATTAAAATAGGAATACATTTTCAAACAATTTTGCTCATAATATTATTCAGTAAATGAATCATTTCAGACTGCCGTGAATGTTCAAGCGTATTTGCACTCTCACAGAGTCACGGTCGTAGGCCACAAGGGAAATCAGTAGCATTCTCGGGTTGATTAATTTGCACTGCACTGTACTGTACTGCATTGCCATACTACAATGTACCTATTAGACTTTACACTTTACAGTGTAATGCAAATAATTTGACCTAATTTGGGTTTCGTGTCTTTTCACACTCAATCTTCCGAGTTCCTAGTCTAAGTAGGTATATTCAAATTCAATTGGCTGTAGGGGTTTTTAAGTAGTTCGAAACTAGTAAGTTATGCTACAGTCTATTTATCACCCCACTGCAGCGCAGCTCAAAAGTAGGTTGTAGTTGTTTTCTTATTAGATACCACGGAAGGTTGTCAATTCTTGAGAAAAAAAAACAGGACATTCGGGGCGAGGGCCGCATCGATCAACCGCGACACTACATTTTCAATTCTCTTCTTTCTCCGTATGTATCCCCAAAGTCTTAGGCAGAAATGTACTCATAGTCAACCGCGGACAAATCTAGACTGCCATTAAATGCAAATTAATATAAAGTTTGCAGATACACGAGTCACGACCTTAATCAACGAACTTACACGCTCCAAAAACTTGCTAATTGCCGAGCCAATTGATTATACAAAAACTGACAGCGGCACATAATTGATAGATAAATATTGACATCACGCAATGACTTATAAAATTAACCATTACACAATCTTAGATGAAACGTTTTTTGCCCTTGATTCTTGTCATTGAAAAAATGGCAGTACAAAGTTTGAAAGGAAGGAAAAAAAATGATTTGGTAATCTAATAATAGTATCATGAAGTTTTAAGACGTAGGTTATCCGGCTCGAAGGACCAACGTGTTCCTTGGCTGGAGGCCTTACTACCCGGGCGCAATAACTTGACACCTAGCTCAAATGACGTTTGTCTATAGAAATTCCAGAATTCCGCCGTATGGCGAGTTTTGAAATGAAAACCCTAATTTAGCTAAAAACCTAAGTATTACTGATTTATAATTTTATTACCTTTTGAGATAAAACATCAGTATACTAATAACGAATGTAGTATTTATTTTCAAGCCAGGTGTCAAGTTATTGCGCCCGGTTTGTACACTCAAGGCACCCACAGGATAGTCCGGCTAAGCAGACGACAACCTCTCTAGGTTGAACTGCAAGATGCCATTTCGAAAAAAAAAGGACCAATGTGAAGCTTTGTAATTGAGGTGGTAGGTTGATGAGGTGCTGGTATGTCGGTAAACGGCAAACAAGTCAAATTCACGTCTGTATTGGACCAGTGTCGCAGATGGAAAGGGAAAGTGACTACTACACACTGTGTATTACCTATCTTTTTTTATTTTCTAATCATCTCAACGACATTCAACCGTATCAGACTATCAGCTAGACCTGTGAGCCGCCAACCGCCTACAATCTAGTTACTTACATCTGAAATAAAACATCAATTTAGTTACTCTATTAAAACCTTTTTGTGCAAAAAAAACTAGTTTCTTATTAATTAGTTTCCTAAATTGCGACAGTTGAGAACGGGTCGGAAACCTGTTTGGGCTTTATTTAAATTAAACGACTTTCTCACGTTTGCTTGTGCCAGAAATTAATTGCATGTATTATTTAATTTTCTGATGAACTAAATCGATAAATTCAGGTGAAATTACGACGGATATTGATTAATTGTACGACTGGTAAAATAAGAAGATGGTCCGTTTTTACGGACGTATTAGTATATATGACTTTTTCGTGCGAGCAACCGGTGTTCATCGATTGTATAAGACGTAATCACGTCAAAAAATTTATTGCACCACGTTTACGTAAATAATTAAGGAATTGCAACATATTGATAAGGCAAAAAATTAGTCAGTAAGTACTTATTTAATTTCATTAAATACGAATCATCATTCTCCTAATCTCCTGAACTTTATTTAGCTTGAAGAACAACAAGTAAGAGTTAAGAATCCATGCTGTTGGGTTGGTTTCCAGTCTAACCAGGTACAGCTGAATACCAGGATTTTACATAGAGCGACTGCCTATCTGACCTCCACAACCCAGTTAGTACTGGTGAATACGATAACCCTTGGTAAGACTGCTTGTCAGACTTTTTGGGCTACTGACTACCTGTAACGACTGTCAAAGATGTACAAATGACAGCCTGGGAATTGTCATTTACCTTCAAGTTCAGTATTACACTCAAAATACTCGTAGTAAGTGGTGCAACTCATGAAGTCAGCTTTATTTATTTATTATTATTATGTAAGAATTTTCCTTATTATGATAGGTATTTTATAAAACCAAACAATTACATCGAAGTTTTATTGATGACGTCAGTTTCACCCATGATATTTTTGCTTTATTTATGTTTTTCTATTGTTAATGAAATCTTTTTCGAATATAACCAGCATGAACTCCTAAAATAACGTTCTGCAATACGTTTTGCTGACCTTTTATTTTAACCATAGTTTATGCTTTACACAGGTGAATAAAAACATCTGCCATTGCTTTCAATGAAATCCAAGAGATACAGAATTTATTTCAGCCGCAGAGAGAACCGAAGTGGGCTTATTCCGAAGCTCGGATTTATTCAGCTGGATTTTTAATTGCCATCCTCCATCCGTTGCGAAAATTGGCTTGAATTGAATTTCACTACATTCGTTTCTACCACGTTTTCATTTGTAAGACAGATGTCATTTGTTGGACGAGTCGACATAGCGGAAATAGACATAAAGGGAATGATTCAGTAAAACAACGGTTCTATAGTTTCTACCTACCGTCCATGGGGAAAAAGGAGCGATTATAAATTAGCAGTTCAGGCGTTAAAACGTAGCAGAAATACAGACAGACTACATTCGCATTTCTAATATTAGCATGGATCTATAAAGTACTATTTTATGCTAGGGATTCCCCACAGTGCCTGCGCCCTTATAGGAAGGAGATAACTAAAACACTTAACACTAATAAGCCATTTATCTTATTAGTCGTAATCCTTAATCGTTGACACTCTAATCAACTAACTTCAATGGCAATCTAAATCTATTACGACGAGATAATTCTAATGGAACCGATTACTAGCACATTATAAAGGCGAGACAACAGTTATAACGCTGAGAATTTGTTCAATGTGATATCGATTCGATAAATGAGAATCGATTTACCAAATCAAATCGAATCACGATTAGGCCAAATTTTAAGATGAAACTCGACTAACAAAGGCAATGAAATTATACGAAGAGAATCTAAACAGTAGCAAAGAAATCGAGAGTATATCCGCGTAGACCGTATCAAAAATAGTAGCGGGTACTGTAAAGTGTTGCACACAGAAAAAAAAACTTTACCGAGTAATAGAGTTTCATGAAATCATGAAGAATGTTCGTAATAAATTATACTGTAATCCGCTTAAGTAATATCAGATGAAAGTCTCGTTTTGTAGTTCCGAAAGTAATATTTTTGCTGTGAGAAACGGCCTCTCTCTTTCAGAATTAAAACTTTTTATTAAATACTTTTTTTGCGCAATATGTCAAGGATTTACTATGTTACCTAGTCAAGTTTTTGCGCAATATGTCAAGGATTTACTATGTTACCTAGTCTAGATGGCGCTGTGTGTAATGTCCAGCGATATTTATTTATTATTTATTTTATTTATAATACCCTCATACCCTCTATATCACCACCGGCATCATCATCATACTACAGCAATCCACTACTGGACATTGGGCTCTAATCGCATACCATTAAAGTATATTCTTGGAACTTTCATTCAGCTGCTGCCAATCACTCTGCGAAGATTGTCGTTCCACCTAGCCATCCTTAAACGATCGATCGAAAATGTATGAAACTAAAATATAACCTTATTACGAAGCATTAAGATACTTCAGAAGAAAGCTCCTCAATGGCTATCTTTATAATTAAGTGTATCACAATAAAATAAATGCTTATTAGAAACTAAAAATAAACGAGATCTTCGGTATCAGATGAGCAAATACCGGGCTATTCTTATTGGACCCTGTTAGAATCGATTGTCACCTTTCGAATGAAATATCGATTAACAATGGTGAAAGCCAGATGCGGTTTGCTTGATACTCATAAAAAAAAACAGTTCAAATTGATCGAACACCAAAAAGAATTACTTAAAACCTCTTGGATTAAAAAAATACGATTGTTCTGGATTCGATTGACTCAATTTCGCTAATCGATTGATACCTTATGATGACTAAGAAAATAAAAATCACAATAAAATGACAGTAGTTTCGATTTAAATAAACAAAAGCCGGTACTTAACAGTTTTAGCGCCTTTCGATCTTCTTATTTTTTCGAACTAAAGACAAAGAAGAAAGAAGTTGTGTTATCTGACAGTTCGTTAAGATAACTTTGTGCTAAAAAAAACCGCAGGCTGTTAACCTTATCAGTAAAGGTGTTAAACGTGATTTACTTTAATTACTAAGGCTTTCTTCGAAGTATCTATAGTTGCTTTTTGTTTTATTTTTACCTGGTTTACTTTCAACTGATATCAGTGAAAATCCTTTTACACAACGTGGTACCTACCTACTTTTATTTGTTAAAAAGATTTATTAGTTCATTAACTTCTTTATTTTTTGCAAACATGGATGATGAGAACAAAGGGTAGAAGGCGCGAAGCGGCTACTTGTTTTAAAAATTGTACCACCTGCCTGGCATCTGTAATGCCAACTGTCACACAAAACAAACTAAAACTTCTTTGTCTATGACCTTTGCAGTAAGTTTTTGAGAATTTAAATTTAGAACACTCCGCGTAATGCATTCGGGTAACAATAGTCAGGCGATAGTGAGAAAGGGAAAGAAAGGTGTAATTCTAATGAGTGAAATGAAACAGCACCATCAGGTATGCGGAAAAGGGAACTTAAGGGTTCAGTTATTATTCTTCTATGGTGAACAAACACCTGCCAGTGCATGCAATGCTACTAAGTAACGGTTAAGTGGGTTCGCCCGTACGAATGATAACGTGTATGTAATCAATTTCGTGCGGGTATTAAACTAGGAACTAGTTGACAGGTACACGCCGGATGCCTTCGTTCAATTAAGCCGTGTATGAGACGGTCTACATGTTCAGCGGACAAATACAGGGCGCCTTAATGGTAAGCATTTAATAGGTCGGTAATTAGCATTAGCAGCTGTTTCGTAATAAGGATTTAAGGTGCTATTAAGTATGTGATCGAAATGAGAATGCCACTGGCATTGAATTCGGACGTAGTAACTTCATATTGATGAGACGTGTCAGCTCAATTCGAATGAATGATCGAACGATTCGGCTGAAGTTTGGCAGACATATTATTATGTGATGTTACCATAAATAGTAAACCCGCGAATTTGCTTTGGATAGGTATTATTATATTCTCTACGGTTTCTTGGGTCGTAAGCAAGACGTACTTATCCATCAATGTATTTATTACAAAAATAGTTTATCCCCTGGTAAGAAGATTAGCCCGTGAGCAAGGTTAGCGGTGCTGCGGACAATTATTTGATTATCGTCACTCGTAGCTATAAAGGCTCCTTTTGGATGCAAGACTTGCGTGGTAAATTTCACCTAGGTACTTAGGTAGGTAATAGTGCTGCACAATCATCACCATTACATGAAAAATACCACGTTGCTCAGGTACCTATGACGATTTTCGACGAATTCCAACTGTTAGATTTTGCCAAAGCTAAATGCGATGCAATTCTGGACGTATTCTTGGCGGTAACCTATAAGTGAATACCTACCTAGGCAGAATTAGACGCGTTCCTATCATAGATGATAAAACTATGATAAGTCTGAAATAATCAAGGTGGTATACATTTAATCAGTCAAGCGGTTCTAAAAATATCGTTGACGTTAACCGTGCTTCTGGTAGGTACCTACTTTATAGTGTCAAACAATAACGCTTTTAGAAACAACTTTTTTTTTTTTTTTCTTAAGCCTGTATTGTCCCACTGCTGGGCAAAGGCCTCCCCCATAGTCTTCCACTCCTCCCTACGTGCGGCTCTCTGAGGCCAATCTATCGCAATCGTAAACGCTTCTAAGTCGTCACGCCAGCGTTTTCTAGGCCTCCCTCGGCGACGCTGCCCGTCTTCTGGCACCCACTGAGTGGCGACTTTAGCCCATCGGTCCTGATGCATTCTACAGACATGGCCCGCCCAATCCCACTTCAACCCAGCAGTCTTATTGCCCACATCAGCGATTCCCGTTTTTGAGCGTATTGTGGTAGGTATTGTGAATTCGGTCACTGAGCTTGATACCCAATGCACTACGCTCCATCGCCCTTTGGCAAACCTTGAGTTTGGACATTTGTGACTCAGTCAGGGACCAAGTTTGAGCATCGTAGGTTAGGATAGAAACAACTAAGAAGATGAAATGTAAAGAAAGACGCCAGCAAATCAAATAGGTACCTACATGAAACTGAAATTTTCCTAATCAACACTGAAACTAAGAGATTTGCGATAAAGATGGAAATCTATTAAAGTTTGAAAAATTAGATCATCAGCTTATTTGATCAGCTTTATGTTTCTGGTAAACAGGCCCTTCTTTCGTCATCATCTACCTAGGTACTAGCATTTTCCCGACTAGGTTGGCTTTGCGGGGTTGGCTATACAAGTAGGATGTAGGGGATTCTGGTCCTTCCTTCATAATTATCATATCGAAATCTACTAAGTAGGTAGGTACCTACCTACTCATTTCGATAGTTTCAGCAGTTGTCAGTGAAGCCATAAGTGTCATGCCCAGATAATTAGATCTAGGTAACTACAGATAGAAAGATTTTTCGACTTTCCTGGTGATTTGAGACCAGTCCGACGAAAGCAGGTATTTTTTTGGTGGAGGAAGCGATTCCCTTTTTACTTGACTGCGGCGAAACCCGAAAGGAGGTTTATTAAATTAACGGACTTCTTGACACAAGGAGATTAGATTCTTATGAAACAGTTTCTCGAAGGAGTTCGAGATGGTGAGGCCTATAACGTTCCCCCCACAGGTGGGCCACGAATGCCACGATAGCTCAGTAAGTGTTACAATTATACCTGCATAATATTCTTGTGTGATCTAGGCTTTAGCAGAGCCAACATAACATCCCGTGCTAGATAGTCCGTACCTACCTATCGGTTAGTGTCCCTTTTCTATTTCCGGGTAGGTATGACACACAGACGTATGGACGACATAGACATACCTACTTAAATACATGATAAACTAGATACTGATAGGTAACAAGCGCAGATAGTTTGTCGCAATCGGAAAGTACCTACGCGCATTCAGCCAAGTGCCCACGACACGACGAAAAATAAAAAACAAAATCATGGGAACTCTTTGGAATCTCTGCAGTTGGCAGCGCCGTTGGCATAATAAAAATAATACCATAACATTATTACTCTTTGGCATGGGAAAGTCACACGGACGGGGATTCTCCATAGAGTATAGCTATACATTTATCGTTTGGCAAAAACCGCCATGATAAAACGTTGTTTATTTAAGTACTTAATGAAAAAAAACAAACATGAAAAACAAACTACAATCGGACGAAAGTGAAAACCTAGGTATGCGAGGCCGTTGAGCCGTGATCACGCGAAAAAAAAACTAAGTTGAGCTAGGCGCTCTGAAACGGTGACGCGAAAGTAAACAGATAGTGTAATAAGAGGTAACAAACATTTTATCGAGTTCATACTGCAAACATTAATCTTAGCTGTCGTCACTATCGCTGTGGACGATAACGTGACCCGATTATACGGAAAAACAATGATTAAAAAATATTAATTAACAAAACTATGAGTAACCCTATGTTAGCGAAAATAAGGGGAGGAAACCAACCTGCTATCCTTAGAACTGCACGGTCGGCCGGGTCCAACTGCAGAATGGACAAAGGTTTGTCCTTCGCCCATTCTTTCAAGCTGAAATCGTTCTCAAATTCCATTTTTCTGTCATCCAAAACACGAAGTCTCGCGCGAACTCTCGCACATACTTGAATCGATCACAATTCACAACACTATCGTCGAATTATGCACATAACAAACATGATATACACAATATTACGAGCAAATAACAAGTAAACAAAACGTTACGTTCATTGTAAAATGAAAATCGATAAACGCTAGAAAGGATACGACAGCAAGTGCGTATTCAACGACCGAAAGAAACACTCGTATAATTCACTATTATGCAACACTTAAACAATAATAACTAAGCAGTTACTAAAACAAATGCAAAATCGATTATAAAGGAACTCCGGTTCACAGGACGGAGTAACAACAAACTGTTTGAGGTTATCAAAGCCGCCAAAGCATCATACACCGAACCAGCGGGCAGACATGATGCGACTGCCTAGTTCTTTTGACCGCCGCTTCAAGGCGCTGCTATCGCTCAGCTGTTTTCACGCATGCTCACTCCAAATATTACCCGACTAAATAAAGAAGGCTCTTTCATTGCACACTTCTCTCATGACATTCGACACATGAGTATTTGGTAGCATAGCTATTGTTTACGATGCTTTTACTGCCATCTATCTACTTGAATGAAAACTACTATTTGTTACTGTATTCAGTAGATGGCCTAAAACAGAAGTGTAATTTCATTCCTTTTCAGTAGGTAGGTATAGCTCTACAAATAAATTAATGTTACCATCATGAGTTCAATTTACTTCTAATTTAATTTAAAATAAGTAGAAAGAATTAGATGTTTAACATCGGGAGTCGGGGCAACACGCAACGAATATTTTCACTATGAATTCCAAACATGATTTTAAAACACACAGTGTTGAACAAATTGGTCGTTCTTAGAAAAGACAATTATGATGTCTTTCCTTCGACTGCAGCGTGTATTGAAGGCTTTCTTTTAAAACACTAATGCTGTGAATATTTTTTTTTGCAAATTATTCTCATTATATTGCCAGCGTGCGTGCCCAGAGGTTAAGGTCTCGCCTTTCATCCATGAGGTTAATATTGTGGGTCCAAATCTGGGCAAGTACCAATGTGACTTTTACAATTCATATGTTATATATTTTCTAAGTTTATCTTGGAAATCACAGACATCGGAGGAGGAAGATATGGTAAGGAAACCTAAACTTAAAATGAATATACTTAAGTCTGAAATCGCAAACCCGTCTTGATGTGGCGATCAATGCTCGTGCCTTCTCTGTATTAGAAGGGGTCTCTCGACTCTGCCTAACAGTGGGATAGTAAAAGGCTGGTTTTATTAAATTAAGTAATGACAGCCCTAAATGTAATAATGACATTTAGGGCTGTCATTACTTAATTTTGGTGATGACAGATGGAGTAAAGCTGTCACCAAGTGGCTGGACGCCACTTGGTCACAGCTTTACTCCATCTGGAATGAACAGAAAAGAAGGAATGGATAGAACAGAAAAGTGTCGGTCGTCCGGCGGTATGATAGGCAGATTAAATTGTTGCCGTTGCGCGAATATCATGAACAAGCAAGGAGAGGCCTATACACAGCACTGGGTAAACTTCAGCTGTAGATGACGATAGTCATTAATCATTATTTTGTCCTTATTCCAAAATATTTGGGTTCAGTCGTATATAAAAGGTGAATATTAGCTGGATATAACAATGAGCATCAGATGATTGTCAAATTAATAAAATACCTAATGCAGTCACGCACCTGGTAAAAGTCTAAAAATTTTAAATCGAATGTTTTTATTGTAAACAACATTTGAACACAAAGACTTATCCTAATCTTGCATGAAGAGAGGTGAGACTTAGCAGTCATTGGACTGCTAAGGTAATTCTGTTTGAAGGGATGGAACAAAACACTCATATCATACTTAGTTGGTCCTACACAGTAGAAAAACTTTCGTCTGTAATCAACTCTTACCTGAGCATGCTTTGTGTTTCAGTTTTCTACCACATTAGTTCCAGCTGTTATTTGTTTGTGTAACCGAAACTCCAAACCTATTTTCACTTCAATCCTTGAAAAGCCTTGCACACCATGCACAAAACTACTAATTCACATTACCTTATTTTCGGCTGTGCACACCGTGGGTGGTCACCATGACAACAAATCTGTCAAACTGCTGCATGTTTACATTTTCAAATCAAAACTTTTATTTTACCAATAAAGATTTATCAGTAATTAAACTGTAAAAATAATCAAATAATGCGTATATATGTGCTGAAAGAGAATTTCCGTGATTAAACATTCATTGTTGGATGATAACAAGTCGGGAAGAATGACAATGTTCGCCAAAACTTTAATAGAAGTTTTATCAATAAATGGGAGAAAATTGCTTTATTTGCCCGAACAGCCGAACTTTATTGAACCGCTCTAGTGACCTACTTTAGAACATTGTCTTTGTACTATACTCATCTTCTTGTACACAGAGGTAACATAGGCCGAAGAACCTTTCCTTTGTCTTTTTATATTTGCGGAATAAAGTAGATAAAATGGCTAAGATTGAGGATTGTAAACTGAAAAGTTGACGATGGATGTGCGAATTCCAAAGGTAACTTCTAAAATTAACTAAACTTAGCAATAGTATTTACTTAATGTAGCAACTTATTTATTTCTTCAAATAAACCTATAAAGAGTAGTGTGCTGTGGTTTTTAAGACACAAACTAAAACCCGCCTCATATAGGTACGGTACCTAACCGTAGTGCATATTACTACTAATAATAAACAACAGACTACAATTTATTGCATCATACTGTGTGCTCCTGTATTTACAACAAATTAACTGCCCTTTTTCATTAAGTCTAAGATTATATCCGTCCTCATTAAAAATCGTTTTAAATCTAAAATTTCGTATTGAAAAGCATACTGCCAAAGCTATCTCATTTTGTTTTTCCTGCAGACAAACTACGGAAGAGTTTCGAAGAAATACCCTTCCCCAGAGAAGCTTACTTTTACTGGCCAGTTTACACAAAAACATAAATCATTTGATATATCGGCACCGTTGCGGAGAGCAAGCATGCGTCAGGATATATTGGATATCGTTGAGAGGAAGACTGAGACTAGGATTGGTGCCGATAGAGGATTTGTTGATGATAATCCAATGTATGAAGATCCTAGAGATGTTATTGGTAAGGTTATGTTGATTGTAAGGTTGAGATAATGGGCACCGAAGTGTAAGTCCTTCCTGTCAAGTTGACTTTCACCAATTAACTGACTTGTATGTTGAAGTAGTTGCGAGTGCGACTGCTGGATGAAGTCCTAGGTTTAATTTCTGGGTCGGGCAAAGTGTTATTTGGTTTTTCCACCAATTTTCTGCCACAGAGTCTGGATTTGTGCCAAGTTGATTGCAACAAGCTCACCTTAGCAAAAAAAATAATCGAGAAGTTCTTTGATTGTTTCGAGTCAACGGAATCGACCGCTAACTAGCGGAATATATAAAAATATCAATAACTATTGATATTTTTATATATTTTCATGATTCCTTCCCCGTCGTGGTATTGATTATTTTCGATTGCTCTTGTTGAAAGAATTAGTTTGGATTCGCAATCACAACGCAAGTCAAAAACTCGGGAAACTCTAAACAATCGAGCAACAACTTACAAATTAACGCTCCATGCGCCAGTCGCAATAACGAACCGAGTCGGACTCGAGTCCAAGTCGAAACAATCGAGAACCATCGAGATGTTCTAACAATCGAAATAATCGAATAAAACCTCTCGCCATCGCGCATCGCTAGCTCACTAGACTAGAGCTATTACTAGACTTAAACATGAAGGGGGGGGCAATGTGGGTCTACTTTATTTGGGTACAGCTCTGCCTCATCCTTTGGGCTTAATGATATATGTATGAACTGTTTAGCACATCTATGCGCTGTTATCAAACAATTGTTGTAAAATATTGACACTGGGTTAAATTGCGCTGACAGCATTCCGTTTAGTTGGTGAAATTTGTTCATATTGTTAGGCCAACAAATATTGCCCACTTCAAACCTAGTTCTAACTGTTACCAGTTACAATGCAGGTGATCTGAAAGAAATTACTTAAGCATTTACTCTAGTCAAGCTAAAAATACAACAAGCTAAAAATACAAACAAATCGGACAAAATTAGTCCTTTATTACTGTAACTGTTAGCATTAACATGCCACTGCTGGGCAAAGGCCTCGCCCCATCCCCAATGGCTTCCAAATCCTTTGGTCCAGGGCCAATGTGAACCACTTAGTTGGTCCTGTCTAGCTTGTCCTACCATACCCTGTGAAGTCTACCCTTATTATTGACTAGCTTCTACCAGCAGCTTAGCCCGTGTGATGTTTGATAAGGGTCCAATGGGATCTTACCAACAGGATACAAAGTATCCTATTTTTTAATCCAGATTATAAAACTATCTGTGTCAAAATTTCATCCGAATCCGTTGAGTAGTTTTTGCGTGAAAGAGTAACAAAAGTAAATCCATACTCACAAACTTTCGCATTTATAATATCATCATCATCTGCCTAGCCTTTTTCCAACTATCTTGGGGTCGGCTTCCAGTCTAACCGGAGGCTGCTGAATACCACTATTTTACATGGAGCAACTGCCTATCTGATCTCCACAACCCAGTTAGTACTGGGTAATACTGTACCCCTTGGTAAGACCGGTTGTCAGAGTTTTTGGGCTACTGGCTACCTGTAACAACTGTCACAGATCTACAAATGACAGCCTGGACCAACAGCTTAACGTGCTTTCAAAGGCCCTGAGGAAACTCTGTATGTAAGGGTGGTCAACCATCCACAGACCAACGTAGGCAAGCATGGTTTAGGGTAATTTCGTGACCCAATAAATAAAACAGTCTTAATTTGGTGACCAATTATATTTTACACGGTACACGTCTAATTAAAGGGCGCGCGTTGTTCTGACTGGTTCGGCTTACCTAGTAACGAAACAGGTTACCCAACACTCTGAGGCTTAACCTAAAGATCGACCCGAGTGGCTGTTATTATTTCGTCACTAGCTCCTCCGCATTTATTATATTAGTAGGATTAAAAATATCTCCTTTGTTTCATTTCAGGGCAGAAACCCGCAAAGCCTCCTAGAAAGCGGACCATCCATGCCATTGGGGTTTCATCCCCCCGGTCTACGAAGGAAGGCAAGTCACTACTGAAGGAACAAAAGAGGAAACTCACGAAGAAGTATGAACAGCTGATCACGTCATTGATGGAACGGTGTGAGGATAATGTTTTGCAGGTAATTGGATTATTATGCTATCATCATTTGCAATGTTAGGATGATGATTGGTGCCGGGGTTGCGGGCCTGTAAGTTCGAAAGAGATACCGCGGCCCCGGAACAGGGCGAGGAAGGAACATGGATGGGTTTTAGTCAGTTAAAGTCTGACACTCCCTCCCGCTCCGCCCAGAGTGGGAGAAGTCATTTGATGATTTCCCATCCTAAAAAAAAAAACAAAAGGATGATGATTGTTTTTTGGTGACTTTTTCAAAAAAAAAACATATCTATGTTCTAGATTCATTTGTCGCCCCGAAACCCCCTGCATTGGTACTAAATGTAATGAAAATCTTTGGAGCCGTTTGTGAGATTCAGATTATACAGGGTGATTTGTAAAACACCAACAACTTCGCAGGTTGTTGTTGTTGGTGTTTTACAAATAACCCTGTTACAAGAATTGCTTGTTTAATGGTATTAGATTATAATCCTACCCTTATCCCAATTTAGTTTGGGGTATGCATAGCACATCTTCTTTCATACTTCTCTATTACTTGTCAGACTCTCCATATCATCCCTTTTTTTTTTTTTTTTAGGATGGGAAATCATCAAATGACTTCTCCCACTCTGGGCGGAGCGGGAGGGAGTGTCAGACTCTTACTGACTAAAACCCATCCATGTTCCTTCCTCGCCCTTTATGTTCCGGGGCCGCGGTATCTCTTTCGAACGGGCCCGCAACCCATCCATATCATCCCTCACATTGTCCATCCATCTCTTATTCTCATCCACATTCATTCTCAAAACTTTCCTCACAACATTTGAAACAGAAAAGTATTCTGGTTCAAAGATGTTAAATGTTTTTATGCGCCTTTTGCATATTATAATATAATAAGATACCAGCCTGTTACTGTCTCACTGCTGGGCAAAGGCCTCTTCTCAACAGAAAAGGCAAGAGCACTGATCACCACGCTTGCTTAAAACGGGTTGGCAATTTCAGACTTAAGTATATTGATTTTAAGTCCAGGTTTCCTCATAATGTTTTCCTTCACCGATGTCTGTGATATCAAAGATAAACTAAGACAAATAAAAAATAAATTAAAAAAATTAAAACCCCCCTCCTGACATCATGTACTACAAGTTAAATCGAAAATAATTCGTTAATTCGCCATTTTGTGGTGGCGGTCATCTTGGTGTATTAGTATTCTACTTGCGAAGCCCTTTCATTAAACTAAAAAAAAAACAAAATCCAATTCGATTGATCCGTTCGGGCGCTACGACGACACACACACACACACACACACACACACACACACACACACACACACACACACACACACACACACACACACACACACATACACACATCAAACTTATAACACCCGTTTTTGCGTCGGGGGTTAAAAATACAAATGAATTGATGAAGTCACATTGGTATTTGCCCGGATTTGAATTCACAACCTTTTGCATATTATACACCTTGATTCTGTTCCAGTTGCAATGTTGTTTCTCCATGAGGTCCATGTTTTATTGTCTCAGTCACCATTCTATCGATCATAATCATTATTGAATTATTATTAATTATGGTTTTCGATATCCACAGTTATCAGAAAAAGACACCCAAATTGCCAAATTAAAAGAGAAACTAAAATCAGTGCTAGAATACAACAAACTCTTTGCCGAAGAGAATGATCAACTCAGGAGTCAGTATGAAACTCTTGTGAAGTATGCAGAAGAGTGCAAGAAGGTCATCAAAGAAGAGAGGGAGAAGAGTAGAGTGTTGCAGGAGAAGGTTAAGCAGTTTGAATTGCCTGATAGAGGTAAGAAAATTTTATTCTTGGTCTTTGGATCAGGAGATGAGGAGGTGAATTGCGAACAGTGAGTCGTGGGTTCGAACCCAGATAGACGCATTACTTTGTGTAATTTATTTCATTACCGCTGCTCTCAGAACGGTATAGGAAAACATCGAGAGAAAACCGGCATGTCCCATGTTAAGCCATGCTTGCCTAGGTTGGTCTGTGGATGGGTGACCAACCTTACATGCCGAGTTTCCTCCGTGCCTCGGAAAGCACGTTAAGCTGTTGGTCCGGGCTGTAATTTGTTCATCTTTGACAGTCGTTACAAGTAGTCAGTGACCCAAAAAGTCTGACACCTGTCTTACTAAGTGGTATCGTATTTCCCAGTATTAACTGGGTTTTGGATGTCAGATAGGCAGTGGCTCCATGTAAAATACTGGTATTCAGCTGCATCCGGTTAGCTGGAAGCCAACCCCAACATAATTGGGAAAAGGCTAGGCAGATGATGTATGTTTGTTATGAATAAACTCAAAAACGACTGTGCCGATTTAAAAAATTATTTCACCATTGGAAAGCTATATTCACCCTGAGGAACATAGGCTACATTTGATCCCCGTATTCCCACGGGAAACCGTATGACGTCCGCTAGTCTATACTAATATTATAAAGAGGAAAACTTTGTTTGTTTGTTTGTAATGAATAGGCTTAAAAACTACTGGACCGTTTTTAAAAATTCTTTCACCATTCGAAAGCTACATTATCCACGAGTAACATAGGATATATTTTATCCCCGTACTCCCACGGGAACGGGAATTACGCGGGTGAAACCGCGTGGCGGGCGCTAGTAGATTATAAAGGCAAGCCAAGCTTACTCAAATGCTCACTCAAATGTCCCGCTGATGGTGGCGCGTGTGTCGGGTCATTTAATTCCCTTCAAAATGGTTGAGTTGAATGGTGCTGATACATGCGTCATGTTCGTGAACGGGCGCTGTCGGTTGGGACTGGTCAGCTCTTGGTTGCCACGGCTTGTTTTTAAATAAATTATTTTACTTTTTGAATTGTTTTTGTTTGTTTTTACTATGAACACTTTTATCGTGCACATCTTGCTACATTGTTCTCACATAATGCACCATCTCAACAGGAATGATGTAACCAAGATTTTGTAACAACATTATGATTTAAAAGAGTGTCCATGGAGTTTCTTGCCCGTTCTTCTCCATAGAGATCTATGTTAGGCAATGGGCAACTACAGTACTTTCATAGTTTTATGTCTTGTGACTGGGACTGTAGCTACATTTAATTTTTATCTTTGTTTCGACAATTCAAAAGCGCCTGTAACTGGCCTACTTGAAATAAATGCTTTGATTGATTGATACTGGTTAAAACTGCAATGTTCATTCATGTTTTCTACTTATAATTCGACAGATCACGAGTCGTCGACAGCGATACCTTTGGTGGAAGTATGCATGAGCTGCAGCAGTCGTCAGATCATACTCAACCAGGCGAGGGACCACAATTCGCGACTGCAAAAAGACATGCAGGCGCTCAAAGATGTTTTGTACAGGTAAATATTTGAAACTGGTATCGATTTTAGGCATGGGCAAAAAAGTCGATATATCGAAATATTGTAATTTTTCCATACAATTATCCATATATATCGTCGATATTTTTAATCGCGATATATCGATATTCGATATTTGTTATAGAGTATCGAATTTGTATCAAATTAGATATTTTTAAACGCAACTTTGGTTTCGTGTCTATATCTGATGACTACTGGTTTGATTAAATTGTATATAATTATTTAGGGTCAAGGATCAATAAAAATATTGTTTTCTTTTATTCTTTTTTAAGAAGTTTGAATGCTTTGGGAATGTGTCTGAATAATCATCCGAAAACGGACGATATATTGATATTTTTCACTCGATAATTATCGATACTGTTTAATAATATCGTTACGATAAATATCGATATATTATTTTCTTATATGAAGTTATTGGTACTTTAAAAGTATACAATAGAATTAATGACAGGGGTTTCCACTCCAGTGACGCCATCTGGTGAGCTCAAAACGATAGGTCAAATTTACTGATAGAAATATCTTCTGCTTATCGCTAACATAGACAACCAATCCGTATCAGTTGGCACTTATTCCGTCCGCACAAAAAAAAAGGCTTAATAAAGGGTGTAAACCACCTCTTCACGAAGCCGAAAGGCACTTGTTCTCCCCATCATTGCGATCATTTTTTGTTCTACACCATACCTGGGAACCTTCTAGTTACGGAGATATGGGGGGTTAAAGTTATAACTTTTTGACAAGATTTTTTTTAATGCAAGTTTTTTTTTAAGATTTTGACTTTTGACACCTCCACGACCCCCGTACTATGATACAAATCCATCCATCAGCACAATGTTTTAAGTGCGTTACATTGAGTTCTACCACAAAACATGATTGATAACCTCAAAAATTAAAGTTGTTTCCCAGCAATATTTTTTGCGTAAAGTTACTTAGTTTGATGTACAGAATGCTTGGTTAACGGCTTCGTGATGAGGTGGTTTACACCCTGTATATTTTTTGCCAAAGGAGACATCAGATAATTCATTATATTCAAGAAAAATACATAATTATTCTGTATTACAGATTAAACGTTCAACTATCTCGTTATCAAGAGCGCCTGCGCACCAACATACAGACAATGGCGGCGGATAAACCGGAACCGGTGTTCAAACCTGGAGACGCACTAGACTCACTGCTTACAGCCAGCTTGGGGTATAAAGGTAGGACTACCAAAAAGGTCTTAGTACTTGTTCAAGTAGGATCGAGCGGGCGCGGTAGCGGGTGCGGTGATGTGCCGAGTTCGTGTTCACATTGGCCGCCAGGCGTTTGCGCGAGTCCGTTTCTAGCGACAAGTTCATACTGGTTGAACTTACCTGACGTCGCGTGTGAATCGCGCGCTCCGCCGCTAGTTCGACATGAACACACAAACATCTCATGCGTTTGATATAGCCGCGAGCCCGCCGCGCGCGCCAGTCGCTAGCTTGCCCGCTACTTAGACCTCACGTGCGTTGTGTATGTCATCACTTGAATATTACGCCATATGTTTGATATTTCGTGACCGCGCCCGCGAGTCAATGTGAATGAGTACTATACCCGGACTCCACCATAGCTGAGACGAACGGAGATGTATGAAGCGGAGAGGAGAGGAAATGCGTAAGGGGTATGGTGTATCCGGGGCTGCGAGACTGTTCGAAAGAGATACCGTGGCCCCGGAACATAAAGGGCGAGGAAGGAAAATAGATGGGTTTTAGTCAAATGTTTGTGTGACGAGCATGTACATTTATTTCCGAGTCATGGATGTTTATATGTATAATAAGTATGTATTTACAAACAAAAAGTATAATGTAGTATATCAACTGTCTGGTGACCACGACACAAGCCCTGCTTAGTGTGGCACTAGATAGCGCTGTGTGTTTTGTCCAGCGATATTTATTATTTAGTCAGTAAAAGTCTGACACTCCCTTCCGCTCCGTGCCTAGTGCGCGAGAAATTATTTGATGATTTACCATCTGAAAAAAAAAGAAGGGTTATGTTGGAGCACAGCAAGGGAATCAAAACCTCCCGATGACCCAGAATCATGAAATTCGACACGAAGCAGTGTGTTTCAGCAAAAGTAAATGAACCAATGTGAAAACGATAAATGTATGTAGTTTAATAACAAAATACCTACAAGTTTTAAGGAAACCCTCGCAATTGGTTGGTATTTTTTTACTGACAATACTTAAACCGTAGAATGAAACCGCAGTTCTTACCAAAGAAAAAAGATTTTCTTGAACACAAACCGCATTTACAAAACTGGGGGTCTAAAATGGCCGCTTTAGCAGAATCGCTACAAAGACCATTTTTTTTTTTTTTTAACGTGGTTCATTTACGATTCTGCTAATGCGGCCATTTTAGACCCCCTGATCTAAAGACTTAAACTATGTTTTCAGAAACACTGAATGCCGATGATGGGCAGTCTAAGGGCGCTGCTGAAGAAACTCCGTACACCGGCAGAACAGTCGATCTCTCTGGATTACTTAGCGCACAGGCTCTAGGTATGATATTCATTTTACTTTATCTTTTGGGTGTATTAATTCCCTTAAGGCGATTACATGAGCTAAACGCGAGTTTTATAACTACTAAAAGTATAAAGTCAAAGTCAAAACATTTATTGCGAACCAAGTGTACAATGTGGTGTTATGGTATGGTAGTACTTATGACTTAGCGGCCTTTTACAAGCATTGCAATTTCTCCTTCGATTGCCCTTCTCTTTTATGATTCACTGCTATAAACAAGACCAGAAAAATATATAATATTCTTCAGGATATATGCTAGAAAATATAATACAATTAATTTGGCTCGATAAAAAGAAATCACGAACTTACCTAATATGCATGCGACCATTCTGATTTTTTGGCAAATAATTCTACAAGCAATATATTAGCATGATACTGTTTTAGTTTTTTAATCCAATCAATAGTTTTTTTGTAAATCGATCGAAACCACTCATTTCGCGCTATTTGGCGCGCAGTGGCTGACGTAACAACCACTTTGTAGTGCAAGCTGATTAGAACTTTATTCTAACAGTATTTCAAACGAAGTTTGAACCACCACAAATAGAGTTGCTAATTTAGGTCGTCTAAGCGCCTTAATGAAGCCGAAAGGCACTTGTTTTCCCCGTCATTGCGACCATTTTTTGCTCTGGACTATACCTGGGAACGTTGTAGGTACGGAGATGTTAGGGGTCAAAGTGCCAACTTTTTCAAGCTTAGGCAAGGAAGTCGTTCCTGTAATTTGCACATTGCACGTCAAGAAATCTGCCTCAAAAAACAACCTTGTAGTACTTAATTTCCAAAAGCAGATATATATTTTAATAAATTGGTTTTTGAAAGGTGTAACTGTTCATGAGCTATCAAAAAAGTATCACTTTAACATCCTGAACGACGTAGATTTCTCACAATTTATTTATTTGTATACTTACCTTTCACCAACAGGTTTCTGTGTACAACATAATTATAAGTATACATAGGTTTTACAATCAGCAGCATCTTACACCATAAGGTGTAGAGGTGCGAAATTTTCAAAAACTTTAAAAGCTCGATTTCTCAATAACAACCCAGTTTGGACCCCAAGTTCATCATCATCATCATCTGCCTAGCCTTTTCCCAAATATTTTGAGGTCGGATTCCGGTCTAACCGGATGCAGCTGAATACCAGTATTTTACATGAAGCGACTGCCTATCTGACCTCCACAACCCAGTTAATACGATACCACTTGGTAAGACTGGTTGTCAGACTTTTTGGGCCACTGACTATCTGTAACGACTGTCAAAGATCTACAAATTACATCCGGGACCAACTGCTTAACGTGCTCCCTCTGAGTTCAGACTCCAAGTTATTGGGCCGAAATAGTTGCAAATAAGGTCTAGTATCATTGATTTCAAGGAATTGCACCTTATTACCAATCTTCCTTTATATTACTTAAAATATATTTCATCCCATCCACAGCCCCACTCTTCGACGCCTACCAAGAAAACCTCCAAGAAAAAGACGCTTTAATTCTAGACTACGAAAAACAATTCGAACAAATAAACAAAAAGTCCAAACAAATCGTCAGCGAAAACAAAACACTAACGGATAAACTGAAGAGTGTAGAGGAAGAGTTGGCGGGAGTGAGACAGAGCTATAAGAAGTTAGTGGTCGAGAAAGAGACGGCTGATATTGAGAAAGCTACGCTTGTTGAGCGAGCAGAGAGGGCGGAGTCTAAGTTGAAGGAGGTTTATGAGCTGTATGAGGACAAGAGTAAGTTGTATTTAAGTTTCATATCATAACTTATATCACTCCTGAAGAGTTAGGCAAGGTAAAGGTCTTAGCCCAGTTATACGACTGCTCCCACCCGGCAAAAAGAATATAATTCAAAAATGGTCTTTAAGGATTCATCTTTAAGTTATAATTTACATTGGCAACATAAATTAGCAGACAGCTCGCTGTCAGCGGGCTTACCACCGTTAATGCCAATGTAAAATATATCTTAAGAGGAATTCATAAAGCCCATTATTGAATTGTATTATATTGTTGGGTGGGAGCGGAGTCGTTTATGTGGGCTAAAGAGCTTTATACCTACCACATTTCGCCAGTTTTGTTTGAAGTCCTTTGTAATAGGGAATGAGCCTATTGTCATCAACCGGGCTCAAATCTAGACTCCGTGGTGGCTACCGAGAAATCCTTGATGAAAAAACCCAATAATCCTTTGCTCAACATGAGGCTCGAACCAACCAATCAGAACCTCGTGCTTAGTAGCAGACGAGCTTGCGACCACTACAATATCGAAGTAGTTATAACGAGGTATTTTAGTTTTGGTTATAATTCAAGCTAAAAAAAATGTTTGTCCATGGAACTCTATCTTTGATTTTATATGTCAGTCACGGGAAAATAAGAAAACTTCTAATAAACTAAACTTCGTAATTTTACAACGTCAACAATAGGGGATGTTTTTAACAAAAAAAAATATTTTGTTTACTCCGTAATATATTGGATACGTACGTACGTTGTGTATTGGATACGTATTTTTTGTTTCATCAAATTAAAAAAAAAATTACGAAGATAAAACGCATCAAAGATCATGATGGGCTTGTGACGTCACTTGACGGTAGAAAATGTACCCACATGTGACGTCACACGAGTTTTCGACTGTTTCGTCTTTAATTATTATTTATGCAAAAAAAGAATAACCAAGTCTCCAATATTCCTTGGAAATCTACAATCTGACGGACTAATTAGATGTTTATGTCTTATCGCTTATTATTTAAAAAAAAGCGTAAATTTTAGGTTTTGTTTGTAATCTGACAGTAATTTAAGATGTTTGTTTATTAAGTGGATTCCCTCAATTTCTAGTGGCAGCAATGATGCGGGACTACGAGACAGTCCACCGCGAGTACTTTACAGTAAAGAACAGTCTAGAAATAGCAGAGAACAAGTTAGCGCAACTAGACGCCATGCGCGCGCGCACTGTGCCCGCTGACATGCACGAACGACGCCTGGACCATTGTAAAAGGTAATTTTTATATAATTCTGCATAAACGCCCAAGTCGATTATATTTAATTTTGTGATATTTTTGAAGTGAAATCTGCTTTAGGCGTGTTGAGCACTTTTTGGGTGAACAAAAATCATGAACCTCGCGTGACCCTCGCCTAACGCTTCGTAGCCGATTCGCTACGGCGTAGCGCCACATAGTAGCTTTCGTAGCCGATCCGCTACGGCGTAGCACCACGTCTAGATGTGCACGGGTCACAACCCGTAACCGTTGTTGTTTTGTTCTCTCAATTGTAACTGCCTCATTGGCCGAGTTTCTCTATTAGGAATTCCTCAGTAGCAACGCTGGAGTCTGTACTTGTTGATGGCAATAGGCTCAGCCCCTACTACATGGGAACGATTTGAAAACACAACTGGTGAAATGATATACTATGAGATACACTCCTACACCCTAAATCTTCGGAGCTTCCAGGCGTGATGTTATGTTATTTTTTTATTCTGACCAAAATAATTTAGTAAAACCAACATTTCTCACGTTCACCCAGATTACTAGAAGAGCTAAAACACCAGTACGGCATGGAGACAGAACGCAAGGGCGAACAGGTGACGAAGATGACGGAACAGCTGAAAGCGGTCGAAGAGAAGTGCACTAAGGTGATGCAGGAGAACCAGGGCTTGAAGGAGGAACTCGAGAAGGCGTTGAAGAATGTCAGGTAAGACGTACTGCAGACTAAATTACTAAGGGTACAGTTCACACAGAGATATGACGTTACGCGATTCTTGCAGAAGCCATAATATTATTTTAATACCTAAACTACTGACCTAAGTGTATTTTCGTTCCTTCTCTGAGCGAAATTTATTAAAATGCTTTAAACTTGGCTCACAGTAGAAACCAAAATCACTCAATAACTTAGATTTTTAACAATAATTAACAAACTATTGTTTAAATAATAAAATAATAATAATATCGCTGGACATCACACACCTATTTGGAAACCTAGATATTCTATAATCCAATCGAAATAAATACACACTTTCTTAAGAATATGTTTGATTTACAAATTATTTTGGTATTACGATTGTATAAAATACGCATGCTCCGCCGGCCCCTTAAGAATGAAATGGCAAGAAAAGAAGAGTCTGATGAGATGACGAGTAATTAAGAAGTATGACAGAGGAAGATATGCTGCGCTGCAATTTATTTTGGGGTCACCCAAATGAATTGAAATAAAGGCAGGTGAATGATGTTGATGTAAATTTGTGCTTAAGTCAGTGATGTCTTTTTATTTATTTATTTATTTAACACTTCAAGCACAAAGTACAGAGGCGGACTTAATGCCAATGGCATTCTCTACCAGTCAACCTTTAGGTGATGCAGAGACAAGCAGTGGTAGGTGTCATTCCTGAAACTTCACGAATCATTTTATTAAAACTACGATAAACTACAAGGATATATAAAATACTATACCTATAACTATATAAAATACTATGAATATATATTAAAGTTATAGGAGGTTCTTTGACTCTTACAGATTATACCGCAAAGCAGCTGTAATATTCCGGCAGCGCTTAAAGTCGGCGACAGCTCGCATGACGCGCGTGCGCACTAGCGCTCGACGCGCTAAGAACAACAGCGAACCGCTGCGGCAAGCGATGACAGCGCTGGATAAGATCAAACATGAGATTAAGGTAAATTAACTATACAGGACTAAGGTCTGATTATCTAAAAACAGCTATTTAAAACACATGTTTGTATGGGGTTCCATCTATCTGGCAGAATATTGTTGCACCGAAATTCATTTAGCATAACACAGTTGGTATAATTTTCTTTAAACGAATATAGAATATAGAATAGGGACCGCCGTAGCCCCGAAGCGCCGGAGCCGTGACAGAAACCATGCCTGCTGCATGCTTGTTTCCATGCATGCTGTTTTTTTATTTTATGTTATCAGCACTGGTATGCAAAATAATATTATTACATAAAAAGTTCTGCTATAAAGGGTGGACCCGTTTGTATGGAAATATGTCACAGTGCAATCCCACACCTAAAACCCATCCATATTCCTTCTTAGCCCTTTGTGTTTCAGGGCCGCGGTATCTCTTTCGAACAGTCTCGCAGCATCTTGCATTCCCCTTTCTTCTACTTAAACTAATTAAATTTCTCTCTCCAGGCAGTAAAATCCCGCGCCTACACGTCGCTAGAGGAGCTAGAGCGTCGCATCGTAGAACAAGAGCGTCGCGCTGCGCAGGCGCACGCGGAGTACCGCCGGGAACTGGAGAGAGCGTCGCTAGCACTGCAGCACAAAGAGGCCATCATACGAAGCCTTATTGACAAGGTAGCCGATGTCGAGGAAGTTAGGTTAGTACCCTTCATAGCATAAGCCAAATAATGTCATGCAGCTGAATACCAGTATTTTACTTGGAGCGACTGCCTATCTGACCTCCACAACCCAGTTAACACAGGGTAACTCTTGGTAAAACTGGTTGTCAGACTTTTTTGGTCACTGACTATCTGTAACGACTGCCAAAGATGGACAAGTTCCGGCTATCATTTGTTCATCATTGGCAGTCAAGCGCTTAATTTGGTTTCCGAGGCACGGGGGAAACTCGGTATGTAATGCCAAATAGCCTATAATTATAAAACATTTGAAAACCGATATTTAACGCCGATTTAGGGACTACGCACACTTATTCAGCTCTATTCAGCTTATGCCCATAGAAAACAACGATTTTGTATGAGACGCGTTTCATAGCCCGAAGTCTCTTAGGCCGACGTTTCGACCGGATTGCACCAGCCGTGGTCGCGAGATGGGAAGATGAAGTATTGGAGGTACCGCCACAGCAAAGCGAAGGCGTTTAAATGATAAATGATAAATGATAAATGATCTTTATTTTGTAAGTAGGTTTTCACAAACACTTTTACACGTCAATTTTTTTTTAAACTCGATGGGGCCGGTGTTTCGTACCTGACTACTCTGAGAAGAAACAGCCGAAACAAACTCAGAGGTCATAGTCTCTTTTGAAGTCCAGACATAATCTTGCTCAATTCACATGAGGATCATGTAGATATTAGTGTCTGAGATGGTCTTTTGAAGAAAGAACCATACAGATTTGAGTAAACCTGTCCAGTCAGTGCAAGCATTTGTCAGTTATCGTGTAGCTCGACTTATAACACAAGGAGCTCAACGAAACGACGAACAATACCAAAGAAAGGACATTTGGGTAGGTCGCTTATAGAACTCAAACTGTCAGACGGTTGAGGGGTAAAAAAATAAAAAAATGTAACCCACATGGTCCTCACATTCACAAAAAACACACAAAAAAATAAAATAAAATTAATAATAATTTACAAAATGAATGTCAATAAAAATACGATATGTCAAATACACATACATAAAACAATAAAAAATAAACTAAAAATGTAAAAAATAATAAAATACTGAACTAAGTATTCATGTCAAATCATTAAATGTCAAAAGCCACAAGGAAATATTCATGTCAAATACACACACACACACACACAAAAAAATAAACAATAAAGTACCTAAAAAAAAAAAAAAAATAATAATAATAATAATAATAACCATTCATGTCAAAGTGTATAAAAGAAAGGAATCAATAATAAACAAGCGAAGTCCGAAATTACTATATTCGCAGAGCAAATTTCATTGGAGCAGCTTAATCCCAAGCCTTTTTATCATCGAGGTAGTGATTAACGTGATAGTAGGCTTTCAGGCATAGCTTCTGTTTTATAAACGATTTGAATTTATTTAGACTAAGTGCTTGAATATGGCTCGGAAGTTTATTGTAAAAACGTATACATTGGCATCTGAACGTTCCCCCTATTTTCTTGAGCCTCGTAGCAGGAATAATAAATTTGTGTTTGTTTCTCGTATTTATGTTGTGGATATCACTGTATTTTTTAAACAAATTAATATTTTTGTGTGCGTACAAAAGATTTTCATAAATATACTGAGAGGTCATAGTAAGAATATTAATATCTTTAAATTTTTCTCTGAGGGAGTATCGGGGACTTAATTTATAAATTGAACGAATTGCCCTTTTTTGCAATACAAATATAGTCTGAATATCGGCGGCATTGCCCCACAAGAGGATACCGTACGACATCACGCTGTGGAAATAACTAAAGTAGACTAAACGGGCTGTTTCCAAATCAGTTAAATCACGAATTTTTCTAACGGCGTATGCTGCAGAGCTAAGTTTTTTTGACAATTTGTGTATATGCGGGCCCCACTGAAGCTTGGCATCCAAAGTTATGCCTAAGAACACTGTGCTGTCTTCCGGTTTCAACTCTTCATCCTTGATTACTACACTAGTTTCCACTTGTCTTACATGGGGTATCGTAAACTTAATACATTTGGTTTTTTTCTCATTCAGGAGTAGATTGTTAACATTAAACCAATTAACGACTTTTGCCAGGGCGCTATTAACATCATCCGTAACTAACTGCTGACGTTTAAGTTTAAATAAAAGAGAAGTGTCGTCTGCAAACAATACTATATCATGATTATCCTTTATGAGGTAAGGCAAGTCATTTATATAAATGAGAAATAAAAATGGACCAAGAATTGAGCCCTGGGGTACCCCCATTCTTACTACGGATCCGGGAGATCTTTCCCCGTTAACATCAACTCTCTGAATCCTATCACTCAAATATGAAGTAAGAAGATCCAGAGAGGCGTTACGGACTCCGTAGTGGTGTAGTTTCCTGATTAAAGTTTCATGAAGAACGCAATCGAAAGCCTTGGATAAATCGCAAAAAATTCCCAAAGCATCGAATTTGTCCTCCCAAGCATTATAAATGTGTCCTAAAAGTTCAACACCGGCATCGGTAGTTGAACGACCCCTTGTAAAACCGAACTGTTTTTTATGCAATAACTTATGTTTATTAAAAAAACTTTGCATTTGTTCCAAAATTAATTTTTCAAAAATTTTACTAAATGTTGGTAGTACTGAAATAGGTCTATAATTTGTGGGGTCTGATGTACTACCCGATTTAAATAATGGTATTATTTTACTATATTTCGTTTATTCAACTACCCTCACTTGATCTTCATAAATGTTAATTCATTGATTGTTTTTTTGTTGTTTTTGTTTATATTAAAGGTAAAATTCTCGATAGATAATCGTGAAAGATAGATAGATAGATAAATAAAATACTCTGTATTATGTACCCCATAAAAATCACAGATTTAACGCCTTGTAAAAGACATTTTACAAGGGGTGACACAATGGGTGGTCTTATCGCATCTTAGATGGGTTTTAAAGGGGAAGTAGAGACAATACTGCAGGTAGCCTGTGGTGTACCATTTACATAAAGGGTGTAAAACACCTCTTCACGAAGCCGAAAGGCACTTGTTCTCCCCATCATTGCGATCATTTTTTTGTTCCACACCATACCTAGGAACCTTTGAGTTACAGAGATATGGGGATATAAACTTATCAAAGTTACAACTTTTTGACAAGTTTTTTTAGGAAAATTTTGACTTTTAACACTGCCACGGCCCCCGTACTATTCAATCCATCCATCAGCACAATGTTTAGAGTAGATGAACAGACCGTTATCTTTTCGGTGAACCTGGACCTTAGTCTTTTAAAGTTGAGGTTATGGATCTCCAAATTCAGTTTCGTATAACCTCGAAAAGCACCCAAAGTAAAACTTTGAATAACCTTTGCCCACAGACTCAGCCAAACCAACACTCATCGTCTCCAGGGCATCATAACCGACTCCTCACCGGAAAGGTCTCCGACTGTTCAACCAGAGTCTTCCCAGCGGAAGGAAGCCAAGCCTTCAGTGAAGCTGGTGCCAGGACCCGGGGGGTACTTCCAAGAGAAGGAGGGCAAGAAGAAAGGGAAATAGTTCGATGTGAAAGGAAGCGCTGAGGCGGAATAGGCTTGTGCCGATCACTGATCACTTCATTTCTCGCGTATTGTTCGGCGCTGTGTCTATTTCAGTTGCCTAAACGGAATAGTATATTTTATAACGAGGGACTAAACGAAGCCATTATATACCCGAGGTGGTTTGACTCCCGAGCTTGCGAGGGAGGCAATGAAAGCGAGGGTAAACCGCTTTCTATTTGCATGCCCATTCAAAATCTAAATAAAACCTTTGACAAGTTACTATTTTGTGACCATATTTCAGAGTAAAAGATCGTTCCATTTTTAAATTACTTTTTACTCCCTAGGGAATAAACGGTCACTTTAATCCCGCTTCGTAGGGCTATAACAGCGTACTTTTAGAGCATGAGAAGTGAAAAAGACGTTTTTGTTTGCTTGCATGCATTAGACAAATGGTCAAGTACCTCTTTCTGTCGGTTTCAAGTCGATTTCAAGTCAATAAAGTGGCTACATCGCGTTTCCTCGATTCATCGAAACAGATTGCCAGTGTAGAGCCCTCCTGCAGGATATGCTCCACCTCCTGTCCTGCCCATCCTGCAGAACCACTTGGTATCTATCAAGATTTATTCGAAGCAAATGATGGTGTGCAGGTGGCTACATACTGGTCTAACACAATTTGAGTTCATCAACTCGTAAAGAAGATGAAGTAAAAAAAAATCAATGAAATGGAGAACCTCCTTTTTTTTAAGTCGGAGGTTCCTAAAATGAGCTTTTGATTATACGTTGTGTGATTCTGATCGCTGCTTTAATAAAAGATGGTGTTTACGGTTCCAAAACGGTTTTGCCTATGCCAAAGAGAAGTCCTATGTTAATCTTCTTGAAATAAAAATAATATAATAACTCCTTTTAGAAATTTTCTAAAAGTGGCGGAATGTAGTCGCCAGCACATTAAGCTACTACAATCTGTGAAATTTCTTTAATGGATTTTCAACTTTATCGCCGAAGCATTAGGTTCAAGATTGATTGGGAAAATTTGATAGTTTTGGGTAGCTTGATATGCGGGCGTCTGTACCTTAAAAAGGACACACAGGCGCGTTTTTCCGTTTCTGCGTCCTGCGAAATTGCGATTTGAGTTTTTAGAACATTTGGTATTAGGATGCATGCGATTTCAAACACTGCCACGATAATAACGTCGGGACACTTGCGTTTCTGCGCCCTGCTGTATGAGTAGAATATCGGCCGATAATAACGCGCCGTGTGTAAGGAATAAGGAACCATTATCGCAATATCGCAGGACACAGAAACGCGGAAACTCAAAAACCCAAAACTGCGCCTGCGCATAGGCAGGCTTTATGTCGAATTATTCTAGTCGTAACAGCTAGTCTTTAGGTAAACATTTACATTTTAAAAAGAGGTCTATCTATATCTGACCTAGAATAATTGTAATAGTTAGAAAAAAACCTTAACGGTGTTCTTGCCTTTATTAACAGTAACTTAACCTTTTGAACTCCAGAGCATAAACACAAATGCGCGAGCCTTTTACGCCATTTTTACGCCAACAACCATTTTGTCACCTATTTGTGTCGTTTGGCGTACTATGCTTAGTGCGAGTTTTTGTACGTATCGACCGTGGTTAACGTTTACGCAAATTTATATGGCGCTGAGTAAGCGCCATCTAGCGTAATACGCGAGAACTACATATTGTGAGTGCTAACTCTAAACGCATCGACAATTGTTAACTTGCGAGTGTGAGATTCTAGAATACGTTCGTTCGTTTCGCGTTAATTCACTGCGAGAAGTGGCGCGTACATTAGTAACCGGCCAAAATAAATTGACAGTCATATTTTGTGTTCATAAGAGAAGCGACTGCCTATTCAAGTAGTTGTGGTTATACAACGAAGTTAGACGATATTATTTATCTGTGGTCAATGGTCATTAGTTTTGTTTGTGTTTACGAAAGTTTTGAATAATATTGTTAAAAACCGACTTAAAAAAAAAACAAAAAAGTGAAAAATAACTTTAGCTTCTGAAGTCGGTGACCTATGTTTGATTGCTTTAGTTGTTTTTGTCACCGACTTCAGAAGCTAAAGTTATTTTTCACTTTTTTGTTTTTTTTTTTAAGTCGGTTTTATTTTTTTTGCAAAAAAGTTTTTATTTTTCTCTTTTTAGTGGTTCACATGTGCTTGATACATGGAAAGTGGCACGGCAGGCGGTCACGGGGCTTCGCCCCCTGGCCGCGGAGGCTATACCTCGGCCTGTTAAAACAGGCCCGTCTTTGTATGTGTCTTTTAGACTTAGGCCTGATGGCGTGTGATATTAATATCACACGCCTGTGTGTGGTTGCTATTTGTTTTCCGTAGGCGCGCCTACAGCACTGTATATTCAGCGCTGTTTTCTTCACGCCACCTCGGCGGTCCGACTCCGCCAGGTGAGACCTCCGGTTACCCGGAGGAGGCCCGGCGGGGGACAACCAGCGACAGAGGTGGCGACTCCGACGCACCTACGGCGGGTGCATGGCTCCCGCCCGCCCCGCGCACCGGAGCTAGCCGGCTGCGTTACGGACGGGGGGCCGTTGTGTGTGTACAGGCGGTAATGTACTGTGTAAACACCGCCCGTGATGGAGTGGTTGCGAGCCCGCTCGCGTCCACATGTGTGTCTACATGAATGTGTAGTGGTGTATGTGTGGTTGTAGTTACGCGCCCTGCCTATATTAACTTAGCACAGGTCGCGCAACTAAGCGTGTGAATTGTGTGTGTGGAGTCGTTATTGTGTAGGTAAGCTGAGTGTAACCTGGTGAACAGCTTACCTAGGCGTCAAATCCGGTGGGGGGGGGGCATCGTCCGCTACCAGGTCGCGGGAGAGGGGGCGCCTCGCGTCAGGGGGGCGCGCATGCCAGGGCGCTATGTGCTTGACGTGGGGCCAAGCAGATGCGTCGGCACGCGCGAACATTCCCGTCGCAAGGCGCCGGATGAACGCGTCCAGGCTCTCAATCCCGAGATCCCGCTGGATGATGTCGTTCCTCACGTAGCGAGGGGCACCGACGATGGTGCGCAGCGCAGTGTTCTGCTGCGTGCGTAGATGCTTCCTGTGTCCCTCGCACGCGAGGGCGTACTATGCGGGGGCGGCGTACGTCAGTATCGGGCGTATATAAGTTTTATATACGCCCAACTTGACGCGTACCGGCAGCCGGGACGAGAGCACTGGGCGGAGCTGGTGGCGGGCAATCCCAGCCCGCGCCGCAACCTGGCGAGCGTGTGTCCCCATGGTGAGCCGACGGTCGATGGTCACACCCAAGTACTTGACCTGGGGCGACCACACGACATTGGCACCGAGTAGAGTCAGGGGTGGTGGGAGGGGCGCTAATCCGGTGATCATCGCCTGTGTCTTACCCACGTTAACCGACAGTCGCCACTTCGACAACCAGTCTGGAAGCAAGTCGAGCGCGCGCTGCATCTTCACCGCCGCGAACTTCGCGTTGAGCGAGATTCACAGATCCGAACGGATGCGCTTTTTTCTATCCGGATGAGATAGTGTTTATGGGAAACGCTACAAAATGGTAGTAAATAGATAATCGTGGTAGAAAACTTAAGATAGTAATTAAAATTGGTTTATTTGAATATTTCGTTCTGTTTAATTAGGGAATATACAGCTAGTAACTTAATAGACAGCAACGATACAAAATTATTTTATTATTTTACTAAAATTAACTATAAAAATAACAGTTTTCGAATAAACCTGCTTTGTAAACAGCCGTCTATGAAATTGCCAAAGCGGAAAAATTGTTTTTTTTTTATTAACACTATAGTTTTCTGTTTTCTTAAAAGGAAAAATTACTAAGTATTTGATATCAGTTTGTTAAATAAAATCTATAACGAATATAACATTTCTGTAAACACATAGATTTTATGTAAATGCGGATACATCTATAAATTCGGTCAATAAAACAACTAATAAAATACAAACAACACCAGACCATAATAAAACTTCATTAACTTACTTCAGGCAGTGTTTAAAAAAGTTTAGTATTTTTATCTTCGTTTAAATTTTGTTCGATATGACTCCCGATCGCAAACAGCTGTCGGAAAGATTCGAGTCTTCTTATCGAATTGGACTGTCAAAATTATTCGTTTTCGGATTTGTGAATAGCGTTTGAAGGACATCTTCGATATCTGAGACGTTCGATTCGTTTCGGAAGCGAGTCGAATGGTTGTGAATAAGGGGCCTGATCTGATGGTAGAATGGTTCTTATCAAACGCAAATGCTTCATTTGTTGTAGAAAATAGCAAAATCGCAACACGTTTTCATATAAAATTTGAAGAGTTCCCTCGATTTCGCCAAGATTCCATCATCAGATCCCGACTTGGTGGCTATGGGACCATTTGGAAAGAATACCCTTTCCAACAAAAAAATAATTTTCCAAATCGGTTGACAAGCGACGGAGTTATGCCCGAACAAACATAAAAAAAAAAGAAGAAACATCCGAATTGAGAACCTCCTCCTTTTTTAGAAGTCGGTAAAAAAAAAAAAATAGAAACATCCGAATTGAGAACCTCCTCCTTTTTTAGAAGTCGGTTAAAAATAAAGACTAGCCCGTCCCAATTTGAAATGTTGGTACCATAAACGGAGCAGATAGTGTAATTTATATACATGTTTTTTTTTGTGGCGTTCAATTACGCTTATCTTGTGCTTTTGCGGTAAACATTCTCCAAACGAAATAATACGAGATTCCATTGTAGATTTTATTCACAATATGGCATTAAATTAAATTACTTTGTTATATGACCACTCTCACGATGCTCTCACCACAAAATGTTAAGTGACAACTTTCACGCTCGCGTTTCGTATTTCGTATTCAAGCTGTCAAAACTGTCGAAATTGTAACTTGCACTCGCGTCATACATGCAAATGTTATCGAAACGGTGTGCTCGAAACGGTCCTTACTTTCTTAGAGGCACTGGATTGTCACTATCGACGACGTAAACTCGATCTACGCGATACAGACGTTACTCGAATTTTATTATGAAACTCGCACTAAGCTGGGCACGCGCTTGCTTGTCACGTATATATAAGTGACAATATAATTCAAAAGGTAAAGAGCAACTTAAGCACGTAATAGTGTAGAAAAGTCGATTTGAAAGCTTTAAGCCACTGTTGTATACTGCCTTAGAAGATCATTAAGATTCCTTTGTGAGAAAGGGACTCTGATATAGTTCTGTCTCTCTCTAGCACTGGAAAAATAATGAAATTAATAAGTATTTCATAGTACGGCCCTTGGCCTTTTGTAGAATGTTCGTCTATATCTTCCAAAAAAATAAATATTATATTTTTTATCAGTTAGCGAAGTAGAAACAAAAGTTAAACAATAGCGTCACACCGATTCGGTCGAGCTTCACAGTCGAAGGGAGGCTAAGTTCCCGCTTAAGACCGACTTTCACTCATCTGTTTAATGATATAAATGTTTTTTTTTTGCTAAGGCGTGGGATCACAGAATATAAGGTTAATATTGACCGTAATGGGTTTTTTTATAGTGCACAGTGTAGGGTTGTTTTTCTTTTTGTTACTTGATAAACTCAATGCGGGCTAGTTGGAATATTTGGTATACAGGGTGTAAACCACTTCATCATGAAGCTGTCAACCAAGCATTCTGTACAACAAACAAACTTTACGCAAAAATTATTGCTGGGAAACAAATTTGTTTTGGGGTGAAAAGCCAATGGCTTAGGCACCTAGTAACGCAGTCAGTTCAACGCCATCTACCGAGTTCTTGAAAACCATTCTTTTTTAAATTTTCAAAACGAAAACCTCTCATTGATTCTACAGTATGATGTACTTATCTCATAAGTTCTGGTTGAGTCATTAATAACTTAGACAACCTCGATTAGAACCATATTTAAAGATGTCCGCTATGGTCGGGTAAAAATGATATTATTGTATTATTAATAGTTGTAATTACATTTAAGTATTTTATAAATTATGTTCCTAATCGAATGTAAAAATATAATTGAGAAATAAAGGTGTTCAAAATAATTTATTGAGTTTTAATTTAAGTATTTACTTCATTCAAAACAATGTCAAGTTTCGCTTTTCGGTAACGGTTTTCTTGGGAATTACGCTCGACCACAGGCTACAATGGGGTCCTCATTTAACATCTCTTGCAGGCCGGCTGAGCTCAGCAGTGTATGCTGTTAGAAAAATCCGTCAATTTACTGATGTTGATACGGCGAGGATAGTCTATTTTCATAGTACTATATCATACGGTATTTTACTATGGGGACGGGCTGCAGACATCGAATCTATTTTTATTCTGCTCATAGATATTCACTATTCACTAGTGAAGTCTCACGAGAATAAATTTAATGATCTTAAACCTCAAAAGGTTTACAATTCCTAAGGACGGCGGCCATTGCATCTGTGCGAGCGATACACAATATATTTACGCGGGAGTGACAGAGACAGGTAATAACAGGCCATTGTACGAAATTCTTAGTGCTCCGCGACCGGACTTTATCTAAAAACGCTTTAGAAACTCCCAACACAGGACCATATGCTTAACAGTTACGCTTGCTATAATATTTCTCTACCACTAGACAGACCAAGGATTTATAAGGAACCTTTTAACAAAATCTTTTTTACAAAAAATTAAACTTCTGAAGCGTTTTTTCTGAAGTTATTTTTCACTTTTGTTTTCTCTGAAGTCGGTATTATTTTTTGTAAAAAGATTTTATTTTTCACTTTTTAGTGGTTCACATGTGCTTACCCCTTCACAGCGTACCGGCGTGATTTTAGGTCATGAACTGGTGTAAACAATAGACAGATATGAGATTTCAGCAATCCCAGTACATTTGCTATCATTTATTGAGGAGTTCCGTTGCATATCTCCGAAGTTCTTCATCAGATCTTCATCAAATTGAAATAGGATCACTTCGAGAAAGTACACTTTCTAAAACTACCCAAATCGCTTCTAGTGTGCCTATAAAATGTGAAGAGTTTTCTCTATTTCTCCAGAATCCCATCATCAGATCCTGATTTGATGATTATGAGACCACACGAGAAGCACCAGCTTTCAAATAAAAAAAGAACCATCAAAATCGGTTCGGGGTGAACCGATTTTCCGTCCGTACCGTCGAAAGTTCTGAGGTAACAAACACTTTCGAAATCTGGGTGTATTTTATACATCTGCGTACCCCCTCAGAGCATACAGGCCTGATATAGTATAAACAATGAACCTACAAGTGATTGCAGCAATCACTGCTGATTTGCTGTGTATTTTTTAAGAGTTCCATTGTATATCTCCGAAGATCAGCATTAGGTCTTCAGTAAATTAAAATGGGACCACACGGCAAGCACCAGCTTTCAAACAAAAAAAGAACCATCAAAATCGGTTCACCCAATCGAAAGTTCTAAGGTAACAAACACAAAAAAAATACAGACGAATTGAGAACCTCCTCTTTTTGGAAGTCGGTTGAAAATAAATATGAATACTGCTCTGTCAAGGCAAAGTCAAACTCTAGAAACGATACACTTACGCCAACGAATAATCCAATCATCAAAACATTTTTTAAACGCTGTTTCCGGAATTGAGTTCAGTACTCGCCGCGAATTCTCCTTTGTCTTCTACCGTTTCAAAACGGTTGCCACGAAGTGGTAATTTGAGTTTGGAAAAAGAAAGAAGTCGGCTGGAGCCATATCTGGTGAATATGGTGGTTGCTCCATGGTATTTGTTGAGTGTTTGGTAAAAAATTCGTTCACGATGATGGCCTTGTGCGAAGGCGCATTATCGTGGTGCAACAAAATACAAGAATTTTCATTTCACAAATCTGGCCTTTTTCGTCGAATTTGCTCTCTTAAATGCCGCATAACGCTCAAATAGTATTCTTTATTTACCGTTTGATCTTCCGGAAGAATTCCGAGGGCACAACACCGCGATGGTCAAAGAAAACAGTCAACATGACTTTGACTTTTGGTCTTGACTTTTTCGGTTTAGTTGGAAGGCGCCACTTGCGCGCGCTTGTTGACTAGTTTGCATGTCTTTAAACACTTATAGTGCAAACAGAAAACACACAATCAAAACCGACAAACAGTGCAAATACTTAAAATACATATAAACATCCATGACTCGGAAACAAATGTCCATGCTCAACACACAAACATTTGCTCCTACCGGGATAAGAACCCGATACCCTAAGAACGTATAAGGCAGCCTCACTACCGCTGCGCCATTAGGGTCGTCAAAAGGGAAATTAATTCTTCAAAGAAAGACTGAGTGATTTGTTGTCTTGTGAGTTTCCTCCGTGCCTCGGAAAGCACGTTAAGCTGTTGGTCCCGGCTGTCATTAGTCCATCTTTGACAGTAGGTTCAGGTAGTCAGTGGCCCAAAGAGTGGCAACCAGTCTTACCAAGTGGTATCGTATTACCCAGTATGAACTGGGTCGTGGAGGTCAGATAGGCAGTCGCTTCATTTGAAATACTGCTATTCAGCTGCATCCGGTTAGGCTGGAAGCCCACCCCAACATAGTTGGGAAAAGGCTAGGCAGATGATGAGTAAACTTTGCCTTCAATCCTAAATCATCCGGAAACGTGTTAGGCCTAAATTAATTGCCTTTTAACTGTACATTTCGCAAGGTCCCAGTAATTTAGGTCAAGAGTATATGATACCCAAATCTTGGAAAATAACCCGTGCATTTGCGCACGCGTTCATTTGTTTGTGCTCTTATCAGCAAGGTTTCAGTTATCAAGCCTGCTGAATAATTACAGGCGTGAGATGAGTATTGTTACTGAGGATATAATGTAAGTGTATCAAAAGGGACTACCTATTAATAGATATACCTACTATCGAGTTCACTAAGAGACGTCCACTTTCAACCTTACAACTTAGAGCATAAGAATGAAAAAGCAGTGGTGCCTAGTTCTAATTCATTGGGTCACCTAACCAAAGGATGCTTCTAGCGTATACAGGTCGCAGCCAAATGGTTAATTAGCCGTTAATTTAACCGCTTAGCTTCTTTACTAAACAGCGGCCATTCAACTATAGCGGCCTGAAAAAAAAAACATTTAAATTCGGGACTTGGGGCACCCCAATGTTGAAACCCTTTTTTTTTTTTAGGATGGGAAATCATCAAATAACTTCCTCACTCTGGGCGGAGCGCGAGGGAGTGTCAGACTTTTCTGACTAAAACCCATCCATGTTCCTTCCTCGCCCTTTATGTTCCGGGGCCGCGGTATCTCTTTCGAACAGGCCCGCAACCCCGGCAGGCTTCGGCCCTAGCGGGCCCCTCTCTTTATGCTGACATCTCTTTGACACCTCTTAACTAAACAGCGGCCATTTAACTATAGCGGCCTGAAAAAAACAACATTGAAATTCGGGACTTGTTAGGTTGGTTGGGTTCCTTTAAGCCCTGCGGACACGACAGAAATATGTACTCGTAGAAGTCCCGCGATTCCATGAAGCGGCCACGTCGACTACGCTTTTTAGGCGAATTTAAAGTGTTTTGAGGTTAGGTTAGTTAGGTTTATTTTAAGTATAGAGGCTAGGCGGTTAATTCAACAATTTGGCTGCGACATACACATCACGCCCATTATCTCTGAAGGGTTACAGCAGAGGTCTTTAATACGTCCACACTGCATTTCGCCAGATATGTATAGGTCCCATGAAATTATAAGGGACGAGCCAAATGGGTACAGATTGTGCTTTTGGTGTCTTCCAAAGAAACTGTCATCATCAGTTACTGACAGTTCAAAGTGGTCTGATTTGTATCAGACCATTTTGAAACTCATTCAGTTGCATAAATCACGCCTTTAAAAGGCGAAGGATTAGACAGAGGAGTACTAAGACTTATACAAATCGTCCCATAATTCGCCAATTATATGATATTGGGAGCGGGTCTTTATTGCTATCAAATAGACACTAATCAAGGCTCCAGGTCACGAGCATTGGGAGCGAGCCTATTGCTATCAAACGGACACCAAATCAAGGCTCCAGGTTTTCAATGTCATTGAGGGGGAAGTGTCAGTAAAGCCCGTAAACTCAAATGAATACACCCCACTAGGGGACCAATGAAAAAGTCATTAATGTGGTTAAATGAGTTTGTATTGATGATTTTAATAATTTGGTATCATATTTTAATTAAGTTGCAAATAATCGTTACTAATAAAGACTTTCGCGGGCTACCCTGGCGGTTATCATCACCTTAATTGACTTTTCCTCAATTAAAAACAAAAAAACACATCTAGGTAAGTACTAACCTAACATGCCCTGCATTACTTAAATAGCTGAAAAAAATATTGTTATCAGTAGTGAAGGCTTCAGGCGAGGTATTAGCATGTGCGATCGTGTCTCCTTATCACAGTGGTTTATTTAATTGTCTCATAAACAAGCGGAGACACACGTATTTACTGATTTGTTATTAACTTGGCCGCCATTTTAAAAACACGTTTAAAAATGGAACAGTAATTTTTGATTCGGAAAGATTTAGAAAAAGTGCTGTGTTTTTCTTTTGCGACTAGTGTATTTATAAAGACAGATAGTTTCCTATTTATTAAATTAATTTATCCTTTAACTTAATTTAGGTATACATTACTATAATTTGGAGAGAACTTTAGACTCTGAAAGACTTTCATTTTACATGAGCACTTCAGTAGCTAGCATGAAGAATATGGCAGGTATGTACTTCGTTTCAATTGTTTAATTTACATTTTTAATTTTTTACCTCTGAGGAGCTCGTGCTCGTATCAATCTTCAGGTAAATCCGTGCTTGCTTAGATTGGCCTGTGGACGAGTGACCACAAATTACATACAGAGTTTCCTCTGCTCCTCGGAAAGCACGTTAAGCCGGTGTGGCTGTCATTTGTAGATCTGTAAGGCTGAGGCTACACTAGGCAGCGATTTGCGATGCGACTGGAAGAGCGAAACGAGAAAATCATGGTATGGCTACATTTTACAAGCGAGATTGCAGCGTATCTATACTAATATTATAAAGCAGAAGAGTTTGTTTGTTTAGTTGAACGCGCTAATCGCAGGAATTGCCAGCTCGAATTGAAAATTTCTTTTTGCGTTGGATAGTCCATCTATCGAGGAAGGCTATAGGCTAAATAACATCACGCTGCTGTGACCAATAGGAGCGGAGCAACAATAATAAATGTTGCAAGCGGGAAATTTACGCGAACGAAGTCGCGGGCAGAAGCTAGTTTTCTAATAAATTCGCTTCAATTTGCTATGTTGATGTAGCCGATGCCGTGATTACAGTAATGTTGTTCCTATCGCATAAAGAAATCAAAGATCGCTAGTAATATTTGGTGTACAGTGTAGCCATATACGTGAGCATTCAGTTACTTGTTTCAATCGCTCATGTGTCGCAGGTCGCGTCGCGGCCTAATGTAGCCTCAGCCTGATAGTCATTACAGTGATCAGTGGCCCGAAAATCTGAAAGCCAGTCTTACCAAGCTCGCAAGGTATCGTATGACCCAGTACTACGTAGATTGTGGAGGTCAGATAGGCAGTCACTTCATGAAAAACAATTGTAACTATTCAGCTGCAAGCCGACCCCAAGATAATTGGCAGAAAGTTTGGCAGATAGCGACATTTTTATCCATTTGATGACCTACCTACTACAGTATCAGCTGTCTCTGTCTTTTGCTGAGCAGGAAGTCCTGGTTTCGATTCCCGGGTCGAGCAACGATTATGATTTATACAGAGAAGGAATGATTGAAACTCAATCCAATCATCGATTACCTCGACCACTTGAATTAGCGCAAAATAAGAATCTCAAAGCAAAACCAAAATGCTTAATTAAACTGAAAACCTAGTTCTAGGCGAATAAATAGGATAGACCTAGGTCAGTTTAACCACCGGTGCGCGACTGCACCTAGTTCTAACCGATGATAAGAGTATCCTCTTAAAGTGTATCTTAAAGAGTATCCTCTTAACCTACTAAGTTTAACCGCTAGTGACCGGCCCGGCTGCACCTAGTTGTAGCGGGCTAAGACGTGGGCGGAGGCGCGGTGCGGGCGCAGTGATGGCGTGGAGCGCAGAACAGGCGCGCTAACGGTGTCGGAAAGGCGAGGTGCGGGCGCAGTGATGGCGTGGCACAGTGATGGCGTGGAGCGCAGAACAGGCGCGCTAACAGTGTCGGAAAGGCGAAGCGCGGTCGCATTGTAGTCTTTAAAGTCATGTTCGCCGTTGATCTCTCTCTGTGCATGTTACTGCTAACTGCGGGTGCGCCGAGGGCGAGGAAGCGCCCTCGCCACGCCTGCACGTCGCCGTCTCAGTATGTCTCACGCCACACCTCTTCTATACATTTTGTATGAAATATCAAAGAAGTGGCGTCACGACCTCGCTGCGCCGGCGCCTCGCCTCCGCCCGACGCCTCTTGTATTTGTCCCGCGCCTAAAACTTTGTGTAGCTGCACTTTGGCTATTAGCCCTAACACATAATATATCATGCATAGGTATTATAACAGCTCACAACTTAGGACCCATTAATGTTAATATTTATCCGTGGTGCCAGGCAACTGGGCCTATCCCAGTTGTAAACGTCCCTTTGTACCTATTGGCGTTGTTTCGTTCTATCTCCTGCTGATGTGGAGGGAAGTGGAAATTACGGTTTTTTCTCCCTACTCCTCTGCCATACTCTCTGATTAATTTCGTTGCGGGATACAAGACAGTTAAATTCATTCTCTGGGACTTCGTCGAGCTTCATTGTGTCGGCACTTCTCTGGTGGTCGCCACCCATTCACACTGGCTTTCAGGAGTTACAATGGTTTGGGAATAGTGTGGCGGGCTTTTATATCATGCATATAAATAAAAATCAAATTGTCTGCTTGGGTCGCATACATTTCAAAATTTTACGGTTTCGCTTCAAAAGATAATAATCTATCGAAAAATAATGCGTTTAAATGTAAGCAGTATGGTCGGTTGACAATCTTTTGAGAGTTTACAATCTCGCTAGATAGATTCAGTTGGGTTTTACATATCCATGGAATAAAAATGGAAACAAAAGAAGAATAGAGTGGATTTGTGAATTGTTTTTCGAATTTATTACAGAAATATAAAATAACGTCGAATATTATAAACAAATACGAGTATGTACACAGATGCTAATTTAAATCAATTGTTAAGTACCTACCAGTTTTGAGAACTGTTAAGATTTTTGAGAAGGTTTTGTCCGCGATTTACAATATGTAGAAACACGTCATTAGCAAAATATATTTGTTTCATTAATTATAATCATGACGAGCTCGTGGCTAAATAATAGCAGCCGCTCGGGTCGATCTTTAGGTGAAGCCGTGCTTGCCTAGGTTGTTCTGTGGATGGGTGACCACCCTTACATACCGAGTTTCCTCCGTGCCTCGGAAAGCACGTTAAGCCTTTGGTCCCGGCTGTCATTTGTCCATCTTTGACAGTCGTTACAGGTAGTCAGTGGCCCCAAAAGTCTGACACCAGTAACAAGTGGTATCGTATTTCCCAGTATTACCTGGTATGTGGAAGTCAGATAGGCAGTTTATCCATGTAAAATACTGGTATTCAGCTGCATCCGGTTAGACTGGAAGCCGACCCCAACATAGTTGGGAAAGGGCTAGGCAGATGATGATAAATTATAATCATGTAAACGAAGTATCTAAGGTTCGTAGCAGGTGGCGTTATGTGGGTTCTATCCCCCCATGAGAAAAAGGCATGGACTTTGTAGCTAGAAGGGATGTCGACGTCTGTTATTCCACATAATATTCATCATTTGGACGAATTCCCCACTAAACCCCAATAATTTGGGAATTTAGTAAAATATTGCATTGGATAGAGAGGTATGGACGAAGAAAAGGCAGGTCTTAAACTAGCAATGATACACGATGGAAGTAAAAAATACTACTGCTCCATCTCAGACCAAATAAAAAACCAAGACAACGCTGCAAACAACTGATGCTGGTTTCGTAAACATTTTTTGAGCGTAGTTTAAGGCAATTACATGAGCTAAACGATTACATGAGCTAAACGCGAGTTTTATAATTACTAAAAGTATATGATTCACTGCTATAAACAAGACCAGAAAAATATATGATATTCTTCAGGATATTTATGCTAGCATGATACTGTTTTGAAAACATAATACAATTAATTTGGCTCTATAAAAAGAAATCACGAATTTATCTCTAAAAATATTTTTCAAATAATAAAAAACATACTAATATGCATGCGATCATTCTGATTTTTTGGCAAAAAATTCTACAAGCAATATATTAGCATGATACTGTTTTAGTTTTTTTTAATCCATTCAGTAGTTTTTTTTTGTAAATCGATCGAAACCACTCATTTCTCGCCATTTGGCCCGCAGTGGCTGACGTAACAACCAATTTATTTGTAGTGCAAGCTGATTAGAACTTTATTCTAACAGCATTTCAAACGAAGTTTGAAACACCACAAATAGAGTTGCCAATTTAGCTCGTCTAAGCGCCTTAATTGTAGTTTTGATGTAAATGTAGCTTTGCGCATGCCTCACTTTATTTTTCGCAGGGCTATGTCTTGTTTTTTTATTTGGTCTGAGGTGTAGATATTGCACTTTGGTATGAAACAGCAGATTTCTTTAGTTAAGTACGGTACCATAATTATGTGACCCGGTTTGAAATAAGGCCTACAAAATGTCTCGTCCATCCAACCCGTATAATACTTAAATTTTACCTATAAAGTCTTCGCTACAGAAACATAATGTTATATTAGTAAATTATGGAAAATTAAAAGAAGATTATAAACTATTTTAGATATTGATTTTTCCTGTTTGAAACTTAAGATTTAGCTATGTTAAGAAAGATAAGGGACCTTATTAAGGTTCATAGATCTAATGCTTTGAGATATAAGATAAGATACCTACTACAAGTAGGTACAGGGTGATTCGAAAGCAGGACTGTGTCATTTAGACGCCTTTATTAATAGAAGGAGCTCGTGGCTAAATGATAACTACCGCTCGGGTCGATCTTTGGGTTAAGCCGTGCTTGCCTAGGTTGGTCTGTGGATGGGTGACCACCCTTACATACCGAGTGTCCTCTGTGCCTCAGAATGCACGTTAAACTGTTGGTCCCGACTGTCATTTGTCCATCTTTGACTGTCGTCACAGGTGCAGTGGCCCAAAAAGTCTGACACCAGTCTTACCAAGTGGTATCGTATTTCCCAGTATTAACTGGGTTGTGGAGGTCAGATAGGCAGATGCTCCATGTAAAATACTGGCATTCAGCTGCATCCGGTTAGACTGGAAGCCGACCCCCAGTTTCCTCCGTATCTGGTCCCATTGCATTTTTTTTGCAAATTATTGTCCTGGATCGTCTGGATCATCCTGGATCATCATGGATACGTCCTGGATCAAATTATTTCGATCGACATGACGAGTGGATTGTTATTCACGAAAATTTGGTGTTCAGGTCCTTCCTAGTCCAGCGCTCGCGTCAGAATGACATACTACTAACTGAGGAGTGAGCTGAATTGATGCAGAGTTTAGAGTATTTTAATTTTATTTACAAACGAAAACTAATCATAAAATTGAGTTTATTTGGAATATAATGGCCGCTGAATCAAGAAATTTTTGGCTTAAATTAGGCTTTCTTTACGATTTGTTTTGGGAAAACTCAAGGAATTTAACCAAATTCTAGAACTAATTTTTTAGTAATTTTAGCTTTTATAAGAATTGAATGTAAATATGTGAATTTGAGCGTCAATCTTCCATCGACGACGGTTTTTTCTTTTGTTTTTTACGTAGTTAAGTAATTCACGGTTTGTGAGCATTTATGCATTTTCTAGGGGGGCTCGCCGTACTTCGCTACGCCCGGGCGCCCTTGCAGGCAGTCAGTGGTCCGAAAGTCTGACAACTAGTCTTACCAAGGAGTGTCGTATTACGCAGTACGAACTAGGTTGTGGAGGTCAGAATTAGGCAGGATGTTTATGTAAAATACTGCTATTTAGAGTTAGACTGAAAGCCACTCAACCAGCTTCACCAACTGGACTAGAACCAGAGGAACCGGTTTACTGCTTCATCAACTTCCTCAGCACACTCGTATCAGCTGCATTATTCCGCCAGGTGACAGACACTTTACATATTATGTTGTACGTTCATCGTGTTTTGACTTTATAACTAACTTTTTACGTCTGTCGAATGTTTCCGCAGATGGCTCCATGTCACGGAAAACTTGTAAAATCAATTCGATTCACTTCGTAACGCCTTTCTGCAACTTCAATAATATTTTCGGAGAATTAATGAGTCGCAAAGAAAAAAAGCGATGTTATAAAATTAATAGTCTTATGAGTGGGTGGAAGCAATAATATTCTAGTAGAAGAAATAATATTATTTGGTTTTTTTTTTGGGACAAGCCCGTCACTCACGCCCAAACCACTGTAACTTCTGAAAACCAGAATCATCTTCTTTGGTTACTGGATTCGGACTTTTACCACGAGATATTTAGGCCACCCTATACATTTTCAGTTGTTTACAAAAAGCAATATAATAATAATCAACCTTATCGCACTAGCAATAAGATAATCGGAAATGATTAATCGGGTAAATAATAATTTTATTGGCGACTAAAATACTGAATGGGTGACTATTTATCTGGATAAATAGGAATGACTGGTCATTCCGGCAAATAGAACATAGGAAGAAAGAGCGAGCGAAGCGAGCTCGGGATTTGGGGCACCCTGACTCGGACATGTTAGGATCGAAGGAGGGTCTAGTGAGCGAGCGAAGCGCGCACCTCAAACCAAAAGTAAATAAAACCAATAAGCTTATCGCAATAACAATAAAATAATCTACATTAAATTATCGTGTTATCGAACTACTTGTATCTTGCCGACTTCTATTTGCTATGTAGTAACTCGGTGGCTCTTTGTTGTGCAAGGTCTATAATCTCTTCCCAGCAGTGAAGGGTTTCAGGCAGACAAAGAAGATATTTCAGGTAAAAAGCAGTGAACATTATTATTCTTATTTTACTTTAGCTTAAAAATAGAAGAATATTAATTATTATTAAGTTTTAAACTCAGTTCTTCTTGTATGGGGAATCAGAAACTGCATAACTCCTGCTCAGGTTCTAAAAAAATCGGTGAAAAATACTCTGAATGAAACCAAAAAGCATTTGTTTTACCGTAATGATGGGGTTACGGTATTTTTCGTTCAGGGAAATGTGAACTTTCTAGATACGGAGAAATTGGCGGTCAAAGTTTCAACTTGTTCACAAGTTTTTCTTAAATACTACTGTGTATACTACTTACTTACCAACTTAGTTTAAAAATGGACGATTTATTTAACGTGGAGCGAGCAATTTGGAAATTGTTTCAAAAGTTAATATATCTCTTCAACAATGTAGAAATGGCAAGGTACCGAAAAATATTTCAACGTAGGAACTCTCAATACAGTGAGGTCCAACATTTTTGCTTGAAACTTCACTGTCAATATTGGAACTAAGAAAATTTGTAATTGCCAGCACGAGGAAAAGCATGGAAAACACATCGCCGTCAACAAGAATTTCAACAATACAATAACGATTTGTTCAGGTGTCGATCGAGACGATTCTTATGCTAATTCTGGAACACAAATATCTACTCACAGTTATTGAGATTATAATGTTTTTGCATGAGGAGATCGTGAGATGGTTAGTCGTAGAGCAGGGGTCACTATAGGCAGTATTGTGGACATGGGTCTGTTTCTATTTAATTTATTTGATCACCATAATCTTCATTCTTCCATAATCATCCATTACTCGTCAATTCAGTGGACTAGTATTGTTTTTTTTTTGGAATTTTTGTAAAGGAAAATTATCTCGTCAAATATTTTTATAGTATAAATAAATTAAAGAATAAAATAGTACATATGAATTTAATTTGTTTGTTTATCAAAACAACAGTTTTTACCGAATGCCTATGAATGTATAATATCGTAGGTACTTACTTACTTTTTAATTTTTTGTCTTTTTGTTTCGGCTAATCTCTGAAACGGTTGGACCGATTTTTGACAAGACTTTTACTCGCTGATAGTTGATGTTATATATGCAGCAATTTGGGCTATTTTTATTTTAGTACAGGTGAAACTAAATGGAAGGTTGTAAAAAGGTTTAGGGTTCCGTGTAAAAAAATAAAAACCCTTAAAATTGTTGACAAAATCCGATTCGGGAAATCGGGAACTAATATTTTTATACGTGTAATTTCAAGTGGACAAAGGTCGCGCGCATGCCTTTTCCCAAATATGTTGGGGTCGGCTTCCAGTCTATCCGAATGCAGTTGAATACCAGTATTTTACATGGAGCGACTGCCTATCTGTCCTTTTTAACCTATGGTTAGTACTGGGTAATACGATAACACTTTGGAAAGATTATTTGCCACTGACTACCTGTAACAACTGTCATAGATCTACAAATGACACCAGGGATCAAGAAGATCAGGACCATCCACAGACCAACCTATCAAGCATGGCTAAGCTTCACCTAAAGATGGACCCGAGCGGCTGTTTTTATTGAAGGGAAACTTCTTTACGTTGAGCAATTTTTGGGTCAAAAAAAATTATGGTACTCGCGTGACTTTCACTCGCTGCGTAGCACTCGTAGCCGATCCGCTACGGCGTAGCACCACTTAGGTGTGCGTGGGACACAACTCGCAGCAGATACAGATGAAATACTTAGTTTTCACTTCAATCGGCAGTCCCCAAAGAGTACTTCGGGCCTATAATGGCCGCTTTAGCAACACAATATGAATCACGTTAAAATTAAAAAATCTTAAAATGAACTTTATGACAATGGCTGTAAAGTCCACATTAAGAATTTAAATTTTTTAACGTCATTCATATTATGTTCTGCTAAAGCGGCAATTTTAGACCCCCTACCCCTCATGTTTTTTATGCACAAGCTCCCTCAGGCAGGCCAAAGGTCGCGTGGAACAGCTTGAAACAGCTTATTACGTATTTTTTCACTCCTAGGCAAAGGAATTCCTCTGTTCTACCATTTCTCCTAATATTTTAAAGAGGAACGATTTATATTTTTGTATGTAACGGGCAATCAAATTGCGTCAGACGGAGGGGGTCGACGAAGTGTGACATTGTGGGACAAGGCGGTGGGAGGGGTCCTAAATTTCGTGACGTCATTTTTTTGTTTTTTTAATGTTTCTTTTCATATAACACCAAAACATTTTGCGCCGCAAAACACCAATCATCGTAGTTTTCGCGACCTTTTAAATTTGAAACGTTAGCTATGTAGTTCGTCGACATTATTATCGCAGTATGGTAGATAAAACTGACTTTAAACTTTAAGGTACACTTCTAAAAATGATTCTGGGCCCATAACCTAATAAAACAACGGTTATCGGCAACGAACTGAACTTTTTATTATAAGTGACAAGCTAGTACACACAATGCATAAAGAGGGCGCTAGTGGTATTGATAGTGTTACCATACTAATTATATCAACACTAACTAGCTTCTTCTTCTACTTTTCTTCTTCTGTCTTTCCCTTTTTTAATTCAATCATTTGTAAGCACTTAGATGTGAAAATGCAAAATATGTGACGTCACACTAGGGCAGGGTCTCCAAATGTGACCAGCTGTGACAAGAACGAGGAGGGGAGGGGGATTTGTGTGACGTAACTTATGGGTGGCCCCTAACGAAACAACTTACGAACTACAGGACCGAATTAAAAAAATGGATAGCTACATTATAAGAGAGTAATATAGGCTATATTTTATCCCCGTACGTACTTCCACGGGTACGGGAACCACGTGGGTGAAACAGCGTTATGTCTGCTGGTATACCATGTGTTTCTTCTTGCCAATTCACAAGGAAGACATTTTTAGAGGAAAATCAGTTTTTTAGCGTTCTTTAAAGCTACCGTTTAATTCTGACACTTTTTTTTTTTTTTTTTTTAAGGATGGGAAATCATCAAATGAACCCCCCCCCCACTCGGGCGGAGCGGGAGGGAGTGTCAGACTCTTACTGACTAAAACCCATCCATGTTCCTTCCTCGCCTTTTACGTTCCAGGGCCGCGGTATCTCTAATTCGAACAGGCCCGCAACGCAACCCCGGCAGGAATTCTATGACACTGACATTGTAATATTTCTATAACTTCTCTTTCAGATATGAAATTCACATTGGTTTTGTTTCTTTGGTTGCTGAACTATTCCTCAGCTCAGGATGCCAATTGTGATTTTTATCAGAGAGTAAGTACCCTAAGCTTATCTAAGTATAATAAGTACAGGGTTATTTGTAAAACACCAACAACTTCACAGAAATAGATTACTAACATTATAAACAACAACATTTTTGTTCTACGACTAATATACTCGTAACTAGAGAGATCTCTCAAAGTTTGTCAAACGAACATACAGGGTGTTTGGTGCATCGTGTGCCAAATTGAAATGGTCGACAGAAGGGGTCATCTGCTAGCTTTTCAGGCCCCTTAATATCCCTCATGCCCTGTGGATTTTTTTTATCGACTTTTTATTGTTTTACTAAAAAAATACCTAAATTTTACATTCAAATACAAATTTAGAAAAATATGTAAAGCGTAGACTCTGAATTTAAATTTTTTTTCGATGTGTATTATTTTAGAGTACTTTTAAATACAAAATTAGTGACATTAGTCTCCTATTTTTTTTAAATTCACTTGCAAAGGTATCATCATCATCATCATCATCTCAGCCGAAAGACGTCCACTGCTGGACATAGGCCTCCCCCAAGTGTCGCCACATTGACCGGTCCCTTGCTACTCGCATCCACCGGATTCCCGCAACCTTCACCAGGTCATCGGTCCACCTAGTGGGAGGTCTTCCAAAGGTATAACTTAAATTAAAGCTGTACATGTTACAGTTATTTATATGGCTACAAAAAAAAAACCAAAAGCGATCGGGATCTTCCAACTCCCTCATTAATTCTCCAGTCTATCCTCTTGCTAATGATGTGCCACATGCCATAAAAATATTTTAACAACTTTGTGAATAACCAAACACCCTGTATAACTCATTATTTTTCGAAAGATTACAATCTACTGAAAAAATAAAGCGTTATATCGTAAGCAGTATGTTCAGTTGACAATATTTCGAGAGTTTACAATCTCGCTAGAGAGATTACAATCTAACGTGTTTATCAATTTTACGGTGACAGATATACAAGATAGATTTTTGTAGTTACATACTTATTGTGAGTAATATAAACATGCAATCATGACTCAGACTCGGCCTGTGTTCCAGCTGTGGCTGGTTGTTATAATTTTCGAGGTGAAAGCTTCTTTAGGCGCGTTGAGCTCTTTTTGAGTAAACAAAAATCATGAAACTCGCGTGTCCGTCACCTAACGCTTCGTAGCACTCGTAGTCGATCCGCTACGGCGTAGCACCACTTAGGCGTGCGCGGGGCACAATCCGTAGCAGATATTGATTACTTTGTTTTCACTTTTATCGACAGTCCTCAAACTGCTCCGCATGTTTTTCTTGAGGTTTTATGTTGTGTATTTTTATTTCTTCTCAGATTACGGCGAGCGGTGTCGCATATATAAACAGCCCCAACTACCCTAGTAACTACCCTCGGGGTGTGACTTGCCGGTGGATCGTAGATTGTCCAGCTGGGTACAACTGCCGCCTAGACTGTTCGGAGATTAGAATTCCACAGGTGAGACCGATAGACCGATAGACCGATAGTTTCCATTGGTCATACTCTGGGCACAGATAATAAAGGGTGTAAAACACCTCTTAACGAAGCCGAATGACACTCATTTTTTTCCATATATTTAGAACCTTACCCCAGGCCAGCTGCTAAGATTTTCTAGCTCAGTTTTGGGACAGACATTATTAAATAATTCTTTACCTTTTCTGCATCATCAAGTCAGTTAATATTTGAGCGTTCAAAAGAAAACCTAAGTTCTCTCCAAAGCGCGCGTGTTGCTAAAATGTCCGAGCTCGCCTAGTTCGCTCTTACACATCTCTTACATCTATTTATTGCTACTATGGACCCCATTATCCTGAAGTACCCAGGTTCTCAAACAGGTCTAAAAGACCGTCCCTGGATACTGGATAAAGAGTTGGCCTCGGGTATAAATCGTGTTATTTTTTTTAAAACCGAGTCAAGAGTTCTCTTTTGACTGAATAGATGGCGTTGTTAGGATTTCTGAATCGCGCTATGGTTTCGTTACAAGAAAAACATGACTACCTCGCGTTGAAAATTTTTAATTCCACAGACAGACGGATACCGTAAGGGTTCCGTAAATAATATTTTTTTTGGAAGGTTCGTAATCGCGATATTACTGCCTTTTATAATTAAAACACAATATGTTATGTAAATGTACATGTTAGTGAATCTTGTGAATTACATAGATACGGCGCGCGCTTGTGCGCCCACGACGCTTCGACCGTATGCACCATCAATGGTGCAGATGAGACTTATTAGTTTCCTATGCACCATTAATATAAATACAACTTCACACTACTTTCCTTCGACCCCACTTTGCTTCGGTATGAAAATGAAAGGGACCTCGAGCACAACACGACCACGACCTGTCGCATGACGCACCAAACTGGTCGTGCCCGGTTGTGCGAACAAACTTTCTTTCTGGTCGAAGCTTCTGCGGCCAAAAGTCGAACTTGTGGCCATGTAGTGCACGAGTTCCCTCGGGATCGTCCACTGCGACCTACAGCCCACAGCCACTTTACGCATGGATGTGTGGCTGGTCAAAAAAGAACTACTCGTACGTAAAATACGGCAAACCACTCGGACCACATCCAACGCAATGCCGTCGACTAAATCTATGACTACAAAATAAATCTGTTTTCAATTTCTAGTCACAATCATGTGCAGCCGACCGCATGCTGGTATCAAGATCAGGAGATTCGAATTTGAATGGGGCTGATCCTTACTGCGGCACAGGATCCCTCTCCGGAGTGCTGTCCTTTAACCAAAGGATCGCCATAGGTATGTAGCACCATCATCTCACTCAATCGAAGTAATATTTATATTTACTTACATTTTATGTTCACTTCTTGGCATAACTATAATATTGTGGAACATCTTGTGACTTCATTTTGATCATCAGCTATGGACCATTTTTTTTCTAAAGTCGAAAGCACTTGTTCGTCCCATCTTTACGATATTATTTTTGTTCTACGCCATACCTACCTTCTAGTTACGGAGATATTGCAAAAAAAAGTCGTTTCCCAGAAATCATTTTTGCATAGTTAGGTACTTACTTTGATGTACAGAATGCTTGGTTGACGGCTTCGTGATGAGGTTGTTTACACCCTGCGTATATTGCGTTTTAGCTTTTCTGCCGAAAGCCATCCGCTGCTGGCATAGGTCGCTCGCCACCGTCGCCACATTGACTGATACTGTGGTTCTCATACCCAAGGATTCTAGCTACGACCTTCCAGGAAGGAGTCGCCTTTATACTCGTTGTTATTTTTGGAAGTGTGACTTCATCGTTGAGCAGTAATCCCACCAGACTGAGCGGAAACGAAATGTCATCATCGTCTGCCTATTCTCAACCATGTTGGTTGGGATCTGCTTCTAGCCTAACTCCATTCGGTTTACTTTACAAGGAACGACTGCCTAGTGCCTAGCTGACATCCACAACCCAGTAACGGGGACGTATAGTAACACCACTTTTGTTACAGCTTTGATATCCGCTAGCAACAGTTCTGGAGGCCGGTTCCAGTGTACGGTGAGGGCGCAAGCCACCACACCAGCTCCTACGCCTTGCAGGTGTGGAGAAAGAAGACAGGTGAGTATCGGCTTAAGGATAGTGATGCAATTCTTTCTTATCCTAACCAAAGGCCTCCCTTTACACCTTCCATTTCTGATGAAATTATTTTACCTATCATTCCTCCTTATCGGTCGGGCGTTAAGGATGATGCTCCATTGTAGCCTGCGAAATTCGAAATTTCCAACTTTTTTGGCAATTTGCAGGGCAGTGCCAGTTGTACGCTGATGAAAACATCGTTCGCTGCTGCAAAACATATGCAGTCACAGAATTATAATAATCAAAATCATCAACACAACCCTCAAAGTTCATAAAAGTCGAGGAACGACTTTGACCGTGAAAAATTAGTTCCTCGACTTTCATGAACTTGGAGGGCTGCACCCGCTGCACTGATGATTCTGATGACCACAATTCTGCAACCACATACGCCACACAGCCGCGAGTGGTACTTCCACCAACATACAACTCAGCACTGGCCAGCAAATTGCAAAAAACCCAAGAAAAAATAAATTTCGCGGGCCACCCTGACGATTTCACCTTAAACTAATAAATTATCGTTTGTGTGTATCATAAAGAAACCTTAGTATTTAGTCAAGTCATAAAACCCAAGGGATAGCTGGTTAACAATAATCTTACAAAACACCGCAACAAAAGACAGACATATTCTTTCTCGTTTAAATTTAGAATCGTATAGTTGGAGGTGTAGAGACAGGTGTGAACGAGTTCACAATGATGGCCGCCCTAGCAGACCGGTCATCGCAGATCAAGTGTGGAGCGGTCATCATATCGGCACGGCACTGCTTGACGGCTGCTCACTGTGTCGTTGGAGAACTAGTAACGGACCGCGCCATCGTCGTGGGGGAGCATAATATTAATACCGGTGAGTTGTTAACTTCTTTCTTCAGAAAAACTGAACGCGATCAGCAGCACACCCAAACTGCGTTTAAGACCTGTCAGTGTCAATATTCTATAGCAATGATGAAACAGCTCTTGAACTCAGTTTAAATGTGCTATGCGCACACAGTTTTTTTTTTGTGAAATCAGCCCTTATTATAGGGCGATATCTACAAATGCTACTAAGCACATACTTTAACTAAGTGTTAATCAACTACCAAACTACAAGTGACCTATGGACATGTCTAAGCCAAAAAGCGTGTTAAGTAGGTAACATATACAGATCTCAACTTTGGACTTCTTTTGCACTATACAGAAGATAGAAGAAGAAAAAGAAAGATAACCGCTAAACTATTATATGTTTCAGGTGATAGCCCAGCTACAAAGGCTTATGCCATAACCAGATTCATTCCCCACCCATCGTATACTGCGTAAGTCTTGTGTATTATTCTCATAATCATTCTTCTGCGATATAATTCAAATTTCATACAATTCATTACTCATGCTCGGAAAGTAGGTCTGAGTGGGTTGAGAGAACAAAAGAGAGAAACAAAAAAATATCAGAAAGCAGACCTAATACGAGCGAATTGAGCAAGAAAATTTTAGCATTTCACCTCGGATTCATCAGGTTCTTTATGGAAGTTGGGGCGGGGGCGGGGTGTTGAATTGTTGATGGTGACTCTCAAAGTGAAATTATTACAAAAAATATGAGGAAGCCAAAATCTCTGTTACTTGAAGGCTCTCAGGTTTTCCCGTTATTTCAGGCTTTTCGGCTACGTTGATAGTTCAAAACCCATAATGTATTGTCGTTTCGAGTGCTAATATTTACATGTACTATTTGTTGGTACATACGACCTTTGTTTTATTGAATTTTAAACGACTTTGTTCTTTTCTAGATCTAACTATGACTTCGACATAGCCGTTGTGGTTGTGGCCAATAACATTGAATTCAGTAACCTTGTACAACCAGTGTGCTTGCCCTTCAATTACGTCAATAATGACTTTGCGGGAACAAAAGTTACTGTAGTGGGTAAGTAGAAGTACACAAAATTATTCCTAGGTTATACTTTATCATACTACTTCATGACATTTAGCTTACTGATACTGTTAGTGTGCATCATTCCACTGCTGTGCAGCTAGGCCTCTTTTCATAACTTTCAGTTGTTTCGATCCATTACCAATGTGGACCACTATCTCCTTAGGCTTTTCCCAACTATGTTGGGGTCGGCTTCGAGTCTAACCAGATGCAGTTGAATACCAGTATTTTTACATGGAGCGACTGCCTATCTGACCTCCACAATCCAGTTAAGACTTGGTAATATGATACCACTCGGTAAGACTGCAGGTTATCAGACTTATTGGGCCACTGACTACCTGTAACGACTGCCAAAGATGGACAAATGACAGCCGAAACCAAAAGTTTAACGTGCTTTTCGTGGCATGGAGGAAACTCGGTATGTAAGGGTCGATCTACAGACCAACCTAGGCAAGGACGGCTTAACCTAAACCGACCCGAGCGGCTGTTATTTTTTAGCCACGAGCTCCTTAATGTGGACCACTGCTCGTTGGTTTTGTCCAGCTCCTCCCACCACCTTCTACGAGGTCTGCCGTAACACCTGGATACGTCAATGCTCCAGAAAGAGGTTACTTTGGCACACAGCACAGCAGCATTGTATTTACTTTTACAAAACTATTTCCCAGGCTGGGGCACACTCTTCTTCGGCGGGCCGACCTCCAATGTCCCCATGAAGGTAGACCTGGATGTGCTGTCACAAAGCACCTGCAGGTCTAGAGGGGCACCCGTCACTGACCGCCAGATGTGCACATTTACTAGCGGGAAAGACTCTTGTCAGGTAAGATCATGTTTAAGGTGAAAGCGTCGGGGTAGCCCGCGAAATTCAAATTTTCTTAAGTTTTTTGCAATTTGCATCTTGGACTGAACACTCCTGACTAATTCACCTTTCGCACAAAAAAACAAAATCAAAATCGGTTCATCCGTTCGGAAGCTACGATGCCACAGACACGACAAACTTATAACACACCGTCGTTTTTGCACCGGGGGATAATGAGTAACGGCGGTGCTATCGCGGTGTAGTGGCGCCATTGCATCGTTTTTTTCACAGCTAGAAGTCTTCCCATTTTTTTTTTCTACTATACCGTTTTATTCAATTTATTTTCCAGGATGATTCCGGCGGCCCTGGCCTCTGGACCAACCCTAACAACGGCGCACTATACCACGTCGGCATCATTAGTTACGGCACGGCTTGTGCGTCACGAACACCAGGAATTATGACCAGAGTCACCGCCTTTTTGAGCTGGATCCTGTCCGTTACACAGACGACTAACAGAGACTATTGTATCAAATGATTGCAGATTGGTCTTCCAAAGTTATTACATGGTTCCTCTGGCGTTAACATCATATTTACACAGTTAGTTTATGTTTGACAGCAACAACTCAACCACAACCTTATATTAATGCCGATAAAGATCACTGCTATTTGACAGACTTGTCAGTGGCTGTAGTTGAAAAACAATCTTATAGCAAGCGCAGTAAAGGCCATTGTCATTTTATCCCAATCAGAAGTAAACTTGCGGTTGTGTTCTGCTGTCAAAGGTCGAATAACAGTCAATGACATAATGAGGCCCGTCACCTCGTTTGCCACCAAATAAAATCCGCCCCTAAGACGAACCACTGACCAAAAACAGTCATTCAATGATTTAAAATATGGTCAGTCAGCTGTTAAGTAATTTAGGAGCCATTTTCTAAACTGTGCCAAAGGTCTAATACGTACTTAAATTGTTAAGAATCAACAAAAGTTGTTATTAAATAAAGTATGTACATATTTACAATATATGATTTTATTTTATTCAATCTTGGCTGACCCGCGCAACTTCGTCTGCGTCACCTATAAGAGAGAGGGTCAAAACCATAGTCTAATAAGCAGATTATCTAACATATGGATGCAAGTTTGCAACATCATAACACAATTTTTTTATGAAGCTAATCGGCCATGCTGGTCCACCTTGGTGCAATGGCGTATAGTGCGGGGGGAGGGGCGGCGATTGCCTCAAACGAAGCGAGGCTCTTAAATTATTAATATTCCCCTCCCCCTCTTAACCCCATCAGACGTTGTAAAAAGGATTGCCTAAACTTAGACCCTCTAGCTCGATTGGCCCTGACAACATTCCAGCCTTTGTCCTTAAGGGATGTAACGACACCTTGGCAGCTGCTCTGTGTCATATTTTTAACCTTGCCCTACAGCCGGGCGTATACCCTGAGCCATGGAAAACTTCGCGAGTCACCGGGATCCCTAAAACCTCCGACAAAACATCGTAGAAGAACACGGATCCATCGCTAACCTCCCAACCATCGCCAATGTTTTCGAGTATATTCTCCACACCGTGATTTATAAACATGTGAATAAGCTGTTATCTGATGACTATAACACGGTTTTCGACCGGGTCACTCCGTAGGTTCGAATTTGCTCATCCATGTTGACTACATATCCAGTAGCTTGGACACCGGGAGGCAGGTCAACGTTCTATATTTTGATTTCCGAAAAGCCTTCGATAGAGTTGATAACGATGTATTCTTGACGAAACTAGAAGCCATAGGTTTCTCGTCCGGATTTCTTAGCTTCTTTGTCGACCACCTGCGCGATCGCAAGCAGTTTGTCAGGCATGGTTGCTATGAATCTAAACATTATAACACCCGCTCGGGCGTGAGCCAGGGATCCGTGTTGGGGCCACCTCTGTTCCTGATCATGATTAATGATTTTGTAACAGAGGTTAAGTTTGCCAGGTCCTTGCAATACGCCGACGATCTGAATCCGGTTGCGCAAATCAGATCTGACGAGGACTGTAAACTCCTACAGAGACATTGATGCCGTTTTAGGTGGAGCGCTGTAAATAAACTTTCTTTCAACACAAGCAAGTGGCACGTCATGACATACGGTAGAGGGTTGCGATCAATCCATTTCAACCACAGATTAGGTGGTGATGTAATTTCTCGAGTCACCAAAGTAAAGGATTTGGGAGTGACTTTCGACCGCTGTCTGACATTTAAAGACCATAATTTTTATATCCTCGCGAAGGAATCTTTCAGGCATCTGGGCTTTGTGATGCGAAATGCTCGTGACTTCCGCAATCCCAATGTTCTTCGATTTTTAATTATACACTACTCTGGTTCGAAGCAAACTCGAGTCTAGTGCATGTGTCTGGCACCCTTACACCACTGCCCCAACACTGTTGCTCGATAAGATGCAGAAATCCTTTCTAAGAGGATTTTTCCACAGGTTATTTTACTATTTTCCCTTCATGTACCCTACCAACAATCTGTTAGGAGCGTTGGGCTTTAACTCCTTGGGATGTGAGAAGTGGTTCTGAGCAGCTCACGGTAACTAGTAAAACCGTACGGGGACTAATCGACTGCCCTGAGCCCCACAGCCTTTTCTACCGGCTATTTGTGCCCGACAAATATATCGGACACAGTGTCGCCGGCACAATCTGTTCGCCCCACCGTTATCTAAAACTGTCGCCAGAGCTGAATCTCCGGTGTGTCGTACTCTTATGACGCTCAACGCCCTTCTGCGTGACAACCCTCAATATAATGAGTTTACGGTTGGAGGTTATGCGGATATGTCTGATGTTCTGTGAGAGAAAGTATGCAAGAGTAAAGATAAAGATAAATATGGGTATTTGCAAAATAATGTTACCAGTACAGCCATATTTTACCACGTAGGCATGCAAAAGATTTAAAAATAACTTATAACTAAATACAATTTTAAAATTATTACACACTAAATAAAATATCAAAGTACATATATATTGTTATTAATTATACAAAATTATGCACTAGCTTTCTCATTTAAGAATTCCGTAATATTATAATAAGCTTTCGCCACTAAAAAGCTTCGGAATATTTTTTTTTAACAATGATATTGCTGATGATGAGTAATTTAATGTAATTTAATTCAAAACAACTGAATCTTTTTACTTTTGTTTTGTAAATTATTGCATATTGGTGTTTCTATGTTAATTATTGTAATTGGGGTTTACCGTTTTAATTGACTATAAATATATATATGTCAACGTAAAATTGTCAAATACGTTATATTGTAATATCTCTAGCGATATTGTAAAGTCTCGAATTATTGTCAAATGAACATACTGCTTACAACAAAACGCATTATTTTTCGTGAAATGCATGCAATGGTAGTCAACTCACGCGGTGTGGAGGGAAGGAGGGGTCCCCCTTGCCTAGTGGCACAACTCTCATGAAAGGATAATGCACCATTCCTGAGAAATACCGATTAATATAACATAACCTTAAAACACTTTATATTCCCCCTAAAAAGCGTAGTCGACGGAGCCCCGCTTCGCGGGGCCCCTATTTACGAGTGCAGGGTTTAAAGGAACCTAACTAACCTAACGGGGGGGTGCCCCAAGTCCCGATTATGGGGGCAGAGATACTTCCGTATGTTCAGTTGACAATATTTCGAGACATTACAACATCGCGAGAAAAAACACGTTATATTGTAATATAACGTATTTGACAATTTTACGGTGACATATATATATATATATATTTTATGCAATGTTTTTTTTTTTCCCATGTGATCCAAAATTACTAAAAATGTGTGCTACCTAAGGGTAAGGTAGGTACGGTAAGGGTTAACTAAGAATAATTTATTTAATCACTTAAATAAGAATGCTACCACCTTCCTAGTACCCTACCTACTTACTTACTTCGGTTCGGTCGGACAAATCGGTAGGAAGTGGCTTCGGACACCTGTTAGCATTATTCCTTTTTTAAACACAATATTGCAAAACGTTTGTAATTAATGAAAATAAGATGGTCTAATTCATAAAAAGTTAAAATAGGTTTATTGTCTTGTTATAATGAGAATCCCAAAAACCATTATTCATAAACGTTCAATAACGCTAAACAGCTTTGTAAGTATTCAATAGCGGCTTCGTAACTTAAAACAGGGTCGACTAAAAAAAAACCTATAATAAACAGAAATAAGGCCGACAAAAGTGCAACAGTTGATTTTAATTTTAAACTAGGTAGATTGTATATTAGTTTGATGTACTAGCGTATGGCTCGCGTCTGTACTCTAGAATCACATACATTATGTCACCGTAAAATTGTCAAATACGTTATATTGTAATATCTCTAGCGATATTGTAAAATCTCGAAATATTGTCAAATATACATACTGCTTACAACAAAACGCATTATTTTTCGTGATAATTATGCATGTGATGGTAGTCAACTTACGTAGTGGGGAGGGAAGGAGGGGTCCCCCTTGCCCAGTGATACAACTCTCATGAAAAGATATTGTACCATTCCTGAGAAATTACAATATAACGTGTTTTTTCTCGCGATATTGTAATGTCTCGAATTATTGTCAACTGAACATACGGAAGTATCTCTGCCCCCATAATCGGGACTTGGGGCACCCCCCCGTTAGGTAGTTAGGTTCCTTTAAACCCTGCACTCGGAAATAGGGGCCCCGCGAAGCGGGGCTCCGTCGACTAAGCTTTTTAGGGGAATATAAAGTGTTTTAAGGTTAGGTTATAATAATCGGTATTTCTCAGGAATGGTACAATATCTTTTCATGAGAGTTGTACCACTGGGCAAGGGAGACCCCTCCTTCCCTCCACATCGCCTGAGTTGACTACCATCGCATGCATTTCACGAAAAATAATGCGTTTTGTTGTAAGCAGTATGTTCATTTGACAATATCTCGAGTTTTTACAATATCGCTAGAGCTATTACAATATAACGTATTTGACAATTTTACGGTGACATATACATAATGATGGTACTTAATATCACATGACCGCATCATCAAATTATCAGAAGATGGCATTATACAACCCTTATAGAGTTTTCCTCGTACCTTATTTTGATAAGAGATGGCGCTACCATCAATGCGGCCTGCTGCGCGGCAATCTACCGCGCGAACTTTGCCGCGACAATATTGATTAATTTACCGTCCCCGCTTCGCAGCAACTTCACTCCATCCCACTGTTATTCTATCACACAGTCCCTCAATATTCTTACAATAACCGTCTTTATTTATCTATAAAATGTAAATTCTTTAAACAAAACAGCCAAAATATTTTTCCAACAAAAGCAATGTGTTTCCAAATGATTTGACAGTGTTCTGTTTTCAATTTGTACAACAATATACGTAGCTATGGAAGTGAATATCTATTTGGATTTTAAAATAAAGAGGTAGTGTTTAAAATATAATTGTTCTTTTAAAATGCCAAAACGGATTCCGTTTCACGTGGTTTATGCGACAAGTAAGTACCTCTTATTAATAAAACAGTAATTAATTTTCCATACAATATTATTTATAAGTTCTGCTTCTAGGATTTCAAATAATTAGCGCGATGTTTTCACCCTTTTGATGTCATAATTATGATTGTCTTTTTCTGTCTTTCTATTCAGAGACAAATTATTATTAATACGTTCTTTAATATCTTTGGGCCTCGGGCCGGTCTTTTACTCTCGTAGATGACATTATCTGACCCTCTTTGTTAACGTAGTCAATTTATAGGTTCAGATAATACAGCAAGGACATAACAAAACGATTCGGTACCTATTATAGATTTATGTAGGTACTTATCACTGTCAATTAGCACCCATCCATCGAACAATTAGTAGGTACTATCAACTAAATTGAATGCGCTTCTCGCGCGATGAAAACAATTCGGGTCGACGGATAATACCAAATCCGAAACATAAATCACTGTACCTATTTATTTCTGTTGATTGGTTTTACAAAGCACTTTCACACGTCAATCATCACGTTATGTTTTAAAAGTGGATAGGGCCGGTGTTTTTTTTATTTTTTATAATTAATTTTCTACCGCAGACGTGGGGGTCCGCGCCCTTATTTACATTTTATTAATTGTTTGCTTGATTTAAAAGAAAAAATTAAAACTATACGATCGTGCTCCATCATTGGGCACGTCACATTAAACTAAGCTTATATTATTATTAGTAAATTGAGATCTACGTGCAGTGGCGGCGCAAGACCTAAATTTAGTGTGGGCAAGGTACATTTACCGAGGCCCTCGGATGGTGCCAAACGAAAGGAAAATAAAAAATCACTTCAAATTGATCAGTTTTGTAATAAAGAAACAAATCTAAGTTTTTACTAATACTTCTTTGTAACTTTAAAAATATAAGAAAAAGAACTTTTCGAAAAAACAGAAATTATCTACTTTTGGTTTTACTGAATTCCATAGTGATCTCCAATGACTAAACTTCGAAAATTCAAAACAGGCCAAGTGCGTGTCGCACCACGCGCACTGTAGAGTTCCGTAGTAGCCCGTTATCACATGATAATTTATTGTTACTGTTTTTAGTTTTTTATTTTAGATTTTGTTTTTCAATGCACTCTTCACCCGTTATAAACAAGCAACTACTTCATCTTAGCAATCTCATTTTCTTCTTCTTCTTCCTTCATAATCTCATTTTCCTCTTCTTTAACATTCTCTTCCGCATCTTACTCACTTTAGACTTTTCAAGGATTTATTCTAAGAAAGGGGGCCTACTGGAACAATTAATATTTGTACTTTGAAGTTTAAGGTGAAAGCGTCAGGGTGGCCCGCGAAATTCAAATGTTCTTACGTTTTTTGGAATTTGCAGAGCAATGCTAAGTTGTATGTTGATGAAAATATCGTTTGCGACTTTATGACATAATTATGTAGTTACTGAATTATAATCATCAAAATCGTTAATACAATCGTCCAAGTTCACAAAGGTCAAGAAACTACTTTGACTTTGAAAAATTGGATTTGATTTATGATTTTGATGATTATAATTCTGTAACTACGACTCTTTTCTAAATCAGGTATCACCCTCGAATATCTAATAATTAAACACGTGATAGCCTTTTAAAAATATGTAACACTATTATTTAAGTAACATGAAGTGCGACTGCGTCTGCATGCGATAGCTGCATGAGTGAAGGAGTGAGCCCGCGAAAAAAATGGAAGTCGAGTGCAAATACTAACAGGAAAGTCGCAGATAAAAATATTTTGAATGGTCCGGAGCGAGACGGAATGGGAAGCCGTAACCTCTTTCTGCGAAGCAGTCGTGCTAGCGAAGGAATTGGTGAAACGCGAAAGGGAGAGAACCTGTCGTCCCAGCCGCCGCCGCGGCAGACGCACCGGACGTGCACCGTAGGCGCGGGCCTGTGGACGGTAAGCTATGAGCTAGCTCGACGTCCGTTCGTCTTATGATGACAGACCGTGTCTACGGCGCGCGAGTGTTTCACGCGCGCTTCAAAGAGATGTCAGCAATGGAAGGGCCGATGCCTGCCGGGGCTGCGGCACTGTTCCAAAGAGATACCGAGGCCCTGGTACACAAAGGGCTAAGAAGGAACATGGATGGGTTTTAGTCAGTAAAAATCTGACACTCCATGAGTCATTTGATGATTTCCCATCCGAAAAAAAGAAAAATATTATATAAATCTTAGACGAGTCGCGTCTAAGGTTATCATTATCATCGTTGTCAAACATCGATGTACGGGAAAATTAGGTACGAACCACCGAACTATCCTAAATGCATGGATTTGGAATTTCAATGTACTATAACCCCATACTGAACCTTGTGGGGTGTACTTTTGGATTTCCGTACTTTTAATTTTTTTTTTCGGCTGTGAGGCGCGAGGCCCTTTGCACCGCGAGGCCGTGGGCGGTGGCCCACACCGCCCACGCCTTACGCCGCCTCTGTCTACGTGAGTCTATCCATTTTTTTTTGTCTTTTAGGCTTTACAATTGTTGATATTTCCTTAACCACTAAACAAAGTTACCAAAAAAAAAAGAACACCGGCCCCATCTAGTTTTAAAAGGCTAGTGTTTCATACATGACGACTCTGAGAAGAAACAGCCGACAAACTCGGAGCTCACTGTCTTTTTAAAAAGTACAGACATTTGTCAAAGTATGGGGTACCTACCGTATTACTCAGTTTCTGGGTTGTGGAGGTCAGATAGGCAGGCGCTTCATATGAAATACTAGCCGTTGCCCGCAACTTCCTCTGAACCACCCTCGTCATCCGCCCATAGCACCAAAACAGGAGATGATGGTATTTCAGGTCCACCACATTAAATATCAAAATCGTTGTTTTTGTAATACACCCGACCTGATACACCATATCAGTGGGTAACACGATAACGAGAGAAACGGATAACGATATCAGTGGATACAACTCGCCGTGATACGTGGCTAACGTGATCTGATACTGTGATCGGTGGAGACGTACCCATTCAAACAATACTCATGTTGATTTTCAGACTTTGTCACCCCATTTCCCCCTTTAGGGTTTGAATTCTGATAAAACCTGGAACACAAATGTTAACTTATTTATCGATAGGACTATTTTTTTGAAGTTTCGTATAAAACAGTCTAACTTATCATTTCGATGTAAAAACTTTCGACTCCCGTTTCACCCCCGTAAGAAGAAAGGGGCCCGAAGGCTGCCGGGGCTGCGGGACTGTTCGAAAAAGATGGATGGAATGGACATGACACGACACAAGAAGGAACATGGATGGTTTTTAGTCAGTAAAAGTCTGACACTCCCTCCCGCTCCGCCCAGAGTGGGAGGGTAATTTGATGATACCCCTCCGAAAAAAAAGGGTTTAAATTTTGAAAAATCCTTTCCTAGTGCACCCCTAGACCACATGGAACCTACTTGCAAAATTTTGAATCTGTAGACCCAGCGGTTTGGGCTGTACGTTGAAATGTCAGTCCAGTCACTTAGTTTCTTCTTTTATATATTTAGATTAGAAGACTGAGTACTCTCCCGGTTACACTGAAAGCCGACCCGAACTTTGTTTGGGCACAGTTTCCATAACATTGAAGATGTTCATGCATTCTTGCTCTGTGTAACTATTTAATCTGCAGATGAAACCGACCTTCAAACAGGCCTAGACCGACCCGGCCTCGATCTGCTTCACTCGCATCCAAGACGGACTTTGTTCAAGGATTCGCATGAAATTGTACCTAATCCAGGCTATTCTATGCGCGTTTCATGCAAATACTAGGTTACGCCCGTGCTTTCGTCCGCATGGAGTTCCGAGGCATAACGACAGTATCAAGAAATTGAAAATCTATTTAGTCCGTCAGTAAAAGTATTGGAAAATAATGGACACGTATTTTTTGTTTTTGTAAATCAATGAATATTGACAAAGATAAATCATCAAAACTCGGGAATGGGGTCTCGTGACGTTAGAACTCGCTAAAATTATACCAAGGGTTGACGTATAATTTTAAAAGCGTCGTATCTTCGTCAATTTTGGTTTATGTAATAAAAGAAAAAGTACAGGTCAAATATTTGTTGATAATCTAACTGACGGACATTTTTTTTTAAGTCGTCTACCCTTTTGTTCCATGGTATCCTAATTCCTATGTGACTATCTATGTGCCATTTATCATTTATATTATACACCTAAAATGAAGTGGCCGGCCCATTCCCACTTGGGAATGGGCCGGCCATATAAGCCGTGAAACAATGACCGTTGGGGAAGACGTAACGTGGGACGTCTTCAGGCAAGGTGGAGTGACGATTTTCATAGAGTGGCTGGTAGCAACTGCATGAGAGGTGACGTGCGATTGAGGACGCCTATGTCCATTAGTGAGTAGTTGACTGTCGTAGTCTGATGATGATGATTTCATAAATACAGACAAAATAATCGCAGAACTTACATGGGCCGGAATCTTCCGCGATTATTCGCATGCCCGGCATGAAAAGGCACCTTAATTTTTACAACAATGACTGCCCAAAAAAAGTGTTATGTTTTATCTTTTGATTGCAATAGGCTCGCCATTGCAATGCGAATGTATTAGTAGTATTATGCTTCGGGGATTTCAGGCGTTATGTTATGTAATTTTTTACCTTTAGACGTCCCTTCTTCATTATAATAGTAGTAATAATAATAATGGCCCGTGGATAGGGTTTTTGTACTCTCTTTCCTTCTCTTCTTACTTCTCGTCGTTGTTCGAAAACACAAAGTCTTTACTCATAATTCATAAAGAATTGACTTATTACTGTTCAATAAAAAAAAAAACATTTTATTTTAAAAATGGAACCAAACGCGCCGAACGCCGAACTCTTTGGCAGAATGTGTGCGTTGCCTTCCAGCTACAGAAGAAATAAAAAAATTGCAATGGAGCGAAATTTTAAGATTTTTTCTGTATTATTGATTTGAATTATATGTAGGGTTCCTTTTTATCTCCTACGTTTACCCCACAGACGACTCAATATTATATTCGTCTTCACAGAGAACTAAGATTATGTTGCTGGGAAAAAACACTCATTAGAACAACAGTACTTACAAATTGTACATTTAATTTTAAATAAAATTATTTTATTTTCTCGCAATCGTAGTGAAGAGTACGGTGTAACACACGGCGCGGCGGCGCTGAAATCCCATTTAACTTGGTTTATATTTACTAGGTACCTCGCTAAAGCTCGGTAGTAAAACTACCTCGTCTATAATGGGTCATTTTAGCTCCATATATTAAAATGTACTATTATTATATGTATAGATTTACTTTAACAAATCTTACTTTTTTAAATACAAAAAATTCAAAAGCAAAAGAGTTTGTGTAGTGTTAGCATGCATTATGTACCTATACGCCACGGGGTGTAACCAACCACATCACGAAGCCGTCAACCAAGCATTCTGTACAACAAATTAAGTAACTTTATGAAAAAAATATTGCTGTGATACGACTTTTTTTTGGGGTGAAAAATCATGTTTTCTGGTAGAACTCAATGTACTTAACGCATTTAAAACATTTGCTGATCGATGGGTTGAATAGTACGGGGGTCGCACTACTAAAAACATACGTATTAAATTTGTCAAAAAGTTTAACGTTGACCCCCAATATCTACGTAACTAGAAGGTTCCCAGGTAGAAATGAAAACTGTTAATGAATAAATGAAATGAAATGAAAATGAAATGAACAAAAAAATGATCGCTATGACGATAACCAACCGTCCACCTGAAACGAAATGATCGAACATTGAACAAACAAAAGTACAACACCGTTATTTTATTTTCATTTTCAAACAAAAAACAACTTTAGACTCTGCTAACAAAGTCCTTTTTCCGTTAAAATGGAATTGAAGCAGCAATTAGTGGGGGCTATCATTGATTCAGTACTTCAGTAGGTAGGTAGCTAGTAAAGTACAGGTTGTTTGTGAGTATCTAGTACCCATTACACTAATGAAAGTACTGTGCTATCAATTATGGGACTCTATTTTATGACGGAAAACTTTACTGGCCTTGGCAATCTACTGTGAGTTTCGATATATGAAAATACAGGTGAATTGAGAACCTTCTCTCTTTTTGGAAGTCGGTTGAAAATCAGCACTCAGTCTTTAAGAAAAAAATACCTAGTATTATTTCTACGCAACTTTAGCACCCGATATTTTAAAAAATCATCTGGGGTTATCTTTGGCGACTTCTGAAAGAAGTGGAAAGTAAGTAACTTGGGAATTAGTCGTAGTACTGGTACAACTGGTAAGCCGACTTCAACATAGTTGGGAAAAGGCTAGGCAGAAGTGATGCTACGCCGTAGCGGATCGGCTACGTGTGCTACGAAGCGTTAGGTGACGGTCACGCGAGTTTCATGATGTTTGTTTACCTAAAAATTGCTCAACGCACCTAAAGAAGTTTTTTTTACTTGCAAATTTGACCGCGTCGGCACAAGTTAGCAGGTACGTATGCATTCACAGTGCATCATACTTATTCTACTGGATGTATATGTAACTAGCTGACCCACGCAACTTCGTCTGCGTCACATATGAGAGAAAAACTAAAGGAAAAAAATCCCCGTTTTTGCAACATTTTTCATTCCTGCTCCGCTCCTAATGGTCGTAGCGTGATGTTTTATAGCCTATAGCCTTCCTCGATAAATGGACTATCCAGCACAAAAAGATTTTTTCAATTTGAACCAGTAGTTCTTGAGATTAGCGAGTTCAACCAAACAAACAAACAAACAAACAAACAAACAAACTCTTCTGCTTTATAATATTAGTATATATGTCTTGCGTCCCTGGGTTGTTGGAGCACAATAAGTGTAGTTAGCCTAGACTCTGAGCTTATTACGGGATATCTTCTGTCTGATTATTTATTGTTTTGAGCTCCCGATATTTCGTCGATGTTGCAAGCGCCATGATCGCGAGTCGCGGAATTCCTTGTGTCCCTTGATCCTTAGGAAAGTGAAGAGTATTTGAAAAAAAATACAGGCTTCCAAAAGTCAAAGTACTAAAAATTAAAAATACTTTTGGAAGTCGGTTATTGCTTTATGATTAACTCGGAGTCCGGTACTAAAACTTTTGATTTTGAACTTTTGAAACGTCTGTCGAGACAGAAGGGTCAATAAAAAGCGCTGTTGAATTTTGAGAGCAAAATGCGAAACGAAATCGTGGGTGAATTTCTGTCAGACAGCTTACAAAAATGAAATGAGAATAGGTAGTCAGTCCGTTGAAATCGAAAAACTGTAAAAACTGTCGCCTGAAATGTATTGACCGCTGAATGCTGACGGAAATGTTCTTCCAGAACTTTTCCGGCCAAGCCTTTAACTGTACGCCCGTCGCCCGTTGATCATTTATCAATATTACTACAAAATACTTTTAAAAAGATTGGCTCTTCGGTAGCTCATGTCAATCAAACAACGAATGGCGTAGTGAAGCTGCCTTACGTTCTTAGGGTCCTGGGTTCGAAACCCGGTAGGAGGAAATGTTTGTGTGATGAGCATGGACATTTGTTTCCGAGTCATGGATGTTAATATGTATAATAATTATGTATTTACAAACAAAAAACTATCAATGTAGTGTATCAACTATCTGGTGTCCACGACACAAGCCTCGTTGCTTAGTAAAGAAAAAAAGAAAAAAAGAAAATTGTGTTTATTTGGCATTAAAATACCTATAACATTTTACATAATACATAAATAAACAGCAGTATAATGCCAAAAGGGCCTCAGCTCAGCATAATGTAACAACAATGTGTGTGTGTAATGTTAGTGCGGCACTAGATGGCGCTGTGTGTAATATCCAGCGATATTTATTTATTAAGCACAGTTTTGATATTTCCATCTTCATTATCGCTGATTCATACCACATCGGTCTAGTAGTCGCTATTGTCTCGATTGAGTGCGAGTGCGAGTGCGAGTTTTTGAGTGGTTTGTCTGTGATATATTATGTTGCCGTGCCCTAACCGGCTTTCATGTTGTAGTCTTACTTACATATACAGGGTGTAAACCACCTCATCACAAAGCCGTTAACCAAGCATTCTGTACATCAAACTAAGTAACTTTACGCAAAAAAAATTGCTGGGAAACATTTTTTTTTTGAGGTTATAAATCTATGTTTTGTGGTAGAACTCAATGTAACGCACTTAAAATATTGTTACATCGGACCTACTAGAACATTCGAGAAAGCCAGTGATTACAGTGTGTGTACGTTAGAAGTTCGAGAAAATTCCATTATTATTAGTTTTAAAGTTAGGTAGGTACAAACTCGCGACCTATTTATACAAAGACATTAGAATTTCGACCGTACGCCTAGGGCATACGGTTCATATTTGTTTGTTTTGTACAAGTAGCTTATACCTACAACTTTTATAGGTAATACCTACCTTGTAGGTAGGTACTTACTATTTCTTTTGTTAGTGTTTTTTATGACCCTCTCGAATGTTCGTGGTTACTCTGGTGTGTCTGTTGGCGAGTATAAATAGAGCGCTCAGGGCCGCGACCGGCAGTCTTGTTTTGGCTACAGTACGAAGCGAATCGAAGTGAACTTTAAGTGCGATATCTAAGCGAATAATGATCAGTAGTGTATTTGTGATTAAGTTTAAGTTGCTTTGTGATTAATAAAGTTATTGTGTTGTTTAATCGGTAGTAATTAATTTATCTCATACCCAGCTCGTAACAAATTGGTGTCAGAAGTGAGAGATAAATTATGCCAATCCTACCAAAGGACGACACGGACGGTATCCGTACCAGAAGTCAGCGACAGCAGGATATGGACCAAAGGCGGTTCGGGGATTCTCCGACACAGACACCGGGTGGTGTCCAGCCTACGTCACAGCCAGTCGCTGGCCCATCCGGAGTTTCTCCAGCATCAGGGGCGCCAGACTTGTCAGCTTTAATGGCGCTGCTGCAGGATCAAGCTCGCCGTCAAGAGGAGCAAGCTCGCCGTCAAGAGGAGCAAGCTCGCCGTCAAGAGGAGCAAGCTCGCCGTCAAGAGGAGCAGGCTCGCCGATTGGAAGAGCAACTGCAGCGAGACAAGGAGGAGCAGGCTCGCCGTCAAGAGGAGCAGGCTCGTCGGTTGGAAGAGCAGTTGCAGCGAGACAAAGAGGAGCAGGTCCGCCGCCAGGACGAGCAGATGCTCCTCATAAAGGATCTGCATGCAATTTTTGGCAAGGACATCAAGTTGATGAAAGAACAGGTCCACCAGCATGAAAATCGCATCTCGGAGGCCGAAGTTCAGATTGCTGGGGTAAAGAAGGCTTTGGGCGAACTGAAGACTGAAGGCGGGACTGTAGCTTCGGTGATTGCTGCACCATCTTCGCGTGGTTTTAAAGTGCCTCCATTCGACGGCACATCTTCGTGGTCGGCTTACAAAATCCAGTTTGAGGCCGTCATGAAGGCGAATGGATGGACCAAACCACAAGCCATGACCGCGCTCACTTTGGGCCTCCGAGACCAGGCTTTAACTATTCTCGAGGCACTCGGCAAGGATGTAACCTACGAGCAGCTGCTGGAGGCGTTGGAGTCCAGATACAGTGACGCGCACCTGGAGCACGTATTCCGTGCCAAGTTGAAGGACCGTGTTCAACGTAGTGCCGAGAACCTACAGCAGTGGGCCCTGGAAATTGAAAAACTCGTTCGGAAAGCCTACCAGTCTGCCCCTGCACTGATTGATGGAAATCTGGTACAGGCCTTCGTTGATGGAATACGTGACTTAGAAATTAGAGCTGCCGTGAGACTGGGGCATCATGAGACCTTGAAGGACGCCTTGGCCCATGCCTTAGAAGTAGAGGCAGTGAGGCAAGACCACCGAACGCACCGTGTCAGGGAGGTTGTTGCATCACCTGTACGCGATCGCCCACAGGGGTATAGTCCTAGGTGCTACACTTGTGGAGAAAGGGGTCATCTTCGGTCCAGCTGTCCTAAGCGCAGCACCCCGAGAGAAGATCAGCAGGGAAGAGTGGCTGAAGTGACTGCCCAGCCACAGCAGGGAAACGAGTAAATGCCAGGACTGGGGGGCGGGTGCTGGCTGGTATTGAAAGAGCCCCGAGAATCTTGATCTCGCAAGCACATGACGGGAACAGCCTGACCATCAAAGGCGAAGTCAATGGAACACCATGCAAACTGACGTTGGATACTGGAGCTTCTCACACGGTCGTCAATTCTAAACTAGCAAGTCGGTTTCTTGGGGACTACTTCAATAAGCACGGCCGTATACATTTACTAACAGCTACTGGTCAGCACATTACCGTCCGAGGCAAGAAGGAGGTGGAGTTAAAATTGGGTGACAGATTTTACAAGCAGAATGTCATCGTGGCTGACATAGTGGACGATTGCATCTTGGGCTTGGACTTCATGCGGAAATATCGTTGTGAGATCGACGTTGATCAAGGAGTACTGAAATGTGGTTCAGAGGAAGTCTTCATGGAAGGTGCACCGTCAGGGAAAGTGTACTGCTTGAAGAAGATTGTTCTTCCTCGCAGATCAGAAACGGTTGTGCCAATTTGTTTGCCACAAAATTCTGGAAACAAAGGTCGAAGTGTTCTAATAGAAAGGGTGAACAATGACTTCCCATGGAAGATGGCACGAACTCTGGTCAAGGCCACCAACGTCTCAGCAGTACGCATACTGAATCCAAGTGACCAGGAGCAAGTGATTAAGAAGGGCACCTTGATCGGCACTTGCGAGGAAGTAGCCTGGATGCGTCAATTGCAAGATGTCCCTACCGGAAATGAAATTCGCAGTTCAAAATTTGACGTGTCAACGCTTTTGGAAAACTGCGATTTAACTAAGGGATTGGGACAAGCACATACAGCCGTTTCTTCTGTCTTACCGAAGTGCAGTCCACGAAAGCACGACTGTGACACCAGCCTTCGCGAACTTTGGAAGGGAACTACGGTTACCTGCTGATTTAATCACTGGAACTCCCCCTGATGCTCCATGTAGCGTAACAGATTACGCGAATGACTTGCGTAATAAGTTGAACGATGTTTATGAGCATATCCGACAATCCAGCCAACAGATGTCTGAGAAGATGAAGACCCGTTATGACCGGAAAGCAAACGGTAGGGGTTTCGACGAGGGTTCACTGGTGTGGTTGCATAACCCAGTGCGGAGCAAGGGGAAGTCTCCAAAGTTACAAGCAAAATGGGATGGACCATACCGAGTCGTGACTAGGATCAACGATGTCACCTACCGAATACAGAAGGGTCCACGAGGTGCGCCTAAAATTGTGCATGTAGACCGGTTGGCGCGATACTACGGGACTAATGATGCTCGGGACGAGCATGTCTAAGGAGGGGGCAGTGTTACATCGGACCTACTAGAACATTCGAGAAAGCCAGTGATTACAGTGTGTGTACGTTAGAAGTTCGAGAAAATTCCATTATTATTAGTTTTAAAGTTAGGTAGGTACAAACTCGCGACCTATTTATACAAAGACATTAGAATTTCGACCGTACGCCTAGGGCATACGGTTCATATTTGTTTGTTTTGTACAAGTAGCTTATACCTACAACTTTTATAGGTAATACCTACCTTGTAGGTAGGTACTTACTATTTCTTTTGTTAGTGTTTTTTATGACCCTCTCGAATGTTCGTGGTTACTCTGGTGTGTCTGTTGGCGAGTATAAATAGAGCGCTCAGGGCCGCGACCGGCAGTCTTGTTTTGGCTACAGTACGAAGCGAATCGAAGTGAACTTTAAGTGCGATATCTAAGCGAATAGTGATCAGTAGTGTATTTGTGATTAAGTTTAAGTTGCTTTGTGATTAATAAAGTTATTGTGTTGTTTAATCGGTAGTAATTAATTTATCTCATACCCAGCTCGTAACAATATTGTGCTGATGGATGGATTGAATAGTACGGGGGTCGTAGAGGTGTTAAAGATCAAATTCTTACAAAAAAATCTTGTATTTAAAAAAAAACTTGTCAAAAAGTTGTAACTTTGACCCCCCATATATCTCTGTAACTAGAAGGTTCCCAGGTATGGTGTAGAACAAAAAATGATCGCAATGATGGGGAGAACAAATGCCTTTCGGCTTCGTGAAGAGGTGTTTTACACCCTTTGTATGTAACAACTGAATGTACACATGAATGCAATAAAGAATTTGAGTTTAGTGAACAATGTTAAGAAAGAGTAAAGAAGTAAATGATGTCATGACGTCTGACAGGGGGAGAATGGAAGAAGAACGTGTCGCGCCGAGCCCAAATAGAATGGGTCAAGGGCTGGAAGATAATGGTGCTGGTCTTGTGATCGCAATCATGACTACTGAGCATGAGGATCTGGATTCGATTCCCTGGTTTGGCAAATTGGTATTGAGTTTTTCCATCAGGAATTTCTCAGTCTGGGTTAGTGCCCGGTCGATGGCTTTAGGCTCGCCCCCTATTACATAGGACTTAAATATAACTGGCGAAATGTGGGTTTACTATAAGATACATCTCTGTGTATTCCTTCAGGGATATCAGGCATGTTATTATCACTGATATTACTAAGACCCTTTAGATACCCGGACTATTGATAATTTGTCCGATACTTAGTTTGGTGTTATTTATTATATCTGTACTTTATCATCATCATCATCAGCCCATTAATGTTCCTGTTGGGACACAGACCTCCTCTCTATATGATCGGGAATGGGCTATAATCCGCCACGCGGACCCAAGTGCGGGGTTATTGGCGTCACATGTCTTTAAATTTTTTGGTTCAAGGACATGCCGGTTTCCTTACGATGTTTTCCTTCACCGTTTTGACAGCAGCGGTGATGAAATAAATTACACAAAGTATGCCTGGGTCCTGCCTGAGTTTGAACCCACGACTAACTCTTCGGGGCCGCCACCACTGGCCCACCGCTGCTTATATCTGTAATTAGTAGGTACAAACCACCATGACGTGAACTCTTCGTCTACGAGTGAGCTATTCCATTAAAAATGTAAGGCCACAGTCGTCGGGCTGAGGATCGATCGATAGGTTACTTATTGTTTCTATAGCTCGAATTGTTTTGTCTGGAATTAGATACTTACTTCGATAGAATTTTACCTTTATTATTTAACTAGCTGACCCGCGCAACTTCGTCTGCGTCACATAAGAGAGAAAAACGAAAGGAAAAAAAATCCCCGTTTTTGCAACATTTTTCATTCCTGCTCCGCTCCTAATAATTGTAGCGTGATCTTATATAGCCTAAAGCCTTCCTCGATAAATGGACTATCCAACACAAAAAGATTTTTTCTATTTGAACCAGTAGTTCCTCAGCTTAGCGCTTTCAACCAAACAAACAAACTCTTCTGCTTTATAATATTAGTATAGAAGTATAGATGAGGAGGATTGAGAAAGCGCCTTTTTTCTTTAAAAATTGGAGTCTGGTAATTGTTTAATAGAGGTGATTCCGTGCTCTTTGAACTTTAAATGTCACAGACTACTCAGTCTTCAAATAAAATCCTGACGGGCTATAATCTATTTGCCAACTACGGGCTTATTTGGTCGCGTAGTTTCATGAGATCAATGTAATTGAACTTTTGGCGACAACTTAGCTCTTTGTAAGCACTAAGCAGCTATTCCAATCAACAAGGCCTAGTTTCAGCAACTACAGAATACGACGAAATATCTCTTAGGAAAGACGTAAAAGGAAATACGAAAATCGCTGTTTATTCTTTTATTAGGTAGGTAGTTAGCCTAATTGGTTAGTACCACGTTTTTTATGTTCTGTGGTTACTACTGATCCCGAGGAAAACCACCGTAACGTTTTTTTTTATAATAATACATGGAGCTACGTGTCTCTCGACTCATGATTGAATTATCTATACTAATATTATAAAGCAGAAGAGTTTGTTTGTTTGTTTGATTGAACGCGCTAATCTCAGGAACTACCGACTCGAATTGAAAAAATCTTTTTGCGTTAGTTAGTCCATTTATCGAAAAAGGCTATAAGGTTATATAACATCACGCTATAACCAATAGGAGCGGAGCAGCAATGAAATATGTTACAAAATCGGGGGAAATTTTATTCCCTTTGTGAGTTTTTTCTCTCTTATGTGACGCAGACGAAGTTGCGTGGGCCAGCTAGTAGTATTATAAGCACAATACCCGAATAGGTTAGACGACAAAAAAAATAGTCCGTCAGTTTGATTATCAACAAACATTTGACCCGTATTTTTCTTTCGTTACATAAACTAAAATTAAAAATACGAAGCTTCACGCCTTGATATAATTTTAAGTGAGTTCTGACAAAAAATACGTGTCCATTATTTTCCAATACTCTAACTGACGGACTAAACATATTTACAATTTTTTTATACCTACCGTCGACATGGTTATTGACTGTCAAATTCTAAATTAACGCGAGTAAAGCCTCGAGCAAAAGCTAGTTTGTAATGTTAAAGGTTTTCACTGATAAAGTTAGTACGTGATTCCAAGAAAGAGAAATAAATTGACGCTCATTTTGAGAATGCCATGCCACGACCCGCACGACATGGTCGCTTTCATTAAAATGATTAACATTGCAGCTCATACTTACTATGAATGAACTATGCTTTATGAGAAAGGAATTCATAATATTTTATTTTATTATTCAAATGGAACTAGCTCTTGAGCACGCGGGTTTTGTTTCGTGTGCGTCGGAAATTATCCCACGGGTTGTACTACAGGGATAAAAATTATCCTTTGGGTCAATGCAGGTTACGGTCTACCTTTGTGTCAAATACGTCCTCAAACAGCGAAAAGAGACACTAATAGGCAAATCTATTAGCTAAAGCTTGGCTCAGTCGCACTGCATCCGAAAATGGATCTTTTCAATACGACATAATATGTAGTAATTTTAGTATTTAATTGCACTCGACTATATGGATATATGGAGTGCAATTAGACAATAAGGTGGAACGAAGTTTATAGAGGGGGGGATTTTCATGGGACCTTTTTTATTGAGTTCCTAGAGGAGTGGAGAAGAAAGTTAAAAAAAAATCTCCGATCGCGACTTTTATTTTTCTTTGAATTTCCTTTGAAACTTTTTTTTTTCGTTCGTGAATATCTTCAAATTCGTCGAATTCATATTGTAGCGTAATTTAGACCTACGTTCATCCATTAAACGCTAACTTGGCTGTTTCTTTGTTAACTGTTGTCGATGCAATGCATAAGGTTATATAGCGTGGCGTAGGGAGAACGGCAAATGTTATAAGTACTCGAATTTTTTACGCTTTCTCAGTTTTCTTGTGTGTAGCTTCTTACAAACTTGTAAATAAGTTATATAAGTTATAGGTACCTACCTACCTATAACAATATGTATGTAAAAAAAAAAAGGTGCTGCATATACAACCTTATTTTTTGTTTATACTAAAACCGAAAAGGGGTCATTGTACTCATCATTTTGAACAACTTTTTCTATGGGACGAACCCTGAAATCGCGAAAAAAAAATCAGCTGTTCCCTACATTCTGACGAGTTATGCGAACATAAATGTAGGGAACAGCTGATTTTTTTTTCGCGATTTCAGGGTTCGTCCCATAGAAAAAGTTGTTCAAAATGATGAGTACAATGACCCCTTTTCGGTTTTAGTATAAACAAAAAATAAGGTTGTAGATTCACATTCCCAGAACGGATAACTCGGTACAGATCTATACCTACCGATCGATGCGTGTGAAGTCGAACTAAATAAGTAAAACGGAGAAGCTCGCGGTCACTTATCCTCCATTATCTCCCCAGGTGAAGACAGTTCCTACCCAGCATGCGAGCTGAACTCCCAGGGTCCCGCGGCGCGCGGGTGGCGCAGCGAGGGCGCTCCGCCCCACGAACTCTTGTTGCGGCTCTCACGCGTCACCTCCGTCCACAAGCTGCAGCTGTTGGCACACCACCAGCTGATACGTGAGTGCCAGAAGATATCTGCTAAAGGAATCCATGCAAACGAGGAATGGAGAAAATCTCAGCACACGATCAAAAATGTTCGCGAAAAAGTCACGTAGTTCAAATTTTACTGAGCTGACCAGAACATCTTTCAAGGATTTGGATGCAGAAAGAAGATTACAGAGCAACAGGGACCGAGTAGCAATAGTTCTCATCAGCTGTGCTGTTTTACAAATACTGCTTAATAGAATGTGCCGGCCCGATGGACAAAACTGAAGTGATACGAAGTAGATGAAAAACCACTTTCCGACATTGCAACACATTTTTACTTCATCATCATTTCAGCCAAAATTCGTCACTGCTGGACAAGAGCCTTCCTCAAGTGTCGCCACATTGACCAGTCCCGTAAGAGTTACAACTCGCATCCAGGAGATCCCCGCAACCTTCACCAGGTCGTCGGTCCACCTAGTAGGAGGCCTTACAAGACCAACGTAACGTCTTCCGGTTCGCGGTCGCCACTTTGGAACTTTTCGGCCGTCCGTTCTGCGTGCAATGTGCCCTGCCCACTGCCACTAAAGATTGGCAATGCTTCGTTCTACGTCGTCGTGTTATTTACCTCGTTTCATTGATTTTGCTTTATTTGCAGCGTCATGCGTGGAGGTCCTGGTATCAGGAGGGCTGGTCTCCGAAGGTGCAGCTACTCCTTGTGGCGCCACCTACACCAGCGTCGGCAGAGTCACTCTCGCCAGACCAGCACAGCAAGCCAGGACTAGAGAACTAAGGTAAGTGAGTGCGGTTTTGGGCAGCCTTTTGAGCCACGTCAACCATAATTGTTTTGGGCTATCATAAAGAAAATTAACTGAAAGTGACTTGTATTGTCTGCAGATCAGCTGCACTGCCCGAGCCAACAATAGCCCGCTTCGTCAAACTCAAACTGTCCGGACCACACCCTCCAGCTAAAGAAGATGATCAGGTATGTCACTTTTACAACCACAGGTTCAGGGGAGGGGGGTGTTCGGGGTGGGTTTTCAGGTTTGTCACTTCTTTGGCATGAACCTATAAATAAAAAAGAATAAGTTTCAGGCCGCTACTTCAGCCTTTTCAGCCAATAAAAAAACCCTGTAATAGCGCCTGCCTCGTTGGTCGAGTGGTCGCAAAAGACTGTCGAGCATGAGGTCCTGAGTTCGATTCCCGGGCAAAGTGTTATTGTATTTTTCCATCAGAAATTTGTCAGTAGCAGCCACGGAGTATGGACTTGCGCCCGGTTGATGGCAATAAGCTCGTCCTCTAGCAAGCACAGTTCATTATCTTGGACACGTTTATTTTCGTCTTTTTTTCAAATTGATAAACCAGAGAGCGGGCCTATTTTCTGGCCAAAGAATCAGCATTGCCATCCAACGTGGCAATGCTGCCAGCCTTCTGGGCACTTTCCTGTTGGTAGCGATGTAGACGAATTTTTCGATGCCCTGTAACCTTTTTTGATATTTTGTACATATTTCTATTATAGAGTTAGTGTGTATGATGTTCTAAATAATTAATCATGTTTCTAAATAGAATATCATCAATAACCATGATTAATAAAATAGTGCAAGTCTTACATAAAAATAAAACTTGTATTATTTAGCAGAGACGATGCAAAGCATCGGTGAGAGGGCGCTGTATGCTTTCCGTTAGTTATCAGCCAATCACAGTTCTCGAAGTCACGTCGTTCCTGTAGTCACGTGGTCCCAGGTGGCGTGTTCGCTAATGTTTACTGTTTCGGAGATATGATTTTTTTCTCTTTCTTTCTCTCGCACCTCCAGGTAGCACTAATGGCGGTAAACGTTCTGGGCGAAGAGGTAGAAGACAATGAGAGCTCCCCCGTCCAGCCAATCAGCAAGGAGCCAGCATACTCGCCCTACGACGACCTAGCCTTCATCATGTACGTGGACAACGATATCGCTGACCTGGTCAGGAGTCTCGATGAGAAGAAGAAGAATGCAGTCGGTGGTAAGATTTATGATGGCGATTTTAATGATGTAAAGATTTTGCTAGTAAAAGCTGTGCAGAGACGGAATATTAACGGTTTTTATTTAAAAAAGAGTTGTCCAAGATTATGGTTTTCCGAGATCCGTGATGTTGTGTTATTTATTGAATGAACGTCTGCAGGCTGTGTACAATAATATAGGACATCCTATACTCGACTGATTTACCTATTCGTAAAATATTAATGATCTTAAAAAGCACATACTGTATATATATTCTATAGGACAGTTCGCGGCCATAATTTTTAAAGCATTTTCTCCCAAACCATTTTTCAGAGGAACGCTTCGAATACGCTCGTCGCTTAAAATCAGCGGGCGCAGCGCTAGCATCAGCTGGGATCCGCATCGGGCGCTGGAGGCTGCGCAAACGTACTGCAGCCGCGCGGGATGACTTCGAGCTCGCCAGGAGGATGCGGGACCGGATCGCTGATGCGCTGTGTGGGGTGAAGGAGGATCCGCAGCTGTGCCGCTTGTTTGAAGAGGATGGAGTGAGTTGGCAATGGGTTTTACCCATTGTTTTAAGTGAATGTAAGGGATCTCGTAGATCAGAACAGCCGCTCAGATGAATCTTCGGGCCGCGCTTGCCTTGGTTGGTTTTTGGATGGGACAAACTCACCACACTATTCCCAAACCACTGTAACTTCTGAAAGCCAGAATCAACAGTGGTGACCTCCAGAAAAGCACCAAGACAATGAAGCTCGACGAAGTCCCAGAGAATGAATTTAACTGTCTTGGATCCCGCAACGAAATTAAACAGAACGTATAGCGGAAAAAAAACCGTAATTTCCACTGGTCTTTGGATGGTTGACCACCCATTACATAACGAGTTTCCTCCGTGTCTCTTTGACATTCGTAATAGGTAATCAGTGGCCTAAAACTCTGAAAGTCTGACAACCAATCTTACCAAGTGGTATTACTGTATTGCCCAATACTAATAGGGTTGTGGAAGACAGATAGGCAGTCGCTCCATGTAAAATACTGGTATTTAGCTGCGGTAGTTAGACTGAATATAGTTGGGAAAAAGCTAGGCAGATGATCTAGCGACTGGGGAGAAATACTATGCGTTAAAAAAGCGTCCGTGTGAACGTAGCTATTTCCCTGTAAAAACCTTAACATTCTTAAAGTCGAGCGGCACATTACCAACGACAGATAAACTGCAGCCGTCGCAGACGCGTCGACGACTCGACGCTTGCAGTTGTGGCGTCGGTGGCAGCCACTGACTCGTCGACAGTAGTCGTCGACACACATTCATGCGGCATGCCACAACTGTAAGCGTCGCCATCCGTCGACAGCAGTTGTCGACTCTCCGGTGGCTGCCGTCAACGCGTCGTCGACAGGTAGCGACGGCTGCAGTCATCTGCCGTTGGCAACGTGCCGCTCGTCTGTAAGAACAACTGACCGTGGAACAAAAATAGAGCGCACTATTGATAAACTGTCTTAATTTAGAGCCACCGTATAAAATCTGCCTCTCTCTCAGCCGGACCGCCGAAACGACTCCTCAATGCCTCAAGAGTATGACTTCTCCCACCACCTCTCGCCATCAGTAGCAGCAGGCTCCCTTAGCCTCGACATACCCTCGCCTGTGCCTCCCATAGAACCAGAACCTGAGCTTCAAGAACCGGAGTATGTTAATGAAGACGATGAAGAAGATTTGCAAGATACCCAACCGGTAAGAATGGTGATTGATATTTCTCGTAGTCGTGTTTTTTTATATTTAAAGCATCTATTCTTGATCTCTCTCTTGATTGAGATGGTTACCTAAAGGATTACTTTGAATCTAATTGTAAAACCATCGATAATTGTGTTAAATAGATAGTGGTGTGACCATAGAAATATAAAAAAACAAGAGAAGTGCGCGGGGGCGTGTCGGTGTCCGCGCGACTGGCACAAGAAGCCCAGTCACAAGCAAATGACTATACTATTTTTGCAATAAATACATTGCTCTTCAACCACTACCTAAGTTTGTCGCTAAGTGACTGGACAAGCAATGTAAATATCACCAAACGATAGTTCAATAAGCAGTTGCATCGCGTAGTGCGGCCGCTGCTCCTTGCGACGAGTTAGTGATCTGCTTGTGTAGCGATATTTTTGTGAGGGTAAGTTGTACGGTGCTTGGTAAATACACGATGTGTTTGATGTCATAAGGTTTATAATTGATTGTGTACTATGTTCTGTTTTAAGAAATGCGGGTATGTGCGCGACTGCGCATCTATTGCGTTTACTGAACTGCATGTGTAGTAGTTGCCGTGGGATAAAGTGGAGACAAAGAGTTATTCTGATACATTTTCGTCTAACGGGCATATCTCCTTCTTTATTATATTTATGGGTGTGATGTCCTAAACACAGTCTTCTTATTTAGTTTTCTGGACCCATTTTATTCCCAAATTGTGCATAATTATTTCAATTTGAATATCAATTTCAGTCACCAGAACCAACGTTACAAGAAGAGATTCCACCGTCATACCCCGAGCCAGTACAACTTCAGCCCGTCCAAACGATGCCAGAAGAGAAAGAAAGGGAAGTACACAAGAAGATAGAAGAAGATGAACTGAGGAAAGAGACTGACAGCCCTAGGAGGAGTGTTACACCCAATGCTGCTAATGGTAAGATGAATGAAATAATCTAGAAAAGATCCAAACAGGGTGTTTCTAACTTGCAGTCCTAACTTCGGCGAGAAGCGAATTCTGTAGTGAAAACTTTCTTAGGCGCGTTGAGCACTTTTTGAGTGTACACAAAATAATAGAACTCGTGCGACCGTCACCTAACGCTTTGTAGCACTCGTAGCCGAATAGCTACGGCGTAGCTAGCACCATCTAGACGTGCGCAGGCCACAACCCGTAGCAGATATAGATTACTTAGTTTTCACCTCTATCACTAGTCCTCAAAGACTGGCCCGCATATTTTTGTCAATTTTCTCGCTCATAACATGTACAAAATAAAATGATGTAGTTCCTGTATCCAGATACCTAAATGTCAAAAGTTGACTGTTCACACTGCTGACACTACCGGCACTCTCTAGTCGCTCTGGGGAAGTTTCCAGTAGTTGTTACCTCTACTCATTAATCTGGGAGGGACTGGTTAATAAACGATTAAAAAATGTGATGATGCGTCAAAAACTCCCTGCCGGGGCTGCGGGACTGTTCGAAGGAGATACCGCGGCCCTGGAACACCTTTTTGTTGTGGCCGCGGCCGAAACCCGTCCATTTTTCTTTTACCCTTTGGCTAAGATAGGAGGAGATAGGAGCGGGAAGGGTCATTTGATGGTTTCTCATACGAAAAGCTATTCTTCGTCATCTCATCAGACACCTCTTTTCTAGCCTTATCATCCATCACACAGTCCATCCTTCGTTTCTTTGGTTTTCCTCTTATACCCATCTACATTCATACTCAACGTGTTCCCTCCTTTTCGTCATTGCTCCGCAACACAGGTCTTTCCCCCCTAAGGGGGATTCTCTTAAGGGGGGTTAGTGGAATAAGCCGCCCAAAATGGCGTCAAAAACTGGTATCGTTACCAATTACGATTTCACTTATTCTCGTACGTGGTCATGTTATTTGTTTACTTCTCCAGGTTTAGTGGTACGGCGTAGAAACAAAAGCGCTGGTCCTCGCTCAACCTTCGAGGCATACGAAGAGCGCTTACTACCAGCACTGAGACAGTAAGTTCTACAAGCTTGCAATTAACACATTCACTGTCCACGAAAAGAAACAATAGTTAAACAATCGCTCTGAACCATATGTGGCTCATGGGACAGGGAAAGGGTTAAATAACCTTTGTCATTATAAAAGCAATAACATACTCATTGGTAAAATACCTCATTATTATGACACCTATAGGAAAATCTCTATTGTAAATTGAAATAGACTTCTTGAAAATTTACTTCCAAGTTCCAACTCACCATTGACTGATGGTCATTCTACCACCTTATTGACTGATTACCTATTACTGTCTCGATGATTCAGTGGCCGCAAACGCGACAGCAAAGAGAGATTGAAATGTTAAATGGGATTTTGCCATTAAGAATTTCTCAATAACGCCCCGGGGTCTGAATCCTAGATCTGTGCCCGGTTTATCATTCATCATTTCAGCCGAAAGACGTCCACTGCTGGACATAGACCTCCCCTAAGTGTCGCCACATTGACCGGTCCCTTGGGAATCACATTTAACGGATTCCCGCAACCTTAACCTAGTGGGAGGTCTTCCAACGCATCGTCTTCCGGTTCGCGGTCGCCACTCCAGAACTTTTCAGCCCCATCGGCATCCGTTCTGCGAGCAATGCACCCTGTGCCCGGTTGATGCCAATAAACTCGCTTCCTATTACATGGGACTTTAACATAACTGATAAAATATGTGTGTAAGTACACCCCTACCTAAACTTTCGGGGATTACTGGCGCGATGATTTATGTGTATATTACCTATTACTAACGGCATGAACTGTCAAAATGTCGTAGCAATAAGAAGAAACAAGCAGGAGGTTCAAATAAACGTTTTATCCGTCAGTTCGCATACCAACGAGTACCTCCGCGAAGGCCGCGAGGGTCGCGAGGGTCGCGAGGAGGAGTGCAGCGGCGGCAGCGCGGCCACCTCGCACTCCCGCGCCGCGCCGGCGCCGCCACACAAACTGAACGAGCGGGAGAGGAAGCATGCCGCTCTGCCTATACTTATATTTGGTTACCCACTTGTAAGGACCACTTTCTTCTTTAGCCTGAACTATCTGAAGTCTGTGGAAATAAAACCAATATGAGCTGGCCCGCATTCTGTTGAAAAGGACGCCGAGCTCCTTCGTGCCATAGTCTCAGCAAACGCTTCAGAACCCGTCTTCTTTACAGGCCAGGCTGCGTCTTCTTTAAAGTTTTACAACCACCGAAGACCGACAGTCTTCTTGGCATTGCATACTCGAGGCAAACGTTTCAGACCAAAAATGGCCGTCTTCCATAATTTTTTTGGTTTATTACTCCTACATTATTACTCCTAAATCACTTTCTCTTCTTCATAACACGATAGCTAAAATTTAAAATAAATAACAGGTCCCATGACCAACCAAATCCGGAATTGCAAGATATACTTTGGAAAACCATGACGGAAAGTGCAACTATGTTTTTGGTTGGAAAACCAAACCACGCCCAGAAATCACACCGTGCAATTACCAGCTAATCACATTCTTTTCCAGGTCGAAAAATTCTACTCCAAGAACTACCTAGACAAAGAAGAAGGTCTATCCCGTCTCCGAGCAGAACTGTCGTCGCCATCAAACGGGAGCACCAAGACATCTCCGAACAAGACCGCCAGGGCGGCCGCCATTTTGTTGCAGCGAGCGCTCAGGGACAAGGTGTTCTCTGTCTACAGCCAGGCCAATGAGGTTGTGAAGGTCTTGTTCAAGGAGTTCGTGCCGGATAGGTGAGATTATCGATGTTTTATGGTAGAAAGCGATGTTTTCCACTGCACTATGCAGACTACCTCATGTGTCTAGTGCATTACAAATGCCAGACAGTTAAGTAGCGAGGACCACTCGTACATATCGTATAGAATGACCATGTCACGGCCAAGTCCGAAGGTCCTGTTCGATTTTAACATTATCTGCCTAGCCTTTACCCAACTATGTTGGTGTAGGCTTCCAGTCTTACTGGACGCAGCTGAATACCCGTTCAACTCATTGCTTGGTAAACTCTTCACTTATTGCCGTAAGAAGTGATTGAGACTTATGAGGGAGTTTTGAAGGAAAGAGCAACATTATTCACCTAAAATTGCAAATGCTTCTTGATCTCACCGCCTAAATTGCCAGAAGAGACAAGAGAAGTAGTTTAATTTAAATGTATGGAACTGCAAGCATCTGTGTTCCTTTTCTCCTATAGGCAAACAGCCTTCAAAACATGGAGAGCAGGAGCGGCCCAGTGGTCGACTTACGAGCATTAATTGTGGGTTTGAACTCAGGCACGCGCATTACTTTGTGTCATTTATTTATCAAAATGGTGAAGAAAATATTGTGCAGCATGCCCTAGAACCGAAATTTCGAAGACTTGTGACATCTACCAACCCGCTGAACCCGCACTGGGCCCGCGTGGCCCATTATAGCCCATTTCCTCTCATAGAGAGGAGGCCTGTGTTCCACTGTTCCATCATTGGGAACGATGTAGGCTAAAGTTAGCAACTAAAGCACTTGTTCCATCATTCGGAACGATGTAGGCTAAAGTTAGCAACTAAAGCACTTGTTCCATCGTAGGCTTCGTCCACTATTTTCAAAGCAATCGAGCTTCAAAGCCGCCTCATTAGCCAATAAAATAGTATTCGTTTTATTACATTTAAAATTCTGTTCAGGGAAATCGCCAGAAAGGATTCAATTTCCAGGGTGTGTGCTGCCGAGGTCGGTCGGTGCTTGGAGAAGTTGCTGCCGGAGCTGTTGAGGGCGTGTGGGGACCCTGCGCCGAGGGTGCACTCTACTGCGCAGCACACTGTGCTCACTGTAGCTGACTGTCCTCAAGTCAGGTAGGAGGAGGCCGTTATATAATATGTGTAAAAGTTCCCTAAACTAAGCCGAGAGTCAGTTATTCTCCGAAATTGCGATGATTTTTATGTTCTGGACAATACCTGGGGACCCTTCTAGTTACGCAGATATTGGGGGTAAAAGTTTCAATTTTAGAAGTGAAAACTTCTTTAGGCGCGTTGAGCACTTTTTGGGTGAACAAAAATCATGAAACTCGCGTCACCTAACGCTTCGTAGCACTCGTAGCCGATCCGCCACGGCGTAGTACCTCATAAGCGTGCGCGGGACACCCATATAGCAGGTACTGATAACTTAGTTTTCACTTCTAACTTCTTCTTCTTCTTCTTCTTCCAGAACCTCAAAGACTGTCCCGTATTTTTTTGTGTCTGTGTTTTGTTATCTTGTTACTTAATATCCATCAGCACAATGTTTTGAGTGGGTTACTTTTAGGCCTACAGTAAATCGTGATTTATCATCACCCAAAAAAAAGTCCTTTCCCAGCAATAACTTTCCCGTTTCAGGTTGTAACTCTTGGGCCGTGGGGTCCCAGTGCTCAAAGCCTTTTCAAGGAAATTTCTGAACGCCTAATTGACGCTTCCAGTGACCCAAGGGCTGATTTTTACCTTGACCTTGGTCAAAAGGCCTACAGGCTAAGTATTGCCGTGCAACGTTGCAACGCCGCCATAGTCTCTTGGGCACTTTACCAGCTGACAGCGTTGTGGAGGACTTTTTTGGTGGCCTCTCTTATGGTTTAGTTATATAATCGTTATTAATTAATATAATGTATAACAGTTAGTGTCGGCCTCATATAGTACCAGTTTCATAGGAACTGTTTGGTGTCGGACTTAAAGAATAGCACCATCTCATATCTTCCCGTGGGTGTCGTAAGAGGCGACTAAGGGACTTACCAGAGAATGGGCAGCAGCGTTCTTTAAGCTTTTGTGATAACCGTACTGCGATCGCCAACCCGACTGCCAAGTGTGGCGATTATGGCAAAACTCTCCTTTTGGGGGAGGCCTATTCCCAGCAGAGGACGTCTTACATCCCAAATGATGATATAGTTAGTTTCATCATCATTTCACCCGAAAGACGTCCACTGCTGGACATAGGCCTTCCCCAAGTGTCGCCACATTGACCGGTCCCTTGCGACTTGCAACCAACGCGGATTCCCGCAACCTTCATCAGGTTATCGGTCCACCTAGTGGGTGGTCTTCCAAAGCATCGTCTTCCGTTTCGCGGTCGCCACTCCAGAACTTTTCAGCCCCATCGGCCATCCGTTCTGCGAACAATGTGCCCTGCCCACTGCCACATAAGTTTGGCAATTCTTCGGGCTACGTCGGTGACCTTGGTTCTTTGGCGGATGTCTTCATTTCTGATTCGATCACGCAAGGAAAATTATTAGTTTATTAAGTTTGAATAAATAAATTGCAGGAGTCTCCACCTAATCCCTCAGCAGCTGGTCCGACCAGTGGCAGCATCCATGCACCCGCGGTTAGCGCTCTCTAGACTCCAGATGTTGGAACAACTGATACTGAGTCACGGCATCTCTACTGACAAGAACAGGTGAGTTTCGAAGTTCTTTTTGGGGGAAATATCATCGAAACAAATATCATTAAAATGAGTTTTTGTTTCTTTGTTTGTTACGATTTAACTCAAGAACTACTCAACTGATTTGAAAAATTCTTTCACCATTAGAAAGCTACATCTTTACCGGCAACCAAAGAAACGGATGGACTGTGTTAAGACGGATATGGTAAGAAAAGAAGTGTGTGATGAGATGACGAAAAATAGAGGAGTATGAAAGAAGAAGACATGGTGCGCGGACCCCAAATAAATTGGGATAAGGGCAAGAGAATGATGATCTTTACCGGCAACCTTTTATACGTAAATTTTACGGACAAAGTCACGAGCAAAGTGTTAGTCTAAAATAAAATCTAAAAATAATCCATTAACACTCACAGCAGCTACGAAGTGGTTTCGCTTTGATGGAAAAAAGAATTGGTGTTGTGAAAAGGCAAAGAAAATGTATATAAAATATTTAAGTAAAACTAAGTAAAATTAATTAAAATAGTAAATAGCCTACCTACGTATTAAAAAAATACTAATAAAATCAGTATGGTTCAATGGCTCAAATTCTTTCGTATTTCCATGCAACAATGTTTTCTAAATCAAACAAAAAGGTGGATTTAAGGGGACACCCGGACTTGAACCGGGGACCTATCGATCTGCAGTCGATTGCTCTACCACTGAGCTATATCCCCGATGAATGTCTAGCTCAAATTAGGCATCCTATTCCAAACACTGCAGTCTTTTGTTTTATGTTTTTGTACGGTCGAACGACTTTTTGCGGTCGCGGGTGGAAAGGTCGAAGCATGAAGGTTGAATATCCTTTTGTTAATAAAACTGAAGGTGATTATTTCTTTTTGTTTTAGAAGTCTACATTGACATGAATCCTATTATTAGTTTTAGGATAGGCAGAAGACAAGTAATGAAGTTAAAGAATTAAGCATACTTACGAGGTTTTTGTAATCTGGTGGTTGGTAATAGAGTGTTGGTGTTATAACGTAGTTTTATTTATATTTTGAACATAATATAACACCACGCCTGTAATCAATAAAGTGTTAGGCAGAGGTGTATCTAATGGTGCACCCCATGAATTAGAGGGCGAGCCCACAGCCTGCGGAGCATGCGAATTTCATACAAACGTAATACCAAAATATTTTGTAAATCAAACATATTCTTAAGGTAGTGTGTGAATGTGTCCAATATTTCATTTCCATTGGATTACATAATATCTAGGTTTCCAATATTATGAATGGACATTGATTTAAACAAGAGTTATGAGAAAAATAAGTTTTCTATAGAAATTTTAAATTCCTCATATCTCGTCTAAATATCATTGTCCTTGTTTCAGTATTGTTAAATTGATCTTTTTCATTTGTTAAATTGTGTTTTACCCAGCAGTGGAATAGCCGTCCGCTGATCGAGGCTGTATCGTCTCTGATCGATGATTACTAATAAATTCGAAAGTTTATGGAGATATGGTTTAGTTCCCTTCAAAATGGTTGAGCTGAACGGTGTTGATCCATGCGTCATGTTCGTGAACGGGCGCTGTCAGTTGTGACTGGTCATCTCTTAGTTGCCATGGCTTATTTGAATAAATTATTTTGTTTTTACTATGGACATTTTTAACGTGCACATCTTGCTACATTGTTCTCACATAATTTACCATCTCAACATGAGTGATGTAACCAAGATTTTGTAACAATAATTTGATTTAAAAGAGTGTTATTTTACAAGGGGTGACACAATCGGGCCTGTGGACGGTTGGCTATGGGCTAGCTAGCCGTCCGTCCGTCTAATGACGACAGGCCGTGTCGACGCCGGCGCGTTCGTGTTCCACGCACGCCTCAAAGAGATATCAGCACAGTGAAGGGGCCCGTAAGGGCCGAAGCCTGCCGGGGTTGTGGGCCTGTTCGAAAGAGATACCGCGGCCCCGGAACATAAAGGACGAGGAAGGAACATGAATGGGTTTTAGTTAGTAAAAGTCTGACACTCCCTCCCGCTCCGCCCAGAGCGGGAGTAGTTATTTGATGATTTCCCATCCTAAAAAAAGGTCATCGCTAAAAGCGATCTTTTAAAGACAACCTTTGGGTGGATAAAGCAATCAAGGCTGCAAGCACAGCTAAACCTTAAGATCGACCCGAGCGGCTGTTATTATTTAGCCACGAGCTCCTCAAGAAGCGAGTCTCACATTTAAGGTTACCTTCCAGCGGTCTCACAGTCCGTCGGCTGGCGGAGTGCGGCGCGGCGGGCGCGCAGCACGCGGCGGGGTCGGTGCGCGCGGCCGCCGAGCGCGTGCTGCTGGCGGTGTACGTGCGCTCGCCGCGCGTCGTGCGCGCACAGCTACCTCCTGACGACGCCGTCACCAGGCGGAACCTCATCTATAGGCATCTGTTCCAGCAGTTCGATAGGATTGATATGCAGGTTGGTGGGGTATCGGACTACTGCTCTATCTACTTAAAGCTCAATTTTGATTGAGCAAATAATGATGTGTCAAATCGTGCCGTTCAAACTATCACCTACTCTGGTATCACCTAGTTTGGGCAAGTGTCCATACTACTACACTTTAGAGGTTCTATTGAACGCCACTTACCCTGCTAGGCGACGTGGTCATCGAGGCCCATCTCAGATCCGAAAAATACCATCGACTCGAAAAGAAGATCTGTTACTTTTGTGGGTTCCGCCAAACTTGCCACGTAGTCTAGGATATGTCCAGTCAAGGAGAATCCATCTGTCCAAAGATTTATATTCAAGAATCATTCTCACGAGCATATGAACGGTATGTATGGTCAACTACCTATTCCACTCTGCTGATTTGTGATAAGAAAAAATGCGAGCACTTGAGTAGATGCTTTTGTATTTTTCTGTCGATGCTCTTCTCCAGTAAAAATATACCAAAACCAACCTAATGTGACAAGTCCGAATTACCATTTTTCTACCAACAGAAAATGCTAAACCAAGCTCCATCCGAAGAGCAACTCCTGAACGGCGCAGACCAGTCCATGGCAGACTCTACCCTCGAAACAGCCAGCGTCACCCAATCCACCAGAAGTGGCACCACTGTCAGTGGCATGACAGCTTCCATGGGCATGACATCATCTATAGGAGCTACATCATCATACAGCCTAAAATCTATGACGTCAAGTGTCAGTGGGGCCACCCTAGCCCCTTCTAGCTTAAGTGGGAGTTATACTACGTCCAAAACGAAGAGTAGTTTGAAAAAGACACCAACGAAGAGGTATACCCCGAGGACTCCTGCGACGAAGGACTTCTCAAATTATCCGGGGTATAACAAGCTGAGGCTGGATAGTGCAGTTAGTCCGAAGCACTCGCCTAGGTCTTCGGGAGCTTCCGGGGGAATCGAGAAAGTAAGTTCGCCCTAAAATTCTTCACGTGTTTTAGAACAAACTTATTAGTCACAGAAAAAACTTTTTCACAAAAAATAAAACCGACTTCAGAGAAAACAAAAAAGTGAAAAATAACTTGAGCTTATTATATTTTTCACTTTTTAGTGGTTCACATGTACTTACCCCTTCACAGAGTACCGGCGTGATTTTCTGTTATGTAATGGTGTAAACCATAGACAGATATGAGATTTCAGCAATCCCAGTACATTTTATATCATTGATTGAGGAGATCCGTTGCATATCTCCGAAGTTCTTCATCAAATGGAACTAGAAGCTCTTCGAGAAAGTACACTTCCTAAAACTACCCAAATCGCTTCCAGTGTGCCTATAAAATGTGAAGAGTTCTCTCTATTTCTCCAGGATTCCATCATCAGATCCTAATTTGATGATTATGGGACAACCTGGGAAGTATACCCTTTCAAACAATTAAAATTAAAAAAAAAAATCGGTTCAGCCATCTTCGAGTAATCGGGGAACATTGAATTGAGAACCACCTTATTTTTGAAGTCGGTTAATATCGACGTTATGGTAGGTGACTCAAATATCCGGGTAGCCTATATAAGATTCGGCTAAGTATAGTTAATTTGCTCTTAAGAATTTAATATTTCCGTTCCTTTGTCATGGATCCCATACTCAGAAATAATCAGAACCTAACCAAATTCTCATCAATGTACCCATGAAGTACATCCTTTCCAATAAAATGAAAAAAAAACAATACATTTCACGGTAATAGGGTTTATCCCCAATAAATGGAACTAAACACACCTAACTGTCGAAATCTAGGTGTATTATACACTTCTAAGAAAAGAGTGAAGAGTTCCATTTATATCTCCGAAGATCAGCATCAGATCTACAGCAAATGCAAATGGGACCACAAGGAAAGCACCAGCTTTCAAATAAAAAAAGAACCATCAAAATCGGTTCCCCAGTCGAAAGTTCTGAGGTAACAAACACTGAAATCTGGGTGTATTGTATACATCTGCGTACCCCCTCAGAGCAAACAGGTGTAATGTTACGTCATGATAACTATAGTATAAACAATGAACCTACAAGCGATTGCAGCAATCACTGCAGATTTGCTGTCTATTTTTGAAGAATTCCATTGTATATCTCCGAAGATCAACATAAGATCTTCAGTCAATTAAAATGGGGTCACACGGGAAGCACCAGCTTTCAAATTAAAAAACAACCGTCAAAATCGGTTCACCCAGCCAAACTGAAAATGAATTGAGAACCTCCTCTTTTTGGAAGTCGGGTGAAAAACAATTTTTTTTCGAAAATCATATCGCCTGGTCTACTCCGACATTACAAGACACTACGGTACTACAAGATACTCAGTGAATGAAACTCGGGATAAGCATAGCTGTTCATAAACGCTTCTTTCTTTTTTTTCGAATCAAAATCGAATCGAAGTGTTTGTGAATAATAAAAGACTTGTGGCACTCAGGGACTGCCGCGGTAAAGCTATTGCATTTGTTTTGAACGGTGGGTGTTAGGTTATTTTCGTTACGGAATTTCTGGATTCGGCCTCCACGCTCAAGGCCCGCGATAGAAGCTATAATATGCAATAGCATAATAATAATAATATATCATTTAATTCAGGTAACAAAAGACTCATATCACATATACCTTACAGACTAACATATATATTTATAAAAACCACAAAACATAAATGAGCTATTGCACACGAAAAGACGGCGTCATGTTGCGCTGCGTGGTGCCGCGTAGCCTTCCGCGGAATCGCCGATACATGACACCCTTCTGCTAAAACTCTTCCTTGAGGAAGGTCTCAATATGATGTCGGAACTCGCTCCAAAAACGACTTAAAATTTGTGTTGTGGCGCGACTCCAACTCCTCGACCCTCAAGGTTCAGCTGGTCTTCACTCGGACATACTCCACGATCTCCTCAACCTTCGTGGTGTGATGTAGCCAGGACACATAGAGCTGCGTCGTTGGTATCGCCGGACGCAGCAGCATATTGAGTCCTGCCAGTGCGGTTCCGACAAGGAGGCTTTTTCCTCTTCTTCTTCTCCACCATCACAGAGCCATCCTTGTCACACGTGGCCAATAGCCATATAGCGAGAGCATAAAGGCGCCTGCGTAATTAATCTCAGAGTTGTATCTGTTATTCGACTCTGTACTGCTTATTATTTATGTCATCTCTACATATTCCCAATAACCAACACAGTTTACTAATTTCCCCAATCGTCACACCCTCAGGTACACTTCCAAGAAAGCCACGGCCACAGCCAATCCTCCTCCGAACAAGTGGTCTACCGTCGCACGAACAGAAACTCCGAAAACCGTCACTCTATGATCCATTACGACCACGAACCGTCAAAACCACAGCTCAAAGAAAGACCGGTAACCGTCTACGAACCGTTGCATTTAGACTACCGGGACTCCCCGACGCTAGGTTCCCCGAAAACCTCCAAGAATGATTTGAGGAGCATGGATTCTTTACCAATGGACTCCCCACAGATGTCCAGAAATGATTTAAGGTGTGATTCGGACTGCAGAAGCCTGGATTCTCCGAAAGTGAGGGCCGATTACTTCAGGGAAGGTGTGTTGGAGTCGCCGAAGCTGGTTGCTGGGCTGAGGAATCTGCATCTTGATGAGCATAGCCAGATGGATGAGAGCGGGTATTATAGTCCAGGTGAGTTTACAAGTTTTTCAAGGTTTTTGGGAGCTTGATGGTATTTCTTGGACTGTATTAGTTGAGGAAATAACAACATGAAAACAGCAATTGCAGATAATATGGAATTTAAAATGGATCTCAACAGACAGATGTCTTTCTGGGGATATTGTTCCAAATCTTTTTGACCCAGTTGAAACACTATTGGAAGTGGTAAAGGACGGGCATTTTGGGGTACTGTCTTAAGCAGTTTTTGACAATCAACAGTAAGTTGTGATTCTCAAGATTATATGAATGACTTTTAATTTTGAAACTTTCAGATATAGTATAGGAACCGGAAGTTAGTTGACTCACCTTAGTCAACTAATTTGAGCAATATGTTTAAATCAATGTGTTTTCAGGTAGAAGACATCAAGCTACTGGCAGCGAGCACCACTACGAGGCGTATGACGTCGGCAATGTGGACGTGGTGGAAAATATACCTGAAAATATCAGCTTGCAGTGAGTACACCTAGAACTGGTTCAGATCTTTCTTACGAAGATGATGATTAATATGGAGCGAAGGTTTTAGAAGAAGGTTTAGGTTTACGTTTACGTAAAAACCTCACCTTGTACTATACCTACACATACACCTTGCACTATAAAAAGTATTTATAAGTCATAGAACAGCCCTAGAAGTGGAGCATATTATAGTCCTATCGAAGTACCTAAACCCGACAACTGATGGAACTGTTCCGTAAATCAAAATTCAGATACTTCCCCGGTGCCTCACTACATGTGAAACGAATCATTTGAAGGATCGAGATGGTGACCAGGCAGTTCATCAAACTTTACTTCACAAACTTTTACTTGACAAGCAAACACATTATTTGTCATTTCATCATTATACAACAACAAGTTGAACAAATATTTCACTTCACAAAATAATTATCCGATAAACTTTTATTTAATAACGTATTATTTAACAAACAATTCATTATTTCGTTTTATCTCATTAAACAACGTTTGAAATACAGACATAACACATACTGATGGTGCCACTCCAAAAAAAAAAAGAATTTGGTTTCCTATAGCACAAATGTGAGTCGTTGCAGAACCGACTCCAAGTAGTCTTTTCTGCCCTACCCCTAACGTGGTTTATCCAAATGTATCTAAATAAGAAATCAATGGATCAATGGATAAATATCACCTGATGCATTTGATAAAAGTAGTATTTGCCAAATGAATGTTGGTAAAACGAATATTTTTTAACACGTTCCCTGCGTCATCACTTTCAAAAAACTTTCAGCTGGTGCTTTGGAGATCTAAAAGATCTCCAAACTAACCTACCATTTGGTGCGTTTGAGACCTAATCGGTCTCCTAAAGATACAGTTTTCAAAATAGTTTATATCTTCCAAAAAAACAATCAAATATATTTTGAAGTTTTTGTTGGTGAAAGATAGCCTATTGCTTTATATTTTGGTAGGTTCGCACGCAGTTATGACATTTGAATAAACTACAAATACCAAAAAAAAATATGATATCGATTGTATCTCGTACCGCAAAGGAAGATAGTTCAATATGTGTAGTAAGTAGTGATGGGAATAAAATAATATCTCAGTTGTCGATTAAAAAAGTTTTATTAATTATGCAAAGTGTTTTTCATTAAAACATGGTAAGCACATTGATTGCTTGCATTGCGCGCAAATGGTAACAATTCGTTTAGTTTTTTAGAAGCGTCAGTACTGTTTAATGTACGTCGTAATTTTTCGTAACAACCCACACAACGTCTTTTTTATTTATTTATTTTTGTTTTTTTTATTTTATTTTTATTTTACTGGACGATGCAGCAGTATAATCCGGCGTTGATATTTTTTTGGAAATCTCACCAAAATAAATAGATTTTTTACACTTTTTTCTTTTAAAAGCACTCATTGATAACAAAATGATAATCAACACGAGGTATATACGCGAGTGTTATTTCGCAAACGTGCGCGCGACCTCCCACGTCGATGCTAGGACAACACTAAAACGAGTCACGCAACGCCCGCGCCGCCCACCTTCCATCTCTTGCGTCTACGAGGCGTACGATTCCACGAGTACCGACATATCTCCTAACGCAAGGAATGAAAATAATTACAGTACTGTGCGTTAGGGACCTAATCCATCTCTAATTTCTTTTTTAATGTCCTTGAATTCATCTTTAAGTAGGAAGCAAATATGTATATTTGTCCTACTCATACCTAAAGAACTTTACACGTTAGATCCTCCCGCAAGGAGTGAAACAACACGATTATGTTCAACGCACAATACAAAAGTCCTGCAAGAGATCTGATAGATCTCGTAATGCAACGAACGTGTTAAATAAAACGTATATGCGGTTATTCCGCATTGTTTTCGAAATACGAAACGTTGGTTGTAAAATGAAAATCGGTCAATGGACTTTTGGTGAAACATTAGTGAACCGATCGATATATGTCCGTCTCATTTTACTATTTGTACTAAATTCAGCACGACGTGCACGTGGTGCGGGCGGCGCGTGCGCGCGGATGGGCTGGAGGCGCACTACTGGCGGCGCTGCGTGCTGCTGGCGCGCTGTCCGCACTGCCGGGTCGCGCTGGAGGCCAGGATGTTACATGCACATCTGCTGGGTGAGTCATCATCTACTACGTTCACCTGAAGGACAATCACTGTTGGACACAGGCGTTCCAAGCATCATCCCATCGAACCGTGCTTCTCGTATTCTGCCGGTTGTATTAACCTAGGTAGATGATGAAAACTGTGTTAAAGATTTATTAAACAGCAAAGTGTGCCCAAAATGTGGTGGTGGCGATAATCAGCGAATATTTAACTTTACGCATTGTTTTAGTCCTAAAGAAAATACATTTGCATCCCCCCATCTCGGAAAGAGTATTTTTGCTCTTCGATATCTGAGTGCAAAAGCCGTTTTTATCGTCTTGAGGGTAAAGTAAATTTGAATTTAGAGCATCGTGTGCACTAAGCATGTGAATTCAAAACACCGTAAAACCTATTTACTTCTACCTCTATGGTGCCGAATTTATCATTTTTTTTTTTTATTTGTTAAGTACTCAGACTCGGAACCTTCTTGGTGTACTTTTTTAATATGTTTTGCGCGCGCCAATTTCTTTTCACGTCATATTGTTAACACCTTAGGTTAAAAACAAGGAATCCAACTTGAAAACAAGTGAAAAACCTAGAATGACCACTCATTATCTAGCGACGAGGAAGTTTATTTGACGCCAACAGAATTAACTAAATTTGTTAATAATGCGCATTTTAAGTTTGCGTTTATTTATTTCCTCGCTGAGGTGGGATGAAAAGTTACGTGTTGCACTCGAGTGCCAAGATTTTTCATCTCGTGCTCTTTTGATTCCCTCGCTAACGCTCAAGATTCTAAGTTTAGAATCACTCGCTACGCTCGTGACCCAATTTTAAATTCTTTCGCTTGCTCGGTCATCAAAATTGAGCACGCGGTTAAAAAACAACTTTGCACTCTTGTATAACAAATAACTATTTCTTTCTGATTCCTGAGTTTGTCTTCTAACTTTCACATTACTACTGACATTGCAGAGGAGTGTACGATGAGCGAGGGTAGCTGGAAGGCGTGTCACAAGTGTGGAGCTGCTCTCAGGACTGACGACTCTGATTACCACGCCAACTGTATACGTGAGTGTACATTTCTTGATGTTTTTTGTACCTACTGTAGCAGGAGCAACAAATAAAAGTGGCTTGGGGTCTTTTTAATATTATGCTCACTAAAACATTATGGTCTTTGATCTTCGAGAGGTCAAAAAATTACCAAACAACTCTTTTTTGTAGCCGGACCATTCTTTGAAGGAATCCTAATTTTCCTAAAATGATTTGTTTTTTTAAAGTGAAATTATGTATACGCGCGTTGAGCACTTATTGTGTGAACAAAAATAATGGAACTCGTGTGATCGTTACGCACGATTTTCGTTTCTCTACGAACTGGTAGCCGATCCGCCACTAGTTTTCACTTTAAGCGACAGTCCCCAAATACTGCCCAGCATGTTTATTTTTTACTTAACTGTCTTAGTACATGATTACCTATGTTTTTTATACACGCATAGATTATTTTCATCAAATCATCATCGAATCAAATAAAGGCTAAATAATCAAACTATGCAGTATCGGCAACCTTCACTCAATAACATGATTGGGAAAATCACTTCTTTTCTTAATGGTGATTAATTTAGGAGAAAGTTTCACAAATGAAACATTATTCGGTATAGTAAATTATCCTGTATATTTACAGCTTTGGGCATGGATGAATGGAAATGCCCGTACTGCTTCACAAACGTGCTGGCTCGCGACCTACCCTGGCAGAGGCACCTGATGCAATGTCCTCGCAACCCCAGGATCACGCAGTCCTCTTAGTTCTATGAAGGTGGCAATTTTCTGGTTTTGTGTTTGTAGGTAGATGTGGTGGCATGCAAAGGCCATGCGAAATATACGGATAAAAGAGATAGGTATACTTATGGAAAAAAGCCACTCGGGTTAGCTCTTATTGCGCCAAGCGCACCATAAACTGAATCAGCGAAGGTAGTCTTTAACCTAGAAAAAATTATAAAGATATAAAGGGTGTAAAACACCGCTTCACGAAGCCGAAAGACACTTGTTCTCCCCATCATTGCGTTAATTTTTTGTTCTACACCATACCTGGGAACCTTCTAGTTACGGAGATATGGAGGGTCAAAGTTACAACTTTTTGACAAGTTTTTTTTATATACAAGTTTTATTTGTAAGATTTTGACATTAACGCCTCCACGACCCCCGTACTATTCAATCCATTCATCAGCACAATGTTTTAAGTGCGTTACATTGAGTTCTACCACAAAACATGATTTATAACCTCAAAAAAAAAAGTTGTTTCCCAGCAATAATTTTTACGTAAAGTTACTTAGTTTGATGTACAGAATGCTTGGTTAACGGCTTTGTGATGAGGTGGTTTACACCCTGTATACTTTAAAAAACATTAATTCAACATTTTCTGTTCGCCTACGTTATCCCACAGGTAGGCAAAGGCCTAATTAATGACTTCCAGTTGTATCGATCCAGGGCTAATGTGGACCACTGGTCGGTGGTTCTGTCCAGCTCGTCCCGCCATCTTCTGCGAGGTCTGCCACGACGCCTTCTGGCTGTGTCAGGGCTCCAGATATTTTATATCAATTTTTTTTTGTTTTTTTTTTTTATAATTTTAGTAAGTATGTGGCCTTTGCATGAAAACTACAACAATTTAATAAAAATTATGATATAAATAAAAAAAGAAAGTGATTATATGGTTTCGTACAGTCAGAAACGATGAAAAGTACATTTTATGGAGTTATTTACATGCACCGACGAAAACTTAACGCTTTTTTTCTAAAATTGTAACGAAACAGTATTCAACGATGATATGGTAATTTTTGAAAAATTGTAAAATTATTGTCAACGGCGCTCAACGATAACTCTTTTATTTTTTGATAACTTTAATATAAAAAATAATGATTATTGGCTCAATTCATTTTGAATAAAAATTAGGAAAAATCTTAAAATTAATTTAAAATCATGAAAATAAAATTCTGTTCATCGTATAAGCACTTTCTTGGAAAATTCACACTTCGCTTAGAATTTAAATGTTAAAACAATTGTTACAAATCATGAAATACGTACTCTTAGAATATTTTGAAAAAAAAAACAACTAATTATAATTCGATTACTCGAATAACAACAATCTCTAATATTCATATAATTTATTACTATTATTTTTTGTCAGCTCTTCATTCGAAGATCTAACAAAAAATAAATTCAATAATATAATGTCACCGAACAGGCATTTTTAACAATGATCTCAATAGAGTAGATATAGCAATTTATAATTTATCATTATTTCATATTACTTCATCATTGACTTCATTGATGTTGTCTACTTAAAAAAGAATATTATTTACAAGTCAAAATTTTATCAGAACTGTATACCTTACCTTAGCCTTAGTTTTAATTTACCCTACACTTCTAAAGGGGTAATTGTACTAGTCATTATGACCCACTACTGCTAACAAAAATACATGTATAAGCAGCTGATTTTTAGGGTTCCGTACGTTTCTCGAAGGGTAACCCACGCGATCCTATTACTACGCATCCGCTGTCCGTCCGTCCGTCTGTCTGTCATGCCTTTATCTCATGATCCAGAATAGCTAGACAGTTGAAATTTTCACAGAATGTGTATATCATGCGGTCTAAAATGGCCGCTTTAGTAGAATTACTATTTAAATCATGTTAAAAATGTTAAATTCTTAGAATGGACTTTACGGTTATGACTATATGTATAAAGTCCATTTTAAGAATATAAAAATTTTAACGTGATTCAAATTTTGATTCTGCTAAAGCGGTTATTTTAGGCCCGCTGTTCTCGCTATACAGACACTATAGTAAAAATAAATTAAATAGGGGTTATATAGGGGTCTCGGTCTCCTCTACTACGATGAAACATAACTCTTCATGCGCGAGTACCTACGACTCGCACTTTGCGGGTTTTTAGAAGTGAAAACTTATTTAGGCGCCTTGAGCACTTTTTGAGTGAACAAAAATAATGGAACTCGCGTGACCGTCACCTAATGCTTTGTAGCACTCGTAGCCGGTCCGCTACGGCGTAGCACCACTCACACGTGCGCGGGGTACAACCCGTAGCAGATATAGATTACTTAGTTTTCATTTTCACTTCTATCAGCTGTTCCCAAAAGACAGCGCAGCATGTTTTTTTATACCAGATATTAGAAAAAGTTTATAAATGAAATAGGGTAAACTAAAACTAAGCTTATAAATTCTATTTATCTTTAAGTATCAATTATTTTAAGTACTACAGTATATATCCGTCAATTCACTCGAAATGCTATCCACTAATGTTAAGACTTAAGCACTGCTTTTTAGTCCATTATGTAACCGTCCAAAGTTATGGATTCCGTCTTAGACTATTCGTTTGGTTCACTTTGGGTTAGTTCCACTACTGAAACATTTATTCCGTCGCCGATTTGCGTCAAATACACGCGTGAGTCTCTAGTTACTATCGTGTCAATACCGTGGTGAGTCGTGGCATGCATCTAGCGACTTTTATTGGTTGCTGTGCATATTTTTATATGTATATTTGTTTTGTATAACAATAGGTAGGTAGGTGTTGAGGAGCTCATGGCTAAATACAACCTTCGGCATACGCTCCTCACGCCAGCTAGCAAAACTCAATGCAGAAAAGCACTAAACAATACTCAGTTTGGTCGACTCAACCGTAGGTGAGTCAACCGTAGATGAATGATCGTTTATGGATTCGATATTATAAAAATCTGTGAAACGGTATTTAGGTATTTTATACAAGTTCTTTGGACCGTAGTTATATCGAAAATAGTTAAGATAAACTTTGGTATTATGATACGTAGGTACCCAAAATTCACACTTCGCTTAGATCTTAAAACAAACAAATGACAGAAACAAATGAACAAATGATGAAATACGCACTCGTTTGTTGTATGCAGAATAATTTAATAAATAACTAAAATTATACTCGATAACTTGAATAACAACAATCTCTTATATTTTTATGCATTTATTACTATTATTTTTTGTCAGCTCTTCAGTCGAAGATCTAACAAAAAATAATAAGAATAAATTCAATAATATATCATCTATGTCACCTAGCAGGCATTCTTAACATTGATTTCAATAGAGTAGGTAGAAGGTAGGTATTTTTTCAAGGGACTATTTTCTTGTGGAGATCTAAATTTTCGTGGACTTTGGTACTGCAAAAATCAAAAATCAATCAAAGCATTTATTTCAAGTAGGCCAATAACAGGCACTTTTGAATTGTCGAAACAAAGATGAAAATTAAATGTAGCTACAGTCCCAGTCACAAGACATAAAAACTGTGAAAGTACTGTAGTTGTCCATTCCCTAACGTAGATCTCTATGGAGAAGAACGGGCAAAAAACTCCATGGACACTCTTTTAAATCAAATTATTGTTACAAAATCTTGGTTACATCATTCATGTTGAGATGGTAGATTATGTGAGAACAATGTAGCAAGATGTGCACGTTAAAAGTGTCCATAGTAAAAACAAAATAATTCTTTCAAATAAGCCATGGCAACTAAGAGATGACCAGTCACAACTGACAGCACCCGTTCACGAACAAGACGCATGGATCAGCACCATTCAGCTCAACCACTTTGAAGGGAACTAAATGGTCCGACACACGCACCACCATCAGCGAGACATTTGAGTGAGCATGACATACTCTCAACCGCCAGGGCACATTCAAGTCAAAAACTAAAGTAGGTTTCCAGTGAATGATACTCGTAGCTTTCTAGTACATAGTACTCACACAATATGGGCTATGCGATTATATAATACTAACATTGAATCTATACAATGCAAAGATAGTTGTACAATCTTCAGCAGCTCCAACAATACCATTTAATGCTATCAAGTTTTGCGCCCCTGCCCTTGTGGAGCAGGACCAGCATTGAGCCAAGCATTTTTATCAGCGATATAATCGCTCAACTTGTAATATGCTTGCTTACATAGTGTGCGTTTAATACATGTTTTAAATTTCGTCTCATTCAGTTCAAGAATACTTTGTGGAATTATATTATAGCATCTCAAACAGTACCCCATGAAAGATGAGTCTACTTTAGCGAGTTTAAAGCCTGGCTGAACTAGTTGGTCCCTATTTCTAGTACTGTAATTGTGTCTGTCGCCTCTTTTACCGAAAAGATGCAGATTTTTTCTGACGTACATTGTGTTTTCGTAGATGTACTGCCACGTTAGGAAAGAGTAACTAGAGTAGTAGACGGCTGATAAGGAAGAATGGAAGATAAAAGCGAGTTGTGAAGACCTCAAGTAGGTATTATGTGACAAGGGTATGAAGATGATAATGATGGAAAGGGTACTTGAAAGATCGTGATAAAGCGCCAACAAAGAGCCATTGAGAAACATATAGGGTCCCCAGCAGTGGGAACATTATAGGCTGATTATGATTGTTGCAGTAGTGGAACTAACTCTTTATGTTAAACCGTTTTGATGTCGTGTCGTTTTTATTTGTGCAATACTCACTAGAATGTTAAATGCTTATGGCGTTAACGAGTTAAAAAAAAAACTACAAGAGGTAATGAGTAAAATTAGAATTTGGTTTCGGTTACATTTATGCGCATAGACATATTCTTCTCATTTTGGTCTCAGATTACATCATGTTTACTAGCAACTACTCTTGTACCATATTTGTAGTCTCCTTTAGTAAATTCTTATTGTTATTTTTTAGTGCCATAGTAACTAATTTAGTTGGTATCCATTTTTTTTTTATTTTACGAGACGATTAGAACAGTATTAGTATCTGAGTCATAAGTTTTAGTTTTAGCTTGAAAGTGTATCATTTAGTCAAATGGATTTACGTATTTTTAATTTTCTATGATTATGTTGATTATATTAGAATTAAGTAGCGTTAAACGTAGTTTAGCGTAGGAGATACCTACATACGTAAGGAATTAGATTCTTTCGTAAAATCATCTTCGTCTTCTTCTTCAAATCTTGTTCTTCCTTGCCGTGCATGACTATTTTTAGTTTTTCTATGGACATTTTGTGTACCTACTGTCTGAATTATCAGAAGCAAATGACTAGTTTTAATTTTTCTATTGACATCTTCTAAACTGTTTAAATTATTAGAAGCAATATATGTTCATGTGCTTGATTTAAACTTACGACTGCTTTAATAAAGAAGTCGTTTCTTTAACACATACGTAGTGTTAAAAACTGAATAGAATAATCTTTCTCTTTAACTATTTTAACCAATTTCTATTTAAACTACTAAATACGAACGGCTAAAAAAAGCAAGACTAATCATTCTAAACCTAAACAGCTCTATAACTTCAAGTAATTACTAATATACATAAAAGTCTTTTACTTAAGCATTCACTTTGACTTGTTTGTTTAGATACGAGTTAAAATTTCTAAATGTTATCTTTAATCTACCTTATTTTTTGTCGTGTGGTTAGGCGCCTAACCCAGCGTCAGAGTTTTTATGCCTCTGACTTGCCTTAACATGCTGTCGAAAAATATCTCACAGGCATGCTGTTTTCCTCATGATGTTCTCCTTTATTCTATCTTCCACATCTACCTTCTTTGATAAACCTCTAAATCTGCCTATACCTACGTTCCTATTTCCTACGATAGCATAATTCGATTTATTTAAATAATAATTAGCTTAAGCTTCAACAAACCACATCACCCACTGTGATAAAGGATCGAGTTAAAATGAAAATGGAATAAATGTGTGGGTTCTCAGTTGTTGGTATAGATGTAATATTAATTATAAGAAGTCTTTGTGTTGATCAATATTTGTATCAATATTCTCATTTTCTTTTTGAAAGCACGGTTGGCGCAGTGACTTAGCGATTGACTGCTGCTGCGCTGTGTTGCGGTTTCGATTCGCTATGGCCTACAGGTAGTTGTTCCGGGTCAGGTTGTCTGTGTATGTGAGTCTAAATGTTTGTAAACGCGCCTACGATACAGGAAAAAATCCTAGTGTAGGGTAACGTACAAAAAAAACTATCGTCATCAATAAGTACTACAAAGTTTATCTTCTTGACTTTAAGTCTTCCATCTTCTTCTACTTACTTTCAGCTTTTAAGTACATACTCGTACATCTTTGATTTATTGAGCTTAATTCGAAATGTGATGTCCTATTCTTTACGTGATAAAATTCCTTACTTTTGGCTGTGTCTTTTTCGACTCTTTTATGTTTAGCTATTTGTGAATGTTTATGAATATTGATCAATGCATTGTCCAATTAAGTTTAAGTATCACCACGTTCTTTGCTCTTCCATTTTTTTTTTGGATTATCCATTAATGTATTTTGAAAGTCCTCCTTTTTACTAACGCTAACGCTATATGGATATAGTCAAGTCAGAAACTTAATAAGAGTACAACTCTATGTCGTCCATGTTAACAAATCTAAAAAAAGTCTGTAGCTACTTGTGCCGTAAGTACTATAATGTACCTGTTTTCAAATGGCTTAAAGCTAATAATTACCTTTGCTATGATGCTTACAAAATTTGAAATACATAAGATTCAAAGATTAGTTCAATTGGATGGTATCCTCCTTCCAGTTCCTAAAATGTTTTGCTCATAAAATCTTTAAACCCTATTTCTGGGCCTTTCTGATGAATTTATGCAAAATAGATAAGTCTTAAGTATTCCAGTTTAAAGAGTGTGTACATTGAACACAAAGATTATGTAACCATAAGTACAACTAGTACAGCTGGATTTTTATAAGCAGGATGAGAATTTTCATTCCTTTCGGTGTAATTTGTCATATTCTTTATACTGGAATGGAATTAATTAATTAATAACCTAGATTAATGTTTAAATAAATATGAATTGTTATTGTATACCTACCTTATTTACAGTACCTAAATAGAGAAGGAAGGGAAAATATAAATTATTTTGTTCCTAGCTGAAGTTCAACAAGGCTGTATTTTCTTGTAAATCCATTTGACTGATAATTACCTTTTTAAGCTGTTTTACTCATCAATAGATCATATTGTCTAATATATATTTTTTTTTATATTCAAATATTATTCGCAAAATTCTATGCACACCAGTACCTAAGTAGTTTATTCGAATACGATGTGGCAAAAAATATTCCGCGCAATAGGTAGGATATGAAATCAGTTCTTATGGTAGTTGATACTCATTATATTGTATCTAGGACCAATTGTAGAAATTATTGTAAAGGAAAACATACCTTATATACCAAAGAAATAGAATATGTTTTTATTGTTAATTTATTATTACTTGTAGTGCCATAATTTTAGCTAAAATTGATTAGAAAACACTGTTTGAAGAAATTTAACTGTAGTTTGTCCATGCATTATGTACAGACGCCAGCACAGCAACCTACCTGAAGGTGTCAATTTCTCCCAATTATCTTAGTACCTAATGCTTTGGCAATGAAGTTGAAAAATGTATTAAAGAAATTTGACAGGTTGTAGTAGTTTGATAAGCTGGCGTCTGTACCTAACGGCTCGTACACATAGATAAAACGATACGCTGCCGCCGTCGCATCGTGCTACGACGCGAAGATTTATTGCTGTCGTATCGTGTTTATGTGTGCCGTTATTATTTACTGATACACTTTTATTGTCACAAGTACCTAGATACCTATTATGTGTCGTATTGTTACTTACTTCGTCTACGATTTTGGCACATTCCAGTGTTTATCACCTAAATGTTTTATGTTGTTCCTATTTCATCCTTATGTCTATGTCTTTGACGGGACGAGAAAGCCATTATTGTTTAGTAGGTTTTGGAAATGCTCCACAATATTGTATTATATCAAATTGTTTGTTAATTAGTTTAAATTCGTTATGAAGGGGAAAGAAAGTTAATGTTCATTACTAACGCAAAAAAACGCATTTAATTACCTTGGCATTCATAAAATAAAATATAGCGCTAAAAAAAACAAAAGAGAATCAATTTTGCTTGTAAATTCTCGGAACAGTATTTAAAAATAAGTATTAACGAAACTAATTGGACTGATTAAATTTGATTTTGCTTTCTTAATTCAAAATTAAACGTTAAATATTATACTGTTTGCGCCAAAAATAACGCTAGAGTTGGTAGTTTGATATTTTATGCCGAGATCGGAATTTGGAAGCGCTTTTGTTTGCCTAATGACGAGCTAAAATAGGACCTCTGGAATCTTTACATCCGTCAAAACTTTACATAATTGGTGTAAAAAGTGTAAGAGGTGTAACAAGTATATTTCAGCTTCTTTCAGGGTTTCGAAAAGCCGAAAAGCACTTATTCTCCCCGCCATTGTAATAGATTTTTCATACCCCATCTTGGAAAGAGTACTTTTGCTCTTCGATATCTGAGTGCAAAAGCCGTTTTTATCGTCTAGAGGGTAAAGTTAATTTGAATTTAGAACATCGTGTGCACTAAGCATGTGCGTTCAAAACATCATTAAATCTATTTACTTCCACCTCTATGGTACCGAATTTATCATGTCACAATTTTTTTTTAAATTTGTTCAGAACTCTGGACTCGGAACCTTCTTGGTGTACTTTTTACTACTACCTACCTACTTTTTTAACATGTTTTGCGCGCGCCATTTTCTTTTCACGTCATATTGTTAACACCTTGGTTAAAAACATGGAATCCAACGTAAAAACAAGTGAAGAACCTAAAATTACCACTCATTACCTAGCGACGAGGAAGTTTATTTCACGCCAACAGAATTAGCTGAATTTATTAATAATGCGTTTATTAATTTCCTCGCTGAGGTGGGATGAAAAGTTACGTGTTGCACTCGAGTGCAAAGATTTTTTACCTGGTGCTCTTTTGATTCCCTCGCTAACGCTCAAGATTTTAAGTCTTGAATCACTCGCTGCGCTCGTGACTCAATTTCAGAATCTTTCGCTTGCTCGGTCATCAAAATCGAGCACTTGATTAAAAAACAACTTTGCACTCTTGTATAGCAAATAACTATTGTTATTCTTTTCTTGTTACGGAGATGTCGGAGGTTCCAACTGCATTACAAGTATTTTTTTTTCAAAACTACTTTTTAACATACTGCAGGCTTTACGTCAGCACAATGTGTTGTGTTGAATTACAATCCTAGACCATGAGTCCTAAAACGTAATTATTACCCCAAAAATGTCGATTTCCAGAAAAAAAAAATAGCCATTGTTACTTTTTTGGTGTACTGAATGCTTGGTTGATGGCTTCGTGAAGATTCAGTTTGCACCCTGGTTCGTTCAAATAAACGTCACAGTCTCGATCTTATAAAAATATTAAAAAAGGCGATCCCGACAAAATTAAATACATGTCGAACTGGTTACAGCATTTTTGCAAATTTTGCTGTTCTATTAGGAAGGCGAGAGTCAATTGGAAACGAGTGTTAGGTAGGTATGCGGGCATGATAGTACCGACACTGTAACAGGCCCCAATTATTGTACAATTATTTATAATTACTGTGTAACATGTATGTTAATTTAAGTCATAATTGTTTGAAATGCTTTAAATCGTTTGATGTGCCTTCACTGTACCTACTTAAGTCACGTGAAGAGTTAGCTCGCAAATCTCGAATAGAAAAAAAGACACGATTTTCAGTGAGTGAGACAGTACTATTTAAATGTCATCGTCATAGTTATAGGTATATATAAGCGTACTGGGCACATCTGACGACTTAAATCTTTATATTGTTTGTTATTATGAATTTAATGTATATGTTATTTAGACACGATTATGTTTTGCAAGTTCAGATGCCATATATGTAACGTTCTGATTATGTTAATGAAAAGGAGTGTTCGATCCGCCGCCATCCAACTCTTGTCTCGCGCGTTTGCATTACGGTCCACCCCCTCAGAGAAGGGAAATCGGTGTCCCAATACTCATCTGCATCTGCCTTTTCCTAACCATGTTGGAGTCGGCTTCCAGTCTAACCGGATGCAGCTGAATACCAGTATTTTACATGGAGCGACTGTCTATCTGACCTCCACAACTCAGTTTAGAGACGTAACGGGCTATGGATGTTATTCTCATACGCTGGGCTTAATCCATTTATATGAGCGAAATTTAAGTCTTACAACCAGTCTTACCAAGGGGTCTCAAATTACCCACTACTATATGTTGTGGAGGCCAGATAGGCAGTCGCTCCATATAAAATACTGGTATTCAGCTGCATCCAGTTAGACTGGAAACCCCCCAAACATAGTTGGGAAAAGGCTAGGCAGATGATGATGAGCGATATTTTCTAACTCAAATAATATTTTTAAACATGAGAATTTGCTTTTAAATACTACCCGCATCATTTTATCAGGACAATATTTCAGATATTTTAATGGTGAACACTAACAGGTAAAATGTATTCATTATATTCACTTCATATGTTACCACTTAGTTAATTGTTTTTTGTTAAAAGATGGTATGTCGACCCAATGTGTTACACAAAGTTGGGCTAAGTGTAAGGTAATAAGGGTTGTTATCGCTGGTAATGCGAATGAAACGAATGCGAAAGAAGGAAATAAAGGGTTTCTAAACATTATACGTGTTTTATTTCAACTCATTTAAAAAATACTTATGCGTACACTCGGAGTCACAAAAATTGCACCTCACCGAAAATAAGTTTCAAGCATGTCCCACCATTGACGAATACATTAATATAACCAATTAATATTGATATCAATAAATTGAAAGTACGTTTAACGACCTTACAATTAACAACAGTAACATTTCCTAAACACAATAAATCGCATTAGTACGTAACGTTAAAAAAATGATGACAAAATAAACATTCTACGGCCATTAATTGCACCACACTTACAAAGGTATAAATGGGCTGACCCGGGTCAAATGTGCTTCATTCGCTATCCAATTTGAAACACAGGTGAATAGCTACAACAAGAAAAATACCCCTGAAGATGGATACCACTGCAGATAAAGCCGCAATCTGAGTAAAATAAATATCGCTGGACATTAACACACAGCGCCATCTAGTGCCACACTAAGCAAGGCTTGTGTCGTGGACACCAGGTAGTTGATATACTACATATATACTTTTTTTTTTGTTTGTAAATACATATTTGTTATACATATAAACATCCATGATTCGGAAACAAATGTCCATGCTCATCACACAAACATTTGCTCCCTGAAACATTTGACCCTAAGAACGTAAGGCAGCCTCCTCACCATTACGCCATTCGGGTCGTCATAAGGCCGCAATCAGAGATGCGGCAATGTGATGTTGATCGGCAACTGAACTGGAGTCGTTTTTCCATTCGACGAGTGCTCCAACGCTTTCTAGAGAATGGTGGCTTAACTAAAGAAGTGGATCTGGAAAACAACGCTGCACATTCGAAAGAGACAAACGGTTCATTGCTTCGACGTTTTTACGTAATCGGCTCTCTAATGCTGTTGAGCTGCAATAACAACTCCGATCAGCTCGTAGAACTTTCGTAACCATCTCCACGAATAGAAGAAGATTACGGGAGAAGAAAATTGCAGCTCACAGGGCTGCTACAGGGCCGGAATTGACTGGCACCGCGTAAGAGAGATCGGTTAGAATTTACCGGCGACCATGTGGATTGGACAATAGATGAATGGAGGCTCTTCTCGAATAAGGCAAGTTTAATCTAGAATGTAATGTAAATGCACATACGTAAGTATATCCTCTTTTGCAAATCTCGCTTTCAAAATTAGGTTTGCTGTAAGAAAACCCAACTCTGGATTAAGCTCGCCCTTGTACATAAGCTATATTATTGCAAGTATTATGTATATTTGTTGTTTTTTTTTGTGTGCAATAAAGAATAAGAATAAAAACAAGGCGAGGGTGTGTCTTTTCTGTAACGGCAGGCGTAGAAGAGTGTAAAAGACTCAAGGGGAACGAGTCGCCCAGATTGGCTGTATTCAAGAGACAGTGGTAGGGCCAGGAATCCTGCCCCTACCCTACATGGTCGCGGGCAAATTCCAACCGATCTCTCGTATGATGTGCAGTCAATTTCGGCCCTGTAGCAGTCCTGTGAGCTACAATTTTCTTTTCCCGCTATCTTCTTCTAATCGTGGAGACGTTTACAGATTTTTTTTCTGATCGGAGTTGTTATTGCAGCTCAACAGCATTAGAGAACCGATTACGTAAAAACGTCGAAACAATGAACTGATCGTCTGCTGCGCGACTGCTAAACGTAAAGGTGAGTCGAGCAGTGGTGAATGCCTGCGAACTGCGCGCGTGCATTTGGACTGAAATGATGCTGGACGCACCATAAGGTCCTGGGTTCGATTCCTAAGTCAAGCAAAGTGTTATTGGGTTTTTCCAACAGGAACTTCTCAGTAGCAGCACGGAGTCTGGATTTGTGCCCGATTGATGGCAATAGGGTCGCCCCTATTCAAGGGACTTTAACATAACTGGCGAAATGTGGGTGTAGTTTTAGATACACCTCTGCCTAAAACTTTGGGGATGTATGCTACAGTCAAACTATAAGAGCCTACTCTTTAAACAATAAAAATCTCAAAATTATAGTCAAAAGGTGTTTTATTACAATATAATATAAAATATAATAATATATCACTTATTAATAACAGCACCACATTTACTATGAGGCAGCCTGTTCTGTCATCGGTACATCTGCATCTGCTCCGTTAGTTTCGCTACTCCCCGCTTCGGTGTCAGCGGCGCTAGTGGACTCTTCGTCTTCGCCGTTAGTTTGGCTACTGCCCGCTGTGGCGCTAGTGGACTCTGTCGCTTCTGAAACTTCTGCGATGTCAGATGCATCAGCTTCGGCTCCTTCCTCGGGGACGTCGGAAGCTTTCTTGAATTTGTTTACATCTGAAAAGTTAAATATTAGAATTTAGTTTCAATTGTTTTGGTAGTCTTGAACATAGAATACGTAGGCTTATTTCATATAATCTATATATATAAAAATGAAACCCGTTTTCCGTTGTCATGACATAGCATGAAAACGGCTTGATCGATTTGGCTGATTCTTTTTTTGTTATTGTCAGGAGAAGGTTCTTATAACAAAAATGTAGTAGTAGGTAGGTAGTAGTAGGTAGGTTGGTAGTAGTAGGTTGGTAGTAGTAGGTAGGTAGCAGTAGGTAGGTAGGTAGTAGTAGGTAGGTAGTAGTAGGTAGTAGTAGGTAGTAGAAGATAGTAGTAGGTAGTAGTAGGTAGTAGTAGTAGGTAGTAGTAGTTAGTTTTTTTCCTCTTATGTGACGCAGACGAAGTTGCGTGGGTCAGCTAGTTTCTAATAAAAAAAGCTCTTAACCGAAAGTCAGTAACCTTGGTGCGTTAGGTCCGTAGAAAAAGTATCCGGTCATATTGTGTGATTATACTGTGTCTCCTATACAATGACGTAGTAATTTTATCGGCTGACTTTGGGTATGGTGTATCCAGATTTATATACTACACCTAGGTTGTCATTTGAGTACTCAGAATTCCAATAGTCTGCTAACCAGTCTCACCATATTTTGTCAAGTTCTCATGTTACTCAGTTTGACTTGCAAAAAAAAGATAAGATAATGGTATTAAGCTGCATCTGATAAGACTGGAAGCAGACCTCAAGATAGTTGATATAGATGATGGGGTTACTGTTAGCTTGTCATCCCACTGCTGGGCAAAGAAGAGACCTTTGACTTCCAGTTCTTTCGATGCTGAGGTAATGTGGGTCTACAAAATATAGCCCAACTCGTTCCGCCATCTACGAGGGGAAGAAGCCCCGGCTGGCGGGCTAGCAGTGTGCGCACCAAGAGTACACGCTACTAGTATGAGCGAGAGGTTCGACTCTTGTATAAATAGACCCACTTCGGCTTCGCGCGGGTGCAATATACATACATCTATTGCTGAAAACTGCATTAAAATCCGTTGCCCGGTATAAAAGCTGAAAACTATAGCTGACAGGTGGGACAGTCCCATCCTGGGGCATCAGATGGGCTTTCATGCCACTGTGGCGCATTTTTTTTTTCTCTTCATGCATTTGCAAATGTGTTCTGTGATGCTGTCGTGCGGAGTGGCTTCCCATTGAAAAATCTACTCATCTGCTGCCCAGAGCTACTGCTGGTCTTCTAGCGCTAAGATATGATGACGTTTTAGTCGTCTCATATACTGGTTGGCGAACAAGTTCGTTAGGGTGATGGATTAAACGCTGCACGCTGTTTGTATTTAGCTGTGGCGCATAATTAATCATTGTTTTGTTTTTGTTCTTCGGGTGCTAACACTAGTTTCTAAGCTGTGTGATGTACCTACTTACCAAATGAACCTTGCCTGAATAATATATATGTCACCGTAAAATTGTCAAATACGTTATATTGTAATATCTCTAGCGATATTGTAAAAACTCGAATAATGTCAAATGAACATACTGCTTACAACAAAACGCATTATTTTTCGTGAAATGCATGCGATGATAACTAACCTAACGGGGGTGTGCCCCAAGTCCCGATTATGGGGGCAGAGATACTTCCGTATGTTCAGTTGACAATAATTCGAGAGTTTACAATATCGCTAGAGAGACATACGTTATACTGTAATATAACGTATTTGACAATTTTACGGTGACATATATATTTATATTATTTTATTTTACTTTTATTAATTTTATTTATTTATTAATAGATATAAGCGTACAAACAGCGAGAGTGACTTTGTTGTATACTATGTAAAGATTGTACTAGTTGTATAATGATATCCTCACCATATTTGCTATAGTCCGCACCCAGCAGTCGCAGGTAGTGCACGGTGTCGGGGGTGGCGGTGTAGGCGCGCAGGGAGTGCACGCCGCGCCACCCTACTAGTGTGAGCGAGAGGTTCGGTTCCTCTCCCTCTTCCTTGTACTCTAGCACACAGCTGCCCGTTGCTGAGGACAAAGTAATGGGGATGCACACTGTGGAACTAATCGCGCTAGCATAGCTGGTTCCAAGCATCGACATTGGTTGAAAATCAAGAAAAGTCACTTCATATTTTAAAATACCTTGTTCTCATTGGTCAGATTGAGACCAGCTATAGTGGCGCCATCTACAATTAGCTTTTAACGGTCTTCCTCATTAGTTTAAAACCGGTTAAATGCGAGTCGAACTCGCGCATGATCGGTTCCGTACAACCGTACATATATATTTATTATATAGTTTTATAGCGGCAACAGAAGTACACATTCTGTGAAAACTTAAACTGTCTAGCCATCACGGTTCATGAGATGCAGCCTGGTGACAGACAGACGGACAGTGGACTTTTAGTAATAAGACCCTGTTTTTACCCTTTGGGTACGGAACTTTAAAAAAGAGAGTAGTATTTGTCGCATGTGTTTTTTCGCTGCCACAATCTAAGGGCAAGCGCGCGACTTTCACGGACCAACTAATAGGTACTACATTTTGTCTCTCAAAATAAAGTCCAAGCTTTGCAAACTTAACGATTTTGCGGACAAGTGGAAGTTTTTTTTCTTTTGAATGACCACTTTTCTATTTTACTTGGCAATAAAAACTACACCAGTGCTGAATGAGCAGTAAGTTTTTGGCATGAGTAAAAAGCATTAACAATATTGTCTATCGGCAACGACAGTCGCTATGCACTAGTATTTGAATTCTAAAAACAAAATCTTAAAGTTTATTTTAGCATAACTAGCTTTTAAGTTTTAAGCTACAAAATAATATAAAGGGAGTGAAACACCTCTTCACGAAGCCGAAAGGCACTTATTCTCCCCACCATTGCGATATTTTTTTTGTTCTACACCATACCTTCTAGTTACGGAGATATGGAGGGTTAAAGTTACAACTTACTGACAAGTTTTTTTTTTGTAATACAAGTTTTTTCAACTTTTAACATTTCCACGGCCCCCATACTATTCAATACATCCATCAGCACAATGTTTTAAGTGCGTTCCATGAGTTCTACCACAAAACATGATTTATAACCTCAAAAAAAAAGTTGTTTCCCAGCAATAATTTTTGCGTAAAGTTACTTAGTTTGATGTACAGAATGCTTGGTTAACGGCTTTGTGATGAGGTAGTTTACACCCCGTATTATAAACTGTGTTTCTTTATACTCACCAAAATCCTTGACGGCTTGCTGCGTGTGCGCAGAGAATCGCTTGACATCGGGAGGCTTGCTGGGGTTGTCGTTCTGCAACACCAGCGTGAGGTCCTCCTTCAGTATGCGCACGCGACGCTTGGCGCCGATGAACTGCGTTATGCTTTGTAGACCTTCTTGTGATAACCTGGAAGGGGAGAAGCAACCTTGAAATGGGGCAGGTAGAAAATCTTTAAAAAATAAACTTTCTTTGAAGAATTTTTTGTCTTTTTCTGCGATTTTTGTTGTGATCGATTAGTGAAGATGAGATGAGAATTTATTTTTTTAGTAGGTAATAGTAAACCTACTAAAAAAAGAAATTCTATTTCGTATCTATTTTTAAGCTATAACTCGAAAACTATAAATAATCGTAGAACATGCATACGTGGGGGTGCGGAATATTTTTTTTATGACGTCACTATTTGGACCACCCAGTATTTTATGAAACTCAAACGATTTCGATAAAAGTTGCAATATGTGTGTCAAACGGGGGCGACCAATCAATCTAGCTTGGTCTCATATCTAGAAAAAATTGTATCCTCTACTTTTACCCGAGCAGAGCTGGAGCGCCCAGGAGGTTCTGTTTTTTTTGTTCACCTATTTTTCCTCTTTCTCCTTCAAAACTTCTCTATCTTCTGCAATATCGGGTCTGTTCATCCCGTAAATAAGATCGCATCGTCACACCACCCTGCCACGACGGCGATTTCTTCAGAGTCCGACAGACGTCCAGTCAGTGACGATCGCTGGCGCATCTCTCCGGGCGCATTCGAGCTGCCTGGCCCCATTTTAAATTTACATTTATTTGAAAATTAGCCTAATATAGGAAAGCATAAAAAAAACAGAAGTCCGCCATTTTGGATTAAGAGTGATGTCAGAATATTTTTCTAATTATTCTAGGCAAGCCCTTTGGATGTTCCGCCATATTGGATTTAGAATGACATCACATTATTTTTCAAGTTACTTTCAACAAGCCCTTTCATTGGATACCCATATTGTAGAAATACATTAAAAAAAAAACTAATCCGCCATCTTGGATGGTCCGCCATATTGGATTTAGAATGACGTCACAAAGCTTATCGTGTTTTGTCATCCAAATTAAACGTGTATACAAAATTACAGCTTAATCGGTTGAAGATATCTGTTTCAAAATTGAGTAGCTAGATTCCACCCGAACAAACATAATTACATACATACATTGAAAGTTAAAAAAGCGGTCAAGTGCGAGTCGGGCTCGCCCATAAGGGTTCCGTAGCAGATTGAATGAAAGGTATGTCGTATTAAAAAAAAAACTACTTACTAGATCTCGTTCAAACCAATTTTCGGTGGAAGTTTACATGGTAATGTACATCATATATTTTTATCAGTTTTATCACTCTTTTATTTTAGAAGTTACGGGGGGGACACAAGATATGTGTCCCCCACCACTTTGGAAGTGTCTCTGGCGCAAACTATTCAGTTTAGAAAAAATGACGTTAGAAACCTCAATATCATTTTTGAAGACCTATCCATAGATACCACACACGTATGGGTTTGATAAAAAAAGGAGTTTCAGTTCTAAGTAGAATAGAATACATCTACTTACCAAGTTTCAACAGCATAGTTCTTATAGTTTCGGAAAAAAACTGGCTGTGACATACGGGCGGACAGACAGACAAATATGACGAGACGATAAGGGTTCCGTTTTTTGCCATTTGGCAACGGAACCCTAAAAAAGCTTTGAAAAAATACATACCTAAAAGGGCAAACCATATTCTTATTATCACAGCGCACAAAAGTCTTGACACCAGTGTTAATGATCTTGATGCTAGCTTCGTTCTTCGTGACGACATCCTTCACGATGGGGGACACGAGGTAGATGTTCTTCTTCTTGCCGACGTGACACCGGGTGAGCAGGCAGGTCGCGTCGAACTCACAGTTTAGGTCGTAGAACTCTTTTATTGAGGGGAACACGTCTTCTTTCTCGCCTGTCGTAAGTAAATAGTACAAGGAATCAATGATGTGAATTTATATACATTTTATGTTTTTTTTTTTAAATAAAATTCGGTTGTCATCTGCTTAGCCTTTTCCCAACTATGTTGGGGTCGGCTTCCAGTCCAACTGGGTATAGCTGAATGCTACTATTTCACATTGAGCGACTGCCTATCTGATGTCCACAACCCAGTTTTTTTTTTGTTTTGGCAGGATTGGGTAATCCCCGCGGACACCTCGACTGCCTCACAGTTTAGTGAAACAGTCGAGGTTGTGCCGGACACGAACCGGCTAAAACCACACTCCTGCCCTGCTAGTGACCCTCTGACATTATCTCCCATTCTCATTATCCTTTGAGGGTCGAGAAGTTGGAGCCGCGTCACAACACCAACTTCAATTCGTTTGTGGTGCGAGTTCCGACACAATATCTCAACAAAATTCTCAGGGAAAAGTTTTGGCCGAAGGGTGTAGTCTACCGACGTTTTCGCGGCAGGCTACATGACACCGCACAGTGTAACACGACGCCGCCACTTCGGATACCAAGTATTTTGGTGGACTCTTCACGTAGACAGAAGGCTGGCCTTTTTTAGCCAAAGAATCAGCTTTTTCATAAGTGGCAATGCTGCCAGCCTTCTGGGCACTTTTCCTATTGACAACGATGCGGACAAATTTTTTTTCATAGCTTATAAGTTAGATTTTTTATGTGTTAGTATATTTTTATGTTGTTATTTTGTGTATTTTATCTATGGGCCTTAAGATGCCTGATAATAAAATTATTGATTGATTTTCAAAGACCTTTTCGCAAAATTTGTTCTTTGTTTGGTGACTTGGTTTTTAGAAGGCCGATGAGACCACACTCCATTGTCTGATTTTACCTTTAATTTTACTTCTATTTTGTCACCCAAAAACTAGCTATATTTCTTTCGACTTTTATCTTGAATTCTGTTTTATTCTTATTTACTATTACACTAAGGGCCAGTTTCACCGGTTGCGGATAAAGTGTCGGTTAGCCTATTAGGAACTTATCTGCCAGATAAACTAACACTTTTGGTTTCACAGGTGTCGGATAGCGATATCTGGTAGATAAAGTATTAGTTATAACCAGCCTTTAAGTGGTAGATAGTATTAACTATCAGATAACTAACCGGCACTTTATCCGGAACCGGTGAAACTGGCCCTAAACATTTTTTGTTTGCAACTACAATACCACAACCCAGGTAGTACTGGGTAATAAGATACCTCTTGGCAAGACTGGTTGTCGTTCTTTTGGGATAGTGACTACCTGTAACGACTGTCACAGTTCTACAATTGACAGCCGGGACCACAACTTAACGTGCGAGGTACGGAGGAAACTCGGTTTGTAGTCATCCGGCACAGATCAACTTAGGCAAGCACAGCTTAGAATAGAATAGAATAGAACACTCTTTATAGCTTAGCTTCAAGATTGATCCAAATGGCTGTTTATATTTGCTACAAGCTCCTCTTACTTAAGGCGATTTGTGGTGGTTCAAACTTCGCCTTTATTACTGTTACAATAAAGTTCTAATCAGCTTGCACTACAAAGTGGTTGTTACGTCACTGCAGGCCGAATAGGGCGAAATGAGTGGTTTCGATCAATTTACAAAATTCTATGGATTGGACTAAAAAAATAAAATACTATCATGCTAATATGTTGCTTGTGGAATTATTTGCCAAAAAATCAGAATGATCGCATGTATTTTAGTATGTTTTTAACTCGTTAAAATAAATTTTTAGAGATAAGTTCGTGATTTTTTTTTATCGAGGAAAATTAATTGTATTGTGTTTTCAAAACACTAGCATATACCCTGAAGAATATTGTATATTTTTCAGGTTTTGTTTATTGCAGTGAATCATATACTTTTAGGCATTATAAAACTCCCGTTTAGCTCATGTAGTCGCCTTAAACATAATATGTGAAATGTAGCTACATGATTCATAAAGAAGCATTCTTATTAATTACCTGAGAAGAACACAAACGGATCTTCCCTATACCCGCCCATTCTTCTCTTCTTTTTGGGCGGTTCTTTCGTCTCTTCTTTCTTAGCTTCTGTCCCTTCTGCCGGCTTGATGTCCTTCTCCCACGGTAGGGGAGCCAGCTTCTCGAAGACTGCCACGAAGAAACCACCCGTGTCTTGGTGGTGGGGAAGAATCCTTATACTGTGGATAAAGTATGGGTATAAATATTGTTTATTGGATAAGGTTTGTTGACGAAGAGCAGCGGTGGCCCAGTGGTGGCGGCCCCGACTTACGAACAGTAAGTTGTGGGTTCGAACCCAGGCAGGCGCATTACTTTGTGTGATTTATATCATCACCACTGCTCTCAAAAACGGTGAAGGAAAACATCGTGAGGAAACCGGCATGTCCTAGAACCAAAAATTCAAAGACAATTGTGACATCTGCCAACCCGCACTGGGCCCGCGTGGTAGATTATAGCCCATACGCAAAATACGCGCTTTGACGTGGAGTTGCGGACACCAGCCTGTTGTACAATACAATACAAGGTTTGTTGAAGCAAAAACGGCGAAGATTTTTGTAAGCCTGACGGCCTAGTTACAGCATTTTAGTTTTTTTTAAGTTGCGGCCACGCTTAAAACCTATTTTAATTAATCGATAACTGGTATCAATACTAACCATTTAAAAATATATATATCTATGAGTTTTAATGTGTGTGTGTGTGTTAATGTTATTTGTAAACCAAGACAGTAAACCAAATTAACTAAAACTACATTGACTGACATTAACTAAATTAACTGTAAACCAGATAGCTTGTTCGACCGTACATAATAAAGAGCATTCTAGTCTATTAATTTTTGTATGACATGAGACAAAATGTTCTTAAGTGTCACGTTAACGAGATATGAGATATCAAAGTTAAAGTACATTCACTGATCTACACTTAAAGTACTTAGGTTCATGTTCACCGAGAAGATAACAGTCTGATTATCTAAAAGCAGCTGTCAATGTGACATGTTCCCATACAAAAATGTGTTATAAACAGCTGTTTTTAGATAATCGTCCGTCATCTTTTTGGTGAACATGGACCTTACGGGATTACATCCGTGATTTTCTTTTGTTTCGTTTAAGTGTAGTTTAACCATAAAGTTCGGTACGGGCCCCATTCGGGGCCGGGCACTGAAACCTACGCTGGCTCGGTACTGGCCCCGAATGGGGCCGGCGGTTAAGTCATACGACATCCTTATTTTTTATGTAAATATTTAATGTTCTGATTATGAAAGACTATGAGTGTGCGTTAATTAAGAGAGTTGGACAAAAATATCATATGTAAGAGCCATTCAAACTTCTGTATTTAGCGCGCAACATTCTTAATTTACCCTAATAAAATCCAAATGCGTAAATACGTTCATCGCCATTTTGCCGGCAGTGCTAGCCGACGCTAAAAATCTTAAAAGTTGGGGCTTTTGGGCATCCAAGCTCCATTATGTTGAGAAATAATAACTCGTCATTAAATTATGTGACGTATTCATCCATAGTTCAATTTTAATAAGCGGTGGTAATGATATATTTTTATATACAAAGTCAAAGTTTCGCGCCAATCTTGTTTGTTTACATTTTATTTTTCACATTTTAACACACAGACACGTTTAGATTCGACAACAGATATGACAAATATTAATTCAAATATTATAAACAACATGAGAATACCCAGATCTTAGCGTAATTTACTAATATAGGACCAATAACACGTAATATTCATTACCACTACGTAATTTTGTATTCGAAAATGGACATCCATTTTTTTTTTCTTTTTTTTTTTCTATTTGTGATGTGTGAAAGCGATTATTCAAATCGATTCTTTTTTGTAAAGTTCGATTAACTCGAGTAATTTATTTACGGAATTAAGCAAATCGATAGATGGAAAGTAAAACAATTTTGTTTATATATATTATAACATTGTTAAAAAGCTTTAGTTAGGAAATCTTAATAGTTTTTCATACATTGTACCAACCCAACAATAAACAGCACAGATTGACCAAAGGCTAAATTCGCGCCGATTTTTTTTCCTTACCAAAATTTAAATTAAGAATGCACTCGCTGTTCAAAATTACATTGTACTTCAATGTAGGTAATTTATTGTGATTTTCTTTTCGTTGGTTGTCAGTGCGCCCGGGATGAAAGGTCAGTACTGATTTTTTAGGTGTGGTGAAAATTGGTTTGGTTCCTACCATGATAATTGTATTTAGTAAACAAAATGGGAAATAGTATGATTATTTTACTGTGTTCGGTTGGATTAGTTATTGGGATACACTATTTTATTTTCAAATACTTTTTTTAACACCCTTTTCTATCGCATTGGTGGGCAAAGGCCTTCCCAAGACTTTTTAATTTTATTTATTTCTCGCCTTTTACGAACAATAATTTTAATCGTTCATCGTTTAATTCGTCATTTAATTTTGAAAGAGAGGCCGAGGGGAGGAGCTCGTTGTTAAATAACAGCGGCCGCTGGGGTCGACGTTTAGGTTAAGCCTTGCTTGCCTAGGTTGATCTGTGGATGGGTGACTCATTACATACCGAGTTTCCTCCGAGCCTCTGAAAGCACGTTAAGCAGTTGGTCCCAGCTGTCATTTGTAGTTCTTTGAAAGTCGTAACAGGTAGTCAGCGACCCAATATGTTAGACAACCAGTCTCGTACTAAGGGGTATCCTGTCGTCACCCAGTACCAACTGGGTTGTGGAGGTCAGCTAAGCAGTCGCTCCATGTAAAATACTGGTTTTCAGTTAGACTGGAAGTCGACCCCATAAAAGATGGGAAAAGGCAAGGCAGATTATGAATTTCCATTTTATTTTGGATACTTAGATAAGCTTTGTTTTAGAATCCGTAATATTTATATATCATTTAATTTTTCCTATCCTTGGCGCATCATATCCAACCTTCAGACATAACAAAACCAAATTCACAATAAATGATTAAAGTAAATAAAAATACTTTATAAATGTGAATGTATGTGTATAGTCCCAATTACATTCCTAATTTAAATTTTGAATTTAAAAATTCGACGCGAATTTAGCAAGAGGTTGTCCGTTCGTACGGTTGAAAATATTAATAATTCAGTTTCAGATTTTGTCTTTGCTTAAACTGTGAGACCTCATATTTTGCCACACGGTGCTAGTTCGGCAACGGCGTTTCTCCAAATTCTCCTATCCATAAGTTTTTAAAGGAAAGATTATCATTAAAATGTTGACTTGAAGCAAGAATTTCGTTATTTGTTTAAAGTTTAGAGAGTTCTGTGTTTATTAACTATTAATAAGTCAACCAAAAGCAACGAATAATTACTATTCTACATGATATTATTAAAAAAGTAGTATAAAAGGATTCATTTCAGAATTTAAATATAATTATTTGAAATTATACCAAGGAGTTTTCATTGTGTCTCAAAACTTTTTTCCAAACTTAATTTTATTGCGAGTATCGATTAGGCTGAATGCAACATTTTAATCGTTATGATGAAACCCGGGTTTACGGTCAGCACTACAAAGTGACATGTCATGTGATAAGTTGGTTGCAACATTGTTTTTTTTTAGTAATATTTGTCAAGACTTTGATCGTAATTTTTTATGAAATGATGTATGAATAAGGGCAAAAATAAGAACGCAGATAGAAAGTTACTGTTTTTATTTAGCTTTTTCCAGTTTGTTTAGCGAACGAGAAGCTTGCATATGTACATTATTTCCAGCGCATCTACGTTACCTAGTTTTTGGAAGGGTGCAGTAATATGTGTTTTATAAATATTTGGCAATACAATGACGCCGTTTTACCGACCTAAACACGTTTCTGGAGATATTTACCACAAAAGTATGGTATGAAACAGCTTCCTAGACATATTTTTCACTAGCTGACCCACGCAACTTCGTCTGCGTCACATATATGAGAGAAAAAGCTCACAAAGGAATAAATTTGCCCCGTTTTTGAAAAAAAATTCATTTTTGTTCCGCTCCTATTGGCCATAGCGTGATGATATATAGCCTATAACCTTCCTCTATAAATGGACTATCCAACACAAAAAGATTTTTTCAATTCCAACCAGTAGTTCCTGAGATTAGCGCGTTCAAACAAACAAACAAACAAACAAACAAACAAACTCTTCAGCTTTATAATATTAGTATAGATAAAAAAATCGAATGCTGAAAGTTCACGAAAATTCTGTAAATTTATGACAAATTGGCAATACCCCGCCGATTCAGCTGATGTGTCATGTGTCAAAATCTTGTCGTGCATAGTGGTTAAAACCGTGAAAGTCTAAGGTTCATTTGCACCAAAAAGATGACAGTCTGATTATCTAAAACAGCTGTTTCAAATGCATTTTTATATGGGAACATGTCACAGTGACAGCTGTTTTCAGATAATCAGACTGTTATCTTTTCAGTGAACATGGACCTAAGAGTCATGTTCACCAGAAAGATGACAGTCTGTTTATCTAAAATAGCTGTTTAAAACACATTTTTGTATGGTAATATGTCACAGTGACAGCTGTTTTTGGATAATCAGACGGTTATCTTTTCGGTGAACATGGATCTAAAATGGGTGATATTTTTAGTCTCATGTGTTTTATTTAGTGCAAGGCTGCTCAACCCCTAGCCCGCACCAACGCATTGAAGTAACCCCGCCAAAACCGGTCATCTAACGACAGTCTTTTGAAACTCACCATCTATCGAGATTATACTTGTCGACATCTTCAGGTTTGGGCGGGAACATCTGCGGCCGCACCACCGTCTGCCACTTTTCCGGTACATCCTCGTACTTCTCATAGAACACCATGTCCTTTGAAGCTGGCCGCCAGTATGTCATACCTAGGGATGAATTTGTTTTACAATTTTTGAGAGCAGCCACAGGCTTGCTTGATGAACAGTCGGCAGTCGGAATGGAAACCAGACAGATTGCAAGTTGTTCTTCGAAAAGGCAGGAATATTGTACCTACACGAAAACTAATCTGATTCGAACTCGATCAGGAAAAAAACTGATCAAGTGCGAGTTGGACTTGTAGCGGTCATCGCTACACATATTATAATTTTTAGTATATCAACTGTCTGGTGACCACGACACAAGCCTTGCTTAGTGTGGCACTACACGGCGCTGTGTGTAATGTCCAGCGATATTTATTTATTTATTTTATTTATTTGAAAGCTTAAAATCGAAATTGTAAATACGTAATTTTCCCGTTGACTATTTTCCCGTGACAAATGTCAAATATGAGTAACTGTCTAATCATAGACATTATTCTCGAGCATTGTCTTTGTATAGAACCAACAATTATTAACAAATATATTTTCGCATTTATTTTATTACACACAACAAGGGTTCCGTATAAACTTGTATGATTTTGTTATTACACTACATATTTACGCTTTAGGTCAATGTGAAGTACCCTATAAGTTTTGATGCCCTTGTGAAATGTCAAATCTTTCGCATTGACTAAAACGTAAGTTAGGTATGTTTAGAGATGATTGCGCGTAATTCAAATAAATGAAACTTGCTGTGAAAAGCTAGATAGCCTTACAATGATGACTTACCCTTGTGGAACTTGAGTCCAGGCAGCATATCAGCCACATTGACGAGTGTGACGGTACATCCCGTCTCCTGCAGCACCCTGTGGACGACGGCCTCGTTCTCCACGGGGTTGAACGAGCATGTGGAATATACCAGGCGCCCTCCTACCTCGAGGAGTTCGCACCCACGCTTGAGGACTCTGTATTGGATGCTGGAGGATTGAAGAGGCATGAATTACAATATCAATCAATAATAAATTCGCCATAACAATATATACAAATAAATAAATTAAAGTTTAAAATAACTGCTTTTTATTTATTTATTTTAACTCCATCTAAAAGAGTGGTACATAGGCGGTCTTAACGCAACAAGACATTCTCTTCCAGTTAACCCATTAATTTTTTTAGCTTAATGCATATGAAAGTATATACGGTAGTCGTAATAATTTTGTCTGTCAGTCTGATTGTTCCGGCTAATCTCTGAAACTGCTGGACCGATTTTGACGGGACTTTTACTGGCAGAAAGCTGATGTTATAAGAGCTAACTAAAGCTACTTTTATTTTCGAAACAAACAAAAAAAATAGCTAAAAGCCTTGAAATTGTGCACCCCGTTTTAACAAAATCCGATTCTAAAGGGACGTTATATTTTTATGATCATTTCACGCGGATCAAGATCGCGGGCAACAATTTGACTAAACTGGGTTTACGTAAGTCATCATCACCCTTCGAGTACCAAACCCTACAAACGAAACGAAAATTTAAAAACGAAATTTTACCTCAAATGAACTATGATGTTAAAAACACAATCGTTTTTTTTATACAATAGAAGCTGATGCCCGCGGCTTCACTCGCGTACAAATTAAAACCTTCCTCGAGAACCACTCTATCCACTAGTGAAAATAGCATGAAAATCGGTGCAGTAGTTTTTGAGTTTATCGCGAATAGAAAGACAGACGCTGTGTAAGTAGTGATAGCTCTCTTACCCATGCAGATTATTTCCATTGCCGGTAGACCATTTCAGCCATATGTCTGGGTTCTTACGCAGCGTCGCGTCGCCTGAGCACGGCACGTCGCATAATATACGGTCGAATTTCAATGGCTTTGTTGTTCCTGGATTCTAAACAAAAAAAGAAAATTATTTTAACAGTTTCTCGTTTGATGTACCAAGATGTAAGCACTACTCTATCTATCTCTACCTATCTACTGCTACTCTAGGTATCTACTGTGGTCTGTGGTCTAAGTAATTTATTTTGGATTAACGTAGACAAGGTGCACAAATGCTTTGCACTGTGCCGGCATTTAGTTCTTGATACACTTATTTTATCCTTCTGTTATTCGCGTAATTGACGACCTGAATGGCGCAGCGGTAGTGAGGCTGCCTTACGTTCTTCGGGTCCCGGGTTCGAATCCCGGTAGGAGCAAATGTTTGTGTGATGAACATGGACATTTGTTTCCGAGTCATGGATGTTTATATGTATTATAAGTATGTATTTACAAACAAAAAGTATATAATATGTAGTATATCATCTGTCTGGTGACCACGACACAAGCCTTGCTTAGTGTGGCACTAGATATTTATTATTATTAATTTATTTACAACTTTATATCAACACAAACAAGGTTGAATTGGAACTGACCTGTTCATCAGCCACTACCAATGCCAGCGGAATCATGGTTCGCGATCAGGATATACGGAGAGTTGAGTCTCTTAGCTTGATGGACTACCGAGTTCATTGACGGTCGACCCCTTTTAAACCTTACGCCCTGAGTTGTAGGTTGAAAATTGGTCGACCGTCAGCGAACTACGTAATACCAACTTGTATCAATGACTGTGGTCGACATAATCCATTTTAGACTTTATTTTAACGCGTGGAAGGTGGCTATTGCATTGCACTACGCCAGCCTTACATATACTTTTCTGTTCTTCACGTAATTTATTATGGACTTTATATCATAACTCGCAAGGTTGAATCAGTACCGACCTGTTCATCAGCCACTACCAAAGCCGGCATTACAGCGGAGTCATGGTTCGTGATCAGGATGCAAGGAGAGTTGAGTCTCTTAGCCTGATGAACCAACATGTAGCATCTGCTGTTGTCCACGTCGTTCGCCATTACGAAGCCTGCAAAAGGATTCATGTAGTAAAACTTGGAGGCAAAAGAATAGGATACTTCAAAGAGAGAGGAGAGTAAGATTCGAATAGATCTTGATAATTATCGAAGAAAATAGTTAACTTGATACTTCTAATAATAGTGAGGAAAACATTATCGGCTGATGTAGTGCTATCCTACTTTGGGAGGCTTGTGACATAATAGTGAGGAAAACATTATCGGCTGATGTAGTGCTATCCTACTTTGGGAGGCTTGTGACATAATAGTGAGGATAACATTATCGGCTGATGTAGTGCTATCCTACTTTGGGAGGCTTGTGACATAATAGTGAGGAAAACATTATCGGCTGATGTAGTGCTATCCTACTTTGGGAGGCTTGTGACATAATAGTGAGGAAAACATTATCGGCTGATGTAGTGCTATCCTACTTTGGGAGTCTTGTGACATAATAGTGAGGAAACAATTATCGGCTGATGTAGTGCTATCCTACATTGGGAGTCTTGTGACATAATAGTGAGGAAAACATTATCGGCTGATGTAGTGCTATCCTACTTTGGGAGGCTTGTGACATAATAGTGAGGAAAACATTATCGGCTGATGTAGTGCTAACCTACTTTGGGAGGCTTGTGATATAATAGTGAGGAAAACATTATCGGCTGATGTATTACTATCCTACTATACTCGACCAATGGGTTTATGGACAAACTGTTTCAATTTTTCTCCTGTTTCGTGGGTGTATTTACAGCCATTTAAACAAACATACACAAATAGCTAGACGTGGAACATCTACCTTTAGGTCATGCCATACAAATACGTGCTCACACAGAGCAGCAGCTACTCAGCCACTGCACAAATGTACTGTCTTATGCATCAGGGTGTAATTAATGTAAATCTACTGCCAAAAAATAAGGGCAATGCTGCGGTTTGGATAAAATTAGGAAGAAACAAAGTAATTGCTCCAGCAATTTTTACCTGAAGGCATTTTGTCTTCATCAGCATGCAGAAATTCGATCAACTGTGCTGTTTTAGACCCAGGAGCTGCACACATGTCCAAAACCTGTAAAGGAAAATATTATTTGGAATCTTAGGAAATCGTCTGCCTGCATTTTTAAAAAGGCTTATAAGTATTGTAACAAGTTAATTTTCTTTTTTTTATATTTAGCCTGTACTGTCCCACTGCTGGGCAAAGGCCCTCCCCCAATTCCTTCCATCTGCTCTTTTCCTGTGCCGCCTCAGACCAACCCTCGCGATGCGCGTCCATATCGTCTCGCCACCTTTTTCTGGGTCGGCCTCGGCGGCGCCCGTCCGTCTTCCGGTAGCCATCGTATGCAGACCTTTTTGTACAACCGGCAATCTTGGATTATTTTTTATCTAACATAGCTAATTCACCTTTCAAACGAAATAAAATTAAAATCGGTTCATCCGTTCGGCAGCTACGATGACAGACACACACACACTCACAGACATTAAAACTTATAACACTCCGTGGTTTTTGCGTCGGGGGTTAAAAAACTTACATTTTATACAGGCTATATTTAGGAAACATAGGAGTTTCATATTTGAAAAACTTTGTTTCATAAGACCACAAAATAAAGCTTAGCAAGCTATGAAATTGAAGGTAAAAATAACAGCAGCAATATTTGAACAGAATTACTACCTTATGATAAAGTTATGTGTACATTTAGTACAACAATAGGTATCATAGACAAAGTCTCCTGTCTTGACACTCCACCGGCCGCTGTCTCAGCTACCAGGGAGTCATGAAACTTGTAGATAGCACTATTGTATTGTATTGTATAACGGGCTGGTGTCCGCAACTCCACATCAAAGCATGTATTTTGCGTATGGGTAGATAGCACTAATAAGTTATCTTATGATGAGATTGAATACGAAGCACTACATGAGGTATCATAGACGGTCTCCTGTCTCGACACTGCACCGGCCGCTGTCTCAGCTACCAGGAAATTATGAAGCTTGTAGAGTAGAGTGTAACAATAAGTTACCTTATGATGAGGTTGTACATCTAATACAACAGGAGGTATCATCGACACAGTCTCCTGCCTGGACACTCCACCGGCCGCTGTCTCAGCTACCAGGAAATTATGAAGCTTGTATAGAGCTTCGTTACGTCTGATGTCTGTGCGGGATAAGCGGAGCTGCCATGCATAACCTCCTGGGTACCTGAAAAGCCACAATATTATGTGTATTATAATATTAAGAATGTCTTTTAAAAAAAACAGAGCTGAATTCACCCAGATGGCAAAATAAAAATTTGTTGAATGTTTTCCCTAGTGGTCAAAACAAATACCACAACCCAATACGCTGCAAACCCTATTTTACGGCTCATACGTAATAAAATTGTAAGGTAACATTTTAATTTTATACCCCTGGGTACCTGTGGGTTCGGTAATTGTCCCATGGGATCATACTACCGGGATAAAAAGTATCCTATGTGTTAATCCAAGCTAGAAACTATCTGGGTACCAACTTTCATCCAAATCTGCCTTGTGTTTTTGTATGAAAGACTAACAAACATTCAGACATTCTCACAAAAACATTCACATTTATTATATTAGTAGGAGATTTTACCAAGACAAATTAATAGGTTTGATCTCCTCCCCTTGTCCTTCCCCCTCTTCAACTTGTAGCTTCATATTCAAGATCTCGGAGAAGTACTGGCTCTTAACAATCTTCATCAATGCCGCTGCTTCACATTTTGAACCCGTGATACGGAAGGCGGTTGGCAGATTCTCTTTCAGGGTATTCATAAAGGTGTCCCATTCTGCTTCGGGACACACTTTTTGGCTCTAAAATTGAAGAAATTGTTATTGTTTGTGATATAAATAGTTCTTGATATATTACGACCTCTAGCAGTTAGAAGTTTGAGAATATTAGAATAATATTATTGTCTTTTTCCGAACTATAGGAAAAAATATCACATTCGAAGAAATTAATACCTTATAGTATTCTTCAAATGCAGCATTCTCCCTCACAATATCTTCGTAATGCTTTCTTACATCAGGTGCAGGTTTTTCTTGCGGATTCTTTTCCTAAATTCACCAAAACAAAAATGTAAATACTTGATGGTAAGCAACAAAAAGGTTATGAACACAACATTTTAATTTTTACCTGCTCTTTGCGATCCCGCTTTCGCTGAGCGAATTTATTATATTGGCGATTTTTTCGACCCATCCTTTTTAAGTAATTTCCGAGTGAAAGAAGTCTTAATTGCGTGAAAACCAATAAAACCATTCAATGTTAGCGGAATGTTTATGGTGCACGACCGGACCGATGATTGATGTTGACAGTAAAAGTAAGGTTATGTTTACTGGTGCGTTCGTAAAATGATTTGCCATTGCAGTTGAATAATTTTGTTTAGTGAAGTTGAACTACATTTTGCTTTTTCATAGTTGAAATAGTAATCATGTTTTACTTATAAATTTAACAATAAAAGTATAAACAAAACATATATAATTATATTACCTACAACCAGCAACCAAGGCTGCGTGCCGAATTAGGCTGTAATCGATTTGAGCTTCCATAAACCAGTCCCCATATTCACAACGCTTCAAGATTCAAGATTCTTTATTTGCATGAAATATGGTACGTTACATGAAGGTCTTATAAATTAAAAGGTTTCACATATTTCGCTGACTTCATCAGCATGCAAACTTAAATTCGATTCGCTTCTGATTCGGGAAGTCGTATGTCTATCTCGGTCGTTTTCGTAATGCCAGAAGAAGACAGATATACGAGTTGTCGAATCGGAAACGAGTCGAACTTTTGTGAATACGGGGTCTGTTCCGAATTACTGTGAGCGTAATATCGATGTCCCTTGAATCGTCATAGATGACGTCATGACATTGCGCCATTTTGCGATTACACCGACCATGCCCCAAATAAATATCACCGTGAGCGCTCTCAAATGACCTGATGACCGCTCTTAGCTGTCATAATCGTGAAACCTAACCGTGCATTTCGAGATACGATTTATAATCACTCACAGCGCTCACAGCAATATTTTGCGTTCCGTTTTAAGTTTCACGATTATGACATCTAAGAGCGGTCATCAGGTCATTTGACAGCGCTCACGGCACGGTGTAATTTATTTGGGGCATGGTCGGTGTAATCAACCATGCCCTAAATAAATATCACCGTGAGCGATGTAAAAAAAAACAGTTGTGTTGTTTTATTAACTAAAGGAGTCACATATTATAACTATTCTGTCGTGGCATTTAATCATGAGTATTCAAGTGAATATAGCCGACGAGCTCAACCAACATAACTTCCATTTTCAAAAATAAGTCTTGTGAAAGGTTTTGGTTTGGGGTTATGTTCATTGTGAACGCGTTCACGAGCGTTCCAAATTGATTACAGCTCATAGCTGTCAAAATCGTGATATTATCGAAACGCAAAATGTGGATTTGAGCGATTATTTTGTATCTCGGAATGCAGCCCACGGTCGCGTTCAAGGCCTTATCAATGAACTGTCAATTTAATACGAATTTTAGAGCAAGACAACATAACCGTACTTCGTAAGCGTGAAAGAAACAAATGAACACTGATTAGAATTTATTGTTAATTTTTGCGTGTAGTACGACTTGCAAAGTTTGGTACCTCACGTGGTGGGGTAGAGACGTCCGGAGATTGCCGGAGAATACTTGCAAGAGTTTTTGTTCGAGGTAAGTAAGTTCAAAGTTACGAATATTATAATTTGCCACCAATTTTTGCGGAAACTTTAAAACTTTGTAAGAATATCGACCATAATATTATTTTCTTACCGTAATATTATGATCTTTTTTATTTTAGAATAGACTAGGCCTATGTTGACATACCAATTTTAGTTTGTCCTTGGCTTGAGTAGGCATAAAAACTAACAAAAAAACATGACTTGTAGTATTTTGTTTAGATAACATTAAGAATGCTGATACATTCACAAAAAACCTATTCTAATTTCTAATAACTTGTCTACTTACTGTTTAATAATAAATCACTTGGCTAGCTTTAAATTATTTTTGATGTCCGATAAATCACTCGGTTTTAAGGGATTGTGGTCCAATCCCTCCGCTGCCTATGCGGATAATAACATTTTATTGCACATAGTTTCAAATGCATGTAGGGAGAAACTACTGAGCATATTATACCAGTGGGAATATTAATCATGTTAAAAAAAACTAAAATGAACTTTATCAGCATAATCATAGAGGCGATTTTGATTGAGGTCTATTGTGTACCTACTGATCTGTGATGAAACCGTTTAAAGAATGAAAATAATAATATTTATTTATTTTTAGTTGTAATTTTTTAAGGAAATTGAATAACTTCTTAGAATATTTTATATGAATGATCATTGTCAAGCTTTTTTAATTAAGTAACAATAATTCTCATATTGCATGAAATATAAAATAAATACTTAAAAAAAACTTTCAAAAATGATTTTTGAACCATCAGCTTACTTGCAAAAAGTATTATCAAACATTACATATGAAAATATCTATCCAAATAGACAATCCATTCATTTTCTCCATGCTAAGCAATTGTCAGCTCTAATTGATTCAAGTCAAGGTCTATTTTATTTAGCAGTCAAAAGACACTGATATCATAAGAACAATATCTGTTTCATCTGTTATCTGACAGGTTAATATTGAATTTAACAGTATATTTAGTACATATTCTTATTCTTACTTACCTACTTATAAATGCATCGAAGAGTTGAGTCTACTATTCTTTAATATGATTTATAACTAGGTACTTTAAATTATAAAGATGTAAAATACTTACTATACATGTGAGTTTGTATCTAGGGGGTAATCTCCAGACCTACTTATCCGATCCCGAAAAGTCTTTCAGTAATCGGAAGCTATAATATCTCCTATTGTAATGGGATATAAAATAAATAAATAAATACCGTTGGACATTAACACACGGCGCCATCTAGTGCCACACTAAGCAAGACTTGCGTCGTGGACACCCTGGGCCCTATCCAATAAAGCTGACAATCCGACATATATGTCAAAAAATGACAAAATTGTAGAATTGTCGCGCTTAAGCTGTTTAATAAACGTGACAAATATGTCAAAAATCGACAGGTGAAATCTTGACATATTTTTAATGTAAAAACACGTTTAATAAAACTCGACATATCAAAAAACCACAGTCACAATATTTCTGACAATTGTCGGTGACAATATTGTCGGATTGTCGTGACAATTAGGTCGACTTTTGACATAATATATTTGCAAAGAATTTTGTTTTATGAAGCTGGATGAGGGTACAATTGAAAAAGATATTATCAAAGTACAAGAATAAAACAATCACTAGTGCAACTTCGATTGTGTTATGATCGCGTGTAAGATGGAAATGCACAGAAAACTTACCATTTTGGGCCTTATTTACGAAAGTAAAAATATTCTTTTTGGGAAGTTTAGTGACCAATTGACCCACGATGTAAAAATGAACCATCCACAATACCAGATATTCTAGGTATCCCATTATGCCTCATGAAAAGTGTTGGTATTCGGTTACAATTATCAGGCCAGCGAACCTCTTCTCCGAGTAATTCAGTAATCACGGCTCCACATACCCTTCTTATGCAATTATGTACGGTTGTTTTACTAAGCTCATGTGCATCACCAATAACGTGGTACTGTGAACCACAACCCATCCAATGCAAAGCGCATACAATTTGTTTATCGGGTGTAAGTGCTTGGTTTCTGCTTGTACCGTGTTGAAGTCGATGAGCAATTTTATCAATTAAATATTCTACGGTAGATTTACATACCCGAAATTTTTCTTTAAAGAAGAAATCTGTAATTGAGAAGGAGAAATTGATTCTGCTTTTAAATGATCGTCGTTGCCTCCTCGTTTGTATTTGTTCCAAGTATTCATCATCACTGCTCGATGTAAGTACAATTTTTTTGTAATAAACTTTTTCAATACACGTTTTTACACCTTCAAAATTCAAAATATGATTTCGCGACAGAGGGTAACGTGCCTGTCAGAATTGTCGGACAATCCTACAAATATGTCAACATGTCACGACAATTTTCTGTTTAATAAAGCAGATTTGACAAGTTTTTCACGACAAATTGTTACCTGTCAGCTGTCGCATATAAAGTTTTATAAAACAGAAAAATGTCAAGAAAAAAAGAGTCCGACATATTTGTGAATTTTCCACCATTACAATTTTGTCGCCTGTAAGTTTTATTAAACAGAAAAATTGTCGAGTTATCACTTTTTGACATATGTCGGACTTGTCGGATTGTCAGCTTTATTGGATAGGGCCCAGATAGTTGATTTACTACATGTATATTTTTTTATATATTTAAAGATTTTCTGTGTAGGGTAACCAAAAGACCCTATCACTAAGCCTTCGCTGTCCATCTGTCTGTCACTGGGCTGTATCTCATGATATGTAATAGGTAGAAAAGTTGAAATATTCACAGAATGTGTATTTTTGTTGCTGCTGAACAAAAAAAAATTATAAACAAAATAATTATTAAAATTATAAATTAAAAATTAAAGGGGGCTCCCCTACTACGATGTAACGAAACTCTTTATGCGCGAGTCTCGCACATAGCGGGATTTTTTTAAAATTAGCATTAAATAAAAAAGAAACTGTTGTTTGATACAAAACTGTCGACATGGTTACAATGTATGGAGCAACATAATAATAGCCAATGAAAAAACAAATTTATGTTTAGTCTAGACTTTAGATTCTCATGTCCCTTAAACCACATATTTTATCTTCCTTTGACTGTCATACTTACACCAATAAATAATAAATATCACTGGACATTAACACACAGCGCCAATGGAACTAACACAAGCTGAACACATTTCTCATTTATTTTATCAATGTAACGCAACTGTAATTTCTGAAACGCCGGCAGGCTTCGGCCCTTGTAGGCCCCTCCCCTTATGCTGACATCTCTATGAGGCGCGCGTGGAACACGAACGCGCCGTCGACACGGCCTGTCGTCGTTAGACAGACGGACGGCTAGCTAGCCCATAGCCAACCGTCCACAGACCCGCATCTACGGTGGCCGCCAGCCACCACGTGGCCCCCGACGCCCGGTGCGTCTCCCGCGGCGGCCGGGAAGAGAGGCTCTCTCCCTCTCGTTCCGCCACCTCCTTAACCAATCACAGCCTGAGATTGACATTGTGATTGTTCAGTCTTCTCTTGATGAGCCTTTCAGAAACTGGATTACTTCCATCTATGTAGGTATACTAAATCAAAAAAAAAAATTGAAGTGTGTTTGTAATTAATTTCATAACAATAGCTTTTTACTAAATGCAATGAAAACAGGCATGGACTTAAAAGAAAAATCTTTTTCCATGGGTCCATGTATACAGGTGATTTTTTCAAATGGGTGTGGATGGCCAAATCCGAATATTAAAGAAATATCGAAAAATGCTCAAAGGATTTTTTAAAAGTCAAGATTAGCCAGGAATCGAAAACACTGTACTTATACACAATAACTGTTGCTTTAAAAAAACACCGTTATTATTACTCTACACCATTCGACAGTGTCGTTATTAAATTCTTTCTCCATTAGCCAAAAAAAATGAACGAAACCGTGCAGCCTTTTCATTGTAAAGTACCTAGTTTGTTTATGAAACACGTATACCTCACTCATTGATGAAATAATTGACCAAACAAATAGACATTGAGGAAAAAGTAATTTGTCATGCCAATTAATAGGCAAAGGATCTTCATACTAGATTCACAAGGAGGAAATTCCTATGACACATTCAAATAACGTAGTTATTAGTAACGGTAGGTAGGTAGTTTAGAAGGAGCACAACTAAGTGTACGAGTACCTACTCTTATACTGATCATCAATCAATGCCAATATTTAACGTAGTAGGTACTTATACAGGGAGACAAAGTTTTAAGTGGGTACGAAAAACGCCGGTAATCGCCGAAGCTTTCGGGGATAAGCAGAGGTGTACCACCCACATTTCGCCAGTTGTATTTAGAACTTACTGTCATATATCGATCATAAGTCCAAACTCCGTGGTTGCTACTGAAAAATTCCGGATGAAAAACCCAATAACACTTTTTTTTTTTTATTTACCTGGGCATCGAACCCAGGACTTCAGGTTCAGCAGTCGCGCTTGCAACGACTGGACCAACGACTGCAGTTTTAGTCCGGGAGGTATTACAAGTTCATGCGAGCGGCTGACGCATAATCCCCTCACCACTATGCAGCTGACGATTTTTTATATCTCAGCATGATGTAAAACTATTTATGGAACAAGTTTCAGCCAGCGTACTATAACTTAATCTTATTTTTTTTCTAACCTAGCCTAACCTTCCAATCCTACACCCACCGCGGTGTGCGAAGGGTTTATTTATCATTCGATCTATTGAACAAGATGGCAACCGATCGGCGTCGAAACACTACCGAACATGCAACGGTACCCGGACTATTTTAAAAGCAATTAAGTATTACTTAGGTGCGTAATAAATGATCAAAAGTAAGTAGGTTAAAATGTGGTTACTTATCACTTTTACTCATCCATTCTTCCATTACATATTTTATTTGACGTTTATTTTTCACATGTACATTCATTATAGCTAGGTATTTACTCTAGAACCACAAGGCATGATTCACATTTTACTGATCAGTGTTAGTTTGCTAAACGTAAAATACAATTTCTGTTATTTAAAAATAAGCAACTAAGAAGATTAAATTCAGCCCAGGTTGAGGAATACAAAATTAAAGTCTCAAAGTATGGTAAAATTGGCCCTATAGGTGGATTAACGCCTGATAAAAACGGTGAAGGAAAACTCGGATCGTAACTGACTATTATGAAGTAGACTATACAACATTTATTTATTTGTTTACAATAAACCCAAAAAGGGGTCATTGTACTCATCATTATGAACAACTTTTTCTATGGGCCGAACCTTGAAATCGCGAAAAAAAAATCAGCTGTTCCCTACATTTATGTTCGCATAACTCGTCAGAATGTAGGGAACAGCTTTTTTTTTTCGCGATTTCAGGATAAGCCGCGACTTCAGAGTCAGTTTCAATCAAGTCTGCAAGACTTTACAATGGGTGAAAAAGACCCAAAGGCACCACTGTTGTCCCGTTCATTGCGATATTTTTTTCTTCTTCTACCATAGCTGGAAACTTTCTAGTTGCGGACATTTTTGAGGTCAAGGTCATTGGACATTTTTATAAGTTTTGAAAATACTTAGTTTTAAATGTTTTAACTAACTTGAAATACCTCCATGGCCGTTTATTCCCGTTGTCCCCGTATGCCATATCCCCGTCACGGGGACAGCGGGACGTGATTAAATTTATTTCCAATTGTCCCCGTAACGTACATTCGGCTAACGGGGACAACGGGAAGTAAACTTTTCACGAGTCGTTGTCCTCTTAAATCTGCATTGTTTAAGCTTAGTTTTTTAGCATGGGAAAAAGAAAAGGGGAATAAAACAAAATTTATTTATTTGTATTCGAATTTTAATTTGAGGTAAAAAAAAACAATTATTAAATTTACACAAATAACACAACTTGAGCATTATAAATATAGTAGTAGTTACTACTACTACAAAACAAAAATCAACAAAAATATCACAATCACTTGCCTAAAAATAAAAATCATAGTAAATAGATACATATGTAATTACAAAAAATATCACAATCATTTGCTTAAAAATAATAATCATAGTAAATAGCTTTTTTGCCTTTGCCTAAAAAAAATCAACATGGTAAGTAGCTACATACATCTTACTACAAAAAATATCACAATCATTTGCCTAAAAATAAAAATCATAGTAAATAGATACATATGTAATTACAAAAAATATCACAATCATTTGCTTAAAAATAATAATCATAGTAAATAGCTTTTTTGTCTTTGCCTAAAAAAAATCAACATGGTAAGTAGCTACATACATCTTACTACAAAAAATATCACAATCACTTGTCTAAAAAATAATCAACACAGTAAATAGTTTCATACCTCCAAAATACGTTACAAAAATTTACTTATATTATACTCCAATATAATCAACATGGTACTTTTAAACAAATAATTGAAGAATTTATTAGCGCATTGTTTCAAGAAAATGTCCTACAGTAATTTCGCCGTTAGTAAGTTTCATTTGGCACTCCCTAATAAAATCGTCGATCTCAATCGAATTTTGGGTGCGGCGTTTTGATGGCTGGTCAGCTTTAACGCTGAATAAATTGGCATCTTGATGTAAAACTGTAAGGAGTTTCAATATGGTGGGGTTTTTTCTGCCTACTGCGCTATTTAATTTATGGTGCCAACCTTCTGCGAAGTTGTTAGTTCGGTGACGTTTGCCAAAACTGCACCATACTTTAATAAACTTCGGTCGAAGCCATTGTGACAGCATGTATTTCTTAAATTGAGCACTTTTACTGTCATCAGGACTTTGATCGCCAATATAAAACCACCCTTCAATTATTTTGTTCTCGGGCAGTAACGGAAGTACTGCACTAAGGGCGACCTGACGGCGCAGGATTTTAGATTTAGTAAGGCCTAAATCACGTCCCTTCCTCCATACAGCTTTATTAAAGTGGTAATAACAACCATGGAGATCTACCTCTGGAAAAACTTCCATTATTGCAGACATGGTTGCTTCTTCAAAATCACAAGTGAAAGAAGATGGATTCCAGTCGGGAATTTGAGACTTAATTAGACTGTAAAGAATTTCATAGCTCTCTTTTTTTCTGTCTGTCATTAAGGCATACACTAAGGGAGTTAGTGCAGTGCTGTTAATATTGCTTCCTAAATCGGCATGGATTGTAAAAATCTGGCTAAATAAATTTGGACAACTTTTGAAGGTTCCATCACCAAAATAATCCTTAAAAACTGTCATTTTATTTCTTGCCTCTTCGGAACAAAATAGGATAATTCGTCTATTACCCTCACAATAGTCCGCCAGCACAAATTTTTCAAATTTTGGAGGTATTTTAACATTTTTCACCTCGTCAAAAACAGTTTTATCAACGCTAAAAGATGAATTTCTGTGACGATACAAAGAACTTTTCTTACTTTCAAATGTAGGAATTGAAATTACCTTGTCTAGTCCTAAGTCCTTAATTTCTGTTATTGTTTCACTGAAAGCTGTGGGTATGGCAGGTACATCAGCTGAGATGATTTTTTTCTTGCAGTCTTCCATATAACAATCAAGTAGGTTTTTATTAAAATTTGGAGTGCAAGCGTGGGAAGTCTCCCTTAAAACCTGACTATCCTATAAATATAAAAAAAACATAATTTTAACCATCGAACATCGAAAATGATAATGCTAGCAAAGAATTTAAATAAATGTATAGTATTTGTATAAAGATATACCTATAATATTTTTGCGAGTATCGGAAAAAATAAAATAAAGCGAGATTAATACGACAAATAAAAATCTACTTCTAGATACGATACTTCGGGGTTGCTCGCAATCAATAGGAACGAGTTTTGTTTTTTAGGACAGATGATTTCATTTCTGATTTGATCTAAGTGGTTGCTATTGATTAAGTACCTCCTGATTGTAACTTAGAAGTTAAATCGATATTCTGAAGTACTTTTTGAAATTACTTACTTTAATCTTTATGGTTCCAGGGCACTTATTTTTCTTTCTCAAGTGACATTCCCACACTTCTGCTCCACTTTTACACGTAGACTTTTTTGTAAATTGGTGTCCAGCATGTAGAAGTATTGTGCCTCCCTTTCTGTGTATTTGTTTTAAATCACTACTTCCTGAAGGACCTGGCTGAGAGTTTCCGGACATTGTTGATCACTATTGGAAAAAACGAAACATTAAATTGATGACTTCCAAACATTTTTTTCTCTCTACCCTAATGGTTATTAGTTTTTCTGCAAGTACATACTTAATTATTTTTTAACATTCTAAACATCCTATAAATGCTGTACATAAAATATTATTGTTTTAGATAGATATTAAAAATAAACTACTTACATGTGCTCCCATTTACACTATCACACATCACCAGTTCTCAATATGAAGTTCACAAGCAACTACAATAACTAAGTAGATCCCTTTGTCGAATTCTGGAGTGGGATTTTGCATGAGCCAATGAGAGCTCGACAAAAACAATGTTATCTGCGCTTTTGTTCCGCAGCTGCAAGGGCGCGCGCGACGCCGCGCGCCGCCGCCGGCGCATCCTTTTCAAGGTCGCTCCGTTTATCATAGTTACTAGAAAACTTAATTTGGAATGTACGATACATTTAAAACAATAAACATGTAATTAAATCGATTATTTTTATAAAAAAATACTACTTGAAAACAAGGTCTAAATCCCTAATATTAATCTACCGCGTACCAAGACCAATCTACCAATATTTCCATACACTTTGTTTGTTGGGTAAAAGATGCCAACGCACACATTCATAATACTACAGAAAAATGAAAAAACGGGGACTGTGGGCAATAATTTTTACTTATTTTATTCAACTATATTAACGGGGACAGTGTACGGGGAGGGGACAACGGGAAGTATTTTTAAATATTTAATTGAAGTACCGCTGTCCCCGTAGGACGGGGACAGTGTACGGGGACAACGGGAAGTATTTTTAAATATTTAATTGAAGTACCGCTGTCCCCGTAGGACGGGGACACGGTGTACGGGGACAGCGGGAATAAACCGTAAAACGTGATTTTAGTCCAACAAAAATCGTTTCCCAGTAATAATGTTTGTGTATTTAGTTTGATGTACAGAATGCTTCCAATCGAATCAAAATCAAATCAATCATTTTGTTATCAGGCATCTCAAGACTCATAGATAAAATACACAAAAATACATTACAACTTAAAAATACATTAATAAAAGCAACGTCGTTGGTGTCGCTGCACAGCAGCATATTTGGTCCTGACAGTCCAGTACCGCATTGATTGCGACCAGTAGGCTTTTTCTTCTTCTTCTGAACTAAGCTGAAGCCGTCCTCATCACACTCCAGCTTTGCTGGACATCGCTGTACCGGAATCCCCGGGAGGTTTTCACAGCGACGGTTCTGCTTTCCCCTTTTCTGCTGCTTAGGTTGTATTGCAGCTAAATTGTAACGTGAATGGCCCGCCGCACACTTTGTAATAATATTGTATGTCCTATCATTACAGCTTATCACCATGGCACCAGGTTTTCAGTTCGCAATAGACCGCGGCGGCACATTCACAGATGTGTACGCGCGCTGTCCGAGCGGTAAAGTGCGGGTCATGAAACTGTTGTCGGTAGACCCGCAGAACTATGATGATGCTCCTCGAGAGGCTATCAGGAGGATACTGCAAGAGGTATGTGTGACCAATAGCCTGGACCTTCTGGTAACTCAGGCACGTATCCAGACTTTTGGTTCGGGGGGGAGTGGTGGGGGGGGGAAACATTGAAACAACCATGCTCTAATCACTGTACTATAATTTACGTACTTCGCAGTGGTTATGATCCCGTTTATTATAAGTCAGATTTCGGGGGGGATAAATCCCAACTTTCCCCCTCTCTGGATACGTGCCTGTGGTGACTGTTCGAGGTATATATATTCCGTATCAAAAAGTCCTAAAAGCAGATGGAGCTACTGAACAAATCACCGTCCCTTACTACCTACATAATTATCTTGACTGTCAATGTTATTCCGTGGGAAACAAGCCGTTGGCCTATCTTATAGTAAGTGGTTCCTTATCGTTGCCTACTAACATCTGCATTATCAGAGGCATGGCAGTTGTTTTGCGATTATTGATCCCCCTTAATAACATAGTTGAAATGCCTTATATGCCTGTAATAACACCGACACACTCAAACGTTTCAAATCAAAATACCGTACTTTGATTTGATTGATTTTGATTTAAAATCAAAACAGTAACGCTGAGAAATAGGTTAAGAAATTGGCTCGGCTACTTTCAACCTTATCACTAAGGGCATAAGGGTGAAAAATGGGTGCGTAAGTGTGAAGTCCGGACATTAACCAATACAGGTACTACCTGGTTCACTGACGATCTAGCTAGCATTAGAAACATTTTTTTCACCTTTCTACGGAATCTCAGATAAGGAAATTATCTTAGTCTGCGCGCAATCCTATCAACCTTATCTATTAATCTTCAAGATTATCGGAGATAAGTGTTAACTAGGTACTTATCGGGTAAGATGCAATGAGAAGAGAAGGAAAAAATGACAGATATTCGTCATAAGTTCCTGTCCTGCCCAACTGTGTATGGCAGGAATGTAAGGCAAGAAGTGGAGAGAAGAGATAGTGTACCTGCGTGCGTATGCGCATTGCGCATGCACTTGATCACTATAATAATATGTCCTGCGTCGATGGCTTGTTTTCGTTGAACATAGTCACCACATCCTAAGACGACCAATAGAACTATTTATTATAATTTACAGGAAACAGGAAAAGCTCTAAATAAAGATGGAAAAGTAGATTCATCCCTCATCGAATCAATCAGGATGGGGACAACTGTGGCCACTAACGCGTTGCTCGAGAGGAAGGGCGCTAAGATGGCGCTGATCATCAACAAGGGATTCAAGGATCTGCTGTATATTGGGAACCAGGCTAGACCGCATATATTTGAGCTGGTAAGAAAAGAGTTCATATTAAAAAAAAATACAAGCCCATTACTGTTCCGCTGCTGCTTCAGGTTTCCTCATAATGCCTGCCGGGGCTGCGGGACTGTTCGAAAGAGATACCGTGGCCCCAGAACATAAAGGGCGAGGAAGGAACATGGCTGGGTTTTAGTCAGTAAAAGTCTGACACTCCTTCCCGCTCCGCCCAGAGTGGGAGAAGTCATTTGATAATTTCGCATCCGAAAAATAAAATTGCTCATAATGCTTAATCCTATGATATATGTTTAGAGATTTAAAGACATGCATGGCATGGCTCGCATCCTGCCTTTCAAACATAGAAAGGCAATATCCAGTCAAGTTTCATTTCCTCTCAGCACATCATATAACCATAAAATATCAACAATTTTCCACAGGATATAAAACGCCCAGGAGTCCTTTATTCCGAAGTAATCGAAGTAGACTGTCGAGTTATTCCAGCGTTAGAAGACCGCTGTCAAATGGACAAGACCGGCAAAAACTGGACAGAAGTCGTCGGCACCACTGGAGAGAAGATGCTAGTTATCAAAGACTTGAATGAAGAAGATGTGAAGAAAGATCTTCTTGCTTTGAAGAAGAAAGGGATAGAGAGTGTGGCGGTCGTGTTAGCTCATAGTTACACATACCATGATCATGAGGTCAGGATTGGGAAGATAGCTGATGAAATAGGTGAGATTTTGAAGTCTTGAATCCACGTGATGCTATAGATTACTGAAGCTCAAGGCCTGAATGTCGGTCGCGCGTACGAGTACGAGTATACATTGTGTTCTATATGGCACCATACTGCGACGTTGACGTCGGAGGCGCGTATTGGCCACTGTTTTCTCGCTGAAGTACGCGACCGACAGTCAGCGTCACAGGAATTCAGGCCTAAGAAGTCTGTACTCTGATGCAGTATTTAGTGATGGTTTTTTTTCTTAAATGATACATGCTGAGAGCCTTTCCTTTCCTATGAGACCTTTCGTACAGGACAAATATCGTTGGTCGTATTTTTTTGGTTGTTAGTTTATCCATTTTGTTTTGTCCTGTGCAAGAAAAATCGATATTTTTGTCTTTCTTTCCTTTTTTTGATACAATCTTGCAGAGGCCTAAATCTAACACTTAGCACACAGCGACATCTAGTGCCACACTAAGCAACGAGACTTACGTCGTGGTCACTAGATAGTTGATTTACTACATAGATACTATTTTTTTTGTTTATCATATCCATGACTCAGAAACAAATTTTCATGCTCATCATACAAACATTTGCTCCTACCGGGATTACTCGGGCCCCTAAGAATAAGGCAGCCTCACTACCGCTGCGCCATTCGGGTCGCCAAAAAGCACTGGACTGCGTTTGGTATTGGACTAGATTTGACTTGTCTTAGCGCTTTCTATTACGGCAGGGCTCAAAACTTGGTTGGCTGCATTTTTATTCACTTTGTTACAAATTTGGATTGTCACGCAAACTTGAAGAAAATACAATTCATATTCTCTTTCTGTCCCTCCAGGGTTCAAACAGGTATCCCTTTCGCACGCAATAACCTCAATGGTCCGCATGGTTCCCCGCGGCTTCACGGCCTCAGCTGACGCGTACCTCACTCCTCACATCCGGGAGTACGTCAGAGGATTTGCTGATGGATTCTCTGGGGGTCTGAAAGACGCTAATGTGCTGTTCATGCAGTCTGACGGTGGTCTTACTCCTATGAATATGTAAGTGATTCTTAGGATTCTAGAAGGTTCTGCTTTTTTCTTTATTTCTCAAGATATGGCTATCTTACTGGACTTGTGACTTAAGTCACCCCCCCTCTCATCCTAGACTTGATTGTTGTAGGACATGGGAAACATGGTATCCTAGTACTTAATGTCAAAAGTAGTAAAATAACATGATGCGTAACTACACTCGGTTCCAAATATAACGGGTAACAGTCACATAAACCCGAATATCTCCCGAACTACGTCATCATCATCATCAGCCTATGATGTTCCCACTGCTGGGACACGGCCTTCTCTCAATGAGAGGGACAACGGCAAAAAAAAACAATCATAAAAAAAAATATCTTAAGAAAAATATGACTACTTTCGTTTTTTTGTTAATTTAGAGATTAATATTGTGGGTGCAACTAAGTTTTATTTTATTTTTTATCTCTATAATTAAATTCTCAATCGAACAGTCTTCGTTTCATTAGAATGGCATACGTAGTTCGGGAGATATTCGGGTTTATGTGACTGACCCGTTATTTTTGGAACCGAGTGTAGTTCTCTTCAAAGTAAGCTAAAGGCTTCTTTTAGACAGCAGAATTAATCACCCATCCAAGAAAAGTACGAAAAGCGCACCAAGATAGAGTATTTTAGCGTGAGACACGAATGCGTATGGTAAAAGTACGCATAATAATTAAAGTAGTTTTGAAGTCATAGAATGGTCACCTATCTAAATACCTAGATACGTTAAGCTCCAAACGAAGAAAAGTACCAGGATCACATGGCACGCAAAGAGATCTGTTTTTCGCAGTCAGATCAGGGGCTCAAGGCAGCAGGAAACAGAATGGTTTGGTTAATGATGTTGAATTTGATTGTCTTTGTCATCAGGTTCAACGGTTCAAGAGCTATTTTATCGGGACCAGCAGGAGGCGTCGTTGGATATGCCATGACGGCTTTCCAGAAAGAAACTGGTTTACCAGTCATAGGTATGTCAGAAAGCTATTAAGAATATAGTTTGATTACGATGGCTCCGGCCCATCTCGTAACTTGCTCAATAAATGAGGACGATGATTTTAATAAATGCTTTTTCTAGGTTTTGACATGGGCGGCACTTCGACGGACGTGTCAAGATACGCTGGTTCATTGGAACATGTTCACGAAGCAACTACTGCTGGAGTTACTATTCAAGCTCCTCAACTAGGTAACGATTTAGTTCACTGGAATTGATTTGTATACTTAAATCATACTTTATGCAAGTTTAAACTGTATAAGTACCCGTTTTAAGCACATAATGGACGCACTGAGTCGTGTGATATTTGGAGTAGTTAAGTTGAGAATTTACGTTTCGTTGAGACAATAGAAAGATAACAACCAATCTTACCAAGGGAGTCCAAGGGGTACCGTATTACCCAGTACTACCTGGGATGTGGAGGTCAGATAGTTAGTCGCTCCGAGTAAAATACTAGTAATCCAATAAATTTGGGAAAAGACAGCAGAAAACTAAAATTAATGGCATAAAAATGAAAATATCTGCAATATAAGCTCAACTACATTCCTAAAGGCTAAAGTGACAGTTTTGAATATACAATCGATTTTCGACATCTCAACTATACGCCTTAATTACTTCAAAATAAAGACTACACCTAAATCTTTTCCTTTTCCTCAGATATTAATACGGTAGCAGCTGGTGGAGGATCAATGCTGATGTTCCGCTCAGGCCTGTTCGTGGCCGGCCCGGAGTCTGCGGGCGCACAGCCGGGGCCCGCATGCTATAGGAAAGGGGGACCTCTCACTGTGACCGATGCCAACTTATTGCTGGGTAGGTCTTAGCTCTAGATGTTCCGCTCAGGCAGTATGCAGGTGCAGTGCGGGGCCCGCATGCTATAGAAAGGTGAGACCTATTACTGTGACTGATGCAAATTAGTTGCTGGGTAAGTCTTAGCTCTGGATACATGTTTCGCTCAGGCAGTCTGCGGCCGCAGTGCGGGGCCCGCATGCTATAGGAAGGGGGGACTTATCACTGTGACCGATGCCAACTGGTTGCTGGGTAAGTTTTTGCTTTAATTGGTATACAGCGTGAAAACTCACTTAGTTCTTCTGCTTTGTATCGTTGCCTCGGCACTCTACTAAAATTGGCCTATAATATTTTGTTGGGTCAGACCTTCGCCTAATTCCGCCGCGTGTTTGCTGGCAATGGTGCTTCAGGACCACCTGAGTGGGGGATTCAAAACCCTCTAGAAAAGTCGCGGCTGCCTCAAAATTGTGTTATTTTCTGTTACAGGTCGTCTACTGCCCGAATACTTCCCCAAGATCTTCGGTCCGACCGAGGATGAGCCTTTAGACAGAGAGGCAACAGTCACAGCGTTCAAGAAGATGACGAATGAAATTAACAGCTTTTTGAAACAGGATGGTAGCAAAGAGGTTAGTTCAAATTAAAAACAATTAATAAACTGTTACTAGCCAGTGATAAATTGGGTGTTATTTAAATTAAAATTCGAATTGATTTAGATGTTCTTTTTTTTTGTTTTAAGATGACCATGGAAGAAGTAGCAATGGGTTTCATAAACGTTGCCAATGAAGCGATGTGTAGACCAATAAGGTATGTCTTCTTCTTTTTTAGGGTTTTGTCGACAATAATCAGCTGTCTGTATTTGTCTATTTTTAACAGTCTGTAGTAGTTAACAAAAATTTTTACTAACGAAAACGTGTTACAACTCCCTTTTTCTTCCATAGTGCATATGTGAATATTATATTTATTGGCTCGCCTGTGTTATTAATTTATTGTGCCTTTGCATCTTACACCCCTTGACAGAGGATTCACGCAATGCTTAACCAAAGACAAAAGAATATGTCATCGACACCATATACTCAAATGTCGATTGTATCGATACACAGTAGCTTAATAGTTTTTCATTACTGGTCACACAGACCGACCTTGGTAAGCCACCCGAGTGGCTTTTATTATTGACTCACGAGAAATATAAATTCGATACTTCTATTTATTTTCTCGCAGTCAATGGTAAATAACACGACTCGTGATAAAAAACATCTCGGTCCTTGTGTCCCTCGGTCCGCTCAGGATTCTACTATACAATTCGGTATTCTGATTTAAAATCCTTCACTGCTCTCGGGATTGTCTTAGTCCTTCGATTTTTCCCCTTGTTTGCACTTGTTGTATAATTTACAATTAGTGTTGTGTTCTCAGAGCGCTAACGACGGCCCGCGGTCACGACGCGTCGCAGCACGCACTGGCGTGTTTCGGCGGAGCGGGCGGGCAGCACGCCTGCAGTGTGGCGCGACAGCTCGGGATCTCTACTGTGCTCATACACAAGTATGCAGGTCTGTGCAAGCCTAACAGATATTTTACTCCTCTTTTTCTAAGGTTTCGTGGCCCGGGACGAGTTCGGATATTCGGATGCATATTTACCTAAAATACGTTTTTCCCGGCAAAGGGTACAACAGAATGGAAGCAGGTTCTTAAAATGACATTTTTTTCCACAGTATTTCATAAATAATACAGTGTATATTATATACCTGCCTTCTGGGCACTTTTCCTGTTGACAGCGATGTGGACGAATTTTTTGACGCCCTGTAACCTTTTTAATACTTGTACATAAGTATTATTATTTACAGTTATAGTTTGTATACAGTGTAAATAATATATGTGTATAAAATGTAGTATTCATAAGCAAAATTTATATTTAAAATCGGATTACAGTCTCATCTGCCAATGACTAACGTCCGCTGTGACTTGCTGACATCACCGATAATGATCAAAAATATTATTGTTGTTTCCAAATTGTGATTTGCTCGTGATTCCCACTTAAAGGAATATCAACAACTATGTTTGTGTATTTTAAGCTGATATAAAGAAAGTGTTTGAAAGTGATAGTAAATAGTCTTAGCAAAATTTCAAGTTGTAATGCTAACTATACTTTATATGTGGGTACCAAAGTTTATATTTCCCTTTCTCCAGGTATTCTGTCGGCATACGGCATGGCCTTAGCGCATATAGTACAAGAGGAGCAATCCCCCGCGGCCGCGGTGTACAGTCCCAGTCACTTTGAGCAGCTAGACACTCAGTTAGATCTACTGGCTAGTGTGGCCAGGGATAAGTTGAGGAAACAGGTAAGTTTTAACTTCAAACATGGTTATATTCGGAGGCAAATGCAAACGAAAGTATCAGTCAACGAGCGTATGTGACGTGTGTTTTGTCAAGTGTTTTGGCTTTGGCACCTAGTAACGTTGACTCCTTTACAGCGTACTGGCGTGATGTTATATCATGAACTGGTGTAAACAATAGAGAGACATGAGATTTCAGCAATCTCAGTCCATTTGCTCTTATTTATTGAGCTCCGTTACCTATCTCCGAAGTTCTTTATCAGGTCTTCACCAAATTGAAGGGGGACCACTCCGAAAAAACACTCTTTCGTAAACCATCCAAAACGCTTCATGTGTGCCTATAAAGTTTGAAGAGTTCTTTCTATTTGTCCAGGATCCCATCATCAGATCTTGACTTGATGAAAATGAGACCACCTGTGAAGCCATACCCTTTCAAACAAAATAAAAATAATCCAAATCGGTCCAGCCATCTTCGAGTAATCGGCGAACATACATAAAAAAAAAGATTCGGACGAATTGAGAACCTTCTCCTTTCGAAGTCAGTTAATACACAATGGATGGACTGCGTAAAGTTGGAATAGAATAGAATATTATTTTGCAAATATGGGTAATACGTAATAGTTCTTAAGATTACATTTAGCTCAGCCACATTTTACCAATCGGCATGCAAACATTTGAAATGATTAATTTCATTATTATTACACTTATTTTGATCCATTTTAAAGTTTATTATTATAATATTTTTAAATCATCAACTTAATTAAAAACATATGTTACTATTAAAGGGGGGTAGGTTCTTTTCTAGCCATATCTTCATTGATTCTGCTGAGATGATGAGGAATAGAGTAGTATGTACGAAGACATTCTGCGCCGACCACAAATAATTGGGAGAACGTTAGGGGAACAATGATGATTAGTATAATAAACCAGCGAAATAATTGCGAAACCGATTCGCATTTCCAACGATATTAATTTTCAACCGACTTCCAAAAAGAGGAGGTTCTCAATTCCAATGTATTTTTTTACAATTCAACTTGTCAATTCAAGTGATTGTTTTAAATATGAGAGCTTTGATTCATTTGATTTTAGTGAATTTTGACTATTCAGTTGTAAAAAAACCGTTCAGGCTGAGACAAAGCTAAATCAAATTAAAAAAAATAGGCAAATGTCAGGGAACAATATCTATGAATTATCTCGTAAATCACGTAGACTACGTTCGCTCCAACGCTTTTTAGTGACGACCATTGTTACCGCACACTTGTTTTCAACATTCATCCGAGGGGCCTAATACTGCTATTTTAATAAATTCGTCACTCCAACACGATTCCATTCCGATCCCATTGTCATTTTGCCTAAAGTTCGTAATCTGCTAAATTCACAATGGTCGATCATTGGTCGGTCGATGGTCTCGTAATGAAAATTGTGATTTAATGGCATTTTCGTATTGCCATTATTATAAAACCATTAGTACAAATGGTTTTCGAAATCGACTACTAAATGCGAACATTTATTCATGCCAGATTTCATGTACCAGATTAATATTCTATGACATTTATTTCAATGGAGTGTCAGTGGTTGTTCATTGAGAAGTCATAATGACGCCATTATATTAGTAGATTATCGAATGCCATCAGCTGTTGCAGGAGAGAGAAGACAGTGAGGAGGAGGTCATGAACGTTAACAGCAAAAACACGAGCTTAAAACGGGAGCTAGTAGACCTTTATCAGGAATTCTTGAATGTTGTCAATGAACGGGATCAACTGAGGGTGGTCACGGATGGGTTCAATTCTTGTAGCAACTTGTATGAGGAAGCTTTATGTAAAATTAGGGACCTAGAGGATGAATTAATCCATGCAAATGTTAAACTTTTGAATTTAAAAAAGGAAGAGGATCATACTCAGGCTATGAAAACTGGTCATTTGTACAGAGAATTAGTAAATACAAATTGTAACCCTCATTCCATTACAACAATTGACCTAACAGAGGACTCCTTACTAAATCATAACAACATCCATAAAATGAGCCAAAATAAAGTTAAGAAATATGCACGATTCAATAAAATCATTAAAAAATGTAATAAATACAAGAAACAACAGAAACACCAAGTCAAAAATATCCAATTAAGAAAAGAACATGTTTCTCTTGTTAATAAATTAAATAACTATCAGATTAAATTAGAAGATAGTATAAATATTTATGAAATTGACACTCAGCGCTTACAATCAGAAATACAGTCTTTAATAAGTCACTACAGTCTTTATATAATAAATATAAACGCTCAATGATCGCCTATTCTGACAATATCGTAATAGCAGAATCGAGGCCCTGCTGTGGAGTTAAAAATCCATGGATCTAACGCCCTGAGCATTTTTATCGCAGTATGGCGGTTGTCGACTTACAAAAACTTAATATCTTTCCCAGGGCATCCCGGACTCCCAAATCACAACAGAACCATACCTCCACCTGCGTTACGCGGGCACCGACTGCGCGCTCATGGTGTCTCCTGTACAAGAGAAGTCGGACAGAGCTTGTAGACACGGAGACTTTTATGCTGCTTTCGTTCAGAGGTAAGACCAGAGATTATGCTGAAATGGGAGATTCCTATCTCCCTCTTAAAGTGGATGCTTGAGGGTAGTCAGCGAATTTCAAATTCTCTTACGTTTTTTTGCAATTTCCAGTCCAGTGCTAGGTTGGATGTTGATGAAATTATGATTCGCCGCTGTAAGACGTATGTAGTTAAAGAATTATAACCATCAAAATCATCAATACAACTTTCCAAGTTCATAATGTCTAAGAATGAATGAAAGGTCTAAGAATGACTTTGACCTTAAAAAGTTCCCTTCAACATACAACCTCGCATTGGCCTGCAAATCGCAAAAAACGTATGAAAATTGAAATTCGCTGGCTAACCTGGAGCATCAGCCCTAATCTACCCTTTAAAGAGAAGGCAAATGTGCAGTAGCTAACATTGATAAAACCTACGAAGCTGGCATAGGAGCGTCGCCAATGGACATTAGACTGGGGAAACTACCGTCCGCATAGCATTTCAGAGTTCATGTGGGTTGGGTGATGTGGAGTCGAAAGTCACCGCTGAAGGCGAATGCCTTGCAACGAAGTACTCGGTGCCCCTCCAAGAATAAAGTAGAATGTTAGCAAAGATGACGGAGTTTTAGTGGGTGCAAGCCCCACATTACCTCACCGCCCCCCACATTACTTCATCTCCCCCCCCACATTACTTCACCCCCCCACACATTACTTCATCTCCCCCCCACATTACCTTACCGCCCCCCACATTACCTCACCGCCCCCAGGCGTGACTAAAGACATTAGTATCATAAGTTGTCCAATTAAATATGTACCTAAAACCTATTAATCTATAAAACTAACGAATAAAAAATGATCAGCTAAGGATGATGTGGCACGAAAGGAGGTGTCTGATCAAATGACGAATGATAGGGAAGTATGGAAGTAGAAGACATGCTGCGCCAAACCCCAATTAAATTGGGGTAAGAGAATGATGATGAATTTACAACCAACTAAATAAATACAAGGTTAAACTAGCAATTAAATATAAAAATTAAAAAAAAGCAATAATTAGGGCGCTTCTAAATTTTTTTTTTCTTTGTAGATACAAGAAAGAGTTCGGCTTTACGCTCTCCCAGCGTGACATCATCGTTGATGACGTCAGAGTTCGAGGCATTGGTCTGAGTACGGTACCTAAGGAAGTGGCGCCACCCCACGGATTAGGAATAAAACCGGAGCCGGAAAAGGTGAGTTCCTGTCCTGCCTGCCTATTGGTATCAAAATTAAGTATAGAAAACAAGTATGTGTGTAGAAAAAGAACTAAAACTCAGTATTAAAGTGATTCGGCTCAGATTCACGTACATACGAAGAAAGAAAAGTATTTTTCATTACTCATACTCAGAAAGTAGATCTGAAATTGACTGAGCACTGCCTACCTGTAACGACTGTCAAAGATCTACGGATCTAACAGTGTACTGAAGTTCAAAGAACTGAACGCAAACCACAGAACTCGTCCTATTAACTTAACTTATCTCAAAATTCTTTGCAGACGACAAAAGTTTACTTCGAAGGAGGTTATCAGGACACTAAAATCTACTTGCTGGAGAAACTGAAGCCTAGACAGGAGTTGCCCGGTCCTGCTATCATAATGGATGGCCTTTCTACTATCGTTGTTGAGCCAGGTATGTGTAGTTTTACATAAAGAAATGAGAACATAAAAAAAAGAGAAATGATCAGTACTTATTAAGGCTGATGCAGTGATGCTCCAGAGTAGCTCGCGAAATTCTGGAACTAATGGCGCTAGCATAGCTGGTTCCAAGCATCGTCATTGGTTGAAAATCAAGGAATGTCATTTCATATTTAAAAATACCTTGACCTCATTGGTCAGATTGTGACCAGCTATGGTAGCGCCATCTACAATTAGCTTTTAACGGTCTTCCCCATTGCAAAATACGTAAGAAAAATTTGGATTTCGCGGGCGGGAATGAGGAATTCTGGAAGAGTAGCCGGTGACTGAAAACTTTTGTGGTTGGTTGTTCTGGTACGGTAAGTGATGCAGAGGAATGAGGAAAACGTCGTGAGGAAAGTTTTAAGCATGACTGGATAGCAATAAGAGTCGAGGAAGACCAAAGAAACGATGGATGGACTATGTGAAGAATGATTTGGCTAGAAGGTAGGTGAGTGCTGAGATGACGAGTAATAGAGAAATATGGAAGAAGGAGACATGCTTTACCGACCTCAAATAAATTGGGATAAGAACACGAGAATGATGATGATGAACTAATCTACTGAAAGCCGAATGTATGTGTGTGTCAGGGACGGGTTTTGCTTTTGTCATTCAGAAAATACTGTCGCATGGAATGTACCGATCTGAACAAGTGTGTGGCACGCCTTATTACTCTCTTGTGATACGCCATTTGCCATCAACCGGTGTGCTACGAAGGATTCTTGTTGGAACAATCATATTTTTTTTGTGAAAGTTTCGCTGTCTGTCACTTTTTTCCGTCTCGGTGGAAATGATTACTTAAACCTCCACATGGGCGAGGCCGCGGGTGAAAGTTATGGGCCGCGGCAGCTGAGTGCAAGTGTCTGAAAATAAAATACATATAAAAGATTTAGATTCTGACAAACCTATCCGAGACGGAAAACAAAAATTTTTCGACCTCGTTTCGAGTACGAGCGAAAATTTTACTACATTTGAGGTCGGTGCTAAAATTTTCGTTTTCCTTGTACGAATTGACAACCGAAAATTTAACACAACCGAGGTAGGGTGCAAAAAATTCGAGCTGTTTTCATGGAACTGAAGGTGCACCCTCCTGAAAATTATCCCTCCGGCGCCCGTGGTAAAAGCTAAGCATTTAAAATAACGTATCTTTCACAGACTGCCGCGCTGAAATAACAGAGTTAGGCGATATCCGCATCGTAATAGGCACTGGTAAACCGAAGCGCATCACAACGGAACTGGACTCCATTCAGCTGAGCATCTTCAGCCATCGGTTCATGTCTATTGCGGAGCAGATGGGCAGGTGAGACATAGACGACGCCTACATCATCATTTCAGCCGAAAGACGTCCACTGCTGGACATAGGCCTCCCCTATTGTATTGTACAACAGGCTGGTGTCCGCAACTCCACGTCAAAGCTCGTATTTTGCGTATGGGCTATTATAATAACTAAGAAAGAACTTAAACATGTTAATCTAGTATTTATTGATATTTACATTGAAAGGGTGTTACTCAAACTATCCCAACCTCGCCCACAGGGTGCTCCAACGCACATCGATATCAGTGAACATAAAGGAGCGCCTCGACTTCTCGTGCGCGCTGTTCGGTGCGGACGGCGGGCTAGTCTCCAACGCGCCGCACATACCTGTACACCTGGGGGCCATGCAGGAGACTGTGCAGTACCAGGTCAACCAAACTTGTATTTTTAAGCTACATCTGTTCATACACGAAATCAAGATATCGAAAAAAAAAAGCAGCTGTTCCCTACAATATGTTAGCATATCTCGTCAAAATGTATAAAACAGCGAATGTTTTCTTCGCAATTCAGGGTTTGGTCATATTATATTAAAAGTTGTTCATAATGTGTGTGTACAATGACCCCTTAAAAGATTTCGTGTATGAACAGATACAACTCAAATACATTTTATTTTTAAAAACTAGTTTTTACCCGCGACTTCGTCCCGTCTATCCTGCAGAAGACGGTACATTTCCTGGTAGATATATATTTGTCGCATCGTGGGTGGCCGAGATGCGAAGTATCGGGTCTTCTTTACAATCCGACATAGTTTCAAATAGATGTGGGCATTGACGCGGGCACTCGAACGAAAGATAATTTAAATTAGAATAACTTCATTCAACCAACGGTTTTACAATACGAGAAACAAACACGTGCGTTGGTACTGAGCGTCTGCCAAGGCTGTCGGAGCTCGACCGTCGCAACACTCCGTCTCTTCTACAGCCTTCACTGCATCCCCTCTACCGACGATCGTGTCCAAGCGGTAGGCGCTTATGTTTCCGGTATTGTTAGTTCAGAATACTAATTGATAGATGGCGCTGCTAGTTGCACTATGGCGCCTTCAATCCACGACATATTTATTATTTATTATACAATATTTAAAAGCTCAACGTACAGAGGCGAACTTAATGCCATGGAGTTTTTTTACCAGTCGATCTTTGGGTGATTTATCTATGAAAATTGGAGAGTAATTTAATATTATAAACTGTGTTTCTATAATATTGAGTATGTATTTGGGGATATGAAGAACAGGATGTAAAGCTCTTCATCCCCCATAGGAAAGGGAGGATCCTCCGACCAGACGGGGGTTATGTCTGGTGGACTACTGCCCGACGGTTGTTCTCGTATATGCTCTTAAGTTGCGGAGAATGTTGCTTGCGCGATGTAGGAATTCTGACGTATTTAGCTTGTTAGTTCATCACCTTTGTCATAGATGACGCTGCAGTACTTTTTGTTCAATGTAGCTGAAGTATTTTTGTAGTGCCGCTACATGTATGTATATTTTTTAATTTGTAGAACCATTTAAATTGCAATGTCTAGGAACCTAACAGATTGTCAACATCTTCAAAATACTGTACACTTAGTTCGTAACAAAGAATTTGAATTTTCTTCTCCTAGATGAAAATTCGCGGCGGCTCAATCCAGTCCAACCAGATCCTGTTAGCGAACCATCCGAAGGCGGGCGGTTCTCATCTACCCGACTTTACTGTCATCACACCTGTGTTCTGGAAGTAAGTCTACAGTTTTTAAAACTAATTTAAATTGTGTATATGCATCGAAATCAAAATATTTTAGTTCACATAAGCCTACAAGAGCACTTAGGGCTTTCGCAGACTTGAGTCACGACAGTTTTGAGACAGACTATTGCTAAAGGGAATGTCACCGTAAAATTGTCAAACACGTTATATTACAATATAACGTGTTTTTTCTCGCGATATTGTAATGTCTCGAATTATTGTCAACTGAACATACGGAAGTATCGCTGCCCCCATAATCGGGACTTAGGGTACCCCCCGTTAGGTTAGTTAGGTTCCTTTAAACCCTGCACTCGGAAATACTACGCTTTTTAGGGGGAATATAAAGTGTTTTAAGGTTATGTTATATTAATCGGTATTTCTCAGGAATGGTGCATTATCTTTTCATGAGAGTTGTGCCACTGGGCAAGGGGGACCCCTCCTTCCCTCCACACCGCGTAAGTTGACTACCATCGCATGGATTTCACGAAAAATAATGCGTTTTGTTGTAAGCAGTATGTTCATTTGACAATAATTCGAGACTTTACAATATCGCTAGAGATATTACAATATAACGTATTTGACAATTTTACGGTGATAGGAATAAGGCTAGGCGTATGCGGGGACGCAGGCGACGCAGATCCTCGCGGCGCAGGGCAGAGCAGATTTTGTAATGCATGAAAGTATCGAGTGCTCCTTACGTTGCGGTGCGGGCACATGCGACGCAGATAATTATGTGTCTGTCCTGCTCTGCGCCTCGTTGTAGTGTCGGCATAGATTTCTGCGAGTCGCGACGTGTTTTTTACGTTAAAATACATCATTTTGTTGCAATGACAGAACATTTAATAGAATTAGTTCGGATGTGTTGTGTGATGTGTTTGACTCTGAACTCATTTTCAACTCGAACATGTATATTCTTTGTACCAGCTAGAACGAAACTGCGAGCGTATGTTAACTGCATCACAGTATACGTTCATGGACTATGTCTGTCTCGCCTGCCCTGCGCTGCTAAATCTGTACTGTGCTGCGCTGCGTCTCAGCATACGCCTAGCCTAAATAGTCTGTCTCGCTCGCACAGTAGGGCAAAAATAGTCTGTCTTAAAACTCGTGACTGGAGTCTGCGAAAGCCCTTACAAAACGTCGACAAAAAAGGTCCACGGTTCGGGTTGGTCATATCTTATGGAAAACCGGCAAGAAACTCATGGCGACTTCAAAGTAAAAAAAAAACCTGTTATAGTGTTTTTTTCTGGAAATCAGTTTTTTTTTCAAAAATGTTTTTGGCCGAAAGCGCTACTGTTGAGTATGAGGTTTTGAGTTGGATTCCCAGGTCGCATTAAGGACCAATTGACCACAACAATCGGTCAATATTCGGTCTGCTGCCTTACGTTCTTAGTAACAGAAACGCGCGGGAGCAGCGCGATTCTATTTCCTGGCGGTTGGGTCGCCGTAACCGCGCGGCTTGATTAACCGCACGGTTATGTCTGAACGATTACTTAATAACTCATACAAATAAGACTCGCGCGATTTCCATGCGATTCTGAAATCGCGTGGTTCCCGCCGTGTCTGAACTAGGCCTTAGTGTTTCGGGTTCGAATTCCGGTAAGAGCAAATGTTTTTGTGATGAGCATGGACATTTGTTTCCGCGTCATGGATGTTTATATGTATAATAAGTATGTATTTACAAACAAAAACTATAAAACTAGTATATCAGATATCCGGTGTCCATGACACAATATGCCTCGTCGTTTAGCATGGCACTAGATGGCGCTGTGTGTAATGTCCATCTTTATTTATTTATTTTAAATCCATTTTATTTTTTTGGTGAAGGAGAATAAATCGCCTCATGAATCAGTGGATACATTTCACCTTAGATACTAAAAACATTCCTGTTACCAGGTCCCAACCCCGACCAGTATTCTACGTAGCCTCTCGCGGCCACCACGCAGACATCGGAGGGCTCACCCCGGGCTCCATGCCGCCGCACTCCGTCAGCCTCGCGCAGGAGGGAGCCGCCTTCAAGTCCTTTGTGTTAGTGCAGGAGGGAGTCTTCAACGAGGACCTGGTCACTGCTGGTATGTGGACCCTCAACAGATATAGGAGCTAGTAAAGCCATAACAGACTGCGGGTCTGTGGACGGTGAGCTATGGGCTAGCTTACCGTCCGTCCGTCTTATAACGATAGACCGTGTCGACCAGACCAGAGTGTTCAGGCGCGCCTCAAAGAGATGTCACCATAATGAAGGAGAAGCTTGCCGGGGCTGCGGGACAGTTCGAAAGAGATACCGCGGCCCCGGAACGTAAAGGGCGAGGAAGGAACATGGATGGATTTCAGTCAGTAAAAGTCTGACACTCCCTCTAGCTCCGCCCAGAGTGGGAGAAGTCATTTGATGATTTGCCAGCCGAATAGAAAGTAAAAGGGTGTAAACAGACTCATCACGTAGCCATCAACCAAGCATTCTGTACATCAAACTAAGTAACTTTACGCAATAGTAGTTTATATAAAAAAAATCATAAACCCTCTCTAATGCGTTCAAAAACCATAGGAAATGACCAGCATTACCAACCAGCTGAAATAAACGGAACTGTAATGAACTCATAACCTACTGAAAACAGCAGGTTATGAGTTTAAATTTGGAACAGGTGTCAAATTCAAGTGAGTGTGCTATTCTAGTACCTACCTACATTAAATCAGATATCGATACGAAACCCCAATTCATTATGATTTTAATTATAAATCGCACGACATTTTGATCTCGAGTGACACAAGAATAGTGACTTTGTTCGTTTGCTTATGATTAAAAAAAAAAATGACAGATATCCGAAACGCCGCCATTTCGAGCCGTCATTTGTTCGTTAGCTTTTTATTTCCAGTTACGAGTAGACAAATTTTCTGATAAGTTCTTTATTGAAAGTTAGAAAAAAGTTCAAATGACGGCTCGAAATGGCGGCGTTTCGGATATCTGTAATTTTTTTTTAAATCATAAGCAAACGAACAAAGTCACTATTCTTGTGTCACTCGAGATCAAAATGTCGTGCGATTTATAATTAAAATCATACTGAATTGGGGTTTCGTATCGATATCTGATTTAATGTAGGTAGGTACTAGAATAGCACACTCACTTGTATTTGACACCTGTTCCAAATTTAAACTCATAACCTACTGTTTTCAGTAGGTTATGAGTTCATTACAGTTCCGTTTATTTCAGCTGGTTGGTAATGCTGGTCATTTCCTATGGTTTTTGAACGCATTAGAGAGGGTTTACGATATTTGGGTAGATAAAAAATATTGCTGGGAATTATTGCAAGTTGTTTTGAAGTGATATCTTCTTGTGGGAGGGTAAACCACTTCGTTACGTAACGCGTTACGTCGGCAGCTGTGCGGTTAGTTATCACTTCTGTCGGGCGATAAGAGACGCACACGTTTTTCAAAAACATGTATTGTAATGTGAGATTTTTACTTTAAACTTTTATGATTTTAAGATACAGGTAATATTTTCAGTGTGCAATATGTGTTAAGGGATTTTATTTTATTTTAGTTTATTTCTTAGGTCTACCAACAATTGTTTACACTAATTTACAAACACAGATAAAACATGCATTTAAACTTTTCAAAGTGTAACATTATTACTTAAAGGTAAACACCACATGGACAAAAAAAAGAAAAATAATTATAATATCTTAAGCTACATAATGTGCAATGGGATCGGCGGAGCATGCGTTTTTCATACAAACGTAATACCAAAATAATATACAGAGAGGCAGAAATATTTTTTGTGTAGGGTTACTTAGTTAGATGTACAGAACGCTAGGTTGACGGCTTTGAGAATGGTTTGTATAAAGGTTGCATAAAGATAGCAATACAGAGTGAAATTGAATAGATGCGACAAATTTAAATATACAATAATACGTGTTGTCAAGAAAATGTATAAAATATCAAATGTAAAATTAAAAAAATAATTGATCAGTGTTACGAAAACCGTTAAAATAATTAAAAGTATCAAAAAATCTCGTCCGACTCATCGCAGTGCTCAATATAGCGGTCATTTACCTAATTTTGCCTTATTTTTTCTTATTTATTTTGTATATTACTGGAATACCGATAATTCGTACTTAAATAAAGATAATAACATCAATGGACCTTTTGAAAACGATAATCGCGTAATTTTTTTTAACGATTTAGATTGTAGAAAAAACAGTTTATAATAACTATGTTACTGTAACTGAAGCTCCAATTTCATTTTGTCGCATTAATTAAAATTCACCCTGTATAATGTTGTAACTTCATTACAGAACTGATGAAACCAGGCAAGGTACCCGGATGTTCCGGCACAAGAAACTTGGCTGATAACTTGTCCGATTTGAAAGCACAGGTCGCTGCTAATCAAAGGGTAAGTTTCTGTTTTCTTACTTTAGACGAACCGAATGGCGCAGCGGTAGTAAGGCTGCCTTACGTTCTTAGGGTGCCGGGTTCGAATCCCAGTAGGAGCAAATGTTTGTGTGAATGAGCATGGACATTTGTTTCGACCCTAAGAACGTAAGGCAGCGTCACTACCACTAAGCCAATCGGGTCGTCAAAATGATTATTGAATACTGTTGTTTTTTTTACTCAGATAATATTATCACATATTAACTAGTCGTATTTTATACCAACGAAGTTAGCTGGTTTTCGAATTGTCTGTTTTGCAAAAACGGGGAATATTTATTCCTTTTTTTTTATGTGACGCAGACGAAGTTGCGTGGGTCAGCTAGTTAGCAAAGAACTGAGACTAATCAATTATTCATAATATTTATTTAACTTTGGCCCATACATTATTTAATCTGACAGTCTAACATACATTAAATATATTACATTACATGTACATATATATATTTTTAAATGCATCATCATCATCATCATCATCAGCCTATAATGTTCCCACTGCTGGGACACGGCCTCCTCTCAATGAGAGGGAATGGGCTATAATCTACCACGCGGGCCCAGTGCGGATTGGTAGATGTCACATGTCTTCGAATTTTTGGTTCTAGGACATGCCGGTTTCCTCACGATGTTTTCCTTCACCGTTTTGATATAAGATAAGATAAGATAAGATAATTTTATTTGCATAAAACATGGTATACAAGGTGTTATTCCAAAAAAAAGTAGTAGATCGGACATGTTTTGCTTAATGCTAAAGCATGCAAACTTACTTACTAAAGATACATTATGATGATGAATTCGTATTAAAAAAATCATTAATGCTATAAAAATTATTATTATTAAGCCATTTATATAATTCGATTTTAAATAATTTACAATTTAATGTTTTAAACATTTTCAGTAATTTATTATAGAGACGTACACACATAGCCAGACAGTTTTTATTATATTTCGCTGATAGGCAGCACATCCAGCACAAGTCTGAGAGCAGCGGTGATGAAATAAATTACACAAAGTAATGCGCCTGTCTGGGTTCGAACCCACGACTTACTGTTCGTAAGTCGGGGCCGCCACCACTGGGCCACCGCTGCAAATTAAATGCAATAAACATAAAATTCGTGTTAATTTATAAAACTTAAAAAACCATGTTAGTAACACTTCACTTCAGCACGAGGTGTGCTTATTTATTTATTAAATATCTGTGTCCGGCTGACATTTATAGATCTTTATAAAACTGCCCGAAAAATTGACAAACAGTCTTACCAAGGGGTATCGTATTACCCAGTACTAAATTGGTTGGATCAGCTAAGTCGCTCTATGTAAAATACGTATTCAGCTGCATCCGGTTAGACTGGACCCGACCCCAACATAGTTTGGAAAAGGCTAGGCAGATCATTATTCTCTTGATTCGATAAGTAATATTTATAAAATGACAAAAACATTGCCGTCAATAATGGCCCAGATCCACAACCTTTTTTTTCAGCTTTTCAGCAAAATGCGGCTTTATTTGAAACATTGCTCATAAAAACATTTGAGTTTGAAAACTTAATCTGCTTTAATACTTGCTTAAAATATAAAATCAATACCAGTAAAAAAAAAACGTTTTTGGGTAAACATCTTTTTTGTAACACTTATTACCATTTATAATACTAACACAAAGCAGATGTAGAATAGTCTAAACCATAGAAATATTAAAAAACAGGTCTAAACATTTTAATGCGATCGACTTAAAATAGATTTGCAAACAAACAAGGCAGTGAAACTAATGCTCTCATGTCTTGGAAACATCGCACATTTTTTCCAAAATCATATATAGGTATTGCCAAAACAATTTATAAAAGATGGCGACTACAATATGAGAATATAAACATTAACGACCATCGGCCACATCAACCATTTCATACATTCGTTCACCCCTGGCAAAGTAAACGCAGCCATCGAGAGAGACGTAATTCTTCTCGACCTCTTCTTCTTCTTCTTCTTCTGATAGGACGTTATAGATCATCACAGTAAAGATGTAGATGTTCCACATTCCATAAACCCCAGTGTAAAACGCTGAAGTGTATTCAAGCCCAATGTTGTTACCCCACGTCCACTGGAATTCAACAACTTGACCGAGAATTATACGAATCACAGTTAATGTAGCACAAATCACGGTAGCCAACATACATAGGTTGTGATAGAGAACGCCTATATAATTCTCTAAACAAGTAGAGAGAGGGATATTGATGTACACTCGAAATAAAATCATATGGCTCAAGAATAGCAAATAACCTACAGCCAAAATACTAAACGTCGTAGTCAAGTAAATCTGTGTCTCTTTACAAAATAAATAGTAAAAAGGGCTGATTAGTTTAACACCTCTCATGCACATATCATAAATTAATAGACACACACATCCCATTACAACTACGATCAAATGTTTACAATATCGTTTCGCTGCGCTCCGAGGTGGCGCATGCTGAATCGTGTTGAGCTCACCAGCGTAAATAATCCAAAATGAAAACAATGTAGCATAGAATAAGTCTTGACGTATATGTTCCAGTAATGACATAAACGGAATGTCTAAAAACAAAGTCAAGAACTCAACCGGCATATTCAAAAGGCAAAGAGCTGACCCTAAGCACAAGAACATTTTATCTAATGATGGACTATAGCTGTTAGGGGTCCGCTTTATATTGTGTATAGTTCTCCAAAACCAAACAAGTACAACAATATTGCAAGCGAAAAATACAGTTTTGAAAGACAAACAAACTTTGATAAAACCTCCATTTTGGTTGATCACAGTCAACCACATGTCTTGTATGTGCCCTATGTGTGAATTCGTTTTCGGTGTGTCAACTGGGAGTCTTACATTGAGTAAATAGTAGTCATGGAACAAAGAACCAAGTTCAAACAAAGGAAATGCTGAACAGTTGTACAGATATTCTTCACTTTTCACATCAATATCACAGTCTAGATGACGTTGTTCAACAGATTGTGTGTAGAACGTCCATTTGTCCTCGGGATCGCCTTTATTCCGATACGCCAGCCGAGCGTCGATTGTTATTGTGCTGCGTGACTGCACCTCGACCTGCGAGTGGTATTTAATATCCACCTGCAGTACTCCGATCAGTTTCTGTTGCCATCGCGAATACTCCAGAAGCTGGCTCTCTCGCGGAACCGGCATTTGAAAAGCGAAAACTATGTCCGTCTCCGACAAATTCTGATGCGTTTCTCCAAGGTCGACGGTCTTGCAAGAACCCTTCCCACGGTTGTAATACCACTTCGTTGTGTCATTTTCTGAAGTGGAAACATCTCGACACACGGTAGCGAGAATATTTTGAGCGTTTGCAGGCATGGGTGCGACCAACCCACCGATCAAGAAACATGTTAGCTGACATAACAAAAGGAAAATTGTTAAAATTACGAGTTTGCGCACAGTTGTTTTTTTAACAGGAGGAGGGGTGCGAGCACGCATACAAGTTGTCATGTTTCAGATGTTTAACACACGGATCACGTTTAAAAGTTTAACCAATCAACACGAGTATCCACCAACTGTAAGTTACACAGTGTTTTCGTGCACTCACTAAAAATAGGTATTTGATAATATTAGGCGTGTTTGTTTCTCCGCGAACTGTAGGTATATGAGTCAGCGGGACGCACTCTACGTGAATAGTCTGCTCATGGTAGATAAGATTAGATTGAGCTTCTAAATGTTGTCAGGTGAAATTTTTCCTCCACTAAAAGTTACTTTTAACAAGTTAAATAAAACCGACTTCAGAGAAAACAAAAAAGTGAAAAATAACTTCAGAAAAAACGCTTCAGAAGTCTGTGACCTTTGTTTGATTGATTTAGTTTTTTTGTCACCGACTTCTGAAGCGTTTTTTCTGAAGTTATTTTTCACTTTTTTGTTTTCTCTGAAGTCGGTTTTATTTTTTGTAAAAAAGTTTTTATTTTTCGCTTTTTAGTGGTTCACTTGTGCTTACCCCTTCAAAGCGTACCGGCGTGATTTTAAATTATGAACTGATGTAAACAATAGACAGATATGAGATTTCGGCAATCCCAGTACATTTGCTATCATTTATTGAGGAGTTCCGTTGCATATCTCCGAAGTTCTTCATCAGATCTTCATCAAATTGAAATGGGATCACTTTGAGAAAGTACACTTCCTAAAACTACCCAAATCCCTTCTAGTGTGCCTATAAAATGTGAAGAGTTCTCTCTATTTCTCCAGAATCCCATCATCAGATACTGATTTGATGATTATGAGACCACACAGGAAGCACCAGCTTTCAAATAAAAAAAGAACCATCATGAAAATCGGTCAAAAATTGACTGAGAATACATACAGTCGAACATAGACTTACTTCTGTCGGTTTTATTTTTTGCAAAAAAGTTTTTTTATTTTTCAATTCTTTTTATTAGTTGTAATATCCTATACAAATATTTGCTATGCATTTATTTTACATTGTCATTATTAACAATATTTTTCATGGTAATAGGCTTATCCCCAATAAAATGGAACTTAACATACCTAACTGTCGAAATATGGGTATACTGTACACATCTGCGTACCCTCTCAGAGCATACAGGCGTGATGTTATGTTATGATGTTGTGTAAACAATAAACATCCAAGCGATTGCAGCAATCACGGCAGATTTGCTGTCTATTATTGAAGAGTTCCGTTCCATATCTCCGAAGTTCGTGATCAGATCATGACAATATTTCTATGGGACCAACTTGGAAGTATACCCTTTCAAACAAAAAAAGAATTTTTCAAATCGGTTCAGGCGTCTTCGAGTAATCGGTGAACATACATAAAAAAAAATAAATACATACAGTCGAATAGAGAACCTCCTCCTTTTTGGAAGTCGGTTAAAAAATAAAGAAAATCGGCCAACGGAAGCTTTTTTCCCGCTTGCAACATTTCTCATTACTGCTCCGAGTCCGCTCTTATTGGTCATAGCGTGATGTTATATAGCCTATAAAAATATTTTTTCAATTCGAGCCCGTAGTTCCTGAGATTAGCGCGTTCAACCAAGCAAACAAACAAACTTTTCTGCTTTATAATATTAGTATAGATAGTATGTAGTATAGTATAGATTTATTCTATAGATTTTCTATTTGGTACCAAATCATCCAACAAGTTGAACAACTATTACAGCTAAACTAATAAAGTTATCTTAAGGGGGAAGCGTCAGGGTAGGTAGCTCGCGAAATTCAAATTTTCTTATGTTTTTTTGCAATTTGCAGGCCAGTGGTAGGTCGTATGAAGTTAAAAATATCGTTCGCGATTGTAAAACGTATCTAATTACAGAATTATAATCATCAATACAACCCGCTAAGTTCATAAAAGTCAAGGAACGACGTTGACTTTGAAAAAATCGTTTTTCGACTTATCGAGCTTAGAGAAGCAGAATATAAGCCATATTGATGATTATAATTCTTTAATTATATACGTCTTACAGTCGCGACCGATATTTTCATCAACATACAACTTAGCACTGCCCTGCAAATTACAAAAAACGTAAGAAAATTTGTATTTTGCGGGCTACCTTGGAGCATCAGCCAAGCTTATAAGTAGAGGTATTCAACAGGGCGCAAGGTCCCTTTCTATAAATTTTCTATAAATATTTTTTTTTTCTATAAATTTTGCGGGCTACCTTGGAGCATCAGCCAAGCTTATAAGTAGAGGTATTCAACAGGGCGCAAGGTCCCTTTCTATAAATTTTCTATAAATATTTTTTTTTTCTATAAATTTTGCGGGCTACCTTGGAGCATCAGCCAAGCTTATAAGTAGAGGTATTCAACAGGGCGCAAGGTTCCTTTCTATTAATCTGTCGCGCCCGAATAAATCCCAAAATACACTCTTGGGCTCCCTTAGTGTTGGTATCGAACTACACACGACCAGGGGCCTAATTCTACTATTTTAATAAATTCGTCACTCCAACATTGAACGAATCCATTCTCATCCCATTGTCATTTTGCTTAAAGTTCGTAATCTGCTAAATTCACAATGGTCGGTCAATGGTCTCGTAATAAATTTGTCAAAATAAGATGGCGTGTTGTTGTTGATTTTTTGGGACCTATAGAGTGCATTTTTCTAACCCAAACCTGAATAAAACGATTAAAAGTGGAATGCGGGAGATGTTGTTTCGCATGATTTCGAAGTTTGAAGAAAAACAACAGGAGAAAGACGCTTAGTTCAATCAGAAACATGATTGTTTACGTCTTGTGTTGGATTTCATAAGTTAGACGCTTAGATGTTGATACTTTGTATTGAATACTGTTGTTTTTTTTACTCAGACAATATTATCAAATATTAAATAGTCGTATTTTATACCAACGAACTTAGCTGGTTTTCGAATTGTCTGTATTGCAAAAACGGGGATTATTTATTCCTTTTGTGGGCTTCTTCCCTTTTTATATGACGCAGACGAAGTTGCGTGGGTCAGCTAGTTAGCAAAGAACTGGGACTAATCAATTATTTATAATATTTATTTTAACTTTGGTCCATACATTATTTAATCTGACAGACTAACATGCATTAAATACAGGGTGTATTTCACCTCATCACAAAGCCGTTAACCAAGCATTCTGTATATCAAACTAAGTCAATCAATCAATATCAATCAATAAGCCCTCTATCCTGAACGTTTATCTGTTGCAAAATGTGTGTTTTCCTCATTTAGAGGATATCTCTGAGTTCAGTGTGCCTTTTGGCAAAGGCCTCCTCTAACATTTTCCATTGTGTTCTATCTCTGGCAACTCTTCTCCAGTAAGGGCCCGCTGCAAGCTTCAACTCGTCTTCCCATCTCTTAAGTTGCCTTCCCCGTTTCCTTTTTCCATCCCTAGGATACCAGTCTGTCACAATTTTACTCCATTTTTCCTGAGTACTCCTTAACATGTGGCCTGTCCATCTCCATTTTAGTTGGTCTATCTTCGTAAGTACATCCATAACTCTTGTCTTGGCCCTTATAAAGGTGTTTCGTTTCCTGTCTTGTTTCTTGATGCCCATCATGCTTCTCTCCATCGCTCGTTGACAGCTTTGCAGCATGTCTCTGTGGTGTTTTGAAAGAGACCATGTTTCACATCCATATGTGATGCAAGGTAGAATGCAAGTGTTGTAGACTTTCCGTTTTGTACCAATGCTAAGATCGTTGGCCTTCATGATTTCTTTAAGTGACCAATATTTTCTCCAGCCGTTTGCTACTCGTCTTTTGATTTCTTTGTCCGTTTGATCTTTAAATGAGATGATCTGTCCCAGGTATAAGTACTCCTCCACGTATTCAAGGGGTTCGTTATTTATTGTTATGACTTGTTTTTCTGAGTTGGTCATAAGCTTTGTCTTGGTGATATTCATGGAAAGCCCTATTTTCTCACTTTCCTTGTTTAAGTCTTGAATCATTTTCTCTAGTTTTTCAGGGTTTTCTTCGGCGACAACAATATCATCTGCGAATCTTAGGTGGTTTAATCTTCGTCCATCTACGCTTAAACCCAGTTGGTCCCATTCCATCTTTCGGAATATATTCTCTAACACTGCAGAGAAAAGCTTGGGGGACAGTGGATCTCCTTGCCTGACACCTCTATTTATGTTGAAGGTCTCCCCCAAACATTCTAGTTTTATTCTTGCTTTAGTGTTGGAGTAAATAGTTTTGATGATTTTTATATAATGTGTGGGGATTCCTTGGTTTCCTAGACTTTCCCATATGGCTTTATGGCTAATGCTGTCGAAGGCCTTGGTGTAGTCGATGAAGGCCATATACAGGTGCTTGTTATACTCGTTGTATTTTTCTATAATTTGTTTAATAGTATGTATATGGTCCACTGTGGCAAAGTTTTTTCTAAAGCCCGCCTGTTCTATTGGCTGGTTTTCGTCTAGTTTAGTACTTATGCGGTCTAGGATGATTTTGGAGAAAACCTTATAGACATTGGACATCAAGCTTATTGGTCTATAGTTTCCTATATCTTCTTTTGGTCCTTTCTTGTATATTAATATTATGTGAGATGTTTCCCATTGTTCGGGTATGAGTCCTGATGTCATAACATCGTTGAAGATTTTGGTCAGAATAGGAGCCAGTTCTTCCAGTGTTCCTTTTAGCAACTCATTTGTAACTTTATCAGGACCTGGTGCTTTTTCTGATTTTTGGCTTAGTATTGCTTTTCTCACTTCACTGGGTAAGATTTCAGGTTCTGGGTCAGAAGGGCATGGGTTAGGTCTAAGGATTTCATAATTTCCCTGATTGGTGTTATCTTGGTTGGAGTATAGGTTATAGTAGAATTTTGTAGCTATTTTGTTTATTTCCTTTCGGTTTGTGGTATTACAGTGGCAATTTCTCAGGTTTGGTATCCATGACTTTGACTCTCGTAGTTCTTTAAGAGCTTTTCTTGTTCCTCCAGTAGATAAGATATGTTTTTCTAATTTTTGTAGCCTCGTGATTTTTCTATCTTTCCTGATGCCTTCCTTGATTTTTTTACTTAAGTTGGTTATCATTTGGATATTCTGTTTCTTCATTTTGCTGTCAAATAGACATTTTCTTTCCTGAATTAATTTTAGTGTTTCATCGCTCAGCATGTATTTGTGCTTTGATGGTTTGCCAGTGTTGAGACCTGTAAGTTGGTTCTGTAGTTTGGTATAGCTTGCCTTTACATCTTTTTTATCAGATTCCAGCAAATCCTTGCTAAGTATTACTAAGGAAGGGGCTGTTACTATGTTGTGTTCTGGATAATGAACCATGCTGGATGTTGTAATATGCTTTCTAGGTTTTTTGGGTGCTATTAGTTTGAGGGATGCTCTTATCATACGATGGTTTGTATTAAAATTTAGTTTTGTTATCACTGATGTGTTTGTGAATAATTTTGGGTGACTGCACATAATATAATCTATCTCGTTTTTGTATTTACCATCTGGGGATATCCATGTCCACTTTTTTTTTTGGTTTTTCTTGAAGATACTATTCAGGACGGTTAAGTTGTGCTCCAGTAAGAATTCAATTAGCCTTTGCCCATTTGTGCTTCTTTTGCCGTGCCCAAATTTTCCGAGTACATATTCATCTTTATTTTGCTTGGTCTCTACTTGAGCATTAAAATCTCCCATAAGAACAATTACATTTTTTGAGTATTTGTATATAATTTGGGATAGGTTGTTGTAGAAGGCAACGTGTTCTGTTTTGACAGCTTGTTCGGTTGGTGCATAAGCTTGTATTATTGTCCATGTTTTTTCATGACTGGGTATTTTAATAAGTAAAATTGCAATTCGATCGGTAACTCCGATGAAGTTCAGTATGTTATTTCTTAGGTGCGCTTTTACCATAAATCCAACTCCTCTTTGTCCCCCAATTTCTCCCTTGTTAAACATTATATAATCTGTATGTTCTTCTATTGCTTCACCAGCTCTTCGCATTTCGCTTATTCCCAGTATGTCCCAGTTGAGTTCATTTAACGCTTCTTCAAGCTCTAGTAGAGATTCATTAGTTCTTAACGTCCTGGTATTTAATGTTGCAATGTGCAGTTTGTTGTTTTTTGTTAGAGGGTAATGGTCTATTTCTCCCGCGGTGACCAGCCGTGGTGGGAGCATTGGTTGTTGATTTTTGTTTTGTTGTTGCTTTGGTTGTAGAATTATTTGTTGTGGTTGACTTAGTTTGTATAGTTGTGGTTCTTCGGTTCCAGTTGGTGTGTTAGTTTTTGCTTGTGATGTTCCCTGGAAAGGATTGTGATCTCTCCCGCAGGTACTGAAATGCATCTTTCTTCTGCATCTTAGGGGTGTTTGTATTCTGCTTGTTAGGGCTTGGAGTTTCAGATCTTTTTCTTTTTTCACTGTCTGTATTTGTATTTAGGTTCTTATTTCTAGGTTTTTCCTGTAGTACTGCTTTTGGCAGATCATGTGTAATGTAGGTGCCTGATTTCATTTTCTTTTTGTTTTTTAAAATCTGGATTTTTTTCCCCAGTGTTGTGGTAGCTAACAAGATTGGTCTGATTTTGGCATCATTGTTCCCTTTTTTTCCCAGTCTCTGAAGTCTATCTATTTCCCCTGTTTCTAGTTTCACCTCTATTTCTTTCAAAGTTGACGTGACGAGAGTAGTTAGGTCTTCATGATTCTCTCCACTTGGCTCTGGGAGCCCATGAATTATTACGTTTTTTCGCTTGCTGTTCGCCTCGAGATTCATTAACTTGTTGTTTAGTTTGTCAACTTCGTTTTTCAAATTTTGATTTTCTTCAATAATCGGTTTTAGTTTTTCATCCACTTTTCGTAATATAACTGCAGTGATATTTTCAGTTAGAACATTTGTTTGTATTTTTAATTGTTCTGTCACTTTCGTAAGGAGCAGTGACATTTCTGGTGACAGCTCGGAAGACATAGGAGAAACGAAACGCAATTTCTTATTGTAGACAGGTTTCCGAACGCACACTTTGTTTTGTAATGTTGGTAGCACTACACTATGACAGTTTTGCTGATTCAAGTGTAACCTCAAAAACTGGATGACTACGATTTTATTTAGAGATTGTATCACTGAATTACTGTTTTTTGTTAATATTTTAATGTTTATCGATGCATACAAGCACAGTATTAATTTGGATCGGCACTGTTTTGAATCACGGATGTTATTTTGCACTGTTTCTATTTTAGTTGTGAGAGCGTTCAGTTGCACTTGTTACGTTTAGTAGCACCGGAACCGGACATATCAAACTAAGTAACTTTACGCAAAAAATATTGCTGGGAAACAACTTTTTTTTTTGAGGTTATAAATCATGTTTTGTGGTATAACTCAATGTAACACACTCAAAACATTGTGCGGATGGATGGATTGAATAGTACGGGGGTCGCAGAGATATTTAAAGTAAAAATCATGCGATAAAAAGTGGTATTTAAAAAAAAGCTTGTCAAAATCTTGCAACTTTGACCCCCAATATCTCCGTAACTAGAAGGTTCCCAGGTATAGTGTAGAACAAAAAAAATATCAGAATGACGAGTAGAATAAGTGCCTTTCGTATTCGTTAAGAGGTGTTTTACACCCTTTATATTACATTACATGTACCTACACATATATATTTTTAAATGCAATAAACATAAAATTCGTGTGAATTTATAAAACTTAAAAAACCATGTTAGTAACACTACACTTCAGCACGAGGTGTGTACTTATTTATATATTAAATATCTGTTTCCGGCTGACATTTATAGATCTTTACAAAACTGCCCGAAAAATTCACAAACAGTCTTACCAAGGGGTATCGTATTACCCAGTACTAAATTGGTAGTGGAGATCAGCTAAGTCGCTCTATGTAAAATACGTATTCAGCTGCATCCGGTTAGACTGGACCCGACCCCAACATAGTTTGGAAAAGGCTAGGCAGATCATTATTCTCTTGATTTGATAAGTAATATTTATAAAATGACAAGAACATTGCCGTCAATAATGGCCCAGAACTGCAACCTCTTTTTCAGCTTTTCTGCAAAATGCGGCTTTATTTGAAACATTGCTCATAAAAACATTTGAGTTTGAAAACTTAATCTGCTTTAATACTTGCTTAAAATATAAAATCAATACCAGTAAAGAAAAACGTTTTTGGGTAAACATCTTTATTGTAACCCTTCTTACCATTTATAATACTAACACAAAGCAGATGTAGAATAGTCTAAACCATAAAAATATTAAAAACAGGTCTAAACATTTTAATGCGATCGACTTAAAATAGATTTGCAAACAAACAAGGTAGTGAAACTAATACTCTCATGTCTTGGAAACACAGCACATTTTTCCAAAATCATAGTAGGTATTGCTAAAACAATTTATACAAGATGGCGACGACAATATGAGAATATAAACATTAACGACCATCGGCCACATCAATCATTTCATACATTCGGTCACCCCTGGCAAAGTAAACGCAGCCATCGAGATTCAATGGATCGTAATTCTTCTCGGCCTCTTCTTCTTCTTCTTCTGATAGGACGTTATAGATCATCACAGTAAAGATGTAGATGTTCCACATTCCATAAACCCCAGTGAAAAACGCTGAAGTGTATTCAAGCCCAATGTTCTTACCCCACGTCCACTGGAATTCAACAACTTGACCGAGAATTATACGAATCACAGTTAATGTAGCACAAATCACGGTAGCCAACATACATAGGTTGTGATAGAGAACGCCTATATAATTCTCTAAACAAGTAGAGAGAGGGATATTGATGTACACTCGAAATAAAATCATATGGCTCAAGAATAGCAAATAACCTACAGCCAAAATACTAAACGTCGTAGTCAAGTAAATCTGTGTCTCTTTACAAAATAAATAGTAGAAAGGGCTGATTAGTTTGACACCTCTCATGCACATATCATAAATTAATAGACACACACATCCCATTACAACTACGATCAAATGCTTACAATATCGTTTCGCTGCGCTCCGAGGTGGCGCATGCTGAATCGTGTTGAGCTCACCAGCGTAAATAATCCAAAATGAAAACAATGTAGCATAGAATAAGTCTTGACGTATATGTTCCAGTAATGACATAAACGGAATGTCTAAAAACAAAGTCAAGAACTCAACCGGCATATTCAAAAGGCAAAGAGCTGACCCTAAGCACAAGAACATTTTATCTAATGATGGACTATAGCTGTTAGGGGTCCGCTTTATATTGTGTATAGTTCTCCAAAACCAAACAAGTACAACAATATTGCAAGCGAAAAATACAGTTTTCAAAGACAACCAAACTTTGATAAAACCTCCATTCTGGTTGATCACAGTCAACCACATGTCTTGTATGTGCCCTATATGTGAATTCACTTTCAGTGAGTCAACTGGGAGTCTTACATTGAGTAAATAGTAGTCATGGAACAAAGAGCCAAGTTCAAACAAAGGAATTGCTGAACAGTTGTACAGATATTCTTCACTTTTCACATCAATATCACAGTCTAGATGACGTTGTTCAACAGATTGTTTGTAGAGCGTCCATTTGTCCTCGGGATCGCCTTTATTCCGATACGCCAGCCGGGCGTCGATTGTTATTGTGCTGCGTGACTGCACCTCGACCTGCGAGTGGTATTTAATAGCCACCTGCAGTACTCCGATCAGTTTCTGTTGCCATCGCGAATACTCCAGAACCTTGCTCTCTCGCGGAACCGGCATTTGAAAAGCGAACACTATGTCGGTCTCCGACAAATTCTGATGCGGTTCTCCAAGGTCGACGGTCTTGCAAGAACCCTTCCCACGGTTGTAATACCACTTCGTTGTGTCATTTTCTGAAGTGGAAACATCTCGACACGCGGTAGCAAGTATATTTTGAGCGTTTGCAGGCATGGGTGCGACCAACCCACCGATCAAGAAACATGTTAGCTGACATAACAAAAGGAAAATTGATAAAATTACGAGGTTTCGCACAGTTGTTTTTTTAACAGGAGGAGGGGTGCGAGCACGCATACAAGTTGTCATGTTTCAGATGTTTAACACACGGATCACGTTTAAAAGTTTAACCAATCAACACGAGTATCCACCAACTGCAAGTTACACAATGTTTTCGTGCACTCACTAAAAATAGGTATTTGATAATATTAGGCGTGTTTGTTTCTCCGCGAACTGTAGGTATATGAGTCAGCGGGACGCACTCTACGTGAATAGTCTGCTCATGGTAGATAAGATTAGATTGAGCTTCTGAATGTTGTCAGGTGAAAATTTTCCTCCTTTAAAAGTTACTTTTAACAAGTTAAAAAAACAAAGAAAATCGGCCAACGGAAGCTTTTTTCCCGCTTGCAACATTTCTTATTACTGCTCCGAGTCCGCTCCTATTGGTCATAGCGTGATGTTATATAGCCTACAGTCTTCCTCGATAAATGGACTATGCAACGCAAAAGATTTTTTCAATTCGAGCCGGTAGTTCCTGAGATTAGCGCGTTCAACCAAACAAACTCTTCTGCTTTATAATATTACTAGCTGGGCCACGCAACTTCGTTGGCGTCACATAAGAGAGAAAAGCTCACAAAGGAAATAAAATTTCCCCCGATTTTGTAACATTTTTCATTGCTGCTCCGCTGCTTTTGGTCATAGCGTGGTGTTATATAGCCTGTAGCCTTCCTCGATAAATGGACTATCCAACATAAAAAAAATTTCAATTCGAGCCCGTAGTTCCTGAGATTAGCGCGTTCAACCAAACAAACAAACTCTTCTGCTTTATAATATTAGTATAGAAGTATAGATAGTATATAGTATAGTATAGATTTATTCTATAGATTTTGTATTTGGTACCAAATCATCCAACAAGTTGAACGACTATTACAGCTATAAAACTAATAAAGTTATCTTAAGGGGGAAGCGTCACTGAGAGTGGCGGTAGGTAGGCTCAAGGCCAAAAATACCGCCCCGGGACCCGATGGCTTGCCTGGCAAAGCCTGGGTCCTGGCCTCGGATGCGGAGGCTCTCGGGCCCCGACTGAAAGGGTTCTTAAGCGCATGTTTGGAGAGAGGCCAGTTCCCGCTTCGTTGGAAGACGGGGAAACTGGTCCTCATCCAGAAGCCGGGGCGCCCTGCGGACTCTCCGTCCGCATTTCGGCCCATTGTGTTGCTCGACGAGGTGGGCAAGCTCTTTGAGAGAGTCATTGCAAACCGCCTCGCCGAGCACCTTGAGGGGATGGGGCCGAATCTTGCGGAGAACCAGTTTGGTTTCCGCAAGGGGCGCTCTACAGTGGACGCCATCATGCGCGTGAGAGCCCTCACGACGGGGGATGCGATATCCCGGGGCGGGGTTGTTTTGGCGGTGTCTCTCGACATCGCCAACGCCTTCAACTCCCTGCCCTGGAGCTGCATCAGGGAGGCACTCCGGTATCACCGGGTGCCGACCTACCTCCGTCGTGTGGTCGGGGACTATTTGACGGACAGGGCCGTCATCTACCCCAGTCGCTGCGGAGATTGGAACCGGCGAGAGATGTCGTGCGGTGTCCCACAGGGATCGGTTCTGGGACCGCCCCTGTGGAACATCGGTTACGACTGGGTGCTGCGTGCGGACCTCCCTAGTGGTGTCAGCGTCGTCTGCTACGCAGACGACACGCTGGTGCTGGCACATGGGAGGTCGCACGAGGCGGCGGCCGACAACATGACACGCGGGGTTGCGATAGTCGTTGAGAGGATCCGGCAACTGGGTCTCGAGGTGGCACTGCACAAGTCCGAGGCCATGTGCTTTCATGGGCCTCGGAATGCGCCATCGTCGGGATCCACACTGACGGTAGGAGGGGTATCCATCGGCGTCGAGTCGACGTTGAAGTACCTAGGACTCGTCCTCGACAGCCGGTGGAACTTCGTGGAGCATTTCCGACGTTTGGCCCCCAGGCTGGAACGGACAGGGGCTGCCTTCAGGCGGCTCCTGCCCAACCTTGGGGGGCCGAACGCCTCCTGCCGCAGGCTCTACGCGGGAGTCGTGCGGTCCATGGCCCTCTACGGGGCCCCAGTGTGGGCGCGTTCCCTGAAGCGGCGTGCCGCTCATCATCTGAACGCGCCCCAAAAAGTGGTGGCCGTAAAGATGGTCCGTGGGTACCGCACGATCTCTCGCGAGGCGGCGGGCCTGCTTGCCGGATTGCCGCCGTGAGATCTGGAGGCGATAGTCCTCGCGCGCCTGCATGAGTGGCGCGCGGAGGTACTACGCCGGGGGGAAACTCCGCTGCCGCGGCAAATTGCCGCTCAGCGGACTGACCTCCGGCGCGATCTCATGGCGACATGGAAAGAGCGACTGTCGCAACCCCGTGCAGGGCACGCCACGATAGTGGCGGTAAGTCCCCTCTTTGAGGAGTGGCTGGAGAGGCGCCACGGCGTCCTCACCTTCCGCCTGACGCAGGTCCTCACCGGACACGGATGTTTCGGGAGGTACCTGCACCGAATCGGGCGGGAGGAATCGCCCGGGTGTCTCCACTGCGAGGATCGACCGGAGGACACGGTGGAGCACACGGTGGAAGTCTGCCCCGCGTGGGCGGAGCTCCGCCGTGTCCTCGTGGCGGCGATCGGCGGCGGCGACCTCTCGCGTCCGGCCCTGCGAAGCAGTCATGCTAGCGAAGGAGGTGGCGGAACGAGAGAGGGAGAGATCCTCTCTTCCCGGCCGCCGCGGGAGACGCAACGGGCGTCGGGGGCCACGTGGTGGCTACCGGCCACCGTAGATGCGGGCCTGTGGACGGCTGGCTATGGGCTAGCTAGCCGTCCGGCCGTCTAACGACGACGACAGGCCGTGTCGACGGCGCGTTCGTGTTCCACGCGCGCCTCAAAGAGATGTCAGCAAAAGGAGAGGGGCCCAGCAAGGGCCGAAGCCTGCCGGGGTTGCGGGCCTGTTCGAAAGAGATACCGCGGCCCCGGAACGTAAAAGGCGAGGAAGGAACATGGATGGTTTTTAGTCAGTAAGAGTCTGACACTCCCTCCCGCTCCGCCCAGAGTGGGGGGGGTCATTTGATGATTTCCCATCCTTAAAAAAAAAAAAAAAGGGGGAAGCGTCAGGGTAGCCCGCGAAATTCAAATTTTCTTATGTTTTTTTTTGCAATTTGCAGGGCAGTGGTAGGTTGTATGAAGTTAAAAATATCGTTCGCGACTGTAAAACGTATCTAATTACAGAATTATAATCATCAATACAACCCGCTAAGTTCATAAAAATAAAGGAACGACGTTGACTTTGAAAAAATAGTTTTTCGACTTATCGAGCTTAGAGGCTTATATTGATGATTATAATTCTTTAATTATATACGTCTTGCAGTCGCGACCGATATTTTCATCAACATACAACTTAGCACTGCACTGCAAATTACAAAAAACGTAAGAAAATTTGTATTTTGCGGGCTACCTTGGAGCATCATGGCGCATTTACATTAAGTCGGTTAGACCGTATTCGGCTGCAGGCCGTATGCTCTCTCTCAAGGGAGCCCCCCTTAGTGTTGGTATCGAACTACACACGACCAGGGGCCTAATTCTACTATTTTAATAAATTCGTCACTCCAACACGAATCCATTCTCATCCCATTGACATTTTGCTTAAAGTACGTAATCTGCAAAATTCACAATGGTCGGTCAATGGTCTCGTAATAAATTTGTCAAAATAAGATGGCGTGTTGTTGTTGATTTTTTGGGACCTATTATAGTGCATTTTTCTAACTTAAACCTGAATAAAACGATTAAAAGTGGAATGCGGGAGATGTTGTTTCGCATGATTTCGAAGTTTGAAGAAAAACAACAGGAGAAAGACGCTTAGTTCAATCAGAAACATGATTGTTTACGTCTTGTGTTGGATTTCATAAGTTAGACGCTTAGAGGTTGATACTTTGTTTGTATTCGTAATAATATAAAAATTATTATTGAATACTGTTGTTTTTTTTACTCAGACAATATTATCACATATTAACTAGTCGTATTTTATACCAACGAAGTTAGCTGGTTTTCGAATTGTCTGTATTGCAAAAACGGGGAATTTATTCCTTTTGTGGGCTTCTCCCTTTTTATATGACGCAGACGAAGTTGCGTGGGTCAGCTAGTTAGCAAAGAACTGAGACTAATCAATTATTTATAATATTTATTTTAACTTTGGCCCATACATTATTTAATCTGACAGACTAACATACATTAAATATATTACATTACATGTACACATATATATTTTTAAATGCAATAAACATAAAATTCGTGTTAATTTAAAAACTTAAAAACCATGTTAGTAACACTTCACTAGCACGAGGTGTGTGCTTATCTATTTATTAAATATCTGTTTCCGGCTGACATTTATAGATCTTTACAAAACTGCCCGAAAAATTCACAAACAGTCTTACCAAGGGGTATCGTATTACCCAGTCAGTACTAACTTTGTAGTGGAGATCAGCTAAGTCGCTCTATGTAAAATACGTATTCAGCTGCATCCGGTTAGACTGGACCCGACCCCAACATAGTTTGGAAAAGGCTAGGCAGATCATTATTCTCTTGATTCGATAAGTAATATTTATAAAATGACAAGAACATTGCCGTCAATAATGGCCCAGAACTGCAACCTCTTTTTCAGCTTTTCTGCAAAATGCGGCTTTATTAGAAACATTGCTCATAAAATCATTTGAGTTTGGAAACTTAATCTGCTTTAATACTTGCTTAAAATATAAAATCAATACCAGTAAAGAAAAACGTTTTTGGGTAAACATCTTTATTGTAACCCTTCTTACCATTTATAATACTAACACAAAGCAGATGTAGAATAGTCTAAACATTTTAATGCGATCGACTTAAAATAGATTTGCAAACAAACAAGGCAGTGTAACTAATACTCTCATGTCTTGGAAACACAGCACGTTTTTCCAAAATCATAGTAGGTATTGCTAAAACAATTTATACAAGATGGCGACGACAATATGAGAATATAAACATTAATGACCATCGGCCACATCAACCATTGCATACATTGGTTCACCACTGGCAAAAGTTAAAGATCATCACAGTAAAGATGTAGATGTTCCACATTCCATAAACCCCAGTGAAAAACGCTGAAGTGTATTCAAGCCCAATGTTGTTACCCCACGTCCACTGGAATTCAACAACTTGACCGAGAATTATACGAATCACAGTTAATGTAGCACAAATCACGGTAGCCAACATACATAGGTTGTAATAGAGAACGCCTATATAATTCTCTAAACAAGTAGAGAGAGGGATATTGATGTACACTCGAAATAAAATCATATGGCTCAAGAATAGCAAATAACCTACAGCCAAAATACTAAACGTCGTAGTCAAGTAAATCTGTGTCTCTTTACAAAATAAATAGTAAAAAGGGCTGATTAGTTTGACACCTCTCATGCACATATCATAAATTAATAGACACACACATCCCATTACAACTACGATCAAATGTTTACAATATCGTTTCACTGCGCTCCGAGGTGGCGCATGCTGAATCCTCTTGAGCTCACCAGCGAAAATAATCCAAAATGAAAACAATGTAGCATAGAATAAGTCTTGACGTATATGTTCCAGTAATGACATAAACGGAATGTCTAAAAACAAAGTCAAGAACTCAACCGGCATATTCAAAAGGCAAAGAGCTGACCCTAAGCACAAGAACATTTTATCTAATGATGGACTATAGCTGTTAGGGGTCCGCTTTATATTGTGTATAGTTCTCCAAAACCAAACAAGTACAACAATATTGCAAGCGAAAAATACAGTTTTCAAAGACAACCAAACTTTGATAAAACCTCCATTCTGGTTGATCACAGTCAACCACATGTCTTGTATGTGCCCTATATGTGAATTCACTTTCAGTGAGTCAACTGGGAGTCTTACATTGAGTAAATAGTAGTCATGGAACAAAGAACCAAGTTCAAACAAAGGAATTGCTGAACAGTTGTACAGATATTCTTCACTTTTCACATCAATATCACAGTCTAGATGACGTTGTTCAACAGATTGTTTGTAGAGCGTCCATTTGTCCTCGGGATCGCCTTTATTCCGATACGCCAGCCGGGCGTCGATTTTTATTGTGCTGCGTGACTGCACCTCGACCTGCGAGTGGTATTTAATAGCCACCTGCAGTACTCCGATCAGTTTCTGTTGCCATCGCGAATACTCCAGAAGCTGGCTCTTTCGCGGAACCGGCATTTGAAAAGCGAAAACTATGTCGGTCTCCGACAAATTCTGATGCGGTTCTCCAAGGTCGATGGTCTTGCAAGAACCCTTCCCACGGTTGTAATACCACTTCGTTGTGTCATTTTCTGAAGTGGAAACATCTCGACACGCGGTAGCAAGTATATTTTGAGCGTTTGCAGGCATGGGTGCGACCAACCCACCGATCAAGAAACATGTTAGCTGACATAACAAAAGGAAAATTGATAAAATTACGAGGTTTCGCACAGTTGTTTTTTTAACAGGAGGAGGGGTGCGAGCACGCATACAAGTTGTCATGTTTCAGATGTTTAACACACGGATCACGTTTAAAAGTTTAACCAATCAACACGAGTATCCACCAACTGCAAGTTACACAATGTTTTCGTGCACTCACTAAAAATAGGTATTTGATAATATTAGGCGTGTTTGTTTCTCCGCGAACTGTAGGTATATGAGTCAGCGGGACGCACTCTACGTGAATAGTCTGCTCATGGTAGATAAGATTAGATTGAGCTTCTGAATGTTGTCAGGTGAAAATTTTCCTCTACTAAAAGTTACTTTTAACAAGTTAAATAAAACCGACTTCAGAGAACACAAAAAAGTGAAAAATAACTTCAGAAAAAACGCTTCAGAAGTCTGTGACCTTTGTTTGATTGATTTAGTTTTTTTGTCACCGACTTCTGAAGCGTTTTTTCTGAAGTTATTTTTCACTTTTTTGTTTTCTCTGAAGTCGGTTTTATTTTTTGTAAAAAAGTTTTTATTTTTCGCTTTTTAGTGGTTCACTTGTGCTTACCCCTTCAAAGCGTACCGGCGTGATTTTAAATTATGAACTGATGTAAACAATAGACAGATATGAGATTTCGGCAATCCCAGTACATTTGCTATCATTTATTGAGGAGTTCCGTTGCATATCTCCGAAGTTCTTCATCAGATCTTCATCAAATTGAAATGGGATCACTTCGAGAAAGTACACTTCCTAAAACTACCCAAATCCCTTCTAGTGTGCCTATAAAATGTGAAGAGTTCTCTCTATTTCTCCAGAATCCCATCATCAGATACTGATTTGATGATTATGAGACCACACAGGAAGCACCAGCTTTCAAATAAAAAAAGAACCATCATGAAAATCGGTCAAAAATTGACTGAGAATACATACAGTCGAACATAGACTTACTTCTGTCGGTTTTATTTTTTGCAAAAAAGTTTTTTTATTTTTCAATTCTTTTTATTAGTTGTAATATCCTATACAAATATTTGCTATGCATTTATTTTACATTGTTATTATTAACAATATTTTTCATGGTAATAGGCTTATCCCCAATAAAATGGAACTTAACATACCTAACTGTCGAAATATGGGTATACTGTACACATCTGCGTACCCCCTCAGAGCATACAGGCGTGATGTTATGTTATGATGTTGTGTAAACAATAAACATCCAAGCGATTGCAGCAATCACGACAGATTTGCTGTCTATTATTGAAGAGTTCCGTTCCATATCTCCGAAGTTCGTGATCAGATCATGACAATATTTCTATGGGACCAACTTGGAAGTATACCCTTTCAAACAAAAAAAGAATTTTTCAAATCGGTTCAGGCGTCTTCGAGTAATCGGTGAACATACATAAAAAAAATAAAATACATACAGTCGAATAGAGAACCTCCTCCTTTTTGGAAGTCGGTTTAAAAATAAAGAAAATCGGCCAACGGAAGCTTTTTTCCCGCTTGCAACATTTCTCATTACTGCTCCGAGTCCGCTCTTATTGGTCATAGCGTGATGTTATATAGCCTATAAAAATATTTTTTCAATTCGAGCCCGTAGTTCCTGAGATTAGCGCGTTCAACCAAGCAAACAAGCAAACAAACAAACTTTTCTGCTTTATAATATTAGTATAGATAGTATGTAGTATAGTATAGATTTATTCTATAGATTTTGTATTTGGTACCAAATCATCCAACAAGTTGAACAACTATTACAGCTAAACTAATAAAGTTATCTTAAGGGGGAAGCGTCAGGGTAGCCCGCGAAATTCAAATTTTCTTATGTTTTTTTTTGCAATTTGCAGGCCAGTAAAAAAATTAAATTAAAAAAAAGGTAAAAAGGTAAAGGTAAAGTGGTAGGTTGTATGAAGTTAAAAATATCGTTCGCGACTGTAAAACGTATCTAATTACAGAATTATAATCATCAATACAACCCGCTAAGTTCATATAAATCAAGGAACGACGTTGGCTTTGAAAAAATCGTTTTTCGACTTATCGAGCTTAGAGGCTTATATTGTTGATTATAATTCTTTAATTATATACGTCTTACAGCCGCGGCCGATATTTTCATCAACATACAACTTAGCACTGCACTGCAAATTACAAAAAACGTAAGAAAATTTGTATTTTGCGGGCTACCTTGGAGCATCAGCCAAGCTTATAAGTAGAGGTATTCAACAGGGCGCAAGGTCCCTTTCTATTAATCTGTCGCGCCCGAATAAATCCCAAAATACACTCTCGGGCTCCCTTAGTGTTGGTATCGAACTACACACGACCAGGGGGCTAATTCTACTATTTTAATAAATTCGTCACTCCAACACGAATCCATTCTCATCCCATTGTCATTTTGCTTAAAGTTCGTAATCTGCTAAATTCACAATGGTCGGTCAATGGTCTCGTAATAAATTTGTCAAAATAAGATGGCGTGTTGTTGTTGATTTTTTGGGACCTATAGAGTGCATTTTTCTAACTTAAACCTGAATAAAACGATTAAAAGTGGAATGCGGGAGATGTTGTTTCGCATGATTTCGAAGTTTGAAGAAAAACAACAGGAGAAAGACGCTCAGTTCAATCAGAAACATGATTGTTTACGTCTTGTGTTGGATTTCATAAGTTAGACGCTTAGATGTTGATACTTTGTTTGTATTCGTAATAATATAAAAATGATTATTGAATACTGTTGTTTTTTTTACTCAGACAATATTATCACATATTAAATAGTCGTATTTTATACCAACGAGCTTAGCTGGTTTTCGAATTGTCTGTATTGCAAAAACGGGGAATATTTATTCCTTTTGTGGGCTTCTCCCTTTTTATATGACGCAGACGAAGTTGCGTGGGTCAGCTAGTTAGCAAAGAACTGAGACTAATCAATTATTTATAATATTTATTTTAACTTTGGCCCATACATTATTTAATCTGACAGACTAACATACATTAAATATATTACATTACATATACACATATATATTTTTAAATGCAATAAACATAAAATTCGTGTTAATTTATAAAACTTAAAAAACCATGTTAGTAACACTTCACTTCAGCACGAGGTGTGTGCTTATTTATTTATTAAATAAGTATCTGTTTCCGGCTGACATTTATAGATCTTTACAAAACTGCCCGAAAAATTCACAAACAGTCTTAGCAAGGGGTATCGTATTACCCAGTACTAAATTGGTAGTGGAGATCAGCTAAGTCGCTCTATGTAAAATACGTATTCAGCTGCATCCGGTTAGACTGGACCCGACCCCAACATAGTTTGGAAAAGGCTAGGCAGATCATTATTCTCTTGATTCGATAAGTAATATTTATAAAATGACAAGAACATTGCCGTCAATAATGGCCCAGAACTGCAACCTCTTTTTCAGCTTTTCTGCAAAATGCGGCTTTATTAGAAACATTGCTCATAAAATCATTTGAGTTTGAAAACTTAATCTGCTTTAATACTTGCTTAAAATATAAAATCAATACCAGTAAAGAAAAACGTTTTTGGGTAAACAACTTTATTGTAACCCTTCTTACCATTTATAATACTAACACAAAGCAGATGTAGAATAGTCTAAACATTTTAATGCGATCGACTTAAAATAGATTTGCAAACAAACAAGGCAGTGAATCTAATATTCTCATGTCTTGGAAACATAGCACATTTTTCCAAAATCATAGTAGGAATTGCTAAAACAATTTATACAAGATGGCGACTACAATATGAGAATATAAACTTTAACGACCATCGGCCACATCAACCATTTCATACATTCGTTCACCCCTGGCAAAGTAAACGCAGCCATCGAGAGGATCGTAATTCTTCTCGGCCTCTTCTTCTTCTTCTTCTTCTTCTTCTGATAGGACGTTATAGATCATCACAGTAAAGATGTAGATGTTCCACATTCCATAAACCCCAGTGAAAAACGCTGAAGTATATTCAAGCCCAATGTTGTTACCCCACGTCCACTGGAATTCAACAACTTGACCAAGAATTATACGAATCACAGTTAATGTAGCACAAATCACGGTAGCCAACATACATAGGTTGTGATAGAGAACGCCTATATAATTCTCTAAACAAGTAGAGAGAGGGATATTGATGTACACTCGAAATAAAATCATATGGCTCAAGAATAGCAAATAACCTACAGCCAAAATACTAAACGTCGTAGTCAAGAAAATCTGTGTCTCTTTACAAAATAAATAGTAAAAAGGGCTGATTAGTTTGACACCTCTCATGCACATATCATAAATTAATAGACACACACATCCCATTACAACTACGATCAAATGTTTACAATATCGTTTCGCTGCGCTCCGAGGTGGCGCATGCTGAATCGTGTTGAGCTCACCAGCGTAAATAATCCAAAATGAAAACAATGTAGCATAGAATAAGTCTTGACGTATATGTTCCAGTAATGACATAAACGGAATGTCTAAAAACAAAGTCAAGAACTCAACCGGCATATTCAAAAGGCAAAGAGCTGACCCTAAGCACAAGAACATTTTATATAATGATGGACTATAGCTGTTAGGGGTCCGCTTTATATTGTGTATAGTTCTCCAAAACCAAACAAGTACAACAATATTGCAAGCGAAAAATACAGTTTTGAAAGACAAACAAACTTTGATAAAACCTCCATTCTGGTTGATCACAGTCAACCACATGTCTTGTATATGCCCTATATGTGAGTTCGTTTTCGGTGTGTCAACTGGGAGTCTTACATTGAGTAAATAGTAGTCATGGAACAAAGAACCAAGTTCAAACAAAGGAATTGCTGAACAGTTGTACAGATATTCTTCACTTTTCACATCAATATCACAGTCTAGATGACGTTGTTCAACAGATTGTGTGTAGAGCGTCCATTTGTCCTCGGGATCGCCTTTATTCCGATACGCCAGCCGCGCGTCGATTGTTATTGTGCTGCGTGACTGCACCTCGACCTGTGAGTGGTATTTAATATCCACCTGCAGTACTCCGATCAGTTTCTGTTGCCATCGTGAATACTCCAGAAGCTGGCTCTCTCGCGGAACCGGCATTTGAAAAGCGAAAACTATGTCCGTCTCCGACAAATTCTGATGCGGTTCTCCAAGGTCGACGGTCTTGCAAGAACCCTTCCCACGGTTGTAATACCACTTCGTTGTGTCATTTTCTGAAGTGGAAACATCTCGACACACGGTAGCGAGAATATTTTAAGCGTTTGCAGGCATGGGTGCGACCAACCCACCGATCAAGAAACATGTTAGCTGACATAACAAAAGGAAAATTGTTAAAATTACGAGTTTGCGCACAGTTGTTTTTTTAACAGGAGGAGGGGTGCGAGCACGCATACAAGTTGTCATGTTTCAGATGTTTAACACACGGATCACGTTTAAAAGTTTAACCAATCAACACGAGTATCCACCAACTGCAAGTTACACAGTGTTTTCGTGCACTCACTAAAAATAGGTATTTGATAATATTAGGCGTGTTTGTTTCTCCGCGAACTGTAGGTATATGAGTCAGCGGGACGCACTCTACGTGAATAGTCTGCTCATGGTAGATAAGATTAGATTGAGCTTCTGAATGTTGTCAGGTGAAAATTTTCCTCCACTAAAAGTTACTTTTAACAAGTTAAAAAAACAAAGAAAATCGACCAACGGAAGCTTTTTTCCCGCTTGCAACATTTCTTATTACTGCTCCGAGTCCGCTCCTATTGGTTATAGCCTTCCTCGATAAATGGACTATGCAACGCAAAATATTTTTTCTATTCGAGCCGGTAGTTCCTGAGATTAGCGCGTTCAACCAAACAAACTCTTCTGCTTTATAATATTATATATTGTACTAGCTGACCCACGCAACTTCGTCTGCGTCACATAGGTATATGAGAGAAAAAGCTCACAAAAGGAATAAATTTTCCCCGTTTTTGTAAGATTTTTCTTTATGCTCCGCTCCTATTGGTCGTAGCGTGATGTTAAATAGCCTATAACCTTCCTCGATAAATGGGCTGTCCAACACTAATAGCATGCATGCTTCAATAGCGTACTTTCCCATTGAAAGTCATCTTCTATTGGGCCTCGTCGTTGTTATGAAATTATTTGGTTACGCGAGTTATTTTAATGCAGTTATATTTCCCAAGATATTCATCTAAATGAAATGGTGTAAATGGCAATTTTGGTCACAATTAAACGCTAAAGATGACTAACGTATTTATTTTGATAAAGATTAATACTATGTCTGTAAAAACACCTTCGCAAATGAAGCATTATTTATGACGAAATTTTAAAATCGTAAAAATGGTTATTGTAAGTCAATCTTCAAAGATAGACATATGCTAGCCTTTTTTTTAGAACTTTTTAAGAGCAATAATTCCTTAGTACATAATTTTCATGTAACTTGTACTGTTTAAGCAGCGCACGCAACGGAAGCTCTCAAAAAGGAATCATTATTCCCGTTTTTGCAATATTTTTCATTTATGTTCCGCTCCTATTGGTCATAGCGTGATGATATATAGCCTATAACCTTCCTGGATAAATGGACTATCCAACGCAAACAGTGTTTTTCAATTCCAACCAGTAGTTCCTGAGATTAGCGTGTTCAAACAAACAAACAAACAAACTCTTCAGCTTTATAATATTAGTATAGATATACAACATTATTTTTTGTTTATACTAAACCCGAAAAGGGGTCATTGTACTCATCATTTTGAACAACTTTTTCTATGGGACGAACCTTGAAATCGCGAAAAAAAATCAGCTGTTCCCTACATTTTGACGAGTTATGCGAACATAAATGTAGGGAACAGCTGTTTTTTTTTGGAAAAAAATTATGTTGTATAGTATATAGTATGTTATAGATTTATTCTATAGATTTTGTATTTGGTACCAAATCATCCAACAAGTTGAACAACTATTACAGCTAAACTAATAAAGTTATCTTAAGGGGGAAGCGTCAGGGTAGCCCGCGAAATTAATTTTTTTTATGTTTTTTTGAATTTACAGGCCAGTGGTAGGTTGTATGAAGTTAAAAATATCGTTCGCGACTGTAAAACGTATCTAATTACAGAATTATAATCATCAATACAACCCGCTAAGTTCATACAGGGTGTATTTCACCTCATCACAAAGCCAAGCATTCTGTATATCAAACTAAGTAACTTTACGCAAAAAATATTGCTGGGAAACCATTTTTTTTGAGGTTATAAATCATGTTTTGTGGTATAACTCAATGTAACACACTCAAAACATTGTGCGGATGGATGGATTGAATAGTACGGGGGTCGTAGAGATATTTAAAGTAAAAAATATGCGATAAAAAGTGGTATTTAAAAAAAAACTTTTCAAAATCTTGCAACTTTGACCCCCAATGTCTCTGTAACTAGAAGGTTCCCAGGTATAGTGTGGAACAAAAAAATGATCAGAATGACGAGGAAAACAAGTGCCTTTCGTATTCGTTAAGAGGTATTTTACAGCCTTTATAAATCAAGGACGTTGGCTTTGAAAAAATAGTTTTTCGACTTATGGAGGTTAGAGGCTTATATTGATGATTATAATTCTTTAATTATATACGTCTTACAGCCGCGGCCGATATTTTCATCAACATACAACTTAGCACTGCACTGCAAATTACAAAAAACGTAAGAAAATTTGTTTGGGCTACCTTGGAGCATCAGCCAAGCTTATAAGTAGAGGTATTCAACAGGGCGCAAGGACCCTTTCTATTAATCTGTCGCGCCCGAATAAATCCCAAAATACACTCTTGGGCTCTCTTATTGTTGGTATCGAACTACACACGACCAGGGGCCTAATTCTACTATTTTAATAAATTCGTCACTCCAACACGAATCCATTCTCATCCCATTGTCATTTTGCTTAAAGTTTGTAATCTGTTAAATTCACAATGGTCGGTCAATGGTCTCGTAATAAATTTGTCAAAATAAGATGGCGTGTTGTTGTTGATTTTTTGGGACCTATAGAGTGCATTTTTCTAACTTAAACCTGAATAAAACGATTAAAAGTGGAATGCGGGAGATGTTGTTTCGCATGATTTCGAAGTTTGAAGAAAAACAACAGGAGAAAGACGCTTAGTTCAATCAGAAACATGATTGTTTACGTGTTGTGTTGGATTTCATAAGTTAGACGCTTAGATGTTGATACTTTGTTTGTATTCGTAATAATATAAAAATGATTATTGAATACTGTTGTTTTTTTTACTCAGACAATATTATCACATATTAAATAGTCGTATTTTATACCAACGAGCTTAGCTGGTTTTCGAATTGTCTGTATTGCAAAAACGGGGAATTTATTCCTTTTGTGGGCTTCTCCCTTTTTATATGACGCAGACGAAGTTGCGTGGGTCAGCTAGTTAGCAAAGAACTGAGACTAATCAATTATTTATAATATTTATTTTAACTTTGGCCCATACATTATTTAATCTGACAGACTAACATACATTAAATATATTACATTACATGTACACATATATATTTTTAAATGCAATAAACATAAAATTCGTGTTAATTTAAAAACTTAAAAACCATGTTAGTAACACTTCACTTCAGCACGAGGTGTGTGCTTATCTATTTATTAAATATCTGTTTCCGGCTGACATTTATAGATCTTTACAAAACTGCCCGAAAAATTCACAAACAGTCTTACCAAGGGGTATCGTATTACCCAGTACTAACTTGGTAGTGGAGATCAGCTAAGTCGCTCTATGTAAAATACGTATTCAGCTGCATCCGGTTAGACTGGACCCGACCCCAACATAGTTTGGAAAAGGCTAGGCAGATCATTATTCTCTTGATTCGATAAGTAATATTTATAAAATGACAAGAACATTGCCGTCAATAATGGCCCAGAACTGCAACCTCTTTTTCAGCTTTTCTGCAAAATGCGGCTTTATTAGAAACATTGCTCATAAAATCATTTGAGTTTGAAAACTTAATCTGCTTTAATACTTGCTTAAAATATAAAATCAATACCAGTAAAGAAAAACGTTTTTGGGTAAACATCTTTATTGTAACCCTTCTTACCATTTATAATACTAACACAAAGCAGATGTAGAATAGTCTAAACATATTTTTAATGCGATCGACTTAAAATAGATTTGCAAACAAACAAGGCAGTGTAACTAATACTCTCATGTCTTGGAAACACAGCACATTTTTCCAAAATCATAGTAGGTATTGCTAAAACAATTTATACAAGATGGCGACGACAATATGAGAATATAAACATTAATGACCATCGGCCACATCAACCATTGCATACATTGGTTCACCACTGGCAAAAGTTAAAGATCATCACAGTAAAGATGTAGATGTTCCACATTCCATAAACCCCAGTGAAAAACGCTGAAGTGTATTCAAGCCCAATGTTGTTACCCCACGTCCACTGGAATTCAACAACTTGACCGAGAATTATACGAATCACAGTTAATGTAGCACAAATCACGGTAGCCAACATACATAGGTTGTAATAGAGAACGCCTATATAATTCTCTAAACAAGTAGAGAGAGGGATATTGATGTACACTCGAAATAAAATCATATGGCTCAAGAATAGCAAATAACCTACAGCCAAAATACTAAACGTCGTAGTCAAGTAAATCTGTGTCTCTTTACAAAATAAATAGTAAAAAGGGCTGATTAGTTTGACACCTCTCATGCACATATCATAAATTAATAGACACACACATCCCATTACAACTACGATCAAATGTTTACAATATCGTTTCACTGCGCTCCGAGGTGGCGCATGCTGAATCCTCTTGAGCTCACCAGCGAAAATAATCCAAAATGAAAACAATGTAGCATAGAATAAGTCTTGACGTATATGTTCCAGTAATGACATAAACGGAATGTCTAAAAACAAAGTCAAGAACTCAACCGGCATATTCAAAAGGCAAAGAGCTGACCCTAAGCACAAGAACATTTTATCTAATGATGGACTATAGCTGTTAGGGGTCCGCTTTATATTGTGTATAGTTCTCCAAAACCAAACAAGTACAACAATATTGCAAGCGAAAAATACAGTTTTCAAAGACAACCAAACTTTGATAAAACCTCCATTCTGGTTGATCACAGTCAACCACATGTCTTGTATGTGCCCTATATGTGAATTCACTTTCAGTGTGTCAACTGGGAGTCTTACATTGAGTAAATAGTAGTCATGGAACAAAGAACCAAGTTCAAACAAAGGAATTGCTGAACAGTTGTACAGATATTCTTCACTTTTCACATCAATATCACAGTCTAGATGACGTTGTTCAACAGATTGTTTGTAGAGCGTCCATTTGTCCTCGGGATCGCCTTTATTCCGATACGCCAGCCGGGCGTCGATTTTTATTGTGCTGCATGACTGCACCTCGACCTGCGAGTGGTATTTAATAGCCACCTGCAGTACTCCGATCAGTTTCTGTTGCCATCGCGAATACTCCAGAAGCTGGCTCTTTCGCGGAACCGGCATTTGAAAAGCGAAAACTATGTCGGTCTCCGACAAATTCTGATGCGGTTCTCCAAGGTCGATGGTCTTGCAAGAACCCTTCCCACGGTTGTAATACCACTTCGTTGTGTCATTTTCTGAAGTGGAAACATCTCGACACACGGTAGCGACAATATTTTGAGCGTTTGCAGGCATGGGTGCGACCAACCCACCGATCAAGAGACATGTTAGCTGACATAACAAAAGGAAAATTATTGAAATGATGAGTTTGCGCACAGTTGATTTTTTAACAGGAGGAGGGGTGGGAGTACGCATAACAGTTGTCATGTTTCAGATGTTTAACACACGGATCACGTTTAAAAGTTTAACCAATCAACACGAGTATCCACCAACTGCAAGTTACACAGTGTTTTCGTGCACTCACTAAAAATAGGTATTTGATAATATTAGGCGTGTTTGTTTCTCCGCGAACTGTAGGTATATGAGTCAGCGGGACGCACTCTACGTGAATAGTCTGCTCATGGTAGATAAGATTAGATTGAGCTTCTGAATGTTGTCAGGTGAAAATTTTCCTCCTTTAAAAGTTACTTTTAACAAGTTAAAAAAACAAAGAAAATCGGCCAACGGAAGCTTTTTTCCCGCTTGCAACATTTCTTATTACTGCTCCGAGTCCGCTCCTATTGGTCATAGCGTGATGTTATATAGCCTACAGTCTTCCTCGATAAATGGACTATGCAACGCAAAAGATTTTTTCAATTCGAGCCGGTAGTTCCTGAGATTAGCGCGTTCAACCAAACAAACTCTTCTGCTTTATAATATTACTAGCTGGGCCACGCAACTTCGTTGGCGTCACATAAGAGAGAAAAGCTCACAAAGGAAATAGAATTTCCCCCGATTTTGTAACATTATTCATTGCTGCTCCGCTGCTTTTGGTCATAGCGTGGTGTTATATAGCCTGTAGCCTTCCTCGATAAATGGACTATCCAACATAAAAAAAATTTCAATTCGAGCCCGTAGTTCCTGAGATTAGCGCGTTCAACCAAACAAACAAACAAACTCTTCTGCTTTATAATATTAGTATAGATATTATATAGTATATAGTATAGTATAGATTTATTCTATAGATTTTGTATTTGGTACCAAATCATCCAACAAGTTGAACAACTATTACAGCTAAACTAATAAAGTTATCTTAAGGGGGAAGCGTCAGGGTAGCCCGCGAAATTCAAATTTTCTTATGTTTTTTTGCAATTTGCAGGCCAGTGGTAGGTTGTATGAAGTTAAAAATATCGTTCGCGACTGTAAAACGTATCTTATTACAGAATTATAATCATCAATACAACCCGCTAAGTTCATAAAAGTCAAGGAACGACGTTGGCTTTGAAAAATAGTTTTTCGACTTATCGAGCTTAGAGGCTTATATTGATGATTATAATTCTTTAATTATATACGTCTTACAGCCGCGGCCGATATTTTCATCAACATACAACTTAGCACTGCACTGCAAATTACAAAAAACGTAAGAAAATTTGTTTGGGCTACCTTGGAGCATCAGCCAAGCTTATAAGTAGAGGTATTCAACAGGGCGCAAGGACCCTTTCTATTGCCTTGGCGTTTAACCCCCTTCAGACAGACGGCGGCGGGGATAGCGGGCGAAGGGGTAAGAACGCGACTCGAGCGTCGCGAGCGCGCCGCGCGCGCGTTGCGCGCACGCTGCATGCACGTCACACGGCGGCAACACCCGACGCTCACGCAGCGCGCGCGCGGCGCTCGCGCTACTCGCACGCCCGAGGATCGCGCACGCCAAATGTGGGGTCAGCCAGACCATTGAAAAGTTATAATGGCGCCATTATGATAGTAGATTTAACAAACTTGTCAAAATTTGACATAACTTGATCATTATGAAATCAATGATCAACTACTCTGACACTATTGTTATAGCAGAATCGAGGCCCAGGGGCTGCCATAAATGCTGAAACGCCGATCTAGACATTATTTATGAAAGTAGGATAAACCATGGATGATTCCTCGCGGGATTCATATTTTTAAATTTTTCAAGGTCTTTATTAATACACGGGTTTACAATACAGTTTACAAACGATTTTATGCTATTTGTACACCAATCACGATTTATGTCGTTACACCGGCAACTATCAAATAAACATTGACGGCATTATCTTACTAGCGAGTTGCGAGCGAGTGGAAAGCGAGGCGAGTGCGCAGCGAGCTCGCCGTGAGCTCGCTGCGCACTCGCCCCACAAAATAAACAGAAATAATGATTACGAGTATGGACGCCTAAACAAAATTAATGATTGTACAAAACGCGGATCGCACACCGTGCACTCGCTGCCCACCTGCGGCGTCTTCGCCGCGCACTCGCCCCGCTCTAGTGTGATGAGGCTCTAAAACATGTTGTTACTTAATATTATTTAACAATGATTAAACCTAGGTACTTATTACTAAAAAAGCCGACCCCAAATAAATTGGGATAAAGGGCAAGACAATAATAATGATGACTTGTTACTAAATTTTCAACTCGGGGTACATAAAAATCATAGTATCGCTAAAACAATTTATACAAGGTGGCGACGACAATTGAATAGAATAGAATTCTCTTAATCATGTACACCATAAAAATACGTCCCTAAACCAAACGACCAAGACGACCAATACGACTATAAATACAAACACTGGTAGGTAATACTAGGTAACTAGGTAGATCGTACGATTTTTTTTAAATTATCAGATAAATATCCAAAATAATATAAAGCTGTTATCGAAATACAACACCATTTTTAAACATTTATTATTATTATTTTATTATTCGCATCTGGAAGTGAAGGAACCAATTTGGCAAAGCTTTTCTAAGTGATACCGGGGGTCATTAACCTATAATCTATACTAATATTACAAAGAAGAAAGATTTATATTTACAACCGACTTCAAAAAAGAGGAGTATCTCAATTCGACTGCATTTTTTTGTGTTTGTTACCTTCGACTGGGTGAACCGATTTTAATGGTTTGTTTTTATAAAACCAAATATGAAAGCTGGTGCTACCCGTGTGGTCCCATTTTTGGTTAAGATCTGCCGCTAATCTTCAGAGATATATTTAAATGGAACTCTTCAAAAATAGACGGCAAATCTGCAGTGATTGCTGCAATCGCTTGGTTGTTTATTGTTCATACAACATCATGAGGTACCATCACGCCTGTATGCTCTGATGGGGTACTCAGAAATGTACAATACACCCTGACATTAACCCATTGCGCCATCTAGTGCCACACTAAACAAGGCTTGTGTCGTGAAGACCAGATAGTTGATATACTACTTACATACTTTTTTGTTCGTCAATACATACTTATTATACTTTTTAAACATCCATGACTCGGAAACAAATGCCCATGCTCACCACACAAACATTTGCTCCTACCGGGATTCGAACCCAGGACCCTAAGAACGTAAGACAGCCTCACTACCGCTACGCCATTCGGTTCGTCGAATTTATTATTATTATTTTATTATTCGTAACTGAAAGTAAGGAACGAATTTGGCAAAGCTTTTCTAAGTAGCAAGTTGGCATAGATAGACACTAAATACATGTTGTGTTCAGTGTCTATCTATACTAATATTACAAAGAAGAAAGATTTATATTTTCAACCGACTTAAAAAAAGAGGAGGTTCTCAATTCGATTGTACTTTTTTTTTGTGTTTGTTACCTCAGAACTTTCGACGTTGTGAACCGATTTTTTATGTTTTCTGAAGTCGTTTTTTTTAATATTGCTACCTACTACTAATACTACTGATACCTACATATTTAAACTCCCCGTGGTGTTTATTTTATTTGAAAGTAATTTTGAAAAACCTAGTTGGAGTACTTTATAGGATTTAGGACTAGACTAGATGGTTGTTGCCGAGTGGTGAGTATTTGTGGTCGTGGTACACCACTCGGACACAAAAACAAGCAGGGAGACAGATCCACTTCCCTTTCAACTGATGGGGAGTAATAGAACAACAGAGTGAAGATGTAGATGTTCCATGTTCCGTACACTCCAGTGAAAAATGCTGAAGTGTATTCAAGCTCAATATTCATATCCCACGTCCACTGGTTTTCATAAACTTGACCGAGAATTATACGAATCACAGTTAATGTAGCACAAATCAGGGTAGCCAACATAAATATGTTTTGATAGAGAATGCCTATATCTTGTAAACCACTAGATAGAGGGATCTTGATGAACACTCGACGTATCATGTAGCTCAAGAATAGCAAATAACCTACAGCCAAAATACTAAAAATCGATGTAAAGTAAATCTGTGTCTCTATACCCAATAAATAGTAAAAAGGGTTTATTAGTTTGACACCTCTCATGCACATGTCATAAATTAATAGACATACACATCCCATTACAATTGCAATCAAATGCTTACTGTATCGTTTTGCTGCACTTCGAACTGACTTAATCAACTTGAGCTCACCAGTGTAAACAATCCAAAATGAAAACAATATAGCGTAGAATAAGTCTTGACGTATATGTTCCAGTAAAGACATAAATGGAATGTCTAAAAATAAAGTCAAGAACTCAATTGGCATATTCAAAAGGCAAAGAGCTGACCCTAACCACAAGAGCGGTTTTTCCAATGATGGACTATCGATCTTAGGCTTCCTCTGTAACTTGTGTAGATTTAAAGATCTCCAAAACCAAACGAGTATACCAATATTGCAAGCGAAAAATACAGTTTTCAAAGACAACCAAACTTTGATAAAACCTCCATTTTGGTTGATCACAGTCAACCACATGTTTTCTATGTGCCCTATGTGTGAGTTCACTTTCGGTGTGTCAACTGGGAGTCTTACATTGAGTAAATAGTAGTCATGGAACAAAGAACCAAGTTCAAACAAAGGAAATGCTGAACAGTTGTACAGATATTCTTCACTTTTCACATCAATATCACAGTCTAGATGACGTTGTTCAACAGATTGTGTGTAGAGCGTCCATTTGTCCTCGGGATCGCCTTTATTCCGATACGCCAGCCGCGCGTCGATTGTTATTGTGCTGCGTGACTGCACCTCGATCTGCGAGTGGTATTTAATATCCACCTGCAGTACTCCGATCAGTTTCTGTTGCCATCGCGAATACTCCAGAACCTTGCTCTCTCGGGGCACCGGCATTTGAAAAGCGAAAACTATGTCGGTCTCCGACAAATCTTGATGCGGTTCTCCAAGGTCGACGTTCTTGCAAGAACCCTTCTCACGGTTGTAATACCACTTCGTCGTGTCATTTTCTGAAGTGGAAACATCTCGACACACAGTAGCGAGAATATTTTGAGCGTTTGCAGGCATGGGTGCGACCAACCCACCGATCAAGAAACATGTTAGCTGACATAACAAAAGGAAAATTATTAAAATTACGAGTTTGCGCACAGTTGATTTTTCAACAGGAGGAGGGCGGGTATTAGCCAAAAAAACAGTCATGTTTCAGAGGTTTAACACACGTTTCACGTTTAAAAGTTTAACCGTTCAACACAAATATCCACCAAGTGCAGTTTCTGATACACAATATGTTCGTGCTCTCGCTAAATATGATTTTTGCCATCTTCGCTGTGTATGAGTCACCATGACTCATTCTACGGGAATAGTGCCCAGGGTTGCTAGATTGGGTTTCTGAAGTTTTCCCAATTTCAATCTTTTGTCCCAAAAAGAAAAGTACAGATAGCAAGAAAATGGCCATTTTACACACAAGTTTTTTGAGAAAACCCTCCTTCGAACCCAGGTTGGAGTACAAAAAAATTAATAAATTGTAAAAAAGTTCCCCATACATTTAGTTTGAAAGTTTAAACCAAAAATTTATCAGAAAGACAAAACAAATATAAAAGAGAAATGATCACGAAGATGATATGATTTGATATGATTTGTACAAGATTGATTCTTTGTCGGATTCTGAATCAATGACTAGATTTTTTTGTAGAGCTCAAGTGAGCCCAAGAGCTCAGGAGCTGATCTGATGACACGGATCAGTCACCAAATATTTTTTTGTCTTGTTCTATCTATACTTGGGAAATTTTTCCCCAAAAAAGGGGAAAAGGTATCCAAATTACCAACACTGAGTTTGCCGACATTGATCCGCCGTATATATAGATGCTCTGTGTTGAATTGTTGATCCGCTCCGCAGTTGTTATCTTTCAACCGCCGGAATTCTGTGCTCCCACACAAACGCTTGTTTATCGACGCTTTATCTTTGCTGGCGTTTAGATATAAGTAATGCGCGTGCATATGATATGGGCTCACAGCGTAGCGCTTAATAACAATATTATTATTCGACCAGTTTGTAGCACTACGCTCATTTTCGCACTATGGCAAGATTTTTAAATATTTGGAAGCCACCTTTCATCAGCTCGCTTAAGAGGCCTGCGGAGCACACGTAGTTCGTACAAACGTAATACCAAAATAATTTGTAAATCATACATATTCATAAGGTACTGTGTATTTATTTCGATTGGATTACAGAATATCTAGGTTCCCAAACACATATTACGATTGGAGACTGATTTAAATAAGTACTTACTGGGTTGTGGAGGTCAGATAGGCAGTCGCTCTATGTAAAATACTGGTATTCAGCTGAACCCGTTTAGACTGTAAGCCGACCCTAACACATTGGGAAAAGGCCAGGCAGATGATGAGATTGAAATTAGCTGCATACAAAAATATTCCGATCCCTTTCTCGACTGGCACTTAACTTTAATCTTATAAACACACTAGCTGATGCCATGAAATCATATATTTAAACCTTCCTCGAGAACCACTCTATCCATTGGTGAAAACAGCATGAAAATCGATGCAGTAATTTTTGAGTTTATCGCGAACAGACCGAAGCGGGACTTTGTTTTATAATATACTAGCGGACGTCACGCGGTTTCACCCGCGTAATTCCCGTTCCCGTGGGAGTACGGGGATAAAATATATCCTATGTTACTCGTGGATAATGTAGCTTTCGAATGGTGAAAGAATTTTTAAAAACGGTCCAGTAGTTTTTAAGCCTATTCATTACAACCAAACAAACAAACAAACAAAGTTTTCCTCTTTATAATATTATATAGTGTAGATAGTGATTAAACATTCTGTTGTTTTTTCCAGGGTATTCAGTTGGTTGGCGATCTGATCGGTGAATACGGGCTGGAAGTGACGCAGGCGTATATGACGCACATTCAGAATAATGCAGAGTTGGCTGTTAGAGATATGTTGAAGGTAATGTCTCATTGTTGTTAGACTATTTGACAATTTTTAATTCTACACGACGTATATGCTACTGGGTGTTACAAAATCCCTTTGCGCCAGTTGTATAACTATTCCAAAACTGTAGTACTTATGAAAGTTTTACAAAAGACTCGTTCTCTTTAAAAAAAAACGTTTCTCCATCGGATCGTGTCGCGGTAGTCAATCACTCAGCCACTGCCGTCAGTTAATAATTTTGAAAATAATGAAGACTTTTCAGACTAACAAAAAAAAAAACCCTATTATTTCTAAGTATTATTTATTGTTTTTATATACTGTCAAGTATCCAAGACGCGTAGTTTAACGTTGCAAACAATTTTCTCACAGGAAATAGCTCGCAACGCCTTAGCCAAGACTGGCTCAACCGTACTGAAAGCGACCGAGTTCATGGACAATGGTACACCAATAGTCCTTACTGTCACTTTAGATGAGAAGGAGGGGAGCGCCATCTGTGATTTTACGTGAGTAATGTTTTAAATTAGTTAAACAGGTAAAAGTGATGAAGGAAAACCTTCCTTTGTCACTAAAGCGAAAAATCATGAACAGCGCATTCATCCCATTCACGTAGATCATGACATTCATCGTATTCAGCGTATTCATGCCATTTGAGTGAATTCGCAAAAGTACTGTTGTTTATTTTATGTTATAGTGTAGATTAGAGTAGGTTAAAAATGTTCTTTTTATTTTATTTTTTATTTTTATTTTAATATAAGTTAGATCTTATCTTATGTTTATTATTAATGTTGGTATGTTAGTAGTAGGTACTAGTTTTTTAATATAAGTTAATTTTGAGACCGCGCTATCGCATTAGGTTTACCTGTAATGATAGTTATAAGGAAGATTTGAAATAAATAAATAAATACTTAAATACTTAAATAAATAAATAAATAAGTAAATAAAAAAAAGAAAAAAAATGAAAAACAAAAACCCATACTGGCCTATGGATCCCAGACTTGGTCTTTGACAAACATTCAAGAGTCCAAACTCAAGGTCTGCGTGCAATGGAGCGCAGCATTCTAGGCATCAAACTAACCAACCAAGTACGCAACACCACACTGGCTGCGCTCCAAAACAAAAATCACTGACGTTGCTCAAATAGCTGCTGAGCTAAAGTGGGACTAGACTGGCCACGTTTGCCGCATGTCCAATGAGCTGTGGGCCAAAATAACTACTTTCTGGAGCCCTGATACAGCCAGGAGGCGTAGTGGCAGACCTTGCAGAAGATGGCGGGACGAGCTGGATAAAACCAATGACCAGTGACCCACATTAGCTCTAGATCGAAACAACTAGAAATCATGGAGGCCTTTGCTCAGGAGTCGGATGATGCAGGCTAGTAGTAACAGTAACACATAAAGGTATACCTAGATACCTAGACTGTTTTTTGTCTATCATTTACCCCCTGAAGGTTCATTGGAAGTCCATGCTAGACAACATCAGCTGTCTGGCATGAATGCAGAATTGGAGCTTTTTGGCTCAGCCGTGAGGCACACAGCACGTTGTAGTTTCTCTTTCTTTTTAACCCCCGACGCAAAAACGATGGGGTGTTATAAGTTTGACGTATCTGTGTGTGTGTGTGTGTCTGTGGCATCGTAGCGCCCGAACGGCTGAACCGATTTTGATTTAGTTTTTTTTTTTGTTTGAAAGGTGAATTAGTCGGGAGTGTTCTTAGCTATGTTTGAAAAAAATCTGTCCAAGATGGCCGCCGCCACAAGATGTCGGGTTACATATTTATTCAACAACTCCCTCAATATGGGTATCAAATGAAAGAGCTTGTAAAGCTAGTAAAAGAACCCTATGTGGCGGGGTTTTTTTTTATTTTAAATTTAATGTTACAAACGTTACAACAAGTTATTGTTGCTTAGACAGAAAAAAAGATAAAATATTGTGTGTCTCACGGCTGCGCCAAATAGGCCCAGTTCAGCTAACTGCCGAGCAGCTAGTGCCCGACGCTGGTTTTTAACTGAACCTGGAACAGTATTAAACCAACTGGTATTGTTTTAAACGCCAAATATCATGCTGAAATGGTATTTATGAAAAAAAAAAAGATATAATGGTTCGCAATCCTACCTCAGTTTCCTCGTATTTTCTATAGATGTTGAAGTTATAACTGAAGATAAATAGTAGATTGTTACACGAGGGTCGAAAAGAATCAATTGCCATACGAGGTATTTAAACGCCCGAGCGCAGCGAGCGCGGCTATATTCCAAGTAGGAATTGATGTCTTTCACCCGTGTTAAGCACTCTTCTTTTCATTTCGAATAAAAGAAAAGTAAAATAGTAGTTTTATTTTCTTAACTGCTCGCCACTTCATAATATATATTTGTTTTTATTGTTTTACAGAGGTACTGGTGTTGAAGTGTGGGGCAATCTGAACGCTCCACGCGCCATCACACTGTCTGCCCTCATTTACTGTCTCCGCTGCATGGTGGGGCACGATGTTCCTTTGAATCAGGTAATATCAATAACTTTCCCCCGAATACTGAACCGTCACTAAAAATTTAAGGGTTGCTTAACATTTGGGCAGCTCTTAAACTTTAAATTTTGTATGACCAAACGTCATTTTTGAGTATCTGTTGAATATAAGTGCTACTTATTTTTTTTCAGTATTCGACCGAATGCTCATTTATTTTGAAATACAGGAAGGATTTTCAGTTATCCGGTTCATTTCCCCTACACGGTACAACATATTTCACCTTAGATTTTAACAAAAAAAAAATATTCAAACAAACTTCGTTATTGTAAAAAAAAGCTTTTAAACATATTTCGTATTGTTCTCAGCAAAGCTTTTTAAATGATACCCATAATCATAGGAATGCATAATAAATAACAAGTCCACCATCTCTGGGAGTCCGCCATATTGGATTTAGAATGACGTCACTTAGCTAACCAAGCATTGTCATCCAAACTGAACGTGTTTACGAAATTCAATCGGTTGGGTGTAACTGCTAAAACTTAGTTGCAAGATTTGACCTTTTTTTTTATTTTTCGGTTGGAAAATCATCAAATGACTTCTCCCACTCTGGGCGGAGCGGGAAGGAGTGTCAGACTTTTACTGACTAAAACCCATCCATGTTCCTTCCTCGTCCTTTATGTTCCGGGGCCGCGGTATCTCTTTCGAACAGGCCCGCAACCCCGGCAGGCCTAAACAAACAAACATACATAGAAACATTGCAAGTTAAATAAAAGCTTGTAATGTACTTCGTTGCTTCTTTACTTACCCCGTTAACCACGCCCTTTCTATTGTTTTCTTGATTACCCTCATTTTGCTCTGAATGGGGCACACTGTGGAACTAATGGCGCTAGCATAGCTGGTTCCAAGCATCGTCATTGGTTGAAAATCAAGGAATGTCGTTTCATATTCTAAAATACCTTGACCTCATTGGTCAGATTGAGACCTGCTATGGTGGCGCCATCTACAATTAACTTTTAACGGTCTTCTCCATTTTACTTAATGCTCATGCTCCAGGGTAGCTCTCGAAATTCATATTTTTTTACGTTTTTTTGCAATTTGCAGGCCAGTGCTAGGTTGTATGTTGATGAAAATATCGTTCGCGGCTGTAAGACGTATGTAGTTAAAGAATTATAATCATCAGAATCATCAATACAAGGGTTGTATTGATAATTCTGATGATTATAATTCTTCCAAGTTCATAAAAGTCGAGTAACGAAATTTTGAAGGACAAAGTCGTTAAGCCAGATCTGACCCCATATTCACAAACGTTCGACTCGTTTCCGATTCGACAACTCGTATATCTGTCTTCTTCTGTCATTACGAAAACGACGGAGATAGATATACGACTTTCCGAATCGGAAGCGAATCGAAGCGTTGTGAATACGGGGTCTGGCCTGCAAATTGCATAAACGTAAGGATATTTGAATTTCGCGGGCTGCCCTGACGCTTTCACTTTCATGTTGCTTTCAGATTATGATTCATTTATTTGCCTGAAATATGGTATTATACAGATTTTTATAATATACACAATAGTTCTCCATATTCCGCCAACTATATAAATTTCTATCCGAAGATCTCACTAGAAACCATCTACATTTAATCTCGTATTGATTACAGGGCTGCCTGAACCCAGTGAAGGTGATAATCCCAGAAGGTTCCATACTAGATCCGTCAGAGGACGCCGCGGTCGTCGGCGGCAACGTGCTCACATCGCAGAGAATCGTAGATGTGGTACTGAAGGCATTCCAGGTACGTTATTTGAACGTTCTTAGGAATCTTCTGACTTTCTTTAAAAATGAAAAAAAGAAAACACTGGAGAAATTTAGGGATTTGGCTCAAAAAGTCGGTGTACGCACGAAAGCAGGAGTGGATGCATAACCTCTTTCTTTTTTAAGTTGGCTTCTGAAAAAGATTCGTTCATCATCTGCCTAGCCTTTTCCCAACTATGTTTGGGTCGGTTTCCAGTCTAACCGGATGCAGCTAAATAACAGTATTTTACACAGAGCGACTGCTTATCTGACCACAACCCCGTAGCACTGGATAATATATGTTGTGTGCTGTGAATACGGGGTCTGGATAAGAGAGAGAGAGAACCAGGAAGTGTGGCTGAAGAAACGGGAGGCCTAAACCCAGCAGTGGGTGTTTCCGGTCTGATATAATGATGATGACAAGTTAGTCAGCTGTCTTTGCTGTTCATGATAAAGTAGTTATTATAAAACTCTTCTACCGATAAAAACCTAAACTATTCCGATGGTTTTAATGAGCATTTAATTAATTTTATTTGTGTTTGTAATTCGCAACCAAAAGTAAGTCGCAGCCAAACATTTTTGTACCATCTGCGATCCACTTAACGTCATCACGAGTTTTTTTTTTTCAAGATTCAAGATTCTTTATTTGCATGAAATATGGTACGTCACATGGTGGTCTTACCCTGAACGTATTAAACTGCAAATTATTTGGTTACGGGATGTTTTTGGACACTAACAAATCTTTCTCAGTTCGCTCGGGTCGATCTTTAGGTAAAGCCGTGCTTGCCTAGGTTGATCTGTGGATGGGTGACCACCCTGCCATCCCGAGTTTCCTCCGTCCCTCGGAAAGCACGTTATCTCTAACAGTCGATCTTTAACAGTCGGTACAGGTGGTCAGTTGCCCAAAAAAGTCTGAAGTGGTATCGTATTTCCCAGTACTAACTGGGTTGTGGAGGTCAGATAGGCAGTCGCTCCATGTAAAATACTGGTATTTAGCTGCATCGGGTTAGACTGGAAGCCAACCACAACATAGTTAGGAAAAGGCTAGGCAGATGATGACGTCATTGTGGTTAGACATAGCGGATTTTTTGGGTGATTTTAAAATGTCCTCCAATTTGCTGATTTGATGTCCTATTACGAGTACTTCTTCGCAATATGAAGTATAGATATTGGCCCGTTATAAGAGAATTTTGTAACCCCCAGGTGTGTGCGGCGTCTCAAGGTTGCATGAACAACCTAACGCTGGGTGAAGAAGATTGGGGCTACTATGAAACTGTTGCCGGCGGCAGTGGGGCTGTAAGTATACAATTGTTTTTTTTTTTTTGTAAAAAGCCAGCCTTACCCAGTGGTACAACTCTCATGAAAAGAAATTGTACCATTCCTGAGAAATACCGATGAATATAACCTAGCCTTAAAACACTTTATATTCCCCTAAACAGCGTAGCCGACGGAGCCCCCTATTTCCGATTGCAGGGTTTAAAGGAATCTAACTATATAACCTAACCGGGGGGTGCCCCAATTTTCGATTATGGGGGCAGAGATACTTCCGTATGTTCAGTTGACAATAATTCGAGAGTTTACAATATCGCTAGAGAGAAACACGTTATATTCTAATATAACGTGTTTGACAATTTTACGGTGACATATTTAAACTTCTGGACCGATTTGAAAAATTCTTTCAGCAATGGATAGCTAAATTATCAGCGAGTAACATAGGCTATATTTTACGGGAACAGAAACCGCGTCACGTCCGCTACCCATTTATAAATTGGAGACTGTCTTTTATTAAGGGCCGGTTTTTCAATCGCCAGTTAAGTTTTATCCGACGAATAAGTTTGAGAGTTTTACAGGTTTTGCATGAACACTGCCAAATTGTCAGATTTATTCTTCAGCTAAAAGTTATGCTCTTTGTCAAGCTGTTACATACAGATGTAAAGGATAGTCCTTCGCAAACTGAGACGGGGTGAATTCAGCTACTTATTTTGAACCATACCCCACAGGAATATTTTTCTGGATTATTCTTATTTTATCGTTTTTTGGGTTCCGTAATCCGTTTTTACCTTTTGTTACTCCAATGTCTGTTTGTCCCTTTGCCCGTCTGTCACCAGGCTGTATCACATGAACCGTGATAACCAGACCCTTGAATTTTTGACCTAATTTACACCATTTTTTGTTGCCGCTATGACAACAAATACTAAAAACGAATAAAATTAATATTTAAGTCGGGCTTTTTTTTTGGGATGGGAAGTCATCAAATGACTTCTCCCAGTCTGGGCGGAGCGGGAGGGAGTGTCAGACTCTTACTGACTAAAACCCATCCATGTTCCTTCCTCGCCCTTTATGTTCCGGGGCCGCGGTATCTCTTTCGAACAGGCCCGCAACCCCGGCAAGGCCGTAGTGGGGCTCCCATACAAAAAACGTGTTTTTTTGGTAATAGTACGGACCCCATCGTGAGCCGCGAGTTGCCTCGCGCTTGGCTGGTTTTTCAGTTCAATAAAATTACTTTCTCTGTACGCAGCACTCCAAGTTAAGTAATAGTACGGCTCAAACTTTAAATGTCACTTACTTATCTTCCGTGATTATTATTTTTATTGAGGTCCCGATATTTCGACGCCGGGTTGCCTGGAGGACTTAAGTCTAGTTGTGAACCGCGTTAGTTTAAAACAGTGTTTGAAAATACGACTTATATTATACTAGCTGACCCACACAACTTCGTCTGCGTCACATAATAGAGAAAAACGAAAGGAAAAAAACGTCCCCGTTTTTGCAACATTTTTCATTCCTGCTCCGCTCCTTATTATTGTAGCTTGATGTTATATAGCCTAAAGCCTTCCTCGATAAATGGACTATCCAACACAAAAAGAATTTTTCAATTCGAGCCGGTAGTTCCTGGACTTCCTGGATTAGCGCGTTCAACCAAACTAACAAACAAACTCTGCTGCTTTATAATTTTAGTATAGATGACTACACACTTTTCTTGGAAAGCTTAATTGACTTAATTTTTATCATTGGCAGGGTCCTGGCTGGCACGGTAGTGGAGGTGTGCACACACATATGACGAACACTCGCATCACGGACGTGGAGATAGTGGAGCGCCGGTACCCCATGCTCGTCACCAAGTTCTCGCTGCGGACAGGCTCGGGAGGCAAAGGTAAAGTTCATCATATACCTACTAGGTATACCACCTCATCACGAAACCGTCAACCAAGCATTTTGTACATTAAACTAAGTAACTTTACGCAAAATTATTGCCGGGAAATGACTTTTTTTTGGGGTGAAAAAACACATTTTGTGGTATAATTCAATGTAACGCACTCAAAACATTGTGCTGATGAATGGATTGAATAATACGGGGGTCGTGGAGGTGTTTATACTAAAAATCTTACAACAAAAAATTGTATTAAAAAAAAACAACAAAAATTATAACTTTGACCCCCAATATCAGCGTAACTAGGAGGTTCCCAGGTATGGTGTATAACAAAAAAAAAAGGTAAGGGCCAGAATAAGTGCCTGTTTCGGTCGTCAAGAGGGTTTTACTCCGTTTAGATTACTTAGTTTTCACTTAATCCCCGAAGACAGACCCGCATGTTTTTTTTAAGGTGAATTATTATAATTATCAAAATCATTAATACAACCCTCCAAGTTCATAAGAGTCGAAGAAGGACTTGAATGACCGTGAAAAATTCGTTCATCGACTCTTACGAACTTGGAGAATTGTATTGATGATTTTGATGATTATAATTCTGTAACTTAATACGTCTTACAGTCGCGACCGATATGTTTATCAACATAAAACTTAGCACTGCCCGGCAAATTGAAAAAAAAAACGTAAGAAAATTTGAATTTCGCGGGCTACCTTGGAGCATTCCCCTTGACATTGACAGCTTAGATTTTGCCATAACAGGGACGCTATAGTCACTTTTATTTCTGTAGCTGTTCTAATGTGTAAGGCTGGTTTTATAGTCACGCCGCTAGACGCGCTGTTGGGCAGCGCGCTGTTGAACAGCGCGCGTTTGAACAGCGATGCACTATAAAAAATAAAAAAAAATAAAAATATATATATATAAAAATAATATATATATATAAATGTATATTTATATTTGTTTTTTTTTCTGTGTAATTTTTATAAGTACTTTTAATTTTGATGTGTTTGTCCTGTGTGGGCTAATAAATGCTTTTTCTTTCTTTCTTTCTATAAAACGACATTAGTAAGGCGCGTTTCGCTGCTGTGAGACAGTCGTGTACAAACATACAAAATGAACGGCAATGCGGTTAGAGTACTGGCTATTTACTTTTTATGGAAAGATTATAAAATTATTCTTATAAAATTCATCGGCCGGGTCCCATAAACTTCTTCTAAATCGCACTTCCTCAATTACTCGTCCTGTATCGATGTGATTCATTTTGTACACAACAGTACCTAACGGCGCGTCTCAACGGCGTCACACTGAAACGCACAATGGCCGTAGAAGCGCATGAGCGGCGCGCGCTTCGACAGCGCCGCGCGAATAGGACGCGTTCACCGAACGGCGCTGCTCAAGCGCGCGAATTTGAAACGCTACTACTACCCCAATACATATCCGAGCGCGCGCGCTCCGACGGCGCTGCTGAAACGCGTGACTATAAAATCAGCCTCACTGTTTTATCATTACAGGTCGCTGGAACGGCGGTGACGGCGTGTCTAGAGAGCTGGTGTTCCGTCGTAGTGTGCAGCTGTCAGTCCTAACTGAAAGAAGATCTTTTCAACCCTATGGCATGAATGGTAAAGACGTATAATTATAACAAGAATGAGGCTGTGTAGCTATTGGAAAGAAAATAGCCAAGTTATGCATAAAATGCTTAACAGCGGTTTCGCAATACTTCCAATCCGAGTCCAATCCATCATCATCTGCTTCCAGTCTAAACGGATGCAGCTGAATACCAGTATTTTACATGGAGCGACTATCTATCTGACCTCCACAACCCAGTTAATACTGGGAAATACGATATCACTTGGTAAGACTGGTTGTCAGACTTTTTGGGCCACTGACCACCTGTACCGACTGTTAAAGATCTACAAATGACAGCCGGGACCAACAGCTTAACGTGCTTTCAGAGGAGGAAACTCGGTATGTAAGGGTGGTCACCCATCCACAAACCAAGCTAGGCAAGCATGGTTAACCTAAAGATCGACCCATAAAAATACTCTACAATACAAAATTGGATGGCGGAAGCCGGATCTAGTGCGTAAACTACCATGAAAATAGTTTTACGACTACTTCTCATTGGTTCGGATCGAACGTAGTTCGATACCGCTCTAAGCCGGGCAAGCGAAGTAGGTTATCTAAGAATATCTATACTTGTGGTAGAAACACTTACGCTAAGATCGCTTATTTTATAACTCTTCTAGTTCAAATGTTTCTCACTTTTTAATGGTTAATTACCCAGGCCAGATCCTATTACGTATACACTTTTACTTCAGTCCACGTTTAAGTGTTTAGAAATGCAGGATGTAAACTACATCAAATTTCACGCAATTTTTTTTTGCTGGGAAACGACGTTTTTTTTGGGTAAAAAAACATATTTTGTGGTAGAACTCAATTTAACGCACTTAACACATTGTGCTGATAGATGGATTGACCAGTACGGTGTTCGTAGAAGTGTTTATAGTAATAAAAATATTCCAACAAAAACTTGTATTTAAAAAAAAAAACAGGTCTAAAAGTTTACCAGATATGGTGTAGAACAAAAAAATGATTGCAATAACGCGGAGAACTAGTGCCTTTCGGCTTCGGTAGATGTTTTTTTACACCCTTTATGCAAACTGGAAAACCTACTTTTGTTTGTACGGATCACCAAAACCTAGTTGTAATCCAACAACTAACTTTAACTAGATAACAATTTACAATTGCACAATTTAAGGTGGCGAAGCAGGGGAGCGAGGTATGAACTTGTTGCAGCGTGTGGACGGACGGCTCATCAACCTCGGAGGGAAGGCGTCCGTGCAAGCGTTCCCAGGGGTGAGTGGAAGCAAATAATCAGGATAGCCTGCCAAATATTAATTTTCTTACGTCTTTTGCAATTTGCAAGAATGTGTCACGTTAAATTTTAATAAATAAATATCGCTGGACACACAGCGCTATCTAGTGCCACACTAAACAAGGCTTGTGTCGTGGACACCAGATAGTTAATTTACTACATGACATTATATACTTTTTGTTTGTAAATACAAACTTATTATACATATAAACATCCGTGACTCGAAAACATCTCATGCTCATCACACAAACATTTGCACCTACCGGGATTCGAACCCAGGACCCTTAGAACGTAAGGTAGCCTCACTACCGCTACTCCATTGGTCGTCGTGTGATGACAATATGATTCGCGTCCAAAGATATTATAAGTAAAAAAGGCGTTCGCGTCCGTAACACGATGTAGTGTAGTTACAGAATTATAATCAACTAGCTGACCCACGCAACTTCGTCTGCGTCACATAAGAGAGAAAAACGAAAGGAAAAAAAATCCCCGTTTTTGCAACATATTTCATTCCTGCTCTGCTCCTTATAGTCGCAGCGTGATGTTATATAGCCTAAAACCTTGCTCGTCATCACTATACCAAACTATCCAACAATAATTTTTCAATTTGAACCAGTACTTCCTGAGATTAGCGCGTTCAACCAAACAAACAAACAAACAAACTCTTCTGCTTTATAATATTACTGTAGATAAAATCATCAATTTCAAGAAAACGTCATTAAATAAGAAAGCTTGTATTTCGCTACTCTCGTGTGAGAGTAGCGAAATACAAGCTTTCTTATTCCATCGTCAACAGAAGTAGTTCTTCTGATAACACTTTGCCAGCAACGAAGTTTACAGTTTTTTTTATTACCGATTGAGCTCCTTACCTCAATGTCGCCATATGGAAAGCGCTGAAAGAAGTCTACAATGGAACATGTTTCTAAAACCGCAAAAAACATTTCACTCACTTTATTTGATAGAAATAAAGATTTCAACACTTAAATAACGAGTGTGCAGCTAGTGCGTACAGTGGTGTCGATTCTGTTGTGCACGAATTAAACTTTATTTAGGCTATTGCCATCTTTTTCTCTCTGATAAAACGAGAAAGAGACGGACGAAATTTAGAGCTCTCAAATTTAATTGGAACTAATATTTCCGTACAAATGAAGGGTGCACGTAAAAACATGTCGACTAAAAATACAGTGACGCGCAAGGTATAAACTAGTTTGACATCTCTAAATTAGTTCATAGCTAAAGCCGTCCTTTTCTCGCACTACCTTTTAGTAAAAGATAGCGATAGTTTAAATTCTGTTTAGTTTGTGCACAACAGAATCGGTACCATTAACTGTCCAGCCAACACGTAACTAAAAGCGTAGAATATTAATATTTTATATATTTACAGGATAAATACATAATGAATTCGCCCGGCGGCGGTGGTTACGGCCTTCCCACTGACACTTCACCAACAGACGAACAGTTGAACAAGCAAACGAGTGCCTTCCTGGAGCGAGGCAGTGTCTTTGAGTACAGGAGCGCGCAAGAATCCGTGTAACCTTATAAGTATAGTGGAATCAGCAAATCACATACAGCATATCGAATTTATTTGAAATTTATACAGGGTGTAAACCACCTCATCACAAAGCCGTTAACCAAGTATTCTGTACATCAAACTAAGTAACGCAAAAAATATTGCTGGGGAACAACTTTTTTTTTGAGGTTATAAATCATGTTTTGTGGTAGAACTCAATGTAACGCAATTAAAACATCGTGCTGATGGATGGATTGAATAGTACGGGGGTCGTGGAAGTGTTAAAAGTTAAAATCTTTAAAAAAAACCTGTATTTAAAAATAACTTGCCAAAAAGTTGTAATTTTGACCCCCCATATCTCCGTAACTAGACGGTTCCCAGGTATGATGTAGAACAAAATAATGATCGCAATAATGGGGAGAACAAGTGCCTTTCGGCTTCGTGAAGAGGTGTTTTACACCCTATAGTAAAATATTGGCTTTACAGCGCGTTGAGTCTGTAAAAAATCGGCCGAACCGGACAATAGGCCCAATGACAGTATCAAAAAATTACAATCTATTTAGTCCGTCAGTTAGATTATTGAAAAATAATGGACACGTATTTTTTGTTTTTGTAAATCAATGAATATTGACAAAGATAAAACGCATCAAATCTCGGGAGTGGGGGTCGTGACGTCAGAACTAGCTAAAAATTATACCTAGGCATGACGTATTGGGAATTTTACAAGCGTCCTATCTTCATCAATTTTGATTTACATAACAAAAGAAAAAATACGGGTCAAATATTTTTTTTATAATCTACCTAACGTACAATTTTTTTTGTGGGTGCTTTTGGGGGCACTGGATTCTGACAGATAATACAGGGTGAATCAGGGCACCGATACATAAACGATCAATACTACGTATTCTGTATATCATTCTGAAAGGCCCCCATTGAAATTTTGCATCGGAATTTTATTCAAATCAACTGTTTCCTTTAACTGTTTTAACGCCAGAGCATATGTGGCCATTTTGTCACGTTTGTGTCGTTTCGCGTACAGGGTACGTACTTTCTTGTCACGTATACGTGACAACGGCGTTCAAAAGTTTAAAAGTTCAATACCTACTAGGTCAAAATGTATGGAAAGGCTGTTTTATTTTGTAATTGCTCTGGGTCGGAACATGTACTGAATCGGTTATATTTGTTCCTGCGTCGATGACCCTCTCGCCTTGTATATTGAATGAAGAATTTGTCAGTAACTGGCGTCCACAACAGTCTACCGGTTTCATTCTAACCTTATGACAGTGTCTAAAGCCGGCCGAAACCAGAATACTGAGTTCAAAACAACCAAATAAAATCCAAGACTTAACAGATCTGGAAAAAGGACACTACCTATCTTTCTGTTTGTTTCGACAAATAAAACACATTTAGATAAAACACATTTTAAACAGACTGTTTGTTAACCTTGAAAGTAGATCGATTATTTTCTCAGGAAATAGCATTTCTTTTGAAGAAAGAAGCTGATATTATATTAAGTTTGAACATTTTAGTTTATTTTACCATTCAACTTGGTGCATTTGTTAGTCAAATAGTCAATGAAATCAAACCAAATCAATGTACAAAATATTTATACAAGAATCAAATCAGCTATTTACATCACCAGGGGCTCATACAGTGCGAGAAAGAGACAGACTTCTACATAATAGTGTCATCTCTTTCTCGAGGCAGTTAGCTTTGCACTTTTTTATAAGTACCCTATTTTATTTGCATTAATGTAAGCTTTAAATGAGTCTGTATAAGTACAATAAAACACAAATGTATGTATAATCATGTATATTTACAAGTTAATATGTTGTTATTTTTATATTCATTGTTTTTATATATTATACACGTTATATTATTATCGAATTATATTGTTATTATAGTATTTTATGTCTTTTATTTTGAGAATACAATATTAGGCGAACTTTTAATATTAAAATGGTGGGTATTTTCGGAATATAACCTATAATTAATACACTCGTTATGGGGCGACCCCGAAAGTCAGACAGCCATTCTTACCAAAGGGTGTATATTACCCAGTCTTAACTGGGTTGTGGAGGTCAGATACGCAGTCGCTACATGTAAAATACTGGCAATTAACTGCATTCGATTTAGACTGGAAGCCAATATATTTGGGATAGGCATATGATAGGAATATAATTTTAAGTTTAACCTCATTTTTAACAACGTACGATGAATACAAGGTATAAGCAGAATATATGGATAGGTTATATCTTAGTCATTCAAAAAGCTTGACTATAAAGTTTTAAATAGGGAAGAAGATTTAATTACAAGGAATAAATTGATTAATAGATAGTGAGAAATAAAACTAGTTAACAATTTCTACTACATTACATAAATTATATAATTTAAATACCACCACATTCACCTTTTCAGAGGCACTGTATAATTGAAACTACAGTTTACTAGTCAATGTTTTTGTCGTAGCTTCGAGTATATTCTACGGATATTTTGAATGCTCAGATAATTCTAGAATTTACTAAATTAATAGGAACAATCAACAACTTCCAGAGATTCACATTTCAACAACTAGGATTTTAAAATTTCAAGGAGACAATGATTATTTTGCTTACATTAGACATTCCTGTATCTTGTAATAAACTTCACAAATACTCAACAGTATCACATTCTTCACAAATACACAACCTTTTTACGATATTAAGGGGTAGGTTCACCGGTTCCGGATAAAGTGTTGGTTAGTTATCTGATAGTTAATAGTGTCTACCACTTAAAGGCTGGTTATAACTAATACTTTATCTACCAGATATCGCTATCCGACACCTGAGAAACCAAAAGTGTTAGTTTATCTGGCAGATAAGTTCCTAATAGACTAACCGACACTTTATCCGCAACCGGTGAAACTGGCCCTAAGAGTTGCTCAACGTTTTCTCGTAGCACTTTTTTTTTCACTTTATTGAGATGACCACTCTGTAAAGGGCCAGTACAGACAGGGTGAAAATTACATCGCAGAATCCACTTTTTGAATTGAAAATAGGACCATATTACTACTGCTTTAAGTATAAAATTGTGTGAATATACGCACGCAAAATAAGCGGTTTGGACGTGGAGTTGTGGACACCAGTCCGTTATAACACAATGGTTTGAATATCGACACGGACATCAAACGGTCTCGTCGTACCGTATGCACCGTATGGTGCAGGTGAGACTAGGTACCTCGTGTATGCTCTTCGTGAACGCTCGGGAGTCCTCGAGAATATCCGCGACCGCGCGACCAAGTTTTTAATTGCTCTCTTGCGCCTTCAGTGTTGACGCGCGCATCCTCGCGCGGTTCTGAGCGTTGTCTTACGGCCCGGCACAGCCAAGAGCGGTGCGAATTGCGGCGCGAAAACAAATGGTAGACAACATAAACATTTATCTGTTAGCGAAGTAATTAATGGCGTCAGATCGATTCGGTCGGGCTTCACAGACATCACTGCGCTTCACAGACATCAATGCGCGTCGCCGGTAGCCACAGCTACCGGCGACGCGCATTGTGGCATACTTCTTATATTGTCTACCGTTTGTTTTCGCCGCTCACCGCTTGCCGCGCCGCAATCCGTGTCGTTCTTGGCTGTGGCCGGGCCGTTAATGTTACACCATCTCGAAGCGTGTTGCTGCTATTGGCGTGAATTGCAGCCACAGGAGGCACGAACCTTCACGAAGGTTTGCCCGCTGTGTGAACTGACCCTTACACATTTCAGAGGTAGGTACTCAACATTTCACCATTCTCCAGAGACCAGAACCTTTCCCACGTAACAGTCTTTAAATATGAAACCGATCTCCACTGAAGTAGAGATGTCGCGCCAGCTGTCAGGCATGGTCTCCGGCCGCTGCTAGCGCCTCCCTGTTACATAGATCTTTTATTAAATATCAAATGAGGGGACGAAAAATCGAAGAATTCTATGCATATTCAGATAAAATAAACAAATTGAATATTTGTTACTCTTTCACACAAAAACTACTAACCGATTTGGATGAAATTTGGCACATAAATAGTTTATAACTTGCATTAACACAAAGGATATTTTTTAACCCGGTAGTTCTTTCCTCTGGGACAATTACCGAACTCCAAGCGGAGCCGCGGGCACCAGCTAGTGAATAATAATTACCTGTTCTCGTAAGCCCAGAAGCCATGCAGCTCCAACAGTATAGACACAGCCGTGTGTCCGTGTCCGCTGCGGATGAGGTCCTGCAGAGTGATCCGCGACGGATCCTCCGGACGGATCATGTCGAAGATCTCGTCTTTAACGTCGTCGAAGTTCACAGGTTCCGCGCCGTGAGCTATCATTTGTTCTTGGATTGCCTGTGGAACGAAAGGTTTTTGTAAAGACAGTGTTCTGAAAAACCATCAAAGTAATGGTAAACCAGCATTATCGTATTTCGAGTAAAACGGTGAATGCTTGAAGCATATTTTTATGATTCAATGTAGGAATTAGTTGATTTCTTAATTAACAGAATTTTCGTTTTTTATGTCATGTTTGTAAGTTTTGGGTCCAAAAGCTGGTTAGCTTATTAAAAAGTAGACGGATAGACGCTCGGCTACCTCCACCCGCCATCTCAACATGAATGATGTGACGTAAGATTTGTAACAATATTATGATTTGACGACGACCCGAATGGCGCAGCGGTAGTGAGGCTGCCTTACGTTCTTAGGGTCCCGGGTTCGAATCCGGGTAGGAGCAAATGTTTGTGTGATGAGCATGGACATTTGTTTCCGAGTCATGATGGATGTTTATATGTATAATAAGTATGTATTTACAAACAAAAAGTATATATGTAGTATATCAACTGTCTGGTGAGCACGACACAAGCCTTGCTTAGTGTGGCACATGATGACGCTGTGTGTAATGTCCAGCGATATTTATTATTTAAAAGAGTGTCCAAATTATGGCCGTCGTTAAATCTGACTTTTTGGCAGGGTTTTAAAATCACCTATAAGTACCACAGAAGGTCTTAAATGCGATCAGCCCCTTGTTCTTGCCTGACTCTGCCTAGACCCCAATTCCATCTGAAACCAGACAATTCCAAAATAAGGTAGGTACCTTGAAGAAGTAGTTGAGCGTGAAGGCGTCGAGGTAGCCGACGCAGTTGATATCAAGCACCCTGAAGAGATAGGCGAGAGCCGCCGGCTGCTTCCTGTTCTCTAGCGCCAGGACCAAGTCTAGGTACGTCTTGTAGTCCATCTCTCCGTCGTAGGTCAGGCATTGTTGGAACACGCGCTGGAGAAAGGCTCGGGTAAGGGTCCCGGACCCGTAGCTGTGAAAAAATGAGAAAATCAAGCGTTTGTATTCTCTCAAGAACGAACTCTCTTGAAAACGAAACGCATATTCGGGTATTCCCACAAATAATGAATGCGTTTAGGTACTCGATTAGAAACGAAACAAAATTTAGACAAGTATATTATTGACGATTGTATATTTAATGTATTGTAAGCAAAGCAGTTCTCTATCCTAGGCTTATTTTCTTATTTCTGGAATTATAACTACTGTTCGTGAATCACTAAAAAAAAAACAGGAACGTGTTTATGTATGCATGAGAGAGGGGAAGGTAAGAGCTTTGCTTTTGCTGTCTAGGGGCGGGGGGCGGGGTAAATAAATGTAATAAGTTTGCTTACGTGCTTTCTGAGCTTTGCATGTAGGATACTCGGTATTCAATATAAATAATCTGCGGTATATCTTCCCTAGTGAGAATGCATAAGTATTTACAATATAAATTATATTAGCATAAAAACTTGACCGGCACACTACATTTACACTTACCCAGCCAGTTCGTTGATGCTCAGCATGCCATTATGGTCTCTATCCAGGTTGAGATACTGTCCATACACCCTTAAAGCTGAGGCCGCGCTGAACCAGTTCTGTTCCTGAAGCTCCATTGGAAGGTCTTCTTCACGCAGCTGGTGAGAAAGAGGTGGAATGTCACTTTAACATATGACTTCAAAGAATAATTGGCAAAAAATACGTTCAAAGCGTTCGGTACTGAAGACTAAATTAAATTTTAAGTTGCACTTTGGCACTTAAAATGGCCGGTTTAGATTTAGACACAGTCATGAACATGGTGGCCCCTAAGGCGCGAGACAAACACGGGTGGCGTATGGCTTATGGCGGTGGCGGGGCGCTGTCGAGGTGATGGTGTGGCGCCGCCGGCGCAGCGCAGAACAGGCGCTAATGGCGCCGGAATGGCATGGCGCGGGCGTATTCTAGTCTTTAAAGTGTAAATTGTTACGCATTTTCGTTGTCTTGTTCCCGCCCTGTGCATGCCGCTGCTAACTGCGGGTTCGCGGATGGCGAGGAAGTGGCGCCAGCGCCACGCCATTTCAGTATGTGTCGCGCCACACCTCTTCTATACATTTTGTATGAAATATCAAAGAAGTGGCGCCACGCCACCATCTCGCCAGCGCCGCGCCACAGCCATACGCTACTTGTATATGACCCGCACCTAAGCCCCTATCGGCTTAGGCGCGCACTTATAAACTTTAATCATTGACAAGCAAGAGGACTTTGTTATGTTAATAAGGTAGATGACAAAAAAAAGTAAGTAAGTTTTTTCCCCGTAAACAAAAACTGAAAACGATACAGTGCGTGGAAAACTCGTGTGACGTCACAATTGAGTACATTTTTAACGGTAAGTGACGTCACAAGCTGCAATCTAAAACATTTGACGTGTTATATCTTCATATATTTTTATTAATTTGGTAAAACAAAAACTACGTTTCCAATATGTTTCGATAATATAACTGACGTACTAAACAGAATTATATTTTTTTAGTCAGAAATCATCCTTCCTTAAACCTACTTGCTCAAGTTATAGCAAAGGGCTCAGACATAATAATATTGGTTACAATATGAACCAATTTCCTTAACACACATAACAAAAATACACTGTACTCTTTCTCACCTCCAACAAATCATCCAAGAAGGAGCAGGACAGCACGTCCCGTATCCGCACCCTCCCGACCCGGAGTGGATCTAGGAAGAACAGGAACTTCCTAGCTGCCGTGCACACGTAGAATGAACTGAATGATGAGTCGAGGCCGTCTAGCGCTGCGAGGGAAGGCACTAGTTCTGCTATGTAGCTTTCTAGATCCTGAAACAAAGGGTTGGTTTTAAGCCTCGTATTCACGGTAAACATTTGTTTAGCAACATGGTTGCATAAACATGTTGCCGAGTTGCTGTCAACATATTGCGGGCAACACTTGTGTTGCGGAGTTGATCACGCCATGTTGCAGAGTTGACGCCCGGCGAGCGAAAACATCAGTTTATCAACAAATGTTGACGCGTGTCGACGTCTTGCAACTGTTTATAAACATGGCGGTAGTGTGGAGCAACGATAAAATACTTTAATACTTTCTCGGGCAACATTTTAACGCAGACTGGCGTGTGTGGACAAACCCATATTGATTTAAACCATGTTTCCAGCAGCATTCTCGCCGCTAAACAAATGTTTACCATGCTAAACGAGGCTTTATTATTAACTATATGAAGTACTAATAATTCACGCACAATGGTCAGGGACTTCAGGGACTAAGTAAGTTGCGGGCCTTTTCGAAAGAGATACCGCGGCCCCGGAACATAAAGGGCGAGTGAGGAACATGGATGGATTTTAGTCAGTAAGAGTCTGACACTCCCTTCCGCTCCGCCCAGAGCGGGAGAAGTCATTTGATGATATCCCATCCTAAAAAAAAAGGGACTAAGTAAGTGCGGAAACCTAAACCCCATGATAGATAGATAGAAATATTAAAATATGAAGACCCTGAACGTGGAACTACTATAGCACAGCTTGTTAAGAAGTTAACAAGGTTATTCTTTCATTCTAACCGACAACCGTCCATCCGTCCATTTTCAAATGTCATGCGATTACTCCATTTCTTTCATTATGATTCCTCACATAATCTATCCATCACAGTTTATCGATGAACTATTACTTTTTTTAATCAAATGCAATAAACATTTCAGAAGATTAGTTATTCATCTTACCGCCTAATGCTACGAGGACTTTTGTCAAGATACTTTTTTTTTTTCATGAAGAAATCAGTAAGTATGTAGACAGTACTTCATCTGCCTAGCCTTTTCTCAACTGTATCGGGGTCGGCTTCCAGTCCAACCAGATGCAGCTGAATATCAGTATTTTACATCGAGCGACTGTCTATCTGACCTTCACAACCCAGTTAATACTGGGTAATACGATACCGCTCGATAATACTGGTTGTCGGACTTTTTCGGCCAGCCAAACGACAGCCAAAGATGGACAAATGACAGCTGGGACCAACAGCTTGACGTGCTTTCCGAGGCACGGAGGAAAGTCGGTATGTCAGGGTGGTCAACCATCGGGGTTGCGCCTGTTCGAATGAGATACCGCGGCCCCGGAACGTAAAGGGCGCGGAAGGAACATGGATGGGTTTTAGTCAGTAAAAGTCTGACTCTCCCTCCCGCTCCGCCCAGAGTGGGAGAAGTTATTTGATGATTTCCCATCCTAAACCATCCACAGACCAACCTAGGTAAGCACGGCTTCACCTAACGATCGATACGAGCGGCTGTAATTATTTAGCCACGAGCTTCTATGTACTCAGTACTTACTGAGTAAAATGAAACATTTACTCACATGTTCAGTAAGATATCCCTGCCCAGTGACGTCATACAGCGACAGTCCGATCCTGGTCTGCTGCAGCCAGACCCGCCTCATCACGTAGTTGAACAGGGAGACGGCCCGCACGCGGCCCACCCCGCCTTCAGCTGCTTGCAGGCGACCGAATACTTCCGCTGTGAAGTATGGCCTGTAACATTGTATACAAGTATTAATAACTAGTTACTTAGGTGTCAAACTTAAGTGGTAATGGGCAGGGCATATGGCTCACAGAACGGATGTCCGATGGGGCCGAAAAGTTCTGGAGTGGCGACCGCGAACCGAAAGACCTCCTACTAGGTGGACAGATGATCTGGTGAGGGCTGGGGGAATTTGCTGGATGCGAATCGCACGGGACCGGTCAATGTGGCGACTCTTGGAGGAGCAGCCTGTGTCCACCAGTGGACGTCTTTGGGCTGAAATGATGATGATGAATGAATAACTACTAGCTTATGTCCACGACTTCGCCCGCTTGGAGGTCAATAATTGACCCACGAGATCATCCTACTAATATTATAAATGCGAAAGTTTGTAAGTATGGATGTATGGATGTTTGTTACTCTTTCACGCAAAAACTACTGAACGGATTTGGATGAAATTTTGCACACAGACAGTTTATAACCTGGATTAACACATAGGATACTTTTTATCCCGGTAGTAAGATCCCATGGGACAATTTTGAAACTTCACGCGGGCGAAGCCGCTGGCAGAAGCTAGTACTACATATTCACAACGCTTCGATTCGGTAAGTCGTTTGTCTATCTCGCCCGTTTTCGTTATGCCAAAAAAGGATAGACATACAAATTGTCGAATCGACTTTCATCCCGAGCGTTTGTGAATACGGGGGCTGATCAGTAGTTTTTGCTTGAAACAGTAAACAGACATATATCCAAACTTTCGCATTTATAATGATTAGCAGGTTTGTTTGAATGAGTATATTTTAGATTGCAAAGACAAGTGACATCTATACTAATACTAATATTATAAAGCAGAAGAGTTTGTTTGTTTGTTTGTTTGGTTGAACGCGCTAATCTCAGGAAGTACTGGTTCGAATTGAAAAATTATTTTTGTGTTGGATGGTTCATTTATCGAGGGAGGCTTTAGGCTATATAACATCACGCTACAATTAAAAGGAGCGGAGCAGGAATGAAAAATGTAGCATTTTTCCTTTCGTTTTTCTCTCTTATGTGACGCAGACGAAATTGCGCGGGTCAGCTAGTCTACCAATATGCACTGGGCCCGTGTGGTGGATCATAGCCCATTCCCTATTATAGAGAGGAGGCTTGTGTTCCAGCAGTGGGAACAATAGGCTGATGATGATGAAGATCAGAAAACTTGATTTTCTGGTGATTCCACTAACCGTTTCTCACTATAGAAAATGTCAAGAATTTGTCAACGATCTGAAACCAGTGGACATAAAGAATTTCATTTCTTCACAGATATGACAATTATTAAAAACAAACTTACTTATACTTAGGCCCGGCTTCATCCCTTATCTTCTTAAACTGAAAATAGTCAATGATCAGCTCATCATTGTTTGCTGCATTATAGCTTCCATTGGTTTTTTCCAGCAAACTCCAGAGATGCTTCAATTCACTGTTATCTAGCAATTCTTTACTCTTCTTCTGTAAGAATTGAGCTCTCGTTTCTTCTCGTAACTTCTGAGCGAGCATATCGTCAGGTCTCGGCAGTTTGAAGTAGAATTTTGGAATGTCCTTGTATGAGTCTTCGTTGCCGGCGAGTTTGGGTTTGTATAGTTGACGGAATGTGTCTACTTCTAGTTTTAAACTTTCTTCTTTTGTAATGCTTGTGCCTGTTTCTGTAAGTCAATGATTATGATTTAATAGTTGGAATAATTGATTATAATCATACATCGGAATAGGTAGAGCTATTTAGGTTCATTGACCGCAAACATTGATCTTAATAAGGATATTCCACGGGATTCCGACTGATATTACGGGATTTTACCATTATATTATTTGTTCAAATAAGTGAATTATTGTTGAAGCGTATTGATTATTTTAATTAAAATTTTATTGTAAATACAAATTGTTCTATTTGATAATGTTTTGATTTTCTGAGTAACAAAAAATGTGGATGGTAATATGTTTTTGTACCTACAACTTCAGAATAAAAATGTTTGAATGATTGTTGATTCGAATTGAATTTTTTATGTAAAAACATTTTTGTGGTTTAATGAATCAAGTTTATCTATTTATTAGTGATGTACCGATTATGACTTTCGCCGACTAGCCGACTAGCCGATTAGTCGGTTGTAATAAGACCGACTAGTCGGCTAAGCCGATTACGGTATGGTCGAGAGCGGTGTTTTAGTGTAAAAAAATATTTTTTTGTGCATAATTAAAGATAATACTGTTATTATTCATTGAAGTGAACAAGTAGAATTAAAATTTAATCATCTCAAAAAGAAAATCTCGTGTATGGATGTTTTTTGAACAATTGGACAATGATTCCCGTAAAGTTAAGTGTAACCAATGCCAAGTGATAATTTCTCGTGGTGGGCAAGGAAAAACAGCTAACACTACAAGCATGAACAACCATATTAAATACAAACATCCAACCCTGATACCTCAGTTAGGTTCTGCTATCAAATGTTCAAGCACAGACGATACCACCAAGTCTCAAATCTCAGCAGAAGAATTACCTAAAGCAGTGCCTACTCCGTCAACTTCAGTGATTAGAAAAAAAATAAATATATATATAATCAAGGTTTTTATTTCATGTAGTTCCCCCGCATGCATATTATTGAGAAATACATACAACGTAAGAAGCCGGATAGTCGGCGCTCTTTGCCGATTAGTCGCCGACTAATCGACGACTACAATAGTGGCCGGATAGTCGGCTTTACCGACTAGTCGCCGACTAGTCGGGACACCTCTACTATTTATAATACTATCCTTAATCTCGTCCATCTTATGTTTATCTGTCAGAAAGGAAGTGTTATCTTTCATTAGTCCCGAAGGCGAGAATCGTTTTTTTTAATGATTTAACTCCCTACTTAAATACCAAATCCCGGGACTCGGGGAATATCCATATTATTCTTACCTATTGCAAGTACATAAAACAGCTATACCTATTCCGATTTATGATTATTATAAAAGCTGTGTGTCCTATGAGGACTTTGTGGCTAAGTAATAGCAGCCTCTTGGGTTGATCTATAGCAGTAGTTCCCAACCTTTCTTAGATCAGGGACCACTTTGGTATGTTCATTGTTAACAGGGACCATAGGGTCCTAGATAAACATGGACACTGACAGGATTATAACTAGGGGAGTGAATCTTTAACTCACACTTTACAAAAATGGGATAATGTGATGAGAACCTTTAGAATTAAGATAGTGATGGATAAATAGTGATCGAATTGAGCTTGAAAAATTTAGCAATCATGTAGTATGACATTCTCATAAAAAATTACAATTTTGCCTCTGATAGGTTCAATAAGGTTGGGTTGAGCTTGCATCTTTTGTGCAAGCTAAAAAGTATGAATAACATTTTAATCTTTCGCGGACCGTAGTTGAGGTTCCTGGGGACCACACGGACCGCAGGATGGGAACCAGTGATCTATAGCCTAAGCTGTTCTTGCCTAGGCTTGTCTATAGATGGGTGACCTCCCATACATAATACTCATATACATACAACATATTATGGCCATCACCGGTAAGACTGCAAGCGGAGCCCAACTAAGTTGGGAATAGGCTTAGCAAATGATGATTCAAATAAGCCAGAGTCCTATGATACATTAAAATTTGAAGTAAATTAAATAGTAAGACAGTGGTAACTGAGTTTTATAGCTATCTTGTAGGCTTTTAAAACTTTGGAAGGACCTTTAGTGATAACTTATTATCAATCTCAATTTAAGTGAACTTCAGTTAACACTGCAGTAATCATTTACACTAAAATATTTTTTACAACATTGCATTCATTTATCAGCAACTAATTGTTGGAATAAAACATTCTAAAATAAAAGTACATAATCAAAATAGGAAGTCTCCCTTCTCTTTCCACATTTATTTGAGTCATAGTCATCATCAACTTAGATTATCAAAGTCCACTGCTGAACAAAGGCCTCGCTCCAGAATTGCATAATGCAGAGGAGAGTAGATTGAAAGAAGTATGGGCGGATTCTTTCGTATTCAAAAATACATTTGTTATTAACGGATTCCAAATTCTGTACTAAACGCACACTATACATTTAAAAGGTAATATAGCGTTTGTGCCCAAAATTATGGAATGAAACACTTACCATCCAATTTCTTGATATATTTTCTGAGTCGATCTTTTAACATGTTATTCACTTTAATTTGTTTATCGTCTACAGACTTTTGTTCTATAGTAGTATTGTTGTTAGCTGTGTCTTCATTTTTACTATCATTTGCATTATCCGACATGGTTTTATGTAATAACTCAGCGACAATTTTATTTCTGTTTACAATATTTCGATCGAAACACAAAAGTAGGATGTTGTCATGGCGATTTATTGACAGTTTATCCACTTTCCTTTTTACGCATAATTCTTAGATTATAATCATGCGATGAAGCCAATGATGAAACGAATTTCGTATTCAAAAAAAGGAAATGCAATGATAAGTATTTTATTTTATGTCTATCGAAAGAAATATTCATGTTATATTCAGTTTATATTTCCAAGAAGAAAAGAAAAGTTATGCTAACGAAATGGCTTAAAACCATGTTATTTTTACCAGCGCCGTACTTGTAAAGGAACGCATTAAAGTCGCAGCTATTCGACACTAGATGGCACTGCTTAGTTCATACTCTTCACAGCTAGAGGCGCTGTACTAATATCTCAAACTCGTTGATGTCTTTTGTAAGAGCTAAAAGTAATTTCGTAGTTTGCCGACGGTGATTAATTGTCATTTCTATTAGACAGCTTAAGATTACTTTACGACTTTTTATCTATTATTTCACATGATTACTTACCATAAACCTGGTGATTTTCAATTTATGGATGCTAATCATTCTCACGTCATAGTAATGGCGTAGTTAAATTAGTATTTTTATTACATGTAATAATGGTATAGTATCCACAGTTATCAGTATTGTCATATCGGCCACAGATTGTGGTTTATTTTCCAATTTGCAATCTAATATTACACCGTGGTGCACTTGCAAGTGAAACCCATATATTGATGGCGACAGAGATCTAGATTTTATGGAAGTCCCTGATTTCTTTCTTCTTCTTTTTTCCTCTTGGTGGTACCTACGACCAATCAAATTATTGACCAACTAAATTAATCACGTTAATTTCGGTATCGGAAGCGTTTTTGTTTGTCCTGACTTTTATCGAATCAATATGCAGGTTGAATTTTTCAGATGGAGTTCAGAACTTAACCAAAACCAGGTATAAGAGAAAAGTGGTCAAAGGAACCAGGAGCGTCCCTAATCCACGCACGACGACTTTGACGATTTTGTCAACTTAACAAGCTTCAAGATGGCCCGGGTTCCTTTGGCCTAACCCTACTCGAAGTATTATAATATCTGTGTATTCGGTTAAAGCCTTGCTATATTGAACATTTCCGCGTTTAGCCATATGTCCTGCCCAGGTCCATGGTGTATGGCATGCTATTTTTAATTGCTTTTCTTGCAATACCGCGAAAAAGATCCAGGCCGTATTCTTTCCTATTCCTTATACGTGAATCGAAATGTTTTGCATAAGATCGACTCATAATTCCTGTTAACACAGGATAAGAAACATCCTTAATTCTATTCTCCTTCTTACTATCTTAGAAACGCACACTACAATGCATAAGTAAACGATTTAATTAAGTCTCTTCCAAGGGACTATAGATCTTGGTAATGTGCATAAAGGCGTTAGCAGAAGCCAGTGGTTTAATAACAAACACTTTCGTTGGCTCTATGCACCGGATTTCACTTTGTAGTTTACTGGCGTTACTTTATTGTGATAGAAAGATAGCAAATCTCATCTTTTATGTGGTGGGATTTTGTTTATTACTTAATCTCGCTGATTCAATTTGGTTTTCGGATAGGTAGTAGCGAACTTGAAAATACTGATGAAGATGAATTGTTTGAATCGTGTCTGTATCGTAATAGATCGAGAGGGAGAAGTGGAAAGATGGAAGGATTTTATGATTGCTGTTTGACGATTGACAGGGGAAAATGGAAAAAAGAACCGCGTGGCGCCGACCCCAACATGGGATAAGGGAAGGCAGGAAGGTGAATGGTGAGTGAACTTGAAAATACTATTACATATTTGGCTCTGTAACGTTACAAAACATCACGCATTAATGTAATAGAGGGTACACAAGGCACGAACCTAGAGTCAGGGTTTTCTACTAATGCTGCGGGACTGTTCGAAAGAGATGCCGCGGCCCCGGAACGTAAAGGGCGAGGAAAGAACATGGATGGGTTTTAGTCAGTAAAAGTCTGACACTCCTCCCCGCTCCGCCCAGAGTTGGGAGGGGTCATTTGATGATTTGAGTAACCATTTTTTTTCCGGATGGGTATCCGGAAAAAAACATTGTTGCTACTGATAATTTACTGATGATAAACCTAATTAAATTGGGACGAACTTAGGAGCTTAGGCTCGGCAATAGAGATAATACTAGTGGCAGTCTATTTTAATTTGACCCTTACTATTACTTTTTATCAATGTATTAAAGAAGTACCTACCTCTTAATCACTACCACTATCACTACATATTACAAAACAAGTCCTCCGCCGCGTATGTCTGTCTGTCTGTTTGCGATAAACTCAAAAACTACTGCACCGATTTTCATGCTGTTTTATAGAGTGGTTCTTGAGAAAGGTTCTAGTATAAAATTGGACACGGGCGAATCCGCTAGCTAATATTATAATATTTTTAAAGTTTCGATAACAAATACTAAGTATATGCAAGACCTTGCATGTAAATAAGCATAATGCATATAAACATGGTTAATTGTTTGAAGATTGTGCTAATTAAATTACCTAATTAAATGATTTTATCGTAGGTGTAATTAATAAACCAAATTATCAATGTTAATCGTGAGTTTAATTATGAAAGTGTTCGAATGCAGGTGACCATGAATGCAGCTCTTTTAGAACTAGAGCATAAACGCATCAACAACTTAATTATAATCAAATTGTTTACAAATAAGATTATTTGTATAACAAGTAACAAGATCATTTGTGTAACCTACATTAAATTAAAAATTTAAAAAAAACCCGACACATAGGAATTTCAAGGTATTTTTTTTGGAACGAAGATTATTCTACTAGTCAAACCCTTTCATTTGATACCCATATTGAGGGAGTTGTTGAATTAATATGTAATCCGCCATTATGTGGCGGCGGCCACATAATGGATAGATTTGTATCAAACATAGCTAAGAACACTCGACTCATTCACCTTTCAAACAACAAAAAAAACAAAATCAAACTCGGTTCATCCGTCCGGGAGCTACGATGCCACAGACACACACACACACATACACACACAGACACATCAACGTAGAAACCTATGATAAGTTTCCATAGAAAATCAAGTTCTTTATGGGTTCATTGGGCTCATTTAGATTCGGCCATTGGGACATAGGCAACTTAGTGCAATACAGATACCTACTTAGGTAGTTAGGTATTTCTTATTTATTTTATTTTTATTTAAACTTTATGCACTTAATGTACAAAGGCAGACTTAATGCCTTGGGCATTTTCTACCAGTCTACCTTAGGGTGAAGGAGAGATAAAACTGTAGGTGCAAGAGTAAAGAAAATTATGAAGAATAAAATATAACAATAAATACATATACATACATACAATAAATTATAAAAAGTGAGGAAAGACAAAAAACAATTAAAAAAAAATGTTGATGAAGAAAACAAATATGTAAATTAAATGTGGGATAAGTCTGCCAACTTCTTATGTAAGTGCTCCCGAGCTTTCATTATAGGCCGAGGTTTCTTGAAAACGGTCAAAAAGGCGGTTTTTAAAAGCAGTGTATCTCTAAAACTGTAAATAATTTCGACAAATAAAAAAAACTTTACATTTTGAAGTCCTTTTTACATACACTGATGGAACTCAAAACATAATTTGACAAACTTTAATGCACCAAAAAAATCTTCAAACATACCTCTTAATTTTCTTTCAAAGCAGTTTAGGCATTTATTGACAATGATAATTATAATTAAAAATATAACATAAAATTTAAAATGCTAAACTACATCGACTGATGGATTAATTATTATTAAATAGTTAAGTTCTAGTTTTTAATCGATCGAAAATACTCATTTCGCACTATTCGGCCCGCAGTGACTGAAGTAACAACCACTTTGTAGTGCAAGCTAATTAGAACTTTATTCTAACAGTATTTCAAACGAAGTTTGAACCACCACAAATAGAGTTGCTTATTTAGCTGATGTCGTCGCCTTAAAAGTGAGCCGACTGGTTGCCATCCTGATATTCAAAGGGAGCGCATTCCAAAGAAAAACCGCCTGTACAGGAAAGGAAGATTTGAGGACACCGGAGCGGTGAGTAGGACATCTTATTTCATTTTCAACTGGTTCCCACACGGTGTCAGAGCTTTTATGCCGCCCATGGGCTTCGGACTTGGCTTTACATGTCCTCGAGAAATATCTCAAAGGCATGGTGATGATTTCCCATCCTAAAAAAAAAAAACAAAAAAGAAAAACAAAAAAAGTCATGCTGGTTTGATTTCCTCATGATGTTGTCCTTCACCGAAGCAAGTGAGTTATAAAATACGCACATGAATCTGAAAATTCAGAGGTGTGTGTCTTGGGTTCGAACTCGAGACTTATAACTTGGCAGTCCGTCGTTCAAACCACTAGGCTATCACTACGCTAGAAGGTAGGTACAGTCACGAACACAACTTACTAAGTATACACTTTCGTAAATTTAAAAGCAATTTTCGTGAAAACTAACGATTGAAACATAGAGATAGGATTTTTTTCAGAAAAATATGAGTTCAAGGAAAACTATGTACGTAAAGACATCATCATTCTCTTGCCCTTATCCCAATTTATTTGGGGTCGGCGCAGCATGTCTTCTTCTTCCATACTCCTCTATTTTTCGTCATCTCATCAGACACTTCTTTTCTTACCATATCCGTCTTAACACAGTCCATCCATCGTTTCTTTGGTCTTCCTCTACTCAAATACCCATCCACATTCATATTCAAAACTCTTTTCACGACATTTTCCTCATTCCTCCGCATCACATGCCCATACCACACAACTTTTCAGTCATCGGCGCCACTTTCAGACTTCCTCTAATATACTCATTCCTTACTTTATCCATTCTCGTAACACCACACATCCCCCTTATGTATTATGTAAAATGTTATAGGTATTTTAATGCCAAATAAACACAATTTTCTTTCTTTTCTTTCATTCTTCTTTCTTTCCTTAGCATTCTCATCTCCGCGACATGCAGATGCCTTTCATTCATCCCTTTTGTGGCCCAACATTCTGATCCATACAACACAGCAGGTCTAACCATTGTTTTATAAATCTTCCCCTTAAGTTTTAGGGGAATGCGGGAGTGGCAAATCGTTCCCGTGACCTGCCGCCATTTCATCCATCCCGTGTACGTAAAGACATGACATTTTTAATCAAAACAATAGGAGAAAAGCCCTTTAAAAGCGATTAAGTGCCTAAAATGGCTTTTTCTCGAACAATTATCTAATTTAATACGAACATATTTGTAACACCCCATAAGTTATCACCACCAATATTACCCCAATGCATTATTCACCCCTGAAAACTTACCAAAAACACAATAAAAACCAACATTCCCAGCCAATTACCTACTTTAGTATTTTTCACTTGACATAAGAATAGTAAGTAAAGCATATAAGCGGTGACGTAACGTCTACTTATCATACAGTTCTGGTTTTTCATGAATATTCTTCATAATTCACGTTAAATAACTAGTTACATATAGCTAGTTTTATATGTAACGGTTATGTAACGTTGCAACGTTTTTTTGATGTAATTATCGTGTGGCATACGGGTATGTAGTGACTCTGTGCGGTTTTGGTTATTAAGGATTTGTCTGGTTTTTAACTTTAACAAAAAGAAAACATTACTTTCTCTAATGAGTGTCGCCAGAAGCTTTTTTCTTTGTATTACATGTTTAGTTTCATGTTCTGAAAACAAGTTAATAGCCATGGTTTGGAAAGTCTACTATTTTATTTTTTCTACTTGCGTGGAAACGGTGATTGAAGAGTCAAAAAAAGTAATCAAAATTGCGTCGGCTCATAAATTGGCTACGAATTAAGCGTCTTCAGTAGCGTGCATTACTTTTTTGACTTTTTGATTTAATGTCACATCGACTCAAACACTTTTGTTTATAGTCATGTTAAGGTAAGTACTTCATTTCTAGAGTTTAAGCAATTACTTATGCAACCATTTTTATGTCATAGACAAGTTATCAAGAACAAGCGAACCGTCAATGAAAGCAAATAGGGTACGCGACAAGAAACAACGAATTAGTCCGTCAGTAAGATAATAAAATAAAAAAATTATGTAATAAATATAAAATAATAAATAATAAAAAAAATATATAATAAACACAAATACATATAAAATAAATATAAAATCGTACAAAAATAGGTATGTATTTTGAAGCTTAGCAGCTACCCGTATTTATCATTTTATTATCTTCTCACATTACAAGTTAATGACCGCTAAAATGCAATATGGCGAAGATGTTATAAATAGTCGATACAAATGTGATTAGTTGATGCATTTAAATTAGAATTATGTAAATAACTCACGATAGCGCGACCGATTTGTTTTTTTTTGCGCTGAGTCTAGAAGATAAAAATACAATATTGAAATACTAATCAAATATTAACTTTAGATATTTCTGATTTTTTCGTAATTATAATCATAATCATAATCATAATAATAAAATCTTTATTTTTCTCGACATCATGAATAACATTTTTTACAATATTAGATAGAGAAAGGTGTCTGATGTAGGAAGATCATGTGGTACAGATCACCTCTCCTGCTTAAATTTAACATTTTTATAATGCACAAAATAAAGTCAAGAATTGAATTTAAAATCAAATCAAAATCAAAAACATAAAACCTTTACACATAGATAAAACTATGAATTGACATAAAAACAGAAGTTTACCGAAATACTACCTATGTTCATTCTAATAGTTCAACATTAAATCCAGTTAGTCAATAGTCAGTTCGATTATCAAACAATATTTAACGCGTATTTTTTCTTTTGTTATTTCAACCAAAATTGACGAAGATACGACGCTTTTAAAATTATCAATACGTCACACCAAGGTATAATTTTTAGCGAGTTATGACGTCCCGAGCCCCCACTCCCGAGTTTTGATGCGTTTTATCTTTGACAATATATATTGATTTACAAAAACAAAAAATACGTGTCCATTATTTTCCAATAATGTAACTGACGGACTAAACAGATTTGCAATTTTTGATACTGTCGTTATACCTATTATGAAAGAAACAAGTAACAAGTTTCAGCATACAGGAGCATGCACTAGTTAGGACTATTTGCACACTTCATAAGTTATGAAGTTCCATGAAAAAGGAGTGAGCATTGTCATCAACCAGGCAAAGTTTTAAATTCCGGCTGAAACTGGTAAAATCCTGATGGAAGAACTACTTTTATTAATGTAGATCGAATTAAAAAAACGTGAATCATTGAACTCTCCATAATATTTTTAAAGATAAGAAGATCACAACCACATGATACACAATCAGATAAAGATAAGAAATACAATTTTCGTTGAAATCTTCCTCATAATGTCACATTTTAGCAAAGCTGTTACGGTTTTAGATGCTAATAGTCAGACATAAAAAAAACACACACAGAAAACACACACACAATACATAAAATGGCTTGGCATAAAACGCCTTTTCCAAAGGATTAGGCGGATATTTTAGTAAGTAGTAGGTAGGTAAACCACAAACCAGTTTGAATACTTTTTTTATTCTTGCGTTTTAACTATTCTACACACAACGCACAGCCGAAACTTGTGTCTAATAGCATGAAATTTCGCACAAGACCTTCTTCGGTAACGAGGGTGAACTTTTAAATGGAAGATTGAATTCAAGAAGTTTCTTTTCTTCGCAGATTGGAAATTTCAGCGGACATACACACGGCTTGTGTTTCAATGAAAATCTAAAATCTATTGTTTAAAACGAATATGTCCCAGCTACCACTAAATACAATGGACTCCCTACTCGCATATTACAGAACCACACACAACCCGTGACGGACAGACTGCTTCTTTCATTGAATAATAACTAAATAGAAAGCAACACTCACTTGTTTTTATAAAATAAACAAAACACAGTGTCATTGTTTGTAATTACTGAAGATGGTGAAGAGGTGTTGGCTACTCACGTTTTCGGCTGGTGGCGATCGCAGTAAACGGGGCTTTTTGGATTTTTGGTCCCATATAAACCAAAATGTTATTGGGTATTCATCAGAAATTTTTCAGTAGCAGCCAATCATCAGTGTTGCTAGAGTTTGTAAAATAACTTCTACCATACACCAATCGACAGTTTTCGATATTTTTGTTCGACATTCTGGGTCGTTCCAAATAGTCACCCAAATAGCTCCGTTTTACGGTACCATATTCGGATTTTTGTCGATTTTGTAGCTCAATTTTGATCAACTATGGTCCATGTTCCCCAAAAAGACGGACGGTCTGATTAACAAAAAACAACTATGTGCAAATACATTTTTGTATGGGATCATGTCATATTAACAGCTGTTTTAAGATAATCAGACCATTACCTTAATCGAACAAAATATGTGTGCTGCTAACACTGCTAATCACCGCGTACCTGGCTGTATGTACGATTGATAGTTAACAAAAGATAAATCTATTTTTTACAAGTTTACGACTTTATGACAGCGCCCATTTTTTGTTCCTACTTTATTTTATTTCTTTGTTTTCTAGAGATGCCTCCGCATCTACATTAGTTGTCACAACGTAACAGCTTCTTCACTGCTGGGACACGTCCTCTCAATGAGAGAATTGGCTACTAACAATCCACCAAACGGGCCTAGTGCAGATTGGTAGATGTCACATGTCTACGAATTTTTGGTTCTAGGATATACCGGTATCCTCACGATGTTATCCTTCACCGTGTTGAGAGTAGTGGTGATGAAATAAATTACATAAAGTAATCCGCCTGTCTGGGTTCGAACCAACGACACGTTCGTAAGTCGGGGCCGCCACCACTGGGCCACCGCTGCTCTACCATAGGTTTATACAGAGTGGAGAAGACAATACGACAATAAATGAAAACACGCGTAATACTAGTTCATAGGAATAATTCTACACAATTAAAAAAACCCAAAACCGAAATTATAAAAAAAAAACAGACAAAATCTAACTCTAAGGATACTCTTTACGACTCTTATTGGCCTGGTTTAAGGTCTAATTTGCAGTAAATCAAATTTAGCGAAAGTTTTTAAATAGCGAGTTGGCAAGGGGTCGTTAACCTGTTAGTGCTTCCTTAAAATCAGATACATCACGTAGCAAATGTTGAAGGTGAAAAATAATTTCCTGTGACTACTTGATATTTTCAAACGATTTTTTTTTTGTTTGTTAGGAACGTCTTGAGGTATGCGTAGTTTAATTTATTGTCGTATTGTCATCACCACCCTGTAGATGCAAAGTGTGTCTTACTGGTGATTGCAGCAATCATAATACATAAGATCACGCCTGCAGTCTAGAAGGGTTGGACAGAGGTGGACTTCATAGTATACGTATATCAGCAGTTACGTTTACTTTTACGTTTACGTATACGTTTTTTTTTCTTTGTAGGAGATCCTAAATAAATAAATAAATAAAGGTGGACGCACACTTATCCGCGCCGAAGGAATCGACCGCGCCGAAAGATTTTTTTCTCATACGTATGACGTCATCTATTCGTCCAATTCGACACGGATAAGTGTGCGAGGTTTAATAGGATTTCATACATGTAATTCTATAATTCGATTCTTTCGGCGCGGTCGATTCCTTCGGCGCGGTTAGGTGTGCGTCCACCTTAAACCGGGCTCAGATCCAGACTCTATGGCGGCTGCTGAGCATAAATTCCTGATCGAAAACCCAATAACACTTTGCCTGACCTGGGAATCGGACTCAGGACCTCTTGTTTAGCAGTCACGCTTGCGACATCTAGACCAACGAGCCAGTTGTGACACTTAGGTCCATGTTCACCAAAAAGATGACAGTCTGATTATACAAAAACAGCTGTTTAAAACCCACTTATGTAGGGGAACATGTCCTTTAAACAGCTGTTTTAAGATAAACAGATAGTTATCTTTTCGGTGAACATGGACCTTAATAAAATAAAATGGAAATGAACCTTAATAATTAAGCTTTTAGGCCAAAGACTGATTTTGGAATATCTGGACAGTCTTGAAAAGTGAATTGATTGACTGCACCTTCCTAGGTATAGTAATAAGTACTTGTAGTAATAATATGCAATGTACAAGTAAGTTCTATACTAGGTACTACTACAAATTCCTGTTTAAAACCGGAGAACTTTGTAAAATAACCTCAGTGTTAATTGACTCCTAAACTAGATTATAAATCCCGTGCAATAAGCGATTATGTCCAACCAATGCTAAACCCCGTCTAATGGACCAAGGACAAGAACTGTTAGCCGTCCTAAAAGCATCAAGCACTACTGCGGGATACACTTTTACTATCTAACTAAACAGAATAATAAACTAAGGTTTTATTAGCGAGTGTAAAGTTGCGTTTTACGATTTAACGCTTTCATGACAATAAGAAAGAACAGTAACTCACTCATCATGCCAAAATATTACATAATTTTATTTATCCGATACCAATTTATTCATATGACAAAAGGCTAGGTAACTAAACGCAAGCGTAAACCGGACCATCCGCCCGCGGCGCAAGCGCAAACTCACTCGACAAGTTTCCGCTCTCAACCCGCCAGTTATGCGTGAGACGTCGCGGGGTGCGGACGTATCGTCCCCTTGAATACTACGAAAAATCGCCGTGCGTTCGGAAACAGTGTTACTCAATTGTGCCTTACGTTTTTTCGGCGTGTTTTAATAAAAGTTTTAATTGATAAACCGCAGTGCTTCTAGTTGATACTTTGGATAAATGCGCGACCCTCGGAGCGCTGGATTTGTAAAGGTAAGCGATTGTTACACGGCCGAGTTGAGAAGGGCTCTATTACTATAAGCTATTTTAGCGGTTCAAGTTCTTTTCGAAAGGGTTAGTCGGGTTTTGCAAGGCGGATCGCATTCTGAGACTTAGGACCATTTGTCAACAATTATTGAGCAATGTGAATTTGAATTTTGATAGAATTGTGACCCTAGTTTTGTAATTCAATTATGTTTGGTAGAGCCAATCTCTCCGACCTTGTTAAGGAATGTTGGCTACTAATATTTGATGGAAATGTGAATGTGGTCTGTAAGTAGAGTATTGGCTACTGCATCAGTTACAATAGACTTTTGTTTTTTTGACTTAACTGTGACATTCAGAGCAGCTTTCATCGTATCTTGTGCAAGAATCTTGCGATTTTTAGTAGTGCTTGGACGTGAGTTACTGCAGTAAGATTACTCACACGTTTCCAACTCTGCGATTAAGCGAAACGATTAAGTGAATTGCGATGTTAAGATTGTTAAGTCACTCATTATGTAAAGAGGTTTATTATGCTTTACTTTTAAACCAGTACCTACCTTCCGTCAGGATTTTAGCAGGACACAGTATTTTAAACAGAGAAGGGCTGTGAAGAAATTGTTGTTGATGATTTACGTAATTCATAAACTGCATCTTTTTGGGTCAATGTTATCGTCAAGACTTTTGATGTGAACAATTATAATTGAAGACAATGTTGTAATTACGAGTAGTACTTGAAAGTTAAGTTTACTATCAAAGTTATTAAGTAATAAAAATGCTGTTAATCTGCCTACTATTCATAGAAATCTTTACTACTTATTCACCCACGTTCAGGCAGAGATTACTGTTATAAACTGAAGGATTCCTTATGAAAATAGGTTCTTGTAACACTATACGAAGCGTTAGATATCTTGCAAAAGATTCACTAGGTGGCATTGGGTGCTAAAGTTACTAGCACAGGAGATAGGTGTGGATCAACCGTGCTAGTCTCATCTTATCCGATACTTGCTGATAAACATATTTTAAGTAAAGCCGTTTGATGAGAGTATCCAAACACCTTACTGCCTCGATGGGAAGTGGTTGCAAGCGCTACCTATCTACCGCTGATCACAAGGCTTGAGTGCGTTTCCCAAAACAAGCGAAGCGGGATCGCGTTGCACCAGAAACATGATACACACGAGTACCATCAGAAAATTCTCAGACCTCAGGAACAGTCGAGATTTGGGTAAGGTTGATGGCATCATATCCATCCCCTATTAGGTACCTACCTACCTATATGAAATTCAATTGACGAAATGCGGGTGTACTAAATGTACCCACTCCTCTGCCTAAAGCCTCATAGATTACAGTACCTATTACATATGTCAAAAAGTAGTCAACCATCGAACTGCAAAATGCAATTTGCGATAAATCAGTTACCAACATAATATTTAACAGTTATAATAGCCTATTTCTGTCACTCCCATTCAGCACCAATTTGGAAGCCAAAGTTTGATTTATCAGAAGATATATGTCTATATACACTGTCAACATGACATGCTACACGCTACACGCATATGGCTTGCGATTAAACGCAAATATTAGCTCCAATCGCGTGCATCAAGGACGTGCACACAGCCAGACAAACGAATTAACATGTACTGTAGTAAATTGGCACTAATCATTGATTTTAAATTGATTCAATCCTAAATTACTTTGAAATCTTCTTTCCTGTCTACCCAGCAGAACCAGCTGTACATTTTTAAGTACTTGAAAGAGGAAAATCGCAGAGCTATCCAGGTATCACTTTAATGGTCGGTCAAAATGTGTTTTTTATCTCAAACGAAGAAGAAAATGAAGTTTATAATCTAAAATCTTACAAGACAACTACACTATTCCAAAAGTGAGCAACTCCTGAATGACAGAGTCAACAGTAGCCATTATAAAAGAGACTAGGCAATAACCTTGATCGAAAGTAAAAAGAAATGGAGTAAGAAAAATCTGGAATCATGAATGAGCATATCCTAGGGCACTAGCTGCGTTCAACTCGCAAAAGCTTGCATTAGGCCTTCCAATATCCTAATACTGATAAACTAAGAGCCAAGAGAATTCGTTGAGACTGTTCCGCCGAGAATTCGTGAAAATCTGGATAACAAGAGATTCTGGTCAAATTAGAAACACGACAGGAAAAAGGCTAATTACAAGACTTATTAAGGTTAACGCACACTTGTCCACCGAACAAAATGTTCTAAAATACGTATAACGTTATCTATGGGTCAATGTTTAGTGAGGTTTCATAGGATTTAAAACAAGTCATTCTAAAATTTGTTTCTTCAGCCCTTTCGCTTCATTTGGGTCTGATAAATGTACAATTAACTTAACCAATCAAAATTCCACAAAATCGCAATCGCTCTTACTCTACTGCTGATTTAATAACTTACAAAATTGGTCAATCAAACGACATCATTTCACATACATATGTAACGATTAATATGTAACTTCTGAGAAATAATTAGTCACTAAATGAACACGCAACCGCGCCTAGAATTCTTTTCAATTCATTCACAAACTATTCTAAATATTCTAATAGTGCATTTTCTTAGAACTCGATCGCAACAAATAGATCGATTCAGGTGAATTAAATTGCCAATGTACCAGGATCTCATAAAGTTGCAGGACATAATCGGCTGATCCATTTGCGACTTTCAAGGAATTGCTCTGACTGAGGTGCCTTTTACGTTGTAGTTCCTAATTATTCGAGCTCGTTTATTCTGGGAAGAAACGATTAGGGTAAAACGAATGGGAAAAAACAAAAGCATGAAGTTTATGCAATGGGTGGAGTTCTAGATGATTTGGTTCTTAGTTTGAACATTAATCAAAAGTGTGCTTAGCCGTTTTAATATTATTCTTGGTCTAATAAAGAAGAATTGTAATTAGTTTTAAAGGTTGTTCAGTGGTTTTCAATGATTTTAATTTGTTGTATGATTTTGCTGAGCTTATCAAAATTTTTTGCACTTCTTTTAGACCCAACTCGTATTGAATTCATAATTTGAACAACCTTTTTGCGAATCCATTGTTAAACTTAATGTGTGTTTAACTGAACATAACTTAAATGATATCATGAAATCAGACATACGTCTGGTTCCTTATAATAATTTGTATATTTTCCCACAGTTACTATACTATAAGTGTCATTAAATTATCTCCACGGTCACTCTTTAAGGAAAACTCTACGGAATGGTCAAGGTTTTGACAATTCCGTTTTTGTACCAGGTTCTTTACGACAGAAATATTTTGGACAGCATTCCTGTCGAAATTGCCTTTCCTTTTCGTCAAAATGTTGACATCTTGCATTCCATCTTGGTTTGACAGAGAACCGGAGTTGTCGATATAGCCCACAGAATAAGTAAGCTGAAGTGGCAATTGGCTGGTCATATTAGCCATAGAACCGCTGACCGATGTTGGGGTAGACTTGTTCTTGAGTGGAGACCGCCAATCGGAAAGCGTAAGGTGGTACCTGGGACCTCTTAAGGCAAGGTCTAGCGACAATCTTCGCAGGGTGGTTGGTACCTGGATGAGAGTAGCCACGCCACGCCTCGCCACGCCTATCCAGCTGTGGGGTGATGTAGGCACCTAGGTTCTTTCCCCCAAAAGTGTATTATTAGGTGTCTTTGTAAAGATCGAATATGCTTATATCTATGTATGTTTTTTTAGAAAGGGTCTTCTTGCACTGCAGGATGCTAGATGATCTTGATTGAAGTCTTCTTTGTCAAAATTTTTGCAATCACCAATAATTTGACCAACTGTGGTAATTACGCCCTAATCTCTTGCACAAATTTATTTGGTGCAACGATTGCACATAATATTAAACCAAAACCACATATTTGTCATAATTCCTTCCTCAAGCAGCGAAACAAAATCGCTATAAACAACATAATTGTCACAACTCTTCCTTCTGCTAGCAAAAAAACGAATACAGACTTATTAAGAAATATCGTGTGAAATAAAATTACGTTTAATGATTGCATGCTTTCCTGTACTGTAAGCACTATATCATTGAAACGTACTAAGCGCCGACCTCGATGCATCCTGTTACGTACTTACGTCCAACCGTTTCTAGGTTGACTCGTCTAGAAAATGTTGGCGCATTCGATGTTTTTGCTGGGCGTGCATCCGTGCGTTTAGTGTTAACTAACAATAGTATTGAAAATTATTGTTAAAAGGTGATTGGGGTTTTGAAATATTGATGTTTTGTTGTACTTAGATTATTGTTCTTTAGTTTGGTGGTGTTTATTTGGTTTTTGAATGCTGGATTAGCTTGATTTTTTTGGATTAGAAAACCGATCCTATATTTTTGTGGGCACCTGGTGTGATGACCACATTTGCAACTTTGACGATATTGAAAACGCTATAAGTAAAATGTATTTCAATTTAAAATATGAAGATGGCAATGTAAAAACAGAAGGATAATCTTAGTTAACCGAACTATAAATTATAGAATACCGCTTGTATATGTCAACTAACTTACATGTTATTTGCGTTAGTTTAGGAAAAGGCTTATCTACTGAAAAAATGTAATCGACTTTAATAATGACCCGTATTTGTTCTTTTGTATCGTAAACCAAAATTGATGAAGATACGACGCTTATAAAATTCTCAATACGTCGCGCCGTGGTTTAATTTTTAGTGCGTTCTGACGTCACATGCCTAGTTCATTGATTCATTGATTTACAAAAACAAAAAAAATACGTGTTTATTATTTATTATTTTTCAATACTCTGACCAAAAGATTTGCAATTTATTGACGGTGGAAACTAGCCTAATAGCGCTCATAAAAGTATTCAGGCCCTTTGTGTAAATGGTGCACATAAATTTATTGTGTGATAAATCTTGAGATATGGACTGTAGAATGTAAAGGATGATATATCAAGAAAGGAGGTGGAGGTGGAAGAAGTACAAATAAATGGGTAGGGCAAGATAATGAAGAAATCTTGAGACATATTGATGAAAAACAAAACACTACACCTGCAAAACAAATTGGCGATAGATTACCTCATTCAAGATTCCACTGCTCATCTCCTTAAAACAATTTACACGAAGACGAGTTTAAATGAATTAAATATTCAGCCAGTAACATAAACAAAAACAGTTCATATGTCCATGTTGTAAGACTTATGCAAATAAAATTGCCAATAAACCCGGCCTTATAATGGGAAAGCATATAAAATTATGCAATTCTACGGCTATCCGTGATATCATTCAAACTAGTTGGAATATATTTAGTAGCGTGCGTGTTTGTTTGTTTTGTGGTGAACTAGGAAATTGCTGGAACGATTGTGATGCAATTTATTGTCTTACATGGAGTGCTATTTATTAGGGATTTTGCGAAAATAGGAAAAAATTGTTAATCCAATAAAAAAAAATCGATTTTCTGTAAGCTTTTGAATAAGTTTGTTACTTATGTTGCTTAATAACATTTTTGTTTAAGTCTTATCCCTTTACACCCGGGATGAAACGAGCGTGCGTTTAACTTTTAAAAAATTCTGGCGCCAAACCGTTTACTTTTTGCGAACGCAACCGGCATCGATCTATCGTGAGGGTGTCTCGCACGCGCTAACAAAATCGCGAGGTCCGTGCGGGCGGCCAGTGTCCTGCGAGCCTTAGTGGGAGATAGCGGCGTTTTTTGACCCCCGCAGCGTCACGGGTAAGTACTTGTTACGCGTACTATTTGTTTAGTAATGCATTATGTTTTTAAGTAAATTCAAAGTTAAATAAACACTTATTAATTAAGTTATTTTAGTTTGATTAATTTCATTGTAATTTGGTTACAATTTCGTCGTAAAATTTGACAGCTACGATCGTGTGGCTTCGGTTGCACGTGCAAGAAATAATTCAAAACTTGGAGACCGTTATTTATTGATTGTGCTTGAATAAAATTTAAAAATGTGTGTATTTTCTTGTTTTTAGGACGAGACTTGAATGACGATCAAGTTTTGCAAATCTTGGGTGATGGAAACCATTCCGAAATTGAGGATTTTGATGAAGATGATGACAATTTTCAATCTAATGTCCTGGAAGATCTCAATTTCGAGGAAATATTCTCTGGCATAGAAACAGAACAGGATTAAGATTAGAGGTTATTACGAAGCAAATGGCTCGTGACCAATTTTTAACTATCCGCAATGCCCTGCATGTCGTAGATTCAGACGAAGCTCCGCCAAGTGAAAGAACCAATCCATTGTGGAAAGTACAGCCGATGATAAATAAAGTAAGAGCTACTTGTAACAAACTTGAAAGAGTCCCCGGGTTTTACTCGATAGATGAACAAATGGTGCCATTCACTGGTAGGTGCAGTCTGCGTCAAGTAGTGAGAAACAAGCCACGCCCTGTTGGACTTAAAAACTTTGTACTGACCACTAGTGAAGGCTTGATGCTTGACTTTGACATTTATCAGGGGGCTAAAACCATGTTTGGAGACTCTCCACTCGGGCTGGGGCCTTCTGTGGTTCTCCATTTGAGTAAGAGTGTCCCGCCTGGAAGCTGTATCTACCATGATAGGTTTTTTACTACTGTCGCATTGATCGAAGAGATGCACAAAAGAAATCTTCATAGTACTGGAACTATTATGATGAATAGAATCCCTGATCGTGCTGCAATTAAATTTAAAACTGATGCTAGGATGACTAGAGGTGAAAGACAAGAGTATGGTGTGCAAACCGACAGTTATTGTTAAATGGAAGGATAACAAATCTGTTATTATGACTTTTGTTACCAAAGCTGTTTTTTTAAGAATTAAGGATTAGATAGTAAGTTTAATAATGTGGACTGATTCTAGAATGACTGAATAAAGTAATAAGCTCCCAAACATTTATATATTAGTTTCATTTTCCATCCAACTATCAAGATAAACGTTCTATTTAAATTACCCTCACGATCGTGAGTAGTCAAATTATACCTAAAACTCACGATCGTGAGGGTTAACTCCTGGGTTAACTATAAACCTGAGATTTTTTTCAATATTTTTTCTTAGCTTCTAAGGCTGTACCGGATGCTATAAAAACCATGACATAGACGTTTTCGGAATAAAAATCCATCGGGTGTAAAGGGTTATGTTATTAGGGCGTTAGCCTATTGAATAGAATACAATAGAATTCATTTATTTGTAATGTAGTTTTACACGGTATGATGTTAATATTTTTTTTAAGTTCTGTACACTCTACCACGACCTGTGGTGTACAAATATTAAATAATTAAATAAAAAAATGTCAAACCATTGCCCGACTGTTGGTTAATTTTAAATAATTTCAATTTTTCATTTGTATTTTTATCTTATCTAAACGTGATTAATTTTAACAACATGCAAAACTAGTTTTATTAAAGAAACCAAAAAAAAAGAAGAAATTATACAACATTATTCATGCTATTCAAAGAATATCGTAAAATACCGGTTTTTCTTCATCGTCACTTTGTGGGTCAGTGACCTCTTCTAGTTTGTCATTCATTTAGAATTCGGTAATTAGGTAAACTACTAGATAGTTTAAACGCTGTTTAGTTTAAGTAGTCTTGGTATTTGTGTTAATTTATGTAGTTATGTTAATTGGTTTACAATATTGTTTGTTGTCTATTGCTGTTTGCCGTGACTTCGTTAAAATTAAATTTTCAATCTCCCTTAATTGGACTTGGAAGCTCTCTCTCTTAAATGATCTCGACACCCTCTCAGCATATTCTGGTTGAAAGGCTGTTTGCTCGATCTTCAGCTGTCTTATTATTGCACACTTCTCTAGTACTCGTCATCTCTGCAGTCACCTTCTTTCTAGCGATATAAACCTTCACACAATCCATCAATCGTTTCTTTGGTCTTCTCTTCCATCCACATTCATTCAAAAAGCTGTCCTTCGAATCACACGTCCGTGACGTCCTTGTGTGACTTTGCAGTCACTAGTGTCACTTTCACTGCATCATCATCTGCATAGCCTTTATCAAAAATGATTTGGTCGGGATCTCGTCTTACCGGATTCAGACTTCCCCTTATTTACGTGCATCTTATTCTAACCGTTCGCGTTACACCCTGCACATTTGTCTTACTAATCATTCCTCAATCAACTATATTCAAATGCAAATCATCACCTTTCTGCTCTTGTCCATGTTACTTGGAGTCGGCGCAACACGTTTTTTCTTCCATTCTTCCGTCATTCGTCACGATATCATTTACTCCTACTTCCTTCATATCATTTCTTACAGAATTCACCCTTCTTTTCTTTGGTCTTCCTCTCGCTTTCCATCCCTATGCAACTGGAAAGTAAAATTCTGTTTACCCTCTTTGGTATACTAGCGTAAAGTTACAGCACCTCGTTCTACCTCGCTTCGAAACTTACTTATTACTACTCGTAACAAATACAGAGTACGGTGTTCAGTATGATGTTCTGTCATATTGACGTTTAACTGTGTTCCATTGGTTACAAACTGAGGTTAATACTTCTAGTTTGCTTGTAAGTTGGTGCAGTATTGTAACTGTTAGCAGAAGGTTTGCTTAGTCTATTTAGGTCCATGTTCACCGAGAAGATAACAGTCTGATTATCTAAAAACAGCTGTCAATATGACATGTTTCCATACAAAAATGTGTTTTAAACAGCTGTTTTCAGATAATCGTCCGTCATCTTTTTGGTGAACATGGACCTTAGAATCATGACATCTCGCAGGTCAACCTCTGAGGCTGGTTTCTCTTGTGGATGCGTTGAGCATAAGGCCTCCAATCAAGGGTAAAAAGCTTATAAACTAAGCGACCGTGCGCTATTGAGTAGACACCCTTTGTGGGGTACATGCCTCAGCTTATATATGAGCTTATGCTTTCGCTGGGGAGGGCCGCAAAGGGACTTGCTTGATCTGAATGAGATCATTATTTAGGGGCTGATTTAAAACTACTGGCTTAGCATCGCGGGCTGGCTCGAGCAAAGGTTGGGGAGAGGGGGGGGGATTTAAAATTCAATTAATTTGGCTCACTTTCCTCTGCGTACTTTTTTCTCTGAAGTGATCCTTCTGCAATATTTCTGCTAGATGTTTGACACGTCGTTCAAGACAATGGTGGAAATAAGCGGATATTCTAGCGTCTAGAACGTAGATATTTATGCCAATGTTGCCTAGACTCTAGGTCAGTGCTAACAGAGTTGCAAGTCTTTGAGAGTATGGTCGGAAATATGTTTTAGATTTTTAGTAAGGGCGAAGGAGCATAGTTAATCTAAATTTATATAAGGCTACATTTAGAAACTGATCATTTAAAGGGACTTTTACGAGTAGAGAGACACTGCATGTCTACTTTGTATTTCATTATCACTGCTCTCAAAACGGTGAAGGAAAACTTCGTGAGGAAAGCGGTGGAGGCTATGTCCCAGCAGTGGGAACACTGTGAACATACTAGGCTGATTATATTGCATTTTGTCATTTCAGATGCAAGTGTGCTCAAGATTATTTTTTATTTATTGACGACCCGAATGGCGTAGGTTAGGCTACGTTCTTAGGGTCCTGGGTTCGAATCCCGGTAGAGAGAGCAAATGTTTGTGTGATGAGCATGGACATTTGTTTTCGAGTCATGGAGTATTTATAAAAAAAAGGTATGTATGCATTATGTCAACTATCTGGTGTCCATGACACAAGCCTTGCTTAGTGTGGCACTACATGGCACTGTGTGTTAACGTCCAGCGATATTTTTTATTTTTATTTATAACTATTTTTATAATAATTACACATTTGGCATTGAAAGTCGGAACTCGAAATGCAAGAGTAACGTAGGTTAATAAACTGTTGCGGGATACTACAAATATTTAAGTATTTAACCACTTAACGAAAGAAAAAAAACCGGTTCAAGATGTCACTTTATCGATATAAATAAATAAAGCTATATTGAATTCGCACCTCCAGCTGTGAAGTTTTACAGCCTCTATTTAAATAATTATGGGCAAACCATTGTTCCGTCACGCAAATTAAAATAACAACCAATTTTATTAAAAGTTGCGAATTTTCACGGGTTTGGATTGGAAATTATGTTCATTTTTATTAGTGTCTAAATATTTGTTCAGTCGTCAGTTCGGCACACTATATGAATCATAGTCTTTTGGTAAGTTAAGTGGTTAAGTACATATACCTACTACATGTTATGTTTACATGAATGAATCTTGTTGGTATTTTGGTATAGAACACGGTGAAAATGTTAAATGTCAACAAGTTTTTATATTATCTTTGACATGATAATGAAAAAGAAAATTTTCTAAAACTTATAAATTTTATACATATAAGTATTTTTTATAAATATATATTTTTTTTATAAATTTTACAAAAACGTAAAAAGTAAAGGAAACAAAAAAGAAATGTTTTTCTCAAATTTTACAAATACACTAGTATTTGTAAAAGAAACAAAAAAAACTGTTTTTATCAATCTTCTGAGAGCCGTGCTTGCCTAAGTTGGTCGGTGGATGGGTAACCAAACCACCTCATACCGAGTTTCCTCCGTGATTCGGAAAGCACGTAAAGCTGTCATTTCTAGATGACAGTCGTTACAAGTACGGTCCCAAAGGTATGAAAGGTGAACTAGGAAATTGCTGGAACGATTGTGATTCAATTACTTAGTTACTTACCCAGTTCTAATAGTCGCTGCATGTAAAATACAGGCTTTCAGCTGTATCCGGTTGGACTGGAAGCCGACCCCAACATAGTTGGGAAAAGGGTAGGCAAGATGATAATGACGATGATGAAATTCTTCAAACGAATCCCTGCATTTTAACCCGTTAAGGGGCCGGCGGAGATAGAATATCTATATTCCCAAATAAATATTTTGAACGGACAATTATACATATAAAGACGAGATGTGAGGAATTTAAAATTTCTATAGATTTTTTTGTCCTCTGTAACTCTTGTTTAAATCAGTGTACATTCAAAATATGTGTTTGGGAACTTATATATTCTGTAATCCAATTAAAATAAATACACACCATCTTAAGAATATGATTGATTTCCAAATATTTTGGTATAACGTTTGTATGAAATTCGCATGCTCCGCAGGCCTCTTAATCCTCAACGCGTTTCTTTCATCTCTAGCTACAAAATATTTGCATAGAAAACAAATTAACATGCACATGTCCAGACACAAACTATTAAAATACATGTAGTTTTATTTTAGTTCGCCTGCAAACAGAACGATCTGGAATAAAAAGCAAACGGATTGCCTACAATGTTAGCGTGGGCTGTTCGATACAAAACCAGCTATTTATTATATTTAATAAGGTTCTCCGATGGGGATGTTTCTGATAGATTTATCAATGATCCTGATATTGTGGGTTGTGCATTTTTAAATTGCTTTAATAAATATAGTTGGTATTTCGTTTGTTTTTTTTTATTATTTGTAGAGGTTAATATTTTTTACGATTTGTTCACGGCCCCGAGTGTTGCGAGTTGAGTCTAGCCACACGCAAATGCGTGATGTGTTTTCCATGGGTACTTTTAGAGATAGTAATGATGTTTATACATCATCATCTGCTTACCCTTATCCAAGTATGACGTTGGGATCGGCTTCCAGTCTAACCGAAAAACATTGATTTCTCATATTTTTCACATCATGGTTGTGAAGTTTTCAGAGTTTTTTTCAGAAAACAGAAATCACCGCGGCATATGATATTCATATCATATTGAAACGTAATCACAATTAATGAAAAACCTTTCAAAATAATCATAATCATCATCATCTGCCTAGCCTTTTCCTAACTGTGTTGGGGTCGGCTTCCAATCTAACCGGATGCAGCTGAATATCTGTATATAACATGGAGAGACTGACCTCTAAAACCCAGTTAAATCTGGGTAATACGATACCCCTTGATAAGGCTGGTTGTCAAAACTTTTTGGGCCACTGACTAACAAGTGTCAAAGATCTACAAATGACAGGCGGGACGTTTTGGTCCCGCCTGTCATGTATGTGTGCAGCTTAACGTGCTTTTTGAGGCACGGAGGAAACTTGGTATGTAAGGGTGCCCGTCCACATCCAACCTAGGCAAGCACAGCTTAACCTAAACCCTTAAAAATAATCCTTGATTCAAAAACCTTTGCAAGATTAACGACTTTTCCTATTTTACATGCAACCTACATTTCCACCTCATCTTTCTACTTTCAGAAATATAGCTCAAAGCGAACCTTTCACAAAGAAAAAATACAGCAAGACCCAATGTACTAGTACCAACTTACATACAAAGTAAGCAATTTATTCTCGACCATGACTCGTTTGAGAATGACATTATAATTTCTTTTTCCATTTACCCCATAACGTTTGGTGTTCATGCAAATATGGAGGGGCTCTTTTATTTTTGTGCGGTTGGTACAGTGTACTTGCTAAGTTGAATAGCTGACGAGCTACTACGGGAACTCGCACGGAAATAAGAAGCGATAAATAGGTGTAATCTTTCATGCGAGGTATGAGTTAGGTCCTGGAAGTCTTATCAAATTTCTCAGTAAATCTGTAACCATATATCATGACTTGAACTACCCATGCAGTAGTTAAATATAACATAACATAAAATCAAGCTAGCAATCTCTGAAAGTTAAGGCAGGCTACCTAACAGTACTCCCACATTTCGACAGTTATTTTTAACTCTCATGTAATGGGGAGCGAGCTTATTGCTATCAACCGGACTCAAATCCAGACTCCGTAGCAAGAAAAACCCAATAACAGTTTATCGCCGCAGTTTAGCATGGGAATCGAACCCAGGACTTCATGCTCAGCAGTCACGATTGCGAAAACTAGAGCAACAAGGCAGTGGCTCATTCAAATATAATCAAAATAGCATTCTGATTGTTTTTAAACGTTATAAGCCGGTTAAAGTTAAAAATGTACCTACAGATTCAATTAAATAGGGCCCTCCCGAAGTCCATTACAAATCACATAACATTAAGACTCAACTACCATAATAATCTGGTTTACATGTAGGTAAGTAATATAAAACGTAACCTAACTGTAAAATTAATTCAAAAATATAACCAACATCCTATTATAGCCCAGACATTGCCGATCAAGAATATAGACAACGCCATTCGAATACATTACATTAAAACAAAAAAAAAATCGCTATCTTGATTCTCGATCACGTTTTAACATCGTCATTATCTCGATTTGCAATCGAGTATTCGTAGTAGGGCAATTTATTTTCGACGTAATTTTAAAATCGATTGGCGTAGTTTCTTAGAGATAATTTTATGACTTCGTCGTAATAAGATAATGTAACGAAGGATCGATGTATTGGTAGATCGGTTAATGAAGATACTAGATTAATAACGTTTAACATTGTGTTTGTAGTTTAATGAGAAAACTAATTGTGGGACTAAGCGTTAGTGATAGATCTGTTTATGCTTACTACACGTATCTGTATCAGGCATTCAGACGGATGTATGACTGGGACGTTTGACCTGCTACTTCTTCTACGTCACTATCATCATTCTCTTGCCCTTATCCCAAATGCATGTCTTCTTCTTCCCATACTTCTCTATTACTCGTCATCTCATCAGACACCTACAATCCTAGTCCACCTTATTACTCTTCTTCCCCTTCTTTCATCTTTCACTACACAGTGCAAAATAAGCTGATTCTAAAATGAATACATTTGTTTTCTACTTTGACTCTTATTCGATCTTTTTAGCAGAATGTTTTGGTCAGCTAGACTAGATTTGTACAGCCTTGTATAAGAAGTTGCTATCCCTACAAACCTTTGTGCGTTCTGTTTTAAAACTCTGCCATACTATACAATTTTATGTGACCAAAATCCAAGTAGTGCTAGTTTATTTATTCTAGTCTAGTACGCGTTAATTGTACTAGGCAATCATGAAACAAAAGACAACGAAATATTATTTGCAAAATTCTACCCATTCCATTTTTACTCTTGGGGCTTCCCCAAATTGCCTTCTTCAAAACCAAAAGATCCTCAATACCTTAAAAAAATACACCATCTCGAAGAGCGTTTTCATGAGCATATACTTAAGTGTCGTCTATTTTTCGAAGGCGTCCATTAAGGCGCAAAACGTAGCGAGCGTGTGTTGTCGTAATGTGCGCCCGCGGCGGTGCGACATTCCGGACAGCGCAGATGTTGCTGGACATAATGAAGACAGCAGAAGAAGGTCCATAGATGTTGAGAAGAATTTGCATAACACATAATTTGCATTTGATTTTCATTCCATAGGATTAACGCTAGGCAATGGGCAACTACAGTACTGAAATTTAATTTTCCTCTTTGTTTCAAAAGTCTGTAACTGGCCTACTTGATATTAATGCCTTGATTTTGATTTGCTCCCTGTGCTAGTCATTTCAGTGCAAGCCTGGGGAATACCAGTCAGATTTTACACCCCTTTTGCCTTGAAATGCTTGTAGCTTTCGATTCGCATTTCGTGACAAATAAGACTGACTTCAAAACTTGTAGGAACTGTTAACTTAAAAGCTGACAGTTTTTACGAGGTCTTCCACAAACTCCATCATTCATCTTAATTTGCCTTCAGATGACACCGTACCAACTTTATTCGATCTCATCTTAAAGTTGTTTTCCAACCCTTTCGCACAATCCGTGTCTATTAATCATCAGTCCCTTCTGTAGTTTATCCTTCTCCTGGCACATAGTCTTCACTAATAATATAATCATCATGCACAGTACGAAGTAGGTCTTCTGATACATCTCCATCGATGTTCGTCTTATGTGTGCATGCACCGTGCGCGTCGCAGATCAAGACTTTTTGCGCGCTAAACGGATAGCATTTTGTTTGTTAAGGATTGCAGTGTTTGTATGTGGGATTGGATGACTGTGTTCTGGAGTTTTATTATGAGTATTGTGTTATTATAAGCATGTCATGGTTATTAGCGGGGAACTGAGTTCTGTTGCAATTACTTTTTGTTGTTATCTCTCGCACTACGATACGCAGTAATGGCATATCATCACGAATTTTGCGATCTTGTTGACGTTCTCTGGTCTTAGGGCATCTTTTCTCTACATGATATATTTTTGGTGAATCATACTTTTTCAGGATTTTTTCATTGTCCTAACATGTTTTATTTTGTTGGGTCTACTGTCAATACTCATTTCCTTCATTTATTACGATTGTTCACTTATAATTTTAACGCAATATAACTGTGGGGCATCAATGGTGACACGTTACCTTAAAAATATGCCTGGGTTAGACTGTATGGCTGGTTGTTCTGCTGTAGTTAGGGAGTAGCCTATATCCAGCAAGGGGCTGAGTTGATTGATATATCAACACTTCAACAGGGTATGTAGCAGTTGGAGAAACGTCTCCCCAAAATTCATCATTAGTTTTAAAATCGTTTCACACAGTTATTTTTATGCCTTAGTTCTCTCAAACTATGAAAAGGTAATCGTCCAGTCGAATTCAATATTTTAAATGAATCGACTGTGTAGGTTTACAAACTTTCGGGCTTCTGAGTAGCTCTTACGATAGTCAAGCCTCAATTTTATTAGACAAGGAGAACAAAATACATTATTTTCATTTTCTCTATCTTTGTCGTCTTCAACCTCAAGCCTCTCCTTAAAACCAAAGCAATAGATCTCCCCTGTTCAATTAACTATAAAACTTAGTGAGCCAGTCGCATGCTCGCGTGTGTACTGAGTATACTTTATTTTGCACTGATTTGTATCGCCGCCATCGCTGCGTTCGCGCAATGTATCGCATTACGAGTTAATTAGAAGAGCGATTTATATTATTGAGATTGGTTTAAATAGGGCAAAAGTTTGTTGATATTATCGATCTTGGCTGGCGTGAATAATCGCACCTTTGCTGGGTTCAATCTGATTTGTTTGTTTTGCTCTTTCTTAAGTATGTCTTTGTTATTTATTAAGTAAACTGTTGTGAAGTCACTTGATTGGTCTGCATTGAAATCTGTTTTGCGAATTTTCTGATGAGAATATTTCACATCGTCATCTATAGTTTTATCAGTCTATAAAACATCATCGTGTCAAAAGTTATCTTAGCGTTTAACTTCTTGTTATTTATCCTCTTCACTATTCTCATACCGTTGTTAATTTTCTGTATCTCATCTGTAGTCCATTAAGTTTTTCAAAAATGCTTAATTTGTTAAACGTTGTTTAAGTTACTATATTAAATATTTGCTTCAGAATCACAAGCAGTACCACATTGGGTTTTCTTCTTCCATTCTCCGCTGTCATCTACCCCGCTAACATTTACTCCATGTTCTTTCACGCCATCCATTGGGTCTTCTATATAACCATTAATAACCATTATATTACCGGCCTTATCGTCAACTAAAACTTTCCCCCTCCCAAATTCATATAAACAATAATCTTAATGTAAATGAAGCCTCATTATTAAACTCTTGCGCATGCATGACAGCTGCACAATATGGCGTCCGTATATTAGAGAAAGTGTTGTTGCTATCTAATGAGTTCCATACGCTCAACATTATGCATGGATACACAATATGGTCGTGGAAATTGATTCACGCTTGTTTGGATGTAAGAGGGGAAGTAGATATCTAGGTGATTAATGTTATAGCTTTTTCATGAAAGGTGTTTTTAGCTAACTATGTAGATGAGATTCCGAAAAGCATTTGAGTTATAGAGAGACAATAATTAATTATGATGGATGGAGAGGGAGAAAGTGATGATGAAATGATGATTTCGATGATGGATGGGCATGAATGGATAGGACATCCCATAGAGGGATGTGATGCGGAGGAATGAAGAAAATGTCTTGAATTAGTTTTGGGTATGAATGTGGATGGACCAGAGAAGACCAAAAAGAGAAGAAAGGACTGTATAAAGGATGATATCACAAGAGATGGGGTGTCTGAAAAGATGACAAGTAATACTTAGAGAAGTTTATAGAGAAGAGGACGACATGCTGCACCAACTCCAAATGAATTGGGATAAGGGCAAGAGAATGATTATGAAGAGGGCGAGATAAGACAAACGAAAGATGAATTAACGTGTGAGGAGGATATGAAAGAAAAGAGGAAAATAGAAGAAGAAAACGCGTTGTGCCGACCTGATGACCTGCAACTTTTTGTTTTAATTTAATTATTTAAAAAATATTCGCTAATAAATGTTATAATAGCCATCCTTAAAGATTGCTATAAGTTTAAAATGAGTAGCTTCAAATTCAAAGCTAAAACTTATTATGTAACTTATTGGGATTCTCAAGACACGGCGATCTCCATCAAAAGGGCATGACGACATCACAACAATCTGATTACAATACAACGGAAATTGAAACATGTTATTGTAACTACAAGTTTTAAAATACCATACAGGTTACTCTGACCGCCTTAAGTTAATGAGACATTTCTTTTTTTATTACCTCCTGTGTTATGAAACTAAGATAATATTTGAACATATTGAATGATTCGGTAATATGAGCCACTAAATGAAGACATTCGGAATATAAAAGGTCGGTTTGATAAGGTACAATGTAAAAGATGATATGACTGGGGATGAATACTAAAATGATGGATGATATTTATGTAAATGTATTGACGAACAAGTTATGCTAAATATATTTGTAATCAGAGCTGCAAGATTATCTGGGCTCGCGTAGGACACCTGATTTGAGATGATTGGTAGGGTGGACATTTTAAAGACATATGCATAGAATACTACGTTTTGAATTTAACAGAAATGGAAGTTCTGGGGAATGAAGTTTTTGAAACCGTGCAATAGGACATTCTGAACTAAACCTCAGATTGTCTTTTGCTTACAAGCCGATGAATGAATGTGGCTCGGATTGTATTTGGTTTTTATCTTAAATCGTATTTTCGATTATCATTTATAATAGTGACACTAACGACTGACTACCATGGTAATTTAGAACAGGATTCAAGCTGTAACTGCGCCCTTGAAAACAAACAAATAAAAAGAGACAGAACTTGGGCGCAACAGCCGCGATGTTAGTTATTATAAATGCATCAATTAGCGATTAGTCTGCCTTCGCTGTTTTTGCAATTAATAAACGTTTGCGGTATGCAAAAGTTTAGTTTAAAGTCTTCGACAATGGCTTTGAACAAAGTCTTAGCTTAAATAATGAAGTAATCAAGTAGAAGTTTAATGTAAGAGCAACAGATAAAACTGACGAGTGACGAGTCCTGCGTTCGGTACTTCAGAGTATACCAATGTGTATGATGAAGATGAGATTAGAAAAAAATCCGGGTCATTCAGTATGCAGGTCATTAGAAGCTGTATCCCAAGTTAACGATGAAATAATTGAAACTGCCTATACCAATATGCGATTCTGAGCAAGCATGTTTACATTTTACAGTGCAATTTGTGGGTTTTCCCACAAAAAACCCCCTGTAAACCTAGCTTGATTGACCGTACTTACATTACGAAGATAAGGATTGTAGCGAGCATAACAATTTCAGGATGGAGTCATATTATGCTTATTGTGCTTACTTATAATTATCACTTGCTTCGGTGAAGGAAAACATGGTGAGGAAACCAAAACAGCATCCCTGAGAGATATTTCTCGACGACATGTAAAGCGAAGTCGGAGCCGGCATAAAAACTCTGACACCAGGTAATGCATTAAATGATAAATGATATTTATTCAGCAAGTAGGTTTTCTCAAACACTTACACGTCATTTTTTTTAATAAACTAGATGGGGCCGGTGTTTCGTACCTAACTACTCTGAGAAGAAACAGCCGAAACAAACTCAGAGGTCATAGTCTCTTTTGAAGTCCAGACAATCTTGCTTAATTCACATGAGGACTATGCAGATTAGTGTCTGAGATGGTCTGAGATTAATCACACACAAAATTAAAGAAGCCCCAGGAACTTGAATGTCTTATTTTGATTTGATTTTACTGTGGACACTTTTAACGTGCACATCTTGCTACATTGTTCTCACATAATATACCATTTGAACATGAATGATGTAACCAAGATTTTGTTACAATAATTTGGTCCATGGAGTTTCTTCTCCATAGAGATCTACGCTAGGGAATTGGCAACTACAGTACTTTCACAGTTTTTATGTCTTGTGACTGCGACTGTAGCTATATTTAAATGTCATCTTTGTTTGGACAATTCAAAAGTGCCTGTAATTGGCCTACTTGAAATAAATGCTTTGATTTTGATTTTAAAAGCTATGACAGCCAAGTTCAACAGCTTTTAGCCATCTGACTTCAAAGCCACGTGTATTTTTGTGTAACATGATTCATAGTGATCACCCGTTGCTACCAAAAAAGCCTTTTGTTACATCTTTCCATTGTCCTCATTGTATTTATCTAAGCAATTTCTTTGGCACGTGTTGAGCCAAACCATCTGCCATTACATTACACTCCCAAACATATTTAACACCTTGTTACTATTTAGCTCAAAGTTCATTTTTGCGTAGACATTTTCAGCAGATGGGTCGAATCAGCTGCTGGGGTCGCAAATAGTAATTTGAACTTAATTGTTTGAATGGTAGGGTTGGTTTTTATTCATATCTGTTGTGATACGGTATGTTACAATGTGTATATTGTGATCTTTGAACATCTGCATTGACCTTTGGTGCCAGATGGCATTTTTATACTACATTTGTGTAAACTTTTAGCACGTGACGTAAATATTGTGAGCTTACCTAGGAAAATAGAAAGAGCTCGTGGCATTTAGCCAGAAACTCTTTCTACTTTCCTAGGTAAGCTAACAGCTGTTCGGGTCGATCTTTAGGTTAAGCCGTGCTTGCCTAGGTTGGGCTGTGGATAGGGACCAACCATTATATAACGAGTTTCCTCGGTCCCTCGTAGTTGGTCCCGGCTGTCATTTGTAGATTTTTGGCAGTCGTTACAGATAGTCAGTGGCCCAAAAAGGCTGACAACCTGTCTTACCTAGGGATATCGTGTTACCTAGCATTAACTGGGTTGTGGAAGTCAGATAGGCAATAAGGCAGATTAGGCAATTAGGCAGATTTTGTACTTCCTGGTTTGGGTGTCACAGACCTTTTGTAATCACCACTTCTTCAGCTAAAATATTTTGAGGATTTGATGGAGTAAAACCCGTATTGCAGACCAACAACAACAACTACAGGCAAGTTTATAGCTTTGTCCTAAAATTCTCTGTCATTACCAGACTAGAGTTTCTTTACTTATATCTTATTAAGGTTTTTTTTTTACTAATATCACAAAGTATTGAGGACCCTGAGCAATTCACCATGGTTTATACGGAACACAGAAATACATGAGTACTTGGAAACTCCAACAGTCAGAGAAGAAATAGAAAACTCCTGTGGAGGTTAGTATTAGGTTGTATCTAGATTAAAATATGATTCGCGGCTGTTACACGTATGCTTACATAATTATAATCATCAAAATCATCAATACAACCCTCGGAGTTTTAATTACTTTTCATAAAATAGTAAATTGCAAAAAACGTAAGATAATTTTTTGAAATTTATGATCAGTCTATAATGAATGACCCATTGCTTGGACTTAAAATCAGTCCTCTTCAGGCGTGGGCCGTTATCTCCCACGTGAGCCCTGTACCAGCCTATTGTATTTTTCCCATTTTTTTATTTGACCCATTTTTCCGAACAAGCCTGTCCATATAAATATCTCAGTCCCAACACATGAGTAAGTAAACGGAACAGAGTATAAGCTTCTTAAGAACGTGCAAAATTGTTACCTATTTTGGTAGGGTTGTCACAATAGTTGAAGACAAATTAATCAAATATTAACTTACTTATACTCCTTGGGATAGTTAAAGTATGACACTTTTTTTTTCTTCTATTATTATTCATACACACAGTGCAATAAACAACCATTATTAATAAATACCAAGTTTTTTCATTAAAATATTCTAACTTGTCACAAAAACAACAACGTGTGTTGCCCTGACAACCCTGAGATTTTCAACTGGCTGTGACAGCGTAAACTGGTTTTTTCCACTCTCGCCGCGTATGCGACAAGCGGCCAGTGGTCACGCGCGCAGTTGTATGAAGCTTATACTCTGTTCCATTTACTTACTCATGTGGTCCCGAGACAGAATCCATTTGATACATCTAACCATCTCTCCAACTCGGTAACTGTCCGACCTTTCTCTTCAAAACCTTTTTTTAACAAACCCAAATTGGAAAACAAAGAGGCCGATTGTAAGTTCAAGTAACCAAGTAAACAGTCAGGTACAGAGGTACGTTTTTATACGACTGTGAGGCAAGGCGCGTGCGTGCGGAATGGTTAGCGGCGCTTTTGATCGCTTAATCAAATGTTAGGAGCCAGTTGGTGAATGAGAAAACCTTTTTTGACATTGTCTAATGTTGGCTGGAAAATGAAGTTTAAAAAAAAGAAATAACAGAAATTTAGCAAATTCTTCCACGCCTGCAGATTGTCTGCATTGTGGATTAAATGCCATGCCATGCTTTGTGAAATTACACTGTTTTTATTAGTTATTATTGATGGCACGTCAGTTGTATTACCTATCATATTTTCTTTCGTTATTCTACTTACTATACTTCGTATAACAGCTATCTGCCAAAAAGAGTCCCGTCAACATCGGTCCAGACGTTTCGGAGATTAGCCGGAACTAACAGACAGGCAGACAGAGAAAAATTAAAATTTGTGTGAAAAATGAAGTTGAAGATTTGAACCTTCTTATGTCCAAGGACTTAAGTTTTTTTTGCAACACTTTTTGGAATCTTTTTGAATGCAGAGTACCCAGATACGGAACCACATGAGTGTATGTTATCTATATCTACAATAATATTATAAAGAGGAAACATTACATTTTTTGTTTATTTGTTAAGATTTAACTTAAAAACTACTCGACCGATTTAAAAAATTCTTTCACCTTTAGGAAGCCACATCTTTACCGAGTCAATATAATCAATATAATTTATAGCTTAACATAGGTTATAAATTATATTGATATCATGCAAATTAGCGAGCTATTAAAATTTTCGCGGACAAAGTCGCAGGCACAGTGCTAGTCGCAAATATTCGTGCAAACGACGTCACGCTCTATTTGAGTCGATGGAAATTTGGAACTATGTATTCGCGTAATTGTGCTAAAGTCAACATTTGTGCAACGCGAAGTATTTCCTAAACTGCTGCGGAACATGCATAGGTACATAAAAATATGTTAAAAGCTTAACGAACCCGAAAACACTTGTCTCCTCATTATTTTTTTTTGTTCTAGACCATATAGAATAGAATAGAATAGAATAATCATTTATTCGCTAATGGACAGCACAACACAAAGAGCAGCACATACATATAGATTATAACAACAAACCGCTTAACAATTAATTAAAACAGCTCAACTGCGCTGAACATGCCCATAACGAAAGGGTAGCCAACTCAGCATGTGCTGGGTGTAAAACACTCAGCGCTGGTTTTCAGTAGGCCCCCCGCAGTGACACACGGATGAGGATAGTAGGTGGTATCTGGGGAACCTTCTAGTTACGGAGATATTGGCGGTCAAAGTTCCTACTTTTTCACCAGTTTTTTTTTTAATATGTACATGTTTGTGAAGTTTAACTTTAAACACCTCCACGAACTCACGATATTCTATCCATCCAGCAGCACAATGTTTTGAGTGCATTAAGTTTTACGGTAAAATGTGATTTTTCACCCCCCCAAAAAAAAAAGTAATTTCCCAGAAATAATATTTACGTAGGGTTACTTAGTTTGATGTACAGAATGCTTGGTTAACGGCTTAGTATAGAGTCTTAAGATCAGAATCTTTATCTTATCTTCTTCTGACACATTTTGTTTCTGAAAAAGCGGTACAGTGCCATTAAGACAACAATATTTAATAACAAAATAACATTTAAAGAAAAAATTAAGCAGGTTATTTTTATTTTTTCAATACAACACAATCAAACACAGATTATCGTATACATTTAAACTTAACTACGCATTTTGATACATCTCACGTGGGATTTAGAGAGGGGTGAGGAGGCCAAGACAATTCTCACAATATCTCACTAAGGAGGAATGGGGCGTCAAAAAATCGCCAAAATTCTCGTCCATTAATTGCTACCTTGCTGACAGCGTTTTGTGCGACATCTTCTAAAGTGTTGCCTATTGGATTCTCTAGCAAATGACCACCGGCAGTTACAAAGCTGACTTTTCGTTGTTTCCATTGTTTGATTTGGAACGCATTCACAAAAGTTAAGTTTCCATTTGCCAATAAGGTGTTTTTTCCATATAAGGCAGAATATGTAAATTACTGCATCAATTTTCGACACTAGTGTCCAAACATGTTCCATTACATTACGTCACACTTTACGAAGGAAACATTTAGTTAAGCCTCCATTTCCTCAAATTCAGCATTGTGTATCCATTTCGTCATTGTTTTAAATAAACAACAAAACGCTTAAAAAGCGGAAAAATCCTAAACAATGGTGTCAAAGTCATAGGTCTTCAAACGAAACTGTCTTTCGCAACTAAACGTGGGTGTCATAAACTTTTTCTGAATGACTTCTCATTGGGAACCATTCATCGAATCGTCACGTGCGTAAATTCTAAGGTAAATAGGGAGCACAAATTTATTTTTTGCTGCCGCGGAAACCGCTGACCGTTTTTATTGACCTTAAGCACTTAAGAAATAAATGCGTAAATAAGTTTTCATTTCGTGATCGGACTGCAAACGTTTCTTTGGCGTTGACTTGTGTTACCAACTTTACTTTGCGGATGCTTGGACTCTATGCCTAAGAGGTATGGTTTATTTTGGTTGAGCTTGGTGTGGTAAATGGGAAGTTCATTGAACCGAATCACAGCTAAGTAAATAAATAGGTGGCAGCACGTCCAAGATGCAAGTGTGAAAAGAAAAACGCTTAATTTGCGGTACTCTGTCTCGTGTTAGATAATTTTAACTGTGAAGGAAGGAATGGGACCAATAAGTGGTCTGTTATAATGTAAGACTAAGAATAAGGCTGTGTCCTCTTAAATAAACTAACAGTGAGCGGCTGACCGTTTGCTTACAGTTCGTTTCCTACAGGGTGGAAATTCATCGACTGCACGACTTGCTGATTTTCATTGATGTATTTGTACCGTAGTAACCGCATACGTATTAAATTAATGTGACGATACCGCCCGTTATGTACCCAGAATGCAGCGTTTCGTTTGCATTCAGTAAATGGGTGATTCGAAGCGAAACTACGGGTAAAATTTGCTCTAGTCGGCGGTAAAGTACGCCACGCCCACCCAGATATCAACTGAGTTTGTCTTCGTTGTCAAGAGTTCGCCAGCGCCCTTTTTTGCTACAGTTCGCCGCTCACTCGACATTAAGTTCACGACCGATTCGCCGCTCAGTCAGTCAGCCGCTCACAGTTCGCCTGTGGCTCAGCGCAGACAGAACGGAGCTTGAAACTTGAACACACACAACACTCGGTGTCTTGGTGTGGTACTTTAAAATTATTGCAATAAAGTGCATAAATGCTTGAACCTGACAAAAAATTCTCGCGCGTCCTCGAAGATACGCTCGAGCATACGCGATCCGTAAAGTAGATGCCCGAGACCGCGCGGGGATTATTCCTCTCTATCTGCGCTGATCCTAATGAGGACACAGCCTTAGACTAACAATGAGGTTGTTAGCAAGAAGTACTAATAGATGGTTTGACGTTTGAAAGAGGTGTCTTACTGGGAACCTGTTGGGCTGCTTACCCACTTACGCCTGTTTTCAGAAAACGAGACCTAAATGTTATGTTTAAACAAAAGCTCGACTCGGTTATTTAGGGTCTCTTTTAAGTGTGCAGTAGTAGCAGAAAGTTCGTAGAATTGTCGTTGTTGTCAATTTGAGAGTTTCCGCGGTGCACACTTCTAACCTTTCATGATGTTTTAGTCATGATGTCCTTTCAATTGGGATCGATATGGAGCTCTCTGCCTAGATTTGGCCCAAATTCAAACTGCGACCGAAACTACTGAAGATCTAATACCTGAAACGGCATAATAAATTACGGTTTACAATAATTCATGCCAAATATTTGACAACTTTTCATAAACTACATCCGTAGACCACCATGTATTTAAAGACAAAAGAAAATAATCAGGCACGTAAAATACAAGAGATGAGACAACTTGTAAACCAGATTACCAACCAAATACAAAACAACCGTTGCGTCAAAATCATTAAAAGGTACCAGGAGCTCAAGCAATGCTAGGAGTAGCTTCAATGAAGATACCCATCTTGCTTGACAACTTCACAAATACCCTCAAATATCACATCGGTAGATCTCCAAATATTAATTCAAAAGCAAAACCAGAGATAATCATGCATGTATAATACAAGAAGATGATACTGTAAAACTAGATTACCAACCAAACTTGAACAACCGTTGCCTCAAAATCATTACAAGGTACCAGGAGCGCATGCAATGCTAGGAGTAGTTTCAATAACGATACCCATCTTGCACTAACAGAAAATCACATACTCATCTCAAACAAGATTTGAACTCGTGCTTATTCTGACCTCTATGTAACGTGATTGCGCGAAATTACGGTGCTTACGTACATTTTTTATTATCGCATGTTGTCTAAGTACTGTTATAATGTTGAATGTGGCTAGCACTTCCTTTTTGGGTGCATGACCGGAAAGATTAGCCGGTTACTCTTTATTAAGATCAAATTCCGTCTGTAATTAGAATTCATTTGTGTGTAGGTAACATCCTTTAGATGTAGTTTATTAAAAGACTCATCATCATCAGTCGTCTGCACTTATCCCAATTTACTTGGGGTCGGCGCAGAATGGCTTTTTCTTCCTTACGTCTCTATTCTCAACATTTCATCAGACACCTCTCTATTGCCATATCATCCTTCTCACAGTCCATCCATCCAGTGTCATAAAAGACTATTAAACAAAATTTGAATGTACTGCCTTTAAGGGACTACAGGCATGCTAAGCTCGTCCCAATCATATGGGACTTAAACATGACTGTGTCGAAATGTGGGTTTACTAATGGGTACACCTAAAGGTTTGGGATTGCACGGGTGTTACGTTATGCATTAACTTTAAATAAAAACATTATTTAAAAAAATAACTATTCTCTGTTTCAGGTACGTAAACACAACAATTTACGAGTAAGCCAAACCGAATCCTTCGAACAGTAAGTTATTGACTTCTGGGTTTACATGCGTGATATTTTTTTTATTAAAAAAATATTAGCTTCATTTTACAGCCAAACTATGTGTTTTACTAATAGAATAATTAATATTATACTGAAAATAATTACTACTAACTTTTTTGACGTGATAACGTCTTATAAATTGATAATACCAGCAACACTCATGAAAAATAGTAACGTTCCATAGCATAGTAACGTTCCATAGTAACGTTCCACCTCCTTTTTTGTATTACATAAAATAATGATTATGACGTTATCACGTAAATCTATCGTCCGTAAACCGACTTTACAGACAACCAATTTTTTGTTTTATGGATGAGAAATCATCAAAAAGCGATAATCTGGGAATTTTCCGCAACGTTCTTAAATTCGCAATATGTGGTAATGTACTGGTATAATGTGAAATTGTTCGTAGGCGTCGACCCAGTAATTTGTTACAACTTGAGCCATCTCTAAATGTCAATTGCGATCGTAAAACGATACGTTATTGTTTTATGCAACTCTAGAAATGGCCTTATTGGTGAAATTATTTTATTCTTGGTGCGTTGTATATAACTACGCATTTTTCACCCAGAATTCAAATCAGAATAGTAATCTCAACAATTATACTTAAATTAAAAAAATAAAATCTACGCACATAATCTCCGGGAATGCAACGACCGAAGAAAAATCTTGAAAAGTCGTAAGATAAAGCAGATTTTATACCGATTACAAAATATTACAGGCCAGTCGCAAGTGCAGAACACGGTGGAGAATGACAATAAAACGCGATAAAATACGACCCGATAAGGTAAGGTAAGGTCCCAAAACCGGCGATTGGCGACCTGAGAGTCGAACTTAGAAGATCTCATTAAAATGCCCGGAAGAAACTGAATAGTCATGCATGACACAAAACTGCAAAGAGTGGAAAAATTTGGAAGAGACCTGCACTCAGCCTTGGGTGGCCACATTTTGAAGAAGAAGAAGAGTAGAACTAGAAACTAGTTGGCGAGTTTTAGAATGAAGACCGCGAATTGGCAAGCGTAAGCTGGGACATATGTTATTACTATGTGGAGGAACCATCTTCGCACGGTGGCTGGTAGCAGTTGGTTGAAAGTCGCTGAGGATCGAGTCTAATGGCGTGTGATTGGAGAGGCTTATGTCCAGGATTGATCTTCTGTAGCCAGATGATGACGAAGCAAAGAGCAGCAAGTGCGTGACTGCGACGGACGATTACTCGCCGGAATGCAATGCCAAGCGAAAGTTTTACAGCAAGTGTTCACCCAAACATCATGTCATGGATGTTTAATGTATAATAAGTATGTATTTACAAACAATAAAAGTATCAATTTAGTATATCAACTATCTGGTGATCACGACACAAGCTGCATTGCTTAGTGTGGCACAAGACAGTGCTGTGTGTAATGTCCACCGAGTTTTTTTGAACAAGCGAGCTAGTACTCTCTTTGATAATTCTTATCACTGACACAAATAAGTACTTGTCGTCACTTCGAACAGTTAGCGATCAACTAGAACAAGAACTTCAGTATTTTGGACGTTTCTAAATAAGACAATCGCTGATCGCTTACCAAAACTGTGGGACAGATGCCGAAGACTCGGCCAAGACATTTATGTGCTACGTTAAGCCAGGAAGTGACGTCACTGTAGCTGTATTATTTGTAAATTTTGCGCGGACTGTACCGTATTGAACCGAAGCGCATGTTGTGGGTATAAATACCTTGACATATTTTTTGGTTTGAGTAACGGAGACGGAAGCATTTATATGTAGTTTGTTGCTTTTAAATTAAGGATCTAAAAGTGGTTTTTGCCGGTATAGTCTGGTTTATAGGAGGTCTGAATTTGATAGATAAGTTTACATCATCATTTTCCTGCCTTCGTCTCATTCTATTTGGGGTCGGCACAACACGTATAGATATACCTACATACCTATAGACAAAAAGCTCTAGCTTCTAAGGTCATTATAGAAGGTGGTATTTTCGCTAAAAGCGAGCTTCTACAAAAACTGGATGATTTTTAGGAGAAAATGAAGAAATGAGAAGATTATTTGTGAAGCGAATTATAGAAAACCTCACACCTGCAGGCAGAGGTGTATTAGCTAATAAGTTCCATGTTCACCTAAAAAATACGGTGTGATTATCTAAAAACGGCTGTTTAAAACACATTTTTGTATGGGAACATGTCACAGTGACAGCTGTTTTTAAATAATCAGACCGTTATCTTTTCGGTGAACATGGACCTAAGACATCCACTTATGTTTCAGTCCAATGTAATAGGGAGATAGTCTGTTGCCACCAATCGCGCGAAAATACAAACTTCCTGGCGGCTACTGAGAAATTCCTAATGGAAAAATCCAATAACACTTTGCTAGAACTGGGATTCACACCCAGGACCTCATTCTCAGCAGTCCCGTTTGCAACCACTACATCAACGAGGCAGATTACAGAACACTTAAGGCTGATTCTCCAGGGAAGCCCGCGAAATTCAAAATTTCCAACTTTTTAGCAATTTGCAGGGCAGTGCCAAGTTGTACGCTGATGAAAACATCGTTCGCGGCTGCATGACATACGTAGTCACAGAATTATAATCATGAAAATCATCAACACAACCCTCAAAGTTCATAAAAGTCGAGGAACGACTTTGACCGTGAAAACTTCGTTCCTCGACTTTCATGAAGTTGGAGGGCTGATTCTGATGACTACAATTCTGCAACCACATACGCCCCACAGCCGCGAACGGTACTTCCATCAACATACAACCCAGCACTAGCCCGTAAATTGCAAAAAAAAAAACAAGAAAAATTGAATTTCGCGCGCCACCCTGACGCTTTCACCTTAATAAGATTAAATTCTGATGAGCTAACATAACATAAATATCATACTTCATGGCTTTATAGCAGCATCGTTACAGTATTTTTACGACAGTTTGAAGATATTGACCAGTTCATTTGGTGTGAAGTAAACTTGTTCAGCCCTAAACTTATCTTATTTATTTCATCTGACTCATAAAGTCCAATCCTAAAATACTATGTATTTTAGAATTGTATCATTTAAAGTTTTTGTGAATACCAGCTATCGTTTTGTTTTTGGCAATCAAACATCTTTTCAACCGACTTCCAAAAAGAGGAGATTATCAATTCGTCTGTATTTTTTTTGTGTTTGTTACCTCAGAACTTTCGACTGGGTGAACCGATTTTGATGATTCTTTTTTTATTTGAAAGCTGGTGCTTTCCGTGTGGTCCCATTTCACGGAGAACTTCGGAGATAGGCAACGGAACTCCTCAATAAATGATAGCGAATGGATTGCTGAAATATCATGTCTGTCTATTGTTTACACCAGTTCGTAACAAAAAATCACGCCGGTACGCTTGTGAAAGGGTATGCTCATGTGAACCACTAAAAAAATGAAAAATAAAAACTTTTTTTTCAAAAAATAAAACCGCATTCTCACAAAAAAGTGAAATATAACTTTAGCTTCAGAAGTCGGTGACTTTTGTTTGATCGTTTTACTTAGTTTTTTTTTGTTTTCATTTTGTTGTTTTGTTTTTTGGAGATTTTTTGCAAAAAGTTCGACTGTGGTTTCTTTTTTGAAAGCGCTACTGCTGAGCAGGGTTCCTCCCTGAGCTGATCCTCAGGTTAGATTGCCATTGATGTTATTGATTGAATTTTTAAAAGGGTGCAAATATACCCTAAAAGAAGTCGAAAGCAGTTCCTTGAAGTCTAATTTGTGGCCAAGAATGGCGAACACTGCGCCCTCTATTGAATGTTACTTGATTAACAGGCAAAATGTAGCTATACCTCTTCTTATAACTTCGGGGTATACGATTACGTTATGTTATGTTACTAAGAAAGTAATTAATTACGTGCCAACTACTTACTAATTACGCAACCGTGATATACTTAGTTAACGCTAAACACTGCTCATAATAAGTCATCGCTTTCATTGTTGTGTCATACCGTGGAAACTATGGCGGTAGGTAGGTATACTAGCAGTAGTGGGTACCTACTGGTATGAAACTGTCATTGTTTAGAGTACCTAGTTGAAGTGTGGTGTGAGTAGAGCAGTTTGTTTCTGTTTTGGTGACCTGGATTTGACGTAAATATACTGTCATTCGGATATAGGGATTATTTGGTTGTGAAGAGGAAACACAAGGGCCGTTTCCAACCGCGCGCCTCAAAGAGATGTTAGCATAAAAGGAGGGGCCCGCAAGGGCCGAAGCCTGCCGGGGCTGCGGGACTGTTCGAAAAAAGATACCGCAGCCCCGGGACGGGGCGAGAAAGGAACATGGATGGTTTTTAGTCAGTAACAGTCTGACTCTCCCTCCCGTAACGCCCTGAGTGGGAGCCCCCCCCCCCCCCCCCCCTCCCCCCCCGTCATTTGATGATTTCCCATCCGAAACAACAAGGGCCGTTTTTCCTTCAAAGACCTAAATAAATGGCCAGATATTCTGTTGTGTTCAAACATCCAGACCACAAATTTGACTTCATAAGATAAATATAAAAAAGAAAGTATAAAAAAGAACATAGGAACACGGCCAAAATCTTTCTTTAAATTTTAATGAAAAATGTTGTTTAAAACTTGACCGATTTGTCAAGTTTTGAAGTTATCAGGGGACAACGAAACGTTAATTTCCTATACTTTTAATCATTTGTATGATCGGTCCAAGCTGCAGTTGCCTTTTTCACTCTCTGCGTGCGCGTGTTTGGGCACTGCGCTACAGCAATACCGTTTTTTAGGGTTCCGTACCTCAAAAGGTAAAAACGGAACCCTTATAGGATCACTTTGTTGTCCGTCTGTCTGTCTGTCTGTCTGTCAAGACCTTTTTTCTCAGGAACGCGTGGAGGTATCAAGCTGAAATTCATATCAAATACTCAAGTCTATGGTCTCTTGGAGCTGTGAAAAAATCAAACTTCTAAGTCAACGCGATCAAAAGATACTCCCGTTTATGGCGCAAATTTTCGACACTCGCAAGGGAATCAAAACCTACAGGGTACTTCCCGTGAACTCAGAATCTTGAAATTTGGTACGAAGCAACGTCTTATAACACAGATAAAGGAAAAATTGCGAAAAGCATAAATTTTTAGTTACATCATATAATAAAAATATTTTTAATAATTTTAAACTTATTACCCCTTTACTCATGAACGCGTAGTGGTATTATATTGAAATTCTTAACAAATACTCAAGTCTATAATATCTTTAAGCTGTAACAAAATCAAACTTCTACGTCAACGCAATCAAAAGATACAGCAATTAAAGCCGCATATTTTGAAACTCGCAACTACTCGCAAGGGAATCAAAACCTAAAGGATACTTCCAGACGACCTGGAATCTTGAAATTTGGCATGAAGCAACGTTATAAAGTACACATATAGGAAAAATTCCGAAAATCTTAAATTTTTAGTTACATCACATAGTATATTTTTTTTAATAATCATAAACTTACTAGCTGACCCAGCAAACGTTGTTCAGCGATTAAAAAAAAAAAACAGATGTTGGCCGATTCTCAGACCTACCCGATATGCACACAAAATTTCATGCAAATCGGTTCAGCCGTTTCGGAGGAGTTTGGAAACAAACACCGCAACACGAGAATTTTATATATTAGACTTGCTGACCCAGCAAACGTTGTTATGCGACCATAACTTTTACTTATATACCTACAGGTTTGTACGGAACCCTCGGTGCGCGAGTCTGACTCGCACTTGGCCGGTTTTTTTTTTTATTCTCTCGCCCTCAGAGAATAGAAAAGAGGCTATTTCTAGCGATCTCAGTTGCACTTTAATCCTGTCACCCGGATTTATGAGTTTATGTTTCTAGTACATTCTATGTCAAGGCGGAGTACAGTTACAAACCAGTGTAACCTTCAGATTTACCTTTTTTTTTTAAGTTCTTTGCATATCGACAGACTCAATTTATATCATTATCTGCCTAGCCTTTTCCAAACTATGTTGGGGTCGGCTTACAGTCGAACCGGATACAGCTGAATACCAGTCTAGTACACGAAGCTTGATAGACTCAATTTATATCCGAGTGTTTATTATTAATATTAGCTTTACGGAAATTTCAGAAACCTTTACGCTCTGAGGAAAATTCAATACATAAGTTGGATAGGTGTATTATTTTTTTAAATTCTTTTGGGCAGCCATTTCAATTAAAGCCTGACTTATAACAAACGCCTCATTTTCTTGCAACTGTGTATAGTCGAAAACTCTCATAAAGAGAAAATCTACGTCCCAGAAATGAAAACATTACAGAAATGGCCTACTGCACCAACCTGCACACAGAGTCAATTTTTAAAACAATAGTTGCTTTCTTCCCACTAATTCAAGCTAACGGATCCGCGTCAAAAAACTGATTTCACAATCGACTGCTAAATATTTGGACTTTGTTGACATTTCTGCTTAGCCACCTGACGTTATATTTACCATGGTTATTAGTGTGTGTTCAAATATTTACTTACATTTATATAATGCATTGTGAGTTAGGAATACTGGATTCTGAATAGCTAACAGAATTGGTGATTATTTAGAAATTATAATGTTGTAGTTACCTTTCGACTTCTTGGCCTCGAATTCCATTGTGTGTTAAGTAAATAATAGTACACATAATACCGTATAATAAGATAGTAAGTCATTTCGCTAACTGTTTATTTTGCGTAAATATTTTCATGAAGTAATAAGACATTTTGACGACCCGAATGGCGTATTGGAAGTGAGGCTACCTTACGTTCTTAGGGTCCCGGGTTCGAATCCTGGTAGAAGCAAATGTTTGTGTGATGAGCATGGACATTTGTTTCCAAGTCATGGATGTTTATATGTGTAATAAGTATGTATTGACAAACAATAAAAAAGGTATGTATGTAGTATATCAACTATCTGGTGTCCACGACCCAAGCCTTGCTTAGTGTGGCACTAGATGGCAATGTGTGTTAATGTCCAGCGATATTTATTTGCATCTACGCATTGATCTTCAAGTCAATCACTACACAAAACCCATAAAAAGCAGTCCCAATTAATCACATAACATAAGGAAAGAAGTTGATTACGTCATCAAAAAATTAAAGATGCGCGAATGAGGGTACTCTCGACTTCGTTAGCAATGAAGCAAAAAGTTTGGAACAAAGAGGTCGTGAGACTGAAGAGGAGTTATCAGGGCAGTTCACATCGCCACGTAAGAATCTGTATTATTATTAACAGGGTTGCCAACCATAATATACTTACTTTATAAGCAGTTTCATGCTGAATTTATTGTTCCATAAAATATTTACAGTTAGTAATAAAATGAGTATCTAAATTACGACATTGTTGAGGCAGCGACACTTAGGCAGGCCAGCAGTGTTCAAATAATAATTTAATCTTAAATTGGCTCTTAAAAGTGAAACCTTTTCAAATAAATTGAACTATTAGTGTGGAGAGACCTAAAATTAATTCAAAATTATGCAAAAATAATTAGTTCCATAGAAGTTCTAAGAAATTGAAAGCGTACTGTTTTTCTCATTTCTTCATTCAACATCTTGTAAATTTTATTTTTAAAGTTGGCAACCCTAAGTTATTAAAAAATCGGCAGTCTATAATTATTTGATGGGTATGTTTACTCAATTTTCTCACGTTGTTGTGTGCAATGGCTACTAGATACTGGTAATTTGATACAGATTTATGCATTGTTTTTGTGAGTGGATTCCTGATAGTAATGATGTATTGTAGAAATCTTCTATTTGCAGTTACAGATATTGAGTAATCTTGAATTTAAGTTACCTGCTATAAAGTTACACAAAGGGAGGATAAACGCATGTGACTGAAAGAGTTGAGAGGGACAGGAAGACCAAGAAGGACACGACGGATGAATAATGTGAGGAAAAGATATGAAAGCAAAAGGAGAAAGTGTAGAGCAGAGGTGGCCCAGTGGTAACGGCCCCGACTTACGAACAGTAAGCCGTGGGTTCGAATTCCACGTAGTAGTGCGCCTGCCTTACTTTGTGTAATTTATTTCATCACGACTGCTCTCAAAAACGGTGAAGGAAAACATCGCGAGGAAACCGACATTTCCTAGAACCAAAATTTCGAAGACATATGACATCTACCAATCCGCACTGGTCCTGCGTGGTGGATTATAGCCTATACGCAAAATACGCGCTTTGACGTGGAGTTGCGGACACCAGCCCGTTGTACAATACAATACAATACACTAAAAAATGAGAAAGTGATGTCGTGACGTCTGACAGGGGAAAATGGACCATATAAACGTGTTGCGCCAACCCCAAGTAGAATGGAACGAGGGCAGGAATACACACGCTTGTAATCCCTGAAGAGTTTCACAGAGTGATTCCAATAGTATAACTAAATTTCACAAGATATTGCCCATGTAATAGGACGAACGTATTGCCATAAACCAGGCACAAATCTAGAATATAGACTGACTATTGTTTGATCATGGATAAACGAAATGAGACTCTTAAAGTAGGTACGAGGCAGTTCTTGAGCCAATTCTTCTTTGGTGTGTTTATTGGAAACCCGCCAGATTATCGAAACAGGAACTGATTCAGTACATGTTATTGTATCTTATTACGCCGCTACATTATCAAGATAAAATACTCATGTCTTACGGTATCTGTATTTTTATCATATAGTTCAGAATCGTCATCTGTTTGAGCGAGAGCTAGTCTTATCTCGCTCAGCTTACCATCAAAATCTTTATCATCATTTCTATCTTCATCATCATCATCACCATCCTCCTGAACTAGTCCAATGTTACTTGGGGTCGTTGCAACACGTTACCTATTCCTTCCATTCTCTCCTGTAAACTACGGCTACATTTAATTTCAATTTTCAACAAAATTCCTACCTACAAGTCACATAGAGTCAGCTTAAACAAGTTTCAATCCTATTACGGGTACATTAAGCTTAAAATAATTTATACATGATTCCACAGCCATCTGATCTGGTGCGTTCAATGACTAGGGAATAATATCATCCTCACTTTGGTCAAGTTGTATTATGAAGTTATTTTCATCTCCACATACTTTTACAGTTATGTTAGACCACAAACTATTTGTAGCATCTTCGACAGCACGCTCGCTTCAAGTGTTGATGTCTAAATTACAACATTCTTGTATTACGTTGTTCTCAATAACGTCACGAACTAAATAATATAAATTGTTTGTGGTCAATTTTGTAACTAAGCGAATTAAATTCGGAAAATTGCTCTATTATGCCACATTTTTGTAAATTGTAAAAATTAATATAATAATATATATAATATATAAAAATATATAATAATAAAAATTTATAATAATATATAATATATAATAATAAAAAAATTTCAACTGGTAGAAAGGGTCCTACCTAATAAAATGCCATTCAAGAATAAATACTACAATCCATTCACAGTGGTTATATGTGTGGCGGTGTGGCTGGATTATAGGTGTAGGTAGCTTATTTTAACAATTAAAAAGCGCTTGATACGGGTTATTTGAACTGCTTTGAGTTTGACTGAAGTTGGTCTTCAAATTCTTCGAATAGCCCACAATTTTTCGTGATCATGGCGTGGTCACAATTGTCATCGTCCTCTCCCGAAAGTTTGAAATCTCTATACTCGAAAATCAAATCTAATTGTCACACGAAGCAAGGCTTGTGTCGTGGACACCAGATAGTTGATATGCTACATAAAATATATATTTTTGGATTTGGAAACGAATGTCCGTAATCTTTTTAATCCAATGCAGTCTCTAAGCAGACCCTAATAGTTCCTATTTTTTATGTCAATCTACTATATTTTATGTCTATCTATAAGTCCCAAGCTGACCTATCTTGGAAGTCGTCTTATGACGCAAAAGTTAAGTAATGGTAGTATTACACCTTCCATTCCATAAACATTTTGCCAACCCATCTGGTGCGGTATTGTTTCGAACTTCAACGATTACTGCATGAGGTCATTTTACTTATAAGGCAAATTTTATGCTAGTAATCTTGCATGTACATATTTTATTGGTAATGTTTCTCCATTAGACTTGACACTTATGCCTTGGCCACGAGCTAAACTCTGCAGCGACTCGCGTGTTGCTATCGCCACTGCAAAGAAAACAAATGAAAGAAGCATGGTGCATGTCAGCTTATTGACGCAAGTCAAGTCAAAACACTGGTCACGTGTCAAGAATTTGTTAATATATTTTGATTTAAAAGTTTGTCCGTGGAGTTTTCTGATCGTTCTTCTCCATAGAGATCTACGCTTTGGAATGGGCAACTACAGTACTTTTTCAATTTTTATGCTTTGTGACTGGGACTGTAGCTACAGTTCATTATCTCAGTCTTTGTTTCAACAATGCAAAAGGAAAATCAAATCGTTTATTTCAAGTAGACCAGTTACAGGTAACTGGTCTACTAAATAAACGATTTGATTTGTCGTTGGTCGCGTCGCAAGTGTCTTCACCCGGGGCCGCCAACCGGGTCGTTAAAGATGGCCGTTCGTTTTAACTTTGTGTGGGAAGGGTACACGATATCGACCAATAATCGTACTGCGTGCAATGTTGGACACGGGTTTTGTGTTATGACAATCGGTGTTGGGGTCGGTAAGATGTCATAGTCCAGCTTCAATGAGGACAATACGAGTCGTTGACGCTATATCGTTTCCGTGACACCTGTTTATAACAACATACGTTTTACAAGGTTCAATGGAGGAGATTTGTCTATAAGGGATCACTCCCTATAATTATAAAGCAGAATTAACATTTCAAAAACAGCTCTAAGTCCATGCAAGAAAAAAAAAAGACGTAATATTGCTTGTGTTGGTTTGTTATTTTGGATTGTTATATTTGTCGTACTTAATTTAATACGACTAAAATAAATTACGAGGTCGCCCTCTGCGTCAATATGCTGTCCCTCCCTTTATCATCTTGCGAATCGGATATTCTAGTATTAATTCTTCATTTAGTGAATGCATGACGACATTATCAAAAAATTCAAAATCTATTTATTTACCTATTGTTTTTTTTTTTCTCATAAATGAATATTGACAAGGATAAAACACATCAAAACTCGGGATTGGGAGCTCGTGACGTCAGAACTCACTAAAAATTATACCAAAACGTGACGTATTGAGAATTTTAAAAGCGTCGCATCTTCGTCAATTTTGGTTGACGTAACAAAAGAAAAATTACGGGTCAAATATTTTTTGATAATCCAACTGACGGACAAATTCGTTTATTTTTGTCGTCTACCATATTGAATAGTTGGCAATTGGCATTGAACATTTCACTTAGAAATAGTCTAAAGCACACGCTTCATAACCTCCTTTGATAGTCATATTTCTACTATAACCCAGCAACAGACATTGCCATGATTTACAGGTCCTATCTCAAGTTTTAAACGTAATTCCCTCAATTCTGTTCTGGTCCGAGGAAAATAATGGTTATAATAGATCTTTGGCGCTTCCCACGTAGTTGTAAAAGTTCGTAGAAATGGGTTAATAGCGTCCGTAGGCGATTGATTGGCACAATCGTGATAGCTCTGCATAGTGAATGAACATTCGCATTAGCTTGTTACATGATTTAGAGCCACATGTCGTCATCTCGTTATAAACTCTCGAGTATAAATGTGTAGTTTTTGTGTCTAATGCCGTTTTATGTTAAAATCTACTCACTCAATCAAATATTTGTGCTATATTGACTTGCGTACGTTTTTATCACGGGTGACCACTGAAAACCAGCGCTGTGCTGTGGGCTCCCCATAGCACAGCATCACGCTGAGTGCGAACCTATTTGTCGCACTCACGACGTGCAACATTTTTTTTTTGTTTTTGTTCCGTCCTGTCTTTCAAATATTATAATGTGTTTCTGTTGTATGCTAAATGTTTGTGTTTGTCTAAATGCGTTGTACGTTTATTGTTTTTTTTTTCAGTATTGTATGCACGTTATGTCCTTGCGACGAATAAATATTTTTTCTTTCTTTCTTCTTTCTTAGTTGTGTCATCATTATCACTATTTTGTCCATTTCCCAATTCATTTGGGCTCGGGGCAGCATCTATGTTATCTTCCATACTTCTTTTATTACTCGTGATCTCTTCAGACACCTCTTCAGTTCCATGCCATATCATCTTTTACACATGCACTCCATCCATGGTTGTCAGTATGTGTAGTTGTGTGTTTAGAAGAATTTAAGTAATTAAACGTACGTGTTAATGCACATGGGTTTACCACTTCTGCTTCTCGCAATCGAAATTAGGTTTGCTTTAAGAAAATCCAAGTCTGAGTTTAATTCGCCATGGCTATATTTTTGCAATTTGATTTAAAAAAGAATGAGTAATTCTTAATGTCTTCTCATCATGTAATCTGCCCTGCCATGATAGGTATCCAATCTGTCCAGATGCAGCTGAATATTACTCGTAGTATTTTATATAACTTAACGGAATCAATTATACCGCAACTGCTTTCACAAAGTTGAAGGAATAAAATATCATTAAGCCGGCCATGTCCTAGAACCGAATATTCGAAGACATCACCGACTCGCTCTAGTCCCGCGTGCTGTCGTTGGGAGGCTTTTATACTAGCAGTGGAACGTTTAAAGCTGCAAATGGAATAATCCAGTTCAGTATGCTACCCGTAAATAATAATAATAATAACATCGCTGGACATTAACACACGGCGCCATCTAGTGCCATACTAAGCAAGGCTTGTGTCGTGGTCACCAGACAGTTGATATACTATATATATACTTTTTGTTAGTAAATACATACTATCCATGACTCGGAAACAAAATGTCCTTGCTCATCACACAAACATTTGCTCCTACCGGGATTCGAACCCAGGACCCTAAGAACGTAAGGCAGCCTCACTACCACTACGCCATTCGGGTCGTCAAACTACTGCAGTGTTCATCAATGCAGAAAACATTGCACAAAACAAGAATGACGACAAACCGTTTAATGTTGTTGAATTGACAAAATGAAAGGCATTGTGTTCGCGATTGGGTTTCGTAATATTGAAAATATGTGTTCGGAAGAAGCGCATATAAAACAGTTGCCTGCGATAAATCGTGAGCACGAAATACTTGATGCCTAGGTAGCACCAAATAGTGTAATGAAACTGACTGACTGTTTGGACAGACACCATCAGTGGCTGTTTGTATAGCTACTAGCTATCCCAGCAATGGTCAAGGCCCAGACTCTACCGAAGCGGAGGGGCGATGTGCGATATTCGACCCATCACAGGAGAGACCAGAGACACGATGTAAAGAAGTTGACAAAACAAAAAGATATTGTCATGGATAAGTTATCCCAGACAAACGCTTACTTTTAATTTTGTTTCCTGTTTTCTGTCTCTTCCAATGGGACAGCGCAGTTTACATTTACATGTAAATTGATGCTTTGTAGTCCAGCAATTCATTAATTTTAATATCAAACCAACGAACGATTAAAATCCACATAGAATGACAGCATTCGATAAACACACACCATCCACGATGTCTTTTCAATAGTGAGTGAGGTTTACAATCAAGCTCTACGAAGGCAGATGGCATAATTGTTATGGAATGGATTCAGAACTGATTGGAAGTACGTTCAAATCGGAGAAATGCCGTACGTAACCCGGACACGGGAATTTTTGATGGCAATCCAAATTTGGCGACGAGTTTGGGACATCTCGCTGATAGCCTTGTTGTGCGACCCTGGGTCTGCCAAGTCATAGATCTCGAGTTCGAACCCAAAGACGTAAATAATCTCTTGCTTCCGTATGGAAAACATCCTAAGGTATCTAGTATGCTTGAGAGATATTTCTAGACGGCATGTGAAGCCAAGTCAGAGGCATATACAACTTAACTCTAACACCAGGTTAGACACGGCCCACTCGATAAAGAAAGAAGTAGCATCCATCAGCTCCTGATATGCAATCAACAGGACAAGCAGGACACGATATTCATTGTCTTCTTTCCACCGGACTGGCAGATCACTGTCTGTCAGTGTTTAGTGTCCGCAATCTGTCCTTACCAGTTCGACCGGACTTGTAAGTCGTGCGTCACTTAGAAACAATGTAGTAAGCCGAGGTGTTCATAAGTATTCTGGATAACACCTTTATGACCAGAAATGAGAGGAATGTTAGTGGCTAGTGGTGGCTTTGGTTGTGGCTAAGTTGTGAGGTTTGTGGGATAAGCTTTGGCGTTCGTCTTTTGTTTTTGGAAAGAGGTGTGCATTCATGGTTCATTTCGTTCTACTACTCAGTTCTACGGTAGAACTAATGGAAATTTGATTTTTCACTAGTCCTGCGATTCGTATTCTTAATTGCCTCGTTCTGCCTAAACTGCCTTGTCGATCGAGTGATCCCAATTGCGACTGCTAAGCATGCGCAAATAGCTTTAACGCGTGCTGGTTTTCTCACGATGTATTCCTTCACCAGATTTTTATAAAACTTAGGAGTAACCAAGAATTGTTACTCTAGAAAGATAAAAAAAAAGAATCTTATAAAATCTTTTTACTGCCTTCTTTTAAAGCCCACGTAATAAAAAAACAATTTACTAACTAAAATGGCGGTCAAAGCTTTGTGCATTTTACGGAACACACTATAACGATTGCAATTAAACTTGCTTTGTAAAACCGTCCCGTATAATCACAACAAATGGCGATCCTACTCGCTTGGCAACTAGGAAGTCGGGGCGCGTAACCCGATAGGTGTAAAGATCTAGAATAATCTTGCAGTTGGGCGCACCTTTATAACTTGCAACATACGCCTCATTCTTGCGTAGACCGACTGCAGATTTATCGTTGTTCAATTCCGAGAGCTAAGTACTGATAGCGGTCGTATAAGCTCTTATGGTGAATGCAGTAGAGTTGGTATTCGATTGGGTTAATGGTAGTATTAAATTGGTTGTTAGGGCACGCGCTAAGCCATGATGCGACCTCGGCCACACGCCTGGACCTAGATTGGGATTACGCTGATATTACTATGTAAGAAGGTGGATGGCAGAAGGTTCAGATCAATTTAAAAGATCCTGATTAATGAAAGCTGTCCAAAAACAGAGCACGGAACAGAATAAACATAAAATCAACAATGAACTGATAATAACTTGTCTTTGATTGATAGAATATAAAATAGAAACTATGGATGTGTGAAGGATGATTGGGCATGAAAGGAGTTATCTGACGAGATGACGAGTAAAAGAGAAAATATGGAGAAAACATGCTGCGTTAACCCTAAATTAATTGAGAAGACAATGATGATGATGATTATAAAATCTTCATAAAGTTGAATCTGCATGGGCTGGCTTTCTGACTTACATTAATGTCTATATCCTGAAATTAGATCGTCTTCGGATTTCAGACTACCTTAGACAAGTGTCTGTCTTACTTTTTACTTCTCCTAGGTGTGGTACTGCTTTAAAGTGTTCCCTCAAGCTCAATATGTTTCGATCTATACGAATGATCGAACCATCGCCCATTTGAAGTAATACCTCATTCAACGCAGCTTCTTATAGCATAGAAGTTCGAAAGGGACAGCGGGGTCTAAAGAGCGAGCAAATACCAACAATGTCTTCCAATGTTCACCTTCTGGCCATTTATATTCGCTACTCCTATTACAAAACAAGCTTTGCATGTGGGTTCCTGCATCTTTTGTCATGTGTGCGTTCAACGAGCTGACTCCTGACTTGAAACTACATGGCATTTAGTCGGTTGAGTAAAGATGGCGGATTTTTGGCATTCTTTCGTCTTGTATATTAACTACCAATGGCTATACTTGCGAGGTCATTTCAAATTGCAGTGGTTTTGATACGTAATAACGGTGTTGGTGAGGTAGCATAGAGTTATTTCAGTACATGCTATGGTATATACTTATAGAAGGTCATTAGCCCGTTATTGGCTCCAGCTAAGTATGCGTCTGGGTTCAAAAGACTGACCTTCGAGGAAATTGCAAGATATCTAGCTGTCATTCAGAAAATTAGAAGTATTCGTCACCAAGATTCCTCAACGTATAAACTAATATTATAAAAAAAGGAAAGATTCGATGTTTTGTTTTTTTTTGTTACGATATAATTCAAGAAGTAATCAACTGATTTTCAAAATTCTTTCACCATTAGAAAGCTACATCTTTACCGAGTAACATCCTACTTCCTACTAATATTATAAATGCGAAAGTTTGTGAGGATGTATGTTTGTTACTCTTTCACGCAAAAACTACTGGACGGATTTGGATCAAATTTAGCACACAGATAGTTTATTACCTGGATTAACACATAGGATACTTTTTATCCCGGTAATAAGATCCCGTGGGATAATTTCAAACTTCACGCGGGCGAAGCCGCTGGCAGAAGCTAGTAGGTAATAAATTTTATTGATATCACACAAATAAGCCGAGCTTTCCCAATTTTTTTGGACGGAGTCGCGGGTGAAGTTGTATGTGATATATTGAAATGGAAGACAATGATTCAGAGAACCAAATGAAGGGGCGTTCTGTAAGCAATTTAACGGTGATAGAAAAGTCAAAAATGATTCTTCTTGATCGTGTGGTTAGTATCTAACTTTTTTTTCCGGATGGGAACAACGCTACAACGCTTCGATTCGAGAAGTCGTATGTCTATCTCGCTCGTTTTTGTTAAGCCAAAAAAGGATAGACGTACGACTTGTCGAATCGAAATTTATTCGTAGCGTTTGTGAATACGGGGGACTGATGTAGGTGTTTTTAGCCGCTTTTTGTCGCCCTCTGTCTCATCTCATCGAGTAACATCTCTCAAGTATGCATGGTTTGGCTTCCTCTTGCATTATTAAAACATAACCATCTTAACCTTATCTCTGGGTAATGACCCAAGTACAGTATGGGTGGTTTAACACGTTCTTTATCAAGTTAATGGCAGATTAACGTGTATATCTTCAAACTCATTTCCTATTGGGTAAGAGCACAATACTTCATGCAAATCCATTACAAGGTTCTGTCTTAATGAAGCCGCATATAACATGATTGCATTGATAACGTTATAATTATGTTGATGTACCTTTATGTGAGGATCTCGTGGTTATGAAGAGACTTAAAGACCTTCACCTTGTGTCCATGTGTATGGATCTCTACTGACTGATCTTGAAAAATGTCTTTAGAAAACCAGATAATAATAACAATACCATCCTATAACTGTCCCACAGCTGGGCCAAAGGCTTGCTCAAGACGGGTTGGTGATTTCAGACTTCCAGGTTTCCTCACGATGTTTTCCTTTATGAAGTCCTGATAAACATAGAAAGTACATATGAAAAAGTCACATTGGTACTTGCCCGGTTTTTAACCCACAACCTTATGCATGAGAGACGAGGCCTAATCTCTGGGCCATTCTTATTCTTTATTGCACACAAAAAAAAAAACAAACAAATATAAGTACATATAATTGCAATATTATAGCTAATGTACAAAGGCGAGCTTAACCCAGAGTTGGGCCAACACAACACTATCACCAGATCATCATTCTCTTGCTCTTTGTTTTTTTTTTTTTTTTTTTTGTTTTTTTTTAGGATGGGAAATCATCAAATGACTTCTCCCACTCTGGGCAGAGCGGGAGGGAGTGTCAGACTCTTACTGACTAAAACCCATCCATGTTCCATCTTCGCCCTTTATGTTCTGGGGCCGCGGTATCTCTTTTGAACAGGCCCGCAACCCCGGCAGGCTTCGGCCCTTGCGGGCCCCTCCCCTTATGCTGACATCTCTTTGAGGCGCGCTTGGAACACAAACGCGCCGACACGGCCTGTCGTCGTCGTTAGACGGACGGACGGCTAGCTAGCCCATAGCCAACCATCCACAGGCCCGCATCTACGGTGGCCGGTAGCCACCACGTGGCCCCCGACGCCCGGTGCGTCTCCCGCTGCGGCCGGGAAGAGAGGATCTCTCCCTCTCTCGTTCCGCCACCTCCTTCGCCATCATGACTGCTTCGCAGAAGGAGGTGACGGCTTCCCATTCCGTCTCGCTCCGGACCATGGATTGAACCAGGGCCGGACGTGAGAGGTCGCCGCCGCCGATCGCCGCTACGAGGACACGGCGGTGCTCCGCCCACGCAGGGCAGACTTCCACCGTGTGCTCCACCGTGTCCTCCGGTCGATCCTCGCAGTGGAAACACCCGGGCGTTTCCTCCCGCCCGATTCGGTGCAGGTACCTCCCGAAACATCCGTGTCCGGTGAGGACCTGCGTCAGGCGGAAGGTGAGGACGCCGTGGCGCCTCTCCAGCCGCTCCTCAAAGAGGGGACTTACCGCCACTATCGTGGCGTGCCCTTCATTCTCTTGCCCTTATCCCAATTTATTTGAGGTCGGCGCAGCATGTCTTCATCTTCCATACTCCTCTATTTTTCGTCATCTCATCAGACACTTCCTTTCCTGGAACAACACTATCACCAGATAAGTGACAATTATTTCATTTGCATATTGCATAATTATCACTTCCTTCGGCGAAAGAATAAATCGTTAGGAAACCAACATGCATATCAGCGCTGTGACGTTTTTTTTTAAATGTTACAGCACCATGCTGAGGTAGGAGCCTTTTGGTCTTGTACAGGACAAATTCTGTCTTTGTATTTTGTTTGTGTTTTCTTATGATTTCGTTATTATTATTTTTTTTTATTCTCTCATTTTTTAACTTGAAACTAGTGTTATAATCACAATTTTACCATTTTATTATTATTATTTTTTTTTTTATTTATTTATGTGTTGTCCTGTCGGGCTAATAAATGCTTTTTCTTTCTTTCTTTCTTTCTTTCTTTCTTTCATGCCTGAGAGATATTTCTCGACGGCATGTAAATCCAAGTCAGAGGCCCATGGGCGGCATAAAAACTCTGATACCAGGATAGGTATTGACCTCACGACAAAGATAGAAGAAGACTACATCTATCCGCATCGACTCACTGCCTTGTCGAGCACAATCAGCCACAACCAGCTCAACACTGAATCCTAATGAATAGGAACCAGCACAATAGCAGGCAGTGTTATTAATTGCTCCATCCATCTTGTATTGATGATTGATTGAGAACAGAACATCGATTTGTCTTGCGTCTATTGCGATTGTTGATTCAGTTTCAATCAGTGAGCGAATTATTGTATGACTTGCTTCGTTTATGTGGTAGTTGGTGAATGTTGAATATGTTTTGATAGCTTGAAAGGAATAGTGATTTGAGAAGTTTTATGGTTGTAAAAATACCCCTTAACGAAGCCGAAAGGCACTTGTTTTCCCCATTATTCATCATCATCATTATTTCAGCCAAAATACTCGTACGTCCACTGCATGACATAGACCTCCCCCAAGTGTCGCCACATTGAACAGTCCCGTGCGACTCGTATCCAAAGGATTCCCGCAACCTTTACCAGGTCATCGGTCCACCTAGTGGGAGGTCTTCCAACGCATCGTCTTCCGGTTCGCGGTCACCACTCCAGCTCCCGTGTTCACTACGCTTCGATTCGCTTCCGATTCGGGAAGTCGTATGTCTGTCTCGGTCGCTTTCGTAATGCCAGAAGAAGGCAGATATATGAGTTGTCGAATCGGAAAGAACGTTTGTAAATACGAGGGCTGAACTTTTCGGCCCCATCGGCCATCCGTTCTGCGAGCCCACTGCCACTCAAGTTTCATTTCTCCATTGTCCTTTGGGTGACTTTAAGCCTTTTGATAAGGCCCAGTGTGGCTCCAGGGAACCTTTTAGTTACGGAGATACTGGGGGTCAAAATTCCAACTTTTTCGTACGTTTTCTTTTTGTAATTCAAGTTGGTAATGATAACTTTTAAGGGTTAAGTAAAGTTATCATATCTCTGAGACTGCATACCTTGGGGTTGTGGAAGGCCACACACAACCCCAAGGCGTGCAATCTCAGATATTATTTTTTACCTAGATGTGGTCGCAGTGGACATAGGACTCACCCCGCTGTCCATGGTTAAGGGATTACTTCCTTACGCCCAGCGATTGCAATGACTAGAGTTTGCAACTCGAGAAGTTTGATTGTAGTGAAGTATTTTTTGCCGCCTATAACTTTTTCTTCTTTATTTAGCAGCACGCCGATACTGATACAGTTAGCCTGTGTCATCCCACTGCTGGGCAAAGGCCTGGCCCCATGACTTCCAGTTGCTTTGATCAAGCCCCCGTATTCACAACGCTTCGATTCGCTTCCGATTCGGGAAGTCGTATGTCTATCTCGGTCGTTTTCGTAATGCCAGAAGAAGACAGATATACGAGTTGTCGAATCGGAAACCAGTCGAACGTTTGTGAATACGGGGTCAGGATAATATGGACCACTGGTCGTTGGTTTTGTTTCGTCAATTCGTTCCGCCACCTTCTACGAGGTCTGCCGCGACACCATGCTATATTACAATAATAATACAGCTACGCATATCTACATTATTTTGTTTATCTTGCATATTAATTTCTTATATAACCCAACGTGAGAACACAATCACTAAGCATTACAGAACATTATGGACAAAAATCGAAATCATCTTTTAGGGTCACCGTAGTTCCTATTTCACAACTGTCCAATTGTTTAACGAATAGAACAATAAACAATTATGCGCTCTATCCAGTTCCCATACGGTTTAATTGTATGAAAAGCCTTGGTTTGACTTACCAAGTTTTTGATACGAATCTAAAGGTTGCGTACGAATAAAGCAATGTATATCTTTGTCAACTCAGTGATTGTTTTTAGATGTTTTTACTCACGGTGTTAATAGAATGAGTAGGGTTTGGTAAACTCAAGTATTTGGTACGAGCGTACGTTACACAAAGACCTACTAATGATAGTACTTTATGTGTGTCGTATTGCTAAATTTATTTTATTGGTGCTGTCGTTAATTAGGACGTAAGTCGTATAAGTATATTGCTGGTCATTACATTTTTATTTTCTTAGTTGCCAAAGATCATAGTCAGCTTTTAAAGTTGTCATCGTTGGGACACCGACTTCGTTTCTGAAAGTAAGTGAGTCTTCATCCAATATTCGGACCAGGCCTGGTGTTCACAACGCTTCGATTCGCTTCCGATTCGGAAAGTCGTATTTCTATCTCGGTCGTTTTGGTAATGCCAGAAGAAGACAGATATACGACTTTCCGAATCGGAAGCGAGTCGAATGGTTGTGAATAAGGAGCCTGGTGTGCTGGTTATTGGATGTCATTCTGTGTTGTGGTGTTGAACATGCTAGTTTTCTCACTTTGTCATCTTCCCCATACATTCCTTGCATCACTGTGTAGGTAGGACTGTGTAAGTTGGGTATTGCACTATATGGTAGACGACGAAATAAAATCGAATCATTCCGTCAGTTAGATTATAAAAAAATATAAGATCCGTATTTTTTATTTTGTTGCGTAAATCAAAATTGACGAAGATACGACACTTTTGAATTTCGCAATACGTCACGCCTAAGTTTATTTTTTAGAGAGTATACTCCCGAGTTTTGATGCGTTGTATCTTTGTCAATATACATCGATAAAAAAAAAAAAACAAAAAATACGTGTCCATTATTTTTTGACAACCAATGAAACCTTTGTGGCCGGAAGAAACTGGATAGCGATGATACAAAACCACCCAAAATGGAGAGATTTAGAAGAGACTTTCACTCAGCATTGCGTGACCAAGGATTGAAGAAGACAAAGAATAAACATTTAGGTATTTATCTGTTCAGAATTATGTAACCCTGTATTTTGAACTAGATTTGATCGTGCGGGCTAGCTTGGCGTACTAACGTACCTACCCCAAACAAATAGGTATGCCATGACATGGGTAACATACAGGGTGTAAACAACCTAGCATTCTGTACATCGAACTAAGTAACTTTATGCAAAAATTATTGCGGGGAACCGACTTTTTTTTGGGGTAAGTTTACATGTTTTGTGGTAGAACCCAATGTAACGCACGCAAAACATTGTGCTGGTGGATGGATTTAATAGTACGGGGATCGTGTTGGTGTTTAAAAAAAAGTTATCAAAAACTTGGAACTTAGACCCCCAATATCTTCGTAACAAGAAGGTTTCCAGGTATAGTGTAAAACAAAAAAATTATCGCATTGACGGGGTGAAGAAGTGCCTTTCGTTTTGTTAAAAGGTGTTTACACCCTTTATTCCCCAAGCAAGTAGACCATGACATAGGTCTCCATTCCTTTACAGTGACCATGACCATAAATCTAACCATAGTCCACATTATATATCATTGAAAGATGAATAGAAAATAGCAGTATGCCATACTCATCCGTGGTAATATGCAGGCTGACTAGCTAACCAGTTAGGTTACTCTGTGGAGTGACGACCTGTCATCATTTCCCCGCTATTACCTCTTAACACATAACACTTTTGCTGTCTGTACTTTTGAGTAAGTGGTAATTGACATTTTAGTATAATTTCTACCAGTATAAGTTCAGGATGAAACCGTTATCCGTTATCTTTCTGTCAAGAAAGAAAATAGTATTTATTAAACAAGTTACATTCAATTATAAATAAAAAACAACCCGACACACTAAGGTCCATGTTCACCGAAAATATAACAGTCTGATTATCTAAAAACAGCTGTCACTGTGACATGTTCCCATACAAAAATGTGTTTTAAACAGCTGTTTTTAGATAATCAGACTGTCGTCTTTTTGGTGAATGCCGACCTAAGGGTCATAATATCACAAGCTCTTTCATTTGATACCCTTATTGAGGGAATTGTAAAAAAAATGTAATTCACCATTTTGTGGTGGCGGCCATCTTGGATTTGAAATGTATTGCAGGGAGTATTCTACTAGTCAAGCCCTTTCATTTGATACCCATATTGAGGGAGTTGTCAAATAAATATGTAATCCGCCGTTTTGTGGCGGCGGTCATCTTGAACTGAACACTCCTGACTAATTCAACTTTCAAACAAAAAAAAAACAAAATCAAATTCGGTTAATCCGTTCGGGAGCTACGATGCCACAGACCGACACACACACACGCACAAACACGTCAAGCTAACACCTCGTAGTTTTTGCGTCGGGGGTTAATAAACAGGGTTAAATTAAATTGCCTTGGAAAACTCTGAAACACGTGCTGAAGTGATTTAAGAAAAAGATTTTCCGAACTCGAATTCAAGTGACTACTACACTACCTGGCGGCTGCTGATCCACTAGTTAGCTTCTTGTTTTTGAGTTACCTACCTTCTTTTGATATTGACAACCAACGGCTGCGAAGTTTCGTTGGCCAAGTTTATTTACCTACTCCTCAGTTTTAGAAGTGTGTAAGAGTCAAATTTGGTAGACATTTGAACTCACACACTATGCAGAATGTTCCGTAACTAATTTTATATTTTAGTTCGATGTTCAATACCTACCCATGAAGCTATTTTGGTAAGCTTTGAAATGCACCATCCAACTCGTAGACCAAGGAGTTAGTGGTTGATCGATCAAAAATGTTTGCTAGGACATGCTCTAGAAGTCTAGGTGTTTTCCTCTACCGTTTTGAGCGTAGTACTGACGAAAAATTTTCAAACAATTTTCAAACGAAAAATGTTGAAGCCACTTTAGTTTGATTATAAAGTAGCTTCCACACTCATGTGCCTCCCACAAGTATCTCTCAAGTATTGCAGGGCACATGCTATACAATAATTAGAAGGTTTTGGTTTTAAAAGTTAGTTTATCCAAACCACGTCTTTTCAACACCACAACTCTTTATGAGGAAGCACAGGTGCTAACTGTACGCCAGCTGTACATATTGCTTACTGCACTTCTCCAGCACTCAAACCTACCCGAAGAAAGGAGAAAACGCATAAATCTCTCTAGGAGAAAATTCGCAGTATGTGGGACGACTGCTGTTGGTACTTCTTTCGCGCAAAGATTCTTCTCTTTCCGTGGAGGTGAGTTGTATAACAAAATTAATAAAATAATAAATATAGCAAATTGTAGTAAAGTTGAGTGTAAATCGAAAATTATCAAATGGTTGTTAAATTTGAACTATACGGAAACAGAGAAATTACTCGAGGTTGCCAAGTAGGCAGGCTTGGTAGTCAGGTACTTGCGTACATATACTCGTACTTGTAGGTAAGATTATAGTCATAGATTGTATATATCCCCTATTTATAAATACATTTAAATATATATATTTATAAAATTTTAATTTAACAGTAAATCTATACATACTCATATATTTTATACACACACATAACACACACATACGTGCACATATGTTGACAAAACTATTTTATGATGTGATGGGGGGCCTGGAGTTCTGAAATACAGGCCTAGGCTTAGTTTAGACTCCAGATCTTCCACAAATTACAACTTTCTGCCAAATTACTTGTCAACCTACATATGTATAACAATGTAACTTGTGGAGATGAATAAACGTTTTATTAATACCTCTAAAGAGATTCCTATTCAATATCACAGGAATGACAACATATCCAGTTACCTTGTCTATTCACCATACAAACTCTTTCATCATATTTCCATACATGTACACATACACAATCTCATACATAACAATAAATTATAGTTATTTGTTACATTGTGACACTTTATACGCAAACTTGAGGCTATTGTGAGGCAGCCCTTTGATGGCTCGCCTTTTGGAGGCACTGAGGCACTATCTGACGTTGCCTCCACGACCTGAGCTGCGAGCAAGGTAGAGGCGGAAGCGATAGCGATTTGCAATCCTTATATGGAATCATCATTTGCCTAGCCTTTTCTGAAATTTATTGGGGTCGGCTTCCAGTCTTAAGAGATGCAGCTGAATACTAGTATTTTACAAGGAGCGACTGCCTATCTGACCTCCACAAGTCCACAACCTAGTTAGTACTAAGTAATATGATATCTTGATAAGACTGGTTGCCAGACTTTCGGGTCACTGACTATCTGTAACGACTGTCAAAGATCTACAAAAGACAGCTGGGACTAACAGCTTAATGTGCCTTCCGAGGCACGGAGGAACCTCGACACATAATGATGGTCAACCATCCACAGACGCTATAGTATGAACCTGTTTGCAAAACAGATTTTTTGTGTTCCCATTCCTTGAAATGTCAATTTTGTAGCCCATTATAATACGAGCTAGTATCGTATGACTTGTACTATCACCTACAAGCCTGCTGACCTCAGTTTTCCATATACGTATTGATGACACTCGTGCGCAGGTACGAATAATAATGTCATATTAAGTGGACCACTTGTTCTGAGGAACCTATTTAAATATAATTGTTATATTATTTTATACAATGTGACTGTGAGTGTTCTTCTATAGTGTCTCGAGTGTAAATGAAAAGCCGACGTTTAATGAGGATAGATAGAGTCGACTTTTGCACTGAAAACAATACAAAAAACCGTTTATGGAGCTGAAGGCAACGCGTTCTCCCCGATCATTTTATTTTTGTTCTAGACCAAATGTGCCACCTTCTAGTTGCGGAGATATTAAAGTCAATGTTCCAACTTTTTACTATAAACAACGACCCGTTTACTAGTCAATGCTTCCATCACCATTCACGACAATGTTTTTAGTGGTCTTTACCTAGTACAGAATTCTTGGGTTACCGAACCAAGCGTGGGTCCGTTTACACCAACTGAAAAAAAAAAAAGACTAACAATACGAGTCTCTCAAGTACCAAACCAACTCCAGTATGTCCTGTTTTCCTATTAGTTGCGAAGTTTGGAAGCATTACGTAGATATTCACATTATACAATGGATCTACGCACTTCGACCTTCTACTAGTACAAGTGAAAACTCAAGTTTCCAAATAAAGGACCCATGCGGGAAATTCAATATACATTTTTGGTTGGACCACAAAAGTTCCGCCAGGCAACAAAAGCACGTTTCTTTCTGACCTACAATCATTGTCACGTAAGATTCTATTGATTGAAAGACAGATGTCACATGTTGAAGATGTCTATCTACTCATGATTATGTGCGCCTAGTACTAAGCGTGAACAATATGTAGAAATTTGTCCTTAATTCCTATTATGTCTTTGTTGCAGGTAATATCCAAGGGTCCTGTCAATCTTCTACACTAAACAGACGTTGGAAGGTCATGTCTGAAAAGGATGGGTGGAGGGTTATTATCATTGTCTTAATGTGGCTGAGCTGTCAATCTTAGCTGAGAAACGTTTGTGAATTCTTGGTTGATTTGAGGTCGGTGTGAACCAGAATTAACTAAGTTTATCGTTTTTCGCTGTGATGACTCTAGATTCAGGAGTTGATAACCTTACCTAGCTACTTTTTGAAGTACCTCTGTACTTCAAAAAGTAGGTTATGAAGAACAGGTTTTTCATCCCCTATAGAAAAGGGAAGGTCCTCCGACCACACAGATTTCGTATAAAAAAAGTTGTTTCCCAGCAATAATTTTTGCGTAAAGTTACTTAGTTTGATGTACAGAATGCTTGGTTAACGGCTTTGTGATGAGGTGGTTTACGCCCTGTATTTTTATTCCTTTAACACATCACAAGGAATAATCTGTAGTAACTGTCGTTTCGTTTGGCCATCAGATTAGAAATGTTGAACACGATGTCGCAAAATATTTCACAACGATGTCACAGCCTAAAAGCCTATGATTTCATCGCTGACTTGAATAATGCATAGCCCAAAGTTCTAGACCAAATTTCTGTCCATTTTTCTTGGTTTCTCAGCCGCCATTTTTTGTCCTAAACGTGAAGACTCGTAAGTTTCTTGACCAAGTCTTCATCAAGGTCGTTCTGTCGCATTAGAGGTACCGTTAGCAAAACAAGTCGCAATAAAGTTATGTAGAAAATATTTTTATTGTTCGTTTTTATGTTTGGGACGTGAGCTTTTGGCAAATGAGTAACATGGTGGGTTGCGCGAAATAACATTGTGTTGCTACTGTTGGGTAATTTTCAAGTAATTTAAATTAGTGTAAAATGAAGTAAAATTACATATTTTTACGTGAGCTATTTCACGTGGAATTGTAGAGCAAGGATTATTCTTCAATTATTGCGAAAAAACAGGAATAGCCTTTACAAAAGTGGAAGACCGAAGTCCTTAAAATATATCCTGTAAAGTATATTTAACTATCGACGAATACAGATAGCAGATGGTTCCGTTTATTTGCTGACCCTACAAGCATCAGAGTCTAAATTACGAGGTGTCGCTTCAGAGCAATGTATTTTTTCTTGCATCGGCGATCCATATCCTTTTAGGATGTCCCCAATCAAATATTTTATTGGCTGAGCAAAAAGTGACCACATTTTACGATTAAAATACTTTATGGCATTCTTCTTCTTATATTGAAATGAAAATCTTTTACAATATTTGTTTCATTTTTGCAATATGAAAGTTATTTTGGAAACGTATCCACATGAGAAAAATGCTTTGCCGTCTGCCTGGAATTTCCCCCACTATGTTGGGGTCGGGTTCCAGTTTAACCCGATGCAGCTAAGCACCTCTACTAGAAGATGTAGGTTTTCTAGTAATTTCCAATTCCTAGCCACTGCTAGGAATTAAATTGATTGACATGACCTATAGTCCGAATGATAATTTGCTTATAATATGCCGGAACTGTATTCAAAAGGATTCACAAGTTCGTTGGACATAACGACTTATTAAAGCTTAACTTTGATTGATGCTCTAATAAGTAGTTTTCAACAACGAATATTTAACAAAAAAACTATAGTTGCGAACTTAAATTCCTGAACTGATTAACTTTTCAAGTTCATACTACATCCGTCTAGAAGTTCCCAGAATTCATCCGAGTATAATTTGAAAAAGACTTCTTCTTAACATGTAGATATTAATTAAAGAACATCTTTATAATTATTATTATACAGATCTAATTTCATAATTTCAGGTTGTAATGCCCGCAAAAACATTTATGAATTAAATGATACGAAACTCGTAACATGCAAAAAAGACGTAAAAAAGTATTCAATGTCAACTTAGACAGACCATAATATAAATTGAAGTCACATTTGCAAGATGATGTAATTTAGATCGTATGCTGGATTTGTACATCTGTATGTACAAATCCGGGTCATCAGGGTGTAAAACACCTCTTAAAAGAAACCGAAAGGCACTTGTTTTCCTCGTCATTGTGAGTTTTTTTTTGTTCTATACCATACCTGGGAACCGTCTAGTTACGGAGATATTGGGGGTCAAAGTTCCAACTTTTCAATTTTTTTATTGGAAGATTTTAACTTTAAACACCTGCACGACCCTCGTACTATCTAATTCATCCATCAGCACCGTGCGTTCATCGAGTTTTACCATAAAACGTGATATTTCACATAAAAAAGTCGTTTCCCAACAATATTTTTTGCGTAAAGTTTGATGTACAGAATGCTTGGTTAACGGCTTCGTGATGACTGACGAGGTTGTTTACACCCTGTATAAAAGTTAATATTTGTGCCACGTGAATGTTTACTCAAAATATAATATAACAAGAATCAAGAAGAAGATGAGATAATCTTTGAAAAGTAATCTTCATGATGATCTTTGACAGTCTTTCTTGCCCGAAAGTCTGACAACCAGTTTTACCAAGGGTATTTACACTCAGTACTAACTGGGTTGTGGAATTCAGATAGGCAGTCGCTCCATGTAAAATACTGATATTAAGCAGCATCCGGTTGGACTCGAAGCCAACTCCAATGTAGTTGGGAAAAGACTGATGAAGATGAAGATGAATAAGACATTAAATTAAAATCAGAGTAAACATAAAAAAGACATATTTTCCCGAAATTATTGCTTTTGTATTCGAAGAGAAGAGTGAAAGGGTCAATGTCCTGGTGCTGCACGTAAATCTGCAAATAAAGATCATGACTGTGGCCAATGCAAAACCGACGAAACACTACAAATAACCATTTAAGGAACACCATCATAAGAAGCCGACTACGAAATAAACACCCTGATTTTGATAACCCGATCTATACAAACCTACACACACGGACCATGTTACGGGCTAATTAAAAATAATCTAAAATTCAATACCAAACGTCTTAAAATGAATTGATGATGTTCATAAAGTAATAAATACCTTCCAATAGGGAAATAATAACACTAACAAAAGATGGCCGCGGAATGTAGTTGAACTTGGCAGGTCTTATTGTATGTCCAGATTTAATTATCTCTAGATAATGGAGGAATATTGAATTTAAATCATCAATTTCTTCGGACATAAATCGGAAATGGTAGATGATTTCTGGTCCTGCGAACCTAAGGAATATTTTAAAGGATTTAACATTAAAATGGAGGATTATATCATAGACAATTGAAACAGGAAAACCAGATAAGTCATTTAAAGGCTTAATGGAAATTGAATTTAATGTTTTTCAATGAATCAATGGTAAAAGATGACAATGAATAGAAAGGAAGAAAAATACTAAAGTGATGTTACTGATCCCAAATAATATGGAGACCCAGAAGTATGAGTATGTAGTATGATGGTGAACAAGATGAAGATCGACGAGAAGGTAAGGTAAAATCTATTAGTGCGATGATGTAAACTATAGTGTTCAATATTTTCACCACAATTGTAAGCAGTGGCCATATCACCGCAAACATCCCTCAATACCCATTTAGATTATAAACAGATGCGCATTGGCATAAAAAAACGTATATCTTAGTAGGTAGTACAGTGGCCTATTTCAAAATTCAACATCAAAACGTACAATGTATTACGGCATTGTATGCTAAACTAATTATGCAAATAATCTACTAATGTAATGAGCTTTGACACAATAGAAAAAATGTTAAAATACATATTAAATCTTAATAGTCCTTGAACCCAGGCATACGGAGATTCAATTTTTGAGAATAATAATAAAATATTCAACTTATTTAAATCCCTATTCAGACCACATATTGATAACAATTTTGTCTTCGTTGTCTATCGATAAAAATTAAACCAAAGTTACAAGCGGGTTATGTGAACGAACTTGAATTTAATAAAAATAGTATGCCCAAATCGGGGAACCTGCCTGCTAAAGAATTTGCTCGGTTCATGATAAGCTTCGGCCATCAGTTACGTCACGATTTTTAAAGGAATTTAAAAAGTTGCCTTTATTTTGGATAACAAGTGGGCTTTTGAAATATTTTTAGTGGTTTAGGAAACCTAAATCAATAAATTGCTGAACCGAACGAGGGGAACAGATGGTTAATACATTTATTTATAACGCTTTGGTTTTAGCTGTATTTCGTTTTTTATTTAAGATTTTTGATCACAACGCTAGAAATGCTAGTTCTAGCGTTGTGTTACGTACTTGTACAATTAGTCTTTATGATATTTTTCTCCACCCTACTGAGGATAATTCTATTGTTATTCATAAGACTCCATGAAAGGGGGTTAACCATTACAACAAAATTAGAACACGTGTTCCAAGACACAAAAAACTTCTTTTTATTCGACCGACTCAAACAAAAACTTGCTCTACTAAAAAAAACCAGACTAATCGTTTGATTGACATTATAATCTTAGTAAAAAAGGCCTATTATATAAATAGGACAAAGAGGTCACGGACCCTGAGATTGCGTCATTTGATCATTGAAATTCAAAGAGAAGCGTTTGAGTGACACACGTGCAGTTATGATTAAAAAGACCTACCACAAACAATGGAGTGCCACAAGGAATAGTTTAAGGACCTCGCCTGTTGAACCCGTATCAAAATACTTTATCAATGGTTTTAATGTTAATCAAGAAGAAGTCCTGGAATAAAGAAAGATAAAAATGGAAAGTTGTTTTTTTTAAAACACCAATAAATCTTCAATTAAATTTAAAAAAGTGGATCTAATAACCAAGGGTGGTAGCAAAAAGCTCAAAAATCCATAATTGAGTAATAAAGTTAAAGATGAATTATCAAAACTTTGATAATCATATTAATTTTGTAGCTTAAAAGAAAACACTTAAAGACACTATCCGATACGGTCATCAAAACATTTATCTATCGATTTAAATGGGATCGTGAGCCTTATCGATGCGTGGGAATTAAAAGAATATCAATATATTTTCATGTCGCACTCTTTTGATGGCACACCTGAGGACTTATCATAGTTATGTAAATTAGTTCATCACAAGGATGGGTTAGGGGAGCCAGTTTATATTATTTTTTATACAAAATTAGTGTCTGCTGTTTTTTAAATCAAATCTCGATTTTATATTTGGGTAAGTATCTCAGCTGTGTTTTTGTATTAGAATTTAGTTATAGATTATAATTTGGTTATTATGCACTTACTTCTATGTATAATTATGTTTTTAAGGAAGGATTTGGACTCTTCTCTAACTGAATAGTGAAGATAAAATATAATAAAAAAAGTAATAGAAGTGAAGAGACCTTTGCCCAGCAGTGGCAAAAATTACATCACACATACGAATTTTACCGATGGGGTAGTATAGGAGCAAAACGAATTTTAAATACGTTAGTCCAAGAGGTATTATAAGTTTACAAAAAATTGTTTTTGTAAAAACAAGTTGGTCTTCGACGTATAGTAAAATAGTTTTCTCAATTTGCGTTACCGTCTCAAGTAAAGTAACTCTCAGTGAAATTGATCCGTTTTACAATCCAGTTTTCTCCTTCATATCTCAAAAGGTTTTTATCTACATCAACCAATTATAATAACGGCCTTACATCCTGTTACCATTGAGGAAATTACGAAATGATTCCCTTCTTAATGAATAGATGAAGCTGTTGCTTATGGTCATGTGAAGACTGCGGAAATTAGATAGAGAAGTTTGAGAAGGTCCACAATAGTGTCTGATAACGGTTTGTCATCATAACGTCTCATCATCATTCTCGACTAAATTTCTATTGTCAGGAAGATTTTTGTTAACCCCCGACGCAAAAACGACAGGTGTTTGTAAGGTGAATAAGTCGAGAGTGTTCTTTTCTTAGCTATGTTTTATAAAAATCAGTCAAAGATGGCTGCTGCCACAGAATGGTGAATTGCAATTTTTTTCACAACTTCGTCAATATGGGTATCAAATGAAAGGGTTTAACGCCCATTAGCCGCGATAAGGAACGACGTCGTTCCAAAAACTACCCTAAAATTATGACCCTATAAGTCGGGGCTTTTAATTTTTTAATTTAATTTAACTTGTTCATCTCTTAGTTAATGGTTTTATAATATTTTAAGCCTATATTATACTACAGGACAAAGGCCTCCCTTCTCTCCTTCCACATTTCGCGATCTAATGCGATTGTAGGCCAATCCTTTGCGAAAGAGTCTAGCTCATCCCGCCATCTCCTTTTGTGCCTGCCGCGTTGTCGTTTGGTCGTTTCGGAAAACGGGACTTGACTTAATATTTTCGTGGCTTTAGAGTTACTTTATGCTACCTGATTGCTGAACTCTATACAGAAAACAAGCCAATGGACACTGAAAATAACTTTAAAAACTTTTTGCTAAGTAGCATTTAGAGATTCACTTGAAAAATTTCGATTTTCATACTCCTGCCATATCAACGAGTGTAACATATTTTTTTTTGCGATTATTGTATGAATTGAAGCTTCTGCGAAGTCTTCTCATTGGAAGTGTTTGATTTTTTACGAGTTTCCGCGGTCTGAGCTATATTTAGACCTCTTTTCATTCTAGGACGCTCCTGTAATCACTGATTTGCCGGTCCAGTGTATTTGTTATTTTTTTCTATGTGGCAAGATTAGCCCATTGATGTGAAGTTTTGATAAGGTTTAGAATTAAAAGCGTTTCTTCATTAAATTAGTTCATAATCTGCAATAAAATTATGTTTATTTCTGTTAGTACATTTTCTAGAACACTTTCACAATGTGATTTTTAAAACTTAATGGCACTAATTTTCTAGCTGACCGATTCCTGAGAAGATATACCGTTCGTACGATCTCAAATTATCAATACACAGATATGGTATGCCGGAACAAACTTAGAGAGAACTGACAAAACTAACAGATGTTAGAACGTCTGTTTTAAATTCAGGCCCATTTACATAATGCAAGATTTTTGCCTGTTGCATATAATGATATTGAAGCCTTAAATGATCGTCTCAACAACACGTTACATTCTTGCTTTACTAGACAATTTTTGCATTTGAAACGGTTTTTTTAAGCAGCACGCACAATAAGTGTAAACAGTTGCTTGCAATTGCAATTATGAAAGGTCAAATAGCGCTTAATTTAATGCATTCAATTATTGCTCTTGTATGTGCAAGAAAATGGTATCATGTAAATGATGCTTAAGGCGATTAGACGAGCTAAATTAGCAAGTGGTGGTTCAAACTTCTAAAATCAAAATCAAAATTGTTTTAAATGCTGTTAGAATAAAGTTCTAATCAGGTTGCACTACAAAGTGGTTGTTTCGTCAGTCACTGCGGGCCAAATAGCGCGAAATGAGTGGTTTCGATCGATTTACAAAAAAACTATTGATTGAATTAAAAAACTAAAACACGATCATGCTAATATATTGCTTGTAGAAGAATTATTTGCCAAAAATCAGAATGATCGCATGCACATTAGTATGTTTTTTTTTGTTTAAAAGATATTTTTGGAGATAAGTTTGTGATTTTTTTTAATGAGTAAATTTAATTGTATTATGTTTTCAAAACACTATCATGCTAGCATATATCCTGAAGAATATCATGTGTTTATAGTAGTGAATCATATACTTTTAGTAATTATAAAACTCGCGTTTAGCTCATGTAATCGCCTTATCTTAATATATATAAATCTCGTGTCACAATGTTTGTCCTCAATGGACTCCTAAACCACTTAACCGATTATAATAAAATTCGCACACCATGTGCAGTTCGATCCAACTTGAGAGATAGGATAGTTTAAATCTCAATTTATGAGACGCAGACGAAGTTGCGCCGGTCAGCTAGTGATACTATATGAGTAACTGAAGTAAAATAATCCAGAGCGCTCTCAAATAGTCCAGTCTTTCAAGATATCTTTCTATGAAAACATATTAAGTGGTTTTCAATTTTAATCATTTAAAGCACAAGAGTCTTAAAAAACACTATGACCCACCTGATATAAAAATAATTCGATCTTATTTTATACAAGATCAGCGTGGAAATAATTCTCACACACAAAAAACTTCACGGCCTTTAAAAATAAAGACACAGTGAGTCAGAAGACAAACTCATGCGCACCCAAGGTGTTTTACAAACAGAAGTTATTTACGAATAATACTCATTGTGGTTATATCCGTCTCTTTCTTCCTTGGGCTTTTAATCAATGGCAGAGTGAGACAGAAGATTTCTGCGCACTTTCGAGACGGAACAATTAACATTTTTTATTTAATGATGTCAATTCGAGGAGTTGTTGGAAAAATGCATCGGTTGGTTTTCCGCAAATGGCGTTAAAATGTCAATTGATGGTAGTTAATGAAATATGTAGTCGGTAAAAAGCATTCAAGTCAACATTATAGGTTACTAAACAAACTTACTGTAATTGTTTTTTGGCTCTAGCCTCCCCCCTTAATTATTTATTGACGCACAAACAAGTTGTTCACTAACTCATACATTAAATATATTCTATTTCAACAGCGAAATTAAATAATAATAATAATATAACAATAATATTATTAATTATTTTTAATCTTTATTATTATAAATTAAATTTTTAAATGTTTCTGAATAAAACATTTAAAAATACATTTCAAATATATTTTTAATTATTATTATTATCAGCCATTTGTGTCCCACTGGAGGGCAGAGACCCACTCTTCCCTCCTTCCACTTATCCCTGTCCAGTGGTGCTATACATATTATACGTCAATCCTTGTTGAAAGAGTAGAAGTAGTTCGTTCCGCCATCTTTTTCTGGACCTGCCGTTTGCTGCTGTTTGGGACCCATTTTTTTGGTGGCTTTAGTCCATGCATACAATTGAATCTATTATTTTGTCACCTATTTGTGTCGTTTGGCGTACAGGGCACGCGCTTGCTTGTCACGTATATATGACAATGGCGTCCAAAAGGTTAATTACATATGGAACTTAAAAATAACTGGCGAAATGTGGGTGTATTAGCTACATCTCTGCCTAATTCTTCGGCATTTCATTCTTGATGCTGGTTTTAAAAGTTCCGCTTCAATCAAAACATAAATATAGGTCTTGATTCAGCAATCAAAAGATGAAAAGATCGAAATTTAAAAAATGTTTTTTTTTTCAGGCAAAATAACCATAAATACAACAACAATACTAAAATGAATCAATCAATGATCTAGCTTTATTTTATAGATCTTATCTCACAATAATGGTTATATATTTGATGCCATTGACACTAAAATTTAGCCAAGAACTGGATTGACCTTAAAAGGCAGTACCTACACTTTTTGTTTATGTCATTTTTTAGTTTTATCCCACGTGAAAATTCCAAAGAGATCTGATAATCACAGCTATACTACATACCCTTAGAGCCGTATTGTGTAACTCAAGAATAATCTGATAGCAAATTAATTACTTTTGAACAGTACAAAAAACTATTGTTGTATCAACGTTTAAAAGACAAAAAAAAATTGGAGCAATCCGGTACAAAAACTTACGATGCAAATCGACAAAGTTAATTTTGCTGTTAAAAAACTTGTACCGCTACTTATGAAGTCATATCATTAAATTGTTACGGCTTATGTCGCATTGGAATTGATTTTGACAGCTGTATTTGTAAAATGGTAATCTTTATCAGTTGGAACGTCGTACTAGTTTTCTGCAAACGAAACTGAGCTTTAAGTTTGAGTGTTACAGTTTTTTTAGGCTTAGAAAGTGCCAGATATTTAAAATATGAACAGGTGCTTTGGTTGGTCATCGGTTTTTGATTAGTGAGGGGACATCGACTTGTTTTTTTTTTCAAGTTAAATATCGATGCTTTTGATTGAGATGTGGATGTTATTTTTTACAACGATGTTAGTAGGTGTAAGATAAATGATTTGTCGTGTTTGGTACATTAACCTTGGACTCTGAAATAAATAGGCACCAACCAAAATCACTAACATTTTTGCTGAGCTTAGGTACCTACCTTTGTGAACCGACAATACGCAAAATGTCTTTTTAATTATATTTCATTTCACGTAATAATAACCTGAACGCCGCCGTAATGTCAATCAATATAATAATAATAACACTTATTCATTTTGATTAAGTATTCCTATTTATTTATTAAGCTTCTATTCATCAGACGAAATTATAATCGTAACGGGTCCAAACAGGACATTTTAACTCCAAGGATTAAAATGTCCTGTTAACTCCTCTACATTTTTGTAGAGATGAGAACAACGAAAAGTAAGTAGGTAATAAAAAGATGTCATTAAATTAGGTCAACGGCCTTTTATGCCAACCATACTGCTACCGTAAAATTATTAGCAAACTAAGTGAGAAATACCCACATTAATACGTTATCTAATACGAAATAGCTACGTCTTATAAAATGTGGAAGATAGCACGCACTTCTGACGTAATTAGTTAAAGTCGGGTAAAGTTGCGTGAACAAGTTATTGGCTACATTACCCGCTGATTAAAGGACTTATAAAACATGGGTAAGAGTTATGTTACTTATGTTAAGAGGGCTATCACAATTTTTCTTGTATTTAAGTGTTTTAAGAGTAAATACAAGAAAAATTGTGATATTAATTTAGAACACTCCCGAGAGAAATAATCAAACTTACTCGGTCATATTTTTTTATGATTTTGCCATATCTAAACCATAATCAAAACTCTTAGTTTAGATTTGTGATTATGGTTTATTTGACTCTTAAAACACTCAAATGTTTCCAATCCCTTTCCATAATTTATTTCTGAGGCAATGTTGCTTATGTTTATCAAAACAATTTATTTTACGCCTGTAATCGTCGAAGTGGTAGGGAGGGGTGTATCTAATAGTAGACTCACATTTCGCCAGTTATTGTAAAAGGGGACGAACCTATTGCCGTCAAACGGGCCCAAATCCAGACTCCGTGACTGCTACTAAGAAATTTCTAATGGAAAAACCCAATAACATTTTGCCCGACCCAGGTATCGAATCCAGGACCTCGGATAGTCGGATTGGTCGTTTCATAAGGAAAACAACCAGTAAGAATAGAAGAAGGAATATAAAAGAAAGATATTAAAATATGCTAGCTTTTGAACCAACTGGTTTTTGTAAAAATAAACCTATACCTATACGATTGACGACAAAAAATAATAATTAGCCCGTCATTTAGAATATCAACAAATATTTAAACCAAAATTGACGAAGATACGGCGCTTTTTAAATTCATCATAAAGTCATGCCTTGGTATAATTTTTAGCGTGTTACCACTCCCGAGTTTTGATGCGTTTTTTTATCTTTGTCAAGATTCATTAATTCACAAAAACAAAAAATTCGTGACTATTTTTTTCCAATACTCTGACGGATTAAATAGATTTGCAATTTTTGATATTGTTGTCATGCCTATTCTACCTATGTAGTCTATGGCAGCTTTTCAAGAGGAAGTAGAAACAAAATTAAAAGTTATAGAACGTATGCACGTTTGCACCACCACAAAGCGACACCTATGTGAACAAAATTTCTCTGGTTTAATTTCAACTCATAAAGCAGAGCCAAGCCTTTGAAAATGATTTTATTGGGGCATTAATTGTATCTGCCTAATTATAGCGAAAACGCACATTAATGAATCAAAGGCGCTTGGTAAGTCTAAGATATCTAATTAGTGATAAATGTCTGCAGTTAGTGGCTTATCCTGATTAACTGCAAGATTAACTACTAGCCGTCAAACGGTGTCAGTTAAACTGGTAGTAAACTAACTATTATTTATTATCGTAGCTGTTTTAATCAATGAGGGAAAGGCGAACATCCTTGCCACTAAACATTTTGTGTGAGAAATGTACTAGGCGCGCAGAAAAGGCTTGAAGGTTGGTTGATAAACAACGACTCATTATTTTTTTCTTCAGCAGGTGCTGGCTGAATATTCTTACGAAATAAACAGTGCCTTTTACTATTATTTTATTTATTTTCGTAAATAGATGTCATAAATGAAAGTTAGTCAAATAAAAACAGTCATTTAGGTTAATTTAGAATGCAGCTAGATCTTATGTTTTTTGTTTGAATACTACGACTTACCACGGTTCTTGATTAAAAAAAGACTCCTAATCGATAAGAATAAGCTTGATTTTTAAAAGCGTTCGCACTCTATTTTCAAATACCAGTTTCAGTCTGTCAAAACTTGTATCGGATTTTTGACAGCAACTGTCATCTTTTTTATACGACCTTATGGTTTCTATACGATAGAAAAAGGGGAACAACACTACCTGGTCCTTTTATGAAATCACTATCATCAATCAAATTACTCACGACTCCTCAAGGACGCTCAATCAAAACATATTAATTGCTTATTATTTATTCAGCTAACAGCGTATTGTTCCCATATTAGTATTACGATATTGGTTACCAGCGCAGTTCCTTAGGCTACCGTACAAAAAGTCACTAGTGTGACTCGGTCAGACAATCCGTGTGCGTTGTCTTTCCAAACCATTGTTTCGGGCATATCGGACAATCACTATACTGTAAATCAATTGTTGGGCAACAGTACCTACAACTTTATGTTTTACTGGTACTTATTTTCTTGAAATGATTATTTGTGAAGAGTTTTCATTTGATTTTGGGATAAAATAAATTGTATTGGTGCAACAGTCTTTTTTTTTTAAGAATTCTTAACACTGTTTTTTTTTTAAATGCTACCGTGAAGCAGGCAATTTTACAATGGTTATCTTTCAATTAAAAATGGTGTTAAAGTGAAATGTTTAAATTTATTAAATAGTTCAGTAAGTCAAAATAAATAAAAATGAGTGTAGTGCAAAAATATGTGTTCGTTTACCACCAAGGTTTAGGAAACGAGTAAGTGAAAATATTTTTCTTTGCGAAAGACAGAAAATTGATAACCATTATTCTTGTAATAAGGACCCTATTGAGTCGCCCTCTAGGTTTTTAATGGAATTTTAGTGTATCTATGGGACAACATTTTCGCCTTTCAGTAGTCCGGGTATAGAGAAAATACGACCGCATGGTTAATTTACACGTCCGAAAACTTATGTGGTGTTTTTACTCATGAATTCTTAGCCAAGCCATGTACAAAAAACAAAAGAGAATCAACTGATAATGTCTACGCAAATATTCACACAAATGAGGTTTATCTAATAAACAAATAGTGTCTATAAAATCGTCCTAAAGAACTTCGTATGTGCATTTACCGTGCGTGTAGTGTTCAAGAAATAAATGCATGAAAGTTATCCTTAAGGAATCGTTGCTAGGTACTTATGGTTGATGGGAGGGTAAATCACTCTAAGGCTAGGTTCAGATTGCCGCGTTATGTCTGTTTAACGCGCGTTCAAATGGTGTTAACTGGAACTGATTCAGCTTGTAATGGGCCATGCTGGAACAGTGGAACTACGCTCTGTTTTATGCTTAACCTTCTTTAATAGTGATTTGTGTGAAGGTTTTCAATATCTATTCGAAAGGCCTGTAAAGAGGTGGTAAAGGCACTGTGTTACCGCTGCTATATTTCGATGGACGTCAATGTTTAATAGTATAACAACATCATTGACGTAATAAAAACGATGGCTTTGGCTAATGGCCCATGCCAGAAGTTATCATCTTCTTGATCTCATTAGAGCCTAATCTTGTGTCAGAGTTTACAAATGTCCATGTTCCTCTGATTTAGCTTTACATATCTTAGTGGCATGCTGGATTCCTCACGATGCACAGAAGTTATGAGCTTAGCGTACTTGCAGCGTCACGAATTTCAGTAGTACTTACTCCATTTTTTCTTATTATTCTGCTTCCGGCTCGGTGATTGTGTAAACGGTCTTACGATTTAGCACGCATGTTTACGTATTCTATCAAATGCGTTTATCGCGCGTTTTTTTTGGCCTTCTGGCCGCAGCCTTATCAGGGATCAGTGTTATTTGATGGGACACCGTGTCAGTATTTATGTTCTGTAGTAATTTTAGAATCTAACAAGTTATTGCCATGTGCTGGAGCTTCGTATAGATGAAGCGTGTCGGATGAAATGGCTGCACTATGTCACAGATTAGTAGTAAATCTTAAGATTACTGATATGTTAGCTTTCGTAGAGTTTGATTTAATATCAGGGTTCAGTATCTAAGTTAGCTACTCTGTGTTATCCTATGCGGGACTGGTAAGCACATAAAGGGTGTAAAACACCTCTTAACGAATACGAAAGGCACTTGTTCTTCTCGTCATTCTGATCATTTTTTTGTTCTACACTATACCTGGGAACCTTTTTGTTACGGAGATATTGGGGGTCAAAGTTGCAAGATTTTGACAAGTTTTTTTTAAAATACCACTTTTTATCGCATGATTTTTAATTTAAATTTCTCTACGACCCCCGTACTATTCAATCCATCCATCCGCACAATGTTTTGAGTGTGTTACATTGAGTTATACCACAAAACATGATTTATAACCTCAAAAAAAAAAGTTGTTTCCCAGCAATATTTTTTGCGTAAAGTTACTTAGTTTGATATACAGAATGCTTGGTTAACGGCTTTGTGATGAGGTGAAATACACCCTGTATAACTGCTGAGTGGTTTTGAGTTCATAACACATAGGCAGTGATAACGTTGTACTTCGATCTTCGAACTCAAGATTCGCAACTCTAACTTTTTCGGATGCATTTGCGTTTTGTATCATTTTCACTTGCTTCGGTGAATGAAACATTGTAAGGAAACCAGCATGCCTGAGGGATATTGCTCGACTGCATGTAAAGCCAAGTCTGAGGCCCATGGGTTGCATTAGAACAACACCGTTAGGCATTACCCTAAAGTACCGCCCTGTGTACAGTGGTTGACATGTTCGAGCCCTCAGTAAAGGGTGAGGAAAAGAGAATTGAGTTTTTCCATTAGGAAATCCTCAGCACCAACCATCTGCATTCCTTCCTAGTTATTGGCATTAGACTCTCGCCCTGTATTATTGGACAAATCTCTCAACCTCGTCACGTAATCTGCTATCTTTTGCTTCAACATGCAAATGTCAAAGGTAAATTGAGGTTGTTATACACCTCTGCCTAGCTACCTACAGGTGTGAAGTTATGTCCAAACAAAAGATGGGCCCACTTGTCCCAACCGCAAATACATCTTTGTCAAACACTCTCTGAAGTGTCTACACGTATTTTATCACCGTGTGAAAATCATTTTATACACTTTTGTCCTGTAATAGGTACCTAGTCCGCTTAGTTAGTCCGTTAGCCCCCAGTGGGAAACATCTCTTGTATGGAGATTAGTATAGAAAATTGTTAGTTTACGTCGACACCAACGGATATTTTGCAATAATTAAAATCACCTATAGAAAATTATGTACCGAGGAAAACCGCGGGAAGATGTTGTGTTTTGTTTTTTTTTTCTTTTCTTCTTTTGTTTTGTATTGTTGTAAATGCCAATGGCCGGTGACGGTCGGAGGTGAAAACTAGATTTATTTATTGTAATAATGCCACTATTCTGATGAGCACATCTTTTGTTCTGGCTTGTAGCATCATCGACTGATTTCTTCCACAGTATAGGTACCTATACCTCTTCGCTCTTTTATGTCATGCTTTCCTAATACGTTCGAGTATCATCCAGCGCTAGTCCGCGGTCATTTGTAGGTCATTCTTCATCCATCTGACTGCTGGCTGGTTTGACAGCACTTCTGTCTCTATCGGCAGTGTACAAAAATCTATTAGTATACGTCGACACCAACGGATATTTTGCAATAATTAAAATCATCTATAGAAAATTATGTAGTGAGGAAATCCGCGGGAAGATGTGTGTTGTGTTTTGATTTTTTTTCTTTCTTTTGTTTTGAATTGATGTTTAAATGCCAATGGCCGGTGACGGTCGGAGGACTCGGAGGTGAAAACGTAATTTATGTTATAGTTAAAAAATGGGATTGATTTATCGTTGAACATAATTATGAGAAAATATTATTTAAAGCAAACCTTTTGTTTCGGTTAGAAGCATCATCGAATGATTTGTTCTATCTACTGCTAAGTAACCTATTATATAGACCTCTTCTCTTCTGTGCTATGTTGCCCTGGTAAGAAGAAGTCACACTCAGGTCTAACATTGCGTCCTTTGTAGGTCTTCTACTCATCTTTCTAGCTGTTGGCCGAGCACCACCTACCGTCTATCGGCAACCATTCAGCTGGAACTTTACTCCCATCCACCCTCAAATCTTACCTGAACGTTCTGCAAACGGCCATTTCTGGGTCATATTGAACCATAGTCCGACCTCAGATCTTTTAATGTGATAGGATAAAATTGTTCTAAAATGCTAATTACTAGTAATTAATTGTAAAAATATCATAAAACATTGCATCAATAGTTTCAATATCACGCAACCATTTCAATATTTACAGACACAGACACAGATTTGTTCTCATACAAATAATTTAACTTTATTGCTATATAACCAGCAATTGCTGACGTAATCGTTGTAAAATGCCCACAAACATGGTCATTTAATTAATATTTATGTTTTAAATGCCTCGTTAGTGTATCGGGTCGTAAGTTCACATGCGGCTGAGGTAATTCTGGTTTGAACTAATGATTATATATTTGGTTTGGGTTTAATAAACTTTGATAATGAATATTGTGTTTATGTTGTTTAAAAAGGAATGACGTCTGCAATTAAAGAAAGTCCATGGAATATCTTGTCCTTTCTTCTTCATTTATCTAGCTTCAACTATCAGATTAAATAATGGAGTCTGACAATGAGGGATTTTCTTTTTCAACTCTTCCCTAGTCGCTGGATAGATGGCGCTGATCTCGGCACGTTACGGCAAGGAACAGAACGTCACATTATTTCACTTGGACCTATTTCTTTTTATGCAAACGAAAGTGTCAGTCAACGAGCGTATGTGAAGTGTGTTTTTTAAGCGTTTTGGCTTTGGCACCCAGTAACGTAGTCTGATCAACGCCATCTATCGAGTTCGTGGAAACGTTTTTTTATAATTCTCTAAAATAAAACCTATCATTCAAACGTGCCTGGAGGTATGGTAGGGGTTGCTGCCGGGGTTGCGGGCCTGTTCGGAAGAGATACTGCGGCCCGGAACATAGAGGGCGAGGAAGGAACATGGATGGGTTTTAGTCAGTAAGAGTCTGACACTCCCTCCCGCCCCGCCCAGTGGGAGAAGTCATTTGATGATTTCCCATTCTAAAAAAAAAAAAAGTTATGGTAGTTTACGAAATTCTAGTTCTATGAACACTTTATGAAGATGTGCAGCAAACGTAGTAGTTGTTCGAAATTCTCCACTATTACACTTTCGAGCAAAGGTCCACCGGTTTTTAAAAATTGATGGTCACCATCTTAGGTCTATGTTCACCAAAAAGATGACAGTCTGATTATCTAAAACAGCTGTTTAAAACGTATTTTTGTATGGGAACATGTCACAGTGACAGCTGGTTTCAGATAATCAGACGGTTATCTTTTCGGTGAACATGGACCTTAGAGTCACAGTTACTCGTCATTATTATCTTGAATTTAATGTAAGCAGCAAACTAACCCATGCATCTTTTGTTTCAGGTGGCGGGAGCATCATCAATGGCCTGAAAACATGTTCAGAACGGCGTCAGTCGAGGGGTCTGGGCCGAGGACGCCGCCGGCCTACGCCCCCCACCCCCCGTACGTCCCGCCCCGCTTCTTCCCCCCTCGGATACGACCCCCACCCCCTCAGTACTGCTTCGACGCAGCACGCTTCGCTTGCGATGCTTCGAAGCCTAGATACTTAGACGTAGAACGCGAAAGACTAGTCACAAGATGGCTTGCAGAAGCCAACGAAGCCCTGGTGAGGAGGGATCGTCCTCCTCGTTACAAACCGCGTAGTAGTGAACGTAGACCTGACTTTTTGGAGCGAAGACCGAACGCTCCCGAATGGGCGGACAATTTTTTGCTCGGACGCCGAAACGGTTCGGTGGAACCCGAAGACGATACAAGTGAAGTGATGAACTTGAAGGACTTTGTGGATAAGTTCTCTTTGCCTCGCGTGGTGAAGTTTGAGGGGGAAGATAGGCCAGTGCTTCTGTATAGAGTGTTGGAGGCCCACAGGAGGGTGGAAGCAGTCCCTCTATCAGGGAAGAAGGGGAAGCTGGTTGGAAAGCCCCTTTATATTCCGGATTCTTATGATGGTGAGTTTTCTTTTGTTTCTATTCAATTTTTCAAACGTGTAATCTTGGGGCCATTATAGTATTATGTGACAGGAGTACAGAGAATAAAACGAATGAATGCAGGCCTCTTATGGAAACATTTATTCTTTAATTTCTTCAGTATCAATAGTAGTCGGTTTATTTCCTCTACAAATTATATAAATAATGACATACTTACTAAGGAACTACGACAGACAGTGAAATCGTACATTAAAAAGTCTTTATACGGAACATAACACATCGGTTCTAAAAACAAAGACTCATAAAAGCGGTACCCTGAAATTAGCTCGACCAAACCAATGACCTACTGCTTATAACAATAGATAATTGACAATAGTTGGTATTTCTGTTCGGCAATGATCGGAAACCATCGGGTGTAGCGTGACGTCATAATGCGATTCGTTGTTGATCTTGTTGTTTTTTTACCATCTCTATTGTTGATTGGAATGTTTTATACTAAGGGAAATGCTCCTGTTTCACATTTACAATACACTAGCTTCTGCCCGCGACTTCGTTCGCGTGAAGTTTTGATATCGCAACGCATCGCCTGCTCAACGGAAGTTTTTTTCCCACTTGCTACATTTCTTATTGCTGCTCCGCTCCTATTGGTCATAGCGTGATTTTACATAGCCTATAGCCTTTCTTGATAAATGGACTATCTAACACAAAAAGAATTTTTCAATTCGAGCCAGTAGTTCCTGAGATTAGCGCGTTCAACCAAACAAACAAACAAACAAACTCTTCTGCTTTATAATATTAGTATAGATTAGTATAGATGTTTTAAGGAGCTTATAAAGAAAATGTCACGGCTTTTACCCATGATATTAGGCAGACCTCAAAAAGGTGTTGGGGTAGGGCTTCAATTTATTTAGTCTGGGGTACGTCATCCACTAAGAAAAATGCTTATCCGTATTGAAAAGTACCTAAGAGAAGATTTATCACACTAATGTTGTAACGGCGAAAGTTTGTTGGTGTGTATGTTTGTTACACAAAAAATACTGAACGGATTTGGATGAAATTTGGCACACAGATAGTTTATGACCTGTATTAACACATGGGATACTTTGAATTCCGGTAGTATCATCCAGTGGGACAATAATGGAACTCCACGCGGTCGAAGCCGCGAGCGTAAGCTAAATAAATAACTAGCTTACGTCACGCGGTTTCACCCGCGTAGTTCCGGCTCCCGGGGGAGTACAAAGATAAAATATTAGTCAAGGTGAATGTAGCTTTCCAAAGGTGAAACAATTTTTGAAATCGGCACAGTAGTTTTTGAGTTTATGCATTACAAACACACACACACACACACAAAAATACAATTTTTTCCTTTTTAAAAAATAGTGTAGATATAATCCTCACTGCTTCGCAACATCTTTAAGTAGGTACAATAAAGTTTCGTATATTCTACCAATCCATACTTCTTACTATTCTCCCAAAATAACTGCCAAATAATACAAGGAAATAAAACAAATACACATGAGAACAAAATATCATACACTTAATTACATCTTTCAACAAAAACATGCAGTTTTTCTCACAAAAATATCATAACAAAACTAGAACTAATTACATTAACATATTTTACCAATTCAATTAAAATTGAACCTCTGATTACGCGGAAATCAGATCATGTAACCAATTTAATTGAATGTGTTCAATTAGTAAATACAAATGTTATTAATCGTTTGAGGTCAAATGTTATGATTTCATGATCAATTGAATTTTAATTGTAAGTCAATATTATGACAGTCAGGTCATGTTTTATTTATACGGTCATGTCAAAGCATGTAATGTGCACCCACGTCGATTTACTTGTGTGTTTTTTTTCATTGTTTAATATTTTATTTATTTATTTAAACTTCATGTACAATAGTGATACATAGGCGGACTTAATGCCACAAGGCATTCTCTACCAGTCAACCATTGGGTCAAATAAGACAGCATTGTGATAAAGTACAATAAAAATAAAAATAAACATGCCATTTTGCAAGAATAAAATCAAACACATAAATGGGTACCTACATACTAATACATAAATAAGCATATCAAATAAACTAATATAATATATATTAAAATACATACAAATAGTCCGAAATACGAGAAACCTCATGATAATTATTACAACTCTAATATACGCTAGTTGGTAAACAATTTAGACAGACTTTAAATAAAACTTCCGAATTGCTCTTTTGAAAGCCAATTTGCTTTCGGTTTTTTTAATGCCAAGGGGTAACGCGTTCCAGAGCTTATTAGTGGAGACAGCATAAGAAGAGGACATAAAACCAGTACGGTGAGAGGGAATTTGAAGGATTAGGTTTTTGGAAGCTCGAAGGTTCCAACTGTGAGAACTACCCAACACCTTAAAATAAGTTTTTAAGTAGGTATTCAGGAGCACATAGATCATTCATGGTGGTGAAAAGTAAGCACAGAGATCTGAGGGACCTCCTGAGTCTGATAGGCAGACATTTTAAGTTGAGAGCGATAAGAAGAGATGTGATCGTATTTACGAAGGCCAAAAATGAAACGAATACAGTTGTTCAGAAGACGATCCAATTTGTTAAGAAGTTCTTGGGTTAAATCAGAGTAACAAACATCAGCATATTCGATAATGGGAAGCACAAGCGCCTGGGCAAGCATAATTGCGAACGATTATTACAAAAAAGTATATGTACTTATATGTAGTATATCAACTATCTGGTATCCAGGACACAAGGCTTGCTTAGTGTGGCACTAGATAAATAAATATCGCTGGACATTAACACACAGCGCCATCTGGCGCATCAGATGGCGCTGTGTTGAAATGTCCAGCGATATTTATTGTTATTTTATTATTTATTACTAGCTTGTGTATATTGTGAGTGTCTGACAATTCTGCGAAGCTAAATTATATAGTAGATTCTGCATTCACAAATAAAAATGGTGTGGTTTAGAAACAATGGTTAGGCTTTGTTAAAATGATATGGCAAGAAAAGCAGTGTCTGATGAGATGACGAAAAATAGAGAAGTATGGAAGTAGAAGACATGCTGCGTCGACCATAAATGAATTGGGAAAAGGGCAAAAGAATGATGATGATAGTTTAAGAACTAAAATACACTCCTTTTCGCATTCTTCTTTCATTTGATACCCAATAATACACATATCATTTTCACGAAATCGTGGAGTTTTATTTATCAATTTAAAAAAAAAATAGTTAGTATAACAATCTGAAAAGAGAAAACTATTTTTTAAGTTCCAAGACCCAAATTTGTAGTTAAACACGTCCGCGAACCCTGCGCCCGCGCAATGGCACGGGAGCAACGTCCCATTAGCGACGCAAGCGACAGGTCGCGGCCTAGCCCGATATGTGCATACTGAAGTAGACCTTGGTGACTCGGTGTCTGATTGTGTAAGTTTTGGTAAAGAAAAACTGAAAGAAGATATTTATGTTCACGACCAGATATGTTATCCTGATCAAGGCGAAAGGGTTATCTAGGATCGTTGCAGGTGATTTACGTATCTAATAATGTAAGGAAAGGTAATTGAAATGGAGATAGATTGGGAAGGGGGCAATGGAGATTGGTAGCACTTGCTACCAACATTAACGAAAGTTGCAAAAAAAAATAAAAACAATAATAAAAATTAACGTTATAACGGGAGAGGAGGGGGGATGGCCTAAAACCAAACAACGCAACGTTTAACCAAGGGGGAGGGATATAAAAGTTGCCTGAAAACCTAATAGTATATTTTATAACGAGGGACTAAACGAAGCCATTATATACCCGAAGTGGTGTGACTCCCGAGCTTGCGAGGGTCGAAATTTAAATAAAACCTTTGACAAGTTACTCTTTTGTGACCATGTTTCAGAATAAAAGATCGTTCCATTTTTAAATTACTTTTTACTCCCTAGGGAATAAACGGTCACTTTAATCCCGCTTCGTAGGGCTATAATGGCGTACTTTTAGAGCATGAGAAGTGAAAATATATATATAGGTTAGGTATATAAACATATTCAATTAAAGGATGACCCCTTACCTCATAGAAACAATGCAACTCATAAAACAGTATCCAATTACAATTGCACCCAACCATAACTTCCAAATTAATCATTAGACGAACTTCTACTAAAATGCCCACATTAAACAAACAATACTACATGAATCAAGCTACCCACTTATTTTTAATTTATCGCGGCCCACAGTTGCGCTGCTCAAAGATCCGTACATCGGAGGCCGTAACCTTCTCCATATAGTCCATATATGGCCTACAGTTAATAGGCCTGGTCTCCCACGCGCCCGGAAGGTTGGCCCAAGGCCTGATTCAATGGGCCTCGGGAGTCGGAATACAGTAGCAATTAAGGCCATTTGAGGATGCCGTGTGCATACATTGCATGCATGCGGTTCGTAATTATTGACCGATTGTATTTTAGGGTTAAGTTCGTTGTAGCTGTCAATCAGCGGTTGAATAGGATGGAATAGCATTCGGTTACCGTTAAGTATGTGGATTTGCGTATGCAGTTGGAGATACGAATCTAAATAGGTATCTCCTACATATACATAGGTAATTCTGATTGGTGAATTGACTGACTAGCGATGCAAAGATTAAATCTTTGCAGATAGAGACGGGACACTCCAAAGATGATTTGCAAACTGAAAGTATTTGTCTCCATTAAACTATTTTCACTTTCAGGGACTGTTAAATTGTCAAAGAGTCTGTTAACACCCGCTCTGGTCAAGCTCCAAATTGAGTCGTGCGTCTGGTCTGGATTGGTCCGCGGATGGGTGACCACCCATTACATACCAAGTGTATTACCCAGTAACTGTGTTGTGGAGATCAGATAGGCAGTTTTTCCGTTCCGTTGAAATACTGTAGTAGTTCCGTTGAAATAGTGTAGTCGTACTGGCATTCAACTGCACCTGGTAAGATTGGAAGCAAGAACGAGAAATGAAAAACATATAAGTCATTCATGTTTTTTTTTATAGGGACAAGCCCGCCACGCTATTCCCAAACCACTGTAACTCCTGAAAGCTAGAATCAACAGTGGCGACCACCAGAAAACCGCCGAGACAATGAAGCTCGACGAAGTCCCAGAGAGTGAAATTAACTGTCTTGGATCACGCAACGATATATATACAGTGGAGGAAAAAAAAAGGAATTTCCACTTCCTTCCATATCAGCAGGCACAAAGTGACGTTTACAACTGGGATAGGCCCAGTTGCCTAGCACCACGGATAAATATTAACGTTAATGGGTCCAAAGTTGTGAGCTGTTAGCAATGTGTTTTTGTTATATAGCATTTTGGAGATACCCTTAGAATTTAGAAACGATACAGGACGAATAATCTTTTCCAGGAGTTTTCTGAGCTTAACAAAATCCAAAATCATAATCCTCCCCATCTCAGTAATCAGTCAAATCAAATAACAATTTGCATAGTTAACGATAACTATCTAAATGACTTCACTTAACTATTATTCATTTTATACGGTATTACTGGACTCAGAAATTTTAACTGCACATCCTGGGAAGTGAACCCACGACCCCGGTATCGGCGACCGACCGTTAGGTACGTTGTACTATGGTAATATTAGTATTTGGGTATCATGTTCTCTATATACGTTTTGTTATCGAAACATGTTTTATCGTACTTCGATTGTTTGTCTTCTTTGTATGTTATCTTTGAAAACATTGTTTAGTATCTTTGCTGCTTGATATGTTATTGGCAAGATATTGTGTTTAGGAAAACGTGAGAGAGTATCGGTTTTGATTCAGTGTTCTGAAGTTCTAAAGTCCCATATATACTCAATATTCAATACTTTATTGCGTTCCATAATGTGTACATGTAACAGATGGTATGTTAAAATATCGAAGCAATTATGAACCCTGTCGGGCACAGCAAAGGCAATATAATAGGGGACGAGCCTATTACCACCATTCAGGCACAAATCCAGACTCCGTGGCAGCTACTGAGAAATTCCTGATGGGAAAACCCAATAACACTTTGTACGAATCTATACTAATACTCGTATTATAAAGCAGAAGAGTTTGTTTGTTTGGTTGAACGCGCTAATCTCAGGAACTACTGGTTGGAATTGCAAATTTCTTTTTGTGTTGGATAGTCCATTTATCGAGGAAGGCTTTAGGCTATAACATCACGCTACGACCATTGGGAGCGGAGCAGGAATGAAAATTGTTGCAAAAACGGGGATTTTTTTTTCTTTCGTTTTTCTCTCTTATGTGACGCAGACGTAGTTGCAATACATGCAGAAAACAGTTAATGGTTACTTATGATATTACGAGTATGTATATTTGTATGAATTTTATATGGCACATGTCTTTGAAAGTTTAGTTCTAGGACACTTGGGGTCCTCACGATGTTTTCCTTCACCGTTTTGAGAGCAGTGGTGATTAAATAAATTACACATAGTAATAAGCTCGCCTAGGTTCCCGCTCAGCAGGCAATGTACTGTATTATATTTATCCTAGTGACTGCACATAAAACATGATTAATGATTAACAACAAGGTAGTTAAAAGTATTCTGCGCATGTGCAGTTAGGCGTTCGTCAATTGTTTGCGAGACAATTGTGTGCATACGAAATATCAACTTGTTGTTATATGGCTGGTGCAATGAAAATTATTAGTAGTTTATTTTGTTTTTAATAATATGTGTATGTATTAAAATTTGTATGTTATATGTTTATATTAAATAGTCATAGTTTTGTTTTAAGTTTAAATTTAAATTTTCTCTTTTGACTTTTCTACACACTGTGTCTATATTTCTTATCAGACTTTCCTCTCGCAGGTCTGCTGGAAGAAATTTCTTTTGAAATAAGCAGTACCTTTGTCCTCTTCTATGTTAATATATTGTTCTTTTAAGTATTTTGTGTGTACATGAATAAATAAATAAAATAAAAAAATAAATAAAATTCTGATAATTAACTAAAATATCAGTGTTTTTTAGGACAATTCGTGCATATACATGAATGATGAAAGCTCTGAGATAAGATTGTGAACTATTTCTGGTCCTAACACACGTTAGAATTTAAAGAGTCGGAGGTTTTAGGAGAATACCATAATTATCGGTAAATAAATAAATATCGCTGGACAAAAACACACAGCGCCACCAAGTGCCACACTAAGCAAAGCTTGTGTCGTGGACACTAGATAGTTGATATACTACATATATACTTTTTTTGTTTGTAAATACATACTGTTATACATATAAACATCCATGACTCGGAAACAAATGTAAGTGCTCATCACACAAACATTTGCTCCTACCGGGATTCGAACCCAGGACCCTTAGAACGTAAGGCAGCGTCACTACCACTAAGCCAATCGGGTCGTCAAAAGTAAAAGAATTATTCAGCAGTAATACATTTAAGTAAAGCACAGTCGGCCAGCTTTTGGTCGGTGGCTGGTCTGGCCCCTTTGATTATTGTGCAAAAGGCATCATTCAATATTTTTTCAAATTATTTAAATAACATCAAAGATCACTTAAAGTGCTTACGGGATTACATCCGTGATTTTCTTTTGGTTTTATGAGCACCCGATATTTCGACGCTGTTGCAAGCATCATGATCGCGGGAATACTGAAGAGGTATGCGGGTGGGACGAAAATCAAAGTACTCTATAATCAAGCTGTAACACTAAAGTATTTAAGTAATTCTATGTAATATAGATTTTAAACCTACCATTTTATTTGCTTTCGCTATTATTGTGATCATAAGATACGATTATTGTTGAAAAAGGTATAGAATGTAAATAAATAAATATCTACTGCTTTGCAGAGTGGTAATCTAACCTTTAATATTATAAAGCGGAAGAATTTGTTTGTTTGATTGTTTGTTTGTTTGTTTGGTTGAACGCGCTAATCTCAGGAACTACCGGCTCGAATTGAATAATTATTTTTGTGTTGGATAGTCCATTTATCGAAGAAGGCTTTAGGCTATATAACATCACGCTACAATTATTAGGAGCGGAGCAGGAATGAAAAATGTTGCAAAAACGGTTTTTTTTTCCTTTTGTTTTTCTCTCTTATGTGACGCAGACGAAGTTGCGTGGGTCGGCTAGTTTATTGATATTTGAGCAAAGATATGTTTTACCTTTTTTTTGTCGATAACTGATTTCAGGATCAAGCTATTCTGATCTAGCTATTATGTAAATCGACTATATTTCCTCTGACACTGCGGCTTGAAGACAAACGATTATAAATTGACGAGAATGACTTATTGTGTCATTGTCTCCAAGTTACATTGTGATCGGAATCGATATAAGGCGGTGTTTTTATTGTTTTAAATAAAACTTTAGCATGCAGGAAACATGCATACTAACAACTGGATTATGTTAAGTCTGATACATTATTAACGCAGTCTGTCCTTCTTCGGTGAACTTGCCCTTTGACAAAGACTTCATTTTGTTTGTATTGGTCTAGTTGTCAAAAGCGCCACTGTTGGCTGAGAATGAGATCCTCTGTTTATTTTTTCGGATGGGAAATCATCATATAACTTCTTCCACTCTGGGCGGAGCGGGAGGAAGTGTCAGACCTTTACTGACTAAAACCTATCCATGTTCCTTCCTCGCCCTTTGTGTTCCGTGTGTCTTTGTGATCCTGGATTCGATTCTCAGTTCGGTTGGTGGCAATAGGCTCGCCCCTAATTACTAGGGCGAAATATTAGGTAATAAAGTTTTCAGTAATTTCAATTACTTCTTGATGGGTTTACCAATAAATAGTTAAGTAACAGATGGGCCATTTTTATTTTGTCATTTTTCTTTCTACGACTGTGAATGTGTCCTAACTCCCAAGATATAAGAGCTTTAAAAAAAATTGACAAATAAACTAATATTGTCGAAACATGTGAACGAACTTTAGGGTAATGCTACCTCTGCCCTTCGTTGAATACAGACGTGATGTTTTATTAATAGCGTCTATACTACCAACCAGCTAAAATTTATTATGATACAATGTCCCTATCAAAACACACACGACGTTCTTTTCCTCGTACTCTACTTCCAGAAGTTGACGGCAGATCAAAAGCGTCAGTAATCAGCGTGCAACTCTCGGTAGCACGTGACCAGCGAGCCAATGGCAGGCGTTCTCTTTCTTAGAATTAGGGCTGGTTGCACTGAGTTGACGAAAAGGTTGGGGAAACATTGTGAAGTCAAATATTTTCTATAGAGTTTCTTCAGATCTATAAATTTTATGCGCTGCCTATTATGCTGTTGTGAATATGGCTGGAGGCCCGTTTTTATTGGGACTACCTTCGGTCCTTTGGCCGGAGGAAAATAAACAAGTACTTTTTAAGGGTTCCGTTATTCCGTACCTCAAATGTGAAAATAGGAACTCTTATAAGATCACTCTTTTGTCCGTCCGTCTGTCTGTCTGTCCGTGTGTCACCAATTCATCACCGATATTCTCAGGAACGGACCTAGCAATTTATACCAGCTACTAAGGTCTATATAGTCTTTATTAGTTGTATAAAAATCTAGGTCCTGAGTCAACACGATAAAAAGATATGGGCTTAGATTTTCGATGTTTTTGTTTTGTTTGTTTTCACACTTATTAGGTTATACAGTGTGACAGTGTCCGTGTGTCTTTCAAACTGGGGAAATATGCTAGTGTACGTACATTATAAGTCTGACGAGTATTTCTTGCTGCCAGGCCCAAAAATAGCCCATTAAGTTTATCTTTTGTGTGCTAATTAAAAAGAAAGTGGTAAAGTGCTCTTGAAAACTTAAATTAATTGCAGGCTGACAGTTAAGTATGAATACAATGGTTATCCAACCGTTTATGGAGTAAAGGTCATCGAGACTTATCTAATGTACGGTCGAACAAGCTGTTTGGTTAGTTTAACCCAAAAATTACATTGTAAAATGTAAACCAAAGAACAAAGAAAGAAAAAGTATTAATTAGCCCGACAAGACATAAAAAAACAACAACAACAACAACGACAACAACAACAACAACAACAACAACGACAATAACAACAACGACAAAAACAACAACAACACGACTTACGTTAGCATATGTTTTGTTTGTGTAACTGTAAGCAATAATCATTCTCTTGCCCTTAGGTATACCAATTTATTTATGGTCAGCACAGCATGTCTTCTCCCATACTTCTCTATTCCTCCTCATCTCAGCAGACACCTCCTTTCTACCATCCTTCACACATTCCTGCATCCGTCGTTTCTTTTTGACGTGACAACGTCTTATAAATTGGTTTGCCGGGTGACACTTCAAGAAACTGCGTTACGCTCCGCTCACGTTATGCGCTCACAATGAGAGCGAGTGAGAGGCACGCGTCCCTTCCACTCGGGCATGGTTAGCCCGCCTAAGAGCGAGAGAGACAGACATAAAAAGTGAAAGGCACGCGTCCCTTCCACTCGAGCACAGTTAGCCCGCCTAAGAGCGAGAGAGACAGAGCGAGAGAGAGAGAGTGAGAGAGATAGGCATACACACCGGTTCATTTCATCCTTCTTCCTACTATACGAATGAATATTCACATTAAAATTATTTTACCACTCAAAGTCGTTGTCACGTAAAACTTTCGCCCGTATAACGACTTTACAGGCAACCAATTTTTTTCCTCTACTTTTATAACCAGCTACATTTTCCTCACTTTAATATACTCAACTAATAAGCCTATTCTTTGTCAGTAGCCATATGGTCAAAACAATCCTAGTAATTCTACGAACACAGATATATCACAGTAATTTTTATTCGCCTTCCAATTCTATACAAAAAGTTGATAGCCCTAAGAACAATGACATTCCCTAAGCTATCGCTAGACGATCTCAATCACGCGTGTATGAACGCCCTTACTTACAACTTAACTGTACACCTCTATCAAACGATTTTCAACCTTAAGTTTCTTCCAATAAACATTTCATTAACGGCATGAATAAAGTTGCAGATATCTCACTTGACAAAGATCATTTTGCAGACATGACAAACCGTTTCAGACTTTGGTGGCAAGGAATAAGGTTCATCTGTCAGCTTTTGAGCTAGTAATAAGTTGCTAGACATGTAGTTGTCACGTCCAGGCGTCACCAAGTAACAGGGGTGTACGCTTGGGTTTATAAAAAAGTAAAGCTTGTGATGATGTTATGTGGTTCCGTTACGTGTTCATTGAAGTTTTTGTTGGAGTTAGGTTACATGTAGGTAATATTTCTGATACTCAATTAGCTATAATTCAAAGAAACATAACTCACACAAGCGTGTGGTTGTTTGCACCTATCATAGCTTCCATTCATAACATAGAAAGAAAGAAAAAGCATTTATTAGCTCGATAGGACAAAACATAAAAAAATTGAATTACGATTATAAGTACTTAATAAAAAGAAGAAAAAAAAGCATACATAATTTCTCCTGTACAAGACCAAAAGACTTAGATATCAGCACGGTGCTGTCAGATTAAAAAAAAAACGTCTCAACGCTGATATTGTGACATCACGCGCTTTATCTCCGAAGAGTTAAGCAGAGGTATACCTACTAGTACTTACATTTCCACAGTTATTACCACTATCCGGGCGCAAATCCAGGCTCCGTAGCTGCAACTGATAAATTCCTAATGGAAAAACCCAATAACATTTTGCCCGACCTTACCGACCTTCCTCGGAATAAAATTAAGATTTTTTTTTCGTTTGGAAAATCAACTATTGAAATCGAACCAGGACCTCGTGCTAGCAATTAATTAGTCAATATCAATTATAAGTAATCTGAGACGACTAATCGAAATGACGAGAACGAGACATGCGTTATTTAAATAGGGATAAGGAAAATCAGAAACGATTGATGGTCTGATTGGCTGGTTCGAAAGGAGGAGGCTGCTGAAATGATGAGTAATTAGGTTTTTTTTGTTGAGAATAAAAAAAAATGCTTCCACGAACTCGGTAGATGGCGCTGAACTGACTACGTTACTAGGTGCCAAAGCAAAAACGCTTGAAAAAACTTACGTCACATACGCGTTGACTGACACTTTCGTTTGCATAAGCTTCCGAATATAACCATTAGGTCCAAGTGAAATTATGTGACGTTCTGATCCTTGCAGTAATATACCGAGATCAGCGCCATCTATCCAGCGATTAGGGAAGAGTTGAAAAAGAAAATCCCTTATAGACAAGTATGGAAGAAAAAAGACCTGCTGTGCCGACCCTAAATATATTATGACTAGCTGACCCACGCAACTTCGCCTGAGTCACATAAGAGAGAGAAAAACGAATGGAAAAAATTTCCCCGTTTTTGCAACATTTTTCATTCCTGCTCCGCTCCTCATGGTTGTAGCGTGATGTTTTATTGACCTATAGCTATACATATGTTGGCCTATAGCCCTCCTCGATAAATGGACTATCCAACACAAAAAGAATTTTTCAATTTGAACCAGGAGTTCCTGAGATTAGCGCGTTCAACCAAACAAACAAACAAACTCTTCTGCTTTATAATATTAGTATAGATTAGGGCAAGAGAATGAACACAGAGATGTGTATGCGAAGGTTCTTAAAAATACAATAACTGCCCCTCTGAGCTATTTCATTCGTTAACACCGATGCGAGATAAAAATAATAAGCGGATAGATTACTATCATTTTCCCAGCCAATTGCCAATTCTTCTCAAATAAAACTTGATGCTCAGCTCATTAACAATTGCTTGTCCAGTCTGCTCAGAGCATTAAATAAATAAATAAAGCACGCAAGTAAATAATGGGCAAAGAAATTAATAATGCCAGCAGGTGGATGGGCGGAGCGATGTATGTAACTGATATACGGAATGAGTTAACTTATATTTTTATACAGGGTGTATCGATGTGGCTTTTAGTAAAGTTCAGTAGGTACCGTAACTCTGTGGGCACCAATTTATCAAAATAATCTTATTTCCTCTTCCTATTCGCATTTTAAACCTTAGGCCGCGTTCCGAATTAGGCTATAAACCAGTTGAGCGTCCATAAACCCGTTTCGTATTACCGTAAGCGCGATATCGATGTCCCCTGAATCGTCATAGATGACATCATGACATGCGCCATCTTGCGATTACACCAACCATGCCCCAAATAAATATCACCGTGAGCGCTGTCAAATGACCTGATGACAGCTCTTAGCTGTCATAATCGTGAAATCTAAATCGGAACGCAAAGTATTGATGTGAGCGCTATGAGTGATTATTTTCTAATACGGAACGCGACCCTAGTATGTAAGGCAAGGCAAATAGGAAAGCCTAAAAAAAGAGGTATATTTAATTTGTTAAACGTTGCCCCGACCATGAATTACTTCTGTACCAGGTTCGTTTAGAAACATTTTAAGTCACATACACAGGTCATACAAATATTTTTTCCACTCAGCAGCCAATTGCTGAGCCACTACGTCAACCTTGTCGTCAAGTTTAATATTTTATTCTTATGCTTAAGTTTTTCCAGCTCAGGCAGAAAACCGAAAATATAGATCATGTTGATGCAGTTCTATGATAATTCCTTAGGCGTTTTTGTATGTTCACATCCAAGGCAACCATCCTGTATACCCAACCCAAAAGAAAAAAAAGCCCAACATTTAAATTTTAAAACTAGCAAGCTATGGCGGTGAAGCTCTGAATTGCACTGTATAATCTGTGGTCACAGATAAAAAATATACTTTAAAGGCGTCCTCGCCGCCAAGAATGGAATCTTGAACATTTCAAAAATAGAATGCCTTTTTGTTCAAATATTTTTTTCTTCAGATGCAAGATAGAGCTCTAGAATCCATGATACATTCTGAAAATCGATGGCACCGCGTTTTAAACGTTTAATTGGCTTTGCAAGCCTGTCAAAATACGTACCACAGAATGATAAAATCTATGAGTAATTAAGTTTCACTCACATTGTACCAAAAAAAAGTTTTTGTTCATTTAATTGCACCCAGTTTAGGGTTCCGTACCTCAAATGAAAAAAAGGAACCTTTATAGGGTCATTTCATTGTCAGGCTGTTTGTCTGTGTGTCAAATCCTTTATTTTCAGGAACCCATGGCGGTAAAAAGTTAGTATAGAAATATAGATCCTGAGCTCTGAGCTGTAAACCGAAAAAAGTAAATAAAACAGTGTTTGGGACTGCCGATAGTAGTGAAAACTAAGTAATCCAAAATAAACTTAACTTAATTGTATAAGGTTGGTTGTGATTTACCGTTCTCCCTCTGTCTTACGAATTTTCGATCAGGTCACGTGTCCTGACGCGGGTTTAACATTTTTTAACCCATCCCAAAAAGTGCACAACGCCGCTAAATAAGTGCTCGCTTAAAAAATTACATGCACGCATTAAGATGTGCAAAATAAACAGCATAATTTAATCATCATTTTCGTTTTGTATGTGTAAGAATTTTACAGATTCACAAACCACGAATGAAGTGCCAAGAACGTAAATCCAGCATCATTGGTACCAACATTCAGGATCTGTAAAAAGGCCGTTTTTTCTACAAATTAATGTCGATACTATACATATTTCACTGCATGGCCATCTATGTCTTAGTTGAATGGCCTAACTCACCTCAATTTTAAAACCATGGCTTTACTGGTTTCTTTATCTTCAGTTTATAATAGAATAATGTCAGTAAATATATAAGAAGTCATGGTTCGCTCATCAGCAGTCAGAAGGATATTCGCGTATTAGTGCTAAGGTCTCAGGATGTAAAACTATGATTGTATGAATGAAGCCATGCTTCCTAGATAAACAAACGTATTTCCACAATGTTGCCACACTTCCTGCACTTAGTGGCAACAGGTTATTTGTCAATAAATTAATGTTTTCAAGAAAATTGTGAAGTAACTTATTTTAAATACTGTTTGTCTAGAAGTTTCTTCATCAGAATTTTTTCAGCAATACAGCCCGCAGCCTTGGTTCGTGCACCGGTTTTGATGGCAACAGGGTACCCTCCTATTACATAGTAATTAAGCTTCGCTGGTTAAATGTAATGTACTTCTAGATAGTTACCTACACTTCTGCTTGAGAGCAGCGGTGGCCCAGTGGTGCCGCCCCGACTTACGAATAGCAAATCGTGAGTTCGAACCCAACCAGGCGCATTACTTTGTGTAATTTATTTCATCACCACTGCTCTCAAAACGGTGAAAGAAAACACCGTGAGGAAACCGGCATATCCTAGAACCAAAATATTCGAAGACATGTGTGATATCTACTAATCCGCACTGGGCCCGCGTGGTTGATTATAGCCCCTTCCCTCTCTTAGAGCATATTTCCCAGCAGTGGGACCATTAATAGGCTGATGATAATGATGATGATGATGATGATGATGATGATGATATGACACTTCTGTCTGTATCTTATTAACAACTTTTTAACGAAAAAAATCTATGAACTAAAAACGAATGTACCAGGCTATCATAGATGATAAGGCGACTACATTGAAACTGTAAAGCGTAATTACGTCACAGACTCATCTCAGGGTTGTCCACGGTCAGTAATAGGTAATAGCTAGTGTGGTGTGTGACAGAGTAAATAACCGAGAGAGCCTACGGTTATGGCCGTTATTAGGCATCGGTATTAAGTGTGGAGCCATATAGAGGACGGAGCTATGAAGTTAGGAAGCTTTTGAAATAGTTTCGAAGCCCGGTAGGAGCAAATATTTGTGTGATGAGCATGGAAATTTGTTTCAGACTCATGGATGTTTAGCATAATAAGTATGTGTTTACAAACAAAAAGTAGCTATGTAGTATATCAAATATCTGGTGTCCACGACACAAGCCTCGTTGTTTAGTGTGGCACTAGATAGCGCTGTATGCAATGTCGATATTTATTTATTTATCATTTGTCAGAATTTTTCAAAAACAAATCAAATTAATTGCTTACCTAGCCTTTTCCTAAGTTGGGAACGTCTTCCAATTTAACAGAATGCAGCTGAATACCTGTATTTAATACTAGCTGACCCACGCAACTTCGTCTGTGTCACATACGAGAGAAAAACGAAAGGAAAAAAACGTCCCCGTTTTTGCAACATTTTGCATTCCTGCTCCGCTCCTAATGATTGTAGCGTGATGTTATATAGCCTAAAGCCTTCCTCGATAAATGGACTATCCAACACAAAAATATTTTTTCAATTCGAGGTATTTCCTGAGATTAGCGCGTTCAACCAAACAAACAAACAAACTGTTCTGCTTTATAATATTAGTATAAGTAGATATAGATTGATCGACTGCCCATCTGACCTCTACAACAGTTACTGGGTAATACAATATGTCTTGGTAAGACTGGTTGTCAGACTTCACGGATTAACAGGGCATGAAGAGAACTGGGTATACTAAAAAATGGTCACCCATCCCCGTACCGACCTTGACTAGCGCCGTTTAACCTTAAAGATCGACACGTGTTACTGCTATTATTTAATTTAGCCACGAGTTCCATCAATTGAATATAGAAATAAATGCCAATAAAGATACATAAATGAGTTGTATTTTTCCTATAGAACCATTTTATTGGAATGTTTACGATTTTTAATTCTTGTTTACTATTTGCATTTTTGTAGTTACAATCTACAACGAAAAATATATTCGTTATAGATTTAAGAGGCAAATTCATTTATGTCAAAACTGTTTGTAGTATTTACTTAAGTGGTCTTGCAAGATGATCCCTATCTTTAGAAAATGATGACTGGTTGTAATCCATACTAATATTATAAAGCAGAAGAGTTTGTTTGTTTGTTTGTTTGGTTGAACGCGCTAATCTCAGGAACTACCGGCTCGAATTGAAAAAATCTTTTTGTGTTGGATAGTCCATTTATCGAGGAAGGCTTTAGGCTATATAACATCACGCTACAATTGTTAGGAGCCGAGCAGGAACAAAAAATGTTGCAAGAATGGGGATTTTTCATTCTTTTGTTTTCTCACTTATGTGACGCAGACGAAGTTGCGTGGGTCAGCTAGTATTTTATAAATGAACTTTGATTACTTCCGTCCTTTTCTGTTATATCATTTCATACGTAGCGTACATTATTAAATGAACAAAAATAGCTGTAGCGACATCTGTTACAAAAATTAAGAACTAAAATCCAGCTGTCTGAGTTAGGTACCTTTTTTCTTGCTTTATTCGGTTAAATCCTATTAACAATATTGCGAAAACATGAACCCTTTACAATCGGGGATAGATGAGTGTACAACCTGACGATGACTAATGATTTTACAACCTGTTTTTCACAACACAACACCCATAACCTTACTTACAACTTGCGAGTCGCGGTTTCTAAAGCCACACAAAACTTGTGCACACTTAAGAGCGTAGACGGGCTGCATTTTTCCATACAAATGTATTCCCCTATTCTCTTCCTGGATAATGCCTCTAGAGTAATTTTTATTTATAAAAATCTAGGTCTTTTGAAGGCATGCCCCTGTCATTTTTTTTTTTTTTTAAATATTTAAAAAATAAATATGAGTTACCAAAAACCTAAAAAAATACCCCGTTTTTACCTACGTAATCAGACGACTACCAAAGAAAATTGAAAAGTTTTTAAAATAAAAACAAGTAATAGGGGCATAGATCTATTCTTCCTTTAAATTTTGATACCAAATATAATTTAATTGGCTTAGGTTTCGAGGAGAAAACAGGAGAATACGAAACGTCGATCAGTCAAGGATTTTTGTAGGTAAAATCGTTCTTAGCTGCAGTTGTCTCTATCGCACTCTACGGGGGGAGACGAGAGGCGAGGGAGACGGCAATAGTTTCTTCAAATACCTATTTTTCAATTCCCGCGCAGCCCGTCTACGCTCTTAATGATTGTATTACGTACTTATATAGTGTACAGACAGCCTAATAATAGTGTGACGTAAGCGACATAATGTCGTACGCATGAACTTTTATTTTTTAAATTTGGAAAAACGAAAGTTTTCTTTCTTGAATTTTCTTTATTTGAATCATTACGGTTACTGTGTAGGTTGACAATGTGGGAGTTTGGCGATGGTACCTAGTTATGAAATAGGGAATCAATCAAAATTGTGATCCATTGTTTATTTGGAACGTTCGTTGGTAGAATTGTGATATTTTGCCCTTTTTTTTACGGATTTGAAATCATCAAATAACTTTTTCATTACTCATACTCGGAAAGTAGGTCTGAAGTTGCTTAAGGAGCGGGTTGAAAGTAACACTTTTCAGCCCTAGGGAGAATCGCTGTCAACTGACAGCTGTCTAATTATTTAAAAAAAACTAGTTCTATTTTCACATTTCTATTGAACTATTTTCCGACTTCTATGTATACAGCCTCTAAATTACAAAGCGGTGTTAATTTAAAATAATAAAAAATTCAGTTTAATTAAAGAATATAATATTTTTAAATAACTTAGTTAAAATTTAGTTACTTACAAATATTTCTTTAAAATAACACAGATTGGGACAAAATATTTACTATTTTTTCAGTGACGCAAGTGAAAAATAAAGGCTGATTAGCCGGCCACAGAAAAAAAAACCAAATAGGCGGGAAACCGGCAATCCGATCTTTTTTTTTGCGAGTTGTTCCTTGTTTTTATTTTTATTTTCCTTGTATTCGTAATGAAAAGCACAGCGTTTATTTAGTCCCTCGAACTATTAGTGCCCGCGCTACGCTTGGGCGCCAAACCCCGTCTCGGGATAAATAATTTACTTTCACCCCTAGGTTAACAATGCACTATTCCCACACTGGGCTGAGCGGGTTTTTGAGACTTTTACTGACTAAAACCCATCCATGTTCCTTCCTCGCCCTTTATGTTCCGGGGCCACGGTATCTCGTTCGAAGAGTCCCGAAGCCCCGGCAGGCTTCGGACCTTGCGGACCTCTCTTTGAGGCGCGCGTGGAACACGAACGCGCCGTCGACACGGCATGTCGTCATAAGACGGACGGACGGCTAGCTAACCCATAGCTCACCATCCACAGGCCCGCGAAACGAAACTTTGTATGGCGTAGAATAAAAAAAAAATCGCAATGACGGGGAAAACAAATGAATTTCGTCTTCGTTAAGAGATGTTTTAGAGCCTTTATAATGTTACACTGAAGAACGCCATTACTGCTCCAGGCCTTGGCCAACTCATTAGTCGATTAATTGATGGCAGCCTGGTTCAGTGAAAAATCTTTTCCCATAATAATAATTAAATAACCACACAAAATAACAAACTGATAACAATTACCATTCATAGCCATAAGATTACCATGCTTTATGTAATAAGGACATTACCATAGACACAAATTATCGTCCGCCATTGTTGTGTGTCGTAACACGGGCGCTTGTCCCATAGACAACCATTGTCTGTGGTTTCGCAACCTTGCTGCCACTGGATAATTAACTTGACTGTAGGTTTGGGGTTCTGTAGTGGAGTTGCGGGACCCCTTTGGCCAAATAAATGACATGTCTTCTATCTTTGAATATTTCCTACGGGACGTATTCCAAATTGGGCACCCGCTTTAACGGCACCTGAGGTAGGCCACATACGGCACCTATCGATATTTTTCGCAGGTGCCATTTGTGGAATGGCTGTGTGAACCATTTCGGAATGTCCGGAATTTTTACCAGCTTTCTTCTCCCATTCCACCCTGTCAGACGTTACGGCATTATTTTACTCCTTTCTCTCTGGTATTATTCCTCACACAATTCATCAATCTTTTCTTTGGCTTGTTTAACTGCTTACCATACTATTTCTATCCCTTCTGATCACATGTCTATGTATACCAACTCAGGACTTTCAAACTTCCTTTATCCATTTTTGTCAATCCACACATCCATCTCAACATTTATATCTCTGCTGAATGCAATCTTTTTTCATCCGTCTTCTTCAATGCCCAGAACTCGTAAGAAAGTATTTTCTGAGTTACTCTGTTAATTCGGCACGGAACCCATGGCCTTTTATTGCTTCTGCTAACAGTTTCAAAAGACTTGTTGACATGACTTCTCTTGTTCATTTAGACAGTCAAAAACGCATAAACGAAAGTTCGTTTTCTTTCAACCACTTTGCATTGTAGAGGCCATAAATGTATTAGAGGTAAGTGCGTTGACGTGTGGAGGTCAGATTTAAGCAATCGTTTCATCTATACTAATCTATACTAATATTATAAAGCTGAAGAGTTTGTTTGTTTGTTTGTTTGTTTGTTTGAACGCGCTAATCTCAGGAACTACTGGTTGGAATTGAAAAAATATTTTTGTGTTGGATAGTCCATTTATCGAGGAAGGTTATAGGCTATATATCATCACGCTATGACCAACAGGAGCGGAACATAAATGAAAAATGTTGCAAAAACGGGGAAAATGTATTCCTTTGTGAGCTTTTTCTCTCATATATGTGACGCAGACGAAGTTGCGTGGGTCAGCTAGTATTATATATTATATTATAATATTATAAAGCAGAGGAGTTTGTTTGTTTGTTTGGTTGAACGCGCTAATCTCAGGAACTACCGGCTCGATTTTAAAAATCTTTTTGTGTTGGATAGTCCATTTATCGAGGAAGGCTTTAGGCTATATAACATCACGCTACGATTATTAGGAGCGGAGCAGGAATGAAAAATGTTGCAAAAACGGGTACGTTTTTCTCTCTTATGTGACGCAGACGAAGTTGCGTGGGTCAGCTAGTTTAAAATACTGGGGTAACTGCAATGGCCGCTTCAACTAAATCTTAATAAAATAATAATATGAATTACGTGACGTATTTCTCAGTGGAACTCGTGGCTAAATAATAACAGCCGCTCGTCGATCTTTAGGTTAAGTCGTGCTTGCCTAGGTTGGTCTGTGGATGGATGACCACCCATTACATACCCAGTTTCCGTCGTGCTTCGGAAAGCACGTAAAGCCGTTGGTCCCGGCTGTCATTTGTAGATCTTTGACAGTCGTTACAGGTAGTCAGTGGCTCGAAAGTCTAAGTAAAGTTTATCGTATTACCTAGTACTAACTGGGTTGTGGAGGTCAGATAGGCAGTCGCTCCATGTAAAATACTGGTATTTGGTATTCAGCTGCGTCCGGCTAAATTGGAAGCCGACTCCAACATAGTTAAAAAACGGCTAGGTAGATGATGATGTGCCGTCGAACATGCTATTTGGTTTACAGTTTAACCAACAAATTACATTGTAAAATGTAAACCAAATAGCGACCGTACCTCTATCCAGCTTTGTCGGTTACTGTCCATCCTCCTAATTCAGTTCTTATTAGGGCAGTGTACTTGCCCATCTACTCTTCCGCCCACTAACCTCACGTTACAGAATTAGATTGAACACAGCATTAATTAGTTAAGATTACGATCCGACTCGGCCAAGTGAAATCGTGGCTAGAGGTCGCCTCCGACACGGCCGCTTGAACACAGTTAAAACGAACTAATGTGCTGTTATATACAACCTTCGTTTATGTACTTGGGGTAAAACGTTTAGGATTGTGTATGTGAGAAGTTGCAAAAACATATAATTAGATAGGTGTGACTCACACAGACTGATGGAGCGACTCACTCGATGAAAGTTACTGATAATCAAGTCAGAGAGTCTAGACCAATCTGGTCTGGTCCGGGAGTCTGTCCTCCCACTAGGTGGACAGATAATCTGGTGAGGGCTGCGGGAATCTGCTGAATGCGAATCGCACGGGACCGATCAATGTGGCGACACTTGGGGGTGGCTGGCTCATGTCCTGGCCGTCTTTCGGCTGAAATGATGATGATGATGAGGTTAAGTGGCGGGCGATTGAGGAGGCCTATGTCCAGCAGTGGGCTCATGTAGACTGATAATGGTGACACGTACTTAAAGCTATACTAAACTGCCTTTCTATGTACCGTTAGGTACACCTCTTCCACCTTTTCCTCTCTACAGGAATGTGTGTCTCTAACTTACGTCAAATGTACGTCAGTCAGCTCGTCACTTTATAACTCTTTTGCTTCTCGAGCTGAGCTGTGGGCCAAACTAGCCTCTTCCTGGTTTTGCCCAGCTGTGGGATGATGAAAGCTAACAGTATCAATGTATAACTACTGCCCTAAAAGAATATAGTCTACTTACGCATTAACTATGATGTAACTGCAATCAGTCAAATATGAGTCGCGAACACAGCCTTTTTAAATCGTTCTTTATTTTTGCAAAACTTGTCAGTAAGGAACTCACACGAAAAACCAGAGACTAGGACAACTGCATCTGCGGTAGAGACGGTAATTTTAAACAAACCTAAAAGCTTGGCTTACCTTTAAAAACCGACTAATATTTATGATGTCCCTGGCTGGAGTGGACACTTAAGACACCCACAGAATAGGACGGTTAAACAGAAGCCAACATCACATGTCGAACTGCGAGATGCCACTAAAAAAAATGATGGTAGGGTATCTGAACAGTCTGCTCATAGACTTGCTGTATTGCCCCTTAAGCTCGTTACTTATCTGTGGTTATTCTAGGTATCTTTCCCCATAGGTATCACTAGTGATTCAGCAACGCAGGTATCCAACGGCGAAGAAAGCCTATCACTCAGTCTTTCCGCTAAACGAACCGTGAAAAACCCTTTTTCCACTTTCCTATTAGTTACTAACTAACAAAAACGTTTAGTTCTTTGTTAGTTGATAGTTAGTTATAACCATCAATTAAATATCAATTAACACACGAAGAATGTACGGTCAAGAAAACAGATCAAATAGAGTTAGGCAAGAAAAACTAGTGTTCTGGTGTTAGTTTATTCAGAATCTTAGAAGGTAAAATCCAATATGAATCTAAGAACTAGAGTAAAAATTCAAAAGGCCAATCTCCAAGTCTGGAGAGAAAGAAGAGGCAAGTTTCCCAGCAATAGGAAAATTTTATTTGCTGATTATGCTATCAGCAGAAGAAGCTAAAAGAGCAAACTGTTTTTGCTGACAGCACATAACATGCTAATGATAATGATTACTTTCCATTTCTGTGTGCGCACTCGGTTGTGAAGAGTACTACGTGCGAAGAGTGATAATGACGGAACCATCATTTGTAGTTAACTTCTCATTAATGGAACTTTAATTAAGGGTTTTAAAGAGGTCAGTTTCATAGTATATTCATAAGAGACTAGCTGGACCCACGCAACTTCGTCTGCGTCACATAAGAGAGAAAAACGAAAGGAAAAAAAATCCCCGTTTTTGCAATATTTTTCATTCCTGCTCCGCTCCTAATGGTCGTAGCGTGATGTTATATAGCCTAAAGCCTTCCTCAATAAATGGACTATCCAACACAAAAATAATTTTTCAATTTGAACCAGTAGTATATAAAGGGTGTAAAACACCTCTTAACGAATACGAAAGGGACTTGTTCCCCTCGTCATTCTGATCATTTTTTTGTTCTACACTGTACCTGGGAACCTCATAGTTACGGAGATATAGGGGGTCAAAGTTGCAAGATTTTGATAAGTTTTTTTATAAATACCACTTTTTATCGCATGATTTTTACTTCAAATATCTCTACGACCCCCGTACTATTCAATCCATCCATCCGCACAATGTTTTGAGTGTGTTACATTGAGTTATACCACAAAACATGATTTATAACCTCAAAAAAAAAAGTTGTTTCCCAGCAATATTTTTTGCGTAAAGTTACTTAGTTTGATATACAGAATGCTTGGTTAACGGCTTTGTGATGAGGTGAAATACACCCTGTATAGTATTAGTATAGATATAGTATAGTATAATAGTATATAACTAATATACTATACTATATCTATACTAATATTATAAAGCAGAAGAGTTTGTTTGTTTGTTTGGTTGAACGCGCTATTCTCACGAACTACTTACTGATTCAAATTGAAAAATTTATTTTTCATAGTCATAGTTGTTGGATAGTCCATTTATCGAGGAAGGCTTTAGGCTATATAACATCACGCTACGACCATTAGGAGCGAGGCAGGAACGAAAAATGTTGCAAAAACGGGGATTATTTTTCCTTTCGTTTTTCCCTCTTATGTGACGCAGACGAAGTTGCGTGGGTCAGCTAGTTTTGAATATGGTGTATTAAGACGACCCGATTGGCGTAGTGGTAGTGACGCTGCCTTACGTTCTTAGGGTCCTGGGTTCGAATCCCGGTAGGAGCAAATGTTTGTGTGATGAGCACGGACATTTGTTTCCGAGTCATGGATGTTTATATGTATAATAAGTATGTATTTACAAACAAAAAAAAAAAAGTATATATGTAGTATATCAACTATCTAGTGTTCACGACACAAGCTTTGCTTAGTGTGGCACTAGGTGGCGCTGTGTGTTAATGTCCAGCGATATTTATTTATTTTTTATTTATTATTAAGCAGAAGTGATATTATTGGAATGAATACAAACAGTTTCAGTACAGTTGAATTCAATCTCATAACTGTTGATAAATAAATCACGACTGGATTACTAAATAGTAGATATTAACCCTTGAGATCTTTCTTCTTAGTTCCAGACAATAGGCATGACGAGAACAAAAAAAAATTGCAAATCTAATTAGTCCGTCAGTTAAAGTATTAGAATAAAATGGACACGTTGTTTTTGTTTTTGTAAATCAATGAACATTGACTAAGATAAAACGCATCAAAACTCGAAAGTGGGGGCTCATGACGTCAGAACTCACAGAAAATTATACCAAGGCGTGCGTGACGTATTGAGAATTTAAAAAGCGTCATTTTTGAGAGTCTAAATGACGGGCTAATTCGTTTTTAATGCTTTTTCTTTCTTTCTTCTTTTCTTTTTTTTTTCGTCGTCTACCCTATTACTAACTCTTTTAGTTTAGTTACTGTAATTGGTTTTATAAATGAGATTCATCTTTTGCCTCGTATAATTTAGTTAGTAATTCATTTATAACACGGTATTTTAAATAATGATTAATTTTCATTTTAATTAATTTGATAATAACTTAATTTGCCTAAAAAGGAAAACGATAAACTGTTATAAATGCGTGGGTTTACTCGAATTGATTTCGAATTCCAAATACAGTAGATGAATAATTAGTGATTTTGTTTATATTTGGGCATAGGTACATACTATGTACCCAATCTCTCTTTCAAAATAACAAACTCTCAAAGAACATCAACAACAAAGTACAATAGGCATCATTCCGTAAGGTCATAAGCAGTTTACAGCGTAATAACCTAGGCTGGTTTACAGGCATTCCTGCCACTTATAGACTGGGATATCCCGGAGATACTTACTGATGTTATTAGGAGGATCTTTCCGGTTCTAAAGTATCGGTGGAGTGGTATCTTTTATTATTGTTGCTGTTTTATAACTGTACTAGCTGACCCACGCAACTTCGTCTGCGTCACATATATGAGAGAAAAAGCTCACAAAAGGAATAAATTTTCCCCGTTTTTGCAACATTTTTCATTTATGTTCCGCTCCTATTGGTCATAGCGTGATGATATATAGCCTATAACCTTCCTCGATAAATGGACTATCCAACACAAAAAGATTTTTTCAATTCCAACCAGTAGTTCCTGAGATTAGCGCGTTCAAACAAACAAACAAACAAACAAACAAACTCTTCAGCTTTATAATATTAGTATAGATAGGAGCTTGGATGGATGTAATTTGTACGGTGTAGCTGTTGTTGTTCATGTTATCCTGGTAGTTCGCTGTAGTGAATAGAATTATTTGAGTAAGTTTTGAGAGTCCGATGTTTTGTCACTTTAAATAAAATAAAATTAAAGTAGCCTTTGTTTCCCTATAATTAACCATAACAATTTTATGTTTTTTTTTTAATAAAACTGGAAATATTAAGGGGTCATCCATCTCTGGATGAATGAAGACCATCTGTTTCCATCTGAATCTATCTTGGGTCGTTCTGGTCCACTTTATCCCAGCCAGTTTGTCAGGTTTACGAAAGATTAAATGATTTGTAATTATTGTGGATTCGGACTGTGTTCGTAATGAGAGATATTCTTTATGAGAATTAAAAAAAAAAAACAAGTTAATATACGCTCGTTGACTGACACTTTCGTTTGCATAAGCTTCTGAATATAACCATTAGGTCCAAGGGAAATAATGTGACGTTCTGTTTCTTCCAGTAACATACTGAGATCAGCGCCATCTATCGAGCGACTAGGGAAGAGTTGAAAAATAAAATACCTTTATTGTCTTGTTCCTTCTTCTGATCTCTCAAAGTAGAACACGGATTTCGTAAGATCGAAAGTTCAGTAAATCAGTAAGTAATCCTTTATTTCACACACGTGTCGTCATAGGCGATTGTGCTCTTTTCATCTCTCTTTTTTTTTTAAACCAGCGTCGATTAATTTTGTGAGAGACTGCTGCTTGAAGTAGGTCTCTATAGAAACCTGTATAACAAGTCACCAGGGGAGGCGGCCAGGGCCCTCCCGCAGCAATTCGCCTGCTATGACCTACTTTTATTGCAGTAGGTTTTCCTATTAAGAAAAGTGCGAAATTCGTGCAAGAAAAGTGGATTTAAATAAAGTATAAGAAAGAAAGAAAGAAAAAGCATATTTTATTAGCCCGCACAGGACAAAACAGTACACTACAGTATACTTTACCAGTTACATTAAAATAAATTGAATCTAATGTATGTCCGCGTGGTGGATTATAGCCCAGTCCTTCATGTAGAGAGGAGGCCTGTGTCCCAGCAGTGGGAACATTATGGGCTGATAATGATGATCTTAGTATTAGTTCGTACTATAAATGTGAAAGTATGTGAGGATGGACGGATAGATGTTTGTTACTCTGTCACGTGAAAACTACTGAACGGATTTGGATGAAAATTGGCACACAGATAGTTTATAACCTGGATTAACACATTGGATACTTTTTATCACGATAGTAAGATCCCATGGGACAATAACCGAACAAAACGCGGGCAGAAGTTAGCTCGTACATAATTATTCCACTGAACAACCAAAAAACTCTAGTTTACTTTCGCAAACAGGTCTTTTGGACCAACAACTGCTGTATGTAGTACATAGGTCGATGTGCCAACAATTACAGACAGTTACAGGTGAAGTCCGATGGCTCAACAGGTCCGTAGGTCAAGCGAAGGGTTTTGTCACGTTTACGAAAGATTAAATGATTTGTAATTGTGGACTCGGGCCGTGTTCGTTCTTTACTTTTTTTTTTGCAAAGGTTTACGATATTGTTTGGCAAGAAAATGTAAACTTTTTGAATGGGTTTTAATTAGTAACTCTTTCATTGGTTTTGAAAGCAGATTTAAAGTGAATCGTCGTTTTTAGGGTTCCGTAGTCAACTAGGAACCCATATAGTTTCGCGATGTTTGTCTGTCCGTCCTCGCTTAATCTCTGTGACCGTTAGCACTAGAAAGCTGAAATTTGGTACCAATATCACAGATTATATGTGTATCAATCACGCCGACAAAGAAGTAAAATAAAAATTGGAAAAAATGATTTATTAGGGTTAGGGTAGCCCCCTATATGTAAAGAGAGAAGTGTTTTTTTTTTTTAATTCAACCCTAACGTGTGATATGTTGTTGGAAATGTATTTAAAAATGAAAAGGTGTTTACTAAAATCTTTTTTTGATAATGTCAATAATTTCTCCCAAAATGCTTAGTCTGTTCCGGGAAACCGGGAACCTCAACAGTATCTTTCCCGGTCAAATAAACAGTCCCAACAATAAAAGAATCCAACGCAATTAAAGAATCCTCGGTGGCCCAGTGGTAGCGGCCCCGACTTACGAACAGTAAGTCGTGGGTTCGAACCCGCAACTTTGTGTAATTTATTTTATCACCACTGCTCTCAAAAACGGTGAAGGAAAACATCTTGAGGAAACCGGCATGTCCTAGAACCAAAAAATCGAAGACATGTTACATCTACCAACCCGCACTGGGCCCGCGTGGTGGGCCGTGGGCTCATACGCAAAATACGCGCTTTGACGTGGAGTCGTGAACACCAGCCCGCGTAGCATGACCACCGTAGACACGACAGAGAGTCGACAAACCTTTTGTTCATCTGTCATTTTGTCGATTCAATGACAGATGAAGAAAAGATTTGTCGAGTCTCTCTCGTTTCTCCATGCTAAGCGGGCAGCTCGTTGTACAATACAATACAATACAAACCCGTGATAAAGAAACAACCTCCCAATACCTCATAAACAACCCGTTGGTAGTACAAATATGCCTGCACTCCTGGTGAATTTATTGCGGCCTACCATGGAAGCCCAGTTTGTTATCACTCTGAGTTAGTTAACCGAACGGACCGTTATTCGAAACTGGCGGAGAAGTGGGACGAATCGATGTGAGAAATTTTGTGGACGAGGTAGTGAGAAAGGAGTTCGAAATTAAACTTGAGATGGCAAGAACGTGAGGACAAAAGTTGTTTCAGATTTGGATGTTAAGATGAGACATTTTTTTTAGATTTACTTAACTTTACGTATATTTGCCAGTGGTCAAGTGAACATGGAGTGAAATAAAATGAAAAGTCTTCTGTAAGAAAAGGATTTATTTGTCTCGCACATCATCATCATCATCATCTCAGCCGAAAGACGTCCACTGCTGGACATAGGCCTCCCCCAAGTGTCGCCACATTGACCGGTCCCTTGCTACTCGCATTCACCGGATTCCCGCAACCTTCACCAGGTCATCGGTCCACCTAGTGGGAGGTCTTCCAACGCATCGTCTTCCGGTTCGCGGTCGCCACTCCAGAACTTTTCGGCCCCATCGGCCATCCGTTCTGCGAGACACAGTCTCGCACAGGACAAATCAATTATGGTGGATTAACAATAAAACAAAAATTAAATGAAAAAAACAACAAATAAACCAACTGTGGCACTGGGCTAAAAGGAAAAAAGTCTGCGTTCTCTCAAATGAATCTTCTGATATGTCTTTTCTGAATATTTATTTTAGTCCTGATGGTCCTTCTTCAGAATGCAAAATAGTAAAGTATCTCCTTTGAATTGTATTTAATTTTCTGGAATATTTCTGTCCTTCAAAATGAATACGCCCAATAAATTGTAGTGTAGTGAAACAAAACATATTTACAAGCTTACACATGGAACGCTAAATGAAGTTCTAAATTCAAATTCAAAATATTTACCCAGTAATACCAACTGCCTCATCCACTGGAGCGCACTCATCTTCCAACCTCGGCCTCCCAATCTCGCATCGGGCACAGACACTAAACAGGTTCCATTTCGATGGGACCTTATTATTTGATTACAGACTTACGCAATGGGGGAAACTACGTAAACACCGGGTTACGCGCACGTTTGCGTTAATAGAAACCGATAACTGAAGAGCAAAGGTTTAGATAGGGCGTGATGCACTTAAATGTTATCCTAAATGGAATACTAGACTTGCATGTAATCATAAGTATTCCTAGGTTTGCTTCGACTGCCTATGTAACTCCCGTTTATCACAATCCAATGGAGTTTCTTCGTCTTTTGAAAGATTGTCTGCTACGCAAAGTAATCAGTTATTCAGTACAGTCTTCGCATCAAGTTACCATATAATGTCAAATATGGCGACAGTGGAGACTGTACATTGCTATCAATCCGTAACAGTTTGACACGACCTTCAAATTGGACATACATCTGCAACTGACAATGATATTTCGTCAAATTAAAAATGTCTAGTACAATCTTATCCCTAACTAGCTGACTTCGTCTGCGTCACATAAGAGGGAAAAAGCTACCTACTACTACCTAGCTATCTACTACTACCTACCTACTACTACATTTTTTTTTCATAAGACCCTTCTCCTGACAATAACAAACACAACAAAAAAAGAATCAGCCAAATCGGTCAAGCCGTTTTCATGCTATTTCGTAACAACGGAAAACGGGTTTCATTTTTATATATATAGATTATTATAAAACTAAGTCCTCTGCCGCGTATGTCTGTCAGTCTGTCTGTCCGCGATAAACTCAAAAATCACTGAACGGATTTTCATGCAGTTTTCAACAATGGATAGAGTGATTCATGAGGAAGGTTTAAGTATCAGGAGCAGGTTAAGGGTAGGTTGGTATAATTTGTCAAGGTTTTGTGTAAAAAGGTTGAAATATGACGATCATTGTTGGAATTTTATACAAATCTTTGACCACACCATCCCATAGTTTAAACGAAGCAATACATCAGTTCTCACCCAAAATGACCCCTTCAAAACAAGACAAACGAACTAGGCTCCTCAAACCAAAAGAAAATGCGCATTCAGGAACTGAGAACCAGCTTTAATAATGGAGATATTTTCATAGAACTGCCGCCTAACTGTGCAGGTTCGTTACAAAGGCTAGAACACATCATTGTACAGTCTAAGTTGAGATACAATGGGGACCCCCCGGATTATGTCCCCATTCGCTCTTGCATGAGTGTGTCCAGGCTTTACAGGATGATTTAATACTTTGGCCTTGTGACCCTGCCATGCAGATGGTTTGGCTTAGATCTTGGGTGGTAATCCTGAGGTATTTTGTTAGGAATTCAGGCATATTTTGAGCGGTGATTTGATTAAACGCACAGAAAATAAATGTCTTGAAAGACATCCCTTATTACTTTTCTCAGATAAGAAAGTTCATCGCAAATATAATTTGAGTACAATGCCGACTCGCTGGAAACTAAAACAATATGGCGTTATAAATGTATTGATTCTCAGTAAATTGATGTTTGGTTTGGCCCAGAAGTTCCAGTGATTACGGGAGCCCGTGGCTAATTAAAAACAACGGCTCGGATCAATCTTCAGGTTACCTTGCTTGCCTTGGTTGGTCTGTGGATGGGTGAACACCTATTACATACCCAGTTTTCACGTTAAGCCGTAGGCCCCGCTGGCTTTTGGAGATCTTTGATAGTCGTTAGAGGTAGTCAGTAGATCGGAAGTCGAACAACCAATCTTACCAAAGGGTGTACCATTACCCAATACTAATTGGGATATGGAGTTCAGCTAGGCAGTCGCTCCATGTAACATACATGGTATTCAGGTGCATACGGATAGACTAGAAGTCGACACCAACATAGTTGGGAAAAGGCAGTCAGATGAAAATGATGATTCACTGTTTTAAACTTTCACGGTTTTTCAAGTACTTACGGGATTATATCCGTGATTTTCTTCCCACTCTATGAGCTCCCGATATTTCGACGCTGTTGCAAACATCATTATCGCGGGAAATACTGAAGAGATATGCGGGTGGGACGAAAATTATTCGATCATGATGCTTGCAGTTGTAACAGCGTCGAAATATCGGGAGCTCATAGAATCGAAAGAAAATCACGGATAAAATCCCGTAATTTAACATCTTCGTCCCAATATTTTCCATCTGCTATTACTGAATTTTCAACCTTTGCCACCCATATGCACACACAAAGCTCAGCAATTCAGCATCCACATGGTGCGTCTAATCGGGTGGCGGCGCGCGCGCAGCCTTGAATTAGTTCCAGCGAATTTACGTGTCACGCCACTTACATGGTGTTTCGAACAAACCTGTTCCGATGTTCAGCGATTGGTCTTAGACGTTATGGTTACACGTTTTGTTTTCACGGATACAAACGTGTGTGTTTTAACCCGGAACTAAGATTAGTCGTTTAGGTCGTGAACCTTTGGTTTTGGTGAGGTATGGTGGAGTTGGAGTGAGGAAACTGTTGATTGTGAATGTAGATGGCTATAATAGATGAGGACTTTGTAAGGAATTATATGGCTAGAATGGAAGAAAAAGACATGCTGTATTGCTGGACCGACCCCAAATGAATTGGGATAAGGAAAAGGAGGAATGCTGAGGTGAAGTTGGTGTTTCTTGTACGTATTTCTCTTTAAAAAGGTTCACCTCTCTGACTAACTGATAGACTTTTAAAACAGTTCAAAAGTGCTTATAAATGGTTTTCAACGAACACCTAGTTTGACCACGCCTTGATTCTCAAAGCTATCGGTAATTACTAATTGCTAGAATTTTGAAAATACTCCAAGCGGACTCCAGACACCGGATTTTGAGACAGATAATGTAGTCCGGTTTCCGAAATTAGCCTGAAGTTTGGTTCGGATTTCGATTGGTCTGACCGTACCTTTTGCAGGGGTTTAATGTCGTAAACAGATCGGAAATCGCGGTCAATGCTCAATAGTAAAGAAAATCCTTCAATTACTTAACACAAAACCCCATAGAAGCCGCGTTCAGGTGGCAACGAGACTAATATACGACTAATAAGTCAGCTGACAGGTCTACAATTAGCAATTAGCATAGAATGGCGAGTTTGAGACAGTTGCTTTCTATTAGAACGTTCATAGACCGTGTTTCATAATAACTGAATGCAAAGCGCAGATGTCATGGAGTTTGTATTGCTTCACGATACTTAATTAGGGAGTTGGAATGTTGGATATGTGAGGTAGCTTTATGTCATACACAATAAATTAACTAAATACATACTTATTATACACCAATACACAATGTTTCCATTAGGATGTAATTTAGCCTTGATGAAAAATGGAGCTCTAGCACTTTTCTGTACCCCTAGTACTAAGTGAAGCTTAGGTCGCATTGGTCGGGCTGCATGCGGGACTGTTCGAAAGAGATACCGTGGCTCCGGAACATAAAGGGCGAGGAAAGAACATGGATGGGTTTTAGTCACTATAAGTCTGATATTCTCTCCCACTCCGCCCAGAGCGGGAGGATTCAGTTGATGATTTCCCATACGAAAATAAAATAGGGTTCCGTAGTTTCCCGTCCGTCACAAAAAGTGTTCAACCCAATCCGATTTTAATAATTATTTTGATGTTTGAAAAAAGATACGTTCAAGATAATAAAATATGTAAACGAAGTTAAAAAAAATGCTTGCATATACATACGATTATTGACGTTATCAAAAAAATATTGTAGTAAACCCCTATTCATTTTTAAATACCTTTCCAACAATATATCACACGTTAGGGTTGAAATTTAAAAAAATCACTTCCCACTTTACATAAACGAGGCTACCCCAATATTTTTTTTTTCGAATTTTTATTTTACCACTTTGTCGGTGTGATTGATACACATAATATGTGATACTGAATATTATTCAGTCACAGAGATTAAGCGAGGACGGACAGACGGACGGACAGACAGACATGGCGAAACTGTAAGGGTTTCTAGTTGACTACGGAACCCTAAAAAGGATGGAAGTAAAAAGACTGCCTCGTTAGTCTAGAGGTCGCAAGAGCAACTGCTGAGCCGGAAATCCCGGGTTCGATTCCTAAGTCGGGCAAAGTGTTATTGGGTTTATGGGGATTTCTCAGTAGCACTTACGGAGTCTGGATTTGAATTGAGCCCGGCTAATGGTAATATGCTCAAGGCAAGGTGGACGTCGCTGCGCCCCCGTAAGGGGGCGCGGCAGGCGGTCACGGGGCTTCGCCCCCTGGCCGCGGAGGCTATACCTCGGCCTGTTAAAACAGGCCCGTCATTGGGTGTGTCCTATAGACTTAGGCCTGATGGCGTGTGATATTAATATCACACGCCTGTGTGTGGTTGCTATTTGTTTTCCGTAGGCGCGCCTACAGCACTGTGTGTTCAGCGCTGTTTTCTTCACGCCACCTCGGCGGTCCGACTCCGCCAGGTGAGACCTCCGGTTACCCGGAGGAGGCCCGGCGGGGGTCAACCAGCGACAGAGGTGGCGACTCCGACGCACCTACGGCGGGTGCATGGCTCCCGCCCGCCCCGCGCACCGGAGCTAGCCGGCTGCGTTACGGACGGGGGGCCGTTGTGTGTGTACAGGCGGTAATGTACTGTGTAAACACCGCCCGTGATGGAGTGGTCGCGAGCCCGCTCGCGTCCACTTGTGTGTCTACATGGATGTGTAGTGGTGTATGTGTGGTTGTAGTTACGCGCCCTGCCTATATTAACTTAGCACAGGTCGCGCAACTAAGCGTGTGAGTTGTGTGTGTGGAGTCGTTATTGTGTAGGTAAGCTGAGTGTAACCTGGTGAACAGCTTACCTAGGCGTCAAGTCCGGTGGGGGGGGGGCATCGTCCGCTACCAGGTCGCGGGGGAGGGGGCGCCTCGCGTCAGGGGGGCGCGCATGCCAGGGCGCAATGTGCTTGACGTGGGGCCAAGCAGATGCGTCGGCACGCGCGAACATTCCCGTCGCAAGGCGCCGGATGAACGCGTCCAGGCTCTCAATCCCGAGATCCCGCTGGATGATGTCGTTCCTCACGTAGCGAGGGGCACCGACGATGGTGCGCAGCGCAGTGTTCTGCTGCGTGCGTAGATGCTTCCTGTGTCCCTCGCACGCGAGGGCGTACCATGCGGGGGCGGCGTACGTCAATATCGGGCGTATATAAGTTTTATATACGCCCAACTTGACGCGTACCGGCAGCCGGGACGAGAGCACTGGGCGGAGCTGGTGGCGGGCAATCCCAGCCCGCGCCGCAACCTGGCGAGCGTGTGTCCCCATGGTGAGCCGACGGTCGATGGTCACACCCAAGTACTTGACCTGGGGCGACCACACGACATCGGCACCGAGTAGAGTCAGGGGTGGTGGGAGGGGCGCTAATCCGGTGATCATCGCCTGTGTCTTACCCACGTTAACCGACAGTCGCCACTTCGACAACCAGTCTGGAAGCAAGTCGAGCGCGCGCTGCATCTTCACCGCCGCGAACTTCGCGTTGAGCGAGATGGTGATGTACGCGGCGTCGTCAGCGTACAGCGCGAGCGTCGAGTCTGGCGTAGTGGGGATGTCGTCGGTGTAACGGGTGTAACACACTGGCGACACGCAGCTGCCTTGAGGCACGCCAGCCAGCACCGGACGGGCACTGGAGAGCGCTCCCTCGACCACCACGCGGAAGCTCCTGTCTGAAAGGAATGACTGGACCACTTTAATGACGCGGCGGGGCGCGTCGGACGTGGACAGCTTATATATTAGGCCGTCGTGCCACACGCGGTCGAAGGCCTTCTCCATGTCGAGGAGTACTGCAACCGCGTACTCCTTCTTGTTCATGGCCTGGGCCATGAGGTGCAGTACTCTCGACAGCTGAAGCGTCGTGCTATGTTCCGACCGGAACCCGAATTGCTCGGGCCGTGGGTCGATGTGCGGCTGGAGATGCCGCAGCAGGAGTTTTTCAAACACCTTGGAGGTGGTCGGCAGCAGAGTTACTGGCCGATAGCTCTCCGGCTTCAGGATGTTTTTCCCCGCCTTGGGCAGCATTATGACGCGCCCCTCCTTCCACGAGGAAGGAAACGTCCCGGTGCGCAGTATCGCCGTGTACAGGCGCGCGAGCGCCGCCACCATACGGTACGGCAGCTGGCGCAGCACTGCGTTGGTGATACTGTCCGCACCGGGGGCCTTCCTCGGTTTGGCCCTCAGGATGGCGCGTCTGACTGCCCCAGGCGAGAAAAATATGGCGTCTTCATCGGGAGCTATCGGCGCGGCGAAGTAGTCCCCAAGGTGTTTCTCGACTGCTGCGACATGGTCGACGTCGTTGGTCGGATTCGGTCGGAACTGACGCTCCAGGTGCTCGGCGAAGACCTCCGCGCGGTCCTCCGCTTTGTACTTGAGCGCCCCGCCGCTGTCTTGTAACGGGCGCACCGGAGCCGGGGGTAATATGCTCACCCCCTATTGCATGGAACTTAAACATAACTGGCCAAATGTGGGTGTACGGTCGAACAAGTTATTTGGTTAACAGTGTAACCCACAAATTACATTGCAAAATGTAAATCAAATAGGTTGTTCGACCGTACTACTAGGTACCTCTACCTAACACTTCGGGAATAGCAGGCGAGGTGTTATGTTAAATATTAACTTTAACTATCAAACATAAACACAAACATTTAATTAAATAAACATATAATTACTAAGTTATTTAATGTTTATTAATTACTAAGTTATTTAATGTTTAATGATTACTAATTAACTGATCTTTCTTGAATTATTTGGTATTTCTATCATTATTTATTGTTTGTTAATTGGATGTAAGTTTTTATAATATTTTATTTTTTACCTACTCGTGGCACTCATTATTTTATTCGTTCGTGTCAATAAGCGGATAATGTAGTGGGCTGCAATATTAATAATGTTTTGGACTATGTTTAATCTGTTCCAACACATATTGTAGCTGTTTATTGTCCCTGAATAAATAAAATAAAGTAAAATAAACATTTTAAATATCATTTATCCTCTGTTTCAGGTACGTAAACACAGCAATTATAAGCGTAAACGGAATCCTTCGAACAGTAAGTTAATAATCGTATGAATATTTTAACCTAAATATCCACTAAGCATATCTCCTTGTGAATAGACATTAATTTTTGGCAAGTATGGCGCGGGATTTAGCGAAGAGTTCCGTAGTACTGTTAAAATTCGTTTTTTAAAGATGTTATGGGTCTTTAACCTGAAGAGCTCTTACAAAGTTGACTGTGCTTACTAGTAAAATATTCCTTAACACAATGTTGAATTTGTCCGCCAGTTGGATTATCAACAAATATTTGACCCGAGTTTTTGTTTTTGTTACATAAACTTAAATTGACGAAGTTAAGACGCTTTTAAAATTCTTAATACGTCACGACTTGGTTTAATTTTTAGCGAGTTCTGAAGTCACGAACCGCTCCCGAGTTTTGATGCGTTATACAACCTTATTTTTTGTTTGTACTAAACCCGAAAAGGGTTTTTCTATGGGACGAACCTTGAAATCGCGAAAAAAAAATCAGCTGTTCCCTACATTTTGACGAGTTATGCGAACATAAATGTAGGGAACAGCTGATGTTTTTTTCGCGATTTCAGGGTTCGTCCCATAGAAAAAGTTGTTCAAAATGATGAGTACAATGACCCCTTTTCGGGTTTAGTATAAACAAAAACTAAGGTTGTATATCGGAATTAGAGCATTGAAACGCCATCTGCTCAAATAACAGGTAGTCAAAGCTTTTTTTACGTTTGAAAATCTTGGATGTCCTCCACCTTGGGGTAGACGAAGGGGTATGTCAGACTCTTTGTAACTCAAAACTACACGATGCCGAACGAGGAAAATATAAGCTTGATTAATCAGTAGGAAATAGTACAACTACAATACAATTAATTATTGATAGCACTGCTTTATTAAAATCGCCTTTCATTTTGTAATACCTTGATTGAAAAAGGTTTTTAAAATAATTCCGCATGTTCCAAGGAACCCTAAAAACGTTTTCCACGATTTGGAAATCAGGAAATTGAGGAGTTCATATCGCATTATCTACACGTCTATTTCCTTCAATTTTTAACTGCATATCCAACTGTTATTGCTGCTGCTTTTAGACTTGATATACAAATCACAATCATATAATAATGAGCATAAGAACTACTAAACACGATAACAAAATTATACAACTGGACCGCTTACGTGGTCGTATTTTAGTTACGCTATTAGAAATCTTAGTACGTTTTCACCCACATTATAACGATTGTTACACACGCTATTTAGATCTTAATCAAAAGGTATTACAGTCTAAAATTGATTGATAGGCTCACATATGAAGTGTTACGACCGTAGGTATATGAGGTGATCGATTAACTTCTTAACAATTTATGATTGCCTGGTACTTAAACGCGTAATTTTGCCTACCCGTGTTATGTATTTGCTGAAAACTAGTCAATATGTTGTCATGAAAACAGTTATGTTAATTAAGTAATTGCCGACATAATTGATTTAATTAGTTACGTATGCTGTGTTTAATTTAGTTACAGTTCAAGTTTTTTAGCTTACTAGCGTGTCTTACGCGGTCTATTTTTGTTGGAATTCGCCTAAAAAGGCGATAAACTAGTAAATAATTTTTACTTGTTGTAACCCACCAATATTTTTATCAATATTGTGCATACGAAGGAACATTTTAGAAAGTCTAAGTTCTACAAAAAACCCTTCTTCTTAAATTCTGAACGAAAGGAATTCGGCGTATTTTTCTGTCAACATAAAATATAACCATGAGTACATAATAATATTACTTCACATCAAAGACAGTACTCAATTCTTACTACACACACTCAACCACCAAAACATTCGATGCACAATCGATTAAAAAACCGGCCATAATAGAATGAGATTCCAGCCAAACAGCCGTAAAATCACACCATTAACGTTGTCATTGTAAGATGACGATATTTTTCAAATCTCATGACGTCACTCGTTCATGACGCGATACCGTGACGGTCCCGCTCTGGTTGACGCGACTTTGAGATCCGTACAGTGTCATTGCTGCGGTTGGTGGCTTATAGGATTGTACAAGGTAGTGGAAGATTGACTGCAGTTCAAAGGGCTTGGTTTCAAGTCACCAACTTGGCCAATTCTTGAAATTTCAGCATAATCGAGGCCCGCGAAATACCAATTTTGTTACGTTTTTTGCAATTTGCGAAGCAGCGCTAAGTTGCATGTCGATGAAAATATCGGTCGCGGCTGTAAGACGTATGTAGTTACAGAATTATAATCATCAGGATCATCAATACAACCCTCCAAGTTCATAAGAGACTTTTATGAAGTTTGAGGATTTTTTTTGATGATTATAATTATGTAACTACACACGTCTTACAGCCGCGACCGATATTTTCATCAACATACAACTTAGCACTGCCATGCAAATTGCAAAAAACCTAAGAAAATTTGAATTTCGCGGGCTACCTTGGAACATCAGCCTTAAGAATCGACGTCACCAGACAATGACAGATAGTCATTTATAGAACCTTTATCTTATAATCATGTTCCAGCCTTTTTCCCATTCTAGTTAGGGTCGGCGCAACACGGTTTCTTCTTTCATTCTCCCCTGTCTGACGTCACGGCATCATTTACTCCATTCTCTTTCATATCATTCCTCACTCAATTCATCCATCATTTCTTTATGTTATAGTTTTAACACCTCAATTATTTTTTCACAAAACATAATTACGACAAAAAGATGACTGTCTGGTACGTCCTTAGATTATGACATTACAAAATACGTTTGTAGGCGACCACCCAATTCATTTTATCTTGATATTTTCACATAATTCGCCACACTTAATACTAGTCAAGATTAAAAAACCCAACTAGAGCATACTTGCATAGATGCATACCTAGCTCATAAAAAAATCGACTAATCATGCTAGTAAAGTATCTTGTCATACAAGTTTTAAAACAAATAAGAACCTATAATTAGACGTAACGGACTGATTTACACGGGAACTTTCATTCACAACATCGATATCAAAAAATTATCATTCAGTTCATCTGTAGACTTTACAATTAAAGTACAATACACAGGAAAACGCTTTAAAGAAAAAAACTTCAGGTCAATCTCGATCGATACACCAAGTGGGCATCGAACCCGCGTCCGCTACATCTCCATCGAGATAAGAAACAATTGAATCAAAAGCTACATAGAGATTTTTATCTTGTAGATACAGAGACTATGGAAGTGCTCTGTAAATCTACGGCGCCCTGGTACCGGCAGGTGTTTTGGTACGGTTTGACGACCCTGGTTTTGTCTGTATTTTGTGCTAGATTTTAGGAGGTTAGAGTGTGCTAGCGATACATGGTTAGAGAGAGAGGAACCATGCTCTTAATTGTTTTGTGCTCTGAGAATCTATGAAGTCCTAGTACATGGTGGTGTTTTGATGCAGTTTGATGACCCTGGTAGTTGTTATGTGATGTTTTTCTTTATGAAAACTATTTCTTAACGACTTTGAAAGAATTGATTACCACCTCTAGGCGTGCAATTGAAAATATATTCTTCCTGATTAGACCAAGAACCGCGTTTCCCTTACTTAGTTAGCACACGGTCCATCTTATTGCGGAAGAAAGGTAACTCACGTGTAAATTCAAACTCAATCATAGATTATGGAATCGCGCGTATTGCTATCACGCATTCACGCTACGTCCATCATGTGGGCGAAAGCAAATCGGATGAAAGGACCAGGAAATCATAAGTTATTAGAACAACGCCACGTCTGCAAATTCCCTATGGGTTAGTATACACTTAACCAGTTATGTGTTAGGGCCTAAATTCAAACTTCGTTCTGGCTACTGAGAAATACCTGATGAAATAATCAGTTTGACAAAGATCCGTGACGTAATATCTCATCTAGCTCCTCAAGATCATCGACCAATATTGATTATTACGATCAACAGTTTCTGTCGCAACATGTTGAGACAATAATGTTTAGTTAACGGGCCACCTAATACCCGTACGCCCTTAAGATTTACCGGTTCGACTAGTACCACGGATGACAGAGCGATTTCTTTTAGTAAACCGTTAAAACTGACGGGCTACCTACGGAAACACACCGGTTACGCAAGTGTTTTATATTTCCATGTGATCTGGGAACTGGGAACATGTTTGTGGAACTGTGATACTATATGTAGTCACAGTTCAGTTATTGTGTGAGGAGCAGGTTGTGGGGGTTCTGGGAACGTTTTCGACATGTTTGTCGCAAAAGTTTGAATGTAATTTTTTCATCTTAAGATTTTTGGTCCTTTGATCCGCTAAATAAGTAGGTACTGATTTGCCATCTCGAAACTATCATGTTTTATTATCTTCAGGATTTTGGTATTTTGGTCCATAAGCAGTAGGCATTTATTTGTGTTGAGACCTTCATTTGTTTTTGTAGAACGCGGTGAATTTTAGAACGCAGCGAATGACTATAAAAAATCACAACGAGGCACTGATACTGATATACTCGGTACTGATATTTTTTAACCACAGCGAAAATACGTTGCTTCTTTGTTGTCATAATAATTTTCAGCAATAAACTTAACTGAAAAACAATGTAAGTTAGGTTATGTATTGTTGATAAATCCATTCATTAAAAAAACTAGAACAAAACCATTTGAAATTACTAGGCTAGCATAAAAACAGCGGACTAAATAGATAAAACGCTATCTGCGACATCCGGGTGTTTTCACCCGACGGGGAACTGAGGCAACAATTACCTATCACGTGTGAACGTCCCACTGTTATGCTTTCCTGGTAACGTGAACACTTTCTATGGTGTAGACTTTCCCTGGTGGCGATAAATTCTGTGACGTCATTGAATTATGCGGAGGGGAAACTCGAGCGAGAGTGTAGCTACAATATTTTTTTAAGAATTTGATTCGAAAGTCACGACTCATGAAATATGTACTGCAATTTTATCATCTTGATGGAAGAAAATACTATCCCAACTACAAAATGCTAATTAAAATCTTTGCAGTAACAAAATTTCCAGTCAAGTCATCCGTGGACAAGGACATGCTCTGCAAGAGAGTTTTGTATGTGCCATCAAATTCTCAACCAACCATTTAGTAATTTTATTTAGGCACTCTTATTATTATTACGTAACAACGTAATAATAATAAAAACTTTGGTGTATGTTACATGTGCAGTCATTGTCATAATATTTCAAGTTTTCTATGACGAACAAATAACACAATCGAAAAGAGAGCCACAGTCGTCACACCATTGATGAAGTAGTAAGCAAATAGTAATCGAATGTCAATCACCATAGTAAATTCTTACCACTTGGTTATTTTACTATTCATGTCACGAGAGTAGCACATGCCAATGGGAGATACATTGTCGTTTCGTACATAAGACTTGAATATAAAAGCATGCTAACAGTATTGTTTGCTCTCTTTTCAATCATTTTAATACAACATAGGTTGTATTAAAATGATGACCTAAGGATGAAGTCTTGAGAGCATTTTGTTTTGTTACAACGATTTTTAACATAATTTATACAGGGTGAAAACATTAACGCACAAATAATTGTTACTTTGTATTCAGTACAGCATTTGTAGAAGCTTTTCGGTAGCATTAGTAAGTTCTAGAATGGCTTTAGTGTAATGTTTTCTAACTTGTATTCGTTTTTTCAGTTCAACACACAAAGACATATCTCCTTCCCTTCTTCTTTGTTATCTATCTACATCCTACAACCAGCCCTGAAAGTATGAGTCGTGTTCATCCTGCCATATATTTCTGCTCAAATCAGCTGCAAAGTCATTAATATCCTAGTTTTATTCAACATGGAAATCCTTATAGTTTGTACCTCCGTCTTGAAAAAGTGTGCGAGGTTTACTTTATATACCTACCTGTAGTTCCCGGAAGGTCGGAACCCATTTCCTGTAACTTCATTAGTCGTACTTATGTTAGCGAAAAGACTCATTCGAGTTAGAGGCAAAACCAATTACTTGATATTTTTCAGTCTCTTTCACTTTTTACCATTGAATAAAGAATTAAATACCGATTCGAATGGTATAAATTGAAAAACTGAAAAAATCATGATACTTTTGTTTTGGTTTTGCCTCTAATAAGCGTAAATAAAAGTAAAGTGAAAATTCTTTTTGAAAACCGTTTCCATCAGACCTAGCCTTTTCCCAACTGTGTTGGGGTCGGCTTCCAGTCTAACCGGATGCCGAAACCGTGAAACAGTTTCCGAACATAAAGACCAATAAAACGTATGTAGTTTGTTTTCGACAGATAAAACCTTAGTGAAAGTGTATTTAAAACACGTAGAAGTCCACATTACGAAGTGTTATCTACCCCACTAACTTGTCCTACACAGAAAAGTTAATGTAGGTTAAAAGTAAAACAATTACTATGTACCTATTTAACAGCATGCTATTGTATTTTCAACTTTCAAAGCTAAGGCGAGAGTTGAAAATCAATCCTAATCAAGCCTAAATAAAAGCGTTTAGGTTTTTTGCTAAGTGTTTCGCAATAAAGCATTTCCACTCATTTGTTTTTTATTGCCTAAGGGATGTAGCTTTGGAACGAAGCCGGTGCAACCAGCTATAAAACTGCTTAAAATATTTCGAAAACATCCAACAGGCAGTTATTAGAATTGGCGTAAAGGCAAAGTTTCACAAAATTCTCTATATTTCACAAAAAAAGACACTATTATTACAAACTATGTTTCAAGCTTCATAATCGGCTTCATGTCCATTCTACTGACATTCTCCTCCTCTCTCATAATATTCCATAATACTCCTTTCTCTTCCACATCATTCCTCCCACAATCCATCCATCTTTTACTTCGCCTTTCCCTCCCTCTCCATCCATTATCATTCATATCCTCTTTTCACTTGGTCCTCAAACATTATTAATTTCTCCCAAGACCTTGTATCAAAGCGACCATGTACCTCAAAGTAGTACCATGTAATGGTGTCCCTACATAATGTCATATGCTACTTAAAGACCTAAAATGGCGGTATCGCCCATCCGGTGCGGTTGCGCAGTCATGCACTTGACGATGCGGTTATGGTCAAGCGATTTATTTTTAAAATTTACCATTTTGTAGGATAAGATGCTTGAAGAAGTTTAGTAATAGACGCCAAATGATAAAAAAACTGATCTCATTTTCATTCTTATCACTGGCAGCCTTGTTCCCCGCCTGCACTAGTGAGCGCAAAGCGTAGCTTCTCCCTATTGCGACATGCTTCCCTGGTACTTACGAGTCAACAAAGAAGAAGTAAGATCTAAGTTTCCTTTAATTCGATGGGGTTTAAATAAGTTACTGTCATCATTTATGTTAATGGGAAATCTCATCGGGTTTATACGGTTAATAATTACCAAATAATTAACCTACAGATTAGTAAAACCTGCAACATAGAATGTGGTCCTCTGGTACAGGGCCAGTAACAAATCCGAAGCCTTGCGTTGCGCATCCTTAATCAGGAATGTGGTAATTACCATAGTTAAGTAGGTTGCAATAATCTAATAAGGAATTATAGTTTTATAATCGGTTTGCTTACCTTAAAGGAACTTTATATATGTCACCGTAAAATTGTCAAATACGTTATATTGTAATATCTCTAGCGATATTGTAAAGTCTCGAATTATTGTCAAATGAACATACTGCTTATAATAAAACGTATTATTTTTCGTGAAATGCTTGCGATGGTAGTCAACTCACGCGGTGTGGAGAGAAGGAGGGGTCCCTCTTGCCCAGTGGTACCACTCTCATGAAAAGATACTGTACCATTCCTGAGAAATATCGATTAGTATAACCTAACCTTAAAACACTTTATATTCCCCTAAAAAGCGTAGTCGACGGAGCCCCGCTTCGCGGCTAAAGGTTTAAAGGAATCTAACGGGGGGGTGCCCCAAGTCCCGATTATGGGTGCAGAGATACTTCCGTAGGTTCAGTTGACAATAATTCGAAATATTACAATATCGCTAGACAGAAACACGTTATATTGTAATAATAATATAACGTGTTTGACAATTTTACGGTGACATTTATAACCTTTAGCCACCTTTTCACCTAAAAGAGGCAACTAATTGTTTGGCCTCTACTTAGCTCGCTCTCTAGACCCCATCCCCTTCGCACCTAGTAAGTATGTCTGAGTAGCGAATAGTTATAGTCATCCCTAGGAATACAATTATATTATGGCTATAACTATCTTACTGCAATAAGTATTATGTAGACTAAGGATGATGCCGTACTTATTGTTACGGTTATACATAGTATGATTATAGTGCCTCGTAGCAGAGAATTCCTTCGTCACAAAAACGCAAAACGCAGTAAAAATGTCAGGATTTTAGTTTTATTATCTTTGAAAAATATCAAGTATCAGTCTAGAAACATGTTACCGCCGTGAACCTTAGATAGCATTTGCTCTTATCCCAATTTATTTCAGGTCGGCGCTACATGACTCTTTCTTCCATACGTCATCTCATCAGATACCTCCTTTCTTGCCATGCCATCCTAGTTTTGAGTACGTGGCCATCCTCATTCATACTCAAATCTAGTAGTAGTACTAGTAGTAGGTGGGTATGAGAGTAGAAGAAGACTGAAGAAACGATGGCTGGACATAAACATATTTAACTACCGTTCAAGTGTTAGTTAATTTGTGAAACAATATCACTGCCATATTCAACTCGCATGACTGCGAAATCGATGATTCGAAACAGATTCAACTGAAGCACTTACTTAATAAATACTGATACCATATCATTTAGAAAGTACCTACTCGTTTAGTAATACCAGTCATGAGTACCTAAATATATCATTTTAATTAAAAACTCAGCACAATCGTTGTGAAAGAATAAACGATCCATCAAAACGAATAATCTGTATTAAGTGTAGTCTAGGAGTCTGCGATGTCGATTGTTACGTTATCTCACCTACTTGCAGTTGATTAAGAGGTTTAGAACTGGTGAGTTGTCATTAAAGATATTGCGATTGTTTGTTACACAATGAGGTTATTACAAACATACAGGTTCTTGTAATTTGTTACTTCTTTAAGGTTTACTTCTGTTTAAGGTGATTGTATTTGTAATCGACGATTTAGCCATTTTTTTTATAATAGTGTGTCTCATGCTAGCTACAGTTCGAGGAGAGGCTCCAATATACATAGTTGAGAAAACGTTTCGTTACGCAAAATCACAATCTAAAACTATGTTCCCGTAGTACTGTCTGTTTCATATCTTTTTATGAAAAAATTAACTATATTTACGGAATCTCACTTTTTGCTATTGTACTGTATTACAAAAATACAACTTGTACTTGAAAACAAAGAAATGATTCCAACGGACGCCACATTTCTAGACGGCAAGCGAAAATCCGACTACATTACAGCTTTTTATTCACTTTTACTTCTCTCATTAGTATTTACTCCGCACCTGCATATCAGAAGATCAGTTTTATCTCTATCAGTGCCAACTGGCACTCGTGTCACTATCTCCTAGACTACGTGCATTGCCCAGTGAGCCGGCATTAGGTATTCAAAACACACAGTGAAAGGCGAGTCGAGTGCAAACAGTTCAAGGTAGATAAGTCAAGTTTGAGCTGTCAAACATATATAACAGTGCTTGGATTATGGACTTGAATATCCGTGTTAATATTTCCGACGTTTTTGTTACATAAGTTGTCCCCATTATTTTCGCATGGATTGTGGATTGCCTTCTAAAGAATCAATGTCAAGAAAGAAGTAATTTTTCCAAAAACACTCTTAATTTAATCTTCTCCTTCTTCTAGTGCTTCTACAATTACTGAATTAAAGAAAGAACAAAGAACTCTGTTTCATGGCAGTTATGTATTTCGGAATATAAAAACTAGCTCTCGGGCTACGTTCAAATTAAAGCGACAATACGAACATTTCTCTTTGGAAATAGATGCCTTCGATTGTTTCCGCGGACTAAAAGACCAGAAATAAAATTACAAAATAGGGTGCAAAACACCTCTTAACGAAGCCGAAAGGCACTTGTTCTCCCCATCATTGCGATGATTTTTTTGTTCTAGATCATACCTTCTTGTTACGGAGATATTGGGGGCCAAAGTTACAACTTTTCGATAAGTTTTTTTTAAATTGTACAAGTTTTTAAATATGTGGAATGTTTCTTTTAAATACCTCCACAAATCCCGTACTATTCAATCCATCCATCAGCACAATGTTTTAAGTGCGTTACATTGAGTTCTACCACAAAACATGATTTATAACCTCAAAACAAAAAGTTGTTTCCCAGCAATATTTTTTGCGTAAAGTTACTTAGTTTGATGTACAGAATGCTTGGTTAATGGCTTTGTGATGAGGTGATTTACACCCTGTATATTAATTAATATGTTTTCTCTAAACTAGAACAGCTGTTTTATCAATGTTTATTTACTAACACCGTATATGTTATAAATTGCGTGTAACACCATCAATTTTACTACCTAGTACTTACTAAACCGCTATGTAACAGTTTTACTTAATTATAATTGGTTTTTACGACTAAAACAACTATCTTTTACTAGCAAGCAGCGTTAATAAGGTAAATTCCTTAATGATTGAGGAACTCCTGAAACCGATGTTAGTAACTGTATTTTATTTCAGTTTTTGTCCATTTGTTATAATTATAATAATGTCGTGATTTTCAACAAAAGCAGGCAATTTTACTTTTAGTCATCATCTGCCTAGCCTTTTCTCAACTATGTTATGGTCGGCTTCCAGTCTAACCGAATACAGCCGGATATCAGTATTTTAAATGGAGAAAGAAAGAAAAAGCATTTATTAGCCCGCACATCAAAATTATCAGTATAAAAATTACACAAAAAAAAACAAACGAATGCCTATCTGACATCCATAGCCCAGTTAGTACTAGGCAGGTAAGACTGGTTGTCAGACTTTCGATTTTAGTATTTCGTATTTTTTATTAATATTTTTTTTCATATTTTTTCGTATTAAAAAATATAATTTTGTCACCGCTGCTCCCCTAAACGAAGAAAAACATCCGGCATGTCCTAGGACCAAAAAATAAAAACAAATGCGACATTGATCACCACAGCCTCTGACAGAATCATCATGGGCATCATGCATGGTTTGAGACAGGTATTCCTAACCGAAGTTTGATTGTAAGTTCACCTTTTGACGTCATCGCCAATCGGGTTACTGCATGTCCTTTTAGGGTTGGGTGTTGGATACCACATCAACCTGAACATTTGTAGAGAAATATATTAAACATACAGTTTATTTCTTTAAAATAAATGAAGTGGTTCTGAAAGCGTTTCCATTGATTTTACAAAAAAAAAGTCTTCAAAGTCTTACACGCACATGTAACATAAGTACCAGGCTTCCATAAGCACTTAGAAATGTCGAGAGTTACACCATTTAGCAATTAGCTTGAGAGTGTCTCAAGAGCTGGGAGCTTGGTATACTAACCTCGCTTTAATTACTAGGGTAGCAGAGGTCACTGGGAGAATGTTTGTTATTTATGGAAAGTTTACTTTGTGTGGATTACTTTCCTAGGATCAGAGGAACTTGGTTCTCCAGGAAATACAAACTATGGCAAAGAGGAAATGTTAGTTTTGTATGAAAGGTTATAAAAACTAATAAACAACATTGTTTAGAGGTTGAATACATTTTAGCGGCTACTTTGGAACAAGCTCCACGCACCACAAAACCTTGACAAAGTGACATTATTGTAACAGAGATAGTGGCAATGGAAAAGTAAAATAGTAGATATTGAATTGACTTCAGCTAGTGAGAAGCTTAATATGGCAAATCAATTCTGCTCAAAAGCGACTGCCACAAGGACCAGCCCAAGGACCAACTTTATTCAAAATTCTAAGACAGTAATTAGTTTGACATATGGAATCATTATTTTTATAACATGTCTTATACCTAACTCTTTAGGTCATTGTGCCTATACTTTACCGTAATAACACTGTTTACACATACATAACAGGCACATACATTGTTATTACATTCAAAGCTTACCATCACTTTCACACAATTACTGCTCGTATTTTCCGTCAGATATTGATCGAAGTCAAACAATGGCGGCGATGCGTGGGCGTCGGTTTGCAACACCATGTTATAATATTTGGGTGTTACGTAACCAGGATGTGGTGTTGTGAACTCCTTTAGAGACATGATTGCCTGGTACTGTGATTCAAATTTAGATCGTTTTTTCATTTAGTGCAATTTAGACCGTGTATTTTTGTCAAAGTATTCAATATAATATTTCTATTGTCTGGTCATTCTTTATTGTGTTCTATGAGTGACTATCAAGCTGCTTTTCATCATCTTTCTGACCTCATTCAGAATGAGGGGAATTCCATAAATAATCATCTTTCTCAAAATACACTCCTCTATTTCTGCTTTTTGTCTCCTAATCATCTGCTCAGTCTTTTTCCAACCCCCTTGGGGTCCGTTTCTAGTCTAACTGGATGACACGATTTCCCATAGTAAAATTGGTCGCCCGACTCTCGAGCTTTCTTATGACCACCTGTATCCACTGTCATGCTTTTAACTTGTAGCCTATTTTGCCTGACGAATCTGAACCAAAATGGGACCGTTTGATAGATAGATAGATAAATCATTTATTTAGTGCACACAAAAGACACAGCACCCAGAAATACAATTAAATGAAGCAGTTCACTTAAAACAAAAGAAAAACATATTTACAAAATAAGTATAGTAACATTATGACAAACTTAAATAAAAAATTAAATAAAAAATAACAAAGAGGGTATGCAAGGTGCGGTGTGCGTCTCAAGGTTACACCAAATGGGAATCCAGCTCAGCATGTGTCAGGCATGCACCTGACGCTGATCCGCGCTGGCCTGTCGCTGGTTTGGTCTGATTTATACTAATTTGATCTCTACTACTGATCAAAATCAAAACGAAAATATTTCGGCTGTAACTATTCGTTTGACGCAAGCAAATGCCGTAGGCGCAGCCGAAAGCTTATGTCATAGACTCATAGCATATTAATCTCTAAAGATATTAACATACACAGCTGTCAAATAACTTAAATTTAACACACGATAGTTATTTCTTGCCTAAATATGTGTCACATACTTGCCAATGTAGGTTAACATACAGCCAATCGTTTAGATACCGTGTAACAAAATTCTTGGCAGTAACTACACCACCGAAAAGATCTATCAAAATAATATGACAGTAACATGAACTTAATCTCAATAATCTCTAACCCCTTGGCCACGAGCTTCGCGATTAAGCGGCATGCGTGTTGCGACAGCGATCGCGGAAATAACAAATCAAACAAATTGCTTAGAACAAGCCGATTCCACGAGTCACTGCGACACGACCGCGACGCGATGGGACGGTACTCATGGGAAGGAAACAATGTGGGATTTTCTTTTTCAACTCTTCCCTAGTCGCTGGATAGATGGCGCTGATCTGGGTACGTAACTGCAAGGAACAGAACGTCGCATAATTTCACTTGGACCTACGCTACGGTACTTGGACCTTTCAACGAGCGTAAGTGACGTATGGTTTTTCAAGCGTTTAGGCTTTGGCACCTAGTAACATAGTCAGATCAACGCCATCTATCGAATTCATGGAAACTATTTTTTGTTTAACCTCAAAGAGCAAACCTCTCATTGACTCACGCACGTGTCGGAAGTCTTGCTACAATCTGTCAAATATCTTTAATAGGTTTTTTAACTATATCGCTAGAATAATGCAGGTTCAAGGTTGATTGGGAAAGTTTGACAGTTTCGGGTAGCTTGATGTGCTGGCGTCTGTATCATAAATTGCATCCCCTGAGGCTGTGAACGGAGCTTAAGACACATATGCTAATCATTTAAATACTTCTTTAGTTACCTTTCCCTGCACCTGAGATAATACAAACGCATTAGAAGTACAAACAACCACTCGTGTTTGTAACAATTTCACATGGACAGCAAGCCTCTAAGTCACACCAATAAGGGCGATATTCGTAAAGCTGCAGCTGCTACATGCGCGTGCGTCGTTCAATATTTCGCAATAATTGACGAAGCGCGCACGCGCCGATCATCGACCGATTCGACGCGCTTGCGCCAAATGACAGATACAGTTCATTGTTTCGATGTAAGGGTATGTAGGTTTCTGATGAGTTATAAAATGGTTGACTGATTTTTGGCATTACGAGGAACTTGGCGTGTAAGGATGCTCATTGCTGGAATTGTGGTAAATATAAATTAGGGACTTTTCTGGAGATTTATATAAAGCGAAAGGGTTAGGTACTGGTCCCTTTATTTGATTTTCGATGTTCTTTGGCTGATTTGAAGAAGATTCCATTTTGTCCTGGTTGAAATTGGAGTGCCCTCGCAACTCCTGAGTGAAAGTCTCTCTTATTTGTTATACCAATCTTCGCGTTCCTGTGATAAAGAGTTATGTTTTCTGTCAATTTTAACCAAATGTAATTATAACATGAATTCTAGCAAATTTAACTGTCACGTGCTCCCGCATATTTCCTGCACGATATTTCCGACTTACGGGACCAAAGGACCAAATATTTTGAACTCATATAAAAATAGACATAGACATAGACACAGATTCGAGATGGACGTTTTCTTGCTAATATTGATTTCCCATGCCTTCTTATCGAGCGCAAGAGATATGATCGACGAAAATAAAGATAGTCAAGCAACGTTTGTACAGGACTCGTAGTCAAATATTGATGGTTAAAGAAACATCAACACCTATCGTAAGATACTTCAGACTATGTCAATATTGATGTTGATAACTCGCATCAGTAGTTTAACACTCATCACAGAAACGTTGGACATGTACATTTGAATTGATGGAAAAGTGCGTTATGTCATGATGAACTTTTATTTTTACAAACTGGAAGGTCAATGCAAAGGTTTTGTCTCAGCAATTATGGATGAAGTAATGATGACGAATAACTACACAAGTCTTCACTGCTAAACACATTCCTCATTGCTTGAAAAACTACATAGGGGAATCGGGAGCAATACACCTTTTTAAAATGTCTCATGTAAGTACCACATATGGTTCAGGGCATTGTTGACTTATCGTGATCGTGATGTAGATTAATTATTAGGACATTCAGGGAAGGAAGTAATACTTCTCTGTATGTCCTCATCTTTTATCTACTAACCTTGATGTCATAAATCGAAAAGCAACCAAATTCAATCAACTTACATGATCATACGTATAATATGACACTAACAACCACCAATTTCACTTGGTCAGGTTATATTTTGGCGATATAAAGCGCTGTCGTCTAATGTGTTGTGGTACCAACTGGAATGCATCTGACATCTTAGAACGTAAACATTTAGGCCGCCATTTTGAAGTAAGATCACACTGACGCTGTCATATTTGAATTTGATCCAAAGGTTACGAACCCGAAAGTGTGTTTCTGTTCACAAAATTTATAATTTCTCGTGGCCGGAACTATACTGATATGTAAACTTACCTAGAAAAAGAACAGTAAAATAACATCTCGTCTTCAATTCCCATAGAATTTGTCAGAGGTGTACCTAAACAGTACAGGTTGGCAAAAATGTCCTGAAACGGAACTAAAAAATTTCATTGTTGGCAACTTCTCCTACTGTCACGTCTAGTCAGTACATGTAATGTCATTTCATGATATCGGTGGCTGTTTTACGTGTATTTTTTGTTATTGTGTTTAAATTGGTGACTCAAAGGGTTCAATATGAACAGAAAAACCATTCGCAGCTCCGTTAGAGAAATAATGTATAAAGTTTATTTGTGATGTTTGGCGGAACATGGAGCTGGACAAATTTTATCGGATATCAACGATGTTTATAAAAGAACTGCGGAAATGTCATGTAAAATGATCTTTTATCCAAGTAATTAGATGTAATATGTGTGTTTAAACTTGCACTAGATAGTATAAACCATTATACAACTATTATTACATTGAAAAATACATCGATGAATTTTGTGGTTATGTGCATTTACAAAGAAGCACGCTCTTATAATTTTGATACTTTTTGTGTTACTTCCAGAATAAAAGTAACTAAATATATTATTTTTCTAGGTGCTAGAGAAGGGCATACAAACAAAGCCATTTTCTCCACTCCAGAGAAACATAGAGCAGGGCGACCTAAAAAGAATTGGATGATTTTGACTTGTGATCAGACAAAAAGTTCAGAAAGATTTTACATTCTTAGAAAGAATAGCAAAATATAAGTAGTTTAACTGTCTTTATTTTTTACTGTTGTAGGCCGTGGCTGAACAAGTGTTTGCAAGCATCTCTGTTGGTGATTGGAAAAGAATCATGTGAACATGTTATGCAAATAGAAAGAGAGTATTATCAAAGGGGACAAACTCTGTATAGTGATATAGACAAAATAGTCATAAATCTGCAAGATGACAGCAGCAGTACAGATACAGACACGGATGAAGAACTTTCAGATGTGGAATATTTAGCCGAAGACATGTTAGATTCTGATTGAAACATCTGTAAAATTCTATCTTTTCTTTCTTATTAATAAAAATGAAAAAAAAAGCACTTAGACGAATCGTTGGTATTATTTTCCTCATAATGTAAATCAATACACACACGTAAATGCGCATTATCATACAAAAGCGTGAGTACGTAACGAGCAGAGAAATTTATGTTTATTTCAAGTTTAAGTAATGTAAAACCCGTTAAAATCGTTTTCATCTGCCTAGCCTTTGCCCAACAAATTTTGGGGTCCGCTTCCAGACTAAGCGGATGCAGCGTGGATATCAGTATTTTACATGGAGCGACTGCCTATCTAATCTCCACAACCCAGTAACTAGGTAATATAATACCACTTGGTAAGACTTGGTTGTCAGATTTTCGGGCTCCTGACTCACAGTAAAGATTTACAAATGACACGACAACAGCTACAAGTGCTTTCCGAAGCACTAAAGAAACTCTATGACAGATGGTCACCCATCTACAGACTAACCTAGTTAAGCACGTCTTCATCTTGAAGATTGTTCTGTCCGGCTGTTATTATTTAGCACCGAGCTCTTCTAAAACCCGTCAACGTACACATTAAATAAAAATAAAAATTGAAAAATTAACCAAAGTATCAAACTGTTATTGTCGTACTATATAGGGTTACAATATGTACGATAGTAGCGCCACCATTATTTTCACGACTTTCTTGCCAAGCTGTATCTGTCTGAATCATAGCGTACATAAATAATAAATATGCATAATTCTTATGTACATACATGCTTATGTAATGTTTGTATTTCGAATGCTTGTTTGTAGTACAAACTTCTTTGTGGTATTCATGTAGAATAGAGAAAAGCAAATGAATTTTGGTGTGAAATGTATGCCACATTTGACAAATCTGATAAATAGTAAAAGCCGCTCGGATCGATCTTTAGGTTAAGCCGTGCTGGTCTAAGTTGGTCTGTGGATGGGTGGGCACACTTACCACCCTTACATACCGAGTTTCCTTAGTGCCTCGGAAAGCACGTTAATCTGTAAATCTTTGACAGTCGTAACAGGGGCCAAAAAAGTCTGATAGCCAGTCTTACCAAGGGGTATCGTATTATTCAGTACTAACTGGGTTGTGAAGGTCAGATAGGCAGTCGCTCCATGTAAAATACAGGTATTCAGCTGCAATCGGTTAGACTGGAAGCCGACTCCAACTTAGTTGGGAACAGGCTAGGCAGATGATGATTTGACAATTCTAACATACAAAATGTGACCTGCTGATATTTCTACGGGATTTGCGAGATCAGTTTTCTAAATGAAACTTTACTAGTTTCAGAGTTTTAAAGCCGCCGAGGGGCCTCTGACTTCGCTTTACATGCCATCGAGATGATTTCTCTCAGGCATGTTGGTTTTCTCACGATGTCTTCCTTTACCGAAGGAAGTGATAATTATACAAAACATACAAGAATTCGAAAAATCAGCGCGTGTATTGGGTTCAAACGAGCCGCTAGGAAATAAAAAAACAATTTTGCTTGAAATTCGTGCTGGAATTACGCTCATCGATTGTTGATGTCGATATGTGTGATGTCCAGTAAGTAATCTATACTAATATTATAAAGCTGAAGAGTTTGTTTGTTTGTTTGAACGCGCTAATCTCAGGAACTACTGGTTGGAATTGAAAAATCTTTTTGTGTTGGATAGTCCATTTATCGAGGAAGGTTATAGGCTATATATCATCACGCTATGACCAATAGGAGCGGAACATAAATGAAAAATGTTGCTAAAACGGGGAAAATTTATTCCTTTGTGAGCTTTTTCTCTCATATATGTGACGCAGACGAAATTGCGTGGGTCAGCTAGTAATGTAATAACGACAAAACACCTGTGTTAAGTAATACATAAACAATCATTAGCGAGACAATATAACATCTAGCTTTATGTACCTCGGTAAGAAAAACCAGTAGATCAGTAAGACAATGTGCAATGACATGAAACATACTTGGTATTATATTATAATGTTACATCATATAGTAAAGATCATTTATCAAGAACTATTGATCCGTAATAATTGTGGCCAAAGATTTTGTATGTTATTGTTTGTAGAGAGGACATCACTTTTTTACATTTTCTACCTAATACCTGGCAAGTAACCGTAGATACTCAAAAACCTGAGGACCTAGACAAATCGACATTCTATAAGCGGCAATAATGAGGGAAAGTAAAAATTGAAATGGATTTGGCATATTTAAGCTATCGAAAAGATGACGTCAATCCCGATGAAAAGTGTTACCGAAATAGAATACTTCAAAATTGATGATAATTTTATTACGAGTATCAAAATAATTTCAAATATTTAAATAATTTGGTTCTGCATCGTTGCTTATCATCAAGTTCTGTAGATTCAAAGATTTTCGATCAATGTTTCGTTTTTAGTCAGCCAAATGATTGTTATTTTAACAGACGACCGACGGCTCCTGATGATCAATAAAAAAAGGTAAGAACAGGGATAAGAGAATGATGATTTTAACGGAATCACCGTGGGTAAGAAAATATTGCTTTGCGACCCGTACAACTCCAACACTTCTTCGTAACTTGTAAATGACACTGATCAGCTCAAAGCTTCTGATCAAAGTGACTTATCTCCATTGACCATACTCTGTGCCCAACGTTCCAGCGAAGCGTGCGCCAAGCCTATTGTTTACATCGTACAGCGTGCGTAACATTGATGGGCACGGCTTACATCGCTTGTAATCTTGGCTTACGTCCATCTGTCGTATCGTATCTCATCATCTTCGCAGCCTTTGACTGTTTCGTTATGGTTGACTGCGAGATCCGAATTTTTAATGTTAAGGTTGTTTTTGGTACTTACCACTTACTTTCAATTCGACGATTTGACTATCTCGTGAGTTTAATGATGGCAATCGCGTCTGAGTGCTGAGCATGACGTCCTGGGTTCTATTCCCGTGTACCCCATAGAAGAGCAGCGGTGGCCCAGTGGTGGCGACCCCGACTTACGAACAGTAAGTCGTGGGTTCGAACCCAGGCAGGCGCATTACTTTGTGTAATTTATTTCATCACCACTGCTCTCAAAAACGGTCAATGAAAACATCGCGAGGAAACCGGCATGTCCTAGAACCAAAAATTCGAAGATATGAGACACCTAGCAACCCGCACTGGTCCCGCGTGGTGGATTATAGCCCATACGCGCTTTGACGTGGAGTTGCAGACACCAGCCCGTTATACAATACAATATTCCCGTGTCGGGCAAATTGTTATGGAATTTTTCCAACAGAAATTTTTCAGTAGCAGCCACAGAGGCAGGATTCGTACAACCGCGCTGTTGGCAATCAGGCGTGGCCCTATTACATGGAACTTAAAATGTAACTAGCGAAATATGAGTGAATATCTGTAAACCCTGAAGGGTTAGGCAAAGGTGTACCCTACCTGATATGACATAAGGCTCATTATATCCAGCCTAAACAATACACTGTCATGATGGGCAAGGGTGCTGGATCTTCCTTGTAAGTTCCTTTATGTATCTGTACAGCCTTCTAACATTAAAACTGTTCCGTGTAAGTGTACCAATCTTTGTCCAACATATCAACCAGCCAACCGTGAACGCATTCTATTGTTTACAACCAACAACGTGGTCTATGGTTGATCATTAACATACATGGGTGCGTCTTTATTAGTCATAATTATGTACAAATTGTACGTAATAGTACGCTTGATTGTATTGTTTTGTTTACTATATCACCATCTGCCTTGCCTTTTGTTAACATCGACATATCCATATCTGAGGCTTTACAACTTAACCTTGCCTTGGGAAAAATTCGATACTGAACATAAAAGGCTAAAATATTTTGAAAAAACTTTTATAAAACCTCAACAAGTTGTAATTGGGCAGAGATTAGATACTGTCAAACAAGACGGTGTGACTAAGTACCTGTAGTTTGTGTACAAAATTTCATTAGTATCAGACATGTATTAGAAATGTTTTTCTCTCTCGAAGGACTCCTTGTTGAAACTTTAAACTACATGACAATTTTGAAAAACAACTCTGAGCTGCTTAATGGTGCTCTTGAAAATTTTATACAAGGCTCTTATTGGAAAGAAGTCATGCAACCGTCACCAAGGAAAAATTGTGATGCCTCTTTTTCTATATTATGATGACTATGAAACAGGAAATGTACTGGGAAGTCGATCAGGGCATTACAAATTAGGCGCTGTTTACTTAATGATACCTTGTTTGCCACCTTGTCGCATTTCGTCCCTGAATAATATTTTTCTGTTTCTATTATTCCACTCTTCAGATAGATTGCAATTTGGTAATCACGTCATATTTCGCTGTGTTATAGACGAACTTAATTTTCTAGGCGGGGCTCAGCCTTTTCGAGTATATTTTTCCACTGTGAGACTATGACCTAGTTCTGTATTGTTCTCTTCAATTTCTTATTCCAATAGTTATTTATTTATTTATTTATTTATTTATTAGATGGCTTCTCAACAATGAGTACACTGTTACAATATCATTTGTACATCACAAACTTAAGTCTAAGCGCCTCATCACTTATAGAAAAGCACAGCATGCACTACATTATGCGGAAATAAATATACAATTCAATCATTAATTAAAACAATAAATACATGGTTTGGTAAAATAATTATGCAGGTTACTTTTAAATATTAAAATTTAAATAAATAACATGGATTAAATTAAATTACAATTGATAAAGTTCTTGAATTTGGTCTACACCATATAACCAACTGAGTTTAGGCTGGCTTTACTTACCTTAACCGAAAATAGTTAAACACTTCACAGATATGTACTTATTAACACAGTGTGACGGAGAACATATTAATATACTTACGTTACTACCCATCTAATGCGTTCAATACAACATTACGTGGACCGCCGTGTGACCTAGTGTTTAAACCTTTGTCATACGTCTGTTCGAAGGAATCCTCAATCGATCTCTAAAAGGGATGGCTTCATCTACGTGAAACTTACTTAGTTAATCTACCGCTAACTACTTAAGTATTTTGACTACTACAAGAGAATGGCCACATGGCTATCTGTATAGATGTTTTTGCTAGCCTTACTGAATCTCTTAAGAAAAGATTTAACGTGCCCAGACTCTGATCTCCATATAATGCCATCTGAATGCCAAAGTTTGTTGTCTCAGCCGCTTTCCCGCCACAAGGATTAGTATTCTCTGCTCGTCCGTTTGAGACAGATTTAACTGCTTAACGTTCACTTTCCAAGAAAATAGGAACAAGTTTGTTTTGTGCCTTTTACAAGTGAAAATGTATAAATATAATAGGAAGCGCATTCCCGGTGACATTTTAAGTTTAGGAAGCGCATTCCCGTAAGATTTTAAGTTTAGGAAGCGCATTCCCGGTGACATTTTAAAATTTGGGATGCGCATTTCTGTAAGTGACATTTTAAGTTAGGAAGCGCATTCCCGGTGACATTTTAACTTTAGGAAGCGCATTCCCGGTGACATTTTAAGTTTAGGAAGCGCATTCCCGGTGACATTTTAAGTTTAGGAAGCGCATTCCCGTAAGTGACATTTTAAGTTAAGGAAGAGCATTTTCGCTTATAATCGCGTCTTCGCTAGCATTGAGGTCGTGTCTAGTAGACTATTATGTGTTATTATTGAGGAGTTGAGTATGGATGAAAATAAGGAAGGAAGGTCAAAGAAACATTGGATGGGCGGTGTGAAAGATGAATAGGCTAGAAACGAAGAGTAATAGAGAATTATGGAAGAAGAAGACGTGGTGCATCATCATCATCATCATCATCAGCCTATAATGTTCCCAATGCTGGGACACGGCCTCCTCTCAATGAGAGGGAACGTGGTGCGCCGACCCCAAATAAAGAAGGATTAGCTGCTTTAAGACTTCATGGTAAGCCCATTGTACTCTTGAAGGATATGAAGGATGACGTGGAATATAAGACGTAATAGGCGGCGGTGGCTAGGGGGAACACAGCACAAAAATGAACTAAGACCAAGAATTGCATTGGAGAGCTGGATTGGAACTGTGGGACTCATTGCCGACTTCTCTATTCCCCGACCATTATTATCTGAAAAATAAAATCTAAATGGTTATCGATTTCGTATCGATTAAAATCGATCCCATTTTTAATAACAGCCTTAGTATTATTATCTGTGACAGCATTTACTCGTACAGCGGACCGACACTAACACTTGTCAATTATTTCTGCTCAACTCGTTTCGTGTTTTCCGTTATGTTTTAAGTGTTTTCCCGATTATTTTATCATTTCAACGACCACTGCTTTGTTTATTACCGATTCCGACCCTGCCTACCTTGTACGATACTTGCTTCCATACTGGACACACTGAAGATCTTGGAATTATTGAAAATATGGATCGCTGTGTGAATAATTGTGGGATTGCAACTAATCACTGCAATACCCTAGGGCGACCCCCTCGGACGTGAAACAATTCCGTCAGTGATTCGGCACCTAACTCTGAAAGCAAGTATAACCTAGTTGGGCTAGGTACCAAGATCATAGTAGATATTATTCCCCCTGCACAATTTCTAGATGACATTTTAATAATAATATAAGATGAATAAACCGTGTACTAAATTAAAATGTGTTTTTTATTTATTCTGGACGCATTTTCGATAAGTCCATTTCTGTTATCTATTATTGGATTCAAGTTCTCCACTGAATAAAACATACATTGGCCTGCGTCAGGATGTGTTAAAAGGAGAAAGCCAACTGAAAAGAAAAAGAATATCATCGGTAAAAAAAGAAACGAACACTAATAATGCTGCAAAGGGAATAACTAAACTAAATAACGCCTACAACTAGGTGAAAATAGTACAAAATAGGTACTAAAACTTGGTATTGCTCAAACTTCCAAAATCTCTCTTGGTCTAGCCATCCTGACGCAGGCCATTAGTGCTTGAACTTGATTAGTAAACAGCTCTTTTATAGAGACTTTAACATAACCTCCTTTTACTAAACCTAAAATAACGCGGCTCTCAGATTGTCAAAATTTACTGAATTTTCAGTGAAGGACTGATATGTCTGAATCTATTGATTCATACCATTTTCATCTCGTTACATCCTTTCATACTCCTCCGTCCGCTCAATTTTCGTAAAAAGGGGTACCTACAAAGTTCTCTGTGGTTCTCCACGTATTAATATTATGATAATAAGCCTGTATGGATTCGGTATCGAATAATCGGATGCATACGCATCTGTTTGTTTTGATCAACGTTTGTAAACACCGTCGTTTCACACAACAATCGATTAAAGTCAGACTCGGATGATTGTCAACAATACAACGTACGTTTTCATTTCAAAGTATAAATCTCGTAAGAATAGAATAGAATGTTATATCTTTATTTACGTGAAATATGGTACATTGAGGTGTTAAAGATAAATAGGTTCCACATATTCCGTTTACAATAAATTCAGCATGCTAATTTTGTTAAATAAAAACCAAGCTAACAGTGCATAGGTATATGTATAGCTGGACTTAAAGGCTAAAACCTCGCTTATTATGTACTGTACAACAATAACACTATGAGTTTACAACATATTGTACAGCAATTAAAGTTTAAAAAAACGTTATAACGAATTGAATATCGAAATGCCCACAAACGACACATTGCGAGGATCTAGATTTTTATTATTGGGACAAGTCCGCCACAAAATTCCCAAACCAATGCAACTCCCGAAAGCCAGAATCAATAGTGGCGACCACCAGAAAACGAAGACAAAGTCTCAGAGAAACAATTAAACTGTCTTGGATCGATTTTGAAAAGACGTCAATGAAATTAATCAGAAAAGAATAGCGGAGGGGTAAGAAAAACATAATTTCCACTTCCTAGAAATAAGCATACTGCGAAGTTATTAAGTTTAAATCTATCAATCAATGAATCAATGAAACGCCAAAAGAACCGTTTAGCCAACAACAGGTTGTTTTAACAATTGAAAGGACAGAATTTAGCAATCGTTACGCAATCGGATTTGATTGCAAATTGCATGATCAGATCGGAACCGAGACGAAACGATAATGGGAACAATTTTTCATTAAATTGATATTATTTATTACTTTGTCGTCTTGTACAAATATTTTGTAATGTGAGTGACCTACATAGTGACACACATCACATACTATGTATTTTTGTGCTTTTTGCAACGTTTTTAAATATTATTGTGTGTGTGCTTAATGTACTGACGTCAAATAAACATTTTTTCTTTCTTTCTTTCTATTTACTCCTTTCTGTTTCACATCATTTCTCATACAATCCATGCATCATAAGTAATTCCATACATTAATTAACATTATTCTCAGCGCTTACTTCTTTCTTGCCCGTATCTTCTTTCACACGATCCTTCTGTTTCTTCTTTGGCGTTCCCCTTTTCGTTTCGTCATCTACTTGAAAACATCGGATCGTAATGTCGTCATGATGTGCATAAACCTGTCATTCTCATAGTAAAATATGAATATTTTATGATATTATGCCACCATCAATGATTTGCAAACGATTTGGTTCATTACCAAAACATTCCAATCCAGACTGGTTCTCTTACAAACCCAGAATAATAAGTGACCTTCGTTCTATAATTTAAGTTTCAAAATCGATATAAACTAACTGATAAGATAGATAACAGAGAACCTAACTATTCCGCTAATTACGAACAATACATAACAAGCTTAAACTTTATATCAAAGACAGTAGAATTCAAACTCCAATATCGAAAAGCACGCCCAAAGGCGATATTACAAATTCAAACAACAAAATCAAATTATATTGAAAACACAAACTTTATTCGAAACATTATATCATCAGAAAGGCAGGTACCTATATAAGCCGAAGCGCGCCTTATCTACCTAGCAAGATATTTAGGCGTTCAGCCTACAACGGACCTGGATTTCATTCCATTTTCTGAGAATTATTCTCTCAACACCACCAAGCGAATTTCAACTCTCGAAAACTCCGAAATAACGGTCAGTTTTGGTTGTGTTGAGTAGAGAAAGCTCTGATGTACGTTTGTTCTATTGATAACCAAGCTTCCCGGTTTGTGAGATGCAAATTATTATCACCAGCTTGACCCGGCTTCTCAGTGGGCGTACTGTTGTGTAATAGTTATTTATTGTCATCATATTCGTGTCGAGAACAAGAGATTGTTGGCAGTTGTCCTTTATGGGTTTGATGTTGCCATGTTGATAGAAAATTGTAACAAAGGTTTTGGAGGAAGAGACGACGGATGAGCTGTGTGGATATGGGTAGAAAGGAGGTGTCGCCTGAAATGACGTGAAGTATCGTAGAGAAGAATAAGACGTGCTGCGCTGACCACAAATAAATAAAATTACGATGAGGGCAAGAGATGATGTTGATGAATGTTTGAGTAATGGACTTAGTTAAGTATCTGAAAAGCTTCTAATGACGCTGAAAATCTGTCCCTGAATGAAACTCCGTTTTGAGAGCTTTTCTATGCCATTTTTTATAAATAGGCCGAAGTAAACCCAATATTCCAACTGCCTTACTCTGTGAAATTCTCTAATCGACATTTTTATAAAATCCTTTTAATCAAATTACTTACATAATAATAGATTCTGATAGGCGTTATGCTACCTACCGACTTTTCGGAAATATATTCCCAAAGCTAAACGAACAAATATTTGACTGTTGATTTTATGAGAGAAGATCAAACTATGCGTATTTATTGACCATCTTCTAATAAACCATGAGAACGCATATCATTGCATTCAATGCTCTCAACCAGTAGCGGTTAGTTAAGCAACATACCGGACATTCTTTTGTAAACAACCGTTGCTGATCAGTGACCACAGAGTATAGATTAAACATGTGACAGAGACTGAACTTCATACTGACGTGGTGCCATACTCTTTACTATACTAACAGTTTTTTTTTTACATTGACCTTTTCTATCCTACTGATGGTCAAAGCGTCTCCTATGGCTTTCCAATTTCGATTATCGTTTGCCTTCTTTGACCATTCGGTTAAGAATGAATCCAGATCATGATACCAGCGTTTCTTGGCCGTGTTTCGGTTACGATGGTGTTAGCAGGTGTTATTGTTTCAAAGAAATTTCTACCAAAAAAACTAGGTATTCTATCAATCAAATTAGGTAACTTTAGCAGTGTCTATTCGAAACTGCGCCAGAAAATTCGGTCCTCTGCCTTCCATATCCATCCTGTCCCAGCCACATTTTAAAGAGTGTCGGTTCATCTGAGGGCATCTCACTTGCCAATACGCTGTTTTCGCTCCAGTTCTTCTTTACTTCATCGAATTTCGGTGGGTGCCTTATAAATCACTTTATTGTGTTGTGTACCGCCCGCAACATGATTTTAAAGCCTAATCTCTGTTGTCCAATTTACTCTGTGACCAAAGTACGAATGCATTCAAGTGCTAAACGTAAATGTGCATACGATCTGTCTCATATACGTACTATCGATGAATTTCTTCAAACATATTTGTGTGGAAACACACGGGACGCAACTAAACGCACAAATGCGGAATAGATTTTATCTTAAAATGATGATCGAAGTTGAAATGCTGTTTTTAGTAAGTATCCTTAATTTTAATCATTATTTCTGAAGGTTTCTCTCTCTCTGTTTTCACTTTTAATGTAAATTTAATTGCAAATGTTAAGTAACGTAGGAAGCAGATATTTGGTACGAAAAATCTTTTTCTTAAAACTTCTTGAGTTCATAAAATCTATAATGAAAGAAAAGTAGGAAAATAAACAAGACTCTTTTACAGAAATAGGTTTAACAAAGAAACATTTCAAAGATTAACTTACTTAAACGTTTGCAATTGTTTTATTTATTTATTAACACTTTATGCCCAAGTTAAACTGTACAAAGGCGGACTTAATGCCTTGGGCATTTATCTTAGAGCCTTACCTTCGTTTTATACAACTTTTCAACGAGGCATTTTATATCGTTCCCAAAGGAGCGTAAAACTGCATCTAATGATACCAATAAATGCCTGGAACTTGCATTGCATTCATTGCACTTCGATTTTGTGAGTCATCGAAGCTCTTAATGAGTTTATCGTTTAATACTTTAACAGATAATCTTATCTAAGAATGTCATTGTTGAGTTTATTAAAATATATTTTACATTCCTTAGTAGTGATGTAATGAGCTTAAATAGAAAGAGATAAAAACTAGGGGAGGCCTATGTCGAAAGACAACCTCAACAATAAACTGGTTGCTGAAGATAGTAATAACTTACCTAATAGAATTAACTCATCTTTATTTTTGTCTCAACTCTAGTTTATCACACAATATCGTCCCGTATATTTCGGAACAGTTCTTAAGTCAACAATGACACGAATACACGATATTACTCAATCCGATCTCTGTTAGCAGAAATACTTAATGTTAGACCAGTGGGCGACCGAAGCGCAGCGCGAAGATATCTACTACTCTTATGTAACCCTGGTACTCTCTCTATCGCAGCCAAGTTTCGTTTTCAGATCAATGTTGTACATTCTTTAGGGAAACCATTGGGAACGCCCCACCGCCCCCTATTGGCTTTTGCCTTGATGAAAAATGGAGCTCTACCACTTTTCTGTACCCCTAGTACTAAGTGAAGCTTAGGTCGCATTGGACGGGCTGCGGGACTGTTCGAAAGAGATACCGTGGTCCCGAAACGGAAAGGGCGAGGAAGGAACATTGATGGGTTTTAGTCAGTAAAAGTCTGACACTCCCTCCCGCTCCGCCCAGAATGGGAAAAGTAATTTGATGATTTCCCATCCGAAAAAAAGGTCGCCTTGGACACATTGAACTAAATAGGACTAGAAGTGTTAGTTAATCCGTGTCAGAAAAAGAATGCCTATTTTGTCCAACAGCCTACCCCAGTTCTTTCCATGTGCTCTTATCCTGTACCACCCAGAACCAGCCCGCGCGGTATGCGTTAATTTGGTTTTATTTTACACAAATCGGATATAAGTTTCTTTGGGAGTCTTGATGACTTGATTGTCACTTTCCAACATTTTCCCTGTGGGTAGTAAGTTTCTTATTAAAAGCCAACTTACTACTCGTAAAACAATACTTATGTATAGTAAATAAACTTCGCCTAAGTTTACGCCCTGTTTTGTAATGCAACAAGCTTTCACTAAGGTTTGGTGTTAATTTAAATATTTATGACATTTAAAATCCTTCTTAGGTTATGTAGAGCTAAGTTAGGAGTTAGCTTTCAAAGTGTAAACAGTTGTTTTGCTTAAATGAATACTAGAGAAAACAATGATGTAACTGATGTAAGTAATACTAATCTACTTGAAATAAATACTTTTTATTACATAACTTAACATGACATGTCTGTTATCCTAGTACCTAATCACCGCCATGTGTGTCACCACTGTCCCCAGTTAGGTTTAAGTCCCATGTATAGGGGTCGAACCTATTGCCATCAACCGGGCATAAACCACTAGACAGTAGCATTTTCTTAATATTAAGTACTAAGGTTATTTTTATTACATTAACATCAAGATACTTTGTAACTGAAACAACATAACGGTGAATCTGTTAAAACCATATAAATAAAGCCTCAGTTTTATAGTCTTTAAGCTAACTTAAAGACTATAAAACTGAGGCTTTTTTAACGATCTATTTCATGATTAGTTTATTGGGTGACCAAAATTCTCGTATAGTTCTATGCCATAGATAGATTCATCTATTTATCTTAAATAGGAAGGTAACCAAACAGGTCTAGCCATTTTGGAAACCTCAATGATATAACAAAAAAAAATATTTTGGTAGAATGTTTTTATTTGATTCAGCACTAAATCAGCGTAAAAAAAACCTCAAAGATTTTTAACTGAAAAACTACTGGTAGTTTTATTCAAAATTGGAACAGCGCTGGTTCCAATTTGAATAAAACTACCAGTATTTTTTTTTCAATAAAAGTCTCAAACGGCCAAACGGCCTTGCTCAACTTACATTTTTAGAAGTATGTAGACCCCGGTTACGTTAACCTAACCTTTATGTTTTTTTTTTATGTAAGTACATTTTCAAAGGTCTTCGATTTTCAAACATCGAAAATATATGGATTCATTTTTGGTTTATTATATTATTGTACCATGGTCTACTCCACTTAGGCCCCGTACCCACTGTGTCGTGAGTCGTGACGACTAATTTATCCTTGGTTTTTAGTTGGCAAAAGTCGAGGAGTCCTATATGTGAACACCTCCATTTAATTACACAAGCCACGACACTTAAAACTACACGATTATCTGTCGTCACGACATAGTGGGAACTTTAAAACCATAGTCCATTCCAATCCAAAACTGTAACTAACCTCACAAAATCAAAGCCCCAGCTATCAGCGCTGTGGATCAGCAGAATTCCCCAGCCCGTCATGTCGCCTAGATCCCAGCGGCCGCCGATAAGCTGCGCGCGCGCACTATCCGCTGCGATCTTTTGTACGAAAGCAGGTCATTCACCTCAGAACCGGATATCGATGGAATTCGGATAGTGATAAGGGTTTATAGTGAATTAGGTACTTGTTTTTGGTCTATTTACTGTTTGGATTGTATAATTAGAGCCTGGATGCTGAATTGCCGGTTGAGATAGAACGGTACTTGGGGAAATTGAAATGCGTCTGTCGAATAGAGTAATAGCTGTCTAAGATATCGTTGGCATTCTTATCATCAACTAAAGTGGTCACTAAATAAATACAATAAATAAATACAATAAATAAATATCGCTGGACATTAACACACAGCGCCACCTAGTACCACACTAAGAAAAGCTTGTGTCGTGGACACTAGATAGTTGATATACTACACATTTTTTTTTTGTTTGTAAATACATACTTATTATACATATAAACATCCATGACTCGGAAACAAATGTCCATGCTCATCACACAAACATTTGCTCCTACTGGGATTCGAACCCAAGACCCTAAGAACGTAAGGCAGCGTCACTAACACTACGCCATTCGAGTCGTCAGAACTCCTACCTTACCCAGCTCCTACAATCTGTTAGTTTCAACTTTTTGACAAGTTTGAATGTATGATTTTTACTTTAAACACCTCCACGACTCCCGTATTAATCCCGACTCTTCAACCCACAAGCACAGTGTTTTGAGTGCGTTACATTGAGTTTTGCGTCGTCGTTTCGCAAAAAAATACTTATATTAGTTTGATGTTACAGAATGCTTGGTTGACGGCTTAGTGATGAGGTAGTGTACACCCTGTTTTTAACATTCTTCAATAGACCATTACAATAAAACATATCATTTCATGATCCATTACAATCCTAATCCAATCCATAATTATATTCCGATCCTTATATTATTATCTCGACATATTTACCAATATGTGTACATTGGAATCTGTTTATTGTGTTTTGATTTCTATTCGCTGTAATTGGTCAACGCATGTAACTCATTACTAATTAGATATATACATGTGGAAGCTTGTAATTAGCAATTGTCACTACTTATACATGTTGTTTTATTATTGTTATAAGTCTGTAAGCTTTCTTTAAAATTAAATAAATAAATATTACAATTAAAACTATAAACACCTAGCTAGGTAGGTATATCAATAAACAGCTGATCGCTTACCTAGCATTCACTAGAAGCTAGAGAGTCAAGCATTGCGCAAAGATCTCTGATGAGAGGTAACATTTGTGCAACACTAACTCAAACTGCTGTTATATCAATGGTAAGCAGTTTTAATACATTATGTGTGTGTGAACATATGACTGGTCTAGATCGCAGATCAAAGTTCAGGTGATAGTATGTCATCATTATCTGCCTAGCCTTTTCCAAACTTTGTTGGGGTCGGCTTCCAATCTAACCGGATGCAGCTGAATACCAGTATTTTACATGGAGCGACTGCTTATCTGACCTCCACAACCTAGTTAATACTGAGTAATACGATACTTAGGTAGTATGTAATAGGGTAGACGATTAAAAAAATCTAATAATTCCGTCAGGTAGATTAGTAAAAAATATTTGAGCCGTATTTTTTCTTTTGTTACGTAAATCAAAATTGACGAAGATACAAGGCTTTTAAAATTCCCAATATGTCACGCCTAGGTATAATTTTTAGCTAGTTCTGACGTCACTCCCAAGTTTTGATGCGTTTTATCTTTGTCAATAGGTATTAATTAATTTACATAAACAAAACACACGTGTCCATTATTTTTCAATAATCTAACTGGCAGAGATACCTACTGTCGTCATACCTATTGCAGACATAACTGATATACAGTCTTAAGTTTTCTTGATTGTACTAAGAGACAACTCACAGCCTGAAACGCTGAATGTAGAAGCAAATGTATTGTATGCAAAAGTTTCTTCTATGACACCGATAGGGCACAATAAACATCAAACATAACAAACAAAATCATAATAAATCATAAAAATATGGTTTGTTTCCTTTTTGTTACAAATTTTTAAACGTTAGTATCGGTTTCCAATTTTAATGTCAAACTATTACACACCCAAACAAAATTTATAATAGTCACTGCTACTACAAAACAAACACAAGCTAAATAAAACCTTTCTACTTACACACAGTCAAAAAACCCTTCAAATAAAAACACACACAGCCGTAAAAAACTTTCTATCCTTCCGAAAGACAATACCACAATTTCTTGGCACCACCTTAAGGGCAAGGGTTCGAACCGGTCGACCTTGGCAGAAGGACGGACGACTTCGTCTTGCCTCCTCGCCCATACTTTTTTTCCCCCATAAAAATTGCCATAAAACGGTGAGCGATCTTACACAGAGTAATGAAACGGACAGAGGCTATACCACACCATCAATTTTTATGAACTGTAAATTATGTTGTAAAAATATACGTGCGTCGTGCAATGATTTTTATATTTTTATCGTTTTTTTTTTGTGTTGTTCGAATTATTTCGTAATGAATGCTCGTGTTTATGGTTATGGGATTTTTATTGAGTATTGGTTGAGTTGGTGGGATCAGAAAATATCTGGTTTTATGCGGCTTGATTTTTGAAATAGTGTTGTAAATCATTTTATATGGAGAGCAAAATATTTATGGAATTAGATATTATAAAACATTATAGAAACGGGTATTTATCGCGAACTTTACCTTTAATTTAAGCTCAACGTTTCGACCGGATTGCACCAGCCGTGGTCGCGGGCAGACTGAAGTATTGGAGGTACCGCGACTACAAAGCGAAGGCGTTTATTCAACTACCATCCAACGATCTTCATAAATGTTAATTAGGCCCGGTTCACACTAGGACAGCACACTACACTAACAGTGTCCGTATATTGAGACGAATTAGATATTATTATTTGCTACCGCATTTATAAGGGTGGGCTCTTGTGTTTTATGAATTATTGACCCCATTAAAATCTGTATCACTCACTGTGCCGGAATAACACGTTTTATGCGCCACAAACCAACAAATTATTTAGGTGCAAGCAGATAAATTGCAAACATAACGTAAGTTGAAATAATATTGAAAATGAGTTTCAAAAACTTCAACACCATAACCAATCCTTCACATTCACTTCTCAACTACATACATACATATTATGTTAGGGTCGGCGTCCAGTCTAATCGGGTGCAGCTAAATAACATATTTGTTACAAGGAGTGACTGCCTATCTCTGGGCAACACGATATACTTTTTTTTTCTTTAGCGTATATTGTCCCATTGCCGCGCAAAGGCCTCCACCATAGCTTTCCACTCTTCTCCGGGCAATATCGCACAAACAGCTCTGGTAGCCATCGCAGCGTTTTTATTCCTCACACACTCTTTAAAAAATAATCGTGTCACCTCTATTCCCTACCTACTCTGTGCAAGTGAGAGTGGTTCTCATGTCAGGACGTTTTTGTACCGGCGGCGCGGGCGCAGCGAACAACCGCGTTATGTGTGCCTGCTCTTATCGCGAGCGTACGAGCAGGCTGTGGGACTGTTGGGCCATGGATATCGAGTAAACGTTTTCGAGCAAGTTAGTGTTATTCGACCTCGCGTCATTCGATTTCAAGTAGGGAACCCTGGGACAAGTGGGGTGGATGTATTTTTTATAAGGTGACTTTGTCGTGTTTCCTGATGACTTTAGGTAAAAAAACTGTTGTTTCCCACAAAACTGCATACCGTACTGCTACACGGTCAAAATGTTTGGAAAGTTTTCAAAAAAAGAAATACCGAACATTTTCTACGCGGTAACCGTTTAAGCGACGATGGTGTCCCTTCCAACCTGTATCACCTGGGTGTATAGACGTGTTATGGTAAGCATGACTACCGTAGAAGCGACAAAACAAAAGATTTGTCGATTCTTTGTTCGAAGAAATCCGTTTCTACGGTGGGCAGCAGTCTAGCACCCACTGTCTGCGTTTCACACTTTTATCACAACCGTAACCCAAAGAGTTTCATCGTTTGTTGACACACGTTATTTCACCTTTCCAAACCCCGTCCCTAACCTACCTCAACACAAAACTCGGCGGTCCCTCAAAAAGCCGACACAAAAACCCACAAAAGCCACATAAAAACCTCGCAGGGTTTAATACTCGACCTTTAATTACGTCAGCACATTACAAGGGTTACGTGTTAATGACTTCGCGTGACATTTCACCATTTCTCCTTTTTTTTTTCGTTCAGGTTAATGGCAAAGGAGTCACGGTCAGTATTAGAAAGTCAGGGTTGTGCCTCACTTGTAAAATTATTGTGTTTAATGCTTTTCATTGATCCTGTGAGTTAGTTTCGCAGAAAAATAAGAATTATAATAATAAATATAAATATCGCTGGACATTACACACAGCGCCATCTAGTGCCACACTAAGCAAGGCTTGTGTCGTGGTCACCAGACAGTTGATATACTACATATATACTTTTTGTTTGTAAATACATAGATACTTATTATACATATAAACATCCATGACTCGGAAACAAATATCCATGCTCATCACGCAAACATTTGCTCCTACCGGGATTCGAACCCGGTACCCTAAGAACGTAAGGCAGCCTCACTACCTCTGCGCCATTCGGGTCGTCAAAATGATGAAAATGTTGATGATTATATGAGGAAAATGTTGAGTATCAATGAGGATAACAGTAGAAGAAGACCTAAAATGCGATGGTTTTACGGTGTGAAGGATGGTAATGCTAGAAAGGAGGTGTCTGATGAGATGACAAGTAAAAGAGAAGTAAAGAAGAAGAAGACAAAAAAGAAGACCTAAAATGTTTTGGAATATCGACATGGAAATGATGATGATTCAACTTTACTGCACGTTAAAACCGCTCTTTGTGTCACCCCTTGTAAAATGTTTAAAATATTTGTATCTTTAATTTTTATGGTGTACATAATAAACAGTATTCTATAATATTCTATTATGTTAGCGCAGAATGTCTTTTTTTATAGTAGTCTTTTTGCTTGGTCAATTTTGTAACCAGATGATAAGTTTCAAGGGAAAAAAATTGCTTGAATTCTGACTACAAGCTTTAATTTTTCTAGACTGATTTAACAGTCCCTATGCTCTATTTATTATAAATTCCACTCCGAAGGCCAACCGTAAAACGTCAGCAAGTCCCGTTTCACTCTTGTTGATTCGGTAATCTTAAAAAAAAAATCTCATCATTTTCAACGTCATAATTTGCACTGAAGCAACCCTAAAACCATCGAGTGTAGGTCGTAAAACTGTTTTTCTTTTTTTAGTCCAGACTCGATATAAAGGAATGTATAGACTGGCAGCTGCGTCTCATTTTGCGTAATTTGTAAAAGGTAATTACATGTCAACGTCCATCGCTCGTTTTATACAAGAAGACTTTAATATGGACTGTCTATCAATAGGTTTTTAAATGAGCCAGCAACGGCCATTGAAGGAAAAGAAAAACTTAAGCTTCTTAGGGAAAATTCTTTGGTCTATAAATTCCATCCCTCACTTCGAGTTCACTGTGTGGTTGTTTAGAGCCAGCAGCACAGCCATGCTATCTGACAGTATATGAATTGAGTGGTCCACAACCTTCCTGGCTATGATGGCTGACGCGCCGCCAGGGAAATGCCCATGCATTCTGCCTGAAATACAGTGTTGTAGGCCCCCAGAGGTATGGCTATGTGTATGTTGAGGTCTTCCGAGAAGACTCCAGCCTCAGTGCCAGTACCCACGGTATCTCTTTTGAACAGTCCCGCAGTATAGGAAGGTACCAGCCCTTACAGACAGGAAGGGGCCCCGTTCCTTTCTGCTGATACCTCTTTGAAACTAGCTTATGCATACAGCTTCACCCGCTTGAGGTTCGAATGTGTTAATCCAGGTTATCTGTGTGCTAAGTCTGCATCGCGTCATCCAAATCCGATTAGTATTTTTTGGGTGAAAGAGTAACAAACATCCATCCACCCACCCATCCATAGATACAAATTTTCGCATTAAAAATATTGTTAATATTTAGTAGAACTGAGATTTGATGTTTCTAGTTCCAGTTGTATAAGCAATGCCTTATCTGTCAGTAGTTAAGTAGATAACTAAATAATGTCCTCTTCTGCTTTCAGGTTGGTTCTCAGCATGCGGCTGTCGAGGCGGGGCTTTAGCAGCGCCGCGGGGCTCCATCGCGGCCCTGCTGCGGGCGCGGGCCTTCGCCCTCGTGTCGCCGCGAGCTATCTCTGCGTACCGAGCGCGGCCGGCCTCCGGTTAGTAGCTGTAACTATTTTACTATTGTTAGTAGAGCCCTCTTGAAAATGTTTATTCCGAACCTAACCTAATCACCCATCCAAGATGACGCGCTGCTTGACCTTGAAGATAGGTATCCGATTCCTTTTTTTTCGCAGTTATGAGCGTTCTTGTTAAAGTTGTGTTACCTTAGAAAAAGTACTAGGCTACCATAAATTAAAGAAGGTAATTCTATCTCTAACACAATTTGGGTTAGAATATTAGGAACGATACGTCGGTTCAGTATAAGAATAGGGTTACGTTTTGGACAGCGGGTTAGGTTCTGAATAAACCTTTGAAATGGCATTTCTTTAATACTGGGAGTTTCCGAAAGTTTAAAGATGAAATTACAGGAGTAAAGAGCACCACCTCCTTTACCTTTCAACCGTTGTACCGGGTCAATCTTCAAGGTCAAGTATCTGCCTAGGTCAGCTAGGATTGTTGAACATCCCTTACATGCCGAATTTCTTTAGTGCTTCGGAAAGCACGAAAAACCGTTGGTCCCGGCTATCATTTGTCCATCTTTGGCAGTAGTTACAGGTAGTCAGTGGCCCCAAAAAGTCTGACAACCAGTCTTATCAAGTAGTATTGTGTACCCAGTACTAACTGGGTTGTGGAGGTCAGATAGGCAGTCGCTCCATGTATATTACTGGTATTCAGCTGCATCTGGTTAGACTGGAAGCCGGCCCTAACATAGTTGGGAAAAGACTAGGCAGATGATGATATGCCTATGTTAAATACCATATCTTGATTGATATTCAGAACCTGGTATAACATTTCTTTCTTTCTTTGTATTAATCCCCATAAACCCCCGGTGCCACAGAGAGCGGGCGCGTAGGAGCGCAGTACGAGCGGGCGGCGGCGCGGCCCGGCACGCCACTCCGACTCGCTGGCGTGTTCGCAGACGGCAGCAAGGCGAAGGCGCCGAAATACGCTCAGCTCATCGATCCGCAGGGGAATGTGAGTACCTATAAAGCTTAATTTTTTTACAGGTCCAAAAACCAATTTGAGCTGCAATACCATATATTATTAGTACTGTCGAAGTATTATAATATCTGTGGTACTGTTATTGACAACAGATTTGCTTCACAAAGTTGACTGAAACTTCCGTTCCCAATGTACTGAACGGGGCCACCTATAAGGTCAAGAAGTAATTTAAAAAAATAAAACAAAGAAATGGTTCCGACGTATTGAGAACCTCCTCCTTTTGGAAGTCGGTAAAAAAAAAACACGCGGGGTAGTCTTTGGGAACTGCTGATAGAAGTGAAAACAAAGTAATCCAAAATAAACTTTATCTCAATTGTATGAGGTTGATTTTGACTAACCGTTCTATGAAAGCGTTCGGTTACGATAGCGCGAGTTCCATGATTTTTGTTCACCCAAAAAGTGCTCAACGTGCCTAAAGAAATTTCACTTCAAAAACTTTGTATGTATATTATGTAAGTATAACCAGTATGTTAAATAAAAATAAACTGTCAGGATCCTTCGAAACTAGCGCACGTTAGCATGTTTATAGCAGATAAGTAGGAAATTATTGTCCTTTCTACATTGCGCAAAAACGGCTTTTGTTCATTATTTTCTAGTGAGGAAAATATGTAGGTATATTATTTTCCTTCAATCAAAAACTTCATTAGAGTTTTAATGAATATGGGAAGTTTCAAAAACGTTGTAAATCCTCAAAAGATCTTCCATCTTCATCTACAAGTACACTTCTATAGCCACAGATAAAATATTACCCCTTTCCTCTTTAGAGGAATGTTCTCGTTTAAAAGCCGGCAGTTGTTTGGCTCGTCACGTCCGCCACGACCTTTACTCCTGATATTTATGGTAGCCTAGTACTCGGGACTACTAAGGTCTAGACTTTAGTGAAAGCGAAATAAATAGTTTGTGGTTTCTATTGTGCAATCACTTGGAATTATAAATATTTCATCCTAAAAATGGTTGTTGGAAATTGAACTTGCAAATCGGAAATAGTAAATGCAATGGGTATATCATCATTTTTATCAATATTAATAGTAACGTCTACAGGGTGTAACAACCTCATCGCGAAGCCGTCAACCAAGCATTCTGTACAAACTATGTAACTTTACGCAAAAATTAGTGCTGGGAATGTTTTTTTTTGTGTGAAATAAATAATAAATAAATATGGCTGGACATTAACACACATCGCCACCTAGTGCCACACTAAGCAAGGCTTGTGTCGTGGACACTAGATAGTTGATATACTACAGAAGTGCCACTGATACATCACTAGTTAAATGTTATACTTTTTTATTTGTAAATACATACTTATTATACATATACACAATCAAATATCATGTTTTGAGGTAAAACTCATTGTGGATTAGATTTTAATCAAAGATTGGAATGTAAGGAGTAACCCCCAATATCTCCGTAACTAGAAGGTTTCCAGGATAATGTGTAATTTGTAGCACAAAAAAAAATTCGTAATAACGGGGAAAAATGTTCCTTTTGGCTTCGTTAACAGGTTTTTACACCCATGAGATAGGCCGATTGTTCATTTCTAAAATAAGAGCACGGGGTTATTTTGGTCCCCCGATATAATTAATTGCAAATTAAACATCCTAAGGTGACCATCGTGGTTGATTCCTAGCTCACAACATAATATATGGCGCTCTGTATTGGTCCTTCGTCAGATATATCTAAGTAGTAAAACTTTTTAAAAGCAGCCTACTACGATGTACTATTTCAAATAAAATACAATCAGATCTTACAATATAAAATAAAACCCTTACATTTAATCGCCTTAACGGTAAACCAAATTAGTTTCCACTACATCAAATAACCCATCTTAATAAATATCACAAAGACCTCTAACTACTAATGCCATCTAGCGACATTACAGATAAACAATTGCACATTATTCCGTTAAAATTTAAATCAATTGTGCGCAAAATTACGACCACAAAGGACCATATTTATGAGGATTTATGCACCAATTGAATCTGTGACAAAATATAATTAGCACACAATGCAGTAATAGGTAACGCTGGGTTTAAAGCTGTCTTCTTAAAACGTATAGATGGACAGACAGGAGCTACACTGATTTTATAGTCCGGCCGCGTAATGAATCTTGTGGGGAAAGGGATAGGCGGAGAGCGATTTAAATAGTGACTATTTAAATCGCTCGCGCCACCAGAAGCTATAATTTTTGTAAACAGAGAATTTCTACCAAGTTACGTAGCGACAATTCAATTACCAAGAAATACTCGCAAATTCAATCAACTCAAATTATCATACGTATAATGCGAAAATAACGAGCAATTTCACTTGGTCGGGTTATATTTTGGCGATACTAAGTGCTGTCGTCTAATGTTTTGTGGTACTGGAACTCATCTGACATCATGGATCGTAAACTTTTGGGCCTGATTTTGAAGTAAGAGTTAACGCTGTCATTTTTTAATTTGAACCAAAGGTTGCGATTCCGAATGTGTGTAAAATTGATAGCTTCTTGTGGCGGAGATTACCGCTGTCAAACTCGCTGATGCTTCAGATAAAACGGAGCATACAACACAAACAAATTACCTCATGACTTTTTCCCATGAATAGGCAGAAGTAACACTTTTTTTTTTTTGATACGGCATCTCGCAGTTCAGTCTGAGAAGACTGGCTTCTGCTTAACCGGGCAAGTCCTGTGGATGCCTTGAATACCTGCTACGATCCTTTTAATACTTCATTTGCCTCGTCCATATCTGGTCATACACACACACACACCGTAAAAACAAAACAAGAGTTAACGAGGCCTGCGGAGCATGCGTATTTCATACAAACGTAATACCAAAATATTTTGTAAATCATACATATTCTTAAGTTAGTATGTATTTATTTTGATTGAATTACATAATATCTAGGTTCACAAATATATATTTTTAATAGACAATGTTTTAAATAAGAGATATGAGAAAAATACGTTGTCTGTAGAAATTTTAAATTCCTCATATCTCGTCTTTATATCATTGTCCTTTCGAAATATATATTTGGGAACCTAGATATTATGCAATCCAATCGAAATAAATACCGACTTTCTTATGAATATGTTTGATTTACAAATTATCTTGGTATTACGTTTCTATGAACGACGCAAGCTCCGCCGGCCCTTTAAAAAAAAAAACAGGCTGTAAAAATACCTATCTGAGCATAATAATATGAGTTAGGTCTTCTAGGCAGCTAAGGATTCTGCACTCTATCCTGCTATCCATTGAGTATTCTAAAGCCTGAATTCTTGTTGCGCTGACTGTCGGTTCCGTACGAGTATGCGTTGTGCTCTCCATACTGCGACGCTGACGTCACGACCGACCGTACCCGAGCGACTATCAGCGCGACAAGAATTCAGGCTTAACTCCGTTTACCAACTCTCTGTATTGGGCGTGGCCATAAAACCGGATGGCCAACTATAAAATTGTCGTGAAGGCTCATAATGACTTTCAATATGGAGTAGAGAAGCATATTAGGCCGGAAAATCCTCGTAAAAAATCAAGGAACCAGAGCACTTGATGCGTAGTTTGGAACATTTCCGTTTAGTCGACTTTTACGATTTCCGCAGGACGCAGCTGGTTCATTTCGTTTTCCTTGGAGAGGATATGATTGAAGCCGACATTTCTATGAGTATGGGCAAATTACTTGGCAAAACGAAGCCTGTTTAGCTTCTAAAGGGCTGTGTGGTCTCTCGTCGACTTTAAGAATCTACTCATCTTGCTCATTCACTCGCGTCATTTATCGTTGGTTACGAGTCCAAAGCTGGCGTTTTTTAATTTATTTGCTATGAACTGTGATCTATATCCGATAGGTTTTATAAGAAAAAAAAATTAACGTTCTGTACTACAATACTTTGTCAGAATACATCGGAAGTAACTTCCAATCTGCCCCCGTATTCACAACGCTTCGATTCGCTTCCGATTCATGAAGTCGTATATCTATCTCGGTCGTTTTCGTAATGCCAGAAGAAGACAGATATACTAGTTGTCGAATCGGAAACGAGTCGAACGTTTGTGAATACGGGGTCTGGAATCGCCAACCTGCCTCGAGCAAGCGTGGTGGCGTGCCTCCTATCTATAACACAAAGCCTTTATTCTGTAGTAGGCAATACAATTAATCACTAGATTCTGCTTTTGTTTACGCGTGGGAAATCATCAAATAACTTCTCCCAGTAGAGGGTGCGGAGCGGGAGGGTGAGTCAGACTTTTACTGAGTAAAACCCATCCATGTTCTATTCTCGCCTTTCATGTTCCGGTGCCGCGATATCTCTTTCGAATAGTCCCGCAGCCCCGGCAGGACTAGATTGTACCCCCGGCTACGCTCGCCTGGAGTTCGGAATCGTACTAAGTGTTCATTCAAGGTTTTTGTTGTAAACTATGCAATAGTAGTTTTCGCATGAAAAAGTAACAATCCTTCCACACTCAAAAAAATGTGTGCGTGTACTAGCGTACACTCGTAAGACGTGAAACTTCTTTATGACATTATTTTTCAAAAAATAAAATCAATAATATCGTCCACCTTCTGATTAGGAGATATATATACAACATTATTTTTTGTTTATACTAAACCCGAAAAGGGGTCATTGTACTCATCATTTTGAACAACTTTTTCTATGGGACGAACCTTGAAATCGCGAAAAAAAAATCAGCTGTTCCCTACATTTTGACGAGTTATGCGATCATAAATGTAGGGAACAGCTGATTTTTTTTTCGCGATTTCACGGTTCGTCCCATAGAAAAAGTTGTTCAAAATGATGAGTACAATGACCTCTTTTCGGGTTTAGTGTAAACAAAAAATAACCCTGTATATTGCAACAATCAAACATTTTATCCCATTTACCATTGTGCATTGAGCCATACATAAATCACCAACTGCTGAAGTTAGTGACCCATGAAAGTCAGGAGAAAGAACAGAAAAAAGATGGCGCGTAACGGAAAAATGTGACGCGTAACGAAAAAATGTTACACAAAATTTTTTTCCAACCCCGATAAAGAAGTTTCACTTCAAAAATTTGCCTCGTTCTCCTCTACCTTGGACCACACCCCACACGCGTTCTCCATACAACTACTATACTAGAACTTTATAGCTTCAGTAATATCTATTAATCAATCTGAAGGAGCACGTACGTTAAAAAGAAAGGCTCTGCCTGAGCTAAGGGCTTCGACAACATTGCGATTAATCGCTCACAGCCGATTGATAGGACGTTTGTCGTATATAATTATGTCTGCGATTATTTTTGTCGAACAGTTTGTAGATGTTCGTTTAAAGATACATTCATTTATTTTCTTTACATTCGTCTTGAACTAGTTGATATGGATTGACATTGTATTAATAACCAAATATGTACATATAACTAAGAACAGACTAAGCTAACCAAATGATAGATTATTATTTTTATTGTTAGTTACTTTACAAGAAAAATAAGTGAAAATTAATTATCTGCACTAATAAATAAATAAATATCGCTGGACACACAGCGCCATCTAGTGCCATACTACGGCCTGTGTCGTACACCAGATATAGTTGATTTACTTTATAAATACTTTTTGTTTAACTTTATTTTTAGTACTGTTTGTTTCGTTTCACCAGTGAAAACGGTTTTGTGGGGTATAATCCCTTTAAGTCAAGATTTTTATAAACTTTTTAAATAAAATAAAATAAATCGTAATAAAAATTGCCGAACTTCTCAGCTTTCGCTGGGAAAGAGACCATTTGCATTATCCTAACGATTATCCTTTTTGCTATTTTTTTCTTTTTGAAATCGGTAAAAAGCAGTGAGTTAGCAAAACAGTCTCTTTACTTCTCGTTATGAAGAACCACAATTTCCTGGACTTTTCCACAAACCATGCGACCATAGCTTCAATATTTTATTTTTCATTCTATCAACTGACACAGCTTTGACAAGTAGCCTACACATTCATACATACAAAGCTTACTTCAGTTGCCATAAAAGGAAAAAAAAAAAAAAAACTTTTTAGCAAGCTCGTACAGTCAGCAAAACAGTTAGGTATGCAGGCTAGCAATCTTCTTACACTTATTATAAGTGGAAAAGGGTTATAATCAATCTGTTTGCAATTTCATCCAAATCCTTTCAGTAGTTTCTGCGTGAAAGAATAACAAAAAACGATCTTTACATACTTTTACATTTCTCGAGCTCATGGCTAAATAATATCAGCCGCTCGGGTCGATCTTTAGGTTAAGTCATGCTTGCCTAGGTTGGTCTGTGGATGGGTGACCACCCTTACACACCGAGTTTCCTCCGTGCCTCGGAAAGCACGTTAAGCCGTTGGTCCCGGCTGTCATTTGTCCATCTTTGACAGTCGTTATAGGTAGTCAGTGGCCCCAAAAAGACACCAGTCTTACCAAGTGGTATCGTATTTCCCAGTATTAACTGGGTTGTGGAGATCAGATAGGCAGTCGCTCCATGTAAAATGTATTCAGCCGCATCCGGTTAGACTGGAAGCCGACCCCAACATAGTTGGGAAAAGGCTAGGTAGATGATGACATACTTTTACATTTATAATAGTCGTAAGAAGATTGCTAGCCTGCATACCTAACTGTTTTGCTGACTGATGATACTAAGATGTACATATTAGGAGACAATATAAGCAGTACATCCTATATTGTATACGTCATGTTTTTTCTCTGGCTCCATACACCATTCATACTTCCATAATAATATTATAAAGGGTCTATGTAAAGGGTGTACAACCTCTTAACGAAGCCGAAAGGCACTTTTTCTCCCCGTCATTCCGATCATTTTTTTGGTCCTACACCATACCTGGGAATCTTCTAGTTACGGAGTTATTAGGGGTCAAAGTTGGTTTTTTTTTGAAGTATTTAGGGCGTAGCGAGGTACGGGTAGGGGGAGCAGCTGACCCCCCCCCCCCCGTAGAATATGCACAAATTCTTATAAACCGTAAATTAAATATTACAAAATCAAAATAGATTCTATCGACAGGGGACTTCTATAAGAATGTTATATGAATGGTTGTATTCAGATTTGTTTTTCATTTTTAAGGGGACAGGAGTTAACTTACCAACTCTATTTGTGGTGGTTCTAAAATAGTTTGAAATACCGTTAGAATTTAGTTCTGTTCAGCTTGCAAAGTGGTTGTTTCGTCAGTCACTGCGGGGTGAAAAGTGCGAAATGAGTGGTTCTGATCGATTTACAAAAAATCTAAGATTGGACTAATAAAATAAAACACTATGATGCTAATATGTTGCTGGTAGAATTATTTTTCAAAATCAGAATAATCGCATGTATTTTAGTATGGTGTTTACTCGTCAAAAGATTTTATTTTTTTGAGATACGTTCGTTGTTTTTTTTTATAGACTAAAATTTATTTAATTTAATTTGATAACACAAAAAAAAAACACATAAAATCCAATATTTTTCGATATTCTAACTGACGGACTAAAAAGAATCATATTTTTTTTTCGTCATCCCTAAAGCGCAGCCTAAAGTCACAATTTCCTTCAAGACCCCGACACTTGTCACAGCACTACATAGAATGTCCATAATCTTATTGCACCTGTTATTATCTCACAGCGAGATGTTCCACCCACTCTAACATTACTGCTGATGACATTACTGGGCCATTATGGGCCGATGTGGGGCCCGTGGCCGTTTAACGTGGCCCATTGCAATTCCTTATTGAAGGGGACGAAGGCAAGGCACTCGTTATGCCGTAATGTTAATGGTCCGGTCTGGCCCTTGTTACTAGCATTTATTGCTGTAGTTGTACATGGGTGGTTTGGCGCGTGACATCAGTAGGTCGACAAAATAAAATGTATTTAGTCCGTCAGGTAGTTTATTTAAAAATAGTTGACCCATATTTTTTCTTTTGTTACGTAAATCAAAATTGACGAAGGTACGACGCTAAAAATCGCTTTAATATTCTCAATACGTTACGCCTATAGGTATAATTTTAAGTTAGTTCTAACATCCCGAGCTCTCACTTCGGAGTTTTGATGCGTTTTATGTTTGTCATTATGCATTGATTTACAAAAATAAAAAATACGTGCCCGTGTTTTCAATAGGTACTCTAACTAACGGACTTAATACATAACGGTACGAAATGTCTGACTGTAGCTCTCTGCCTAATCCTTCACGAGTTACAGGTTTCATGTTATTGTGTAAGTTTCATTACTCATACTCGGAAAGTAGGTCTGAAGTTGCCTGATGAGCGGGTTGAAAGCAATACTTTTCAGCCCTAGGGAGAATCGATTTCAACTGACAGCTGTCAAAGTGATAAAAAAAAACTAGTTCTATTTTCACATTTGTATTGAACCATGTTCCGACTTCTATACAGCCTCTAAATTACAACGCGATTTAAAATTAAAATGACATAAAGTTACGTATCAATTCAAGAATATTATTTTTCTAAATAACTTCATAATATATTTTTATCAATTAAGTATTTCTCTAAAATACTTTACTTTACAATTAAGTATTTCTCTAAAATGGTAGATATGGGTAGATTATTTACCATTTTTTCAATTATGATAATGAAAAATAGGTAATGGCCAGTAATGGCTAAAAACCACTGAAAAAATAACAAAACAGGCGGGAAAACGGCGATCCGATCTTAATTTGTTATTTCGATTGATTCATAATTCATGTTTTTATACATTTTCCTTGTATTCGTAATGAAAAGCACAATGTTTACCTCGGGTTAAATACTTATTTAGTCAAGCATCAACTTGGCCCTACCGGGGTTGCGGGCCTGTTCGAAAGAGATACTGCGGCCCCGGAACATAAAGGGCGAGGAAGGAATATGGATGGGTTTTAGTCAGTAAAAGACCCCGCTCCGCCCAGGTCATCAACATTAACCCTCTCGACCTCCTTCCTAAACCAGCAAGTCCAAAAAGAGTATAGTAGAACTTTCTTAAAATACGAGTAGGTATATTTAGGCAGTGCACTGAATAATAACATCGAGACGATTATTCAGCCATGCATTTTAATGATTAAATCACTGTGTTGCCACATGCGAATTAATCATTAAAATGAATGGCTGAATAATCGGTTCAATTCAAATTATTTTGTATAACCAATTAGTCGCGTTTTCCGAGACCTGCATTTGTCAGGAATGATATAATTGCACTATGATAATATCTCTAATGCACTTGGTGCTCAATACTTTTCAGTGAAAAAGCAATTTGCGTTATTTTTAGATCAACAAAGATCACGAATATTTTCCAACAATAAGGTTTTTTTTCAGCCAATGTATTGGTAGTTAAGAAATAAAGTACCAGGATGGCATAAATAGCAATAACCTTTTACGGCTATACCCACCTACTTATTACAAAAATTACACGCTGCTTAAAAATACTAATCCCCTGATAGTATTCAACCTTAAATTATATTCCGATCGAGAACACTACGATTATACACGAAAAAATAAGTAAAAGAAGAGAAAAGCCTTCTTTACACTCGAAAGAACATAAAATTCTTTGTCTATTTTTGTTCGACAACCCATAGTAACACGCCACAGGATCTTGACAGTAAAGATCTGACATTAACCTGCTGAAAATAAGCTGAAACCAACCTTAATTCTGAAGCCATACGGTTCAGAAAGACCGCTGTATTTCTAAATGGAATGCATAGACCCAACAAAGCTTATTCAAGTAGTTTGCTCAAACCAAAATGGAGTTTATTCTTTTGAAATAAGGTGGGAGTAGTCTGCATATTTAAGTTGGTAAGTCGTACCGTCGCGGGGCAGTGTCCTCGGTGAACCGTGTTGCTAGGACGCTCCTATAGGGTTGTCACGATTTCAAAATGAAACCTTTGTTTTGTTCATTTTTTATTGGTAGAAGTAAAATTATTGTTTGACGTGTACTAGGAGTGCAGGACTCGCTAGGGTATTACGTGAAGCTTTTACGGCTTTTATGATTACTAAATAAGTTTTATTCGAGTATTATTTGAATACGATTCGATCGATTTATTTTTGACGTTATTTATTGTCTCGAAGAAAGATTTTATTATATCGTTGCTGTTTCTATGAAATGATGTTTTTGCTTAAGGCTTTAAAAATGGGATTTTTATGTCCTCGTACTGAATTCTTTAAATTTTTTTAGGAGTGGAGTAGAAACTACAAGTTTTATTGAGGAATTTACAAATACATAAGTAAGCAAACTAATCAATTTTCTTACAAAAATATTAAGACACTTTTCCTTGTCGATTCGTATAACAATTAAAGGCATAGATTACAATATTTTAAAAACTAAAAACTAATTACCTACCACACTTCGAAACGTGTAATTATAAAAATTCATGGGCAGCCCTATTAGAAACTTTGCGAAAAATGACGCGCGCGCATCTTTTGTTTATGAGTATAATGAGAATCTTAATTATGTACGGACACAGGGTCGGACGGACAGACAACGGGTCGGACCTAGCTCCGGAATAATGTAAGTACCAGGAGATTATAGATTGCTAGGCTAAGAGAAAAATGCTGGAGGATAAACGATAATTTTGGATGCCTTGGCCCTTGAGGAAAATGTCGTGAGGACTGAGGACTGATAGAGAAAGTTCTGAGTATGAATGTGAAGGGTATAAGACTAGAAAAAGAACAAAGAAACGATGGATGGACTGTGAAAAGGGTGATATGGCAAGAAAAGAGGTGTCTGATAAGATGACGAGTACTAGAGAAGCATGAAAGGAGAAGACATGTTGAATTGTGATAAGGGCAAGAGAAGGATGATGTTGGTTCTCGCTTTTTAGTATATACGGGTTAGAGCTAACTTCAACTCACGTATCATGGTCAGAAGGCTTTGTATTGTATTTTGATAGGGTTATTCCGCAATTAAGTCGGCCGGGTCAATCTTAAGTTAAGCCTACCCATGCTTGTCTATGTTGGTCCGTGTATAGGTAACCCATTATATACCGAGTTTCCTCTGTGCCTCGTATAGCACGGTAAGCTGTTGGTCCCGGCTGTCATTTGTAGATCTTTGACAGTCGTTATAAAGAGTTTAAAAAACCTTTTAACAAAGCCGTAGGGCACTTGTTCTACGTGTCTTTGCGATCATTTTGTTGTACTACACCATACCTGGGAACCTTCTAGTTACGGAGATATTGGGGGTCAAAGTTCCGACTTTTTGAGAAGGTTTTAAAAAATGACGTTTCCGAGCAATCATTGTTGCGTAAAGTTACTTAGTTTGATGTAAGTAATGCTTGGTTGATGGCTTCGTGATGAGGTTGTTTACACACTGTGGGTAGACAGTGGCCCGAAAGTCTGGCAACCCGTCTTACCAAGAGGTATCACATTATCCAGTACTAACTGGGTTGTGGAGGTCCGATAATAATCGCTCCATATAAAATACTGGTACTATACAGCTGTATGCGGTTAGACTGGAAGCCGACCCCAACATAGTTGGGAAATGCCTAGGCAGATGATAAGTAAAAGAAAAGAAAGAAAGAAAGAAAAATATTTATTTGACGTCAGTTAATAAAGCACACACACAATATTAAATAAAAGAGATACAAAACAATGAGTAGGACATAGTCACAAAATTATATCTATGGACATAGTAGAAATGTGCTGTGTGTCTCACGGCTGCGCCAAAAAGGTCCATTTCAGCATTCATGCCAGACAGGTGATGAAGCTGTGTTGCTACAAGCCAATATTTTACACAAGCCTTTTTTTGCACCGATATAAAACTACCTCACTTCAAGTAGAAGGCCAAAATATAGTGGTACGTTTTTTACAGCTACTCACCTACCTAATTTGCAATGATTAAGATTCTCCAGATCTCCATCTTACGGATAGATGCAAATACCTACCACTTTTAGCACTTAAGTGAGCACTGCGTTTTCTCACTAGATAGTGATCTACAAATAACGGGCTCCTCTATCTATGGATTGTGTGCTATGTATCGTAAATTAGGTATATTAGATTTTAAGTACGTTGGATTTGTTGCGAATCTGGCTGGGTGGTTTTAGGATAATTACGTAATACCATCTCACCTGTTGGTGTTGTACTTAGGTCCCCAAGGAATACCTGTGTCTTTTTCAAAATCCAAACTGTTCGGACTGTTCAGTATTGTTGATCAAACAGAAGTGATTTGGAATGTACCGGTAAAATGGGGGGAATGGGGATCCAGTGGTGAATAGAAACAAAACTTTGGAAGGGATTTTATCGCTGAACTTATATTGTATATGGCCAACAAGGTACCTTTATAATTAAGTATAATTTAGTTAACACAATAGCGTACTTGTTGGTACATATCATGTGAATTCAAATTTAAAATCCATTCCAAAGTTTTGTTTCACCCCTGGATCCCTATTCCCCCCATTTTACGGTAACTAAAAAGATAAAACCGCTTGTTTATGTTGCCGGTGTTGCTGTTGTCGTTGCTTAGGTTTATACTTTTTACTCGACCTGCAACAACAAGCTCCAGCACCACTTATGTATTTCACACTTACCTTAATTTAGCGAACCTAAATACTAAACTAGATCCCAAATTCATGTGTCCTCGCTATCTTTATTCAGATAAAATGTTTAGATCTCACATTACTCAAACGTAACTAGTTCAATCTAGGATAAGAGCCCCAGTCTCAACGTTTAGACACTTTTGAAAAATTGTTTCTATCTTCAGATAACAGATGAACGCTAACTAAGGTTCTAAGAGACCCCTCACGGCGCAAGATTGATAGTGCGTACGCGCAGTTAATGGGACAGTTTTAATTAATATTTGCGGGAAATAAATTAACTAGGAGAGCGTTTTATTATATTTTGTTTGGGAGGAAACCATTTATTTTGTGGATAGCAGTTACTTTTGCTGAAGTTGATGATGTGGGGAAATTGCAGGTTTAAATTTTGTTTGGTAGAGCTGTTTTCGTAACGGCTTTAAGGGGGATGCTTCAAGGTAGCCCGCGAAATTCAAATTTCTTACGTTTTTTGCAATTTGCAGGGCAGTGCTAAGTAATTGTATGTTGATAAACATATCTATACTAATATTATAAAGCAGAAGAGTTTGTTTGTTTGTTTGTTTGGTTGAACGCGCTAATCTCAGAAACTACTGGTTTGAATTAAAAAAATATTTTTGTGTTGGATAGTCCATTTATCGAGGAAGGTTATAGGCTATATATCATCACGCTATGACCAATAGGAGCGGAACATAAATGAAAAATGTTGCAAAAACGGGGAAAATTTATTCCTTTTGTGAGCTTTTTCTCTCATATATGTGACGCAGACGAAGTTGCGCGGGTCAGCTAGTCTATAATATAAGAGTCGAAGAAGGACTTTGAGCGTGAAAAATTTGTTCATCGACTCTTACGAACTTGGAGCGTTGTATTGATGGTTTTGATGATTATAATTCTGTAACTTAATACGTCTTACAGTCGCGACCGTAATGTTTATCAACATAAAACTTAGCACTGCCCTGCAAATTGCAAAAACGTAAAAACATTTGAATTTTGCGGGCTACCCTGACGCGTTCACCTTAAAAGGAATTGGTCTGTCTTGGTATGAGCTTGTAATGAGTAGGGATGAACGCACCTGACTAAGACACCTGCCTAGCCCTTTCCCAACTATGTTGAGATCGGCTTCCAGTCTAACTTCATGCAGTTTAATAAAATAATAAATATGGCAAATTGTAGTAAAGTTGAGTGTAAATCGAAAATTATCAAATGGTTGTTAAATTTAAACTATACGGAAACAGAGAAATGCAGAGAAATTACTCGATGTTGCCAAGTAGGCAGGCTTGGTAGTCCGTACTTGCGTACATATACTTGTAGGTAAGATTATAGTCATAGATTGTATATATCCCCTATGTATAAATACATTTAAATATATGTATATTCATAAAATTTTAATTTAACAGTAAATCTATACATACTCTTATATTGTATACACACATACATAACACACACATACGTGCACACATACGTTGACAAAAACTATTTTATGATGTGATGGGGGGCCTGGAGTTCTGAAATACAGGCCTAGGCTTAGTTTAGACTCCAGATCTTCCACAAATTACAACTTTCTGCCAAATTACTTGTCAACCTACATATAACAATGTAACTTGTGGAGATAAATAAACGTTTTTTATTATTTTTTATATATTTTAGCTTAATATCCGTATTTTAAATAGGGCGACTGTCTATCTGACCTGCACAATTCCGTATTTACCCAGGTAATACGTTACATGTTGGGACAGCTGGTTTTAAGACCGTGACTTAAAGAGCTATTAATGTAAATTTTGGTGGATGATAGACTACAGTAGGTAAAGGAAAACCAAAGAAACGATGGATAGATTTTGTAAAGGATGATTTATATAGAGTGTAAAACACATTTTAACGAAGCCGAAAGGCACTTGTTCTACCTGTCATTGCGATAATTTGTTTGTTCTACACCCTGGGAACCTTATAGTTACGGAGATATTAGGGGTCAAAATTACAACATTTTGACAAGTTTTTAAACATTGGTTTTAATTGCAAAATGTTTATTTTAAATACCTCAACGAGCCCCGTACTATTCAACTATCCATCAGCACATTGTTTTGAGTGTGTTACATTGAGTTATACCCCAAAACGTGATTTTTGACCCCAAAAAAAAGTTGTTTGTCAGCAACATTTTTTGCGTAAAGTTATTTTGTTTGATGTACAGAAAGCTTGGTTGACGGCTTTGTGATGAGGTGGTTTACACCCTTTAAGGCAAGAAAGGAAAGGTGTCTGCTGAGATGACGAGTAATAGAGAACTATGGAAGAAGAAGACATGTTGCGACCCGAATTGGATAAGGGCTTACCCTTATCCAATTCAGGATAAGATAATAATCAACATTACATTTGTAATTTCCGATTAGTTATGCTAAGGCAGTGGTTCCCAACCTTTCTTAGGCCAGCTAGGGACCACTTTGGTATGTTCATTGTTAACAGGGACCATATGGTCCTAGATAAACATGAACACCGACAGGATTATAACTAGGGGAGTGAATCTTTAACTCACACTATACAATAATTGGACAAAAGCGATCAAATTGAGCTCGAAAAATTTACCAATCATTTAGTAATTTTGCCTCTGATAGGTTCAATTAGGTTGGGTTGAGCTTGAATCTTCTGTGTTAAAAAGTACGAATAACATTTTAATCTTTCGCGGACCGTAGTCGAGGCTCCTGTGGACCACAGGTTGGGAACCAGTGTGCTAAGGTGATATTGATGATTGTGATATTGGAAATCGCACTTTAGAACTCAAATGGAGGACATCTAGCAAAGGCGCGGTGATGGTAAGTGAAGTAGACAGAGCAGAGGGATGGTGGCCAAAACAAAAAAAATATGATGGTATGATGATGAATGATAGGAATGACAGAAAAAGGAGTAAAGAAAGAGAAAGGAGTACAGAGAAAAGAGTAAAGAAAGAGAAAGGAGTAAAGAGAAAAGAGTAAAGAAAGAGAAAGGAGTAAAGAAAGAGAAAGGAGTAAAGAAAGAGAAAGGAGTAAAGAAAGAGAAAAGAGTAAAGAAAGAGAAAGGAGTAAATAATTACGTGACGGTTGACAGGCGAGAATGAACTACAAGTAACATGGGATAAAGACAGATAGATGATGATGATGCCGGAAGAGCTTATTTTCCATGAAGTAGAGATTGAAACCTTAGGCAAAGAGCTATTTGATCACAAGCGTGTTTAATTCCAAAAATATAACTTTTCCGTTGTTAGTATCTAATTAAACCACTTCTAGGTAGTTTATTGTTAGAAAAATCACACGACATGTTGCGTGCAACCGGTGCAACCTTATGAATTAGTGCGAAATATTGTCAGCGATGTGCTCATACATATTTTATAGTTATTCTTCTAAAGATGTCGAAACTGTCACGACAACATCGTTACAATAGATTGCCTGCCTAGAGTACTGTATTTATCTGTACATAGATATTCTGGCGTGTGACCAAAGTATGGCGACCATCTTATTTTTTCGTATGGTTGCGTCTGACAGTGCCGCTTCAGACAATTAAATTCGAGCATTATTGCATTTTACCTAGATATTGTTAGCTTGAAAGAGAATTTGTGTGAGGACTAAGGTAATAGCCCGAAAAATTGCCAAAGTTACTTAGCGGTGTATAAGTCTCGTTGCCCGGAGAATGCATAACCGATGAAAGCAAAAGATCTTCAGAATCTAAAGTGGAATCTTAGAAGGCGGTTCAATGACCTGTTAGAAAACTAGAAGATGTTAGGAGCACAGAACTGGTCGATGTGGTGATAGTTTGAGGGAGGCAATTGCCAGCAATAGACATCTTTGGGTTGGTGAATAGTTTAAACATGATATCCATCAAAATAATTCTGTAGAATATCACCATAATATCTTGGCTTTAACCTAGAGAGATAAAAAATAATGTAGTATTTATTTTGAATCCTAGATGGCGTTAAACACTTTCTAATTTCCCCAACAGATGTCGCTGTAACAAAGTTGACATAAACACTCATCAAAAAACATACAAAAAACTCCACAAAACTTGGTGATACTGTGAGTGCGTTTTGTCGTGACTTAGTTTCGAGTTCCAATAGTGCGCGTAGCAAAAGACAAAGAAAGAGGGTAGACAGATTTGTCTGCTCGTAACAATTTATTATCCATCCACCCGCATACTCCAGTCAACCCGCGATCATGGCGCTTGCAACAGCGTCGAAATATCGGGTGCTCAACATTAAAAATAATCACGGAAGATATCCCGTAAGTGACAATATAAGTTAAAGTTGACATAAACACAATTTAAACACAAAACGGTCAAGATTTACCATTATACTGCCAATTATCATGAACAAAATATAGTTATTCCCTTGTGAACACTATTATAAGTTACTAAGAACGTTAGGCGAAGAATTAACATTTTGTGTTCGTCGCATGCAAAGTATACGCGGCGGAACAAATGACTACTTAGCTAATAATAATATACATGCACTGACACTTGTCTTTGGCTGTGTTGATTACAATGTGTCAAGAAGGTACGGCTTCAAGAGAATTTCTTGGTATAATTTTGCCATTTTCTTAGGTGAACGCGCTGTGAGCCGACGGTTTTTGGGCTGAACAAAAGACTTCAACGCGCAATCTCAGTGTGCACTTTATTTTGGTGTCATACATTCCGTTCTAGTGGAAGCTAGAAGATACTTACATTGCCATCTTGTTCTTTCAATGGGTTCTGTCAATGTGATCCAAGCGCCAAAACACCTTTGTATCTCTGTATACATACAGTTTTAGTGAAGAGCCTTTCTCAAAGTAAATTGATAATTTATCTTATCAGACATATAAATAAAAAAAAACGACGAACCGTTTCGAGAAAAGGTAGGTTTTCTTGACGGAGGCACTATGTGCCCCCAGATTGATTGGAAACTCCTAAAATAAAGGAGTACAACTACTATTAGCACTCAGATGCTGTTTCTTCCCTCATATTGGCTTCTGATATACAGGATGTTTGGTGGATAGGTTGCCAAACAGCCTGTATAAAACATAATTATAATTTGTAACACGGCGGCGTGGTAAAAAATGAACAAGTCAACATGTTGTTAACGAGGCTGTCCAGAGATCACCGGACGTACTTAGTTATCATTCGTTGACTCGGATTTACTGCTAAACATGAAACGTATAATAATACAGCAAGGTCTTAAAACTGTTGGATAATGTACCAAGATTCCTAAATTCTCGCAGGGTTAAGTGGAGGTATTTAGTTACACCCGGATTTTAGTTTGAAGCTAATAAAATAGTGGTCGAGCCTATTGATATCAATTGGCCACAATCCACGGGGTCTACCAGCGACCAGCGCTGTTCTGTGTGTTCCCCATAGCACAGCATCATGCTGAGTGGTAAACCTATTTGTCGCACTCACGGCGTGCAATTTTTTATTTTTTGTCCGTTTAGTCTTACAATTATGTTAATGTTGCTGTGTTAATTTTCGGTTTAAGTTTAAGTGTTTGTGTTTGTATTAATGCGTTCTTTGTTTACCTTATTAATATTGTATGCACGTCATGACTTTGCGACGAATACACATTTGTTCTTTCTTTCTTTCTTTCTTTCTTTCTTTCTTTCTTTCTTTCTTTCTTTCTTTCTTTCTTTCTTCTTTCTTTTCTTCTTTAATAAAAACCGGGGCTGCGGGACTGTTAAAAAGATGTACCGTGGCCCCGGAACACAAAGGGCTAAGAAGGAACATGGATGGGTTTGGTCTGACACTTCTTTTCCTATCTGCCCAGAACGAGAGGGGTCATTTGATGATTTACCACCCGAAAGGATGGTCTTAAGTAAAACTCCAATAGCAACGTTAAAGCTAGAAAGACAGTAGCATAGGCAGATAAGCAGGTCGATAGAATCTGGAAGTAACAAGCACAAGAGCGTTCGGATTGCAGGATTTTGAGCAATTGAGAGCCCTTCGAGTGCCTTCGACAAAATAGTGGATGAAACCGGCTGGGGATATTGAATACATTGTTTCAAACGGGAATGGCCCCCTGCTGGGTAAAGGCCTCCCCGTTCTTCTGCTACACTAGCCGGTTCCTTGCTACTCTGATCCTGGTGTTACCCGAGCGAGCGAGCAATGCACGGAACCCTCTTAGCCCTCTTAGATTGAGTGTGTAATACCGGTCGTCGCACGTAAGGCTACGGCGCCGGGGACCGAGCGGTGCGCCTCAAGTGAACCTGGGCAGGACATCTGGCTACACGCGGAGATGGCCGATGGAGCAAGGCTGAGTGGTGGCTGAGTGGTGGCCGAGGTTAGGCTAAGGAAACCAGGGCCGTCCTCAATCTCGTTGGGTCGACGATATCGACAAAATCGCGGAAACGCCTGTATCCCCTTCATCATCTGCTTAGCCTTTCCCAACTATGTTGGGGTCGACTTCCAGTCTAACCGGGTGCAGCTGAATACCTGTATCTCTTGTTTATTATAAATATCACAACTGAAAGACACTCAATAACAGAATAAAAACCCTCCATAAAGACTAGTTCCATTCAACATCACCTGACCTCGTAACCACAGAGTAAATTACAAGTAGGTACCAAACAAACTGCAAACTACCATAATTTACACCTTTCCCATACTTTTGACGCACAATCAAACTAACTTTCCTTCGAAATCACGATTTTTCTCACCAAATAATATGTTTGCTGATTGTTTCGACATTTTGTTGTATTCTTGCCGTTTGTTCAAGGTTTCACTGGCTTTCAATTAAGGTGAAAGCGTCGGGGTGGCCCGCGAAATTCAATTTTTTCTTACGTTTTTTGCAATTTTCAGGGCAGTGCTAAGTTTTATGTTGATAAACATATCGGTCGCGACTGTAAGACGTATTAAGTTACAGAATTATTGTCATCAAAATCAACAGTAGGTACAACCCTCCAAGTTCATAAGACTCGAAGAAGGACTTTGAGCGTGAAAAAATTGTTCATCGACTCTTACGAACTTGGTGGATTGTTTTGACGATTTTAATGATTATAATTCTGTAACTTAATCCGTCTTACATTCGCGACCGATATGTTTATCAAAATACAACTTAACACTGCCCTGCAAATTGCAAAAAACGTAAGAAAATTTGAATTTCGCTGGCTACCTTGGAGCATCCCCCTTAAGAGAACTTCGATTTACTAGCCTAAGCCCGTGGCTTCGCCCGCTTAGAGTTATATAATTGTCACACGGGATCACCCCGTTTCTTGGTGGCCATACTGGCATGTCATACCAATATGACCAGTGAGAATCGCTTAAACGTATTGGTGGTCATATTATTTTTAAAATTTTGTGGAAGCAGGGTGATTATACAGAGTGTAAACCACCTCATCACGAAGCCGTCAACCAAGCATTCTTTACGCAAAAATTATTGCTGGGAAACGACTTTTTTACGAGTATTGGGGTGAAAACTCATGTTTCGTGGTAGATCTCAATGTACCGCACTTTGAACATTGTGCTGGTGGATAGATTAAATAGTACGGGGTTCGTAGAGGTGCTTAAAGTAAAAAATCTTACAGTAGAAAATTTGTATACAAAAAAAAACTTGTTAAAAAGTTGGAAATTTGACCCCCAATATCTCTGTAACTAGAAGGGATCTCTGTAACTATTATGAAGAACAAATCAGGTTACATTAAATTTAAAATTAAAAAAAAAACGCTCGAAATATAATCTCAAGGTAGGTAGGTACCTATTTTTTTTTTTGTTTGGTATGGGAAATCATCAAAAAAAAAGGTACCTATTTTGTTTTAGAACGAAGTTCCTTACTGTGGCTTACGAGTTCTGATATAGTAGAAATCATCACGTAACGAATATTTGTCAGTACAATGCAATACTTTCTCATCAAAAATAAGCAGGATCAAGGTACTTATCTATTGTGAAGAATATGCTATGACTTAATTTTATTCTGACAGGTTATCTATCGGTATACCCAAGACATCGCAAATCATCTGCACAGAGATAATCACACAAAAGATAAAAGTTAAAACGCAAAAGAAAGAAAAATACTAGATTATTAACTGCCAGGTCTCAATATTGAGGTGTTTGAAAGATGGAACAGATCTTTGGGATTATAATGATCACCTGTCCATTACGTTCCGCCAAGCTATTAACATCTTTAGCAAAGGTGAATAGAGTTGATATTACAATTAAGGTTTATCTTAGTTCATTGGTATTCCATCAAAGTTTTTATAGTCACGTTTTGATTACAGCGCGTCGACTCTGACTGGCATAGTTTATTTTGTATTCTCTATGCATCGAACGAACTAAACGTATCAATTCAAATCTACAGTTCTCCAACTTAAAAACGTTTTAATTTGAATTTTAACACCCAGCAATACGATCTATGAAGAATTTGAATAAACGCAAACGAATGTGCAAATTCGAATCCTGTTCGATACAATTAATAATGCTTTCTGAAAAATAAATTTCGAATGAATCAGGACTCAATGTCAAGGGAATACAGCTTGCTTATATGTTTCTCTGATGCATATTTAAGTTGGTTTCTAGTCAGCGCTATTGTGTCGCTCAACTTTGAACCGTAAAAGGAAGGCAGACACATACATTAGACCTGTGTCACTTTGCCCGTTATAAAGGAAACTCAAAATCGCTCATAACGCTAATATACAATAATGGGTCCTATTTCCTGTGTCGTTAAACTCATATTAGATTATTTTTTTTAATGTTTGACTATTAACCTACTGTCCATAAAATATTTGTTTAATTTATTTTCTAATGACGGAAAATTGTAAAAAAGTCCCTACGGTGTTTATTAACCAAATAGGTAGTTGTTAAACTTCACTGTCACTTACTATCTTCCGTGATTTTTCATCGCGCGATCGCGGCGCTTGCAACAGCGTCCAAGTATCGGGAGCTCATAATAATTGATAATAATTACGGAGGATATCCCGTACTGTGTAGTGAAGAAGAAGACATGCTGCGCTGACACCGAAGGTCAAGAGAATGATGATATAGTAGATTGTTACACGAGGGTCGAAAGGAATCAATTCCCATACGAGGTATTTAGCCGCACGAGTGCAGCGAGGGCGGCTATAGTCCGAGTAGGAATTGAGATTAAAGTTCTAAAATATAAGATAAAAACAAGAAATATCTTATTAGAATTAAATTAAAAAAAAAAATAAGAAATCATAATATTTTTTTTTATTTAAATTTTATTAATTATAAAATAATAAAATAAATAAAATAATTATTATTCAAATAAAAAATCTAAATAAGTAAATTTTAAAATTATTTATTAAATGTCCTTCACCAGAGGTAAGCATACTACTTTTCATTTCGAATCTAAGGAAAGTAAAAAATAGCAGTTTTATTTTCTTATCTGCTCGCCACTTCATAAAGTCATTGTAGGTATGTATTTTTTGAATTTCTGGCAAAAGATCTTCGATAACTGTATTTGCCTCGTCTTAAACAGAATCTGGGGTCAGCATTTCAGAATTACTTGAACTCATTTTAATAAGATATTGGAAAGAAACCGAGATTTCGATACAGCTGACCGAGTTAGTATCTCGCCAAATTATATATTCTATTTAAAATTTAAACTATGGAACACACTGCGTCTCAGACGGGGGCGGACCCTTTCAGTTCGAAAACTCGGTATTTTTTCGCTTCACTCGGGCGGCTAAATACCTCGTATGAATTGATTCCTTTCGACCCTTTTTTTTGGGATGGGAAATCATCAAATGACTCTGGGCGGAGCGGGAGGGAGTGTCAGATTCTTACTGACTAAAACCCATCCATGTTCCTTCCTCGCCCTTTATGTTGGGAAGTAGCATTTTCCACCTGCTATTCGGATCAAACAAAAACTTCTTTCCGAGTATGAGAAATGCAAAATGACGAATATGCCATGGCACACTCTTTCCCTTTATCCCAATTCATCAGGAACTTAATAACAACAATACAATACAATAAAATCAAAACGTTCTCCACCAAGTGACCAGGAAATCATGAGGCTCAAAGAGATGCCAATTAATATTTATCCCCAGTAGCTCACGCTCTAACATATTCCGACCGTGTTGCTAAACGCTTTCCGAATGACAATGTAATTAGCTGCACCTGTCGTTTGCTGCATTGTGCATACTCCATGACATGTCTTAGACCCTGGTACATCACGAGTAGTCTTAATTTGGCTGTGTTAATGTATGCAATTATGCATGCTTGAAGAAATGTTTCTTTACAGCCTTTGTAGTATTTTTCACTTCGTTTCAAAAGGTTACGAGTATATCATCTTCAATACTTACATTTTGCTAAATATCATAGACCTATAGGATCGAGTAGGTATACCACAGAGTATATAATCACTACGTTTAAGGCGCTTAGACGAGCTAAATTAGCAACTCTATTTGTGGTGGTTCAAACTTCGTTTGAAATGCTGTTAGAATAAAGTTCTAATCAGCTTGCACTACAAAGTGGTTGTTCCGTCAGCCACTAAGGGCCAAATAGCGCGAAATGAGTGGTTTCGATCGATTTACAAAAAAAAACTATTGATTGGATTAAAAAACTAAAACAGTATCATGCTAATATATAGCTTGTAGAATTATTTGTAGTATGTTTTTTTATTGTTTGAAAGATATTTTTAGAGATAAGTTCGTGATTTCTTTTTATCGAGCCAGATTAATTGTAATAAATTTTCAAAACAGTATCATGCTAGCATACATCTTGAAGAATATCGTATATTTTGCTGGTCTTGTTTATAGCAGTGAATCATATACTTTTAGTAATTATAAAACTCGCGTTTAGCTCATGTAATCGCCTTAAGAGACGGGACTTCCATACTAGCCATTGGAATCAACTTACAGGGCATGCCAACACCAACAGATACCACAAAGATGTCAAACAACAGGAGCACAGAGTATATAATCACTACGTTTAAACAGGAGTGCAAACCTAACGAACAAAATAGTGCTCAACAAATAGCTTTTCATCGATATCGATAAAATATGCAGCGTAGAAACTGAGGCTACTACTAAATATTTTTAATTTTTAGGTAAGTATTGAATCCGCATTTATGAGTCCAATATTGATGAGGAGGATATTTGGTGCTAATACAAGATTGGACTTAAATGCGGACCCGCAATAAAATAAAAAACTGTTTTTGCTAGTTTAATTAAAATATTATTACTGAAATGAAATAACATAATCGTAGACGTATGCAACTTTTCAACGGGAACATATTGTGTATACAATCTTCTGTGCCCACAAACTTGACCTACCATGGACCTATAGGTCCATGTGACATACTATTTGCATCTGAAATTTTAAATAAAATAAAATTTAAAATTGCACAACCGTTCCTTGCTTATTTATGTAGGCACGCCATTTAAACATGTAAAACATTGTGGCCCTAGTCTTTCACGCAATATTATATTTCTTACTTTTTTTCAATGAAAAGGTTGTTATCGATATGTGGATATTTACCAGTTGCAGTACAACACTAGCACATATTTTAAATTAGATAATTATATTAATTTTACTTGTTAATAGCCTGCTTTAAAGCAGAGCTTAAAAGTAGGCTGCAAAGTATCATGGGCGGTTACCGGGCTTCATCTAAAGAAAATCTCGCCATAAACATCCTTTTTTCATTATTCATACGACTGGCTCGATTTTCACAAATTTCACTAGTAATAAACCGTCTTTTTTGTGGCATTTTAATAAAAAGTTCACTTCTGATGACCCGTCACTAATTTTGATGTGAAATTACACTTAAAATAATTAAAATCCACAATCAAACAAGCATATTTTGCATTCAAACACACGGCGCGAAATGTAGTTTTGACAACGAACAACATGACTGACATTTGACGGGATATTGCAAGAAAGAGAAACCCCACTGAGGGAGTGTGATAGCAAGTCTACCATTATTTGCCTCGTAAAGTCCATAGATAAAAAAACTGTTCCGTTTCGACAGACATTCTCATCTACAAAGAAATCCTCCTTGAACCATTTATAATCATGTTTATAATTTTAAAAACATTTCTGGTAACCTGGTAACTGATTCAATGACTCGCTTTAAACGTAGTGATTACCTATATACTCTGTGACTCGCTTGTCAATGTCCAATTGCAGCGATTTGCCAAAATCACACCCTATTATTACTTTGAAATATTGACAATGCAGTGCTGTGTCAACTATCAGGATTAATAGACGTCGTGGGCAGAATTGAAGTATTTTACACGAAACATCTTTCATAAATTGTTAGGAAAAAAGCCTAGTAAAACATGGATGAACACGTAGTTGAACCTGTCATCCGAAACATTCCACCTTATAACTGGCTCAAAGAGGCCAGAATATACAACCAAACGTTGAATAGGATTCCCAATGAGTGGATCATGGACGGAGTCGACGCTGTTGTCCTCTATTTCTCTATGCTAAACGTGGACAGACGTAACATAATAAACGAGTTCTACCAGGTTTACGAAAATGCCAGATACATCAACCTTCCCATTGAAGTGATCAACATTCCTATGGATGAAAATGAAGAGGACTTTCATAAGAGTTACGAAGAACAAGCGAATTGGTTCACTCTTAAGCACGACGATCCTTTGATACCCACTATGAAGTACCGGTACGGTATCACCGCTGTACCTCATCTCATGGTAATCAGAACTGACGGAACCATTGTCACCACCCACGGTATTATGGATCTCGATGAGTATGGGATGAATGCTGTTGTAGCTTGGATGTCTACTTCAGCCTCCTCAACCAAACCAAAGAGGTTAAGCAAAGAGTTGTCAATGTATGGTCCAGAATGGAAGTATTTGAATACAGGAGCTGGGAAGACCCAGAAGCCCGGTTATCGGAGGAAGTTCACTGGTACGGCCGGCCAACCTTCGACGTCAGTTGGATTATCTGTGAAATCGAAAAAGAGTAACCCAATTATTGAAGAAAAGTAACTTCTTGTATAGGTCTGTTTCCCTGGTACCTTGTTGGCAGGCAAGTACTGATAATTTTAAGGCAATTCTATTCATTCAATTTTATTAGTTGGTTAGTAATTTTCATTGATATGACGTCTTAGTGTCTATTTTATAATGTAGTATTTGTCTTAGAAGTTTTTTTTATTTCTAACAATAAACTGGCTTTTTGTTTTACTTGCTTACTTTATTTTTCCAACTACCCACCTTCATGCAAAAACTTCATTACCGCGATCGACCCGTCCTATAAACAATGTCAGTGTGGAGCCCCTCTGCAGGATATGCCCCACCTCTATTCTTGCCCATTCTGCACACCCATATCTGCACCTTCCAGGATTTAAACGGAGCCAACGAGAGAGCTGTGCAGCTGGATTATGTTACCGGTCAAACTAGATTTTCAGGACTAACTAGTTTTGCCCAGGCTAAGTTAGACCGACTTGGGGCACCTCAACACAGATAGATCTGGTTAAATGATTAGATTAAAAACCACGAAGGGTATGACGGAGTCAATTCGCTCGCTTCGCTCGCGCATTCGACCTCGTCATAGCGTTTTTTTTTTTGTGATGGGAAATAATCAAATGACTTCTCCCACTCTGGGCGGAGCGTGAAGGAGTGTCAGACTCTTACTGACTAAAACCCATCCATGTTCCTTCCTCGCCCACTATGCCGCGCTATCTCTTTCGAACAGGCCCGCAACCCCGGCTGAACCTCGTCATAGCCTTCGTTGTTATTTTTCACAAACCATTCAGAAGTAGAAGCCCCAGGAAGGCTCCGTCAACCGGGACTCCCTAGAGTGAGCGATTCCAATTTCAGTTTAGCCATGGTTTGGTTTGGCTATGGTTTGGCGGATAACAGATACATTTCACAATTTTACGATAGAATAAAATTGTTAGCAGTATGTTCGGTTGACAACCTTTCGAGAGTTTACACTCTCGTTAGATAGATTACAATCTAACGGGTTTTAGAATTTTAAGGTAACATTACTATTGATTTTCAATCCGTTCCATTTCATCGGCTCTGAAAACAAGACTGAATTAATAACACCAATTTATTTCATAGATTATTCTGCACGATTATTTTTCTTTGGAAATTGTCAATGCCATTAGCTACATTGTAGTAGTAGATTTTTTTTATTGGTTTATGTTTTGCAAACGTGACGCTTTAGAAGATTGTCTCTCAAACAATACTTGTTTTAATTTGATGGCAGCTATAGATTAATGCTAAAATTAAAGGGTAAATTCATGGCCGTTATTTTGAAAATATAACAAAATGGCGGAAGTTATGAAATATATACAGGGTTAATTTTCAATGACCGTCCAAACTTTCAGAGATGGTTTAGAATCGATAATATTTTCGATATAATTAAAAAAAAACCCAAGACAAACATTTTTTTTTTAATAATATTTCACCCCGGCCACCACTAAAAAGTGCACGTGTGGACATTGCAACCACATGTATTGTATATCCATAGGTAGCAGGTAGCACACACATACATTTGGCGGTACATGCACGCATACAAGTGCGTTGATTCCCACTAGGTTTATGATTAAGATTTTTTTAAGGATATTTTCAAATGAACGCTATTATTTTAATTTAGTTTTTTCGGCAATAATATTTAAAATGCACTTTTGGTTTGATATCTAGATCTTAATTTTAAATTTTGGCTGGTCATTGAAAACTAACCCTGTATTGTAGTCTTTGGTTATGCAGGCCAAATAATTCAAAGCCCTTTGTTTAACGATTTGTGATGCAAGTGGGCCCTAAATGTAATAAGGCGTGCATGCCTTATTCGATTTTGATCAGTAAAGATAGCCACATAATGCCCGACAAACGGAAAACGGTATCTAGTATATCTAGACAAGTTCGGCGAAGGCACACTCTAGAGCAAAGTTTTTTCTTCTGCAATAGTGGCGATGTTGACTGCCAGTGTTTTCGTGAGCTATGCCAAACACCACGAACCATTTCAAGTTACTTGTGTATAAAATTCCGAGATCGTTATACTACATTTATTTGTAAGTAGAATCTATCGTCATTTTCTATTGGTACCAGGGCATGGTACCCTGGTACTCGTGTCTAAATAATAACAGCCGCTTGGGTCGATCTTTATGTTAAGCCACGCTAGCCTAGGTTGGTATGTGGATGGATGACCACCCCAACCCACTGAGTTTCCTCCGTGCCTCGGAAAGCACGTTAAGCTGTTGGGCCCGGCTGTCATTTGTAGATGTTTGACAATTGTTACAGGTAGTCAGTCTGACAACAGTCAAGTCTGACAACCACCCAAGTAGCACATGACAGCCGCACAGTGACTTGATAATAGAATTTTGTGTATACTCAAGGCTGTTGTAGTTTTCTACATAAGGGCTGAATAGTTAGCTACGCAGCCCTTGTAATTCTAGTTTGGGCCACAAATTAACCAGCCTTGAGCATTACAGTAGCTGGTTAACGGCAGTATTATTATTGAAACAGCTGTGCAAGGCCTGTACAATGGCTTATACAGCTATACAACAGTCATTGCAGCGTAAGATTCAGCTACTTTAAATCTCTTCAACAGCTTTTAGATGTTTTGAGGCTTGGAAACAACTTTTATTAAAGTTTAAATAACAAAAAACTTTTGTGATTGTGACAGCTAGACGACATTTATTATTCGTTTTAAGTGTTCAGGAGGACATATTTAATTGGTAAGATATTTTAAATATTTTTCACGTTGGTTTTTGAGTGTCCTTGTGTGTAAATTGAGTTGCGAGTACCATTTTACTGTAAATGTGTATAGGTAATTACATCAAATATTTCACGCGCCATCAGAGTAATATCGCTTTAACGAAAATATTTTACAAGATATATTGTGTAGGAATCCCTAATATAATTATCCCTCTAATTATTGCTTTCCAACTTATTGTATTCTATTAGGAAATAAGTGGAAAATATATTGTTTGAATTAAAACATATCAAATATCCTTGAAATCCATAAAAAAAAAATATTTGGATATTTAATAACAAATCGTCTGTAATGCTAAAATGGCGTCCATTTGATATCCAGCACAAACTCTCCATAAATTCTTTTGTAAAGTTATTTACTGTACAGTGGTTTTACCGAGTCTTACGTACCAGCTTCCAGCATTATGCTGGCTGGAGAAAGGATTTCAATTATCTTTGTTACTGTGTACTGGTATAAAGAGAGAGCATACAATAGCTTTTCAGGGATAAATAAATCTCCACAGAAAACCATTTCATTATGTACTTACATAGCGCGCTCGCTGCAAACTAGCACGTGTCCATAACGGATTCATGGGATTCACCGACGGCGACGTAAGTGCGGTGTTTCTGTTCATGTACAAAATCTTTGTTTGTACGTCTGTTGGTCGTCATTTCAGTGATTTCATAGGCAAGCTTATAGTGTCTGACTGACGAACATCGGAATTGAACTTTAACTGTAGGTATCTTTCGGACATGCAAGAGTATTTGGAAAGCCAATCGTACATAATTTACCTACAAATTCTTAGTTCATTTGATTTATTTTTATTTACCCTTTTCGTACTATAAATTATGATTGCTAATTACTTTATTATTGTTTTTAGGAATAATACTGCCGTTTAAAATAATTTAAACCATTGAAAAAGGAAAGGAAAGATTAACAGTTGTTCCAAGTGGTTGGGAGCATAATGGCATTTTGAGATGGCCAGGAAAAAACGTTTCTTTAAAATTGACAAAAAGTGAGAAATCGACGCCGCTTCCAGACTGGACTAAAATGGAGTGCACAGTCAAACGATCGTCTATTCCCACTTACGATAAAGCTGAAGAACTTCTTGAATCAATGTTAAACTATAGTGATACGTCCGATTATCCAGATGATGAGCAAAGAGTTATAATATTTCTTTTTATGGCCCATTCTTTAATGCTATTTTTAAATTTTATATTTTTAATAAATATGCATTCTTTCTTGTCTTCATCTGTACTTGATCCAAATTCGTCCTGTCGGATTCCATTAAATATATAGAACTCTGTTTGTTCTCCAACGACGTTTTCTCTGTTTTTTTTCTCGTTTTACTGCAGCTTAATTCATGAAAATCCTGATTACCTAAGCATCTGCAATATTTTGATCAAAATCTATTTGTGCGGAACCCTCACTATTCGTAAACGATACGGGCTTGTAAATATCAACTGCATCAGCCTTAGCGTATTCTTTTGACAGTTTTCTTTTTACTCCACCAGTTCGTTTTCTTTTATTCCATGGTTTTAAGTTGTTCATTTTTTATTTAAAGTGTACTAAAACATACGTGGTAACTCTTGAGCTTTAATTAGGTCGTGTCGACGTTATGCAAAAACAAATCAAATCTGACGTAATTTAAACACCATTAATCTAAATTTATTCTTAAATAACGCCGTAAGCTGTAAAATAGTAGTCAACTACACTTTATGCATTGGCATTAGGATGGAGTACGCCTACTCCAATTTACAACTAACGGTGTTTAATGATTCTCTTAAAAATGTAACGGCATTTGTAGAGATTCATATATTCACTTTTAAACAGCCATTAACAAGCTCGTTGAAGTAGAATTAAAATAGAATTAGTGTAGACCAATTAAAAGCCAGTGGCATATTTTGATACCATAATGCAGCCCGCAAAATTACAAGAGAGGCGAATTTGTCATATTAACCAGTCGTTAACAAGCTTGGACTTCTAAACCAGCTAGTAGTATCACATGCAGCCAAAAGCTGGACTAGATCATTTTAAAATTCTACTTAAATGCTTTTGGTATACTTTTGCGTCATTATAAAGTCATTAGTCAGCTATGTTGTTTAATAGTGTATAATCTTTCCATAATACAGTCTAAAGACTCGTCCTATCCTTTAGTACCTATATCTGCATAAAAGCTGTAGACTGTAATGTGGCTAGTTTACGACCTAATTCATCGCTAATGTGCTACTTGGGCAGTCCTACCAAGGCGTATTACCCTGTAATAACTGGGTTGTGGAGATCAGATAGGCAGTTGCTCCATGTAAAATACTGGTACTCAGCTGTGTCCGGTTAGACTGGAAGCCGACCCCAATATAATTGGGAAAAGGCTAGGCATAATTATGATGATGGTACCAGGGCCTGGGATTATAAGTGCAACAAGTAACATTTAAAAAAGTGGTTCGATCGAATCGCTTTACTGTCAAAGCAAGTGACAGCTAAACGCAAAACCCGACCAGAGATTTGCATAAATAATGGTGTTACTTTTTAGGATTATGACAACAACCTGTTCTGCCTATCGACAGGTTATGTTACTTCATCGAAAGTCATCTATATTATTTATTGTAAGTGGACGTCATATTCTATTTTATTAGATAAGCTCTCGGACCAAAAGGGAACGTGTGAACCAGTAGCGAAGGGTAATTGTTTGTAACAGGTAAGCCGGTCCGGTGGATTTTTTTAAGAATGTTTGAAAAAACCCTATATAGAACTACTAGCTGACCCACGCAACTTCTTCTGCGTCACATAAGAAAGAAAAACGAAAGGAAAACCGTTTGCAACATTTTTCATTCCTGCTCCGCTCCTAATGATTGTAGCGTGACGTTATATAGCCTAAAGCCTTCCTGGATAAATGGACTATCCAACACAAAAAAAAAAAAATCAATTCGAGCCGGTAGTTCCTGAGATTAGCGCGTTCAACCAAAGAAACAAACTCTTCTGCTTTATAATATTAGTATAGAAGTATAGATTTGTAAGTAAGTTTTAGTCATGTTTGGGCAATCACGTCCTAACTGAATTACCTACATTGTTTTACTTGTGGCAATAGTAGACTCCAGTACAGTGGTTGTTGTTGGAAGCCGGTTTCGAGTTGTATGAATCCCTCGCTACTGGTGTGAACATGAATAGATTAGTTGGAAAACCATTTGTGTGAGAAAACTTAGGCTATTTACATAAGGCCCGGCCATTTGTAGGTTATGCATTGGTACCAAATCTAGGGACAATTAAATGGCGGTTCAGCTCTGATTTAGGGAAATGATTTGATTCATGTTAGCCGGTAGATCTACTATTGTATTGTAACACTAGCGGACGTCACGCGGTTTCACCCGCGTAATTCCCGTTCCCGTGGGAGTACGGGGATAAAATATATCCTATGTTACTCGTGGATAATGTAGCTTTCGAATGGTGAAAGAATTTTTAAAAACGGTGCAGTAGTTTTTAAGCCTATTCATTACAACCAAACAAACAAACAAACAAAGTTTTCCTCTTTATAATATTAGTGTAGATGTACGGTCGAACAAGCTATTTGGTTTACAGTTTAACCCACAAATTACATTGTAAAGTGTAAACTAAATAGCTTGTTTACCATTTACAATTGTTGTACAATTTTACCATTTTGTTATCATTATTTTTTATTTATGTGTTGTCCTGTCGGGCTAATAAATGCTTTTTCTTTCTTTCTTTCTTTTCTTTCTTGTTCGATCGTACCAACTTACCAGTTGAGGGCAGTAGGTACCTACTAAATAACTTAGTTTGATTAAGTTTAGTAGAATAAGAGTAAGTACTTACATTGTTTGGTGCCTTCATTTTGGAAAAACCTTCAACATTATTTAATTTGGATGGGAAGGCAGTAAGCAGGTTCAAGTACCAAAATTGGTCAATAATGACAATTGCTAAAAAAATCTTTGTACCTATTGTTGCCCCTATAATAATCTAAGTATTTATCTTATTGCCTCAAAAAAGTCCGTTATTAATTTTATAAAGATACACAGTTTAGCACAAAAGAGATTGCAATGAAGGCATGAATACCAACGGAACTACCACAATGATACTTAGTAAAAAACAAAATGTAGGTTAATTTTAATCAAAGCTTAGATCGAAACAGATCGAATTTTAAACTGCATTTTAGAACCCGCGTGCAACCAACAGACAAACGCTAACTTTTTAACACACAATAGGCGAGCTTGCACCTAACATTCAGCCTGAATCGATTAAGTAATAAACCTGTATTTAAATCTAGATAGACGTAAAATTGCACCATTGTGTTTAATGAAGCCTAGTTTTTATTTAGGTTAATATTATTACTTGCTATACAAGTGTAGTCTTGGGCCATCACTCATAGGAGTCATAGGTACCTATCACAATTGATAATAATCAGGCGGGTTATGCGATGCAGCTGTTGTATTTGAATTTAGAAACAAGAAATCGTAATTAGCATTTAAATAAACCTTCATTAGCATTTGAGTAAACAGATAAGTACGTAATTAATAACTCTTCCTTGTACAGTTAGTAACTAAGTGCAAGTGGTGATGATTACAATCTTACTTTAGATAGTAGCGCCATCTATTATCGAGTAGCGGTACTTAAAATGAGTTTATTTTGATTGTTACCAACTTGAGATTGAATACTAATCTGTACAGCCTAAAATAAATCGAAATAAAGTCTTATGAAGACGGGGTTTCTTAAATTTACCAGACTAGCAAACAAACCATGAAACATACACCACTAGCACGTATTACACTGGCGGACATACAAACCAAACCAGTGTCAAGTTCCGCCATATTGGATTGGGAATGTGCAAAAGCATAAACAACAAACGCTTGCCGTGACAGAGAATACATTAAAATAAATGGGGAGGAATAAAACACGTAGACAATACGCTAGTTGCTTTACAAGGAACAATTTTGCCAGACTCGAATAATATAGGAATGTTCGCTTGGTTTTTATTTGCGACATTTCTTTTCTGTGTGGTAGGCCCGATATAATGGACTGCGGGACTGTTCGCAAGAGATACCGTAGCCCTGGAACTTAAAGGGCGAAGAAGGAATATGGATGGGTTTTGTCAATAAAATCTGACACTCCCTCTCGCTCCGCCCAGAGCGGGAGGAGTCATTTGATGATTTCCCATCCAAAAAAAAAAGGGTTCGATATAATATTTATAGAAAAACATTAGTGTGCCTGAGAAGATAACTGAATGTGTACCTACCCTTTTACTAGAATAGACAACTTTATTAATTAAGATCTTTTCCATTCTTCTTTTAAGCGTCCCGATGGCAAACTTTTATTAAATAAATTTGGCCCAAAAGTGGAGGTCAGATAGGCAGTCGCTCCACCATGTAAAATACTAGTATTCAGCTGAATCCGGTTAGACTGGAAGCCGACCCCAACATAGTCGGGAAAAGGGTAGGCAGATGATGATTTGACCCAAAATTCAGCTATGTGAACTACGGTCGCTAATTTAGCCATGAGATCTTCAAGGGATGCATCCCTTGACACCTGCGCTCTTGAAGGTGCAGCACAAGATGGAAGATGGGCCAATATCTGTGGAGATACGCCGCATACATATTTGAGATCTGAACCGTCCATGATCCCCCATCTGGCCCCTTATTCACAACCATTCGACTCGCTTCCGATTCGGAAAGTCGTATGTCTATCTCGGTCGTTTTCGTAATGCCAGAAGAAGACAGATATACGAGTTGTCGAATCGGAAACGAGTCGAACGTTTGTGAATACGGGGTCTGAAGAGATTGTCTGAAAGGACAATCCTTTCCGACTTGGGTTCGGGGTCTGTTCAGAGATTTCCAAGTCGTCTACGGCAAAATATACCGTGGTGGAAAGCGTTCAGACGATTTTGTCCAAGCTAATAATGGTTAATGGATCATAAATATGTTTTTGTTTATGGAATAAAATGCACATCTTGTATTTTTTGTATGAAAACTATAAAAAACTCAGAATTATTGCTCTGGTTTTTAAAACTCTGCAGTTAATACTTTACTTACCCGGTATTCATATAATTTCAGGAGCTCTTCGTGCCTATCAACACTAAAGGAGAACTATACGAGGTATGCCCGGAGGAGCTGTCGCCAGCGGAGTGGGAGCCCGCGGGAGAAGGGCGAGGCGTGGCTCCCGACGTGGCTGCGCGGGCGCACCGCCTACCGCACTTGCTAAGCATATGGCGGCTGCCTTGCAGGGTGCGCCTGTTGGCAGGGACGGTGCCGATCGAGATGGCACATGATGTTGGAGGTGAGTTTCAATCGTTTTACATTAAGATTAAAGGTTAGAAGCCAAAAAGTTCAGCTTAACTGACTAAAATTGCAATGCATTGGCATCAAACATAACTTATAGCTTGATTTATAGTTTATTTCAATATCACCGTCAAATAAACATTTGAGGTACCAAATCCAATATTTATAGAAACATATGTTTAAATTTCAGATGACCTTCTACTGCGAGCGGCATCAACAGAACCAGTTCTCGTAATGTGCACCCTCCCGGAGTACGGATCGATGCCCTCGAGCCCGAGCAAGCAAGTGGACCCTCGCTACCACGCCAAGGAAACTCTTCAGCTTCTCCCCCTCAACAGCTCCATCAAAGTGAGACGCACTCAGCTCGGCTTCGAGAACGAAAAACGCATGTTCCTCTCCGCACGTCTTCAGAAAGCTCTAACTTTCTGTCAACTCAATGTTGACAACTGGATCAGGCAGATTTCCTACGCCAACTCAACAGTAGTCGGGAAAGCGAAAACAGCCGAAGACCTCATCAAAGAAGACCACGAGCCAGTAAAGTTTGAAAAAGAACGAAAATTCACTTTACAAGGTCTCAAGATTGACACATCTAGGTTATTCGGTAAAAGCGAAAAGGTATTAAAAGATATTCCGGACGAGACTGAAGGATCTATCATATTTTTAAGTAAAAACGAACTCGAGCATATGAATTACGACGTTTACAGCGACGACGAGGGAAAAGAAGATAAACCAGATGAGAAAATGGAACAGGAACAATTTTCTAGTGATAAAATGCAAGTATTTAGAGAAGATTCGGGACAAAAAAAGAACAAATGGTTTAAGAATTTAAAACTCTTAAAGAGCACGGAAAAACTCACTGATGAAAAGATAACAGCTATAGAGAATAGCGAGAAATCCAGGGATGTCAAAGATCCTTTCGATCCTCTGGGTGAGAAGCATAGTTCCATAGAACGGTACCAAGATATGGCTAAACTAATTGAAGATAGATTTGGCTGCACGAGAAAGAATGATGGAACGGCTGAAAAGAGTCATTCTTACAAAAGTCTAACAACATCTTCATCTGACATGGGTACAAGCCAGTGCAGTTCGAATCACAAAAAGCCAGTGCTTACGAAATCAGTCTCCGTGCAAACAGGAATGCCCGATAATTCCTACACGGAAGACGACAGCGGTAACAACATGAAACATGGTCGCAAAAACCTTAGTGTCGACCAAATCAATTACTGCGGCTCTATGGAGAGTGATGCCAGCTCTGGAAGAAAACTTAAGAGTCTGGACGAAAATATGCTCAAAAAATCATCAGCCACTAAATCATCTACGAATCTTGAGAGGAGACAAAGGATACAACCAGATTTGATACCAGAAAAAGCCATGGTTAAGTCCGAATCTTACAATCAAATACAAAGCTGCGAAGAAATCAATATGTTTGGCGTCGGATCCCTGTATAATGACAGCGATTTCGAAATTAACTACAAACAACACTCTTACATAACAGAAAAACTATGCTCTGAGTTTCATGTTAAAACTAAAAGAGTACTAAGCAAATCTACGTCCAATCTCCTTCACCCTAAAAAGGCTACTGATAAGAAAGAAGGCAGCAACAGTAACAGCATGCCAACTAAAACCGAACGGTCGGCGGACAGTGAGAAAATCGTAAACTTTAGAAAGAAAATCGATAAACCACGAGCCCCGACACCGAAGTCCGAAATCGAAGACGACATCACAGCGATTGACATTTCTGAAGAGGAACCACAAATGCAAGTGAAGATCCGCAGATCTATTTCATCTATACAAAAAAGGAAGCTGCCGGTCATAGAGGATTTACCATACGGACAAGTGGCCGATGCCGTTCACGTGGAAGAAGAAAAGGTTGAATCTGATGCAAGTTCTGATAATATTTATGCTGAGATTTGTACCCCCAACGGTCACAAAACTAGCGACGAAGAAAATTACGACAACAATATCGATGTACTTGCAACAGACCCAGTCATCTGTAACGTCAAGAAAGAAGTTATCATCAGAAATGATGAGCGAGCGAGACAAATGATAGAAAACCAAGAAAATCCATTCAGACACATAGAGGTTGTCGTTATTGAAAAGACTACAGATTTCGATTTGGACAATTCCAGTGTTACTTCGAGCGATATTGATGAAATCGGAAGTAAGAACGATGTCTCAATAATCGATTCGTGGGAACGTGATAAAGATAAATCAGAGAATAAAATCCATGCAATCAGATTAGAAATAACAAGCAACAATGACGAATATCCAAATGAGGATCATAATAATATAGAAAAAACTGAAATCTGTTTAAGTAAAGATAATTCGTTAAGTTTTAGCAACAGCATACATTTGAATGGTACATATCCCAACGAAGCCATCTATGATACATTAAAATAGTTTAAGTTTTAGTATAGTTACACCGGCGGCCACAAATAGTGTCTTGTAGTCATATTTTTGATGTAAGTACCAATAAAAATATAGCTTACAGTTCCCGCTTAGAAAAGTCACCTTGGATGTGATGCCGATTTTTTTTTAGTTTAGCTGTTTTCCGTGTATAAATGCTTTATATTATCCGTACCTACTTAAGAGTACTATTACACTTTTTACGCAAATTCATGATTTTTCACGCTGTAATTTTCAGCATCAGTAAGATATTTTAATTATTTGCTTATGAATAACGATAGTGCCATTCTCTTTCTTGAATGTTTGTAGGTATTACACATTTTCATATATCTTTTCGTATAATTTATTTACTATAAATATTTTACTAACTTAATTTGCAAGAAAAACCGTCGGCGACAGTTACATTCAATTCTTTTAAAAGCTAAAAATACTAAACGATATGTTCAATGTTTTACCTACTTGAATCTTGGAGTTCTAGAATTTCGAAAAAATAACGTAAAGAAAGCCTAATTTAAGCCATAAATGTCTTGATTCAGCAGCTATTATATTCCAAATAAACTCAATTTTATCAAATAAATAAATTTGATATTAAACATCGATCTGCAATTAATGCGTTTAATTAGTTTTCGTTTGTCAATAATAAGACAACGTTACAATAAATAAAATTAAAGTACTCTAAATTCTGCGTCAAATCAGCTCGCTCCTCAGTTTAAGTCATTCTGGTCACGCGACACAACATTTTCGTCTATAACAATCCACTCGTGTACGCCGATCGAAATAATTTGATCCAGGACGAATAAATCAAAAATTTGCAAAAAAAAAATGTAATAGAACTCTTAAGTCATTATAGTAAAACAATATTAAGTATGTGATTTTAACCAGTGAAGAAGTGGCATATGATAGATGTAATAACTTTAGCTTCAAATCACCATAAATTTAGTTCATTGAATCTCAACATTTTTGAATACACTGAATAAGTTCTGATCAAATACCATTTGCAAAAAAAGGAAGTATGTACCAGAATATTGTGCCAGAAATCAAAAACTAGATTGGCGGTCTAATCTATCATTTTATGAATTTCTATGGTAGTAGTAACTGAAGTAGGTTTTTTGACTTAATTTGCTACGTATCCAAGAGATTGTATCGTTTATGTCTAAATTCTGAAATATCAAAATACGATGTAAAAATTATTACTGTACAAGATTTTGGGGTGATAAAAAATGTAAAGATTAGTTCATAATTCATTTTATAGTGTATACTTATTTTGACACGAAGTATATACCACATAATGTATTAATGCACTATTTTGTTATGTGATTCTTATTATATAGCACCGTACTTATTTGTCACTGTATTTAATGGTTCAAGGCAAGATACTTATTTATAGCTCATTCAGCGATATATTTTTTTATTACAAAATGATTTAAAAAAAAAAACAAAATCAGGCCGCGATTGCAGCTCGATCGGTTCGATAAAAAAATAAAATTTCAAATTGAAGATTACAGTTGTGTTCATTATGTAGTCTCAATTCCTATTTTACGCTGCCCCTCAGCGTAAAATTGGAATTTCCAAACAGAGATTATCGATAACTGATAATATTATCAGTCGTTTATCTTTTACGTGTTTGTATAGAAATGTACGCGTGAATTTGATCATGCTTTTAACTTCGATAGTTCCGCTACTAGCCACTTACAAGAATTAGGCGCTACTGTGCGTAGTCTTGTCGACAGTGAAGGCGCGAAAACTGAACACGTTTTAATAAATTTTGTAGTAATGAAATTGTATCGCTGCAACTAAAATCACATTAAATAGACTGTTTTCACACTAAGATATTCATCACAATTGGTGCTATAAGGTGCTCAATTTTTAGTCTAGATTGATTTACGATTCTACCACTACCAAATATACAAAAAATAGTAAAATAATTTTTAATACCAACTGGTAAAAATACGTCTGTATAAAAATTGTACAATAAGAAGGAATCGCATCCAACGGATTCCCGCAACCTTCACCAGGTCATCGGTCCACCTAGTCTGTTGGATGCGAGTCGCACGGAACCGGTCAATGTGGCGACACTTGGGGGAGGCCTATGTCCAGCAGTGGACGTCTTTCCGTTGAAATGAAGAAGGAACCGAGGAAGTTTAGAATTGGTTGATTACGGAACCATGAGAAACGATTAAAAGTATCGGATCTCGTAGGTACCTACTTATATCAAAACGTATTCAGCTGCATCCGGTTAGACTGGAAGCCGACTCCAACATAGTTGGGAAAAGGCTAGGCAGACGATGATGGTATCGTACTGACATCAAATCGGATGTAGTTAGAATATCCATCCACTAGGTGTGATAATTCAGTGGTCTTACATTTGTTGCACTAGTTCCGCTAATCGCTGCTAAAAACAAAAGGCGCTTGTGTGCCAAAATAAAAATCATTTTGGTAGTGGTGAAATTATGGTATGTACCACATACGACATGACATAATTGTAAAAAGCGTTTGTATTATATAGTTTTAACATTGTATTATAATTATCGAAAGTGCTCTCGAAGAAAAATGTAAAATTGAAATGTTTTGCGAAATTATACAAATTATTGAAATAAATCTGCCGTTTTCTTTATATTTAGGATTATCAGGCTCCTTAGAGTTACAATAATACTTATATTTGATCAGGTTGTAAAGTAGAAATCATTCAAGTAACTAACAGAAAATATTTATTTGTCGATAAGCCACTAGGAGCCACATGTGTTATGTAGGTACATACCTACTTAGACAATGTGACGTGTCTCAAAGGTTAACTTGAGATACCTATCGTTCAGTTTGGTAATCGACTGACCTTGTTTTGTTTTAATCATGGTACAATATAATCAACTTGTCTAGTTTATGGTTTCTCATAAAATGGGTAAGGTAATCAAATATTTGAGTTTTTAGTACCTACGTACAGATTGTCTGTGGATGATGATGACCTTTAATTTTGACCTTGATCGTGACACGTGGTAAAATCTCGGTTTCTAAGTAGGTACGTAGGTAATATATCGATTAATGTTCCTATGTAATATTAGATAACGAAGTAAGACTGTAAATTCTATCAGGACCTCTGATCAAGTATTGATCTGAAATTATGACTATTATGTGTACCTATGACCAATGATTGAATGTACCTACCTACCTACTAGAAATATTTGCACAACTGATAAGTCGAATATAGCGAGACTAAAATTATTTTACCATGTACCTATTGTACAAATAAATTTCATTTCATTTCACTTAGGTAGTTTTTTTACACAAGTTTGCTGCGGCTTACATTGCCTGGTTCATTAGCGGCGCAACGTGGCCAGCCCACTCCCACTTTAGCTTGCAGCTGCAACCTAAGTTATGGAATGCAAGGTGGTGTTTCTAACCCAATCTTGTGACGATCTGATCTTGTTTGCGGGGCGAACGTGGCCGGGATATTTGCCCAGCAGTGGACAAGACGGGCTCCAACTATCATTCTTTGAAAATTGTATGAATTGACTTAGTACTGGCAAAATATAGCAGCGTGCAACAATTAATTTATTTGAGAGTACTTGGACTGTAGGTTAGGCACTATTATTGGGTAAGTATAGAAGGTATACAAAATGAAAAATGAAGTTTTATAATATGACAAATATACTGTATTTAATCAAATAAATTACATTTAAAATTAAAAATAGTACCGACAAATAATTTCGTTAGCGTGGCGCGGATATAAAACAATTTTTTATATTTTTACAATTAAAAATTGAACTAAAATCAAATAATAATTATAAATAACGACTGTGACGGGGAAAGTCGCTCTTGTGCGTTATTACACATATTGGTCTCAAATAAAAATTAAAGGAATGAATTTCAAAAACATTTTTCTAAATGCTCTCGATTTTTTTATCTTTTCACCTTAACATTAAATTCATTTTTACAATATACAAGAATATAGTACGTACAATTATGTTTTTTTTTCTTGAGATTATATTGTTTTTAAAACCTGCGCTTAAGAATAATTAAACATAAAGTGATGCAACTTTGAAAGCTACATAGAGAGTTGCGCAGTCATTGTCCACAATAGGGGGTTTGGACAAAACCTCCTAGTATGTACAATATTTATAAAATTTATTGTAATTTACTACAGGATTCGTGGCTTGAAAGGTTTCATATACACATGGAAAATGTCTATGGTCTTGCATAAAGATTGGATGAAACGTAAATCCATTTTGATTTTCTCTAATAATATTTGCTAAATATTTTAAGACTATGTTGAGCCTAAATAGATACAACCGATTAAATAGCTTTATAGATACTAGGCTATCAGAAATGCATAGAACATTCAACTTGGCTCCAATTTAAGCTAGTTGCTGTCATCCGTTCAGAAAAGTACTAGGCTCCCAGAGGTCGTAAGAAGTTGAAAAGCCTGTTAGAAACGGTTCAAGCCACAATGGTAAGGTATCAGTCAGGGTGGGAATCACAAGAAGGACCTAGGCGAGTCGTATGGATTGGATTATTTGGAACACCGCTGATCCGCACACTACGAATATGAAGAGGGCCAGCAACCAGGGCGCCACGGGGTACTGGTCGTCCTTTTCCTGGAAAGAGGTGAAACATATGAATAAACAAAGAAAATAAATTGTATTTCACAAGAATTGTGTGAATAATGGTTTTATTGAGGGTGACTATACTCTCTTATTTCGGTTTCTAGAAGACTATTAATGCTCTGATCAGGTAATATGTTTTTATTTCTCATGTAGAGTGTCATGATGTTTCTATAAGAGTATGAGAAGACCTAGGAAATGAGGCATGTACTGTGAGGAAAGCTGATATGACTAGAAAGGGGAGACTCAAGAGGCGAAGTCCCGTCACTTGTTAATTTTTACGTTCAAAAATAGATGATGAGCCATGGAGCGTGCCATGCTCGGCATACAGTTAATAGATCGGGTTCCTAACGTCGAAATCCGAAAACGCACAAAAGTTTTCTATATTGGAAATCGCGGTACGGAACTCAAATGGAGTTGGGCAAGACACCTAGCAAGGCGCAGTGATAACAGGTGGAGCAAGGCTGTCACCGAATGGCGTCCTAGAAATGGAAAAAGGAACGTGGGGCATCGAGGAAAAGAGGGCCTATACCCAACAGTGGGTGAGTTTGGGCTGTGGACAATGATCATGATGATTTGAATAAAGACTCTAAAGTCTTTATTCAAATCATCATGATCATTTTAATCTTTTGTAGCTAAAAAAAACGATCAAGAGCGTATCGGGCCACGCTCAGTGTAGGGTTCTGTAGTTTCCCGTCCGTCACAATAAGTGTTCAATCCAATCCGATTTTAACAATTCTTTTTATGTTTGAAAAAAGATACGTTCAGGATAATGAAACATGTAAACGAAGTTAAAAAAAAAATGCTTGCATATACGATTATACTACAAACTTAGTCCAGAAATTATTTTATACAACTTTTTGTCTTTTTTGTACAAAAACTGTTGTTTCTATCCAAGTTCAAAATGATTTTCCTAGATAGTTCAAAGTTCTACTTTTCAGATTTTTTTTTTATATTTTCTAAACTTATGGTTCAAAAGTTAGAGGGGGGACACATTGTTATTTACTTTTGGAGCGATTATTTCAGAAATTATTGACATTTTCAAAAAATGATTTCAGTAAACCCCTATTCATTTTTAAATACCTTTGCAACAATATATCATACGTTACGGTTGAAATAAAAAAAACCACTTCCCACTTTACATATATAGGGGGGCCTACCCTAATAAACCATTATTTTCCAATTTTTATTTTACCACTTTGTCGGCGTGATTGATACACATATTGGTACCAAATTTCAGCTTTCTAGTGCTAATGATCAGAGATTAAGCAAGAACGGATAGACGGACGGACAGACAGACAGACATGCCGAGGCTATAAGGGTTCCTAGTTGACTACGGAACCCTAAAAACCGTAGCTTCGCAAAAATCGCCATAACACAGAGGTGGCCCAAGTAGGTATTTATATTTCTACAACAAATTCACCATGAAAACGATTATTCAGTTGTGATTTTAATAATCAACATATACTTCAAGTGTTACTAATTCATTTCATGCATTTCGTTTGGAATGTTGTCATTAAAGTTATGCGCAATTTATTCATACTAAAGGCTGAAAGTAAAATAACGAAAATGATTGCATTCAAAATATTTCTTTCTGTTCTAGATTAGCAAAAATGTACAATAAATTGTTATTTACCTGAACTCTACACGATTTGTATATTTTGTATTACTTATGACAGAATTTGGTTAGTTTGACCCTACAATAATCTAATCCTTATTAGACTTTTTGACATAAAAATTTAACTTAGAACTTCACCTTTTTTACCAAAAGGTCAAAATCAATTCAAAACACATATACCTACAACTATTAAATACTTAATAGCAGTAATTACTGTGTAACACAAAAGTGATTCTAAGTTAGCTTCAACATCAATTATTATTATTATTTTTTTTTTTTTTGATTGAAATTGAAATTGAAATTGTTTATTTGAAATAATTGAAATACAAAAATATTTACAATATGGCCTTAAAAACTAAAGGTATACAATAATTGGATTCTACCTGAACTAGGAATAAACCTGTATCTCAGGTATCTCACTCAAGCGCTTATACATAAATATTATCTAAAATTCCTTAAACAAACAACTAGTAAATAACTTATCTATAAAATTATGCTATATTCAAAGTAAGAAAAACAGTTTTGTTTATGTAACTTCTTTGCAACATTCTATAATTTTTGCAATGAAGCATAACACAAAAACAAGGTCACGTTTACTTTATGTTTATAGAGAAAAATGCTATGTCACCTAAAAGTAAAATATACCAGTGATTGTATTATAATTTATAAACACTAAAGACTACAATTTTATTATTCTAAGTGCGACAATAGTAGGTACATAAAGGTCAATATTCTTATGAGTAAATTATAACACAAAGTACTAAACAAAACTTATTGAAAAAGATAGGCGTTGTCACGCGTCATTATAATTGATGGAATTGACATATCTTGCCTCAGCTATTTTCTTAGCGGGGCACTCTAGATCGCCTGTTTTGTGTTTGCTCGGTTTTTTAAAACGCAAGCATGTTGCACACTGTGGCAGTTCAGCACTTTTATTGCACACATTGGATTGATGACCCGTTTCTCCACAATGTCCACACGTGTAGGTAGTTTCCCGACAGGTCTTTGCTTTTACTTAGTTTGTAGCACTCCTCATAGTTTGAACTTTCACTTTTAAAAGATTATTCAAGCATGAACTGTTCATTAGATAATCATTGCAAGATGTTAAAATGTCATAACTTATCTGTGAAATGGTATAACCAACTTTGTATATTTTGTATTTTGTTAGTATATTATATAACGTCATGCATCAGCATGACCTACAATATACAAAAAAAGTATTCAGTATTCTCAATAGATTACTGCATTTTCTTCATAATAATTATATTAGGTCATGCCCGTGGAAAGTGTTACCTAGTGGTACAGTCACATTTAGCCAGCTATGTTTAAATCCCATGTAACAGGGTCGAGCTATTTACTTCAATATCACACATTTATATTCAAAAACGATTTTTAAAAATTAATGTTAGGATCAGAGTAAAAACGACACACAAAGAAAGTTTCAAACACACACAAAATTGTATTTAAAATAAAACAATCTGATAAGTAAGAACTGGAAGTAATTAAATTAGTACTGAGGGCATAGACAAGCAGAAATCACATTCAAAGTGTTTAGTATTTGTACAATGATTTTCAACAGGACTCGAATTTAGTTTGAGGAAGCATATAAGTCAATTCCATTTATTTCTGGCATGTATATGATTATTTTCGATGATAGGCAAATTATTGTGGTAGCTGCAGAAGATTATAAAAATATTCTTGCATTGTATAGATTCCATCTCTTAGTATTGTATAATTGCATAGCATGTGTAAGAGTACCATGTAAAGCTACAATTTGCATTGAGTTGAATGTGCCTTGGTGGCTGAGAGAATGTCATGCTCACTCAAATGTCTCACTGATGGTGGCGGGTGGGTCGGGTCATTTAGTGCCCTTTAATATGGTTGAATTGAATGGCATTGATCCATGCGTCATGTTCGTGAACGGGCGCTGTCAGTCTGGATTGGTCATTGCTTAGCTGACACGGTTCATATTAATTAAGTACTTTATTTTTAAATTGTAATTTTTTTTACTCTGGACGCTCTTAATGTGCACGTCTTTCTACAGCGTTCTCACATATATGTATAATCTCAACCTGAATGATGTACTTAACAAAGATTTTGTAAAAAAAAAAATATTGTAAAGAGCGTCCATGAAGTTTCTTGCCCATTCTTCTCCATAGAGATCTACGCTAGGGAATAGGCAACTACAGTACTTTCTCAAGTTATTATGCTTTGTGTCTGTGACTGTAGTTTCCCTTTATTTTCTCGTTTTATTGACATTCAAAAGTGCGGTAATGGTCTAATTGTAATAAATGATTTGAGTTTAGATAGTCGCTCTGTTCGGACCCTCTACAATGGTCATATAGTACAGTCATTTAAACCTTTAAGACCAGCAACTAGAAAGCAATCTTATTGGAGTTTAAAGATCTTTGCGTTTTGACAGACTTGTCAGGGGCAGGGCAGAAATACAACTTTATTGCATTAACAATAAAGATCACAATTATTTTGCTAGAGATGCCAAATTACACGTAATAACATGGCAAGTTGAATAATAGCTTAGAAAAAATCACTAAAAAGATTTTGGCAGTGCCATATATTTTGGCTTTCCCACCTATGTTAATGCTTATAGTATCTCACTTTGTCTACACCCTCGACGTCAAGGCTAAGACAAGCAAGTTAGTAACTTAATAATTTGTTAAAGAAAAATAAAGAAAACTCTAATTGGTGGTACTTACTACCTTGGTCGACTTGGGCACATTGCCTCTCATGGTAATGTTTTTGCTGGCAATCTCGTTGGCGATACGCATCCTTTGTTTGGGGGCCATTTTTTATGATTTGCAGTTATATTTGTCCTGGAAATATGAGAAGGTTCTTTGTTAGGACGATCATCAATATTGAGATTCAGCTGCATCCGGTTATACTGGAAGCCAACCCCATCATAGTTCGGAAAAGGTTAGGCAGATGCTGTTGAGAGAGATTGTTGTGAGAATTTATGTGGTACTACTCGTAGTCTGGTACTAGTCTGTACCGAAGAAAAGTAACTTGTCTTTACAGGCAGATTTTGGTAGTCAACCAATAAGGTACATAAGGGTAATGGTAATTATGATTATCACTTTTAAGGAATGAATCCCTGACTGATGTACATCTATGATCTATAATGAAAAATCAGTTTTCTGAGACGAAAAATGAATGGTGTGAATGACTGTGTTTGAAATAAACAAAGTTTCACGTTTAGCAGTAAGTTGGAAGAGTATTTTCTTATTGGTTAACGGAAACATGTTTTTCTATATTTTAAAAACAATGGGTATTATTTTTGATAAGACATCATAGTGAGTTAATGGTTGATTCATCATCTATGTTCAATATTTATTCAAGGAAAATGATGATGTTGGTAATGTAGTAAACATTAAGCATATGGTTGACCAAAACCAATGTTTCAAATTAATCAATGTTTTAAACAAAACTTGGCGAATTTACTCTTCCAATTGAGAACTAAACTATGAAACCAAATAATTTAGGTACCCACTTTTCACTTAATATTGGAAATCGGTTTGGGAAATACAGAAAAGCGTGTTTCACAAGTTGTTCACTTCAAAAATATGTCAACAGACATAACTGTTGTATCACTTTTATGTGGCACAGCAAGTTTCACTTATAACTGAACTACATGTAAAAACACACATCAAAAGGAAAACGCGTGTGTTTCGTTAATTTAAGAACTTTCCACGTTGGATACGTGTCGATTTTGTAAGATTCCCATTATCTATCAATAACAATGCTGGTGATTAAGCTTAATGATAAATACTCAATTAAAACTGCAAAGCGAAGGTAAGGGAAGGTTAATCTACACTAATCTATAAAGTTTCACCTTTTATTCAAGTCGTAATTAAACTAAATCTTCTCGAAAGCGGTGGAAATACAGGAAAACACACAATTTTGTATTGGCACAGCTGGATGCCAAATAGTCGTCACAGATACTACCTTCTGAGACAAAATAATACCACGATATGCGTGATTTACATAGTTACGAGCTCCTGTCGTGGTTTTGACACGAATTTCACACTAAATCAGCCGTTGTTATCGAGAAAAATGTTATTACATACTCTTTTAGCTATACTGTAAACAGGCCGATGAAACTTACAAGTTAAACTGAAGTTTTTATATGAAAAATGGCACACAAACTATGAACAACAATCACACAGGTATATAAGACAAGAATAATAGTGAAAATAAAATTCTACTCACAATTAATTCCTAAAATTAAGGGCCGCTAAAGCCAAACGCACAAGTTAGCTTGACACGTATGTAAAAAGTGAAATGACAGTAATGTCAAACGCGTCATTTGAAAGCAAGTTGGATAGCGCTGAATTGCGCATGAACCAGACACGCGTCAGTTAGTGTTACAATAATTAAAAAATAGTAATAATATAAACATCAAGTTAGTAAAATAAAAAAAGACTTAAATTATAAATCCAAGTTGAATTTTCCATTTAGTGCTGCAGTTAAATAATGACGTTTTATAAATAATGCAAATAAATAAATTCAGTTACCTTTAATTTCACTTTATAGCGACATCTAGCGATGAGTAGAATTACCATATAGATTAGAACTTCAAAACAAATTGTTCATACATGATCTACTAGATGGCGTTGTTAGTTTTGTATGTTTGGTAATAGATGTCGTTAGCGTAGTTTTAGTTAGTGTCGTAGATAGTAGAGGGCGTGCCATCGAGCATAATAATTGGGCGAGCATAGTTTTTCGTAGCCTAGTCGTAGCACAGTTCGTAGCAAAATTATTTTTTGTTGATTGCGCGATTTTAAGTTGTGAATATTTTCTCAATAAAATAAGTGCATCCTTTCTGTCTTTGAATAATTGTAGGTATGATAGCTTATTGAACGTACTTGGATGTGCATTCAGCACCTAGCCCTCAAATAGGTTTATTTAGGTAATACATGAACCTATGAAGCAAAATGCTCATTTATTCCTATGAATTTCAAATAATAATATTATTAAAAAATGCCCTACGGCAAAAATAACTCATACAATAAAAAGGGATGGTAGGCCTAACAATGACGACTACAAAAGAGACAGAGACAACCAACAAAGGATCGCCAGGACATCACTATCAGGTGTCAACTAATCGACCAATCACAATGAAGCATTATCCTTGGAGGGTGATCCTTTCGCTCTTATTGGTTGCTTTAGACAACGCCTCAAAATGCTACGCCTACGGATAGAATCCATTTGAATTTGAATGTCGAAGGGAGAACGTCAATAAATTGTAGGAAACGTTTTGAAGTGTTCCTTTTTGAAAACGTATTTAAAAAGAAGTAATTTTGTTTATGATCGGTAGATGGATTATTTCTTTATTTTTGGAACAGGTTACCTACATACCTAAATGGGAATCGGGATATTTTTGAAAATAATACTTACTTTCCGACATGGTACTTAATTTCTGCTGGCGGCCTTCGACTTCTATAATACGCATTGTAAGTGGGATTCGAACTCTGAACCCAAGTTTTTAACTTAAGCTTTTACTTTGTGTAATTTAACAAGATTTCATCACAAATGCTCTCAAAAAACGGTAAAAGAAAACATCGTGTAGAAACCCGGTACCAAGAGCTAGAATCTAAAAATCTAAGTCACTGGGCCTGCGTGGTGGATCACGGCTATCTCCCTCTCATAAAGAGAAGGCCTGGGAGTGTGGCAGCAGTCGGAACATTGGTTGACAATCAGCTAGGTATAGGTACCTAATGATGGCACTTATAATGCAGGGAGGGTAAGTAGATAGGTAAGTAATCTGCATAGGTGGGTAACGTACCAGATTACCTCTACCTATTTACATAAAATTAATTTGCAGAGGATTTTACGCACGGACTTCACTTTTCTGTTTCTCAGACAGACCTGACAACACTTAAAAAAAACTGGTCAAGTGCGAGTTTAACTCGCACATGAAGGGTTCTGTACCGTATACCATCAGAGTAAGAGAGTCCCTTGAAATTTTAACTAATTGTTATTATGTTTAGTTATAGCGGCAACAGAATACATCACCTGTGAAAATTTTAACTGTCATAGCTGTCACGGTTCATAAGATACAGCCTGGTGACAAATAGACAGACGGAAAGCCCCGAAGTCCCTGATGAGGAACAAAATCACAAAATCTTCTCACAAGCTGAAATACTCTGAAAATATATAACTTATCACGGTCCAGAAAGCTCCAATTGTCGAAGCTATGTTCTTTGCAAAAGTCATTTGTTTGACGTTGTGATTTTCTCCTTAAAGGGGCCCCACAAAACACAAAAAAAGGGTTGATCTGGGCCCTACTGTAAATACGCCACTGGCCGCGATGTCCCGCGATGTCCTTTTCTCATCATACAAATAGATTTTTAAATCGCTCACCTTCCCAGTATCATCATAATTATCATCCTATAACGAAGCCTCACCTATCAAACATGATACCCAAACACACCTCCCTGCCTACCCACTATTAGGCATATCATTACGCCCGTCATTAAGTAGGTAAGCACTAAGCAGTGTTTATTAATTAATTATGATAGCGTCGGGTGTCTTACGGACTAATAAGACCGTCTCATTAGCAGATAAGATCTTGTTTTCGGTCTGTGTAGGTTATAGAGTGTGTCTAGGGTCTAGGTGTTTTGGAGTGATTATGGAGTGCGCAGGGCCGGATTCTCGTGGAAAAGTGTTTATTCGACGAAGATTTCTCATTTTGTGGGCAATCGCTTTCTAAATGGAGGATCTCGTGGCTAACTAATAACAGCCGCTCGGGTTGATCTTTAAGTTAAGCCGCAATTGTCTAGGTTGGTCTGTGGATGCGTGATAAGTGATAACCCACATACCGAGTTTCCTACGTGCCTCGGAAAGCACCATGTTAAGTTTTGGTCCCGGCTGTTATTTGTAGATCACAGTCGCTACTGGATCGATCGGTGGAGTGGTCGAAAACTCTGACACCCAGTCTTACTAAGGGGTATCGTATTAGTCGAGGTCAGATAGGCAGTCGCTCCATGTAAAATACTGGTATTCAACTGCATTCGATTAGACTGGAAGCCGACCCCAACATAGTTGGGAAAAGGCTAGACAGATGATGAATCGCTTTATAAGTAGGTATAGTATTCAATTTAAAAGCAAATTAAGACATCTTTATTGGAAACATATTATTATACTATTGACGGATTCCTTAATGAGAAATTGTAACTTATTTGACATTGATATTTATTTAATTGACTTAGTAAATTTTATCCTATTATATTCTATTATTGACATTGTATTATTATCTTCATTTCCATTCATTGTTTAATTTGTACGTATGCTCAATTGTTAGGTAAGTAATGTAAGCTTTTTTTTTGTGTTTAATTGTTTTTTTGTTTTTATTTTTATTTTTTTCGCTGGACGTTAACACATAGCGCCACCTAGTGCCACACTAAGCAAGGCTTGTGTCGTGGACACTAGATAGTTGATATACTACATATATACTTTACGTTTGTAAATACATACTTATTATACATATAAACATCCATGACTCGGAAACAAATGTCCATGCTCATCACACAAACATTTGCTCCTACCGGGATTCGAATCCAGGACCCTAAGAACGTAAGGCAGCGTCACTACCACTACGCCATTCGAGTCGTCAAATGTTGGTAATTATTTTATTTTAACACTAGCTGACCCACGCAACTTCGTCTGCGTCACATAAGAGAGAAAAACGAAAGGAAAAAAAAACGCCGTTTTTTCAACATTTTTTATTCCTGCTCCGCTCCTAATGGTCGCAGCGTAATGTTATATAGCCTAAAGCCTTCCTCGATAAATGGACTATCCAACACAAAATTATATTATAATTATATTTTTTCTATTTGAACCAGTACTTCCCGAGATTAGCGCGTTCAAACAAACAAACAAACAAACTCTTCTGCTTTATAATATTAGTATAGGTGTTGATTATTATTTTTATAATAAAGACTGATAACGTGAAAGAGTGTCTATGGTAAATGACAGTCTTTATGGTAAATTTTTGAGGCCCTATTTTTTATTTTTAAGATCTCATGTAAAATGTACCAAAAATCACACCAATAAATGAATTTGAAAAGTGTTTCAGAAATTCTACAACTAATTCAATGACATAAGTTCAAGCTCAGGCATTTGTGTAAGTACCTAGGTATTCACCAACGTTATCCCTTGATCTGTCAAAAGCCTGAATCAAGTAAAAAATTCGAAAGAAAACTTAAACCACGTACCACCTACCAAAGTTGTTTTATTAAATTTTTTGGGAAATGTAGGTACATAACCCAAAATAAAATGTTGTCAATAAAAAAATGTAAAGTCCAATCCACATCTGTAAGACCACATGGCGTTACAAGAGTGCTAGATCTTGTGCAGATAATCTAAGATTTGGTATCAGATAACAAATAAAGAATTTATGAGTTTTTAATGAGTCACTTTGGAATATTTAGCATACGTATAGAGAATTCTTTTCGGTAGTACCTACCTATTCAATATAGGAAGCATACAATATAATGTCAATTAAGGACATAGTTATGCTGGTCTATCAATTGTGCCGGTTAAATTTTTATTTTTTCGTATCGATAACGTGGTGAACCGTGCGTTCCTCATCTAATTTTTTCCACAATTTTGTCAAAATCGTCGACGAAATCTGTTGATTGGACTAAAAAACTAAAACACTATAATGCTAATATATTGTTTGTAGAATTATTACCCAAACATCAGATTGGTCGCATGTATTTTAGTATGTATTTGTTATCGAGTCAAATTAATTGTATTAGGTTTTCAAAACTATCATACTAGCATATATCCTGAGGAATATCATATATTTTTCTAGTTTGGTTTATTGCTGTGCATCATATACTTTTAGGCATTATAAAACACGTGTTTAGCTCATGTAGTCGCCTTAACAATAATTACAACTTAAACTCTCCGCCATGTTGTCTTAGGACAGAAAGAAAAAATATTTGCACCGTGGCGTGTTTGTACCGTGATGGCGCCGCACCACTCTTAATCCAGACACAGTCGGGCAAAAAACAATGCAGAGTTTAATAATTGTTTGCTTGTAGTTAAAAAGATATTAAGTACTAGTTTTTAAAGTGACTTTTTTAACTAGTCACTATAACATTTTCAAACCTGAAAAAGGGATATAAACACCCGCAATAACTTGAAGTTTATCCATGATTATGGTGCTTGCAACAGCGCCGAAATATCGGGAAACTCCAAACAGACAGATAACACGGTAAATGTTCCATTTTCATTTAAAAAGACTTAGATTGGCGAGCAATCGTATAAAAACTATGATTGTTCACCAATCTAAGTATTTAAAACTATGGACTGATGATGTTTTTTATAGAAATCACATCTTGTAAGTAAAAACTTTCAGTCTTATAAAATAGGTAATCAGGAGATTATTTTCCATTTATGATGCAATCAGGTACATAAGAAATGTCATAATCTAGGAGGTTTGCAATTGTTGTTCCATATTTAGAAAAAATAATAAAGTAAGTACTTATTAAACTCTTTTTCAGTGTTCCTCAAACATTAAGTTAAGTATCTATTTATTTAATAATTTCCTCAACATTATAATAATTAAAAACACAATAGCTGATGATTTAGCACATTACCTGATTAAAAATAGCAATACCTACATTTTTTAACATAAACCAACACAACTTTTTATAGTTTGTCAGATCTGCATCCTCCGACGGCACCGCTCAAAAAGGCGGCGCTATCAAAACTCTGTACCTACGCTTTTAAACCAATTTCTCGCTTGTCTGCTTATATCCTAGTACACAACAAACATTGCAGGGATGACAATGAGACAGATTTCGCTTTTATCCATCCCCTATCCGCTTAGCAGGGATGAAGATAAAGGAACAATGATCTTGATTCTATTGTTGCTAGATTTTATCAGCAACTTTTATCTTTTCAGTGTTCATTGACTGGTATTCATGTAGATTGGTGTCGTTGTTTTGTTAAAAAGGAGCAATGGATAGGTGAGTTTAAACTTAGCAGTGAAGAGAGATGAATTTTTGGTGATAAGATTGAAAGAGATTTTTGTTAAAAGGAGGCGATTTTTTAGAAGAAAACAGGAGCAGTATATTAAAACTGTTTCTATCTTGTTAAAATGTATCATTTATTTGCAATTTACATTCTATCTGAGACTGCCTGTACCTATCGACAATTGTTGTTCTTTGTCAGCTTGTCAAAAAAATTATACGAAAGCTCAATCAGACTATAACTAAAGGTTGATTCACACGTATCAGTGAAGTTACAGTTCCGACACAGTATACCGGCTTCATTGATGTGTGAATCGACCTTTAAAATGCTTCCATGGCTGGCTGGGACCCAGGCTAATCTGTGCCCAGGCCCCGTTTGTGCTTATTTTTTACTAAATATTTGTGAAGCATAGGTATAATTTCAAAAAAATATTCACACCTTGACCAAATGTCATGGTTTCGCAGCCAAAAATAAGTACTTTACAATCCGCCATATCTGTTTTCATACCTTATTATCTATCTATCTACCATAATCTACAGAACACCCACAAACATCTGCTTTCTTATAAAAATTGCGTGAATAAAAAAAACCAATATCCACACATTAAACACATGAATGAATAACAATAAACCACCATAAAATTGGATTTTGGTTAATATTTATGATAACCCGTGGGCCCCAGGCTCTGTGGCTGTGTGGTCGCCAGTGTTGCCAGCTCCTTGCATTACGTCGAACCTCGTCAGAGAACCAATGAGGCAGAATACTCGTTGCCTTGGCGATTAAAAAATGAAATTAAAAAGTTGTGGAAGATATTTTATTTTTGGGTTGGCAATTTTTGTGTTTTGCGTTTAAAGACACTACGTTTGTTTTCGTTTGTTTGGTGTAGAATTTTTTTATGGAATTGAACTATTTTCTGAAAATAGTTCACTGCATTGCTGGTTTTATACCTACTTAAAAATGTAATCACATACCTACATTTTCTCCTAATAGCTGTCATAATGTTGATTGGTTAATTTCAATTATTACTTATTTCAAAGAATTTCCCTAATTAAAATAACTTTACATATCGTGTGTCTATTAGATAATTTAATTAGTAAGTAGATGTCTAATTAACAAATTACACGAATACCGCGGAATATTATTTGGTACCAGGTAATTCTCGTATTCCTAATTGATACTGATGTACCTAACGGTGGTTATGGCGTAGGCAGGTAATATGCCTACCATTTTAGTACATAAGTAAATAGACTTCTTTCTTTATCGTGTGGTTAATACATAAGTAACCTAGTGTCACAATTTTTATGCCGACCAGGGCCTCTGATTTGGCTTAAATGCCGTTGAAATATCTCTCAGGTCAGGACATAGATAGTACATACTTAAGTACATCTTGCCAGTATTTACTTAAATACACAACTTATATTGCAACTTTACCAATATTACTTACTGACATGGTTTTAATTTATAACAATCATTATCATATCTGTCAATAGACAACAAGGACAAAGACAACTGTTGGAATAAGAGGTCAAGCCTTCCAAGTGTCGCCATATTGACTGGTTTTAATTTCGACCAGTATTTTTATTCATGGTTTGAGCATTTTCGTATCTATTCTAGAGATTAAAAAAGAAAAAATGGCCACACACATTTTTCGTATTGCACGAGTGCATACTAAATTCAGAACAAAAGACGGCAAATAATCCTAGGCTGAAAACAATAAAATAAAGATTATTACTTATTCCGCGCCTTATGTCCAATGCAGTCCAAGTAAATTCGCAAAACATTGAGAAATTAACACCAGAACAATTTGTCTTTTTTAAACTTTTACAATCAGAACACTATATGATTAGTAAAAGAGAATTTAATTATTATAATGTCATTATGTTACAGAAGTATAAAAAAATCATGTTTACTACCTATCTCACGAATCACGATGCCTTTTCAAATATAGAACGTTGCACCAGACTTCAAAAAAAAGTTTGCACATTTTGGCGCCATTTCTCTTGACGAGCGAACTTGCGCTCGAGTAGACAAGGAGATTATTGTAAAAAGTATTTATTCGAGTTATTTGTTAACCAAAGTACTTATTAACTAAAGTTATTGTTAGGACGTGTTTAACGGGTATTTGGTATTATTTGTGACAGGTTAGAGATAAACATTTAGCCGTCGGCGCCGTGATGAATTTGTTTTTGGTATGGATCTAAGGAAGTAAATTGAAAACAGTATTTTTTTTGCGTAACTAGGTATGTGCTTTAGTTAAAGTATAGCAGAGTATCTATTTTCTGTATTTGCAATAACAACTTTTGAACACGATCTTTGAAATTTGAATTAATAACAGCGAAAGAATGATTCCCTATTTGGAACACGGTTCAGTCTTTGCTCTTTTTGGATTACTTCCCAGAATTTATGTGCGTAAGAATATTTGGAGAGATTAATTGTTTTTATTTTGCCAGAACTGGATTACGACTTAAGTATAAGTTTGTAGTTGTCCTTGGAGGTTGAAAGACTCTTACCAAGGACATTTTGGTTGAAAAGCTTGAAATATAACGTACGGAAAACATAGCCCCATAGAATTGCGACAAAAAAGGACCTTTCCATCTGCACTACGACTACCTCACTCCACAAACAACCGCAACGGAACGCATCCCGCATCTCAAGCGCGTCTAAAACGATCTAAGCCGTCAGACAACCAGGAGAGCATGGGCTGGAGGTGTAACTCGATAGCCACCAGCCCCTCCCCTCCCACAGCCGCTCGCGCCCCGCGCAACCCTGACGCGCAACGTATGCCGCTCGATACTCGATAGATTGTGGATGGTGTTATGTGGGAGTATGGAATTAGGAAGTTCATGGTCGAGATAGTATATCAGTAGTAAGAACTTTTCATTTCTCTGGATGTCTACCCCAAAGGGTTCAGCCGACGGAGATTCCTATCTGTATGTTCTTGACCTTTTGACCGCCATAGTATACATATACGTAACAAGCAAGCGCATAACCTGTACACCAATCGACACAAATATGTGACAGAATGGCGGTTCACCGCTTGCCTTTATACTCTACCGTGTAGAAGTGAAAGACTTCCTAAACAGCCGACTCCTGATAGGCCTCAATGTGATTTAGGTACAGCTATGTCTGGCTAAGATTTCTGCCATCAATATTTCCAAGACCCAACGTTATGCAATACATAATTTGCATGGTGATCTATAGAAATGTAAGCATGCAATATAAAACGTAAAAGTGACACGAATGAACCCACACACCAGTTTAGGAACGTGATACATTCACAAGACTTCACTTCGGAAGATGATATGGCGCGCGGTATTGATATTGACTTTACTCTCACCTCACCGAATGAGTTCAGGGGTGTAAAACTTCCATACATTGGCTTCAAACAATTTTTTCAGAGATAGTGCTGCCATCTGTGTGTTTAAGTACATCAACTTTTCAACTGTCATAACGAGAACAGCTATTTTAGACTACTTCCTAGTGAAGTAGATAGCCTAGCGGTGACAGCGGTTGCCTTGTAACAGTTCACAATTTCGAATCCTCAGAATTTCTTTTTGTATTTATTTGTTGAACAAAAATAAATACAAAAAGGAGTAAATGATGCCGTGACATCTGACAGGGGAGAATGGAAGAAGAAAACGTGTTGCGCCGACCCCAAATAAAATGGGACAAGGGCAGGAAGATGATGATGATTTATTTGTTGAACAAAAACTAACAGCGCCATCTAACAGTTTGGGTACACAGTTTTAAAAACGAAAACCAAGGCTACGCATCTATTTTGTATTATATGGTGTATTATCTATAAATGAGTTGTTACTGGATTGTCTTTAAACAAGCGCTAACAGTATTTTTCAGTTCCGTGCGTGTTTTCATATTCTCACTTTTGTTTTCCGTCGGCTGGTTGTGAACCAGGATAAATCATTTGTTGCATCTTTAATTTGCCTTCGATCATAAAGTTCGACAACGCCAAAAAAATATTGCGGTCACGTGAGGAAAGCTGCGGGCTTTAAAAACGTAGCAAAAATAGCAGAAATGCAAAAACAAAGCATTACATTACCCTTGTCATTCACTTGTCTGTTTTTTTATCTATTAACAATACTTTTCTCACTCGTTTCAAAAAACGAACAAAATAGTTGGCCTCTTAAAACTATCTGAATCGAATCTTTACATAACTGAAGATTTTCTCATGCTTTGACATAAAAAAAACTAACAATACTATGTTCATGTAGACAGAAAAACTGCCCATCAGCCCCCGTGTTCACAACGCTTCGATTCGCGATTCGGGAAGTCGTATATCTATATCGGTCGTTTTCGTAAAGCCAGAAGAAGACAGATATACGAGTTGTCGAATCGGAAACGAGTCGAACGTTTGTGAATACGGGGTCTGGTCCTGTCTGGCTCCCTTCAACATAACTCTCACCCTGCAAGGTGCAGATCCCTACGGCCCCAACAATCACTTACGCAATTGTTTAAACAATGCTCACTAATAAAATATCAAATTACACCAGAATTATGTGAGCAACGAGTAACGTAGCCAATATGCCTGAATACAATTATAATAAATAGGGGTAGACTGTACCCCACACGGCTTTTTTGATGCGCATTTTCCGTAATGACATTTGAGGGTTGTTGGAGTCAATTATTTTAGAGCTTGGGGGTGTTTTTATTTTAAGGGATTATCTTGTTTCGTGGTCATGTTATGGATTAGAAATGAGATGAGGCGTTTGTTCTCTGGTGGGTTGATGAAATTAAGTGGGTTCCAACACCCACTTAATTTTAATATAGCCGTGAACTGCATACAGGCCGTAGTACACTTTAGGCCCTATACAGAATAGGCAGAATATCAGCGCTGTGACGTTTTTTTTTTAAGTTATAGCACCATGCTGCGATAGGAGCGTTTTGGTTTCGTACAGAACAATTTTTTTTTTTTTCTCATTATGTTACTTCGTTTTAGTTACCTATAATTATAATTCAACCATTTTTTTGTGTATTTTATTCTGTCGGGTTACTAAAGCTTTTTCTTTCTTTATTTTTCTTCTGTATGTAAATTGAAGCGGGTATAATAAAATAACAAATTAACATCTCGTCTCATCTCTATAATCCCCACATTTTGCACATTATGTTTAAGTTCTATAAATGATAAATGATGATAAATGATGTTTATTTTGTAAGTAGGTTTTCACAAACACTTTTACACGTCTTTTTTATACTAGATGGGGCCGGTGTTTCGTACCTGACTACTCTGAGAAGAAACAGCCGAAACAAACTCAGAGGTCATAGTCTCTTTTGAAGTCCAGACATAATCTTGCTCCATTCACATGAGGATCATGTAGATATTAGTGTCTGAAATGGTCTTTTGAAGAAAGAACCACACAGATTTGAGTGAACCTGTCCAGTATGTAATAGAGGGCCTATTTCTATCAACCGGGCACAAAGCTAGACTACGTGACTGTTTCGTGTTTTGCCTCTTCAGTAACAGCAACTAGAGCACATAAAGAGCTTCCATTAAACTTAATATTAATCAATCAGCCCTTCGATGCTTCGGATATCGAATTACTAATCTTGAAAATTTTGATTGATTTACTAGACAATCAATTGTGGGTATAAGTAATTACTGGAACATTAATTTGATTATATTTGTCTACTGCTTGTTTCTCTGGTATTGTTCGTTTCTTTCAGAAATCCCGAATCTGTTGACATTTTAGTTTCAGTAGGACTCTCATCATGTAAATAAGACAAAAATATCCTATGAGGATTGGTTTGATTTGAAGAAATATAGACTCGTTCGTAATTATTATAAGTGCTAAATTTAGTGCTACATACACTATTGAAAAAAAAAAGATTAAGTGTTGCTTACATGAAAAAAAAAGAAACAAAAGTTATGATATGAATTAGAATTACCAAAGAGATTATATATTTTAGGAATACAAACAGCACTAATAGCTATTGTATCGACATTCCATCGGGATTCCATCCGTATCATTTCTCTTCAACAATACCATCTACTTTATCCACTCCTAAAGAAGAAAGTGTAACTCAAGCACTTTCATACGACACCTGATACAAAGTACTGGGGCACAAAGAATCACTCGCCCGCGACACACAATAATTGCAGCTACTAAACGCACTCTAAAATGGCGGCCATTGTTGTTGGCGCCAAAACCTTGCGTCAATTACGCTTGTCTGCTCAAAATAATGTCTTTTTTTCCAATTTCTGCAACATTAAATTCGTAAAATGTCCTTTTCGATTTCGTTTATGTTTCACTTTTTGCTTATTGTATTAGGAACAAAGATAAGGGGTGCGCAATGGTTTACAATGCAAAATATTAGGTTGACAGAGCTTGAAATGAAGACCACGTTCCAATGACGTTTTTTTAAATGACAAATAAGTATATTGTCCGTCCAAACCCGAGGGCTTTAAGCTTTTCGTCGAGTTGTGCAACTAAATTCGCGCATCGGTGAAAGTTGAAAGAAAAGCCTGAATGGTTGTTCAATGCTGGTTTGGTTATAGGTCTCGTTTAACTTTAGAATTCAAATTCAGTTTTTTCGAGGGCTACTCGTATTCTATTTTTGAAAACAGTCGTCTCATCCATCTCCAAGTTTTTCGATGTACTTATTATACAGGGTGGAGGGGGACACGAACCCATAAACAGTTACCACAAACATTTCTAGGTTTCAGAATGATGTACTGAATTCGTGTAGGTGTACATTTGTGCTTCGGTGTCCCTTCCACCTTCTGTATGATTTGGTCAGATAAAAAGAGTCATCGCAAAGCCCACTCTACTCCAACAATGCTACGATCAGTGGCGGTAATCGGTAAAAAGCTTTTATGACACAAATCGACATTCCTTCTTATAGAACTGATTCTGAGGGCATTTTTAATTACCAATTTTCCATCATACACGAACGACTTGCACAGGGTACTGTGTAAGTTTCGTTTCAATAATTACCTACTTGTCCAATTGTCTAATTGCTTACAGGTTAAACTAATTGTTTCAGTTGGCGCCATGATTTCGGCGCCATGTTGGAATGCGTTTAGTTGCTGCAATTATAGTTTATTCGCGGGCGGTTGCACCTTTGTGTCTGTGTATCGGGTGACGCTCGGGATCCAATTGAAAGTGCTTGGGTTACACTTTCCTCCGAATATGTTTAATTGTTCGTATTGTAAGTATCTTCTCTAAAAAGTGTGGAACTTGATGTAAGTAGGTAGTAATGTACATAGCGGAGTGCAGCGGTGGCCCAGTGGTGGCGGCCCCGACTTACGAACAGTAAGTCGTTGGGCCGAACCCAGACAGGCGCATTACTTTGTGTAATTTATTTCACCACCGCTGGTCTCAAAACAGTGAAGGGAAACATCGTGAGAAAACCGACATGTCCTAGAACCAAAACATTCGAAAACATGTGAAATTTGCCAATCTGCGTGGTGGATTATAGCCCATTCCATCTCATAGAGAGGAGGCCTGTGTCCCAGCTGTGGGAACAATTGGGGTGGCATTAATTGCTAATGATCATGAGTTACAGGAGATTAAGGCCGGCGATGATTTTATACACTATTATGATTTTCAATACGAAAAAATAGAGAGATTTGTTCAATTAACGGATGATGAATGTCTTCAGGATCTCGTGCCTAGGTAAATAATAAAAGCCGCACCGGTTGATTTTCAAGTAACTTGTCAATGTCGGTCAGTGGATGGAAAGAGGTTGGCAGATCGATCGACACGATATAATAACAAAGCTTATTAAAAGACGAGAACTGTCACAACTATTTGTTGAAACAGACTCCAGTTTCAGCCAAGTAATGAAATTAAAATAAAATACATATTTTGTTAATTACTGAAAACCTAGAAATGGTATAACGAAGTGTCTTCGGAAAATGAGAGTAATAACTTCATTACTTACTTGATTTGACTCACATTTTCAGAAACAGTTTCCAACTCTTAAATAAAATAAATATAAGTAAGTAAAATTAAAGTATCTGTTTGTAATATCAAAATTTTAGCTTTTTACTGAATGCAATATGAAAACATATACATACGGCACTAATAAAATATACTGATTGTTAAATTTTTGCCTGTCTGTATGTTCCCACTAATATCCGAAACGGCTGAACAAATTTTTGACGAGATCGACTTTTACTGGTAGATAGCTGATATTATAAATCCGAATCAATACGGAATAAGGAACACTAGAATAATTTCACGCGAACCAAAGTCGCGGGCAACAGCTAGGGTATTGTATTTAATTGGCCAGCCACTCTATTCCCAAACTCCTGAAAGCCAGAATCAACAGTCGCGACCGCGAGGCAGACAAAGAAACAGACAGCACTGAGACAATAAAATAATAAATAAATATCGCTGGACATTAACATACATCGCCAGCTAGTGCCACACTAAGCAAGGCTTGTGTCGTGGATACCAGATAGTTGATATACTACATAATATACTTTTTTGTTTGTATTACACATGTACTTATTATACATATAAACAGCTATGACTCGGAAACAAATGTCCAAGCTCATCACACAAACATTTGCCCCTACCGGGATTCGAACCCAGGACCCTAAGAACGTAAGGCAGCCTCAGTACCACCACGCCATTCGGGTCGAAGCAACAGCAACAATGGAGCAATAGCAACAGCCAGTGTAAAATATTTTACAGTAGAACACAGTAACCGAGGTAAATGTATAATGAAGAGGAAGACCTATGAAATAAAATAGAACATCTCGGCTATAACAGAAACAATTACCAACGTCTAAACAACTTACCTTCCTAACCATCTATAAAAAAAACCATACAAAAAAAAGTTCCACTGAAACTCGAACCTCCTTCGGAAAACAAAAAAAACTGTTTTTAAAATTACCACTGTTTACAAAAATAAAAATAAAGGGCCAACCTCACTTGCGCGGTTTCACAACCCTTCCGTAGGGTGGGTAGGGGAAAAGTTATAAACAAATGGAAAATGTACACCGATACGGAAACCTTTTAGGAAGCACCTCCCCTATTTTGTGAAGTAAATAAAAAGCTTAAAATAATTTTATTGTCTTTTGTTTTTTCTTGATAAAGTTTTTTTTATTTTGTTTTGGGGAACATTTTTAACGCAATTTCATTCGGTCAATGAAATGAAGAAGCTTCGAGCTTCGGCGAGGAAGGAACATGGATGGTTAGCTTCCAAAAACCTAATCCTTCAAATTCCCTCTCACCGTACTGGTTTATGTCCTCTTCTTATGCTATCTCCACTATAAAGCTCTGGAACGCTTCCCCTTGGCATTTCATCATCATCATCAGCCTATAATGTTCCCACTGCTGGGACACGGCCTCCTCACAATGAGAGGGAATGGGCTATAATCTACCACGCGGGCCCAGTGCGGATTGGTAGATGTCACATGTCTTCTAGAATTTTTGGTTCTAGGACATGCCGGTTTCCTCACGATGTTTTCCTTCACCGTTTTGAGAGCAGCGGTGATGAAATAAATTACACAAAGTAATGCGCCTGTTTGGGTTCGAACCCACGCCTTACTGTTCGTAAGTCGGGGCCACCACCACTGGGCCACCGCTGCTCTCCGCTGCTCCGCTTGGCATTTAATTCTGTCTAAATTAAACTTATATTGTCACTTACGGGATATCTTCCGTGATTATTTATGAAAGTGATAATATAAGTTTAGTTTTAAACCGTGAAATCCTAAAACAGTGTCTGTCTAAATTGTTTACTAACTAGCCTGTACTAGAGTTGTAATAATTTTATTATTATAAGGTTTCTTGTATTTCGGACCATTTCTATCTATTTTAATATATATTAGTATATTTTATATGCTTATTTATGTATTAGTATGTAGGTACCCATTTATGTGTTTGATTTTATGCTTGCAAAATGGCATGTTTCTTTTTATTTTTATTGTACTGTATCACAAAGCTGTCTTATTTGACCCGATGGTTGACTGGTAGAGAATGCTTTGTGGCATTAAGTCCGCCTATGTACCACTATTGTACATGAAGTTTAAATAAATAAATAAAGATTCTTCTGTTTCTGCTGGTTATATAAATTAATTAGCGGACGTCAAGCGGTTTTACCCGCATAGTTTTCGTTCCCGAGGGAGTGCGGGGATAGAATATAGAATACTAGCTGACCCACGCAACTTCGTCTGCTTCACATAGGAGAGAAGTTTAGTTTTAAACCGTGAAAACTTAAAACAGTATACAAATCTTACCTCTTTATAATACTAGTAGTATAGAAGTAGGGTTACCAGATGAAAAATTCAAAAGTCCGGAGAAAAGGCCTGATTTCCATTGAAATATCCTGAGATTTTTTACTTGATGATGTGAAATAATTATATTTGATGAAATTGCAGGTCTGGATAGTTTTTTAACAAAACAAGAAGAAGCATTTTTTACGTAATGCTTCATGCATTGTGGGACTGGGCAACCATTTTTAAGACAATAGGTATTTTACGATTACCATAGATATTGCGTATTTGTCAATATATATTTACAATTACAGCCCAGAATGCAAACGTAAAAAGAGTTTTTCCTATCATGGGGGCTCATTGGTCGAATGAAAAAAACCGACTAACGGTGTCTTTAGTTCGAGCTATACTTTCAATTCAATATAATTTGAAGAGTTTAACATGTGAGGCATTTTAAAAATCAGTAATTAAAAAGGTATCTTCATATACTAGTATGATAAAACTGATTAAGTACCTACTTGAATAAATAAGTATTGATTTTATTTGTGCAATTATTACCAAAAGAAGATTATTTTTAGTTGGTTTAACTTTTTATTAAAGAGATCTATAAAATGTAAGCTGTATTTTATAGAAAATTCTACAAAACCTGAGATTTCGTGAGATTTGTAAAATCCGGCCGCAATCCTGAGAAGAGTCCAAAAATCCTGAAATCTCAGGACAAATCCTGAGATATGGTAACCCTATATAGAAGTAAAGAGAATTTTAATTTCCCAATCTTTTATAATGAAAGATTGGGTTACATATTGCTTGTATGGGTAAACAGAGCCATTTTTGTAATTTTGTTATCCAAATGTGTAGAATTAAAATCTGAAAGTTAAAATTATGCTGGCTTGTCAATAGTTTCGTGGAGACCGCAAATAAGCAAAAAAAAGGCAGATGCTATGGCTATGTTGTTTTATATGTATAATAAGTATGTATTTACAAACAAAAAAAGTATATATATATGTAGTATATTAACTATCTGGTGTCCACGACACAAGCCTTGCTTAGTGTGGCACTAGATGGCGCTGTGTGTTAATTTGCAGTGATATTTATATTTATATGTAAGGTGTTCCACGCGCGCCTCAAAGAGATGTCAGCATAAGGGGAGGGGCCCGCAAGGACCGAAGCCTGCCAGGGTGGCTGGCCTGTTTGAAAGAGATACCGCGGCCCCGGAACATAAAGGGCAAGGAAGGAACATGGATGGGTTTTAGTCAGTAAAAGTCTGACACCCCCTCCCGCTTCGCCCAGAGTGGGAGAAGTCATTTGATGATATCCCATCCCAAAACAAAAAAAAGGTGGCAGTATATCCCTGAACACAGAGTAAAAGAGTTGCTGAGAATGCAATTCGTTCATGCCTATGTCAGATGATGACGATGATGATGTGATTATGTTGACTATCTTACTAAAACAGCTCGTTGCTTAAAAAACAGCCATTCGGGTTGATCTTTAGGTTAAGCCGTGCTTGCCTAGGTTACTCTGTGGATGGATAAACACATACCGAGTTTCATCCGTGCCTCGGAAAGCACGGTAAGTTGGTCCCGACTGTCACTTGTAGATCTTTGACAGTCGTTACAGGTAGTCAGTGGCCGAAAAAGTCTGACAACCGGTCTTACCAAAGGGTATCGAGTTACCCAGTACTAACTGGGTTGTGGAGGTCAGATAGACAGTCGCTACATGTAAAATGCTGGTATTCAACTGCATTTGGTTAGACTGGAAGTCGACCCCATCATAATTGGCAAATGGTTAGGCAGATGATGATTTCACTAAAACATCAATCATCCTTGTCATAACAGAATTTGAGCGAATTCTTTTAAAAATCCATCATTAACAAAGACTCATCTCCTTCATTAACGCAGTAATGAGTACCAGGAACACATAAACACTTAAAGCTAACAGTAATGTAATGTGCACGGTTCACTACCACTTGTGCCCACAATGCGTTTGACAAACATCATCAGTTCGGTGCAGCCGACAAACAAAACATAAAGTACACGCACTTCAGATGAATATTGGGCTTTTTGGGGGAGCTAAAATGGTGTAGGAATATGAGCAGTAAGTGATGAACTGATGACTGATGGCTCAACAAACGCTTTCTACTTAAACGTGACTTTCACAATCAAACACTATCACTACTTACATTATTATAAAACAAAGTCCTCCGCCGCGTCTGTCTGTTCGCGATAAACTCAAAACTACTGCACTGATTTTCATGCTGTGTTCACCAATAGATAGAGGGTTCTCAAGAAAGATTTTAGTATATAATTTGTACGCTGGCGAAGCCGCGGGTATCAGCTATTTAGAAATAAAGTAGGCCCAGTTATTTAGATTTTTCACAGACGACAATATTAAATGGGTATTTTTCAGTTGCAGCCACGGAGTGTGAATTTGTGCCTCGTTGAAAGATCACCTCTATTTCTATGTATATTGCACGAGACTTAATAAACATAACTTATGAAATGTGGGTGTACCTACACCTCCGCTTAACCCTTTGGGTTAAGTAAGTAAAGTGACAAAAATCACACAGAATAAAATTATTAAGACTGTTCCGTCAAGAGCGCCATTTTAACACCCCAAAAACCGGTAACACTCAGATTCAAAGACACAAAGCTAAGTCGATCGCGATAATATTGACTGAACCGGACTCGAGCGGCGACCGCAAACACGCGAGCAAACAGATTAACCTTAGAACAATGGGGAACATTTTGGGGAAATGTATTGGAATAATATTGGTGCGGAGAACTCCTTAGTGCTTATGTGGCCCTGGTACTTTTCGTTAGATGGTTGATTAGTTGCTGCTTAGAAATTATGATTACAAAGAAGATAATTTATTATGGTGGTTTCTATGTTGTCTTGTTACAGGGCTTCCACCACTAGTTTCTAAAATTTAGACTCCATCTGAGTTTTAAAGTGGTGCTATAATCTAATTGAAGGTTAGGGCTTTCGCAGACTAGAGACAAGACTCTGTCTTAAGACAGACTATTTTTCTAGTAGTGCGTCTGTCTAAAGGCCCCTACTCAAAGCACTGCATGCAGGTCGGCATGCATGAAGGGCCGACATTTTGATTAGCGAATCAGAGGTGCGTGTCTTGGATTTAAACTCGAGACCTTATGACTTGGCAGTCCACCACTAGACTATCTCTATTCACACTGATCCGAAACACTTACATAGCTACTAAGGCCCCATACATCTACAGAATAAGCAGTAGCTCATTCCATCAAGCGAAACACAGCTCATCTCCCGCCCATGATACTCACGATGCAAAACACATACATAGGTAGTGTCTATCAAGTTACCGGCCGGTAACCGATACCCCTCAGTAAAGACGTACGTACTAGCTACGTGACGTTATATGCCATGTTTTATATTGTTTTTGTTATTCTAATGTACAGGTGACGTTTGCTCACGTAGTCAGGAAGTTTTGGTGAGCAGCCGAAATTTCAAGTAAAAATATTTAATTCAAGATTGATAGAATTTTAGATCTTTGAAAGACGTTGCCCGAAAGTCTGACAACCAGTCTTACCAAGGGGTGTGGTATAAACCCTGTACTAAATACACCAAAGCAAATGATAGTTATACAAATCTCAAATGTCTTCCTGATGAAATATGATTTATTCGTGAGCCTTAAAAGCTTCGTTTAAGAGCGCGTATTCCACAAGTTGGCAGCGTCGCAAATAGCTGTCAAATAAGTATTTGCATGTTTTAATTCATTTGGCAATTTTACTGTGTGAAAATAAGAAATATGGCTCTGTAGTGCACTAAAAAATTGATTAGGGAATGCAATAATTAATATCATAACACCGAATATATAGTTTTGGATGTAAAAAAGTTTTTGGGAACTTGCCAAATGCCTTTTTTACACCTGCAACGTTTACATTTAATTGCACTTCATATTCATTTTTTTGTGTACTACAGAGCCATATTTCTTATTTGCATACAGTAAAATTGTTGCCAAATTAATTAAAACATGTAAATATTTGACAGCTGTTTGCGACGTTGCAAACTTTTGGGATACGCGCTCTTAAACGAAGCTTGAAATCCTTTGTTATCGTCCACGCCAAAAGAAAACCTAAAGACTTCTCCTCAGCAAGTATTGGCGGTAAATATTTGCCCATACACCGGGCAATTGACGGTGGCAAGCACTAATTATACCTACCGATATGTTTGAGAGCTTACTACTGTCAATATTGGGACTTCGAAGAAAAGAGGCGTCTATATTTTAAGTCGCATACTAGTTAGTTAAAAGCCTGTTTTAAGGTACGAAAATATTGTTCATATACACGGTGGATTTTTTAAATTCCACCTGGTGGGAAAGCACTCTAAATACTGGAGAAAGCAAATTTTACTCAAAGGAAACATTACTTCATTTTTAAAAAGAAACAAATCTGCATTCACAGATTTTCGAAAATTCGCCTACTCTTCGAAAACTCGCACTCTCCCACACCCTATACAACAAAATCTTTCCATAATCCTTACTAAACTAACGACATAATTTTTCCCATTAATTATGAACTTTTTCCGTATAATGGCCAAAGTCACGTGCCTCTCGACACACCCCTTTTATTGCTACCAAACAATACACACATTTTAATACTACCCTTCATCATAGGTACGATAAGGTACCTTAATTGTTGAAACATAAGGTCGAAAGTTGAGTTCCTTAAACGCTGATAGAATTTATAATTTGTAGACGTCATGTAGTTTGGAAGCCAAATCACCTGTCAAGGATTTAATGAAAGGGTCACGTGACTACTCCTGTGGGAGCGCAAGAATTCTTCCTTTGAGTTTATGTCGCCCTGGTACTTTGTGTTTAGATATTCTAATTCTTCTTCGACCCATGGATCCCTTTAATGGAGAGGTGGTTATTGCTTTGCTTAAACGATGGTTGAGTTCTTGTTTTTAACCGACTTCCAAAAGGGGGAGGTTCTCAATTCGTCGGAATCTTTTTTTTTATATATTTTATGTATGTTCCCCGATTACTCGAAGATGGCCAGACCGATTTGGCTAAATTTTTATTTTGTTTGAAAGTGTATGCTTCACAGGTGGTCCCTAATCATCAAGTCAGGATCTGATGATGGGATCCTGGAGAAATAGAGAGAACTCTTCAAACTTTATGGGAACACATGAAGCGATTTGGATAGTTTTCGCAAGAGTACTTTCTTGGAGTGGTCCTCCTTCAATTTGGTGAAGATCTGATGAAGAACTTCGGAGATAGGTAACGGAACTCCTCAATAAATAATAGCAAATGGACTGGGATTGCTGAAATCTCATGTTTGGCTATCGTGTACACCAGTTCATGACATAACATCACGCCAGTACGCTGTAAAGGGGTAGGCGCATGTGAAACACTAAAAAGTGAAAACAAAAAACTTTTTTGCAAAAATAAAACCGACTTCTAAAAAAAAAGAAGTAACCAAAAACACAATAAAGTGATAAATAACTTTAGCTTCAGAAGTTGGTGACCTTTGTTTGATTGGTTTAGCCACCGACTTCTGAAGCTAAAGTTATTTTTCACTTTATTGTGTTTTAGGTTACTTCTTTTTTTATGGCGAAGCCAAAAAAAGGGTTATGATTTTAGCAGCAATGTATGTGTGTATGTTTGTATTTACGTATGTTTCTCCGTAGCGTCTAAACTATTCATCCGATTTGTATAAATAAAGAGTCAATCGAATCGTTATTAACAGACCAACAACAGGAGGAGTCGATTTTACCTTGTAATAACCAAATTTAATTAGGGCGCCATGTTTTGGCAGTCCGGCTTTTTAGTGGTAGTCTACCACACAAAATCTTGTTGGAAAAGAGGGCGAAGCCAATGATTTTCAGGAACTTGAAACTACTGGAATCAAATTCAGGAGAGATCTCACCCCGCAATGCGAAAATAATTCAGGCACCGCTTTGCACACACTGTTTATTATTTATTTGAACTTCATGTACAAGAGTGGTACATAGGCGGATTTTATGCCACAAGGCATTCTACCAGTCAACCTTTGGGTCAAATAAGACAGTATTGTGTGTGATAGAGTACAGTAAAAATAAAAATACCATTTAAAAGCATAAAATTAAAACGCATAAATAGGTATACATACTAATCTATCTATACTTATAATAAATCTGTAGAGAGGTCAATTCTGTACATGAAATATATTTACAAAATAACTATCGGGGGGTGATTAGTGATCGATACTGATGCCAAAAATGCAATCAGTAAAATTTTTGTCTGTCTGTCTGTCTGTCTGTCTGTCTGTCTGTCTGTCTGTCTGTATGTTATTTATAGAAAAAAAAACTACTCGACGGATTTTAACGAAACTTGGTACAATTATTCTACATACTCCTGAGCAGGTAATAGTATACTTTTCATCACGCTACCATTAATAGGAGCAGAGCAGTGAAAGGAAATGTTGGGAAAACGGGAGAAGTTACTTGGTTTTTTTAGCTTCCGTCGCGTGTGCAGCCTTAATGGTTAAAGCTACATAGAAATCATGTATAACGGAAATATTCCACATAAAATTATATAAAAAATATCCCAAGACAGCATCTGTCTATCTTTTATAGTTGACTCACAATAACACGTGTAACTCCCGATAGCTTAGCAGTTCGGAGATTTGTTATTATTATATTTGTTTACTCTTACGTTTATAATATTCTCACTCAACCCCAATTAAAAAAAATAACATCAGTTATTCTTCGAACTCCTGGGCAGGTTATAGTATACTTTTCATCACACTACAATGAATAGGAGCAGAGCAGTGTAAGGAAATGTTGGGAAAACGGGAGAAATTATTTGATTTTTTAAGCTTCCGTCGCGTGGATGTATGTTTGTTACTCTTTCACGAAAAAACTACTGAACGGATTTGGATGAAATTTTGCACACAGATGGTTTATAACCTGGATTAACACATAGGATACTTTTTATCCCGGTAGTAAGATCCCATGGGACAATTTTGAAACTTCACGCGGGCGAAGCCGCTGGTACATATATAAACATCTATACTTATAATAAATCTGTAGAGAGGTCAATTCTGTACATGAAATATATTTACAAAATAACTATCGGGGGGTGATTAGTGATCGATACTGATGCCAAAAATGCAATCAGTAAAATTTTTGTCTGTCTGTCTGTCTGTCTGTCTGTCTGTATGTTATTTATAGAAAAAAAAAACTACTGGACGGATTTTAACGAAACTTGGTACAATTATTCTACATACTCCTGAGCAGGTAATAGTATACTTTTCATCACGCTACCATTAATAGGAGCAGAGCAGTGAAAGGAAATGTTGGGAAAACGGGAGAAGTTACTTGGTTTTTTTAGCTTCCGTCGCGTCAGGCCTCCGTCACTCCATGTACTTGCGCGCTATAAGTACCTACCGCCCAGCCGAGCGGTCTCGCTCCGCCGGCGGAGCAAATTCAGTGCGGTTTTCGCAAGCGAAGCGCGCGCACGCCGTTCAATTTTAATACCTAGTACTGTTCGTTCGTACGCGTATTACGATGCCGTGTAGTGCCTTATGTGCTGTAGATGGGTGTAAATCAAGCAAAAGAAGGGATAAACACCTATCATTTTAACATTTCAACAGATGCTTTTCATAATTATGTAAAAGAACTTGAGACTATGTTGTTGAGAAATTGAGAGTTCGTGGTTATTGAAAGATAAACACTTTAAACTTCTAGCATTTATTAAAGAAATAATTATTACTTGTGCGTACATGTTTCAATTCAGACAGCCATCGCAGTACAGATAAGCAAGCCCTTTATAATAGGGATGTAGGCGCATCCCGCCACAGATAATAAACTAAGTGATGTAGTGTGGATTACATATCTCAACACTCTTCCTCAAGTTTAACAATTTTTACTTATTTTAAATTTGCAAAACATATCAGTAATACATACTACATCATTCATAAGATTCTTAAAACATAAACTGGTTTACAAAGTTAACAAATTTTTCTTTACACAGACTCTTTGTCATAAGATCTGCTAAATTATTATTAGAACTTACATACTGAATAGAAATTATATCTTTCCTTATGACATCCTTTATAAAATGATATTTAATATCAATGTGTTTGGCCCTTTTGGAATTCTCAAAACTTTTGGAGATTAAGATGGCACTTTGATTATCAACTAAAAGTTTTACATTAGATAAACAGTTTAGGTTATTTGCAACTCCTATAAGATTCAGGACTTCTTGTGTGGTAGTAGCAGCCGCCACATACTCTGCCTCTGCCGTTGAGAGTGCCACACATCCTTGTTTCTTTGAAAACCATGCAATTGGATTACTTCCATGTAGTATTATTCCTCCACTCACACTTTTTCTGTCCTTGTTATCTCCTGCCCAGTCTGCATCCGAGTAGGCAGATAAATCGTAATTCTTACTCTTCCTGAATATTAATCCTTTTTTCATAGTACCTTTTAGATATCTGAGTATTCTTTTAGCTGCTTTCCATGTACTTTCATTTGCTTTGTCTAAATATCTGCTTAGGTAGCTTACTGAGTATGTTATGTCCGGTCTTGTTGCAGTAGTTAGGTAAAGTAGACTTCCTATTAGTTCTCTGTATCTTTCATTAATATCTTCTTTAGTTTCTTCTTCTGGTATCTTAAAACTTGTTTCCATTGGTGTTCTCATTTCTTTACATTCTGACATATTAAATTTATTTAACAACTTCTCAATTAGTTTTGTTTGTTTTATTTCTATTGTATCTTTCTTTCTAGTAAATTCTATTCCTAAAAAAGTTTTAATCTCTCCAAGTTCTTTTGCTTTAAATTCTTCTTTTAACTTCTTTATTATTTCTTCACAATTTCCAATTAGTATTATATCATCAACATATATTATTATCCAACAATCTTCTTTGTAGTATAGACAAGTATCATATCCTGATCTTTTGTAGTTATTCTCTTCCATGAAATTATTTATTCGTTCATTCCAGCACTTTGGTGATTCTTTTAATCCGTACAGTGCTCGTTGTAATTTTAATACTGTATTTTTCTCCTTTGTTGTGTAACCTTCTGGTGGTTTTATGTATATTTCAGATTTTACTTTACCGTTGAGGAATGCTGTAGGTATGTCTAATTGTTTTATAGGTAGGTCTTCATTCACAGCTTTAGATATTAACATTCTTATTGTCGGTGCTCTGGCAACCGGTGAGTACATTGTTTCATATTGATTTTCCTTCAGTTGAAATCCACGTGCTACTAGTCGTGCTTTTTTAGTTCCATCATCTTTTTCTTTAAATATCCACTTAGTATCTATTGTTTTCTTGTTGGCTGGTAATTGTACTTCTTTCCATGTTTCTAACTGTTCTAATGCTTTTAATTCTTTGTGGACAGCTTCTTTCCATTCTGTATTTTCGATTGTTTCTTCAAATGAGCTTGGTATTGTATTTAGACAAATAACTACATTAGTTTCATAATTTTCTAAATATGTAGGAGGTTTTGTTATTCTTCCAGATCTAGTCGTTACCCCTCGCTCTATATGTTCAGTAGGTTCTTCATTTATTGTCTCATGTTCTCTTTCATTATTTTCTGTAGTTTTTTCTTCTTCTATAATGTATCTTTCTTCACTACTTTCTTTGTTTTCTTTATATTGAATATCACTTTCATCAAATTTGACATCTCTTGATACAATAATTGAATTGTTTTCTGGATTCCATAATCTATATCCTACAGTATTGTATCCAACCATTCTTGTTTCTTGTGCTCTTTTACTCAATTTGTCTTGTCTTGGTATAATAGTAGCCCATGCTTTCGAGCCAAAAACTCTCAGCCTTGATAAGTCAGTTTTTCCATATTTCATGAAACATGGTGTCTTGAAGTTAATTGCCCACGAAGGTGACCTGTTTAATTGATAGGCAGCACATTGTATTGCTTCACACCATAAAAACTTTGGCAAATTAGTTTCTGCGAATAGAGTTCTCGTTTTATCACACAACGTTCTGTTCAACCGTTCAGCAACACCGTTTTGTTGCGGGGTATAAGGTAGAGTATATTCTAAACTGATACCTTTATTCTGACAGAAGTTTCTCACTTTGTTTGCTGTATACTCTGCACCATTATCACATCTTATTCGCTGTACTCTATTTCCAGTTTCATTCTCTAATTTTATAATATAATTAATAAGCTTCTCTGTTGCCTCTGATTTGTTAACTAGTGGGTAAACTACACAGAAATGGGAATAGTCATCAATTATAGTCATAAAGTATTTCTCACCATTGAGTCCACAATTCTGGGCTGGTCCTGCAATATCTGTATGCAACATCTCGCCCACTGCTTTTGACTTAGGTCTTGGTGTCTGCTTAAAAGGTCCTCTTGTTGCTTTTCCTTCCATACAGGGGCTACAAACTTTATCACTTATCGGTAATTGCAAAAAACCCAAACATTTTCTATTTAAGTGACCTAACCGTTTATGCCAGAGGTTAGAAAGACCATCAACACATTGATTATTAGCTTTACTAATGTTACATTTTTCATCTTGTATGATGAAAAATGTAACATTGATAGGCATTTAATTTATATAATCTTCCTTCAGAAAAACCAACTAAATATGACTTTTTATTTTTTATCACAACTTGGTACTTATTAAACTGAACATGAAAACCTGCTTCAGTTATCTTTTGAACTGACAGTAAGTTGTAAGATATATTTTTAACAATCAACGCTTCTATATTTATATTCAAATTTTTATATTTTATTTTTATTTTACCTGTTTTATTAGTTGAAATATATTGACCATTAGCTACAAATATTTTTACACTTTGATCTAATGTTTTTACATCTGTCATGTATTTTTCAAATTGCTCACCAACTATGTGTTGAGTACACCCAGAGTCCACTATGAAAGTAATATCAAAGTTATTGTCATCTGCACTAAGAACATTTTCAGAAGCAATAAATCCTATGTCCGATTCACTCACTAGCGATGAAACTTCTCGCCTTTGTCCACGAAATCTTCGCCCTTGGAACCTTCTTCCTCTGCGACCTCGACCACCTCTTTGTCCTTTATCGTTAGAATTCTTCTTATTCATTTCAAAATCATAAGATTTATGGCCTTCCAATCCACAAGTGTAACATGAAAATGCCTTCTCTTTACAATCTCCTTCACCGTTTATTTTTGTTTCTGCGTCTAACAATCTGGCCTTCACAAAATCGAAGCTTAATCCTTTTTCAGTGGCCATTGTTTCAATAGAGGTTATGACGTGGTCATATTCTTTAGGTAACGATGATAGAAGGTAGCATATTTTGTCATCCTCCGGAACCTTTACATCTATCGCATTAAGATCACTAATTATTGAAGAGAATTTAATGAGGTATGACTGAATAGGCTCATTGCATTTTAGTGAAATTAATTTTCTTTTTAAATGAAATTTGTTGTATACACTTTTTCTTTCAAATACGCCTTCAAGTAGGGTCATCATTTCTTTCGCTGTGGCGCCATTTTTTATGATTTCAATGTATTTATCTGAAACACATTGCGCTAATAACGCCCTCGCTTTAGCGTCGTCTTTTGTAAATTTTTCGCCTTCTCCTTTTGTTGATAATACATATGCAACTTGTTTTTCCTCCAGTATGAGTTTAATTCGAAACTTCCACGAACTGAAGTTCGAGTTTTCTTGTAAGCACGGCAATAGAGACAACGCGGTACTTGCGGCCATTTTCTTGTATTTTACTTATTTCTTCTTATGTACTTTGGATCGCAACCCAGTTTCCTTCAATAACTATAACCACGCTCTGCTACCATGTTGAGAAATTGAGAGTTCGTGGTTATTGAAAGATAAACACTTTAAACTTCTAGCATTTATTAAAGAAATAATTATTACTTGTGCGTACATCAATTCAGACAGCCATCGCAGTACAGATAAGCAAGCCCTTTATAATAGGGATGTAGGCGCATCCCGCCACAGATAATAAACTAAGTGATGTAGTGTGGATTACATATCTCAACATATGTTGATTAAACATTTTGAAAAAAATATGAAACAAAGACCGGGTAGTACTCTTTATGAAATTTTAAATGACATACATTTTAATTCTCCCTGCCTTTGTTTTCCAAAACAATATCTCATACAACTTTTTATTAGATTCAGGATTTTTCTACACTAAAATTTAATAATCGAGAATTTAGAGAAATTTATAAAAAATTATATAAAAATAAAACACGTGTCACTTTAAAGATTTTTTTTATTTTACCTACACATTGATGTCTATAATTATTCTCTACGTTAAATTTTAACACTAAGGAATTTAAAGAAGGGAAAAAAACATGAATCATTACATCAAAATAAAACACCTCCACGCTATTTATTTTAACAATTCTTTTTCATACATATTTCGTTGTTATACTTATTTTTAAAACAATTATAAATTCTGATACATTATAGAACATGTTTTATTTTATATTGTACGTCTATACTAAAAATCCCGTCATCTTCGTCGACAGAGGCAGCCCTAGCAATTCACAATATCCACGCGGCTGCGCGATCTACAAAGCAAAACCCACTTTACGATTGTAAGGTTAGGTACATTTTCGTTCGCAGCGTCTATCGAGTTGAAAGTGTAGGCTATTATAGCGGTAGGTATTGAAAATTTTGTATGGAGTGAGTTATCTGGCTAATCTGTGGTCGCGTGTGCAGCCTTAATGGTTAAAGCTACATAGAAATCATGTATAACGGAAATATTCCACATAAAATTATATAAAAAATATCCCAAGACAGCATATGTCTATCTTTTATAGTTGACTCACAATAACACGTGTAACTCCCGATAGCTTAGCAGTTCGGAGATTTGTTATTATTATATTTGTTTACTCTTACGTTTATATCATCACGCTATGACCCACATAAAACATAGGATACATTTTATTCCGGTAGTAAGATCCCATGGGACAATAATCAAACTTCACGCGGGCGAAGCCGCTGGCAGAAGCTAGTATAAAATAAACTAATATATGTTAACAAAAAAAAACATACAAATAGACCGAAAAACGACAAACCCTATAATAATTAATATGACTATAATGAAGACTGAGAAGAAAACAATTTAGTCGGACTTTAAATAGAACTTCCGAACTGCTCTATTGAAAGCCAATTTGCTTTCAGCTTTTTTAATGGCAAGGGGTAGCACATTCCAGAGCTTTATAGTGGAGACAGCATATGAAGAGGACATAAAACCAGTACGGTGAGAGGGAATTTGAAGTATTAGGTTTTTGGAAGCTCGAAGGCTGCGACTGTGAGAACTGCCCAACAACTTGAAATAAGATTTTAGATACTCGGGAGCACATGGATCATTCATAATCGTGAAAAGCATGCAGAGAGATCTGAGGGACCTCCTGAGCCTGATAGGCAGACTGTTCAAACGAAGTTGGGTTGATAAAGCACCACAATTTACATAACTAAAGGTTAATTTGTTATGAGCAAGCAATCAAAACAGTTTTTCAATAAAAGTGCACCTACATCCTCCACAACATTGTAGCAACAAAATGACGACTCCATTTCGCGTGGGTGCCAAACTGACGACATAACATAAACTTTACGATTATTTCAACAACATTGTCAGCATAGTTTATTGTAACGCCTCCAGAATTGACGAGAACGTTAAATGGACAGGCATTAAATTAAACCAGACTTTAATGCGCAAACTTGATAGTAGAGAAAGAGTTAACGCGCAAAATCCCAATTTTTGTTCTTTCTTTGCAGTTGCAGTATTGCCAGTGATTGCATACGGGACCGAAACGTGGTCGCTCACAGTGGGCCTTGTCAGAAGGCTTAAAGTCACCCAAAGGGCAATGGAGAGGGCTATGCTCGGAGTTTCCTTGCGTGATCGAATCAGAAATGAAGACATCCGCAAGAGAACCAAGGTCACCGACGTAGCCCGAAGAATTGCTAAACTTAAGTGGCAGTGGGCAGGGCACATTGCTCGCAGAACGGATGGCCGATGGGGCCGAAAAGTTCTGGAGTGGCGACCGCGAACCGGAAGACGATGCGTTGGAAGACCTCCCACTAGGTGGACCGATGACCTGGTGAAGGTTGCGGGAATCCGGTGGATGCGAGTAGCAAGGGACCGGTCAATGTGGCGACACTTGGGGGAGGCCTATGTCCAGCAGTGGACGTCTTTCGGCTGAGATGATGAGTTGCAGTATACCATAAAGGTGGACGCACACTTTTCCGCGCCGAAAGATTTTTTTCTCATACGTATACTTAACGCTTTTAATACTTAACGCTTTTAATATAATAAATATTTCTGTGGTGTAACGTCATCTATTCGTCCTATTCGACGCGGATAAGTGTGCGAGGTTTTATAGGATTTCACACAAGTCATTCTGATACTCGATTCTTTCAGCTCTTTCGCTTCTTTCGGCTCTGATAAGAATGCGTTCACCTTAAAAGGCAAAAGCCAGTACAGGACAGCTTATAGGAGATAAGACTTCCTGTCCTGCTTCTTCCGGCTTTCATTGTACATAATATCGTATTCGGTATTAATCTGAAAACAAGATCTTTTTAGCAGTTTCTGATGACATGCGGGTACTACGATGAAAATGATTAATTATGTCTTTGTATATTTTTCTTTTTTTTTTGTACATTTTTCGTAGCATTTTCCCAATTAGTGATAATTATTATGTTCTTTTTTTTGAGGTGGAGTGAAAACGTCAGCAATAAAATCAATAGAGAAAAGAAAGAAACAATAAAACGCAAGTACTAGGAACTCACGAACTCCAAGAAATGTTCCAAATACAATTTCCTTTCATAAAATCGTGCTTTTTCGCCAGGCGGCCAGATGTACGGTAACTTGATATACAGCGTGTTTTTTTTATTTGACGGTACAAGCTTTCCGTTCCCGGTCGGGGATGAACGAGGCTTTTGAACTGTTGGTACGCTTACTAGTTTTTTTCTTGAGACAAGAAATCCCGGTCTTAGTTATTTTTGTTTTAATAGACAAGTGGTGGCGATGTCCTTTTATCTTTTATGAAAGAAAGTAGGTGTAAAAAACAAAAAAACATTGTTGTTCATGTCACTCAAGCAAGATATATTATGTATGACGAATGGACTGAAGTGAGGGTACCTAAATTGTTGTAAGATGTCGTTGTTTTGGACAACGACGTTGTGTACTTTTTTAAATGCATTTTTTAAAATATTTCGTATTCTGCTCTTTTTGGCATTCATCTGCTCACTTGGTTGCAGTGTCAATCAGTCATTATGTCAGACTGACATTAACTTTGTTCTTTCATTTTTCAATTATCCTCATTATGGTGAAAACGTCAGGGTGGCCCGCGAAATTCAAATTTTCTTACGTTTCGAGAGTCGAGGAACGATTTTTTCATGGTCAAAGCCGTTCCTCGACTTTTATGAACTTTGAGGGATAGCCGCTACCGATATTTTCATCAACACAACTTAGCACTGCCCCGCAAATTGCAAAATCGTAAGAATATTTGAATTTCGCAGGCTACCTTGGAGCATTTAGTATAATAAGCAGACCCAGTTGCTATTTTGTTGTTATGTATAATTACTGTAACAACCTGTGCCGGCAGTCTTGTCACTGTCGTTAGCTTACTAATGCCAGTGCCTAATGTGAATTGACATTGGTAAGCTTTTGACTAGCCTAGCGCGACAGTACGGTATCCTCCACAAAGTATGTATATCCAGCAGTGGACTGCGAATACTGCGATAGACTGAGTCGATACATACATAGGTTCCATTCTTCGTTAATTCCTTGATTTTGTTCTATTATTTCTTCTGCTTGCTGTGACAAACTATTAGAGAGATTACCAAGAGGAAGGCAGTAGGTTAGGTACTCGTGCTACTCTGCTTACATGTTATGTAGCCGGATGTGTGCGGGGTGTGGTCAGACAGGCCGTGTGCACAGTGCGCGCCTCCCGTGACCGCCCGTTATACTGCGACTGTCATGCTCTGTCTAGCACCACTGTGGAGTCCGCAAAGTTATCTTAATATTTAAAATCACGTGACACTATTTGCGTACACGCTATAGCCTCCGAAACTACCCAACCGATTTTTCAATGAAATTTTTGGACACGTGGCGTTGTGAAATCATTTCGACGATGTATTACCCCCCCTATCATTTATATTTACTCTAAGTTGGTACTTGATAAGCTAATGCTGAATTAAAGACTAAACATTTGCTTTAAGTTGGAAAATTATTTGGGTCTAATTTATAAGTTGACCTATAGCCTTCGAAACTACCCAACCGATTTCAATGCAATTTTGTGAAAGTGTGTTTGTTTCCAGCTTGAAAGATAGGATAGTTTTGGACCCGTGGCGATGTGAAATCATTACATTTAATTTTTATTTACTCTGGATACTTAAGATACCTGTTAGTAAATAGGTACAGGGAGTTTAAAAGGTGTATAACTTTTCACACTGTCACTTGATAAGATAACACTGAAATTAAAGCCTGAACATTTGCTTTCATTTGGAAAATCGTTTAGGTCTCACCTAGTATTAGATACCACGGGCAGTACTGGTGCCGTTGTTGATGTAGCGTCGCCAGCCAACACATTTTTTTACAAAATAAGAGATTTTGTTGCTATCTCTACGACCTGCTTCTGACGCAAGTGATGGCGCATTTACATTAAGTCGGTTAGACCGTATTCGGCTGCAGGCCGTATCCGGTCACCGACTAATATAAACAAGTATTCGTTTGGCCGTATTCGGTTTGGCCGTATTCGGTCGAGCCCGTTGTCGGTGTCGAGTGCGCCGTGCCCCGCCCGTCGCCAATCAAGTCGCCGAATTCGGTTAACCGACCAATGTAAACAACTCAATTTAGGTGAGCGTTTCAGTTAAACCGAATGCGGCCACCGCCTTCGGTGACCGACCTCAAACCGACCTAATGTAAATGAGCCATCATGGCTATTCTATCTATCAGCGATAAAAGAAAATGTCAAGATAGTATGGCATTGGAATAAACTACTGAAAAGAAACGATTGCCACTGGCCGAGCTCCCTGGCCCTGCTTTTACAAGTCAAGGCCTAGGGAAAATTAAACAAAACAGAAAAAAACATTGTACCCAGCTTACAATGTCTGCGTACCCCTGTGCACAGAGCGTGTGACGGAACGCTGCGGTGACGCGACAACGCCTTGCGGTCACCGGGACCGCGTGAAACTTAGAACTTACTCACCGCGTGTATGTCACGTACGGCTATGTACTGTGGATACTGGAGAACATAGTGTAAGATTGTGGATGGAAATGTGATGAATGAATGTATGTCTGTGCAATGTCCTATATTGTAGAAATGAGCAACTGAAGGTCTCTAGACAAAAATCAACTCAAAAATTGGTTATCAAACTGTCAAGCGCGCGTAAATTATATAATCCATACTTCCATATCCATACTTCCATATCCATACTTCCATATCCATACTTCCATATCCATACTTCCATATCCATACTTCCATATCCATACTTCCATACTTAATACTAGGTACTCGAATTTTATGTGAAAGTAATAACTCTGTTTGTCTGTTTATTACTTTTTGTTACAAACGGCCGATCAGATCGAAATGAAATTTGGCAAGGAGATATATTATATCCTGGGGAAGGACATAGGCCATCTTTTTTTCTTACTTGTGCTTATTGAAATTTCGACGCGAGCGAAATAGCAGACAACAGTTAGTAAGGAATAAGTTGAGTAAATTAACAACAATGGAGAGGGAGAGGAAGGCCAATTAAAAGATGGATGGATTGTGAGGAATGATTTTATGATATGAAGGAAAAAGGGGTAAGTGGTAGCGTGGCGATTGATAGAGGGGAATGGAAAGAAATAACGTATTGCGCCGACACCAAATGACCTCGAATCAGCTGGGTTACCACAACCTCTAAATGCGATTCAATTCAGGTCCTAAACTGAGTCGCAAGCTGTCAGTTCCATAGAAAAACTGTCAGAAAATGACAGCTCAAACCTAAATTGAATCGCATTTGGACGTTGTGGTAACCCCGCTGGGGCTTAATTCTGCTATTTTAATAAATTCGTCACTCCAACACCATTCCATTCTCATCCCATTGACATTTTGCTTAAATTTCGTAATCTGCTAAATTCACAATGGTCGGTCGATGGTCTCGTAATAAAATTGTGTTTTAATGGCATTTTCGTATTGCCATTATTATAAAAACCTTTAGTACAAATGGTTTTCAAAATCTACTACTAAATGCGAACATTTATTCATGCCATGCCAGTTTGAATGTACGAGATTAATATTCTATGACATTTCTTTCAATGGAGTCTCACTGGTTGTTCATTGAGAAGTCATAATGACGCCATTATATTAGTAGACTAGCTTCTGCCCGCTACTTCGTTCGCGTGGATTTCCCACTTGCAACATTTCTCATTACTGCTCCGCTCCTATTGGTCAAAGCGTGGTGGTATATAGCCTATAGCCTTGCTCGATAAATTAACTATCCAGCGCAAAAAGAATTTTTCAATTCGAGCTGGTAGTTTCTGAGATTAGCGCGTTCAACCAAACAAACAAACAAACTCTTCTGCTTTATAATATTAGTATAGATTACCAAACTTGTCAAAACTTGACAAAACTTGGGTCATTGTGACTTCAATGATCGCCTATTCTGACACTATCGTAATAGCAGAATCGAGGCCCGGGCAGGAAGATGATGAGATTATGATGATGCATCACTTGACTTGTGATTATTTTTTGAATTTTTGTGTTTTTTCTTCTAGTGCATCAGATTATTTAATTTTAATAAAAATATCATTGGCAAACACTACGATGACTATGTAATTGTGTAGATATCCAAAAAAGCTTTAACTTTGTTTTTTTCAAAAGTAAGTACGTGTACGTACTAGCTTCACATATCCAAGGATTATGAAATCCTCTCAGAGATCACCAACTATCATTAATACGGGGAGTGTGCCGCTAATACTTTTACGTCTAACAATTACCGGCCCGCCCGCCATCCAGCGCCACGCGCCGACAAATAGAATTAATTATTCGAATCCCGAACAACATCCCCCTGTATTGTTAACAACATAATTTGACGTGCTGATGTTTCTGGGCGCCTGGTAGCTTTGTTGTGGGATGTTATTTTTAATTGGATTTATGGCGAAAACACCAAGTTTTATTTTTCTCCTACTGAAGTGTTAGGTAATCAAAGAATATCTATGTAACATTATGTGAAATGTCAACCCTGTATGCAATTTATTTATTTAAAATAACCAAAATAAAAATGGTTTAGTCCCATCTCGGCACCTTCCCATCTCGGCACCCATGAATTAATTTATCATCTTTACGAAAAATTCCCATCTCGGCACTCCGACATTAGTCGTTGCTAAGTACACATTCATCAAAAAATCAAATTGACTCAAAACTAAAAAATGTAAAAAAAGTACCTATAAAATAAGTTTAATTTTAAATTTTTTGTGTCTAAGATTTTTTTTTATTTCGAATTTATACCTATTATGTAGGTATGAACATATACAATTCCGATTTATGTGATAATTAAGACTGAAAACGAATGTACAGCGAGTTATAGCAATTAGCTGACCCCCTTTGCAATTATTTTATTTATTAGAGCGAAGTAAATAACATATAAAAGAATTGCAAAGGGGGATCAGTTAATTGCGTAATCAAGCCTACTCGTATCATTTAGTACTAGTATGAAAGTCCTCAAAGTATGGACACCCTTTTGCCTACGTCCCGGTTATACTGATTAAACGTTAATTGTACATAAAAACTGTTGATTTTTGTAATATGTTTTTACATAATTGCTGGGAAGATTTTAAAAGAATTATTCCTGCGCACCGTGAATTTTTCATATATTTTAAAATTTGTTATGTTACTGCCAAGGCAGAGATAATGGAGCCTCTAAAAAGCGATTCAAGGGCTTGTCTGTGAAAATGGTAATTTAAAAAGAAACAAAAATTATTTAATAAATAATAAAGTTGATTTACTTACTATACTGATACTGTGTTTCCGTTTCTTTTTGTGTACCTTAAAATGATTTATGAGAGGGTGCCGAAATGGGAATTTTTCGTAGACAAGATAAATAAATTCATGGGTGCCGAGATGGGAAGGTGCCGAGATGGGAATAAACCATAAAAATAATAATAAACAGCAGATTAAAAAAAAAATGAACTTTTGTGGGGTTTTCAGAATACGTCGTAACCAATTGTGAATCGGTATCTCTTTCACCTTTTATAGGTTAGAGTTCTAATGTAGGCAACTAGGTACCAATAAAATTATAGGCGAACACAACTTTCTCATAAAAAGTGCGCAATGGTTATCACCATTGCAACCAACTAAAATAAAATTGATTGAAAAGACCATTCAGTATCAACCCTGTGCTTGCTTTAATTTCATCTACCTAGCCTTTTCCCAACTATGTTGGGGTCGGCTTCCAGTCTAACCGGATGCAGCTGAATACCAGTATTTTACTTGGAGCGACTGCCTATCTGACCTCCACAACCCAGGTAATACTGGGTAATACGATACCCCTTGGTAAGATTGGTTGTCAGACTATATTTTGCCCACTGACTACCTCTAACGACTGCCAAAGATGAACAAATGACAGCCGGGACCAACAGCTTAACGTGCTTTCCGAGGCACAGAGGAAACTCGGTATTTAAGGGTGGTCACCCATCCACAGACCAACCTAGGCAAGCACGGCTTAACCTAAAGATCGCCCCGAGCGGCTGTTATTAATTAGCCACAGGCTACGAGCTCCTCACTTTAATTTAAATCATCATTTTTCATTTTTACTTAAACCCACACCATTGCATTGAGCACAAAAATCACAAATATAAAAGTCTGTGGACTGTTCACAGAATCGTATTTATCTGACAATGATTCGCTGAATACAAACATACATCTATGACTTCTCCTTGCTTTATAAAATTAAACCAAAAATGATTACTAAAATTAATGAGCTATATCCAAAACAGTCACCCTATTCCGTAGCGGGTCACATGAACCCTCGAGTACCTAGTAGCCAAACAGAGGGAATCTCGGAATTTTGTTTGTTTCCATTGCCCCTTTTAATAGAACAAACATTTTAATGGCCTCACCGACCGCCATTTTAGCGCTGATCGATACGCCCCAAATAATTGGCCAAATGGACAATGTAATGATTCATTTTTGACAAGTCCTATCTATATAAAATATGTAGTATTCGGTCGTAGATGTGATAGGAACGTTACTTGCAAATTGTATATTTGAGGGCTACGTCACAGAGGGCACGCCACGATAGTGGCGGTAAGTCCCCTCTTTGAGGAGTGGCTAGAGAGGCGCCACGGCGTCCTCACCTTCCGCCTGACGCAGGTCCTCACCGGACACGGATGTTTCGGGAGGTACCTGCACCGAATCGGGCGGGAGGAATCGCCCGGGTGTCTCCACTGCGAGGATCGACCGGAGGACACGGTGGAGCACACGGTGGAAGTCTGCCCTGCGTGGGCGGAGCTCCGCCGTGTCCTCGTGGCGGCGATCGGCGGCGGCGACCTCTCGCGTCCGGCCCTGGTTCAATCCATGGTCCGGAGCGAGACGGAATGGGAAGCCGTCGCCTCCTTCTGCGAAGCAGTTATGCTAGCGAAGGAGGTGGCGGAACGAGAGAGGGAAAGATCCTCTCTTCCCGGCCGCCGCGGGAGACGCAACGGGCGTCGGGGGCCACGTGGTGGCTACCGGCCACCGTAGATGCGGGCCTGTGGACGGCTGGCTATGGGCAATAGCTGGCCGTCCGGCCGTCTAACGACGACGACAGGCCGTGTCGACGGCGCGTTCGTGTTCCACGCGCGCCTCAAAGAGTGTCAGCAAAAAGAGAGGGGCCCGCAAGGGCCGAAGCCTGCCGGGGTTGCGGGCCTGTTCGAAAGAGATACCGCGGCCCCGGAACATAAAAGGCGAGGAAGGAACATGGATGGTTTTTAGTCAGTAAGAGTCTGACACTCCCTCCCGCTCCGCCCAGAGTGGGGGGGGTCATTTGATGATTTCCCATCCTTAAAAAAAAAAAAAAAAAAAAGGGCTACGTCACAGTCTACGAAAATTTATAGAAGTACTACGAATTTTACAGCTATCTTGTGAAAAATGCAATAAACTGATTGATTAAAGTGAATGTGAGTCATAGAGCATTATCATATTCATGTGCGTCTCATATAATCACTAATTCACTACATATTGTAAAACAAAATCCGCCGCGTGTCTGTCCGTCTGTTCACGATAAACTCAAAAACTACTGCACCGTTTTTCATGCTGTTTTGAACAATGGATAGAGTGTTTCTCGAGGAAGGTTTTAGTACGTGGGCGAAGACGCGGGCATCAACTAGTTCCCGTATAATTCTCACTTGCTTCGGTGAAAGAAAACATCGTGAGGAAATCAGCATGCCTGAGAGATATATCTCGACACCATTATAAAGCCAAGTCAAGGCTTGGGCGGCTTAGAAACTCTGACACCAGGTTAGGCACTAACCACACGAGAAGAAGAAGAATTATATTATGTCTGAGTACTAATGTTTTGTTCTATGTATTTGAAAATATTATAAGTATTTCAACTTTATTGCTTTTCAACGAATCCAATTTGTTTAATTTCTTACTGGCTAATAATTTTTTGCAACACTCTCCCCTTTGCGAATGTTTGCGTTCATCCCCTAAAGTACCAGGGCGGCAAGTCTCGCTAGTGGTCGGCAGAGTGGTGGGCAAACATAGGGCGCCGCCACGTCGCGCAACCACCTGCCTGCAAGCTTTGTGTACTTAGCTGAGAGTACATCTTCCGTTTATATGACTGAATGTAGACATTCGACACACAGATAGGTACTTTAATGAACCCTGAGCAACACGGAGCAGCTTATCAACATAATTAGCGAATACAGACAACAGATATTTTAAAAGTCAAAAACATAGACAAGACCAATAGATACAAATCTGATACAAAAAGAAGTATTCTGATATTCGATATATTCCAAAATGTTAAGTATGGGATTGTGACGATCCTGGAAATTAAGTAAATAATTGGTACATTAAAAGTTATATTAGTGTATTTGGTTCCAAAGAAACAATAACATGAACGGAAACTCGTCCGCCCATTCTCTCCCTATTTCATTTCATACAAAGACAAGCGGAAATGTTGCGAAATTTTTGCATAAAGCGATTGCAAAGTACTAGGAGCTCAAGGACGTAAAGGGGTTCTTTTCTCAACACAGAACAGGAGCTCGAAACAGCTTCACCATTTATCAATTCACATAAATGAAAAAGTACAAAGTCAAAAATCTTATCGTTATTTACCTATTACGGAAAAAATAACAATAATTTTAGTTTATTTATCTAGATGTTTTCTGTAAAAATATTTGTGAAAAGCTTCAATTTCATACAGTTCCTCGTGTCAGAAACTTTCTACGATTGAACAAAAGTACCAACTGAAAAAAAGAAGAAGTCGCTAATGCAAGATTTAGCAAGACAGGAATAAAAAGAGGTTTGCCAACGTCTTGCGAAATACCAGGAGCCCATAGCTGGCAAGCGATGTTTGCTAAACACTCGGCTGTGTGTGCACAGTGGCGCGTTTCTGTACCCAGTGGGTCAAAACGACCTGTGCTAATATCCTATGTCTGACCTTGATATTTTTGTTGAAGTATCTACGGCTGGTTAACTATTACTTTAAGTGGTTTTCACATAGGTCTAAGTACCTATAGCTCCTCACGGGGTAAGCAGTGTAAGCACAACGCCTCCAGTTTTCATAGAGTACCTAAAAATTGTTAGAATATTATAGCTTCCTATTATGTTAACCCTTTATACTATCAAATAATTTCGTGTACCCTAAATTAACAATGAATGTATAAAAAAAATTAAAACCGTTTACCCTATAAAGCACCTGAAGCACATAATGTGAAAAAAAAAACCAATGAAAAACTACATGAGAATTTCTGGAAACCCATATTTTTTTAAAATGCGGTATTGTTCATTTTATTGCCCTTTTTATAGAAAACTATGAATTTCTTAAACGCACATTTCTTAGAGGGTGACAGAGAAAGGGTTACTCAAAGACTTCACAAACAATCGTGACCTTTGCAAAGTAATTCGTGAACTTTGACATTTTGAGAAAAAATCATAAAGAAAAGGGTCAACAATTTATGCTCGTTAGCGTCTTTGATATTACGGTGTACAGTGTTAAAGATTATTTTTAAACTTTTAACATTCTTTCTTTACTTTTTTTTTGCGTAAAACTTAAAAAAAATGGTGACAAAGTTTTTTTTTTGTTACGTACTTTTTGGAACACCTTGTATTGTTGTTATAGGTAACCCTTTACCTGATTTGGTGAGAAATTAAATATTTCAAAATCAGTTTTTTTAAGTAGGTATTTAGAACGAAGCTGAGAACGAGAATAAAAACCGCAATCTTTGTATGATTGCATTGCTTTGGTGCATTGTGAGTTGAGAGATACGCCTTGTTGTCATAATCTGTAACCTTTATTCGTTTTCCAGTCACAATTGTTTTTTCCTATAATGTATAGTCGATATGCCGAGATAACTATTCACCAAGTACTGTGAGTTACAACTGATACTTCTCTGTCAACTGATCGTATTGCAATTAAGCTTTAAAAACAGAGGCTGTCCATGTAGCGTTATTGTCTACACTCCGCAGCCGTAGATGTCACTTACCCTCATTTAATTCTCTTCATTATCCCAAGAAATATTATATACTTACTTGAGAATTTTATGAAAACCAACTGATATTCGTGAGACGAAGCGCGTGCGGTACGCCGCAGCCGCTAGTTATAGTAAAAATATTATTTTATTGGCCCAGTGTGAGCCGCGTTGACTTGCGGTCGACGATAAATTACACCCAATTGATACTGGAACCATTTCGATGATTTACGCCCACCATTTTGTACGAATTACGTGATAGAGGACAACGTCTCAACGTTATATTGGGCATATTCATGAGAGAGCAAGTTTGCAAAAGGAAATGCACGCGTTGCTTCAGTTAAAATATGATGTCCTACTAATTGCTACTATTTTTAAACTACCTCATTAGCACATGACATCTACAGAACAATTTTAACCCGTTGACAGTTGCCTCTCAACATTTTCTCTGACATCACAATTAACAAGTTACAATATAACAATAACAACATTCATCACATTCTTAAAACATTTTAAAAATGACGGACAGACAGGCAAACATTTATCAGTATTAAAAAAACACAACAAATCCCAGTACATTACGTTTGGCAGTACCAGGAGTGCATAGGAAGGCGGGACGTCGTTGACAGGTGATTGACATCTCACTCGCGTTTGGCCCGCCATGTTTATCTCATTGCTTTCAACAAACGTATGCATTCCTCGTACAAAAAATCGTTACGTCTCTATTTTTAAGTGGTTAAGGATGAGATTGAAATGGAGATAATCTGTTTGGGTGGCATTTTAAGGTTGTAAAACATCACTAATGTAATGAATGACTAACAAGACAGAACTAAACTAAATAGTGGCTAGAAATGGGCCAGCTGTGTCCGGTGACGTATTGCTTTAGTTTTAATTCTAAATGGGTACTAATTGAAAACTGTCCACAAGCGTGAAGATGTGTAAGGTGTTGTTAAATTAAGAATTAAAAAATACATCCTGTAGCACAATTTAAATGTATGAATTATGAAACTAGATTGTGTTCTCTTTATCGATTACTCTCGGCTTCTAAAGAAATTCACAGTTAAGGTTTCAAAATCGAAAAGTTTGTATTTAATCTATGTTACAAAAAAAACATTACAACATTATTTTAAAACTTAAAGCTGAGTTGGATATTTTGATTGAACTGCTTCATTTTTAGTGCGATTGTTAAAAGTCAAAGCGAACGGCAAATAAAGGGTTAACCTTGAGTTATGTTTTCTTTGTAAACTTTTTCTAAGCAAAGGTCAATATAACAATCAATAAAATATCGTTTTACTATAATTCCCAAGGGGTCAATCATTGAAAGGGTTTTAACAAAAGACTTTAATTTTCGACAATTCGCGAAAAAACGTTGACCCTTTCTATTGATTGTCCATATTTCAAATGAAAAGGTGGCAGGTAATAAAAAATAATATATTTTTTGTCCATCCGTACGTAACTTAAAACCACAATGCACATGCGAGGATGATTTGTAAGAAAAATAAAAAAAATACGTATTTTTTTTAACAATATTCCCTGATTTCATGCGAAAATATCGTGTTTCGTCTATTTAGGGGTTTCGTTGTTAATTTTTCGGTTTTCGGTCGCCGATTTCGATTTTGGACATGTGGTAGTGATGTAGGTATGTGCACGACCGAATTATTTTCGGAAAACAAAGGAAACGTCAATCTTTGTATATTTTTGAACTTCGTAACGGATATTTTGAGAACGTTTTTTGTTTATCAGATACTTCTGAAGTCTGTAGCGGTTACGGTTGTCTATTCAACGTATTTTTCTCTCTGCCGGGGTTGCGGGCTTGTTCGAAAGAGATACCGCGGCCCCGGAACATAAAGCGCGAGGAAGGAACATGGATGGGTTTTAGTCAGTAAAAGTCTGACACTCCCTCCCGCTCCGTCCAGAGTGGGAGAAGTCATTTGATGATTTCCCATCCTAAAAAAAAAAACGGGATTAAAAGAAAAAATTAAATAGTCGCTTTCTACCAGTGCAATGACAAACAGTTGGTGGGCATTGGAAGTCATCAAAAATTACCATGCTTGACTGAAACAAAGCACCTACTTAGTAAATACATACTTTCCATGCAAGTAATAAAGATTGCAATACAGGGGGCTATGCTACTAAGATAACCATACGTCCGAATTTGTCAGGATATATCCCGTTTATTGTTAGGCCTTGTCGTACGAACGTAGGACACACGGTGCCTTATTTAGAAAATATTAGGAAAAAGTTAAAAAGGACTGCAGGTAACGAACCGGGGCTGCGGGACTATTCGAAAGAGACACCGTGGCCCCGGAACATAAAGGGCGAGGAAGGAACATGGATGGGTTTTAGTCAGTAAAAGTCTAACACTCCCTCCCGCTCCGCCCAGAGTGGGAGAAGTTATTTGATTACCTATCCGAAAAAAAGATCTAAACGGAAATATTAAAAAAGAATAAGTCCAGACTTCTAATTTCGAAATGGTATCACCAAATGGAAGCTGTGGGACCAAGTAACAAACCACATTTGGCTACAAACAAAACTTAGTTGTTCTTCGACATTTCGGTGTTGGGTGTTGTGTTCCAAAATATTATTTGTCACTTAAAGGGTTAGCTTTGATTGACAGACAGATAAACATTGAAGATGAGTCTCTTCATATGGACTTCGAAGAATAACAACGAGTTTAAATTAATGTGGTAGACTTCTTGAAGTATCAATTTTTACATTAATTTGCCATGACAAGAGCAAGTCAGCAGTTTTCTTTTACGCTCCTGCCCTGCGGGATGGTTCGAAAGAGGTACCGTAGCCCCGGAACACAAAGGGCTAAGAGGGAACATGGATGGGTTTTAGTCAGTAATAGTCTGACACTCCTTTCCGCTCCGCCCAGAGCGGGAGGAGTCATTAGATGATTACCCATCCGAAGAAAAAAGAGTTCTTTTGCGCTGCCACCTAACTTGTAGACTCAGCAATTGCTTGTGGATCAGTCAAATGGTACGGACAGATTATAGACGTAAATCGCATATTTAAAAATAAACCCATAACGATATTCCGGAACCGAAATGGATATTCAGAACCGAAACGGATATTCAGAACCGAAACGGATATTCCGTTTCGGTTCTGACATCATCATCATTATCATCTGCTTTTTTATATTTTTGTGTGAAAATATCATCATAGATTCTCTCCACCTGGGTAAGCTGAGGGTTACGTTACGTCACAGTCTAACCGACTAAAAACCCAATGTTGCGTAGGTACTTGTTAGAAGTTTTATTTCTTATTTTGCAACACCAGCATTAAAAGGTAAATCCTTATGTAAATAGTGGCAACACTGTTCCCTTCCATCTGCGACACTGGTCCAATAGAGACGTGTGTATTTTACTTGCCAAATGTTATTTCGACATCTTCATCGGTACCAACATACCAGCACCTCATTAGCTACCTACCATCCAACTACAAAGCTACACAGTACTACTACCATGTGTCACACTCCAATATCTGACGTGAAACTGGTCTAAAAAGATCATGAAAGAAAAGAGAATCATAGAGCCTCCTCACCCATTCATCAAAGCACTCGCATCACAGAACAAAAGGCCGTTTATCAAACACTAGCTGACCCGCGAAACTTCGTCTGCGTCATGCACATAAGAGAGAAAAACGAAATAAAGAAAGTCCCCGTTTTTGCAACATTTTTTATTCCTGCTCCGCTCCTAATAGTTGTAGCGTGATGTTATATAGCCTATAGCCTTCCTCGATAAATTGACTATCCAACGCAAAAAGATTTTTTCAATTCGAGCCGGTAGTTCCTGAGATTAGCGCGTTCAACCAAACAAACAAACTCTTCTGCTTTATAATATTAGTATAGATATAACACGCGCGCCATCAGTGTTTGGATCGCAACTGTCCGTGGCTGTTCGTCCGTCATCGGATGGATCATACACGAATTGTATATGAAACATGAAATCCTGACGTGACGATATACCTCTGTTGAAAAAAATCTTGAGTCGATCTGGTGTAGCACTTACTTAAGTGCTACATGAGCTTAAAAGCAAAAAAAATAACTATTTTTCTAATTATAATCTGCAAAAAACCTAAAATATCGAGACGATCAAGACTCCAATCTATGTCCACACCCCATTATCAGACTTTCTGACGTCAAACTGGTCTATAAAGATCATCAAAGAGCCTCACCCATTCATCAAAGCACTCGCATCACGGCACAGAAGGCCGTTTATCAAACATACACGCGCTATCAGTGTTTGGATCGCAACAGTCCGTGGTTCTTCGTCCGTCATCGTACGGGATCACACACGATACAAAAAGTGCCTCCGTTGAAACAAAAGTACGAGGGACAAGACTTTGAGCGGGCGATAATGGATAAAGGTGTTTCTGTCATTTTCTGAAGATCTTTATGAAGAAGGAGCTCGAGGCTCAGTAACAGTCACTTGGGTCAATCTTTAGGTTAAGGCGACGACATCAGCTAAATAAGCAACTCTATTTGTGGTGGTTCAAACTTCGTTTGAAATACTTTTAGAATAAAGTTCTAATTAGCTTGCACTACAAAGTGGTTGTTACTTCAGTCACTGCGGGCCGAATAGTGCGAAATGAGTATTTTCGATCGATTTAAAACTAGAACTTAACTATTTAATAATAATTAATCCATCAGTAGATGTAGTTTAGGATTTGAAATTTTTGTTATATTTTTAATTATAATTACCATTGTCAATAAATGGCTAAACTGCTTTGAAAGAAATAAGAGGTATGTTTGAAGATTTTTTTGGTGCATTAAAGTTTGTCAAATTATGTTTTGAGTTCCATCAGTGTATGCGAAAAGGACTTCAAAATATAAAGTTTTTTTTTATTGTCGAAATTATTCACAGTTTTAGAGATACACTGCTTTTAAAAACCGCCTTTTGGACCGTTTTCAAGAAACCTCCGCCTTAAGCCAAGCTTGCCTAGGTTGGTCTTTGGATGGGGGACCACTTTTACATACCGAGTTTCCTCTGTGCCTCGGAAAGCACGTTTACCTGTTGGTCCCAGCTCTCATTTGTAGGTCTTTGATAGTCGTTACAATAGTAGTCTGTGGCCCAAAAAGTCTAACAACCAATCTTACCAAGGGGTATCGTACCAACTGGGTTGTGGAGGTCAGATAGGCAATCACTTCATGTAAAATACTGGTATTCTCTGCCGCATCCGGTTGGACTGAAAGCCCACCGAAAAGCAGATGATGATTCTTTATGAAGAAGACTTGATGCACCGACTTTACATGAATGGGGATAAGGGCAAGAATATGATTATGATGATGATGATGATGATCTTTATGAAGACGCTGAGTTGTGAAAGATGGATGTAGTGGAAGGTATTTGCCCAGGAGTGGAACAGAGGCCCTGCTCCCTAACGCTTCGTCCGTTTATTCCCTTCTATCCGTCTCTATCGCGCACGTCTGCAGATGAGTGCGAGTGAGAGAGACGTATGGATCCGAATATTCGGACGAAGCGTTAGAGAGTAGGGCCTCTGGGCAGGATGGCGACTAAAACGGTCCTTCGGTAACTGACAGTCGTCGCATGTTTCTCATGTAGTATTTTTTGGTCCTATTTCTTTCTTCTATGGTTTTCTTTGGTTCAATAAAGCTGCAACGAATTCAGTAGGCCCAAAAAAGGAAATGAAAAATCTTGATTAAAAGTCAAAATAATGTGTTTTTATTACAAATTACTTAAGTACCCATTTTTTCCGAATTTTTATTATTTTATATAACAAAAATTCTCCGCGCCGCGTCTGTCTATCTGTTCGCGATAAACTCAAAAACTACTGGCTCGATTTTCATGCTGTTTTCACCAATGGATAGAGTGGTTCTCGAGGAAGAACTTTATGTACGCGAGCGAAGCCGCAAGCATCAGTTAGTTTCATGTAAAATAGTACGATATTGTCTAATTAAAAGCAAGTTACCTGCCATTGCAGCATCACCGCTCTGCCTCTAGATAAAATAAAAAATAAATAAAAAAGTAAACTTAAGGTCGCGCCATACTGTCTGCTATCCGGTTTCCCCGATATTAAGTTACGTTAGCTCTCGAACGATGGGCTTTATAAAAAATATATAATTTTCTTTATTGAAATATCTTGTTAGTGGCTACACTTAATGGTTTATTTTAGTACAAAAATTATATTTCATATTTACGATATTTTTTGGGGAATTCTTGTAATGGTAGGTGTTTTGACAGAAAGTGTAAACGTCTGAAGTTATGTTAATTGGTGTCGAGTAGTGATGCATTTGCAGTTTGGTTGCTTTATTATGATCAGTGGTAAATAAAATGATGACCTCCAATGTAGCTATGTTTTGTGCCTATAGGAGACATACAAGACTTATAACCCAAGTTTTCATTCCCAGTCTCCAATTTGCAGCCACTTTAGGAATAAGCAGGTTCAATTAAAAATAAAAACTGGCCAAGTGCGAGTCGGAGTCGCGCACGTAGGGTTCCGTACTATTATCTGTACAACATTAGATAAAACTGCAAAAATATCACGTTTGTTGTAAGGGAGCCCCTTAAATATTATTTTATTCTGTTTTTACATCATCAGTGAAAATTTAAATTGTCACTTCATTATCACGGTTCATGAGATACAGCCTGGTGACAAACAGACGGACAGGCGAGCAGACGGACAGTGAAGACTTAACAGGGTCTAATTTGAAAAAATCCTTTGGGTACGGAACCCTAAAAAGGCAAGATTTATAGAGCGAAACACCATGTGGATGTGTGAAAACTACTATTGGTTGGTAATAAAATAATTGATTGATTGATTGAAAAATTAAAATGCCGTAAAAATAACTCCGATCACGATGACGCGAATCGATTATCGATTTAATCGAAACAACAAAAAAAGCATCTACTTACCATCAATTCTCGAAAGTACCAGGCGCCCACAAGTTAGTAGTAGTGTTTCCGCTAATCTGACTCAGCGTTGTAGTTGTGTCGACGCCAGCGGCGCCTGCCCGCCGCGCCACCACGGTATCAGCTAACGCCTTTTGTATTTATTGCACCCTAGTACATTATTATTCGGTTGTATTATTTAATAATTATTCGGGTTATCCCAGGACTGTTTATGCAAATGCGCTTGAATTGTTTATTTATTGGGCGGAGCAGCTGAATTGCTACCAACCGACAATAATAAGATGAAGTTTATTGGTGTACTATTTCAGTGGCAGTATAATATCTATTACCTACTAATAAAGTTATGGGATTAGTATGACTCCCGCAATGAGTCAATGCCTCTAGGAAGAGGAACTGCTGTTCAAAATCAATAATAATACCCAATTTAACGATTTATTCAAAACTCATACAACTTATTTTTTGGTCTTTTTACTTACTCATCAAAATTTTTCTTTCATCGTTTGATGTTTGATCAGATGTGCAGCATGAGCATTATCATCATCATCATTTCAGCCGAAACACGTCCACTGCTGGACTTAGACCTCCCCCAAGTGTCGCCACATTGACCGGTCCCGTGCGACTCGCATCCAACGCATTATACTTTACCGAAATTCCGTAAAAATGGTCCTTAGGGATTTCATGTATAAATTTACGCAGAAAATACCCTAATTAGGGTTGCCTAAAATAATATATTTCATCGTTTCAGCAAATGACAATGAAAATTAATGTCAGTATAACGTACCTACTAATCACTACCAACAAACGAAACAATGCATTTCTCGCTTTATTATGTAAAAAAAAAATTAAAAAACACGCCTGCCGTGTCAAAAAATTAACTAAAAAGTAAAAAATAAGTAAACAAAAATAGAAAACAAAGAAAAACAACATTGTAATTGCAGTCGGGGGACAGTTCTGTGGAAAATTTATTTACGGGTCCCCCGACTGCAATTACAATGTTGTTTTTCTTTGTTTTCTATTTTTGTTTACTTATTTTTTACTTTTTAGTTAATTTTTTGACACGGCAGGCGTGTTTTTTAATTTTTTTAATTATTATTTTTTATTTCATACCTTTTAGTGACTAAATAACATGTTAACCAACAACCAATGCGAAACTAGATTGCCTTAGATATTTTATATGACGCTAAGGTACTGTCGTGAGGCGTTGTTTTTTATTATTATTATATTTTTTAATGTTGGGTCATTATCGCCCTCATATTTTTCAGTCTCTTTTCACGTGAATTCGGCGATTCATTTTTAAGTTTATTCGCAAATCGACGAGCTTTCTTGGTTTTCTTTGAAAGAACCATTTGTCTAATAATACGACTGGTAAACAACGATAATAATAGAATTACTAAACAAACACTAAAATATACTGAATGTAATAATATATACTGAATGTAATAATACCAAGTTGTGATAATACACTCGCGAGCATAAGTATGGAATCACTTTCTTGGAATTGATTTCGCGCAATCTTGAGTACTTAATAACTAGCTATGAATAATAATAAAAATGGTACCATTTTAAAGATATTACGCGAAGTAGTATGGAAAAAGATATGCTTCAATTGTTTGATACGTTGCGAGTGGCGGCCTATTTTGTTACCCCCTATAGAAGCACGCAATGTCGGATTTTCTTATCAGTCGGCTTTCACTCGTTGACTGGTACTCATCTCCGCAACTTTTGACCCTTGAACGTGCACGACAATGGATACTCCACCTATAGGAGCAGCACAAATCGTCGCTCTATTGCAAGAAGGGGTCAGCCAGCGGGCTGTTGCAAGTCAGCTCTACATAAGCCAGTCCTGTATTTCGAAACGCTTTCGGGAGACTGGTGGCTTTATCCCGAGACCAAGATCTGGACGGCGCCGGTGCACATCGGAGAGGGATGAACGTTTTATCATGTCAACCTCTCTCTGAAATTGACATTTGACTGGTGTCGACGTCCAACAGGAGCTCCAAAATGTTCGTGGGACAGATGCCAGCGAGTGGACAGTTCGTCGAAGACTTAAGCAAGCTAATTTGACTCCAAAAAGGCCTGCCACAGGCCCGAAACTAACGGCAGATCACCGACGAGCACGCCTTCAATTTGCTTGCTACCATCTTGATTGGGAGGTTGAGCAATAGAGGCGGGTCCTGTTCTCCGACGAGTGCAAAATATGTTTGCACGGCAGCGACCGAAGGGTTGTGGCTACAGGCGGCCTGGGGAGCAATTTGCGTAGTGCTGTTTCACTGAGACAGTGGCTTAAAATAATAATAATTATTATAATGGGCCGGGATTTCCTTCGACGGTAAAACGGAGCTTCTTTTCGTGCCTGGAGGAGGACGAGGAGGTGGTCTAACTTCAAACTGCTACATTTCCAATATTCTGCTAGAACATGTTCCTTATGCGAGATATATCGGGGATGGCTTCCTCCTCATGCACGATAACGCTTGTTGTCACACTTCCCGTGCCACAACTGACTACCTCAAAGTTGTTGGTATCGCCACACTGAACGGCTAGCGCTCAGCCCGAACTTGAATCCCACAGAGCACGTGTGGGATGAACTGAAGAGGAGGGTTCGTTTAAGAAAACCTGCTCCTTCAAGTGTGAATGAGCTGAAATCGGCTTTGATAGAGGAGTGGGAAGGTATCCCGCAAGAATCGATTCAGAAGCTGATCAGGTTATTACAATGAAGAACCGTCTTCGAGAAGTTATTAGGGCGAGGGAAGGGAATACAAAATATTGAAATTTAATTGAAGGCCAAATTAAATTGTTATTTTTTTTTTTTTCTTGTTTTCTTTTATTCATTATTTTTCCAATATCCTTGTGTTTTCTTTACTCCTTCACTCAATCTGGGATAGCTCCTTAAATACGTGTTGCATCGTTTATGCTATAGTACCTACCTGCACGTTGATGCATGGGTGGTGTTTGTAGCGCCTGGCTCAACTCTCTGTACCTACTAAGTTAATACCACCTGTCTGTGTGTCTGTTGGTTAAATGGGTATTTTTTAATTATATTATCGCTCTTTATTACAATAATGAGCGCCAATCCCGCCCACAAACTACGCAGTTTAGTGGGTTTAGTATGTAGAAAACAAATTTAGTCATAATCTTAGTTCGTTAGTCTAGAAACTAATGAAAAGCCGATACCGTATAGTTTCGTTATTTATTTTTTTATAATCGACGACCAATTCAACGAGCAACAAAATTATTTGTGAACGAACAAAAAAAAAATCTGTTCTCTATTTTGTAATTTACTCAAAGAGTTCTGGACGATGGTTATATGCGTAAACGAATTTTCAACAATATTAAAAAAAATAAGGTGATGTTTCTTCATTAATCATGGCAACCCTATTATTTTCAAAGTTTTTATAGCCTATGTTACCCGGGCTAACACAAGGATTCTAACGATACCACGCATAACGAAATCGGTTCAGGCGTTTAGAAGTTATGGTGGAATAAAGAAACTCACAAACATACATACATACATACATGAACCCTGAAAACATAACACTCTTTTTTTTGGGCAGTCGTGTAAAAAAGAGTAAAATATGCAAAAAAGTGTTTATCTTTCCATTCCACCTGAAATCTAATACTCAGTAGTAATTCTTAGAATAGAATTGTTTATCAGGGCTAATTACTTTATTGTTGCCGACTGGTAACCCAGTTTTGCAATAGTTTACATACAAATTATGTATTTGTAAAAATTCTAACCTTGGCAATGGTGATTTGATGACACGCGTTAGTTATAGAGCAAGTTGAAACAGACTCGACACGTTGCAAAGAAGAACTGACTGAAGCAAGTGTATAGTCAGTCAAAGTCTGACACTCCCTCCCGCTCCACCCAGAGTGGGAGAAGTTATTTGATGATTTCCCATAATTGAAGGGAAACAAAAAAAAAAATGGCGCCTGTATTCCTGTTGCCGTGACGTCGGACGCGCGTAAGAACGAGTATACGAAGTGGGCGTTACTGTGATGTAGGGGTTTAGAGAAAAGCAGGAAAGAGCCCAGTGAGTGTCTAGAATGGACCTATGGTCAGCACTTCGGCAGGAACGACGTAGGAATCACCGGATTAATTCCATCACAAAGGAACTGCTTATCAAAATAACTTTTTTTAAACATGATGGCAAGTGTCTGGTAAATAATCCTGACTACTTTTTTGAGCCTGTGCAAGAAAGCTAGACGAGAACAACCAGAAATAAATATGCCTGATGGACTCTCCCGGACGGTGGCGATGCAAGCCCGATTTATATCAACCGTCCCGTTCGTCAACATAACTTTAAACGATATTATTATGAAACCACATAATAATATTGAAACAACTCCTTTCTATCCAGCCACATGCAATAGCAGATACTGAGTAGGCAGTGATCTTGAACGTTTAGGCACCAATTAAGGAGGACTTATGAAGCCCTCCATTTCAACTACATCAGAACTATTCCAGTTTTGACATAGCGTGCCAAATTATACCAAGGTTTTCATTTAACCGACGTGACTCTTACCCTAGCTTACGTAGCACCGATATCCTCTGTATTTACGAGTATATATAGTCTTTGGTACAAAACCGCTTGCCTGTACTTGCTGCCGTAGCGTTAATTGTGCCAGTCAGTGCGAAGCGTGGGAAAGACTCGTTATCATGCCTTCCTTGTAACTCTTGTAACTAAGCGTTTTCTTTATTTTAAGTGTAAGGAGAATTAGTGCTGATTGAGTCCAACCTGTTTTGGAAATGGGATTTGTTTTAGATGTTTATGTTTCGTTGGTCTAGAGGTCGCAAGCTGAGAATGGTGTTTCAATTTGATTCTTGAGTCGGATAGTGTTATGTTTCTGTTAGTTAACCGGAAAAGAAGCTTGAAGTACGGTTTTGTACCCATCAATGCCGAAGTCATACCTGCCGGCGGGTGAAATCACCCGCCTGCATTCAAAGCAAGAGTGAACAGGTATCTTCTGGGCATGCTCGTTCCATCAAATACCTCATCCACCGCTTTCTATCAGGCGTGATCGAGGTCACGAGCGGGCCCACTTTATAATTAAAAAAATCTGGGTGAAATCTGGGCGTCGGGTGAAGCGAGTGGGTCTATTTTACTTCAAAAGCCTTGCTACACATTTGCAGATTACAGGAATTTGATGAAAACTAAGTATTATTAAACAAAACACAATCTCTGCCATGTTTTGGTGCGTTGATGGCTGAAATAGTGGAGGAAGATCAAAAACACGATGAATGGACTGAGTAAAGGATGATACGGTTAGAAAGAAGGTGACTGCAGAGAAGACGAGTAATAGAGGAGTATGGAAGTTGAAGAAATAGTGCACCGACCCCAAATAAATTAGGATAAGGGAGATTGATGATGAAATGTTGTTAAATGTCTACTATAACGATCACAAGAAACCACCCAACCCAACGACCAATCCATATCACCTATGCTCATCCACGACAAGCTACTATACGTTCAATAAATAGACAAAAACATGCATAGGGACGCTCACTGGCCGTCAGGTCCTATCAAACCACAATGGCTCAGGTGCCCACCGCGTGGAAACAGGGCTTTTCTACGGGCTCCTTGAACAGGACGTGTTTGGGCTTCACTTGATGTACCTGTGTGGGTACAAGGATGTTGAGGGGTCAATAGAACGTAAATATAACATCGGATCGAGGTTATAATTTTAAGGAGTAAATAAAGGCGTCCGTTTGCGAAAGGGCGAGAATAGGGTTGTTGCGTAGCTTGGGAGAGGACTAAATACCGTAGCGTTTTGCTTTCGGCTGAGTTGATTAATTAACCCAACCTATTTGAGCCATTTGCCGAAAATCTTCCACCTCGACGCTCAGTGCTTATCGTGTTGGTTCTATTTAAAAACTTCCAGGTCAGCCCCATGGCTGAAAAAGTCTTTAAATAGGACACTGGTTGGCCGAAGCAAGGTAACCTGTTCATTATCATCTGCCGAGTCTTTTCCAACTATGTTGGGGTCGGCTTTCAGTCTAACCGGATGCAGCAGAATACCAGTATTTCACAAGGAGCGACTGTCTATCTGACCTCCTCTACCCAGTTAGTACTGGGTAATACGATACCACTTGGTAAGACTGGTTGTCACTGACTACCTGTAGCGATAAGGTAACCTGTTCAGGCGGAGATTAATAGATACTCTCCTCTAGAGTGGAAATGTGTAATTGCCTCACAAACGATGGGACACTTTATGTCGTGTCCTGGCTGTCCTATTATTTGCACATCACTAGAGCCGATGAAAGCTACTGAAAGCGTCATACTCGTCGCCAAAATTTGGACGAACTCAATTTTAATTGTTATCAATACGTAAGCAGAGGATGCAGCTGTTTACCGATCACAAGTCCTGACTTCGAGCTTGTAATGGAAACTTTTTAATAGAAAGACTTAATTACGAATTGAATTACCCACCATAGAAACGCAACTTGTACGTACTGTAGCGTAGATTGCAATTGCGACCTCCTTTATATAGGGCGTAAAACACCTCTTAACGAATACGAAAGGCACTTGTTCTCCTCGTCATTCTGATGATTTTTTTGTTCTACACTACACCTGGGAACCTTCTAGTTACGGAGATATTGGGGGTCAAAGTTGCAAGATTTTGACAAGTTTTTTTTTAAATACCATTTTTTATCGCATGATTTTACTTTAAAAATCTCTACGACCCCCGTAATATTCAATCCATCCATCCGCACAATGTTTTGAGTGTGTTATATTGAGTTATACCACAAAACATGATTTATAACCTCAAAAAAAAAAGTTGTTTCCCAGAAATATTTTTTGCGTAAAGTTACTTAGTTTGATATACAGAATGCTTGGCTTTGTGATGAGGTGAAATACACCCTGTATAAAGTAGACAGCATTCTATGAACCCAAAAGTTGAATGCAAAGTAAATGCAGAGGTACTGTGACCAGACACTTGCTTTGAAACAGGGAATGGACTGGTAAATCTAATTTAGTCCAAAATTTCCTACTGATTGGAACAATTATAATAAAATCTAATAGTCCATTTCACTTATCGAGGAGCCATGTGTTATTGACGTCACTTATCGATGACATATTTAAAACAACTGCCATAGCATTGTGACATGTATCAGATTACAATTAACGGGAAATATAACTACGTATTTTTTATTTTTATTGTTATAAAAAAGATTGGATGCACATACAACATAATATAGAAAAGGGGTCATAAGCAGAGGTACTGGCTTACCTTGTGCTAGGTGGTGCTATTTCAGGATTAAACTATCCAAGGTCCAGAAGACCGCTCTCAATATTTTGTGACAACCCTGTAAATTAAGGATCTAGGTTATTAAATGTACGTTTTTAGAAACGATAAATAAAAATAAAAAAGGTCTCAACTGGTAAGATGCCTTAATTTACATTCCTTTAACTTCCTTAGTGATATGAAAAATGGTCCTGAGGAGCACATCCAATACTCGTTCAGTCTTCTCCAGAGTTCCAGAACACTTTCGAAGACTATCGACGACTCATCAAAAGCGATACAAGGCGATATTCACATGCCTTACTACACAAGCAAGCAATTTATTACATTGACAAGCTGTCAACGATTAATAACATTGACAAGCCGTCAAAATAGTTATGTCAATCTTGGTGAAAGTTGATGTAGACAAACGAAACGACTAGAAACTGATCGCTACTTGTCTGGTCTTTCCACCCGCGAAACTTACAACTTACACCAAGGACCGACTCCTTTTGCCAACCACTTCAATACTGCAGACCACCCTCTTGCTCTCACACGCCATCATTACAAGTTTATCACATACATGTAGATACTATCTTCAAGCATCGATATAAATACTAAGGCGCCACCAACATCGCCGGCAAAGCGATAAAACTCGCGGCCTTTTAATTTATTCCCAAAGCTGCCGGTGTGGGGTTTCACTGGGGTCTATACTGTGTTCTGGGATGTTTAAAATTGATATTAATGTTGACAAATCGGTGGAGGTTTTCGGCCAATGGGAGGTAGGTCTGATTTGATTAGGGATCGTGTGTGTTTTGTTTTATGGAGTTACTTTGAAGTTATTAATAATATCATAGGCCACTCAAATAAACAATAATATGTTTTTCTCGATTGTCTTGGTTTCTACAGGGTGTAAACCACCCCATCACAAAGCCGTTAACCAAGCATTCTGTACATCAACTAAGTAACTTTACGCAAAAAATATTGCTGGGAAACAACTTTTTTTTTTGAGGTTATAAATCATGTTTCGTGGTAGAACTCAATGTAACGCACTTAAAACATTGTGCTGATGGATGGATTGAATAGTACGGAAGTTGTGGAGGTGTTTAAGAGCCATTTCACGTTTTCGCGCAAATATCTAAGGTTTTAGTCGCCTAATTTGCCATCTTAGATAACACTCTCGCATTTTTAAATACATGTTTAAAATAGACTAGACTTTCGTATTGATACTTAATGTAACACATTTGTAAATACTTATTTGTTAACAGTGTAGTGATTAATCTCCGACAACTAGTTTACTGAAAAATCATCGCTGAGTCAATTTCGGACTCCTATAACTACGATAAATATTTATAAATTTCACTTGAAAAAATACAAAAACCATGAGACAAATACTTTTGTCGACACATAACGTACTAACATTTCGATAATTAACACATTCACTGTCCACGAAAAGAGACAATAGTTAAACAATCGAACCATATGTGGCTCATGGGACAGGAAAAGGGTTAATAACATACACTAGTAAAAAAACAAAGTCTTAGGGCAATTTTTAAGTTTTATACCACTATTTTATCGTGATTTTTTGGTTTGAACGAAGCGTAATTACATTAAATAAAATATGTAAAAATAAACTATGCTCTTTTACTAAACTAATTCCAAAGTTTCATTAAAATCAATTCGTTTAATCGACCATAATTTTAATAACATCACTCTAAATTCGAATAAATTACGATGCATAAGCCGGCACCGATTAGTACGGCCTGAGCACTTACATTTTGTGAAATGGCTCTTAAAGTCAAAATTTTACAAATAGTATTAAAAAAAAACTTGTCTAAAAGTTGTAACTTTGACCCCCCATATCTCCGTAACTAGAAGGTTCCCAGATATGATGTAGAACAAAAAAAATATCGCAATGATGAGGAAAACAAGACGTGCCTTTCGGCTTCGTGAAGAGGTCGTTTACACCCTTTATAGCTCCAATAATGTTAACATTTTAATAAAATTGTAGAGCTTGTAAAGTGTTAAAACTTTTTCATACGCCCAACCGTTATTGAGATAAGAGAGAGAGCTGTGATGACTCCAAGAGACTTAAAGTAAGAGTAAAGAGATGATGATTTTTGCATCAGTATAAAATATTTATTGTTTGGAAATTGGTAATCTTGTCTGCATTAGCTTTAACTTCAGCGTTACCTACATATATCCCTCCAGTAGTCTAGAAAGTAGGGCTAACTGCCCACCTTCTGTCTGAGAAAATCTATCTTTGTCACACCATCGTACATACTATAACAATCATAACATCACGCTTGTTATCACCGAAGTGTTAGACAGAGGTGTAGGTATCTAATAGTGCACCCACATTTCCCCAGTTATGTTTAAGTTCCATGTAAAAAAGTGTGTAAAACACCTCCTAACGAAGCCGAAAGGCACTTGTTCTCCCCGTCATTGCGATCATTTTTTTGTTCTACACCATACCTGGGAACCTTCTAGTTACGGAGATAGTGGGGGGGGGGGGGGGGGAATTTATTATATTTAATGTCCAGCAATATTTATTTATTATTTTTACTTCAAGGTTCTCCACGATCCCTGTATTATTCAATCCATCCATCAGCACAGTGTTTTGAGTGCGTTAAAAATCACATTTGGTAACTCCATTGAGTTATACCTACGACAAAATGTGATTTTTCACAGCAATAATTTTTGCTATGTTACTTAGTTTGATGTACAGAATGCTTGGTTGACGGCTCCATGATAAGGAGGCTTACACCCTGTATAATGCGAGCCTTTTGTTATCAACCGAGCGCAATTCCAGACTCCGTGGTTGCTACTGACAAATTCCGGATGGAAAATCCCATATATTCCTCAGAGGCCCTACTCTCTAACGCTTCGTCCGTACATTCGGATCTATTCGTCCTTCTCACTCGCACACATCTGCAGACGTGCGCGAGAGAGACAGATAGATTCGAATATACGGACGATGCGTTAGGGAGTAGGGCCTCAGGTCAGCAGTCCCAAAAATATACGCAAAAGTAACACTAACTTAGCCATAAACTTATAATTTTTCCTGACTTCCTATCATAATAATTTACCGTATATTCATAGGGCATCATAAAGCTCGTGGCGATTTAATTTATTCCCACATGAGCGGTGTCGGGTTGCGACACGATGTGTAAAACTGATTAGCGCCGACAAATCCGCCGGTGTGAACTGTCCCGCTTTCCCGCCGTCCCGCGGGACACGGGATAGCGGGGAGTATCCGGGTGGTAAGAAGTAATGACGATTCAGATAAAACTGAGGATTATTTTTATTCAATTTGTGGACTGCAATAGTTATTGAAACAGATAAATAAAATAAAGATTAAAGGATCAAAAATACAACAACAATTTCGTCAGAAATCTGCAAACAGACCTAGATTGCGATTATTCAAATAAAAGTATCATTATTTATATAGGTAAGTGTGGTAGTCACGATTATTATCAAACTCGGACATCTTAATTCTCTTGCTCTCATTTCAACTTATTTTGGGTTGTCACAGCATGTATTCTTCTTAGCTACTTCGCAATAATCGCAATCACTCGCCATCTTATCAGACACCACCTTTCTAGCCAAACCATGACAATTATACTCGTTTAAGAACTACGGCGTTTTTTTTGAACGGCCAGAAAAAGTAATATTTAAAGTTCTGGTAACAGCTATACCAGCTTCCTGTCATTTCCAGAAACAAAAACCCCGAATTACAGAAACATTTTAAATTTTAATGAAATAAAATAGATGATACAGTATAATTATGTTACAATGGGATTTAGCAAATTGATTCAATATGAAAACTGACAAATCAGCGGACGTATACCTCAGGGAGCTATAGTATTACACGTCTGATGTGGTTTAAAATTGGGTGTGTGACAATTAACAAACTGTATTAGTTACATAAGAATTTTGTTGTGTTGTGCTCTGAATTACATCAGAATAGGCTTAACTGAAAAAATCTAATTCGTCTGTCACATAGATTATCAAAAAAAATTCACCCGTATTTTTTCTTTTGTTACATAAACCAAAATTGACGAAGATACGACGCTTCTAAATTCGAAATTCTCAATACGTCACTGTTTGGTATCATTTTTAGTGAGTACTGACGTCACGAGTCCCCACTCCCGGGTTTGGATGCGTTTTATCTTTGTCAATATTCGTTGATTTACAAAAACAAAAAATACGTGTCCATTATTTTCCAATACTCTAACTGACGGACTAAATAGATTTGCAATTTATTGATGGTGGAAACTAGCCTATTAGGTCCATGTTCATCGAAAAGATAACAGTCTGCTTATCTAAAAACAACTGTCACTGTGACACATCACCATACAAAAATGTGTTTTAAACAGCTGTTTTAGAAAATCAGACTGTCATCTTTTTGGTGAACATGGAGCTTAAAAGACTTAAGTACTTATTATAGTCCCACGAGAAGCTATAATTCTTGTAAACAAAGAATTTCTACCAAGTTACGTTTCGACAATTCAATTAACAAGAACTACTCCCAAATTCAATCAACTCAAATTATCATACGTGTAATATGAAACTAACGAGCAATTTCACTTGGTCGGGTTATATTTTGGCGGCCTAAGCGCTGTCATCTATTGTTTTGTGGTACTGGAACACATCTGAAATCATGGAACGTTAACATTTGGGCCACTATTTTGAAGTAAGTTCTGTCATTTGAACCAAAGGTTGAATGAGTTTTACTCATGTAATTACTTTGACTTGTTTGCAGATACGGGTATCTATATCCTACTATGTAAACTATGACAGTTCGCCACACAGTAAATATTTCGATTAGTTCGGTTTTTCTTTTAACGTTCTACTGATGCGATTTCCACAAGTAACGTAAATGTATAGGTACTAATATTATAAAGCAGAAGAGTTTGTTTGTTTGTCAGGATCTACTGGTTCGAATTGAAAAAATCTTTTTGTGTAAGATAGTCCGTTTATCGAGGAAGGCTATAGGCTATATAACATCACGCTACGACCATTAGGAGCGGAGAAGGAATGAAAAATGTTGCAAAAACGGGGATTATTTTTCATTTCGTTTTTCTCTCTTATGTGACGCAGACGAAGTTGCGTGGGTCAGCTAGTTATCTTCTAAATCAGATGGATACTATCACAGAAATATTAAAAACTTATTTCTTAGGTATATGTATGGATACTACCTACGTTTTAACAAAGTCAGCTACCCAATCCTCTTTAACACCACCCACATACACCCTACTTGTCCCCAAGACCCCAACTGAAGGCGCGAACAGACAGATACCATCAGCGAGGGTTGATAAAGTACCCCGATAGTACTCATCATCACCTCGCGAGTCTTATCGCAGCCTAATTGGCCAATTGTGCGCCTAATGTCATTATTACACCCCCTTTTATGATAACACCATATGGTAGGATGCGTTATGAATATGAATGGGGATGTAACAATTTGTCCGCAAGGATTAGGGATCTCTGTGGAATTAATTTGTGTGTATTATTAACGGGGTTACGTTTAAAAAATTTGGTGCCTGAAAAAGGTGCTTTGAATCAATTCGGTTAGTCTGGTAATAAAAAGCGAAGCGGTACCGCGAAAGGGTACCGCGAAAGGATACCGCGAAAGGGTACCGCGAAAGGATACCGCGAAAGGGTACCGCGAAACTCATTCTTACGATTCTTGTAAATTGCACGTCATTATTGGGTTTTTATGTTTATTTAAATTTGATTCGTGACCGTTACAAACACGGCTTCATTGAGTTATAATCATTCAAATCATCAATACAATACAACCCTCTTGGTTCATGTAATCCCGTATGTCTCTATGTGTAAGTAAATTAGTAAAATTTTCACATTTTCAGGTTCTTCAGAGATACATCATGTATCTAGCAAAAACCTGTTTGTTTCTGATATGATATTTAATTTTGATTTTGTGTTTATCTTATTGTGTTACGCCAAATTGGGCTCAAAAATAAATTCTCATCTGTAAACTGTGTAAACTGTTTCGTTTTCAGATTTCATCATAAGAACTCCTCCAGACACTATTCTTTACCTATTATAAATTCCAATAATTTGCTGATACTTGATCAAAAACACCTTGCAACAACCCCATTTTCCCTCTTTTCACAAAGATATCAAGCCAGACGGTACTTGTCAAAGTTTTCTTATGAAACTAATAACTCGAGTACTTGTTAAATTCTATATAATTCGTCAAGCAAAGTGTTAACAAATACTCCCTTCAGCTTGAGACTACCATCTCAGAGGGCGGGTGATTCTCAACACATGGGGTGATTGTGTTTGGTTTTATCGGATTAGGGATGTAATGTTTTTATTGATTTAGGGAATTTTAGTTCTTTCTTTGCTTTTCTTAATAGAAACTATTATTGCCTTTTGCCCGAAAATCAGAAAGTATATTTCTATGGTCACTCGTTGGCTATAAGCTAATTATTATAATGTTGGGACCAATTCTGGCAAGCAACTTCAACTACTGGCATAATACAACCTGAAAAGTGACTTGATCAGTGTAAATAAGTACTATTTTTCTTTTTACCAAAAAAAACACGCATTATAAATCCACACTAGCTTGACTGGTGCTGTCATCCGTCTTCACTTAAAACAAGTTATTATTAAATACGACTGGTTCGCTTGTAAATTGGCGGAGGAAGTGGAAATAAGATTAATTTTATGCTACCCGCCTTCCGATACTCACACTTTATAGTGTAGGAGTCGGAAAACGTTTTATAACGTCATGTATATTTATGTTTTGTAAAATAACTCCTGGGCTAGGTATAGAGAATGAGTTTTTGGAGTACCATTTTGTTTTCAATATTACAAGAAATGAATATAAGTAGGTACATAAATACGGAAAATGCTCAAAATAAAAACAAAACTGAAGCAAGTAGGTAATCGGAGTAAGTCAATATTTTCTCATGCTAACTCGTTACACAATACATGTTACGCAAGTCATTTGCATTTATTATTTTACTCTCAACTTTTTGTTTAAAAATAAAAACAATCACTCACAAAATGAAATATTAAAAATAAAACCTATCCGCGAACATGATTCAAACATTCTAAATTCGAATGTCCGCTACGAATGACAGCTGTCAAAGCGGTGTCATGGCGGCGCAAGATGGCGTCCAGTTACCGTCGATCTGGCGCGCAAACCGTGACCGCTCCGGACACACACAAAATGACTATTAAATCATTTCCGATCTTTAAAATAGCAAATAGAATGTGTCATCATCTAGTTTCTGTACAAATTATGATTAAAAAAACAGAATCAGTTTCAGTTTGAATGGTTCGTTACCAATATTAAAATGAATTTATCATTTTGGCAGTTTAATTTTAATTGGCCTAAGTCATAGAAGATTATGCCTTTGAAATATTAGTAAAAGTCAAAACAAAATAATGATGACGGCAGCTATGTAGATTCTTTGTTCACCAACTGACATTTATATTATAATTATGTTATGTTTATTATATGTAATATAATAAACATAACATAATTACAATATAAATAACATAACATAATAATAATCTCAAAACATAATATTATTATGTTTTGAGATTGAGTGAGACGACATTGACAGATTGTCAATAGAAGACAAACGTAGCAATATTTTCCAATATTACATACCTTCTACATACAGTAACATTAGACATCGAAATCTTCTCCAAAAATCACTATCTTACGGTGATTTTTTTATTCAAACCACTTCAGTACCTAGTTTTTGTGATAGTAATACATCAAGGATATGACAGAATTCCGCTGCCTTCTAATCCTACCGCTCGTATATCTGGTCTTACTCGCACATCGGTTGTGAGTGTCACCCGCTGACCTTTCAAAGAACAGCACCAGTGACAGTACGACATTATTACACAATAATTGCAAGACCATTATACTATTTCTAAGACCTACACCGACACATAACCAATACATGCACCCAAGGCCTTCCCATTTTCGAAGCTAGGAACCATTCCTATCCACTATTATACAGCAACAAAGCCTAATTGTTGCGAAAGCAGCAAGTAACATAATACGATAAAGTTTTAGAAACTCACCAGACAAAATCAAAGGATTCCAACCGTGACTGTAATAGACACCAGACAGACGCGAATGAGGTATTATGACGGCTTGGTTGTGATGATGAAGTTTTGACGTTGTTAGTCTATGGTAGTTTTTGAAGCCTTTGAGAGTTTCGTTTGAGGAACTTGGGAAGTTTGCCGGGAGTATAGAACCATAGACACGTTTTAATAGGAACCTTCTTTGATGATTTTAGTCTTCCTTGATGGTAATATTCTGCGTTCTGGGCATTTGAAGCAGAAGCCTTTGTGACTTTTTGGAAAATAAGTAACATCAATATGCTCAGTCATTCTGATCACATCGTGAGGAAACCAGCATGCCTGAGAGATATTTCTTGACAGCATTGTAAAGCCAAGTTAGAGGCCCAACTCTGACACCAGGTTTGAGGTTAGGCGCGCTAACCACGCGATCAAGAAAGGTTCTGATGGTAATATCAGAATTAAGTACAGAGTTATGAAATATTCCTTGTAAATGTATGTTCATACACCTATACAAAGAATACACACCCATTGAGATGCATTATCAATTTATATCATAGATAGAGAGTTGGGGTATTTCTTTAAAGATATCGTTTCATTTTTTATGATTCCCTGGTACCACCAACATATAAAATTGTTAAAGCAGTTAATACATTTGAAAATAACACCAAGTACAAACCTAAAATTGCTCACGGATAGTATATCAATACCAAGAAAAGCATAAATAAATAAAAAAAAACTATGAAGTACGAAGCATGCTTTGATTAAGCTAGCATGCGCGTAACTAAAAATTATAACATTTACAAACAAACGCATTTAGCTGCAGATCGGTTTCCGTTTATAACTTGCTCAACTGCAAAAAGACGAGTGCTGTGTTGTGCACGCGGCTAATTTGTTGATTTAACGAGTAATTGCCCGACAATGTTAATTAGGGTTGACAGAGTTTATTGGTGAATTTCTGTCGACGTTTTGTTGAAATTGTTTTTCTTTTCTTGTAATTTGGTGTTGATGTTAATTTTCATTAAATGCGTAATTTGTGTAATTAAAATCATTCTTTTTAGCGTGACATTAGTAATCTATTCTGTCTGCCATGGGTTAGCTTGGCTAGGTTTACGGAACTGAAATCAATTGGAACAGTTTATCTACATCTGATTTACATCTACATTAATCGACACTAATATTGGAAAGAGGAAATATTTTTGTTTGTTTGTTTGTTTGTTACGATTTAACTCAAGACATTCTCATCTGATTTAAAAAAATATTTCACAATTAGAAAGCTACATCTTTACCGAGTAACATAAGCTATAAATTACATTAATATCATGGAAATTAGCCGAGTTATCACAATTTTCTCGGACGAAGTCGCGGGCGAAGCGCTAGTAAAATTAAATCATAATCATAAAAGATGAGACCTTTATTAGCAAGTTAACTTCTAGAATGTCTTAAGTTACACAGTTCGACTTAAGCTATTGTCTTACTATTGTGTCTCTAATTAAGACATTCAAAAGGTTAAGTGATCCTCGGCGATTTTTTTGCCTTAGCACTACTGAAAAGTGATTGTCAAACTCAACATTTTGGTAATATTTTTGTCATTTCTCCAATTTATGCTCCATGAACTAGAGTATATTTTATAGATTAACATACATCGTTCAGATTTCCTGGCTTTTTTGGAACCTTTTTTCTGGTCAATAGATTACCAGTGATCCCTTCTTCAATGTTTTTTTTTTTCTACCATAATTAAACATTTTTCGTGTGTGGCAGCCCTGACCACTAGCGCTAAATGTTATGTGTTAATACCGATATTTTTAGTAGTTAGACACAATAAGCCGCTGCTGGCTGCATACAACTGCCAACATATTCTTTATTGATTTTAATTGCCAAGCGTTTACTGTTCCACACTTCTCATTACCATCAATAGCTTGTTCGTTTTTAATAAAAGGGTATGGGCCTGTGTATACAGGCTGTAAACCACCTCATCACAAAGTCGTTAACCAAGCATTCTGTACATCAAACTAAGTAACTTTACGCAAAAATTATTGCTAAGAAACGATTTTTTTTTTGAGGTTATACAACATTATTTTTTGTTTATACTAAACCCGAAAAGGGGTCATTGTACTTATCATTTTGAACAACTTTTTCTATGGGACGAACCTTGAAATCGCGAAAAAAAAATCTGCTGTTCCCTACATTTTGACGAGTTATGCGAACATAAATGTAGGGAACAGCTGATTTTTTTTTCGCGATTTCACGGTTAGTCCCATAGAAAAAGTTGTTCAAAATGATAAGTACAATGACCCCTTTTCGGATTGCCCCACAAGAGAATACCATACGACATCACGCTGTGGAAATAACTAAAGTAAACTAAACGAGATGTCTCTAAGTCAGTTAGATCACGAATTTTTCTAACGGCGTATGCTGCTGAGCTAAGTTTTTTTGCCAATTTGTCTATATGCGGGCCCCACTGAAGCTTATCATCCAAAGTTATGCCTAAGAACACTGTGTTATCCTCCATTTTTAATTCTTCATCCTTGATTAGTACCCTAGTTTCCACTTGTCTTACGTGGGGTATCGTAAACTTAATACATTTCGTTTTTTTCTCATTAAGGAGTAAATTATTAACATTAAACCAATTAACGACTTTTGCCAGGGCGCTATTAACATCGTCCGTAACTAATTGCTGGCGTTTGAGTTTAAATAAAAGAGAAGTGTCATCTGCAAACAATACTATGTCATGGTTATCCTTTATGAGGTAAGGCAAGTCATTTATATAAATCAAAAACAAAAACGGGCCGAGAATTGAACCCTGGGGCACCCCCATTCTAACTACGGAACCGGTAGATCTTTTCCCGTTAACATCAACTCTCTGAATCCTATCACTCAAATATGAAGTAAGAAGATCCAGAGAGGCATTACGGATCCCGTAGTGGTGTAGTTTCCTGATTAATGTATCATGAAGAACGCAATCGAAAGCCTTAGACAAATCGCAAAAAATGCCCAAAGCATCGCATTTATCTTCCCAGGCATTATAAATATGTCCTAAAAGTTCAACACCGGCATCAGTAGTTGAACGACCCCGTGTAAATCCGAACTGTTTGTTATGCAATAACTTGTGTTTATTAAAAAATCTTTGCATTTGTTCTTAAATGTGGGTAGTACTGAAATGGGTCTATAATTAGTGGGGTCCGATGTGCTACCCGATTTAAACAGTGGTATTATTTTACTATATTTCATTAGATCAGGAAACTCACCACGGTCAATACAATCATTAAATATAACAGCTAAAGAAGGAGCTACAATGTTTATAATGGATTTAGCAACGTCCACAGAATGACCCCATAGATCGGCGGTCTTTTTAACATTTAATGTGTGAAAAGTTTTAATTATATCTTTACACGTGACATATTCAAAATTAAATTCTGAATCACAGACTGAAACATTTTCCCTTAGTAAAGACTCGGCAGCAGCAGGTGACGAGTTTAGCGATTTAGTAGTCGATACGGGAATATCCGCAAAGAAATTTTCAAAGGCTGTGGCAACCTGTGTGTCTGAATTTAAAATTGTATCGCCAAGAGCAAGGCTGTAGTCACTATTTCGGTTGCAAGACCTTCCCGTTTCGCTATTAATAATGTTCCATGTCATTTTAATTATGTTATTGCTGTTTTTAATTTTAGTACTTAAATAACGCGACTTTGCTATAAAACAAACTTTTTTAAATATTTTAGAATAATTCTTAACATATAACTTAAATTCTACAGTGTTTATATAAGTCCGCTCTGCATACAGCTCATAAAGTCGTTTTCGACTCTTACGAATACCAATAGTGGCCCAGTCGTTGAAGGAAGCGTTACTACTAACCGAGATAGTCTTAGGAATAAAAGTCGTATTAAATTGTGTGCAATACATATTAAAAAAGTCGTTATAATGTTGGTTGGGATCATCATTGGTTGACAATAGTGGTAATTTAGACAAAAGTTTAGTTTTAAAATTTTCCAGGCGAGTTTTAGTTTTTGGATTAACAATGATATCCTTTTTAGTGGCTTTGATGCTTACATTTGGAATTTTGATCAATTGCCCACAATGATCTGAATCTATTAAGTTTATAATTTCTTTGTGGGTAGGTAAAACATCTGTGTAAATATTATCTAGGCAAGTGGCACTAGTTGGAGTTATTCTAGTGGGCTCCAAAAATATGTTTTCAAGATTGTATGAATGGAACAGGCTCAAAATTTTAGTACTTAACCCAGAATTTTCTAACAAATTAATATTAAAATCACCGCAAATTATTATAGACTTCCTAGAATTACAGAGTTTATGCAACACTTCATCCATTACCTTTTCAAAACAATCATACAATCCTGAAGGAGGTCTATACACACTTAATATGATAAACTGCTCCAATTCTATACAGGCTATTTCAACTGTTCGCTCAACAGATAGGCTTACAATATCCTTGCGGTCTTTACATTTAAGATGATTATTTACTAGGATTAATGCGCCGCCATGTATAGCATTTACCCTGCTGAATGAACTACCAACCTGGTGATTACTAAAATTGAAAATAAATTGATGACATTTGAGCCAGTGCTCCGTTATGCAGAGAATGTCTATGTTGTTACAATTCAGGAAAAGTTCTACTTCTAATTCTTTGTTCGAAAACCCTTGAATATTTTGATGAACCAGGTTGATACTGTTTGAACTCTCAAAACGTTTGCTCGATTTATTATCTGGCTTCCTTATAATATTGCAAGAGGTTGCCTCTGTTGTCTCAATTTCTAATTTAAATTATTCACTGATTCATTTACTGTAGACAAACTGTTGGAAGAGTAATCTAATTGAGTATTGCATTGCTCAACAGAGGCAACTTGATTAGCCAAGTTCTTGGCTGTAATAGAAAAAAAGTATGATAGCGACACAGCTACTTGTCTTTTACAATAGTTAGAAAGATAGCACCTGTCTACAAGATATCTATCTTTTGTCAAATAAAAATAGTCACCAATATAATTGTTAATATCAATTAAATGAAATACATTACTATTAAATGTCAGATTATGCAATGTTTTGTTAAGATTATATCTAAAGAAATTTTCTTCCTGTGGCAAACTTTTACTATAGGGTCCTGTATATCATTCAATCGTTTTGTGGTAGAACTCAATGTAACGCACTTGAAACATTGTACTGATGGATGGATTGAATAGTACGGGGGTCGTGGAGGTGTTAAAAGTCAAAATCTTACAAACAAAATTGTATTTTAAAAAATACTTGTCAAAAAGTAGTAACTTTGACCCCCCATATCTCCATAACTAGAAGGTTCCTAGGTATGGTATAGAACAAAACAATGATCGCAATGATAAGGAGAACAAGTGCCTTTTGGCTCCGTGAAGATAGGGTGTAAGTAGATCGACAACGAAGCCGAAAGGCACCTTGTTCTGCCCGTGCGATCATTGTTTTGTTCTGGATCCATAACTGGGAACCTACACGTTACGGAGAAGTTGGTGGAGGTCACAGTTCCCACTTCTTCACAAGATTTTACGTTTTATAATCTTATTACCTCCATATCTTACCCCGTTTGCGTCCATAACTGCAATGTTTTAAGTGCGTTACAATGGGGATGCACACTGTGGAACTAATGGCGCTAGCATAGCTGGATCCAAGCATCGTCATTGGTTGAAAATCAAATTTTAAAATACTTTGACCTCATTGGTCAGATTGAGACGAGCTATGGTGGCGCCATCTACAATTAGCTTTTAACGGTCTTCCCCATTGAGTCCTATCTTAAAACGTGCATTTTCACCTAAAAAAAAGTCATTCCCAGCAAACATTTTTACGTAGGGCTATACTTAGTTTGATAAACTTACAGAATGTTTGGTTGGCGGCTTCATGAAGAATCTGTTTAACCCTGTATATCTACCGTAGACTAAAAATAGACGTAGGTATTCTGTGGTTGCTTAATAGATTTTTTTTTGTTTTGAAAAACGAATATGAGGTCGATGAACCTCTTTTGGTTAGTAATCAAATGAGCTCAAGGAGATTGATCGGAAAGTAGAGCAAACAAGAGACTATATTACTACCAACAAAAATAATACATAAAAAGTCAAGGCAATAGATCGTCAGATAAATTGGTTTAGGTCACCCTTCTTTCAATCATCATCATCATCATCATCATGTGACTAGCCTAATGTCACCTATGTCAGATCGACTTCTATTCTCTTTTAAACTTTCACGATCAGAACACATTATAAAACATATGAATACGATGTCCTTGGTAAGACTGGTTTTCCTGATGTTTGGTGTGCTGAGTGCTGGAAGATCCCTTCTCTCAATGGAAATGACTGAATACTATCAAAGTTACTCCAAGGTTGAAGTCTACTATAGTGACAGTCTGATACGGCAGTTATTTTACAAGTCTCCTCCAAATTGGATTGTATTGTGATGGATTCAAGTTTCGATAAGCTTCAACGCCGTCCACCCACTTTCATCTCATAGAGAGGAGGCCTATGTCCCAGCTGTGGGAACATCAATAAGCTGATGATGATGATGATGACAGCTTCAGCATAACTTGTATTTGAAAGCAAACCAACAATGTAGCCACTCCCCCGTACTCGTAGTTAAAACAATATAAGATAAAAATCTCTCCGATTAAATAAAGCAAGCAGTTGGTTAACTTTTCTAATTAATCAACACCTTGCGTTGAGAGAACTGTAAACAATTTATTTGTGTATATGTCACCGTAAAATTGTCAAACACGGAACATTGTAAAATAACTAGAGAGATTGCAAACTCTCGAAATATTGTCAAACGAACATACTGCTTAGTGCTTACAACAAAACGCACTATTTTTCGTGAAATGCATGCGATGGTAGTCACCTCACGCCATGTGGAGGGAAGGAGGGGTCCCCCTTGCCCAATGACACCACTGTCATGAAAAGACAATGTACCATTCCTGAGAAATACCGATTAATATAACATAACCTTTTTTTATTTTTTTTTATTAGCCTGTACTGTCCCACTGCTGGGCAAAGGCCTCCCCCAATTCCTTCCATGTGCTTTAACATAACCTTAAAACACTTTATATTCCCCTAAAAAGCGTAGTCGACGCAGCCCCGCTTCGCGCTTATTTCTGACTGCAGGGTTAAAACGAACCTAACTGGGGAATTCCCCAAGTCCCGCTAGAGAGATTACAATGTAACGTGTTTGAGAATTTTACAGTGACATATACTTCTTTTTATTATCTTCCCTGTTTGTTTCTGCAAAATGAACTTACTCAGAACGGTGGCACCAGATAACAGATTTATGCAACTTACTTCTTTTATCCTATTCGCAGTCCAGTACGCCTTTCTTGTTTCGTCTTAGTAATATCATCTGCCACACAACGCATCCGTCTATTCTCTTAGTCTACCTCTTATATTAGCTCATTCATCAGCAATTATGAGGAGCTCGTGGGTAAATAATAACAGCCGCTCGGGTCGATCTTTAGGTGCTTGCCTAGATTGGTCTGTGGATGGCCAAAATGGTACTAGTGATTAACAAAAACCACATTAGTTCCATCATGGAAGTGTTAATCTTAATTGTGGAATTAGTGATAATAAAAAATAACTATAACTAGTTCCATCATGGAACTGTTTATCTTATTAGTGGAACTAGTGATAAAAAAACATCAACACATGTTCCATTTTCAGATTCTTTCAAAATGGAACTAGTTATATTAAAAAACGACACTAGTTTCATCATGAAACTGTTTATCTTACTAGTGGAACTAGTGATAAAAAAAATCGACAATGGTTCCATTATTATCAGATACTTTAAAAATGGAACTAGTGATTATAAAAAACAACACTAGTTCCATCATGGAACTGTTAATGGTACTAGTGACAATGAATCACATCCCGAGTTTCCTCCGTGCCTCGGAAAGCACGTTAAGCTGTTGGTCCCGGCTGTGATTTGTAGTCATTGACAGTCGTTATAGGTAGTCAGTTTCCCAAAAAGTCTGACCAGTACTAACTGGGTTGTGGAGGTCATACAGGCATTCGCTCCATGTAAAGTACTGGTATTCAGTTATATCCGGTTAGACTGGAAGCTGACCCAAACATAATTGGGAAGAGGCTAGGCAGATGATGATCTGCACTTATAAGCCAGGACGCCTTTAAACTTGGTGGGGTGACGTTTCCAGCAGAGGGCTGGTAAGCAGCTAGCTGGATGAAGGGAGAGAAGCCAAAGATCGTATCAAATGGCGTAGGATTGGAGCCTCGGAGCAATCAGCAGAGGATGACCGAATTTGTATGTTAATAGTTCTGAAACATTGTAGGAATTTTAGGAAGTGCCACTTCCACTAGGATAACATAAAAATATATAGGTATAGCATGACGCGATGAGAGCATCAGAGCTGCGTTTAATATCAATTAGCGCTGCAATAACGCGATGCACCGCGCGGCTAAAAATTAATTTATTACGCGACAATTTATGGCAGCCGCACGCGCACTGTGTGGCTGACTGATATGATAATTTGCATGACATAGTCAGATCAATTTTATGTCCGAATTTCTTGGAAAGCTAATGAATGGAATTCAACGTCAACGAACAATTATTAACGCAAAATCTATTTAGTAAAATCTCGTTTAGTAATAACTCATTATGATTGTATATTTGTATGACAAGCAGGTTGGTTCCATAATAGGATGGAACTATAAAAGAAAAATGAATCATTTTGATTGCAATCACATTTTATGAGGGCAATTTGTGTGGTCATCAAATTATTTCGTGTCGTTTTACGATGCTGGTGACTAAACCGATCACGCACGGTCCTCATGATCAAAGGACCTAAATAATTTCAATTGCAATGAAGTTCCCATAAATCCTACCCTAGTGTTAGATCTAGATCATACTGCAGCATCATCATCTGATGATATCACGCCAATATTCGTCATCACCAAATGAGGAACCGTTATTAAGTATAGCGTAAATATAAATGGAGTACTAGGAGTACAGAACGCAAGAGGAAGCGTAAATAGGTGTGAGACTCAGACCATCCGGCCCGACGCGCTAATGGCTAGCGTTTGCCGCAAGTTATATGTGGACAGGGGTAATTGATTTATTGGTCAACTTCTAAGTAGAAGATGGAGTCATTTATGTGGATATACATAGAAGTGAGTAACGGTTAGATAATCATTTGAACTGTTTGTGAATTTTCACTCTTTTCAAAACGTCTTCAGATCACTTCAATGAAGGATCTTGAACTACGCTTGCCCTTTTTTTTATTACTTCTGTGCTGCTGCTGTAATCTTGGTCTATTAAATGCATCGTCTGTATCACGTAAATTGTTTTTAAATATCTACTAACTCTTATTGAAACAGGACATCTAGAAGAATTTTGTGTTGGGCCCCTTTTCCTCTTTCCGCTATCGCTTATGCATAAGACTGCATTGTTGCCCAAATTAATCGCTCAGTCCAGCTTGATGAGGCGACTAGACGCTGTAACAGACGATCACGTGCGATGCAAATGGAAACGGCCTTTACCGTTTTAATTTAAACTAATGTTTAGCTAGTTTAGTTGAATTTACGGGGCGTGCTAGTGTTGGATGCGTTTATAACTATGTTGTTTATGCAAATATGCAATTGTTTGTTAAGTAAATGGGTTATCAATTGATTTGGGCCTGATCTCTACTTATCTAGTCGATGGTCCATTCATAAGAGTGTCTTTGTCTCTGTGGAGAACATAACTTACAACAAAATGTTTAGTTTAAGGGTATCTCTTATCCATGGACTATAGTCTATGGTTGATTAAACATAGGATGCAGTTGATAGTGTGTGGCATACTCGTACATAAGAAAAGGAGCAAATCAATCAGCACAATCGTCTACCGGTCATCCATTGCTGTATTGGCTTACTAGTCGTCAATGATAGCAGTAGTAAATCGTAAATGTACGTAAATCACCATTGCGTACTAAACGCCAAAATGCTATAAATCATGAGCGAAGTATATTATTGTACCACGCTAAAAATAATAATCATGTTTATAAAACAAAAAGCCTGTAATTTTCATTCACAAAAAGCATAATTTCAAAGATATTCCCCAAAAAGGAGGTAAAATCGTCAATACTTTTTTACTTAAGTACCAGGCGAACACGAATCGGCGGGAGATCGATAGAACACCTGTGCGTTGCCATAGCTACGCGGAGGGCGCCACCCGATACCGGCGCGTAATTTGAAATCCGAAACTCGGCGATAATGTCTGGGTTGCGCGCGTGCCACTATTTCGGACCAAATTACGAGTAATTTCGGATGGGGATGGGTGTCTTTTCGTATAATTAAGGGTGTATCCTGTCTGTTTTGGAAGTCGGTTGTAAAAGTAGACTGAATGATATAAAACATGTTGCTGAACATTTTTCATTTGGATACAAAAATGTCTCATTAAATGGCTTCTGTAACATTCTCGACTCTCTTCTTGCATACTTTGACAGTTAATTGTGCTAAAGCAGACTCAAATCAAGATTCCCTAAGGTTTAGTTAGAAGGAAGGTAACAGTCTTTTATTTAACCGTGTTTTACCGACGTTTTTGGGAGGGCTCAACTTCAAAATTGGTTTCATTATGAGCTCGTATCCCATTTTTGAGCCCCCCGTATCAACCGTTTGCGATGAGGTTCAGCTTCTGAATTGAGGCCATTACAATAAAGTCTCCTTCGTTTCTGGTATCCATAACAGAGGCTTGAAACAATAACTATGAACAAGCAGTAACATCAGCCAAGCGGTCTGGTATCATATTATTCGGCTAACTAACAGTCGTCGCACTATTAACTTATACCGTGCAAATTGAACTGGCGCATGCGTTCTACATTACCAGCTGCAGAATCAGATGCACATGCAGAACGAACTCCCACTTTCTTATGAAGTCCTAGTACTCTAGTCGACTTTCACATGTGTCACTGCACTTCAAGTCTTGGACAAAACAATCATATTAATGAGCGTCAGGATCCTATTCATGGCTTCAAACGAGTTTAAGATGAAGTATGCGCTTTTTTCTTGTACGGGGGTAGGCAGAATAGAAAGCCACCTACAAACCTTAATACTCCCATGATTCATACATTAATTCAGTTAAACAAGAACGCCGGTTGCGAGTAAGTAATTTCTTGACTCCCAAGGATATTTCCTAAACTATATCACAATTCAAATTCTGCATACCCCAGGCGTGAACATGTCTGCTAGTGCTAATTTACAACCAGACGAGAGGCATGTTAATAAAAATTAGCCCACTCATTTTGCACATTAATTGATGCACTGGTGCAGTGTAGCTGGCATTAATTCTCGCCACTATGATATATGACACGTAAAAATAGACATCTGTTAATTTGTCGAATGTGAGCTGTGACATGAATTATAGCTGTTGAGGTGGATGTGTGGAGCGGTCCATACAATGCTGCATTATATGTTTATTATGACCACATTAGGTGTGCAGTTCACGGTAGCGTTGCTTGTCAAGAAAAGCATCGTTATGTCAAACTTAGACAGATTTTCCATACAATGAGCAATCCGCATAATCCGGTTTTGGTCGTAGTGCGTACTTTTAATACACCCATTTCGCCAAATATGTTCAAGTCGCATGTAGTAAGGGGTTTATAGCTATAGTCGCCGACTACGGGCACAAATCCTGGTTTCGGGCTGATGTCGAGAAACTGGAAGGAATAACCATAATACTTTGCTCGGTATGTGAATAATCTCATGCTTAGTAAGTATAGTAGATCTACGAGGCTGTGGGGTATACGAGCTAAGCTGCTAATATATACCTAGACAATCTACAGTTCGGCTGCTTTGCCAACGTACGAGTATCTCCGAACATTAACGAGGTTTGCAGAGCCGCGCGGTAAGCGGCTCGACGAGCCTCCTCCTCCCCGCAGGCGAATGCAACCCTCGGCCGCCATCAGCTCACCAGTCCGCGCAAATCAACGTTTCGGTCTGCATGACTTTGACTTGAATCGCGCACCAGTGTTCAATATGTAAGTTTTTATTGTGCTAATAAACTTTGTTAAATTGTTAGAGCTGTGTTTGTTTTCAAGAGTTCCCCAAACCACCAATACACAAGAGACTCCGCAAGGCAATCAGTGGTGGACAATGTGAAATTAGTTTGTTAATTTGAGATCAGCAACAGTACCTGGAACGATCAATAAGTACTCGTGTTTACAGACAGGTGGCGTTGCTAAGTGAAGTTGACATTACTATCGTATTACCACCTCCTTTCATACTACGTTATGTTGAATTTCAGACTGATTATGAAAGTTTTCCTTTGGCGCCAATTCATGTCATAAAATGTCGTGTTCAAGGAACTTATATACTAACGTGTTCTACGACAAAAAAGAAAAGGAGCAATATTGATCCATCATTCATCATTCGCTTGTAAGCCTTGACATCACTAAGGTGGAGTCGACCGGAGATGTGTGGAGCGGAGAAGACAGGAAATGCATAAAAGCTAGGGTGTATCCACCGATGCTGTGCGGAAATGTGCAAACCGACATGCTGCTCAATACACGCCCCTCACAGCATACATCTCACCGCACGCAGCACACCGCACTCACCACACGCCTCCCACAGCACACTTCTTTCTGCACGCCTCACACAGCACTCTTCTCACCGCACGCCGCACAAAGCACACACCTCACCACACGCTGGACATAGCACACCACTCACCACATGCCGCACATAACACACCACTCACCACACGCCGCACACAGCACACATCCCACTGCACGCCTTTTACAGCGCACATCTCAATCTGGGTGATCTCGGATATTTTGTGATTGAATAACTTCACGGTGAATTGACTTACGACTTAGGTGTCACAATAAAAAATGATGATTATGTTATGTTCTATCCAAGGAATAAGTTTACTTTGATTTTTGAAAATAGCCCAAAAATGTATGAAGGCTGGGTGATCTTCATTCTATTGGTGGTTTACAAACGGATACGACTCAGCGTCGAAGCAGTGTTTGGACTTCTATATGCGAATAACGCATAAGATTTGCTGAATGTGACATAACGTAAGGGATAGCGACGAAATAGCTAATGTGACTAATGGTCATCACATCCATCGTGACTCGTGTGAACCTTTGATTCATTATATGCCAGAGACCATAAGGCAATCGAAACAATGTGTGTTTTTGAACAAAAATCAACTAAAATGAGGAGGTTAACACTGGGACAGAGCCTATTTTGAAGAGTTTGACAAATCGTATTTTTCGGAGGTCTTATAAAAGTCGCAGAATCGGTGGGAAAACTTCCGAAGAAAATTTCATTGAAAAAGATAATCATTTGTATAAATCTTGCGTCTTCATTCATAACATAACACAGGGACAAACTTATTGATCAAGCAACGTGTGTTTGCACAGGATGATGATACTAAAATTATTTGATATTCAGCAAAGAGTTCATGATGATTTCGAACTGTAGACAATTAATTAGGTCCTTAGTATTCAAACAATGGCAACAATGGAATCAATGGCCGTCTGATAGACTGATGACAGTCGTTCGGTCAACGAAACGTCAAAGTATTATCTGAAGTCAAAGTTCAGATATTTGTACCAAAGAATTGCAAACAGAAAGGACACAGTTTTCAGGCTACACAAAATGTGTAGAAACATGATGGCCTAGGGTTCCATGCAAGGATGAGCACTGTGGTAGGATTTTGAAAATTCATCCCGTAACGGGGTGAAATAGAAAAAGGTTGACAAGTGATTTTGTAAATTATCCGGTCATTAGACTTATTATACATATAACAAAACGGCGCGCTTGTATTTCTAGGAAAGGTTAAACAGAAGTGCCCTTAGTAAGAACTATTGTTCCTAATATCTAAAAATAAGTTTTTAAGCTACTGCATAGCTTCTATCGCGGGCCTTGAGCGTGGAGACCGAATCCAGAAATTCCGTAACGAAAATAACCTAACACCCCATGTCACCCCATGTCAGATAATGACAATGACAAGCTAGTTTTCTTTTTAATATATTGCCGTAACTAGGAGTTGTAGGTTGTATACATTTGATGTTAGCCCTTCTTTGTAACCATTTTTATCAACTTATGCAGTTATAATTATTTATGTATTTTATTTTTCCGCTTGTTCCCGGCTCGAGGACCAAACGCAGACTGAATGTTCAGGCTCGGCTTCCCATCACGATGAAATTATGAGTTTGATAAAAAATGCTATGCAATAGCATTCCCGCGACAGTCCCCGAGTGCCACACGTCTTTTTTATATTTTAAAATTTAGAACACTTATGTTAATTTGTTTATAAAAGTAAATATTAGTTTTAAATAATTATGTTTATTTAAGATATTCTATTTTTGAACACAATTTGAATATTCAAAAGGTGTTTACGCCGTAAATACGCATATTACTTGCCGAATTAAAAAAAACATTCACCTCTGACTATAGGCATATAGGTGGTACTTATAGTTATCTGTTGCAATTTTCATTTCAGCATACGTGTTGGAAAACTGTCAAAAACGCACGGGTGTGAAATACATTGCATGTTGAACCTAATCGTAGTGCGATAATAACCAGTTTTAGAGGAATTGTATTTTTTTTTGTATTTTTTTTTTGTTTTTTAGGACACACATACAGTCATTTTTTTTGTTTTTTAGGACACACATACAGTCATTGTTTTGTAAAGAATTAAAACATTAAAGAAAATCCCGTCTACTTTGGATAAAATCTTCGGAATATTATGGTAAAGAAACTCGATAATCGACACTGCAGGTCATAGTATGATAAAATACTTTATTAAAACTGGATTAGAAACCCGATATCAAACCGTACTACATATTATAGATTAATAGGCACATTAAAAAAAGATAATCTATCGGAATTATCTTGCTTCAACTTAAGTGATACGATACATGCCAAACATTGTGATAAGAATTCACTAACATATATTAAACAGACAGGTCATGGATTGTCTGAAGAATGATAATATGATAGAGAAAAGGGTAAATGATGCTGCAACGTCTGACAGGGGAGAATGGATGAAGAAAACGTGTTGCGCTGACTCCACATACAGGGTGTAAACCACCTCATCACAAAGCCGTTAACCAAGCAATCTGCACATCAAACAAGTAACTATACGCAAAAAAAAAATTTTTTTTTAGGTTATAAATCATGCTTTGTGGTAGAACTCAATGTAACGCACTTAAAACATTGTGCTGATGGATGGATTGAATAGTACGGGGGTCGTGGAGGTGTTAAGAGCCGAAATCTTACAAAAAAAACTTGTATTTAAAATTAAACTTGTCAAAAAGTTGTAACTTTGGACTCCCATATATCTCCGTTACTAGAAGGTTCCCAGAATCTGGGAACCTGCTAGATGCCTCTGATGGTGTAGAACAAAAAAAATATCGCAATGACGGGGAAAACCTTTCGGCTTCCTGAAGAGGTGTTTTACACCCTTTATAATAGGACAAGAGCAGAAAAATTGACGATAAAAAAAAACAGGTCAGCTTGAATATCGTCGGTCAGCTGAAGGATCAATTAAAGTCCCTAATAACACAAGTTCAAACACATCAAACAACTAGCATCTTTCGTTAAACAGATAGAACATGTGATTGAAATTATGTTTATCATACAAATAAGAATAAAATAAATAACCTGAAAAAGGTATCACATGGATATAATCGCCAACCCTTCGATGTTTGTCATTGACGTAGTCAACTTGATGTAGGTACAAATATTGACCGAAAAGTACAAAGGTCAGAAGAACATCATATCTGTACTTATCATTATGTAAATATTCTAATCTATGTCCCACGCCTTTGAGGCGATGCGAGTCTCATCGAATTATTTTTGTAGTAAAGTTATCAGTATTAAAAACAGTGAGTAACTAACCGGAGGATGAGTTTTGAGTGTTGTTTTTAATTACCGTGTAAACAACCGTTAAATTTCAGTGAGGTTTTTAAAATATTTTGTGTGGAAAGTTGTAGTTTCTTTGAGAAGCATTTTGTTAAACAGGTAATACTAGTGATTGAGGTTGGATTCATTCTAAAAAGTCTATCTCTGTCTTCTTCTTTCTATCTGCCTGCTCATAACTGTTGCCAAACATAAATGAAAAACCTATCATACCTTTCTCTATCGTGTGGTTAGTGCATAACCTGGTGTCAAAGTTTTTATGCTGCAGGGCGTCTGACTTGGCTTCACATGCATATCTTTCAGGCATGCTAGTTTCCTCACGATGTTTTCCTTCACCAAAGTAAAATGATACCAATACAATACACACATGAATTCGAATAATCAGGTGTGTGTCTGGGGTTATCAGCGAATCATCTTATTATGCTCATCATTATGAACCAATTTTTAATCCATGGAACTATTCCTGAAATCACAAACGGATTAGCAGGCTATGTTCGCATTGAAAAATGTCTATCACTCGAATCAGGGCCGTCTCCAGAACGTAAAAAAGGCAATAGCCTGAAGCTTCACCAAAACTGATACTAAAATTTACTGTCCCTGTTTATTATGAATGGAGAGACCTTACGGTGGAAACGCCAAGGTAACCTGCGAAATTCGTATTTTCTGACGTTTTTTTGCATTTTGCAGATCCCTAGAGATCCGCAGAGGCCCTACTCCCTAACGCTTCGTCCGTATATTCGGATCTATCCGTCTCTCTCGCGCAGGTCTGCAGACGAGTGCGTGTGAGAGAAGATCCGAATATACGAACGAAACGTTGGGGAGTAGGGTCTCATTGTCAGGTTCAAATCAGCCCGACTTTTATCAGATCGGTTGTTTCTTGTTCGGCAGTTTGAGATTCTTCGCATCCTGTGTGTTATGCGTCTTCTCGTTATGTTTCGATTATTTAAAAAGATTGGACGCTAATCGTTTTCTTTGAAGTCGGTAGGTACAGTCAACAGAAGAGTTAGGTATGCTGGCTTGCAATCTTCTTACGACTGTTATAAATGTAAAAGTCTGTAAAGATCGATTTTGGTAATTCTTTAACGCAGAAACTACTGAAAAGATTTGGATGAAATTGTAAACAGATTGATTACAACCTTTTTTGATCCTAAAGGGATTGAAATAAATGATTTTGAATTTGAATTTGAATTTTTCCACTTATAACAGTAGTAAAAAGATTGCTAGATTGTAAACCAAACTGTTTTGCTGACTGTACTAAGGTAGAGTCTGATCCGAGGACTTTAGTAGTGTCACAGCTAGTTCACAGCTGGGTTCTTTGCTTGTAAGTCTTGTATGACTTTTCTACAACTTCCTTAATAGTTGGTAGTTGTAAGTACTCATTGCAAAAAAAGTAAGAAAAATTGAATTTCGCGCGCTTCCCTGGCACTTCTTGTTTTGTGTCACATAAGTTAAATAACATACCGTAATGAATTATGTAATAATTATGTAAATGCATTGTTACGTTAAACATTCAGTTTTTCTATTGTTATTTTGTCCGCAATTCTACTAATTAACATAAATAACCTCCGTTAATTTCGTGTTTGTTTTATTTTTCTTAGAGACTTTTGAGAAGTGGCCGTGCTCAAGATGTTTGATTATAAGTATTTGAATGAGGAGCATTTAACAGGATTTAATCGATATACGGTAAGTTCTTATAATATAACTAATATTTAACTTCGAAAGTATCTCTGTATTATAACTTTTCACGCCTTAAACACCGAAAAAGATTTTATAGAGGTTTGGGACACCTTTGGGTAGACCATACCCTCAGTATCAGCTAGTTCTAGTGGGATAATGATAACTGCGAGACAAAAACTAGTATTATTGTATTTCTTCATTTCTCTGATAAATGGAACATTGTTATGTCAATTATTTTCGGTCTAACAGACATTCAGAAGGAGGGTTCCTACGGACAGACCCCAGTGATAACTGTTACAAGAGAGAGTCCTAAGCCAAGTTTTGAAAATATGTTGTGTTGTTTAGAATGAAATTAAGGATCCTTCATTGTGAAGATGTTCATTAAGAGGCTTGCGGAGCATGCGAATTTCATAAAAACGTAATACCAAATTAGTTCGTAAATCAAACATATTCTTAAGGTAGTGTGTATTTATTTTGATTGTACTTATTACAGAATATATAGGTTCCCAAACACATTTTTGAATGTGCACTGATTTAAACAAGAGTTATGAGAAAAATAAATTTTCTATAGAAATTTTAAATACCTCATATCTCGTTATATTATATACGTCATTGTCCTTTCAAAATATTTATTTGGGAACATAGATATTCTATAATAAAAAAAAATCGAAATCGACTCGATCGATTCAATCCTATAATCGAAATATATTCACACAACCTTAAGAATATGTTTGATTTTCATATTATTTTGGCATTACGTTTGTATGAAAAACGCATGCTCCGCCGGCCCCATAAGTTTAATTCATGTCTGCCTTTTCGACGTTTGACTTTGTGGTTGCAAGCATGACTGTTTCGGGTCCTGAGTTCGATCCCCAGTTCAAAAAAGTTGTTAGGTCAGGTCAGTTTTAAGAATCTCTCAGTGTCAGCCCCAGTCTGGACAGTGTGACCCTTCGCCCTTATGATGGCAATGGGATCACGCCTATTATTAAGGACTTACAGAGAACGGGTGAAATGTGGGTGTACTAGGAATGTATAAGTATAGGAGAACCTAGCGTGCGGATGTCCCCTATATAGCCTACCGGTTAATCGACAATGTATGTCACATTTTAAAGCTTGTTTAAGAGTTTCGTGTTATTTTCAGTACAGTGCTGTAGACACAAGCCCCCTCAGTAATTATGTGATGCATCCGACATGGAACAATATTGTCAAAGTAAGTTGTACACACCATTATTTTTCTTGTTCTAAATGAACTAAACGGGAAAGCAATGGAAACGGATTAGCGGCGAGGTGGAACTGTGTGGCGAACTATTCTCCACCAGAAGGTGGGTCCTTGCCCAGCTCTTGGTGGAGCCCTGCATGGCTCTGTAAGCAGGAAAGGATCCTGCCCCTGCGGGCCCTGGTCACGAACTTCAGTGGCCGATATGGAAATATTTGAACAGGCTGCGTGCTCAGGATGGCCGCTAGCGATCCAATTTGGCTAGATGTGGCATAATCGACCCATCTTGAACACTGTGCGAGTGTAAAGCCCCAATAGGCAATACTGAACACTTACTAACGCCATAAACGAATGCTACAGACCACATAGAAAGTTTAAATAGTCAATTTAAAAAAAAACTGCTGATTCTTAGAGCCTTATCACACTAGCGAGTTGCAAGCGAATTGAAAGCGGGGCGAGTGAGCAGCAAGCTCGCAGCGAGTTCGCAACGTGTGCGCGGCGAACACGCCGCGGGTGGGGAGTGAGTTCGCGGTGTGCGATCCGTGTTTTGTCCAATTTTGTTTTTGTGTGTTGTGTACGTTTTTGACATCAATCGATAGAGTCCTATCGATTGATGTCAAAAAGGAACAGAATTATATTTTTTCGAACTTTAGTCGATCCATCTCGGGTTCGATGCCCGAGTGTTGTAGGTAAGCGAATTTTCGAAAATCTGTGAATTCAGATTTGTTTCTGTTTAAAAAAAAGGAATGTTTTTTAAGTAAAATGTTCTATCTCCAGTATTTAGAGTACTTTCCCTCCAAATGATGGCATCGAACAATTCCAGTCTGTACCTGTACGTGACGTCATAATTCCAACGTCCTACCCTCTTTCAGGTGATACCAAGATCAGTAGCCCCAAACACGATAACCTTCGCCGGTTTCCTCTGCATGGTGGTCGCTGTGCTGACGCTCACTGTGTATGATTACGACTTCTACGCCACTGGGGGCCGGCTGGGACATACTCATTATAAATCTGAGATACCGAATTGGGTTTTCACGTTTTGTGCGGTGCTCATCTTCCTGGCTTATAATTTGGGTAAGCTATTACTATAATGCCTGTGTTTCATAGTCAAATTAATATTTATCTATGCAGGTCCTAGTTTCGATTCCTGGGTTGGACAAAGTGTTTTTGGGTTTTTCCTTCAGTATTTTTTCAGTAGCAACATTTGATCCCAGTTGATGTGAAGAGGTTCACTATTAAATGGGACTAAAAACCTACTATTGGAATCAAATACAACAGCTCACAACTTAGGACTTAAATTATCTTATCTATCTTAATTATATTTCTTATACATATCATAATCTTAATATTTATCCGTGGTGGCAACGTATTTGACAATTTTACGGTGACATATACACTTTCCTTTATGTTTTAGCTATTTTCGCGAGAAATAACGATTGTAACTAGGAGATTGGATCTTTTTCATAAAGATATAAGTTCCAGAATACTATGTACTCGTACGTAATAAAATTAAATTTTAGTACATTAGGAGAAACACAATTTAAAAACTCTTAAGTGTTTACATATCTATTATTAGACGTGACGTGTACTAGGTATTAGGAACACCTTTGCCTAACTCTTTGAACATAACACGCGTGATGTTATGTTATGTAATTTATTCGTGTTCACTGCATGATGTATTAGGTACTATTGTGTAAATGTGTATTTACATAATTTGTTATGGAGATTACAATGCACTTTATTGTTTAAATTACATAAGTGTAGCGGTGAATTCATGACAACTAATTAGGCAGATATGGCAAATAGAAAAACAAACGCATGCCTTTACTCGTTGTGTTTATACAACTGTCCAAAAATAGAGATTTGCGTTCACGTCATATGTTAAGTTAAAAGTACCAGGGCGACCGAGCTTGGTAGGGGGATAGAAAAAACGAATTATTTTCGCAGATATGAGACCGTGCGTATCGATTCTTCGCTTCCTATATTGCTTACTTTGATCGAAATCTTTAGAGCCGTTTTCAAGAACGTGATTACCTATGAATAAAGTTATCTTGTGTAGAGACCGTGAGTTAGTAAGCGTAAGGCGAGGACCCTCAGCCTCGGTGGAGCGACGATTTTCGTACGGTGGCTGGTAGGTAGCAACTGGATGAGAAATTTTCGAGAATCGAGTTGAGTGGCATGCCATTGAAGAGGTCTATTGTCCAGCAGTGAACTGTTGTAGCCTAATGTTGATGATACAAATATTGCTCATTGAATAGTAATACGGTTAAGCTGGTTATGGGTAAGGTTTTATAGTTTAATATGATTCCCCTAAGAATATAGCTCCTCTCTATTAGAATTCGAATCGAAATCATAGCCATAGAAACTGGTAATCTATTAAATGCGTCTAAATCTCGTAGATTCAGATCAGTCGAACTACCGCGCTCCGTAGCAATGTTACCACGAATATTTTTCAATACTGGTACTGAGGTACGATTCCCAGATAGAGCAAGACTGCAACCAATAAGTATTTCTTTATTCTATGACTAAAAATCCTTTAGCATACTCAATTAATACGCTTATTATGTTCCCACTGCGGGGATACAGGCCTTATCTATTTGAGAGCTTATAATCCACCACGCGGGCCCAGTGCGGCTTGGTAGATGTCACACGTCTTCGAATTTTTGGTTCTCGAACATTCCTCACTGTGCTTTCCTTCACAGTTTTGTGAACAGTGGTGATGAAATAAATTACACAAAATGCGCCTGCCTGGGTTTAAACGACTTACTATTCGTATGTCGGGGCCGCCATCACTGCATGGGCCATAGTCGCTCTCTTTCCACCGTGCACACTTGCTCTCTTAAAAGCCTTTACCTCGAAACTATTCCCTTAGGAAGGTAACTGAACCCAAAATAGTTTCCATAGTAGCAACCAAAGAGTCAAAGAAAGGTACCTAAGCCCATAGCGGTACCTTTAAGTTTATGTTTCCAGTTACGATATATCCACTTAAACGAATATAAACCTAACCTCCGCCTAAACAAAGTTCATTTCAAAATAGTATGTACTATGTCCTTAAAAAAAAATATAAAAAAGGTTGAAGTTGTAGCGTAAACTGAAGTTTATCCGTGGTAATTAAAGTCGCCTATCCAAAAACACATGTTTGGGAACTAAATAACGAACGCAGTTTACGTACGGTCGAACAAGATATTTGGTTTAGGTACAGTTTAACCCACAAATCTTAATATATATAAATCTCGTGTCACAATGTTTGTCCTCAATGGACTCCTAAACCACTTAACCGATTATAATAAAATTCGCACACCATGTGCAGTTCGATCCAACTTGAGAGATAGGATAGTTTAAATCTCAAATTATGAGACGCAGACGAAGTTGCGCGAGTCAGCTAGTTGTATTATAAAATGTAAACCAAAAAGCTTATGTTTATCCCTAAGGGGTACAAAATAACGTTACCCGTAATACAACCCTGACATTGTCGGGTGACGATTATCTCAAGGTCTGGGACACATGATATACTGGCTCATTATCTAAAATAACTGAAAAATTCTAATTTTGTTTCATATAAGGATGTAGTTTGACCTTGAACTGAGGCTTCAGGGTTCATTCCTATTTCGATTGGTCTTGCTGTAGGAACCTGTAATTGACCCGACGGACACTTCAGGAGAAATAAGCTAGTAAAATTGTTTTTTGTTTCAATTTACCGGTCTGCGTATGTTGAAGTCACCTAACGTTCCATATTGTATTATATTGTAACCATAATAAATATTTGAATTGAATGGCTCATTTCATGAAATAATCATTAAGGCGATTAGACGAGCTAAATTAGCAACTCTATTTGTGGTGGTTTAAACTTCGTTTGAAATGATGTTAGAATGAAGTTCTAATCAGCTTGTACTACAAAGTGGTTGTTACGTCAGTCACTGCGGGCCAAATAGCGCGAAATGAGTGGTTTCGATCGATTTACAAAAAACTAAAACACTATCATGCTACAACATTGCTTGTAGAATTATTTGCCAAAAAATCAGAATGATCGCATGCATATTAGTACGTTTTTTTGTTTGAAAGATATTTTTAGAGATAAGTTCGTGATTTTATTTATCGAGTCAAATTAATTGTATTATGTTTTCATAACACATCATGCTAGCATATATCCTGAAGAATATCATATAAGTTTCTGGTCTTGTTTATAGCAGTGAATCATATACTTTTAGTACATAAAACTCGCGTTTAGCTCATGTAATCGCCTTAAGCGCCTGCGCAAACGACAGGCTTTTTGTACGCGACGGACAAAATTTAGTCTGCGACAAATTTTGCGTGATTTATGTATTTGATTACTAATTCCGGCTGTCATTTGTAGATCTTTGACAGTCGTTAGTCGACAGGTAGTCAGTGGCCCAAAAGTCTGACAATTAGTCTTACCAATATTAATTGGCATCTCTTTGGTGGTCATGATTTCCTGGTCACTTGGTGGAGAACGTTTTGATTGTATTGTATTGTTTTTATTAAGTTCCTGATGAATTGGGATAAAGGGAAAGAGTGTGCCATGGCATATTCGTCATTTTGCATTTCTCATACTAAGAAAGAAGTTTTTGTTTGATCTGAATAGCAGGTGGAAAATGCTACTTCCCAACATAAAGGGCGAGGAAGGAACATGGATGGGTTTTAGTCAGTAAGAGTCTGACACTCCCTCCCGCTCCGCCCAGAGTGGGAGAAGTCATTTGATGATTTACCATACTAAAAAAAAAAAAAGGGGTATCGTATTACCATAGCAACCCGATCGATGAATCAGCTGTCGAATTTTAAGGTGCAAAAACGTGTTCATACAAGCGGCCATATTTCTTTGTAACAATAGATAATTTTCAGACGGTGTGGACGGCAAGCAAGCCCGTCGCTTAGGCGTCTCCGGACCCTTGGGCGAGCTGTTCGACCACGGCCTGGACTCCTTCATCGTCTTCCTCATTCCTTACTCTCTCATCTCCGTTTATGGAAGGGATCCACAGTTCTCCGTGTCTTGTTTCAGGTACTCACTTAATAAATATTTAGTTCTATATGAGATGTTCTTTTAACTTCTAGAATGTCTTAAGTTACACAGTTCGACTTAAGCTATTGTCTTACTATTGTGTCTCTAATTAAGACATTCAAAAGGTTAAGATCAATACAGATTTCCTTTCGATTTTACTATTCTTATTAATATGATCTATTCTAATATGATAAAGGGGTAAAGTTTGTATGTTTGTAAGTTTGGAGGTCAACTTCGAAACTATTGATCCGATTTTGGAAACTCTTTCACTAATGGGAAGCTATATTATTCCGGAGTTTCCCTGGAACTAAATTTAAACCGTTGTTGTGGGATAATACCCGATCAAGTGAGATAGTGAGTGAAGCCGCGGGCAAAAGCAAAAAAGACAAAAGATTAAATACTGCAATTGTGTAATTTATTTCATGACCACTGCTCTTAAAAAAGATGAAGGGAAACATAAAACCGGCATGTCCTAGAACCAAAATTTCGAAGACATGTGACATCTACCAACTTGCACTGCCCGCGTGGTGGATTATAATAGCCCATACGCGAAATACGCGCTTTGACGTGGAGTTGCGGACACCAGCCCGTTATGCAATATAATACAGTAAATTCTGCAATATACTCGTATTACAAGCCCTACACTTTTTTCACAATCATACAACACTGACGACTGGGTGACAAATTTTCAGGAGCTTATTTAGTTGTGGATGATGCTAATGAATATATGATTCTCAAAATCACTCTCTTTTACTAAAACGATACACATTTTCAGAGGCTACCTCATGGTACTAAGTGTAGTGATCAATTTCTACGTGAGTCACTGTGAAAAATATAATACGGGGACCTTGTTCCTACCATGGAGCTACGATTTGAGTATGTGGGTAAGTAGATCATTTCTACAACTTCATTAGTTACTAATATTTTAGACACGATTCATTCACGTTAAAATAATGACATCCAACAATAAATAAAACTATAAAAAATCAAGTATCTTGACTATGTGTGTGTGGGATGTAGACTCAGCGATCATTGTGCCGATAGTCGTATCAGCCCATGGCTTAATTGCTAAGAGCCTCGACCAATACCTGAGGAGGCTCTCGTTAGGCAGCTGGATCAAGGGCTTGATTCAGAAAGCGGTACCGGTAAAATGGGGGGAATAGGGATCCAGGGGTGAATAGAAACAAAACTTTGGAAGGGATTTTATCGCTGAACTTATATTGTATATTGCCAACAAGGTACCTTTATAATTAAGTATAATTTAGTTAACACAAAGGTGTACTTGTTGGTACCATATCATGTGAATTCAACTTTAAAATCCATTCCAAAGTTTTGTTTCTATTCACCCCTGGATCCCTATTACGGTACTCCTGGACATGAATCTTATTGTTTGGATGTTCATCTCTCTGGTGTCCTGAGCTTGAACCCTATTCCCGATACCGGTGGCCTACATTTTTTAATACTTTTAAATTATATTTGATTTAAAAAAACAATCAATTTGTGTAAAGATGTATTAAATAGTAAAACAATGAGGAAGGAGATCACCCAGATTGGGCTATTTTCAAAAGTGCCAACCAAAATAATCTTATCATTTGGGTTGAAAAGACTCATAAAAAATAGCCCAATAATGTATGAAGGCTATGATCTCCTTTTGTGTCACCCACGTTAATTTAATTTAGATGATTAAAAAGGCGAAACTTTTTATTTAGAAGAAACAAGGTTTATTTTGTTAAAGCGATTTTAAAGGTTTAAGTCAAGATTCCTTGCGTTCTTCAAAGTCACGTTGGTAATTGCCTTGTTTGACCCGTACCTATAACTTATGTCGGATGATCAGGTTGGTTCTGGTTCTAAAAAAAAATGATGTGAAAACTCCTTAAGGCGCGTTGTGGACTTTTTGGGTGAACAAAAATCATAGAACTCGCGTGACCGTCACATCTTCGTAGCAGTCGTAGCCAACCCACTACGGCGTAGCACCACTTAGGCGTGTACGGGGCACAACTCGTAGATCTGCCACGAGTTGTGCCCCGTAACATACTTACCCACTGTCACGTCTAATAATATGTATACACTTTTCTTAATATTATAGCTATTTTCGCAAGAAATAACGATTGTAACGAGGAGATTGGATCTTTTTCATAAAAATATGAGTTTCAGAATACTATGGACGTAATAACATTAAATTTTAATTAGTACATTAGGAGAAACACAATTTAAAAATTCTTAAGTGTTTACATATTATTAGATGTGACTGTACATAGATTACTTATTTTTCACTTCTATCGGCCGTCCAACTCGCCCCAAGACTGCTCCGCATGCTTTTTTTTTCTTTTTCATTCTAGGTATCGTCAGGTCTCTTCTTAGCGGCCGGGGTGTTTGGTCCAGAGTACTACAAGCATTACACTTTTGATGACGTCACATTCGTCTGTGTCTTGGAAACCATCATCCACAGCATGGGGATCATTACTACCTACCCTGTTGCAATTTATAATATTTATTTGTGAGTATGTGTTCTGTGTTGTGGAGATCAGATAGGCAATCGCTCCATGTAAAATACTGGTATTCAGCTGCATTTGGTTGGACTGGAAGCCGACCCTAATATAGTTGGGAAAATGCTAGGCAGATGATGATATGTGTTACTGTCAGATGCTTATAATAAGCATGGCGACAGTATCAAAAAAATACAAATCTATTTAGATCCATGTTCACCGAAAAGATAACCGTCTGATTATCTAAAATCAGCTGTCACTGCGACATGTTCCCATACAAAAAAACGTTTTAAACAGCTGTTTTAGATAATCAGTCTGTCATCTTCTTGGTGAAGATGGACCTTAGTCTGTCAGTTAGATTAATTGAAAAATAATGGACACGTATTTTTTGTTTTTGTAAATCAATGAATATTGACAAAGATAAAACGCATCAAAACTTGGGAGTGGGTGCTCGTGACGTCAGAACTATGTAAAAATTATACCTAGGCGTGACGTATTGGGAGTTTTAAGAGCGTCTTATCTTCGTCAATTTCGATTTATGTGACAAATGAAAAAATACGGGTCAAATATGTTTTAATGGTCTACCTGACGCACTAATTGGATTATTTTTGTCGTCTACCCTATTCACATGGAGCAACTGCCTATCTGATCTCGACAATCCAATTTCTGGGTGTCAGGCGTTTGACTATCCGTAACGTCATCTATACTAATATTATAAAGCAGAAGAGTTTGTTTGTTTGTTTGGTTGAACGCGCTAATCTCAGGAACTACCGGGTCGAATTGAAAAATTATTTATTTTTGAAAAATTAATTAAATTATCTTATTGCGTTGGATAGTCCATTTATCGAGAAAGGCTATAGGCTATATAACATCACGCTACGACCATTAGGAGCGGAGCAGGATTGAAAAATGTTGCATAAACTGGGATTTTTTTTCTTTTCGTTTTTTTCTCTTATGTGACGCAGACGAAGTTGCGCGGGTCAGCTAGTTTTATTATATTTCAATATCACCCTCTTCGATTGCAAGCCACTCAACTCAATTCTCAGCAACTCTCATCCAGTTGCTACCAGCTATCCTGCGGAGTTCGTTTTTCCACCGAGCCTGAGGTCGTCCCACTTCGCCAATTCATGTCTACACCAACGTGCAACGGCCATAGGTTTTACGACTCATATGATGGCCCATTGCCATTTTATTATGGTATTTCATTTTCATTTTTTCAGTTCTTACCAAAACGGCAAAGGCAAGAGGCTTCCAATCTCAGAAGCGGTGCGACCTATTTGGTCGATGCTCGTAATGACAGCGGCTGTCACCTTCTGGGCTCTCCGGTCTCCTAATGACATTATTGAGGTGTATCCTAGAGCCTTCATCTTCATGTATGGTAGTCTGTTCAGTAATATATCGGTAAGTAAGAGGAAACTGAATTATTTTAAAGATTTATTTTTGTGTATTAACAAATTGCCAGAACTACGATGAAAATACAAGCTGGAGACAGGTCCTTCAGGAAACCGTCAACCAAGCATTCTGTACATTAAAAGTCCTGTTACGTTTTTTTTTATTTTTACGTCCCGGATCAAATTGTTTCGATCGACATACACGAGTGGAGTGTTATTGACGAGAATGTTGTGTCCAAGTTCTTCCTTATCCAGCGCTCGCGCCAGAATGACTTAAACTGAGGAATTGATGCAGAATTTAGAGTGCTTTAATTTTATTTATTGTAACGTTGTCTTAATATACTGACAAACGAAAACTAATGAAACGTACATTGAAGATAGAAGTTTTATATCATATTAATTAATTTGAAAAAAAAAACAGTTTATTTGGAATATAATGGCCGCTGAATCTAGGCATTTATGACATTTTATTTTTTTGGCTTTCTTTACGATTTGTTTTGTGAAAACTCCAGGAATTTAACGAGATTTTAGAACAAGTAAAACATTCAACTTATCTTTAAATAATTTTAGCTTTTATTAGAATTGAATGGAACTATGTGAATTTGAGCGTCAAACTTCCATCGACGACGGTTTTTCTTGCAAATTGAGATTGTAAAAAATGTTTATAGTAAATTACACGAAGAGAAATATGAAAATGTGTAACTCCAACTTTCAAGAAAAAGAATGGCACTATCGTTATTCATAAGCAAATAATTAAAATATCTTACTACTGCTGAAAATTAGAGCGTCAAAAATCATGAATTTGCGTAAAATGTGTAATAGGCTTCTTTAACGGGAGACAACTTTTTTGGAGTGAGTATCCGTGTTTTACGGTAAAACACAATGTAGTGAACAGGTGAACATGGAGGTATTTAAAGTAAAGTTAGAACTATAAGATCCAGTATTTTAAAATAAACATAAGAAAAAGTTAGAACTTTGACCTTCAATATCTGCCTAACTAGACGGTTCCCAGGTACGCTCCGGGGCAAAAAATAACATGTTTTTCTCCTAATTATAAGGCTTTCCCTCTATTCTCCTTTCTCCGTCACATAAAAAAAAAAAAAACAATGAAATAGCATGTTCACTCAAACATAAATGAGTCAGTTACAGAAATCGGAGAACGCTGTAAATGCCAATGTCAGAATACATTATGTTGGCTGTGTTACAAAAATGGGACATAAAACAATAGTGATCTCGTCTTCTAAAACTCCAACCTTCTTTAAATAACCTGATCTATTTACGAGGAATGACAATAACATTGAAAATTACGAAAACGAGAATTTCGAATTATTATTATTATTGACGACCCGATTGGCGTAGTGGTAGTGACGCTGCCTTACGTTCTTAGGGTCCTGGGTTCGAATCCCGGTAGGAGCAAATGTTTGTGTGATGAGCACGGACATTTGTTTCCGAGTCGTGGATGTTTATATGTATAATAAGTATGTATTTACAAACAAAAAAGTGTATATATGTAGTATATCAACTATCTAGTGTCCACGACACAAGCTTTGCTTAGTGTGGCACGAGGTGGCGCTGTGTTTTAATGTCCAGCGATATTTATTTATTGAAAATAAAAATGATACAAGAATTTGTGTAATATACAACAACTAAAAAACCCGACAGCTGAAAAATCACGCTTTAATCAAATTCGGGGTTTACCAGGGTTTAACATCGACGCCTCCTATTGTTGAGGTCGGTGAAATGTAACTTATGCTGCCGGGGCCATAATAACAAATCGATGGACCTGCCCCCGTATTAGTAAGTACGCTTCGATTCGCTTCCGATTCGGGAAGTCGTATGTCTATCTCGGTCGTTTTCGTAATGCCAGAAGAAGACAGATATACGAGTTGTCGAGTCGGAAACGAGTCGAACGTTTGTGAATACGGGGTCTGGACACCTTATTCTTTCATTATCGGATGAATACGAATAGTTTAGGCTTATAGAGCCTGAACTATTCGTATTCATCCGAATACGTTTCGAAACCGAAAAGCACTAGTTCTCCCCGTCCCCGCCTGGGAACCTCCTAGTTACGGAGATATGGGGGGACGGTATCAAGACAGTTGCGCGAAAGACATTTGCGCGAAAGACACTTGCGCGAACCCTTTTGAGCGAAAAGACAAATGCGCGAATGGACTTTTGCGCGATTGGACATTTGCGCGAACAGACATTTGCGCGCCAGGACACATGCGCGAATGGACTTTTGCGCGATTGGACTTTTGCGCGAACGGACTTTTGCGCGAAAGGACAATTGCGCGAGTGGAAACTTGTGCGAGTGGACATTTGCGCGACTTAATGGCCACAGAGGTTTACTCTGTGGAGTAAACGTAACATAACGCCTCATACTTGAAGGGGTTTTTTTTTATTATTTTCATCATGGGTGTCATTTTCATGGTTTTTGGGGTCGCTGATTACGAAAATGGGGTCGAAAAGAAAATTCAAGATGGCGCCCATGTTTTTTATGGTTTTTCGGTCATGGGTGTCAACACGAGGTGAGGTCGGGAATAGGGTGGGTGGGTTAAGCAATACTTGGTGAGGTCGGGAAAAGGATGGGGGGGTTAAGCAACACTTGGTGAGGTCGGGAATAAGATGGGTGGGTTAAGCAAAACTTTGTGAGGTCAGGAAAAGGATGGGTGGGGCCAAGCAATATTGGTGAGGTCGGGAAAAGAATGGGTGAGTTAAGCAACACTAGGTGAGGTCGGGAAAAGGATGGGTGGGTTAAGCAACACTTGGTGAGGTCGGGAAAAGAATGGGTGGGTTAAGCAACACATGGTGAGGTCGGGAAAATGATGTGTGAGGTTAAGCAACATTTGGTGTGGTCGAAAAAAGGATGGGATGGGTGGGGTTAAGCAACATTTGGTGTGGTCGAAAAAACGATGGGTGGGGTTAAGCAACATTTGGTGAGGTCTGGAAAAGGATGGGTGGGTTAAGCAACACTTGGTGAGGTCAGGAAAAGGATGGGTGGGGTTAAGTAACATTTGTTGAGGTCGGGAAAAGGATGGGTGGGGTAAGCAACACTAGTTGAAGTTGGGAAAAGGATGGGTTGGTTAAGTTACACTTGGAGAGGTCGGGAAAAGGATGGATGGGTTTAAGCAACACACATAGTGAGGTCAACAAAAGGATGAGTAGGTTAAGCAACACTTGGTGAGGTCGGGAAAATGATGGGTGAGGTTAAGCAACATTTGGTGTGGTCGAAAAAAGAATGGGTGGGTTAAGCAACACTTGGGGAGGTCGGGAAAAGGATGGGGGGGTTAAGCAACACTTGGTGAGGTCGGGAATAAGATGGGTGGGTTAAGCAACACTTTGTGAGGTCAGGAAAAGGATGGGTGGGGCCAAGCAATATTTGGTGAGGTCGGGAAAAGAATGGGTTAGTTAAGCAACACTAGGTGAGGTCGGGAAAATGATGGGTGGGTTAAGCAACACTTGGTGAGGTCGGGTAAAGAATGGGTGGGTTAAGCAACACATGGTGAGGTCGGGAAAATGATGTGTGAGGTTAAGCAACATTTGGTGTGGTCGAAAAAAGAATGGGTGGGTTAAGCAACACTTGGGGAGGTCGGGAAAAGGATGGGTTGGTTAAGCAACATTTGGTGAGGTCGGGAAAAGGATGGGTGGGGTTAAGCAACACACATAGTGAGGTCAAGAAAAGGATAGGTGGGTTAAACAACACTTGGAGAGGTCAGGAAAAGGATGGGTGGGGTTAAATAACATTTGTTGAGGTCGGGAAAAGAATGGGTGGAGCTAAGCAACACTAGTTGAAGTTGGGAAAAGGATGGGTTGGTTAAGTAACACTTGGAGAGGTTGGGAAAAGGATGGGTTAGATTAAGCAACATTTGGTGAGGTCGAAACAAGGATGTGTGGGGTTAAGCAACACACATAGTGAGGTCAAGAAAAGGATAGGGAAAAAATTTAGTGTAACATTTTTTCGTTACGCGTCACATTTTTCCGTTACTTGCCATCTTTTTCAATAATAATCTTTGTCGTAATAAGCTAAAATGAAATAATTGTAGAATTTGTATTTATGTCTATGATAATAAAAGCCTTTTATTAAACTTTATCTAATTTAACTTTATTTAACCTATTTCTGTAAAGTTGCATATAGTAAATTATTTTTTGAAAAATAACGTCATAAAGAAGTTTCACTTCTTTTTTATACTTTGATCATGGGTGTCCTTTTCATGGTTTTTGAGGTCGTTGATTACGAAAATGGGTCAAAAAGAAAATCCAAAATGGCGCCCATGTTTTCTTTTGTTTTTTTTTTTGTCATGGGTGTCCTTTTCATGGTTTTTGGGGTATTATTGAAAAAGATGGCGCGTAACGGAAAAATGTGACGCGTAACGAAAAAATGTTACACTAAATTTTTTCCCCATCCTTTTCTTGACCTCACTATGTGTGTTGCTTAACCCCACCCATCCTTTTCCCGACCTCACCAAATGTTGCTTAACCAACCCATCCTTTTCCCGACCTCCCCAAGTTTTGCTTAACCCACCCATTCTTTTTTCGATCACACCAAATGTTGCTTAACCTCACCCATCATTTTCCCGACCTCACCAAGTGTTGCTTAACCTACTCATCCTTTTCTTGACCTCACCAAGTGTTGCTTAACCCACCCATCCTTTTCCCGACCTCACCAAATGTTGCTTAACCCACCCATCGTTTTTTCGACCACACCAAATGTTGCTTAACCTCACCTATCATTTTCCCGACCTCACCATGTGTTGCTTAACCCACCCATTCTTTTCCCGACCTCACCAAGTGTTGCTTAACCCACCCATCCTTTTCCCGACCTCACCTAGTGTTGCTTAACTCACCCATTCTTTTCCCGACCTCACCAAATATTGCTTGGCCCCACCCATCCTTTTCCTGACCTCACAAAGTGTTGCTTAACCCACCCATCTTATTCCCGACCTCACCAAGTGTTGCTTAACCCCCCATCCTTTTCCCGACCTCACCAAGTGTTGCTTAACCCACCCATCCTATTCCCGACCTCACCTCGTGTTGTTTAAACCCACCCATCCTTTACCCGACCTCACCAAGTGTTGCTTAACCCACCCATCCTTGTCCAGTCCTCACCTCGTGTTGCTTAAACCCACCCATCCTTTACTCGACCTCACCAAGTGTTGCTTAACCCACCCATCCTTTTCTTGACCTCACTATGTGTGTTGCTTAAACCCACCCATCCTTGATTCGACCTCACCAAATGTTGCTTAACCTATCCCATCCTTTTCCCGACCTCTCCAAATGTTACTTAACCAACCCATCCTTTTCCCAACTTCAACTAGTGTTGCTTAGCCCCACCCATCCTTTTCCCGACCTCAACAAATGTTACTTAACCCCACCCATCCCTTTCCTGACCTCACCAAGTGTTGCTTAACCCACCCATCCTTTTCCCGACCTCACCAAATGTTGCTTAACCCACCCATCGCTTTTTCGACCTCACCAAGTGTTGCTTAACCCACCCATCCTTTTCCCGACCTCACCTAGTGTTGCTTAACTCACCCATTCTTTTCCCGACCTCACCAAATATTGCTTGGCCCCACCCATCCTTTTCCTGACCTCACAAAGTGTTGCTTAACCCACCCATCTTATTCCCGACCTCACCAAGTGTTGCTTAACCCCCCATCCTTTTCCCGACCTCACCAAGTGTTGCTTAACCCACCCATCCTATTCCCGACCTCACCTCGTGTTGTTTAAACCCACCCATCCTTTACCCGACCTCACCAAGTGTTGCTTAACCCACCCATCCTTGTCCAGTCCTCACCTCGTGTTGCTTAAACCCACCCATCCTTTACTCGACCTCACCAAGTGTTGCTTAACCCACCCATCCTTTTCTTGACCTCACTATGTGTGTTGCTTAACCCCACACATCCTTGTTTCGACCTCACCAAATGTTGCTTAACCTAACCCATCCTTTTCCCGACCTCTCCAAGTGTTACTTAACCAACCCATCCTTTTCCCAACTTCAACTAGTGTTGCTTAGCCCCACCCATCCTTTTCCCGACCTCAACAAATGTTACTTAACCCCACCCATCCTTTTCCTGACCTCTCCAAGTGTTGCTTAACCCACCTATCCTTTTCCCAACCTCCCCAAGACATAAATGCAAATTCTACAATTATTTCATTTTAGCTTATTACTACAAAGATTATTATTGAAAAAGTTGGCGCGTAACGGAAAAATGTGACGCGTAACGAAAAATGTTACACTACATTTTTTCCCAACCCCGATAAAGAAGTCACTTCAAAAACCCCTTCAAGTATTGTGATGTTATGTTTACTCCACAGAGTAAACCTCTGTGGCCATAAAGTCGCGCAAATGTCCTCTCGCGCAAGTTTCCACTCGCGCAATTGTCCTTTCGCGCAAAAGTCCGTTCGCGCAAAAGTCCAATCGCGCAAAAGTCCATTCGCGCATGTGTCCTGGCGCGCAAATGCCTGTTCGCGCAAATGTCCAATCGCGCAAAAGTCTGTTCGCGCATTTGTCTTTTCGCGCAAAACGGGTTCGCGCAAGTGTCTTTCGCGCAAAAGTCCCAGATCCTGGGGGGACAAATTAACAACTTTTTGACAAAAAAAAATAATGGAAGTTTTTACTGTAACATTTAGACTTTTAACACCTCCACGACCCGTACTATTCAATTCATCCATCAGCACAATGTTTTAAGTGCGTTTTATTGAGTTCTACCACAAAACATGATTTTCACCCCAAAAAAAAAATAGTTCCCCAGCAATATGATTTGCGTGAAGTTACTTAGTTTGATGTACAGAATGCTTGGTTAACGGCTTCGTGATGTGGTGGTTTACACCCTGTATATGTCGGAGAAGCAGCATCCTTCTCTACATCATCAGTGTTTACGAGTTTAGTGGGCGTCAATTGGGTGAAATGCGAGCACAAAACAAAGTACTCACTGTTTCACACAATTTATTGGCAATAACTAGTTTGCTTACCAATTATATTCGAGCAACAGGTTCGCGACACCAATCTTACTTCTTTACCAGCGATCCACCTTTATCCTCGATTCACCGTTCTCCAAGCAATCCTTGCTCTGTCACCACATGTGTCAAGACAGTAAAGATGGCGCCTCAACCCTACTCTAGATATTTTATCCTCTGCTCTGCGATAGGACTCGATTAAATAAAATTGACAGATATTCTCGATAAAATGAGTTTTTGACACCATAAAAACTTATTTTATCGAGAATAACTGTCAAATTTATCTAATCGTGTCCTATCAATTTCTACGTACTTGCACTGCTGATCTGACATGATATAACGCAATGACTTTTAAATAAATTAGTAAGATGTTACACAATATTAAAATGTAGTAAATCAAATCAAATTAAATTAAGATTTAACAAGTTATTTTTAAATTGACAATCAGTTGATCGTACGCAACCAACAATCAACTGTTCGTTTACTTCCTTTTCCTCCAACATATATAACACTAGCCGGTGCCCGCGGCTTCGCCCACGTAAAATTATATACTAAAACCTTCCTTTTGACCTTTTTGAATCATCAAAATCCCGCATCAAAATCCGTTGCGTGGTTTTAAAGATCTAAGCATACATAGGGACAGACAGACGCGGCGGGAGACTATGTTTTATAATATGTAGTGATGATGATAGTGAACTGATAGTGGATAGAAATGCCAACCTACATACATAGACTGCTAAAATCATAACCCTTTCTTTGGGCTTCAGAGTCGGATAAAAACATTCAAGCTCAAACCATCTATTACTAATATGATTAATTTAATGTTAGCTGACTAACTTCGCCCGTGACTCGCTGCGTCGAAGAAAGTACATCCTATATAGTCGTTGATAAATACTTTATAGCTTTCTATTATTCTGTATCGTGTGGTTAGTGTTTAACATGGCGTCAGAAATATCTCTCAGGCATGCTTGTTTCCACACGATTTTCCTTCAAAGCTCTTCCAATGACAGCTGTGACGAACGTGTTAACAATCCTGACTAATTTGGCAGATCAGTTAAAACAGCGGGTTAGTTGGAAAGGAATGGGTGAGGCCTTTTCCACGCAGTGGGATATATTTAATTAATATTTGATTACTTTTGGCCTATAAAATGCCGACTTTTTTCCCAACTATTTTGGGGCAGCTTCCAGTCTACCTGGATGGCTAGTATTTCACATTGAGCGACTGCCTATCTGACTCAACAACACAGTTATTACTGGGTATTTGGGTAATACGATACCCCGATACGATACATAGACCGACTGTCAGAGATCAAAAAACTTTTGCTTCAGATGTTAATATTTTAAGCTTACGACCTGACGCACAGACATCAATACATGCTACTACAATTCGTCAAATTTCTTTAATAGACTTTCAACTTTATCGCTAAAGAATGAGATTGAGGATTGATTAGTAAAATTTAACAGTTTCGGGTAGCTTAATGTATTGGCGTCTGTACAATGATTGTGAACAACTTGCTGTTCCACACGGAAAGTTTTTCTGTCAGCCTTTCACGTAAAGATATCGGCTTTGTTTAAGAGCCCTCTTACAGTCCACTAGCGCCGCCAATCGAAAAAATGTCATAACTCGTAAATAGAATCAAAAATACAAAATATGTTCTATTATTACTGTGGAAAAGGCAATAACGTAATTGTATAACACCTTATCAACACTTGAAATATAGCTGTTTAGCTAAATCGTGCATTCAAAACATAAACGGCCGTTTTTGTTACAAATGCACGATTTAGCTAAACAGCTATATTTCAAGTGGTGACAATGTGTTATAAAATTACGTTATTGCCTTTTCTACAGTAATAATAGACCACATTTTGTATTTTTGATTCTATTTACGAGTTATGACATTTTTTCGATTGGCAGCGCTAGTGGACTGTAAAAGGCCCCTTAACCCTTTATTGAGGTGTAGTCTGTCTGTGTCGGTGTAAAGTCCAGATAGTTTCAAATTACAGGTTTAGTTAGATACGAAGTAGAGTTTTGGCGCCATCTTGTGATACATAACATAACATTACGCCTGTGATCCCCGAAGTGTTAGGCAGAGGCGTATCTTCTAGTACATCCACATTTCGCCAATTATGTTTAAGTTCCAAGTAATAGGGGGTGAGCCTATTGCCATCAACTAGGTGCAAATCCAGCCTCTGCGGCTGATATAGAGAATTCCTGAAAACCCAATAACACTCTGTGCGACCTGGGAATCGAACCCAACTAGGGCCTCATGCTCAGCATTCGCGCTTGTGACCACATACCACAAGGCCAACGAGGCAACGAGACAGTAATCTTATGCTAAACATCCACAATAATACAAATCTTGTATGTAATACGAGTACATATTTAATTTACTTATACAAATGAAAGTCTTTCTTCACTTGATAATTTACTATTTAAATAAATATAAACCTTAAAAGATCCAGCCAATCGGATTATTTTTACAAGTAGGTACGACGATACAACATTATGATGACCTCACTTTTATTTTATAAGTATCGCAGGATATATTATTTGGCTAAAAGTATAGTCTGATGTCTATCACTCACCCACAAATACGTGTTCAGAAAAATGAATTCAAGGTATACAAAGAACAGTATTTTTTACATAGATGTTCCAAAATAATGTGTTTATAATCGTAAAGTTTAATTACTATCATTAAAATATGTTGGTACTTATCTTTTCGGGATAGGACCAAACATGCTTCCCTGTAGCACCCCAACAGATAACCGCTTTAATACCCAACATTTCAGAGTTCTAGAACATCTAAATATTATGTGGGGTTGTTCTGGATATAAACATACTATATTTTTCGCAGTGTCGCCTGATAATTGCCGAGATGTGCCACAATAGGTGTGAGCTACTGTCCTGGATGACTTGGCCACTTCTAGCGGGGATCCTCACATCTCTGTTCGTCCCGCGTTCGGAGCCTCTGATTCTCCACGCGTTGATGATATTGTTCGTGGTTTCTCACGTGCACTATGGAATTTGTGTTGTAAGTTTTACGGAGATTTTGAAGAAGTAGGTTGTAGGGACGTAGAGACATAAGAAAATCATATGTATTTTGGTAGAAAATTTGGTGTTTTAATTTCCGAGTTTGATATAAGTCGGAATAATTACATAATGATTTTAAGGTAATTCATTAAGGGCCTGTTAATTTTATAAGCATTAGCTTACTTCTTCACTAAGTGTGACGTTAGAAAAGTTATTGATGATGATGTTAATGATAAAGTTTTTGGTGTTAATTTGATCATTTTTTGTTCTAGGTCCGGCAGATCTGCAAACATCTTAAAATAAGCTGCTTTTCAGTGGCTAAACCGAACAGTAACTAAATAAGTATTTATTTAGAAAATACACAAAATAAATAAAAGTGTTAGTAACATATTCCTATTTTTTTAGTATTTATAAGAATAAAGTTTATTTTGTTCCAAAATTGTATGATTATAAGATAAGAAAGATTATACCAACCTGCCTCCCGATCCATCCTGTTAAAAGAGCACCAGGTACAGAGCAGAATATGACACCGCGACACAATCTAATTCACAAAATAATACGTAATTCAATACTGAATAGCAAAAAAAATGAGCAATCCGACATCGTTGTGCGAAAAGCTGCGCGACCTCCTCCGTGTGCGAGAGAGAGACGCCAATACACAGCCGATCGTTCGCGGAGCTCCGTCTTTAAATTATACGTTCTCATAGCCTTGTAGCGCACTGGGAGTTTCGTCAAATGTCACACAGCCCGCTCCACGTTGCAGTATTTTCGTCTTTATGTCTTGCAAAGTAAGTACACTTTGGATTGGACCAAGTTTAGTGTTATGATATTTCAAATCCGATACGAAATTTAGTAATGGGGGGTGCGAGACATGGACACCGAAGTCAGGGTTTAGAATTTCAGTACAGCTTCGGATAGCCGCGAAGCGCTGCTTTGTTAGATCTCCAATTGTTTACAGATTCGATTTTTTTTAATATCCCCGCGACTATTATCGCTTTATATGAAATATAGGAACCGGATTTATTAAAGAAACGAGATTCTTAGTTAGAAACTTTTACAAAAGCGCACTAAACGAAACAACAGTATAGTATTACAAAGAGTAAAAAACAAAAAACTTGTGACCTGTGAACTTTTTAGTGTTTGAAGTGGGTGAAATAAATTAAAATTAAATATAACTGTGAAATGAACGAAGATATATAAAATTAATATTAGGTAAGTGTTGTGTTTGGTAAAGAAAAATTAACAGAATATAATAAAATCTTGTGGTGGTGTGGCAAATTGGCATGATTTTTTTTTAATAAAAATAAAACAAAAACGCATGCTGGATGATGTTTTGAGTAAAGGAGATAGATTTTGAACAAAACTGAATGTTTTTTACGAAGGAGACATGTTGCAAATTGAAGAGGTAAATATTTTCTGGAAAGTTTTAGCAGTCTTATTTTCCTATGCGTAGTTACCCGATGTATTTATTTATAACTCTGAAATAAATCGAAATACTTTACTTTAACCAATTTAATAATGAATACAAATGAGTTTAACTAGTTTTTGATAAACCATAGTAAAATGAATCCCATAATTAGTTTTTCTCGGATCGAACCTAACGTTAGAATTAGAAAAATGTTTGTTTTAGAGGTCATATCTTTTAGGTCACAATAATTTAATTTAGTTGTAATTATCGTTGTGTTTAGCGATAGTTAAAGTATGGTGTTCCTACAAAAGAAAAAATATGTATGTAGTGCTTTTTAGATGAACACCATGCATTGGGATAACATGTAAAAGAAAATAGTAAAAATAATAAATAAAAGAACTATCCGTCGCCTCAGATGATATGAAACAGAAATGTGAACAAAACTTGAATTAGAAATATTCCAGTTTAAGATAAAATCTAAATAGATTAGATTTAATTTATAATATGGATAAGAATATAATATTTGACATAAAAGCAATGAATTTGAATGATTTGTAGATACATAACGATGGAATTTTAAAAATCTCCTCTTTCGTTGACGTAGAATTTTAGAATAAAATAATTGAAAAAGCGGATATGGATGTGTTCGTACTTTAGAGTATGAACATTAAGAAAATACATTATCTCGAACTTTTGAATTCTCTAATACCTTCAACATTGCCCTAGACTAGATCTGTAGCTTGAGGACAAGTTATATTTTCTTATAAGAATTACTGCTACTGTAAGTCATAATTATATTTTTTTTTGCGTTATGAGCTTGTTGTATGCCATTGCAAGGCAAAAGCCTGGATTCCGTCATTTCTTTTTTTTTCATTTGTAGCTATTTGAACCCAATGTTTTAAGTCAGTCCGTCACAGCAACTCCTGGGCCTAATGCGTCGCCGGGTTTTGTTGCTTCGTAGTACCTTTTATCCAATTTTGAGGATTTCCTTGTTACTCATAATGTCTAATTCTTGGTTTATATTTCCCTACACTAGTTTTCTACTTTCCTGTTGCAAATTCTGTCCACTTTGGTTTTGCCGCTACTATTACTGCTACTATTACTATTACCGCTACTATTACTATTGCCGGTACTATCACCGCTGCTGGTCGAATAAAAATATTTATTTCAAGTTTTATTCAGACCCAACTGAAAACAATATTTTTAAATTCGCTCCTGTCATCCATTATTATTCGTACCAACCTTGGTATCCCATTGCTGGTCTAACGTGTCCCTTTTCTCCTCCAAATTCTCTCGATTTAGAGCTACTAAGGACCCAGCCATTATTGAGGAGTTTACATATTTTAATTCATCAATTAATTCACTTACTCTATTGTAGTCCATTACTTGACATATTCCTAGTACAAACTGCGCCACCAGTCCAGGTTTTCCCAGCCATTTTTTAAATTCATCATTATCATCATCATTTCGCCGAAAGACGTCCACTGCTGGACATAGGCCTCCCCTCCCCCTAGAAGTGTCGTTATAAAGGCAGATCCCGTGCGTCGCGCATCCAGCAGATTTAATTCATAATAAAACCTTATTAGGGATCTTCGGGATCTTATTAGGGATCTTTCAGTTATGAGTGTTATGACTTTCTCAGGAAGATACGCAGTTATTAAAACTTTAGATTCTTCTTTATTCTTATCCGTATGGACATCGTCGCCTTATCAGACGCAGTGATCTCTGAATCAAATGACATTTTTAAGCAAAAAGATTGTTATTGGGATTAAAATCGTAAAAACAAATGCCTAAGGCTAGTTTTTTTATCTTGTTTTGGTTTTAACTGCATAATCGGTACAGCATTCTTTTGAGATTTATGAAGTGAATACGTTTCGAGTTATTTGAATACAAGTTGTTCGTCGTAATATTACTGGTTGATGATCAATGCCTATATTTCTGCAATAAAACCGACTGCCCGTCCGTCAACAATCTAATAATTTCAATTTTACTGGATAATCACACACAGAGATTGCAACATCGGCCGAATACTGAAACGCCACTCAAATATTTAAGGACTGCTTAAACGTTTGAACAGCTTCTAAACTTTCATTTCGTATAGCCAAACGTCTTTTTTGAGTATTTTGTTTAATATACGTGCTTCTTAAAATTGCCTGAGACATGGGTAAAAATAACAGACAACAACCAAACTCTTTGATTTCGGGTGCCAAATTTATCTTGCAAAATTGGTGCAAGATCACGGTATTACTCGACCACGGTACACCAAGATGCCTTCCCAGCATCGCGTGACGGCAGTAGCCCACTCTCTGTCCAACGCAGGCTGTGGATTTTTCTGTTCTGACTCTTATTCCTCATACCTCCATAATGGCAGTGGAAGTCTGGAAAGATGATGATGACAACGATAAAGTGAATGATTTGGTTAAGATAATCACTAATCACTAAGATAATAAAGTACGCTGGTCCCGACGGAACTTTATTACTCACTTCCTTTGAGTCGTTATGATTTATGTTTTGATTAATATTTAGGGTTGGTGTACACGAACGTGTTAATTTTAATGCTATTTGTCTTGTTGAGTTATGAGTGGGTACTGGTGGTGAAATTTTCGAAGAAAGAAAGGATGCGAGAAAATTTATGGACAAAGCATATGACGCAATGATGGTCTCTTGCGATGATAATATTGTGCACGGGGTAATCGTTTTGCTTGAACTATGATAGAGGAATAGAAACATCTTCTTGAATAATTGATTCCATGATTATTATGATAATTTCTTAATACTTCCTAAAGATTAAGGATCTAGTGAGACAGCTTACCTCACCATCTCACTTGTGTAGCATATTGTTCCACCAGTTCGTTTATCTGTAGGTATGCATCGTGCTACAATATGATCTGTAACTTTGACAGCAAAAATAGTAACAACATCTATTCTCAGTCGTTTAAATCCTGACCCACACATATATAATTATCATCATTTTCCTCCTACATCATTGTTTTCTAATAACAAACTAAAGCCTAAAACCTAAAATCAATATTTGTTTCTTAAGCCTACGTTCCACAAAGATCCTAGTTTAAAATCAGTAGTTGAATATGGCAAATGAAATATTCCTGAAACCATTCATGTGAATTGCAATTACAATGAACATAGCAAAAAAATATCTCATAAAATTGTCACGGCATATGTTTATGAAATACCAACGCATGTATTTTGGAAACCACTCGTAGTAAGTGTAAAAACTAAAGCAATCACAATTCATAAACATAAGGTGCGTTCGTTCAGTTTACGTTTGGGACATTGGGAATTAGTTGGTTAAATTTACTTGAGTGAGAATTCAGTATTGTGTATAAAACTTTTGCTACAGAGTCAACACTGGAATCTATCATGAGATTGAATGAATAAGTCATCAAAAACAAATCTATTTAACACTTTATGAACACGCAAGCAGATTTAGGTAAAGCCGTAGGCATTTTCTACCATCGTTGGTTGATGCAGAGATAAACATGGTGGATGCGGATGCGTAGACTTATATCGAGGTGGTTGCAAAAATGTCGATAAATTCAGTTTCAATAATTTGCACGAAGTAACTTAACTTTTAGTAGGAATTCAATCGGCGAGAAAAGGGGAAAGTTTTAAAAAACATTGAATTGTATCGGAGCCTGACAGATCCCTGAAAGAGCACACTTTTGGTTCAAACACATTTTTGTCAACACCCATGCCAAACGCCAATATAATAATTGCGAGTATGTCTGTTACATTAGATAGATCATGACCTAAGTTAGAATATGGGATATTTTTTATCCTTGAAGTCCGTAGTGCGGTTCCTTAGGTTAATTTTCGACAAACACGGGCGATGTCGCGTTAAAAAGAAAGCCTTAAAATTAAGTCGAGACATTTCTGCCGACCGTTAACAAGCCTTCCGTGCAAAAACTGTCGACTGAGGAATTACTTCAGGTATACTGATATTCAGATAACATTATACCGATGATTGCTCTAAAGATTGCAGAGACACAGCTGCTATTTATGAACGGCAGTACAAATAGTTACTAGTCAAATCAGAGGTGTAAATAGCAGAAACAGTAGCAGATGTTTAAAGTAATGTGAATGAGAAATTTAAAGCAGAGAAATTAATTAAGTTACGTGTTGGTCCTTTTGAAAGTTAAACAAGCGTACATGCAAGTGTAGCAAATCAACTGAATAGTAACATCGGTGATAGTGTAAATCTGGCATGTGCTACCCTGAATAAATCTAGTGAAATAATTAGGCCTTACACTCAAGGTCCCCACAGAATAACCCGATTAAACAGAAGCCAGCCTCATAGGTGTACCTGCGAGATGCCCTTTAGAAGAAGAAGGAAAATTAACGAGATTGTATTCTTCTTTTTTTTTCAATTGCTATTTCCTTTTCATCTTTGATTTCAACATTTTAGATCTCCTGAACTTGGTTCCTTCAACCGTACTTCCCGGAATTATTATGTTAGCTGCCTCGTTGGTCTACTGGGCGCAAATGCGACACATGAACACGAGGTCTTGGCTTTGATCCCGGGTAGGACAAAGTGTTATTGGGTCTTTCCAAAGTCAAGGAAAGGAATTTCTTAGTGGCCTTTTGATGGCAATAAGCTCATCCCCTATTACACAGGACTTAAACATAACTGGTCAAATGTGGGTGTACGGTTAAATACACCTCTGCCTAACCTTTCAGGGGTTACAGGCGTGATGTTATGTTATATATGAATTACATCGGGGTCTTTATGGTGGATTATACCCAACTCCTCTCACAAAGAAGAGGCTGTGTCGCAGTACTAGGAACGACAACATCATCATCATCTGCCTAGCCGTTTCGCAACTATGCTGGGATCGGCTTCCACTCTAACCGGATGCAGCTGAATACTAGTATTTTACATGGAGCTACTAACTGGGTTTTAATACGATTCCACTTGTTACCACTAGTTGGCAGACTTTTTGGGCCACTGACTACCTGTAACGACTGCCAAAGATGAACAAATGATAGCCGGGACCAACAGCTTACCGTGCTTTTCGAGGCAAACTCGGTATGTAAGGGTGGTCACCCACAGACCAACCTAGGCAAGCACGGCTTAGTAAAGATCGACCCGAGTGGCTGTTATTATTTAGCCACGAGCTCCTCCTAAGAACGTCAACATTTAATACAAATTATCTGATTACAAAACCGTTTGCTTTCACAATTCCATCTTTTTTAGCAAAGTGTGTGGCATAATACCTTTCGATTCATTGATTTTTATACAATTAATATTTAAATTTTAAAAACAAAGGGTTCCTAAGTGGTCCGGCGATGCGTGCCGGTGGCTGGGGTTCTGCGAATCCTATGGCTCTGGTTCAACCACGTCGGGATTATTTAGCTTAGTCAAGCGTGGTTTAGGGATGGGAAGTCGCAATATCGATATGTGAGGTCGATAGTCGATAGTTACTCGCTGTAAATCCTGTCAGTATTCTGTTGCTTGCTAGTAAACGAATTAGACAATTTGATGAAATACCTAGTTGATTTGTTGAGGGAGATACTAAATTATCGATAGTTGTGATTTGTAGAGTTGAATAGTAAAAATTTGCCAGTGAACAGTTCATTAATGTTTTTAGAAACTTTATTAAGTGGGTAATGCATCCCGTTTAAAATCCTCCCTAGATTTAGCCTTAAAAAATTATATTGGAATTCTAACTTTATGTTTGAGGAAGTTGTAGAGCGGACTTTGTTGTGCCTATTATCATTCTTTATGTCGTCTACTCAAGCGATGAATAATAAATACTAAAATAATTCATAACGTTTTATTTCGGTTTATCTTTAAAGTTTTATAATACGTTTTATGCCTACCCGGTCTCCAAAAATATCGCTATAATATTATTTTAATTTACACATGTATTTATCTAGTTAACAAGCGCAGAAATAGCTTTATAGGCAGAACAATAAATCAAGTTGTTAATGACAGACATTTTTTGTAAAATAAAAGAATAACCACGGTGTTAGTAACGCTTATAGTTAGAAATACGTATTCATTTCCTCACATTTTTACGATTACCGGACGACATCAAAATTATAACTTAAAGATTTCAGAATCATGTGCTCACATTTCCTATCTTACAACAAACAAATCATTTTACAATGACATTAAAATACTAATTACTTTTTATCTCTACCAAAGTCTACGCATAATTTTGTAATAGGTGTTATTACAAAATTATGTCCTATCGACAAACAATTTTGAGGTGACATTACTACTTAGTACATTTTTTTAAATCTCGCAACACAATTTATCGACAAGACAACATTATCGATAGCGTGTCTCCTTCTCTTCGCCCATCACTAATGTCTCGTGCCGTAAAAAGAGGACAGTGCACACTTCATTAATAAAAGGTTAAATAATGTGGAGGACGTCGTTTTGGCGTGCACATAGCCTCGCATGCTTGGAGGTGTTCGGTTACAGTCGGGGAGGATCGCCACTCCAGCTTGAGAGGACGGAGGAGCTAATGCACGACAATATTGTGGACGACACACTTGCTTGATAGTAATTGTGAAGAAGAGGGAAACTACAGTCTTTTCACAGTAATTGTGTCTTTCATGTCTCTTATTTTGGTTTCTCGGTTAAATAACAGTGATCATTATTTTGGTTATGATAAGTAAAGAGACTGTAGAGCAGCTACCTCTTTTTTTAGTGGCGAATTCTTTGATAATTCATTTGAAATACATGCTTTGAGTTTGAGTTGAAATATTTCTCGCAGAGATAACTGCAACTAAGTAATTTTTTGAATTTTTGGATGAATCGAAATTTGCATCATCTTCAACCATGAGATAAAAAACAGTTTATTGTCATCAAGAACATTAGGACATCGAAGCTATCTTACCGAAGAGTAATTAATAAAACCTCCCATGATCACATTATCTTCTACAGCTACAAATGTAGCCAAGAATGTGATCTTCCTAAAACTACGCTAATAGAATCATCAAAACCCTAACCCAACAAGAAATAACCAACAGACCACTATCCAAACATTAGAAATGAAACCGAAAAGCGATTTAGCAAACGCTCAGCCGCGTTCGTTCCTTCACTTTTTTTAAATTCGGAATTCGTGCTCACAACACCCGCATTGTATGCGCGTACGGCCCTGGCACTTCCAAGAATGATTTCGTTGAGAGAACGGGACACAGCTACAAAAACAACACCGGCAAGAGAGAGACAGGATATATAAATTTTATTTTTCTTTTGGTTAATCTTCAGGCCACATGTGGTGATTGTTCTCGGACCTTATGGTCATTCTTTCTGATGGCCCGTCTCTTTTATTTTGTCGTACGTTAAAGGATATGGTTACTGAACTTTCTGGGGTGTTATTTTAATTAATATGTTGTACCTCACTTGTTTATGTTCAGGTTAGATGTGATTTGTCTCCGAATATTCTGATGTTCAAGATACAAGATGGTTTATGGGTGACATTTATGGTTTTTATTCCAACACCAAGTATGGCATGTGAAGTAATTAGCTGCGGATTCGAGATGTCCCATTCATTGAAAATATTAAAATGGTCCTGTCGCCCGAAGACGTGGTTTGAATTTTATAGTTCTGGGATCGTAGGACCATTTCTGTTATTAGCTTTAAAAGTCATACATCAGGTTGCTGGTTGTTATAAGTTGACCTACGCGTTAAACATAAAAAGCCAAACTAGCTCTCCAAATTCTGAACATTCGTAGAGTAACTGGTTACTTTCTGAAACCATCATCATCATCACCCATAGCCCGACCACACCCGCTACTGGGTATAGGCCTCTCTTTGTTTGTGCTAAACTCCACGATCAAGGCATGTTCTAAAACCTTAGGACCTAGAAAAAAATAATAAAGAATGTTTGCAGTGTAAAACAAATTGATGAGTATGGAACATTATGTTCAATGTTATCGTCGTTTAAAATTGGTATTCACTCCATGGTCCATTGCCTGTACAGTCACGAACACCAATATGTATTCACTTTCCTAAATTTAAAAGCAATTTTCGTGAAAACTAACGATTGAAACATGGAGATAGTATATTTTTCAGAAAAATATGAGTTCCAGGACACTATTGTTCGTAAAGACATGACATTTTTAATCAAAACAGTAGGAGAAAAACACTTTTAAAGCGATTAAGTGTTTACATATTAATATTCGTGACTGTGCTGATTTTAGGCTATTTTTATATATTTAAACCACTGATAGTAGTAGCAGTTATTTTAACCTCTTGGATAAACGCTCTGTAGTCACTAACCGCCAGTTACCGCATAACAGTTTAACTATGAATTATTACTCGTTCAAACTCAGCGGATGTTGTTTCGGTGTTCGGCATTTAACAACACTACGGTTAATTTGTGATTAATCATTTTTAAACGTTTTTATTAATTACTCAGTTTTGATCTAGATTGGGGTGATTAAAATTTTTTAAAGTAAAGGGGTCCTAGAATGTGCCTTGCAGGACCAACGTCGTTTTAGCCAAATTCAATCATCAATACTTGGATTTTGAGATGATTATTGCATGTCAAATTGAATCTGTCTACTCTTTAATATTGATAGTCATTTGGAATCCTGAATCATTCTAAGATATGATGGTGCGGAAGGCTTATCTTATAAGATTAATTGATAGCTAATATTCTCTATTAGCAGGATTATGAAATACAAGAAAAATATTCAATTCTTTAATACGTTCAAAGTATTATAAATGTCAAAGAAAACTTTTCTTTTTCCTTTTAACAACCACGAGCCTTTAAATTCAATCAAATATCAATCATCCGTATAACAACATAACATAAACTTTCCTCAGTACACTACAAGCAATATTTATGATCCTCTCAAATTGCTATACAAAAACCATGTTTCTTTTTTTCTACCATCCATTTGTCCCATACATTCAACTATACAAATTATAAATTCATACAATGTACTAGGCTCCCAAAAATGTGTAAGAGGTCGACTCTTCAACGGTGATAACGATCTGGGTCCCTTTCAACATGGCTAGTTATCGTCACATCTGATTCATGGTATGAAGACTTTTTTGTAGACATGCCTTTTATATCTTGATCTATTTTATAAGCAAGTTCGGATTAGATTTGGATTTGTGTTGAATTAGCTAGTTGTATTCAAAGTATTTTAGTAATATCATTTTGTTTGATGACAGTTTTATTATACATTTCAAGACAGCCTATGAGTAGACCTCGAAATGCTCAATCGTTTGAGTACACAACAAAGCTTTAAATTGACTTGATTTAATGCAATCACAAATCACAATACCGTCTCACGTGGGTGGGTGGAAAATCATGCAACAGCTATGATTCAGAATAATTCATGAATCTGATTGTTCTAAACTTGTGCGTATATAATTTAGGACCAACATTGCTTCAATATGCGTGGGGTACTTAAACTTTCTTAGATAAATTAGGTACTAAGTTTGCACTGAATTGGAACTAGGGAGCCCCCTAGTTCCAATTCAGTGCAAACTTAGTACCTACCTACTTTACCTATTTCTGGTCCTTGGTGGCGTACAGTCATCAACCTCACACGTTTTCATTTCTTTGAACCATACATACAGCTATAATTTTGTCAACCGTCCAAACGACTTTTTTTCTCTTTACAGCAAAACAATAGTCACGTAGACCCATATATCAATGTAGGTATGTAACACTAGCCAAAACATGTAGCCAGGGATCACGTATCATAGAAAGCCGCCATAACTTTGTGAGTCAAACAAACCTCACAAATCGTACTTATTTACTTCGTTGCAAAATAGTGACATCATCACGATCGGCGTTCTGCGACCACCAGGGAAGCATAACCCGTAAGCGTTAGGTGTCTTGGCTTGATATGGAATGTAATGTAAACATTTCGTGCAACGCCTAGCAGGTACTGATTGCCTAGTACCTTATGATGGAGGTTGTGCAACGTGTCTGCAAAAATTAAAAGTAAACAAGTTCTAAACGCGTATAATCGATTTGCGGGATAAGCAGAAATCTACTACTGGTTTGAATACACGAATTATTAATGTGTTGATACTCTGACTGTCACTGCAGAAGCTGTAGTTACGGAAGCAGTGACTTCTACTGAAGGAGATCTTGCAAAGTGCAAAGACACAAACGACCCTCAGCCGCATTGCACTTTACCAAAATCCAATCTAGTTACAACTAAACGCTGTTTTAGTAGACTCAAATACACTACGAATTTTCAAAACATTCTTACCTCAAGACCATTATGATCGAAGCCATGGGGTCACTGAAGAGGTCTAAGAATAGCTTTTACGGGAACAAAACTAGTTTTGAACGCAGCAGATGAAATAGTTCCTGCTTACTTCACGCGTGCAAAGCCCAACGCAAAAGCTACAGTAATAAGTAAACACATAAACACAGAAACGGGTTGTCAACATAAACAAATAGATTCTAGCCTTATTCCAATACAGTACAATAATTTTACCAGTTCTGCATAAAGGAGAGTGCCCACAGTGGGAAACCATTTGCGCGCAACAAAGTATCAACATGAAATCACTTTTATTACACCAGCTAAGCGTACAGACCGAAAAACATAATTTTGGTATTAGCTAACCATTTGAGTACCTATTTAACAATTTTCAAGCACTGCTTGCAGCTTGGCATGGCCTCTCCATCGACCCATCCAGTTCAGTACACCCCATCGTAGTGGTACCGGCTTTTGTGCATTCTATCTTTGATTTTACACTGCAACTTACGTCTTCCATGAGTATTCATACTTTGAGCTCCTGATATTTCGACGCTGTTGCAAGCGCCATGATTGCTGGATGAGGAACATGGAAGGTATTCTGTAAGTGGCAGTATAAGTTTAGTTTTAAACTGTGAATCTTTGAAACAGTGTTTGATCCTCTTCCGTCTCTTTCTCTCTCTCTATCTTTGACTATCCAGTTTTTGACCTCCACTCAAGCATACGTCGACTTCAATATTATCAGTTTCACGGCTAATTTGCTAGATTACTGCCACTTCAGCAGTCAGCTTGATGATTATTTTAGGCACATTGAGCATCGCTGTTTATATTCTGTGTTGCCGTCTAAGACACTAATCAAATTGCTCTGTTCTGCAATGATAGTAGTTCCAAGTCACTGTAGATAAAGCTCGCTTATCATAATTATGCAGAAGTGAGTTTTACGTAACTGATGCAATGCATAAACGAGAGTGTTTACAACTCTAGTGAGTCATCATTATTCTCTCGCCCTTATCCCAATTCATTTGGGGTTGGCACAGCATGTCTTCGTCTTCCATACTTCTCCATTAGTCGTCATTTCAGACACAGGAGGTGTATTCTTGCCATATCTACAACAATATTATAAAGAGGAAAAGTATTTTTGTGTGTATGTTTGTAATTAATAAACTCAAAACCTCCCGTGCCGAATACAAATAACTTTCACCATTGGAAAGCTACATTCACCCTGAGTAACATAGGCTACATGTTATCCCCGTACTCTCACGGGAACGGGAACTACGCGGGTGAAACCGCGCGACGTTCGCTAGTTCTTTATTTAGCCAGAATGCTCATTGGATTTAAACAGTGAGCATTCTCCTTAAATCAAATGTTCTCATCCAATTTATAGTGAAGCAACTTGTTTAAGTTGCAAATCTGAATTTGAATCGAAGGTAGACATAGATTAAGATGCAGATAGCGACATTGTAGCGAAGATAAGTACGAACACGGCTGTAGAATTTTGAGATAAAACTTTATGTCTGCCGTGAATTTCTAATGCTACATTGCGATTTCTGTAGTAAACTGAACATAATATCGAGATCCTGTTCGAATTCCTTCATAAAATTCCACAAGCTGTAGAATCAAGATTATAAAAATCTGTAATGTTTCAGCATAGCATTCAGTAACAGTTCATATCTGGCTCGAAGACCTAATTGGTGCCATTTTATTTCAACATTTAACGCCAACGGCGACCCTTTGCTGATTGTTGTCTAAACATCTAATCTTTGTGCAAAAGTTTTACTCCTAAAGAAAGTTTTTCTTACCATCTTCCTGTAAACTATTGAGCAGGTAATTCCTGCAAACTTTACTGCTATCTCTGCTACATAATGTCACTACCTATTTGCTTGCGTTTTCTACTTTATTGGTGCCAACTCTGGTACTGTAGAATCGCTGAGACACCCAGTCACATCTATTTCACTCACCGCCTAGAGCTCATCGATTATTATATTTCAACTTAGATAGAGAGGGAGAGGAAAGAAGAAAAGATGGATGAATTTTGTAGTGATATGAAGAAAAAAGGAGTAGGTAAATGATGAGCGTGACGAGTGTCAGAGGAGAATGGAAGAAGAAAACGTGTTGCACCGACCCCAAGTAGAATGGGGCAAGAGCAGGAAGATGATAATGATGATTTGAACTCAGTTACGGTAAGAAATTTAAGCTACCAGCCCCCGTAGCATGACCACCGTAGACACGACAGAGAGTCGACAAATCTTTTGTTCATCTGTCATTTTGTCGATTCAATGACAGATGAACAAAAGATTTGTCGAGTCTCTCTCGTTTCTCCAGTGGTCATGTTAAGCGGGCTGAAGTGCATTGTTCCCTACAGTTACCACTGCTACACATTTCTATTTATAGGGGTTCAAAACTTATAATTCATGAAGTATTTCATCTCTGAATGAACACTTACTTACCCTTAAAAATAACAAATTCAATGATAAATCCCAGATTTGATCCTCCATCCCACAAACTATTGCAAGCACTCCTCCATTTTGGGAGAGGCCTGCAGTCTTCTTAAGTCAGAGTTGAATAGCATTTATCTGCCTTATAATACAATATAAATCGATACAGAATATCAATATCTATATATCAATCAACTCCTTATTAGATTTAGTTCTATTGTTACGGTCTCAAATGACAGAATTTATTATGGAACAGTTCTGGCGCCGGCCATGCCTGTTTTGTACTTAGCTGTGTTGCAAATATGTTGATCTCCTCGGGTTCATGTTTATTTAGTACTGTGTAAATCTTAGTTGATTCAGCTAGGAAAATTCCAGCCTAAATGATTGATGGTCATAGCATTGTCCGTCTATAATGTTCCCACTGCTGGGATAAAGCCTCCTGTCTCTGCGGGCCACTATCCTTCGTATTTAAGACCCGGGGTGGGTGTAATTCTTCTGTTGTCTTTATCTGCGTTTTACGTAAGCGTAAGGGGTGAAGCTATTTCTGAAGTTATTAGCAGAAAAATATTCACGTAGATGCAGAACAGATAATGTATTATTTACTCTTTTGGAAAATGCGTATGTTAGATATTTGTGCTGAAGCAACAATGCCAAAATTAAGACAAAGTTTTGGATTTAGTTTAAACGAAAAAGCATCCAACTCCCAATAGTGTTGGTATAGTTCTCACACAAAAATAAACCATAATATTTCGAAAAATAACAGTGTTTTTTACGTACCTACACAACACATAAAAAAATGCACATATGAAATAACCGGATACCTTCACAAACATTAACATCCAGACAATACAAGGGAAACATACTCGACATACACCACAATTAAACGAGCGACCCACCGTCTACCCAAAAACCATCCTATTGTCCTAGTACCAGCACGGAAGGGGCGTGTTCAGGGGGCGGGGCGACAGACCGAGACAGAAAGATGAGCCAGCTGCCAAAAGTTACGGGATATTAGTGGATTCACCAACGATAGAATAGGAGAGAGAGATTCTTGTTTGTTCGACTTGGAAAGAGGATTTTTGTGTTCGTTGCCAATGTGTATTTTAGGTTTATTTTATGTTTAGTTATTCATTTGTTTGGTATGTTATGTGCGTATAAAATTATGTAATTAGTTGTTAAATTGCGCGTGTTTGTATCACCAACGATTTATTTTTAGCTCAGATAAATGAGAAGGCAGGAATTTATTTATTCGGGATCAATACTCGCCTACGTAATTTGTCAAAATTCCAATATTAGGGAACCGTAGTTTGTCAAGTTTCGTAGCACGCGTAGCACTTTGACGTAGACACGCGTAGCATCTCCGTAGAGAGTGGTATATCTCTGAATTTCAAAATTATCTATGGAATTAGGTAGTTAACATGGGTGGGATTAATGATTTGATTGCTTAGTGTGACAGAAAAGTTGTGTGGTAATCTATTGTCGTGGTATGGGCATGTGATGCGGAGGAATGAGGAAAATGTTGTTAGGAAAGTTTTAAGTATAAATGTGGATGGCCGTAAGAGTAAGGGAAACCAAAGAAACGATGGATGTCACTATGAGATGTGTAAAGGATGATGTAATGAGCAAGGGGATGTCTGATGAGATGTCGAGTTATGGAGAAGTAAGGAAGAAGAAGACATGCTGCGCCGACTCCAAATGTTTTGGTATAAAATCTTCTATAATATAAAAATGAATCGCAAAATGGTGTTGGTAAGCGCATAACTCAACAACCCCTGGACCGATTTCACTAATTCTTTTTTTTTGTTGTGTTTGTTATTGTCAGGAGAAGGTTTTTATTAAAAAAAAAGTAGTAGTAGGTAGGTAGTAGTAGGTAGGTAGTGGTAGGTAGGTAGTAGGTAGTAGTAGGTAGGTAGTACTTGACGCAGACGAAGTTGCGTGGGTCAGCTAGTTAAATAATAATGTTGTTTATTTTGCAATGCAAGTAGGACAATCACTTTTACACGTCATTCTTTTTTAAGTAGATGGGGGCGGTATAAGGGCAACAGAATGATAAGGATGCTTGGATTGATTTTAAAATTGTACCCTAGTATATTTCTTCTATGCTTTGTCGCGTAGTGGGGGAGACGGATGAGATTTTTCTGCACTTTGTTGTAAAGTAAAACTACTGATATATCAAGCCTAGAGCCAAAATTGTTGTCAACTCTAAAGTAGTCTAATTAATCAATGACATAGGAGTACAACTTTTCAAGCTAGTTGTCACATTCGCCCACGTCATTTTATTAGCATATTAAACTTGCATTTGACAAATTGGTTAACAAGTAATCTATCATAGTTGTGCCTAGTTTAATCTTGTTCGAGAACAGTTATTCAATTAACAATCAACTCAGTCTTTTGGCTAGAAAAGAGGTGTCTGATGAGATGACGAGTACTAGGGAAGTATGATAGAAGAAGATATGCTGCGAGAAATGAATTGGTATAAGGGCAAGATAACATATACCTACACATAACACTACAGACAGTTCATTTTTGACTTTTCGTAATACTTTTATAGTAATATTAGATATAGAGAGGTATTTGTTTGTAAGTTTGTACATGTAACGGTGAATCTTTGGAACTATGGATCCGTTGGGCAAAAGTTGTCGCTCATAAAATGTCACTTCATCTAGGCCTTCAAATCCTCTGAATAAAGGATTCCTAACTCCATGTTCAAATCTAAAGCTATGAATCTTGATGTCTATTTTATATGATTTATGAACTACATTCCGTGTTGACATAAAATATCATAATGTCGTACATCAATCAATCGTTTCATATTGAGGCCACCTGCAAAACGTAATACCTCAACTTTAGGTATAATTCTTGCAAAAACAACAATAATACACTCGAAAGTACGTCACACAGTTCATTCAACAAAACCAAGACATGCTGACTGAGCAAATATTAAACCTCTTTGCTGTCATGCGACCTTGGTATTTGACTTTGACATTCGTATATCAGTAGCCGATCAACGGTCAATTTGATCAGAAAACTGACCACAACTGACCATAATCTCTCTTCCCATGCGTGTTTGTTTTGACCAAAATGTGACCGCAATTTAAATGTTTAAAGTTTGATTCACACAAGGTATCGATGTCAGCCATCTATGACAAAAAAGGCTAGACGATTTCGCACACTGATTGCTATAACTATTAAGTGTGATTTGATTAATTATAATTTGAAAATCAGATTGAAAAAATATTCGTGAGATCGACCTTGTGGATAATCTTTTGAGTTTATATTTAGGCTTGAAATTGGCGATTTTTAACTTGCTAATTAGGCTGGAGCTTGAATAAAATGTCGTAATGTTAAAATGCTGTACCGTGAGAAAAAGTCATTGACACAAAACTGACATCACCACCTAAACATGGCACTAATTTATACAAACTGCGCTTTTGTCTCAGTTAACTGAGAGCTTTAAATGATTTGATCAAAATCATTTGGTGATTTGACGGTAAAAAAAAAGATATCAAACATGCAGTGATAGGGGATCGGCGGACGACTTACTTCATTTATATTTTGGCAACCAACGCATCAGTAACAACTTTGGTATCTAATTTGTCTACAAATTATTTAACAAAGTTTATTAGACCCTGTTTTATTAAAAAAATGCATCTACAAGGGACTTCTTTCGTATTTTAGTCAGTTAAAAAAATCGAACACCATCGCTATAACATGCAGTATGACATTTTATTGGAATCTAAATTTAAGAGCCCTCTTACAGTCCACTAGCGCCGCCAATCGAAAAAATGTCATAACTCGTAAATAGAATCAAAAATACAAAATGTGGTCTATTATTACTGTAGAAAAGGCAATAACGTAATTTTATAACACATTGTCACCACTTGAAATATAGCTGTTTAGCTAAATCGTGCATTCAAAACATAAACGGCCGTTTTTGTTACAAATTGGACTGTAAGAGGGCTCTTAATAAACAAACTACATTAATTGTTTGCCTCTTGAAAATATTGGTTTAGATGCAGGTAAGTTTGAATAATTTAACTTGCATTTAATTATATAATAATTATTATTTTATGCCATTACTAAGTAACGCCTATATTCACCAAAAGATACCGCATGAATTCACGATCGTCACCAGACATACAGGTATTATAGTAACCTATAAGGTATTTAAGTCGTAAATGTTGACTTACCAAAGTTGTGATAACTTTATAAAACAAACGGGTATTTATCGCAAATTTACCTTTAATTGAAACCCGACGTTTCGGCCGGATTGCACCAGCCTAACAGCCAGCTAGCCTGTGATAACTTATCAGCCTTCTATAGAAGACTGTAGCCATATGCTTACGGGTTGCTAACTCAGCGTCTACTAACAAAGAATGCTAGCTACCCGTACCCGATAGAGATCGTACTCTGGCGCCAAGATATGCCTGCGTAGAGGTGCCCGCTAGGTCACAAAGATTAGGTTTGGTAAAAACAATTCGGTAATGCTAGCTAGTCGTACGATTGTTTGTATTTAGTCTACTGGTTCTTACAACAAATTAACAGTAAAAGGGTACAAGGGCTAATTTGAATTCCGAAGAAAATGAAATCGGTTTTGAATACGTGTTGCAAATTGGGGGTAATAGAACCGATTAGCATTTTTTCTTGCAATAGTAACAATCTACGGAAACAAATCAAATTATAAGCATGCCCTTTAGTGATAAAGCCTAGATTAAAAAAAAAAAACAAAACAATGTCAGAAAACATGGAAAAGTAGTTCAAGATGAGTTAGTTATAAGCTGATGGCAGCAGCCCAAACCGATTTATCGACTTCCAAAAGGAGGAGGTTCTCAAACTCGTCGACTACGCTATTTAGGGGAATATAAAGTGTTTTAAGGTTAGGTTATAATAATCGGTATTTCTCAGGAATGGTACAATATCTTTTCATGAGAGTTGTACCACTGGGCAAGGGGGACCCCTTCTTCCCTTCACACCGCGTTAGTTGACTACCATCGCATGCATATCACGAAAAATAATGCGTTTTGTTGTAAGCAGTATGTTCATTTGACAATATTTCGAGATTTTACAATATCGCTAGAGATATTACAATATAACGGATTTGACAATTTTACGGTGACTACACAGTGTGCAAAATGGTATACATTAAAAACATATTAAAGTTTCTCTAAGTACCTAATTCAGATTTTTTGTGAAAAAAAGTCTGTCATCATCATCATCATCATCTCAGCCAAAACACGTCCACTGCTGGACCGGTCGATGTGGCGACCTTTCCCAAGTGTCGCCACATCGACCGGTCCCGTGCGATTCGCATCCAGCCGATTCCCGCAACCCTCACCAGATCTGTCCACCTAGTGGGAGGCCTTCCAACACAACGTCTTCCGGTTCGCGGTCGCCACTCCAGAACATTTCAGCCCCATCGGCCATCCGTTCTGCCAGCAATGTGGGCTACCCATTGCCACAGAACAGTGTACAGTGTAGAAGTCTTTGGCACATTAAAAACATTGACACATTAATTAGCTGGTATCATGAAAGATCACAAGTGAAACGAGAACGCATTTCAGGTCAATTTGACCTTTAGCAGCCAAAATGTGAGGTCACTTTGACCCCTTTGCACTAACTGGCCCTTTACTTCGTTCAAGACATAATAACAATAACAAACGGTTATCGTTAGCCAAAACTTCACGTTATTGAAATAAAAAATAACGAGGCGTATCCTTAATTCGTTCAATTGGCAATTTCACCACAAAAATTACAATAATGTAAATTAACTTTGACAACCCGAAAGCAATGTTGCCAATAAGCATATTGTTTGTTTATTATGATCATTGGTAACACTGATTAAACATGACCGAATCCGGAGGGTGATTAAAATTTCACGCTTTTATAAATTTTGAGAAATGGTTATGTATAAGATTATAGTTTTGTTGAAGATAAGCTATTTAAAAATTACTTTTGCATTTGATGCATTATTTTTTTATTGAGTTAAACAATGACCTCGCTTTTGATGCGTATTGAACACAATTTCCGAGTCTTTTTCCTGAAAAACCCCCGTAGTGTTTGTGTATTTTCCTTTTACCGATATTTAATATGTACTACTACGAGTACTTAATACAAAGTAAAAGTCTGACAACCCGTGTTACCAAGTGGTATCGTATTTACGGGCCTGTTCGAAAGAGATACCGCGGCCCCGGAACATAAAGGGCGAGGAAGGAACATGGATGGGTTTTAGTCAGTAAGAGTCTGACACTCCCTCCCGCTCCGCCCAGAGTGGGAGAAGTCATTTGATGATATCCCATCCTAAAAAAAAAAAAAAAAGTGGTATCGTATTACCCAATATTAACTGGGTTGTGGAGGTCAGATAGGCAGTCGCTCCATGTAAAATACTGGTATTCAGCTGCATCCGGGTAGAATAAAAGCCGTTCCCAACATAATTGGGATAAGGCTAAGCTAAGCAGAATATGATTATGTACTATTTTAATAAACACGCCTGTGTTTGTTAGATTATGGTTGTTAGATGAAACATTTTGATATTGAATAACGATTTTGATTCAATAATAATAACCATTGTTTCAATCTGTCTGTTCAGTCTCAAAATAACACGCTAAGTAAGTTTTAATAATTACTTTCCAGTTTAAATACTTATAGTATGTTTTCGATTTTTTCCTAATTTGTCTTTGTGATAAGAATCCACAGAATTTGCATGTGTACAATTTAGAAATATTCAGACTGATGAATGTGTTTTGGCACATACAGATTGGAAATTTGGAATATTTAGCTAAAATATATGATTTTAATATGGCTAAATAATAACAGCCACTCGCGTCGATCCTTAGGTTAAGCCGTGCTTGCCTAGGTTGGTCTGTAGATGGGTGACCACACTTACATCCGAGTTTCCTCCGTGTTTGAGAAAGCACGTTAAGCTGTTGGTCCCGGTCATTTGTCCATCTTTGACAGTCGTTACAGTTACAGGTAGTCAGTGGCGCAAAAAGTCTGACAACCAGTCTTACCAAGTGGTATCGTATTATTCTCAGTATTTAAGTAGCTGGGTTGTGGAGGTCAGTCGAGCAGTCGCTCCATGTTAAATTGCTGTATTCAGCTGCATTCGGTTAGACTGGGAAGGAGCCGAAAAGACTAGGCAGATAATAATGATGATCTCAATAGCAGAAAACTTCAAAATACTAAATTTGTATCCACTCATATAAGATTTACCTTCTCTTGGAATAATTCGCGTTATTTAAATTAAAACACACAATCGTTATTCCAAATTACTAAAAATCCCTTTCTCGATTCCCGATTATAATCGATTAATTTATGCCTAATATTCGAGTCGTTGATGTTATCGAGTAAAACCGGCTGGCGACCCGATCTTTAGGGCTCGGTTAGATGTCTTGACATATAGTACATTATGTATGTTTGTTATATTTATGTTTACATGCTTCAGAAACAACAATAACGAGTGTTTTGGTATAAAAATGTCGTTTTAAAAGATAGCAAACTGTGATTCGTACATTATTATTGGATAAATAATGTGTGTTGTTTTTTTAATTTTATAAATGCGAAATTGAGGTTGGATGTTTGTTAGTCTTTCACACAAAAACCACTGAACGGATTTAGATGAAATTTAATTAAAAAATAATAACAATAACTATTTTTTAATTTTTGTTTTTAGCACACAGATAGTTTATAACTTGGATTGACACGTAGGTAGAATACTTTTTATCTCCGTGGTATGATCCCGTGGGACATTTATCGAACTCCATGCGGATGAAGCTGGTGGCATAAGCTAACTAGTGATTTAATGTTTTTTTTTTTACAGCAGGATCAACAAAGTTCATTCAATCTCAGTCTCGATTTAATTATTCTAGATTCTCATTAGAGATAGGCACGCTTTTTATGGCTACTGGTTTTTCTAACACCTACTGTTCGTAAAATCCAACTTAGAAATCTATACAAGCATTTCTAGATAGGTATGCCTTTTATTGGATCATTTAGCATAATTAGCTTAAAATGTTCTCACTGCTGGGACACAAGCCAGCTTTCCGTAAGAGGGAGTGGCTTGTCATTCACCATGCAGGCCTGGTTCAAGCTGACAGATGTCCCATGTCCTCAAATTCTAGGAAATGCTGGCTACCTTATGTTGCTTTCCTCCACCGTGTTGAGAGCAGTTAGTCATTGTTTTAACAATTATTTCCTATCTAACCCAAACCTAAGCACCTAAGCTTAACAAACAATCAATACAAACCTCCATTGTTCAATAAAAGTTTTAATCAGCCGGTTCTCGATTAGAGCAAATCGATTCTAATCTCACTAAATCTGCCTAAACGGGACTTCATTCCGTGGTTGCGATACAAGCAATTGATTTTAATTTGATCGTAAACACCATCACATTATCGATTCGAGTGCTTCGACTGACAGAGCCCGACCGTCAGTGTGTTCTTGCCTGTTTTATTCGATAAAATGAATATTCATAAAGTTTTTTATAGTTGTATTCGATTTGAATATTCGAATAGAATAGACAATGTAAATGGATGTTGCTGCGGTTGTTTCCGAATTACGTGTGTTCGAAATTTGAATTTGAACTGCGTTCTTATTGTGAATATTGTCTCGTCTAATATTTGGACTTGGTTCATTCGCAGTTCGTCTTTAATGCTTTTTTTTTTGTTACGGGCACATTGTATTTTCATTTCCTTAGCTAAATAACAGCCTGAATCATTTGCTTCTAGTCACAATTAAAAATCTAGCAAGATCTTATTGCTTGTTCTTTTTTTATTACCTAGAATAAGCCTTTGCCCTGCAGTTAAAGGCTGATTTATATTATTTCATATTTTTTATCATTTATTATAATAATTTACGGTTCCAGCTACCGGTCCTCTATCCCACAGAGCTTAAAGCGCGAAGGAATTGTCTATGACTCCAATTAACCTTTTCTTGGGTCATAATGTCGATAATAAAAACTATTTTAATCGCCAATAAAAATATTCTCTTCCATATTTAAATCCTTATAATTGGTAAAAACAAAACCTTTTATACTGCTGCGAAGACGATTCTCATTCCAATTTCAACTTAAACCCATTTGCTTAAGGATTGTCAAAAATTTTCTTGGATATCGAATTCAAAGATTTTACCAATTTTACAAAAGCAGTTCGTTCACAGGATTTTCAACTTTATAAACTATCAGTCAAAAAGAAGTAGAGCGCAAAATATAAGATGGTAGCAAATGGAAAAGCAGTTTGACGTTTCCGTAGAAGCGTTTACCCCCTGTTGTGAGGAGGCAAAGGCCATGATAGTGGGCTGACCACGTTGCCCATAAAATTTGGGACATTACGATTATTTCGGCTGTTAAAACGTATTTAATTATCGATTAAATCAATAACATTAATATTAGAATGTAAATTATTGTGAGATCGCCTGTCAATTATATTTTTGTCGTGAATCAATCTTATAAGACGATTTGGGTTTCATTTGAAAAGAGAACTGTAACAGGTTTGATACCAGGGTTTTAGACCATTTAGCCATTGACCATAGTCTTAGCCCTTTGATGCTTTCGATTAAAGACATGAAGAGAAGAAAAGACTATGAATTAATATTAAAATTCGAAGTTTTTCCAACTCTCTCTCATTAAAGAATGTAACTATGTTTTGAGAAACCAAAAAACTGCGTCTGTAATGCACTAGCACTTCATATTCTCTCATAATATGAATACTTTTGTATAATTTAATAATACATTCCCAAAAGTTCTAAAACCCAGAGTCTGTAATAGAGTGGGAAATAATATAAATAATAATAAAGTTTATCCCTTTATAATTAAATAAATCTTTACTTTCGAAAGCCTCCACTAATTACCACAGAAATACAAAACAGAAGCATCTCGAATTCGAATTTCAAATCTCTCAGCTGTATTCAGTCTGTACTTTATGATGACGTTGGCCACCCTGTCGTTTCGATTCACGCAGTGAGGTTACGCTACTGTTCACCCCCTGTTGATAGGAGCACACTTGGCTCATAATATTTTATTTTTACGCTAATGACCGCCCGCGACTCCGCCTGCATTTAAACTGTTTACTTAATGTATTTATGTGTTTTTGATGAAAATGAGAGTTTAACTCACAAATTGGTAGTGGTAATTACGTTAAAACGAGGTTGTTGGTTGCTGAGAGACATGGTAATTTTCCTTTCATGTGCTGAGGCATTTTTTTTACAACAAAATTGGTCATTTTATTGTTAAAAGTGCAACATTATCAAATTAATTAACTTTCGAAATGATTAATTTAGAAATAAACTCAGGCTAAAATTGACAATTACAAGAAATTTCAACATATCAATTCAACCAGATGTAGTATCTACTTTAACGTTAGACCACTTATTTTCTACTTGACTGGAAAAGGACGGACAGACATTGTACTTTTTATAATATTAAAGAAAAAAAGATTCCATATTCCAAATCTAGTAGCGTGGAATAGAGCGTAAATTTGAAAAAGGTTAGTTCTTTTTTTTAAAGGGTTTGTTTATGATTAGACCAAGCCAGTATTTTTAGCATTATAACGTTACAATAGCAGCACGAAACTACCATGTGTTAGTTACCATTTCAAACAAACTCCAAGTAGTTAAATCTTTGAGTATTGCGCTGTTTAAAACTTTTTTTTTTGCTGGAGTGTTTTTTAATGTCCTTAATTATTATCAATTTCTTTTTGTCTGCCATTTGTGAGTCAATTCAACTAAAATTTAAGTGCTTATAGAAACCAAAGTAAGACAGCTTGTGACTTTTATACTGTACTAGGAACCTGCCACCTACACCTAATTTATAAATCAAACAAAAACTATTGCAAGTATGATACTCAAGTATCTATCCACATGACCAGAAGCCACAGATTATCAACGAATACAGATGAGGTTCTACAAAAAAGGCTCGTTCACAATTATGTCAAACTCAATTTGACAACTTGATGAACATGGCCGTTCAGCGTTTGACATTACTCCGTGGGTGGTCCGTCCGGCATGCGTGTAATTTTTTTTTATTTTGTTTCTAAATATATTTTTATTTCGACCACCGTAGGGCGATGACTAAGTGGCTTTCGATAACTAGCCACCGGCGAAGCGTTATAATTGGTTGTGACTTTTTGGCGTGTGGCCTTGGGATATAATGATGAGGACTACCTTACGTTTTTATAATATTCTGTCACATCACTTGATACGTAGATTCACACACAACCTAAGGGACGGAAGTAGGCCACAAATTACTTAGGTCTCGTTGAGATTTTATACATTTGGAGTGGTTAGTTCGTGTAGGCTGTTCTTTTTGTCTTAAATGTATTTCCATCTCTAGGTTATCCAAGCTATGGATTATGAAAACCTAATCAAAATCACACAGCCTACCAAAGACAAAGTGTATCGTTCAAAAACGAAACCGTAAGCGCAAAATGACAGCACAAAAACTATTTCCCGCCAAAAGAACTGTCAAAGTGACATTGTGTGTGACATTACCACGAGGGTAAATAATGGTGACCCTGATGCCGTGTAGCTACCTCGGAGGGGGTGCCTCCCCACGCTGCAGCTTGGACCACGCCGAGCCAAAGGTCAGATGCATTCTGATAAGCAAACGTACGAGCCGTGAGGATTTCCATTTTCGCATTGTAGACTTAGCCACTTTGACCTTAGGTCTTGATAATCGTCTGTGTCTATGGTTACGAACTTTCGAATAGAAAAAAATGCAAACTCTAATTTGGAAATCCTCACTGTAAATAAATGTTCAGTAGAAAATTGAGTGCTTTAAATGTTGTATAATTACTTATACATATTGAAACTCAATTTAAAGTAGTTCTTTCTAGTTCGTACGATTTGAAAAATGTTAATGAATCACGAAATGCACTTTTGTATAAATTCCGCACAACAAAATGCACTGCACCGAATTGTAGTTTTAGCTTGTAAAATCTTATTTTATTTGCACGGTATGGCCTAATACGATGCTTGCATGTTCCTGACCCTTTATTTGATTGCACTTTTACGAAATATACCTATCCCAAAATGTAATTAAGTAGATGAACATCAATTCAAGTCCCAAAGAAAAGTTGACCACCCTGACTGTGTTAAGATGATATTGAAAAGAGATGTTGTTGTAAGAAATAGCTTGTTGGTTAAAATTTTCCAAGATAAATCTTAAGGTTTTGTCGAGGAGAGATTTACACTTTTCCAAAAACTATGTCACAACACGAACTTAAAACAATCGAAGTGACAAGCCGAGCTTTATAGTAACAGCCGCCATGATTAATACAGCCGAAGCGTTATCTGTCCAGCGTAACTAAAACCAAATTTTATTGGTCTCATTGTACAAAACTGTTTATGTTTCCAAGTGGTATAGCATGGTGAGGCGTCAGATCTCATGTTACCCATTCATGGGGCCCATTAAAAAGTCGTAACGTACCTACGGGACAGAGGATCGTTAGCCACCTGATACCAGGCTATCATAACTCCGTAGAGGCATTGGCTTACATGATGGTTGATCGTTTAATTTTGGTATGCGACGAAGATTAGTGCGTAACAATGCCATATTGCGATGATGATTAGGCTACGAGTGAGTGGAATGCTTTCGTTGTGAAATAATTGTCTCTGGGGAGGTTCTGGGTAGATGTTTCAGGTAAGTCGGGATTTGTGTAATGAGTAGCATGACTCCCTTACGTAACAGATGTGTGGTTTTAGAAAACGATGGACGAACGATGGAGGAACGATTTTTAACAGGACGACCAGAGCCTGCTGTCTTGACAAAAATGCTAACTTTTGACCGCTAATGACTGCATGGCAAAGGTCATGTTGAATGAGACATGAAGACATCCGCAAGAGAACCAATGTCACCGACGGTTCACCAGCCCGAAGAAATGCCAAACTTAAGTGGCAGTGGGCAGGGCACATTGCTCGCAGAACGGATGACCGATGGGGCCGAAAAGTTCTGGAGTGGCGACCGCGAACCGGAAGACGATGCGTTGGAAGACCTCTCACTATATAGGTGGACCGATGACCTCGTGGCCGAGGTTGCTGGAATCCGATGGATGTGAGTCGCCGGCACCGGTCAATGTGGCGACACTTGGGAGAGGCCTATATCCAGCAGTGGACGTCTTTCGGCTCAAATGATAATGATGATGACCGCTAATAACTCACAAAAAAATCGGTTGCAATACCGATGCTTACGGGAAACGCAAGTCTTCATCCAAGATGCAATTCTTGCAAGCATCGCATTATTATTGCACCCGATTTTTTTCATTGTTATTTTAGCGATCGAAACTTAACAATAATGTCGTTATCTATGTCGAGACTGCCGGGGCCCTGTCTGAGTACATTAAAAGACTAGTTTGTAGAAAAATGACGATGCGCAAAACAGCAATTACTCTTCAACTTCAAACGGTCACGAAACAAACCAAGGTCCATTGAACTCATAATAAAACCTCAAAACAGATTCCACCAAAAATAATAGAGATATTAATTTAATTCAATGGGCATTTTTTTTAACCTATCGCACGCACCTCACATAAAATACTATAACAAAGAAACAAAATGGAAGGCAAAGGCAACGAAAACTAAAGCCACCCAGAGATAACAGCAATAAAAACAAATTTGTCCAGCTTGATAGTCGAACACGGCGCGATTTATCGCCGAGATGTCTTTCTCGATACAACTTGTAAGTTCCCGCGCTTTAAATCGATTGGGCTTAACTCCGTTTTGTTTATGTAATCGAAAACAGACTTATTACATTGTGGACGCGCGAAAAATTCGTGGAATTTGGCGGGAATGAGGAAGATGGCGGTTTTAATTTATATTTGTCTTTGGTAAAATACATTTTTGATTGGCCATTTTTTTGTATTCGCCAGGTACCTATGTAAAACTTAGGTAAAAGTGTCTTTTGGAACTTTAAGAATGTTCCAAGACCATTATCTATTTACGTAGAACTGTTTTCTCTAGAACAGTCTAAAACAATTACCTAATTCCACCCCTCACAGATTTGATAAATTCAAGTTTCGTTAATCTATCTTCAACTCTGACAAATAATTGCACTTATACCTTATTCTCTACCCAATTAATGACATGTCAAAACAATCCTCATTCTCAATTCGAACCACAAACAAATGACAATCCCAAACAATAAACCAGAGACATCAAAAAATAAATCACTATTAAAATTGACAGTTCACGCGACAAGTCGAAAAACACACAGGTCTTATTAATAATCGGCAATATCACATGTTATTATCAAAGATAAAACGTAAAATTGGTCGGTCGATAAATTTTATAATTTATACGTTACGAGTCGGGTGCGGGACGATAGTGTGGGAAAAGGATGGAGCTATACAGGACGTCTAGCTCCGTCTCTTTTCCCACATAACACATGACATTAAAGTAATACTGCTTACGAGCCCTGGTCGTAAATATGCAGTGAGATAAAACAATAAACGAATTACGTTTAAATAAAGAAGCGTTTTGTTCTGAAGCTTGTTTAGAATAAAGCGTGTTCTCGTTTTAAAGTAGTTCTTTTTTTTTGTCAATTTGTCTAATTTTGGAAGTGTCCACTATTTTAAAACACCATTAATGTTTCTAAGAGCAAGATTTTAACTGTATCCAAGAGAGACAATCATGATGCTGAATGATCTAGAACCGAATTGCAAAGGTGTTTGCTATAATATGTCAGAAATACGTCGTTAAAAACAATCGATTTGTAAAAACACGTATGTATAATAGGTAGATATTAGTTGTTAACAACTTTAAGATATTTTATAGAATTCTTAAGTTAACGTTTAAATGAGAATTTACATAAATAAAGTTAGTGTTATTATCTCAAACACGATCTTATCTCATTTACTGATTTGATTGATGACAATAATTATAAATTGCTGCACCTGCACTTTAATTACTAATGCACAACAATGGTATTCATTTGCCTATTCATAGAAAATCACAATATAATCTTGAAGTAGTTGAAATACTTACAAGAAAAAATTAATAATTATTATCTTCCTGCCTATGTTACTTGCAGTTACCGCAACACCTTTGAATTGAAACAAAAACATAGGCGAATTTTTCTTCATTTTTTTCCCGGTAATGACATATAATATAACGACCTAGAAAATAATGTCAAACGAAGCTTTAAGAAAACCTAAAAAACTTGAATGCAAACGATTTATTAAGGGGCCGGCGGAGCATGCGTATTTCATACAAACGTAATACCAAAATAATTTGTAAATCAAAGATATTCATACAGTGCTGTGTTTTTATTTGGATTGCATTACGGAATATCTAGGTTCCCAAATACATAATTTGAAAGGACACTGATTTAAACAAGAGTTATGAGGAATTTAAAATTTCTATAGAAAACTTATTTTTCTTATTATATCTCTTGTTTAAATCAGTTTTTTGTTGAAAGACGCCTGCTCCGCCGACCCCTTAAGAAACAATAATTATTTCCCATACCAAAACTTCGCATAAATCAAAACTACATTTAAAACAAAATAATTCAATATGACACAGCCTGTATTCAGCCGTCCGTTCAGGCGCGTTGTCGCCGCGTAAAACGTATAAATTATCTCGACTTATCGGGAGATCAGGCGGCCTCACACCTCGAGAGGAATGCGCCCGCTGATTTACGCCCTTTCTCACACGATACCTCCTTAGCACTGCTGTGGTCCTGGTAGCGAGCTTGAAGGATTAGTCGGTCATTAGGAAATGATTGTGGTTTATTAATTTCGAGTAGAAGGAAAAACTCGAGGAAATAATTTCAGAGTGTTTCAGGCGCTTTTCAAAGGAATTATAACCAATGTTTTCAAGTCAAAAGGTGCGCGTCGACCTACTTGACAAAAATGTCTTATTATTTTTTGAAGTGTAAGACGTGAAAACACAATCATTTTGCTATAACCGTAAATGCTGATAAATTACTTGAATTATATAATATATCTGTCTTTACTGAGGAATCGTGAATTTCACGCCACTGCCACACGAGGAATGTCTTTGAAAATCTATAATTTAAAATCAAGTACCTACCTGTTGTTGATAAGTACTCTAAAAGCTTACTTCAGTTGAAGAATGAAATTGTTGGCAATAATGAGGAAATAATCCAGTCATTCTTTGAGTGAAAGATACCTTTCCATTATCCGGAGAATTTTATCAGCAAGATTTGGGCTTTTGTTTTAGCTCTATCTGACTTGAGAAGATATCTTGAACTAACTGCCTCGTAACTATGAAAGACATAAATCCAAATTGAAGATGCGCTCAAAACAGATAAATCTCAAAATATTCAATAACGTAAAAGAACGCCACTTAAAAATTCACTGTCAATGGAATTTCTATCCGTTAATTACCCCAATTAAATGGTAAGATTTGTAAACTACCAGGCACACATAAGATTGTTAGAGGAACGTGAAGGCACTTCAATCGTCACCAACAAAAAGTTCGTAAATTTAGACAATATGGCGCCCCGAGACTTGGGTAGGGTGACATCACCGATTATGTTCCGTGTTTATTAAATCCCATGTAAGTATGTTGATAGCTGACTTAACAGGTTTCAAGGAATGTTTTACATTCCAACACTGGTAAGTTATTATTAAAAGTTAAATACAGCTTTTATCCATAATTCTTAGCTATTGTAGGGCCAATTTCATTTGACAACTGTCAGTTCTAAGTTAAGCTTACCTTTTTTGGCCAATAGTACAATGAATATGTAATCGTAATTGAAAAATGTTATTGTGCAGTTCTAACTTCATAAAAATCAATAATATTTTATTCCAGCCGTTACAAAGTTACGTTGTTGTATTTTGATGAAATCTCAAATCTTAGACCTACATTAACCATTGAATTAGGCACCAAAGTTTAAAAACAAACAAAAAATAAACGAGAAACAAACTACGTTCCGATAATTGTTACTGTCACCCAAAATTCGGTTCAGTTTTTTTATGTACGTTGTTAAGTTAATCTTGATTCAAGAGGCGACATTTAAGAGTTTTATTATTTATAACTTAAGGTTTATCTTTAATCTCGGTTAGTTAAACTAACCGTTAGGTTAACCATTTGATTGGTAGTTAGGGTTGAGTAATGGGGATACTGTTTTTCGGTTATTAGATTTCGAGATTTTACTGAAATGCGGTCATTGGTAAAAAAACGTTGAAATGGTGATAAATCATCATAGTGAGGAAACCGGCATGTCCTAGAACCAAACATTCGAAGACATGAGACATCTACCAACCCGCACTGGGCCCGCGTGGTGGATTATAGCATAGCCCATACGCAAAATACGCGCATTGACGTTGAGTTGCGGACATCAGCCAATACAATACAAATCATCATAGTGCCTTTTTTCTACCATGTTAGGGTCGACTTCCAGTCTATCCGGATCCAACCGAATACCAGAATTTTGCATGGACTTCCAGTTGTTTCGATCCAAAGGCCATGTTGGACCACACGTTGTTGGTTTGGTCCAGCTCGTTCAGCCGTCTTCTACGAAGTCTGATGGGCCTTCTGGCTGAGTCTGGGCTCCATAAAGTATCTACGACGTGGCCAGTCAAGTTCCATGTCTGCTTATTTTTAAACTAGCTGCCCCACGCAACTTCGTCTGCGTCACATAAGAGAGAAAAACGAAAGGAAAAAGACGTTCCTGTTTTTGCAACATTTTTTATTCCTGCTCGGCTCCTAATGATTGTAGCCTGATGTTATATAGTCTAAAGCCTTCCTCGATAAATGGATTATCCAACACAAAAAGAATTTCACCGCTCGCTCACTTTTAGAATAGATTAATCTATACTAATATTATAAAGCAGAAGAGTTTGTTTGTTTGGTTGAACGCGCTAATCTCAGGAACTACCGGCTCGAATTGAAAAATTATTTTTGTGTTGGATAGTCCATTTATCGAGGAAGGCTTTAGGCTATATAACATCACGCTACGACCATAAGGAACGGAGCAGGAATGAAAAATGTTGCAAAAACGGGGGTTTTTTCTCTCTTATGTGACGCAGTGTGTTCAATAAAGTGTGAAATATACTAACACTTTCCAAATACCCCATGATCGCTGGTCTTGTCCAGATTGCCCTCTGACTTTACTCCACTAAGCTGAAATGGGACTGAACTGGTCACGTCACCGCATGGCCAACTGGGTCCAACTGCAAATAAATACATATTTCCAAAATGACAACTACAAATGACTTTAATCGACAAAACTGGTCCTAACCTAGGCAGTTTTCATGAAATAATAATTAAGGGTCTCATAAAATCGTATCGCATAAACTTATCAAAAAGTTTGATTTAATAATAAACTGGCGATCAAGATAACAGCTATTAGGTAAATCGATTTAAAATAAAACTGGTTTATTTTACACGTGTTTGTAGGACTTTTATAGAAACCTTATTTTGTGCTTATACTGCTTACCATTATTTTTCAAAGCTTTGTGAAGCAACCTTATTGATCAACTTTTTAAAGATTTTTCTTCTGATGAACGGGCGTATATTGTTTCTTAGATCCATGTTCACCGAAAATATAACGGTCTAATTATCTAAAAACAGCTGTTACAGTGACATGTTCCCATGCAAAAATTGTGGTTTAAACAGCTGTTTTTAGATAATCAGACCGTCATCTTTTTGGTGTACATGGACCTTAGAGTGTTGTTGGCAATCTAAATTGAGTCGGCTTCGACTTCGACTAAGTATGTAGCTGTATTTAAGATGTAGCCACCAGAAATCGAAGACAGTCGAAACTAATGAGAAGTAGAGAAGCAGCATGTCTGAGAGATATTTGTCAACGGCATATAAAGCCAAGTCAGGGGCCCATGGAAGGGATAAAAACTGACACCAGGACAAGTACTAACCACACTATAAAGCAGAAGAAGCCATCAGTTTCTGTAGACACGTAGGTAGTACGAGATGTTAATAATTGTACTGTTTGTGGAAGAACATCACAAACCTGTGATTATCGTGTTCTTACCAGTGTTAATTTAATTCACGTAGTTAATTTAAAATTGTTAGATTCGGGTATTACTTTGTGCAGTTTCGACAAGTCTACTAATCTCTGGCCACAAGCTACACGATCAAGTAACTCGCGTGAAGTCGCGTGTTGTGTGCAGTGTTAGCGACTGTGGAGAGAACAGATAAAATAAATTGGATTATTTTAGAGGCGCTCGTGACTATATTGTGTTTCCTCAGTAACTCGGAAAGTACGGTACAACATTGGTCCATTCCAGCCCCGGATCTTGAATTTTTTCGAGGTGGTGTAAAAACTGAAAAATTCTAGCCCCGCCTTTCTATATTTTACCTCTATCGTCATCATTATTTCTGCCATCAGATGCCTAATGATGGACATAGGCCTCGCGGATAGAACAACCTATCTACCGCTGCTCTTTCTGTGTTTACCCTATTTATTTACAAATAAACATACATACATCGTTGTTATTAAAGCACATGATTGAGTCTCAAATGAAACCCCTTACTAGTCACAGGTCTTCGCCGTAAAAGTTTTGTGCACGGCGGCGGCGTTTCGTAGCGCGATCCTCTAGTCATTCCACCACTAGGACTTGGTGGAGCGCACAGTCCTGGACACCTCGACATCATGACGATGCATCAGGTGCTCGCTCTGTGTTATGAGACTATAACGTCTAGATCTCAAGGTGGTGACTGTGATCCGGCCAAATCTCGCCAACTTGAAGGAGACCGTTTGATTTATTCTCGAGCGATAGTCGTCGAGTTGATCGCCGACGACTATCACTCTCTAGGTACTTTGCTGAATTACGGTTTTATGTCGTCAGATGGTCTGTCCATACTGGTACTCCGTACACAGCTATGGACCGTTCGATCCGCATGTAGAATCTTCTGCAGAAGGAATTTAATCCCCCCAGATTGGGCAGTAACCTAGCCACGAGATTGAGTTCGCGGAGCCCATCAACCGGGGCGCCAACCACTGATGTGCCAACCAAATGACAGCCGGGACTCCCGGCTGTCATTCGTAGATCTTTGCCAGTCGTTACAGGCCCGTCAGTGCCCCGACATCTGACAATCAGTCTTACCAAGGGGTTCGTTTTGCCCAGTACTAATTGGATTGTTAACAGTCGCCCCAAAACACTGGTATTGATAACTTCTTCGGGTTAGACTAGACGCTGACCTCAACATAGTTGGAAACTTACGATGAAGATGATTTTGATTATTCAGTTTAAAAAAGCGGCCAAGTGCAAGTCGGACTCGCCCATGAAGGGTTCCGTAGCAGATTTAATGAAAGGTTAATTGCTGTTTACGATTTATGACGTATTGAAAAAAACTAGTTACTAGATCTCGTTCTAACCAATTTTCGGTGGAAGTTAAAAACATATAAAAAAAACTATTTTTTATATTAGCTGTACCTATAATAGCTTCATACCTTTGCTTCTCCTTCAACCTGGCGAGACTTTTTAACTTTTAACAAGCAAAATTATAAACTGAAATAATATGCAAGTTATTCTTCCGTAGTGCGTCATACAAATAAATCAATAGCTTCCTAATGATCTGATGACCCAGTCTAGGCCGAATATTCAAGATTCTCATGTCATTAAGGAGAAATACTTTTATAATATCATGCCAAATTTGTTGTTCGAATCTCATTAAACAAGGCTATTGATTACTAGATCCTTATCTTGCATCTAAATCGATGTTCTTCCTTATTGATTGTAATCAAAACGTAGTAACCTCCTTCGCTGATTGCGATCTGACAGTAGTTTGATATTTTTAAATTTTGATAATAATTTTATAAAAAAAAACTGGGTTGAAGATAGGTATCATTGAATTAAATCAATGAACAAACAATTTTAGTAACTGTTTAACAATAATTAATCTACCGGTCCTAATTGCAGAGACTCCCGCCATTTTAAGTGACATCTGTCAGTTTGACATGTTTTTTTTATAAAGTTTAGTCAGCACAAGCTATTTCTAATAACAGCCAATGGTAACATTTCGTTGTACTCAGTGTGGTTTAAGTACCTTTAAAAAATAATGAAGTCTAATAAAATTTAAGTTTTAATACGTTTTTAAGCACCAAAATATGGCCGTCTAAATTAGTTGAACGTCCCCGTGACAGGCATTCAACAACAGTCGCCATTCTTCATTCCGTATACACAAATCACAATGTAATAGTTCCGAGAAGGGCGCAAGATGTTTGTGAAAAATGTCGCTAAATACAATCGTAATGGCCGATAATATTCTATTAAAGAAACTCAAGTTTTTTTTCTTAATTTTTCGGGTTACCTTACGGTACAGTCAAACAGCATGAGGACTTACTGGACTTGGCCAGACACTTCTGCACATTATACCGCCTTTAATTTATAGCTCCAAAACATAATCTAAATTCATTAATTATTATGCAAAATAAAATCGAAAAACACTGTATCTGGGGTAGATGCTTATCTTAATTAATATAAAACTTATGATCAGAGCCAAGATAAGTAAAAAGAATTTATTGAAATTCAAGTTATACATAGAAAATCTGATACAGAAATCTCTAAAAATAATCTCATAAATAATAATCTTAAAATTGGTGTGTGTATATGTATGAATGCTTCTCCTCAACCTTAATGTGCCAAAGTATTATCCTGTACTTACCTAAAGACCATCTTCTGGGTGCGCTTGTTTCGTCTTAGAATCTCAGGCATTTCTTCTTTTCATTCAAGATTCAAATTTTCTTTCAACATTTCAGTATCTTTGAAAATCCCCTTCTGTTGAGGACGCATTTTCTTCTGTATTTTTCGTTTGGTACCTGACCTGACCCCGTATTCACAAACGTTCGACTAGTTTCCGATTCGACAACTCGTATATCTGTCTTCTTCTAGCATTACGAAAACGACCGAGATAGACATACGAGTTCCCGAATCGGAAGCGAATCGAAGCGTTGTGAATACGGGGGCTGCAGTGCAAGTACCTAGGATTCGATAGGACTCAATTAGATAAATTTGACAGTCTGTTATTCTCGATAAAATCAATTTTTGACTCTATAAAAACTCATTTTATCAAGAACTAGCTGACCCACGCAACTTCGTCTGCGTCACATAAGAGAGAAAAACGAAAGGAAAAAAACGTCCCCGTTTTTGCAACATTTTTCATTCCTGCTCCGCTGCTAATGATTGTAGCGTGATGTTATATAGCCTATAGCCTTCCTCGATAAATGGACTATCCAACACAAAAATAATTTTTAAATTCGAGCCGGTAGTTCCTGAGATTAGCGCGTTCAACCAAACAAACAAACTCTTCTGCTTTATAATATTAAGTATAGATACAGTATATAGTATAGAATAGTATAGATAACTGTAAAATTTATCTATTCGAGTCCTATCGTATCCTACCTACTTGCACTGCTGTTGTCAGAGATTTTATGTCTCTGACTTAGCTTTACGATACTACCTCTTGTAGTACCTAGATCTTCCACAGTATTGCCTCTTGCACCCCGCATGTCACCTTCGCTTACTCTGGGTTCTCTACAAAAGGGCAGACAACACAACAAAAAAAAAATCGAATTGGTCCGACAGTTAGATTATAAAAAAATATTTGACCCATATTTTTTCTTTTGTTATGTAAACTAAAATTGACGAAGAAACGACGCTTTTAAAATTCTTAATACATCTACGCCTTGGTATATTTTTAGTGCGTTCTGATGCCACGAGGCGACTCCCGAGTTTTGATGCGTTTTGTCTTAGTCAATATTCATTAATTTACAAAAACAAAAAATACGTATCTATTATTTTCCAATACTCTAACTGACGGACTAGGTATTTTTTTTTTGTATTTTGTCGTCATACCTATTCTGTATCCTTATTCAATTCTGTATTGTTACAGGCAAAAAGGCCAAGACCTGACACAGGCACCGATGTATCAGATCGGTAAGTAATCTTAATTCATGATACTTGTAATAATATCACTGGTGTAAAAATACCCAAATGAAAGGCACTTGTTCTCCACGGCCATTGCGATATTTTTTTTTGTTTGGGAAAATATGTGGGATCAGTCTAGTTACGGAGATATTGGAGGCTTTTTTTTGGGACCAGCCCGCCACACTATTCCCAAACCACTGTAACTCCTGGAAACCAGAATCAACAGTGGCGACCTCCAGAAAAGCGCCGAGAGGAGTAGGAAAAATCCGTCATTTCCACTTCCCTCCATACCAGCAGGAGACAGAACGAAACAATTCCAATAGGCACAAAGGGACGTTTACAACTGGGATAGGCCCAGTTGCCTAGCACCACGGATAAATATTAACATCAATGGGTCCTAAGTTGTGAGCTGTTACATTTTGGAGGTTGGAAAGTTCCAATGTTTCCACAAGTTTTTCTTAATATGTACATTTTTTTTTTATTTTACGCCTTTCCTTTAAGGAAATATTTGGTGCCCGTACTATTCAATGCACCCATCAGCGCAATATTTTGAATTTTTGAGTGAGTTACATTGAGTTAATGAATTTTCGCCCAAAAAAAAAGCCCTTCTCCTAATCAGTTTTGCGTGGTGTTACTTAATTTGATAAACGCTGATTGGTTGAAAAATGTGATTGAGTAGTTTCAAATCATTATTAGTATTCTCATTCGCCCCCTAAATGCGACACGTCATTTGAGATTGGAGATTGGTGAGTTAATAATAATCTCCGCCTCTACTTAACCTATCGTGGTTGCAGGGGTGATATTATATTAATCAACTCCATTTTATTTTTGGAAAAAATTCTTGAATCATATTATAGTCGTCAGCTTTTGACTTTTGATAAATGCAGTGCATAGGGACATTTATTTTCACTTTTGATAGCTTCTAGAACCAACTTATTCATGATTCTTCCATATTTACAAAAGTGTTCATTATCTACAGCCTAAGGGCTCTTCTAAACGTCACAGTTATTCAACTGTACCGCGTGTTAGCCGTACAGTTGAAAAAACGTGAGAGCTTGTACATGACACGGCAAAACCACCGGGCGAGACATCGGCCAAGTACGGCTCAGTACACGGCGGCGGCGGCAGCCCCGTACCGTGGCGCCGCCGTGCACGTCTACAAGCTTCCATAGTGATCCATACAACACTGAGGACCGTGCCTACACACGGCGAATTAACCGTAGATTTACACGGCAAAAAACCGTGTGTGTACAAGAGGCCTAATAGACCTTTCGTCTGAACATTCTATGTTTCGCCGGACACCCGCGCTCTTCATTTCCCTGGCAGAACATCATCCCCATATCCTTTTAATCAAACAAATTCCTTCAAATCTGAACAGACACTCAACGTTTCCACTCATCTGCTTCCAAATTAAAGTTTACACCAAAATACGTATCACACCCGTCCATGGGTCCTCAAAACACAATACCAAGGGCCCTTAAACCCCTCTAATCCCCATATTGTAAGTACACAATTGCCGTGAAAAGAGCTACTTAATAAAACTAGGAACACACCCCCATTCCATATTATCACGCGATGATCAAAGGAGATGGGGCACACAATAAGGTTTTATGTTACGCGACGATTTGGGCACTTCAATAGATTTCGAGAGCAGTTTTTGCAAACTCTCTGTTTGATCTCGTGATCTGATTTTTTTGGGAGGTGCAGGTTTTTTGGCTGTGATTTCTGGTGCGCGTTTTTTTTTACGAAAATATAATGGTGATGTAATGGATTTTGTCCCACCTAGTGATTCCTTTTTAGAGCAATTTTTCAGTCATATCTAAATCCTGCTACTGTTTCTTCTGCAGATGCTTTTGTGTTTGAATTTTCACTATTCGAAATGTTTTATTTAATTTTCCAAGTTTGAAACCAAATCAATACTTGTTGAACGAAAAAAAACTCTAAAACGAATTAAAAATCACATCGTTTGTCTTCCAAGTTGTCGACATGTTGGACATGACAGGCTTTCTGCTTTCACAAAAAAAGAACATGGCCAGCGTTTAAAAGCAAATTAATTCTGATAATAGAAGCAATATATTTTATAAAACCAGCGCCTACTGTTTATTTACATTTTCCAAACGTTTTTTTTTTCCATTCACACCACAATATTAATCATTATTCAAAAAACACGAAATACTGCGTTTCATAAATTCCTTTACCTCGCGAACAAAATATTAAAAAAAATAACTGCGTTTGGCATTCGACGGCCGCATTCCGTTTTAGGCAGCGTATTAGTTAGGTTAATTAGTAGTTAACATGACATTCCTTGACGTTTTAAACGTTGTCGAACATTTTTCGAAGCTAAAATAATTAATGGGCGAAACTGAAGTATGTTTTGAGCGATATAAATCAATTTTTTGACGCGATTCCGTTCCGTTATACGGTATATTTTTTACTTACGACGAGCAGGATCTGGAGTATCGTATGTCTTGACTGCCGAGTCTGTTGATGTTTTGTTGTTATTTTTTTATTTATATCCTCCCGTGCACGTAAGTTAAAATATGAATGGAACTCATTCTATTTCTTCAAATGTTTTGAAAAAAGCAAGTGGCTTTTTTACGTTCCATATTTTTTGTCTCTGGTTTTCCTTTTTGAATTTCGACTTATTTTAGAAGCTTGGTTAACTGAACCATTTTACTTATTTCAGAATTATAAACCAGATTAAGATTGTTTAGCTAGGTTTCTCATTAGATTTGGAGTTGGCAATTCCAATTCCTTGTAACAGAATTAACTATTTTCAATCATGTAAGTACTCTCTTTCCATAATCCAATTGATAAGGCCAATTCCAATTCATAAATATACAATTTAAAATCATCTTCTCAACGAAATCCGATAATCTTAAAAAAAATGTCTGCCAACATAAAAACTAAAACATTAATTTCATCACTTTTCAAAGCGTAAAACATCAATCCATCCATTTGAAACATCATACTAACTAAACATAAGTACTTAATCTACTCCAAAACCTGATTTCTAGTGGCATAATAAATTACAAGTTTATTTTTAACCCTTACATTACTCATTCGAGACATCTGCTATCTTTTTTATGAACGAAAAAATTTGGCAGATGACAAAAAATGCAATTAATAGATTTTAACGCTAAGTTGACACGTGGGGGCCAAATGGCGGGAGAGGCCACCGATTTAGGATCCTTATTCTTTGGAGAATTGTTTTTTCATCAATTAGTTGTTATGAGGCATATTATGCTTATTAAGTTTACAGCAGCTCACAACTTTAAGGTAAAAGTATCAGGCTAACCCGCGAAATTCAATTTTTTCTGATGTTTTTCGCAATTTGCCTGAACTCGCGAATGTAAGACATAAGTAGTTACAGAATTACAATCATCAATACAACCCTCCAAGTTCATAAAGGTCCTAGGAACGATTTAAACCTTGAAAAAGCAGTTCCTTGACCTTAATGATCTTGGACGGTGTTTTGATGATTTAAATGCTCATAATTCTGTAACTACATACGTCTTACAGTCACGAACAATATTTTCATTAACTTCAAACATAATACTGGCCTGCAAATGGCAAAAAACGTTTGAAAATTTGAATTTTGCGGGCTACCCTGTATAAGTGGTCCTAAGGCTTAACCCAGTTGTAATCTTTACTTTGTAACTATTAGCCTTGTTTTGTTTTGTCTTCTGCTAATATGGAGGACAGTGTAATTTATGGTTTTCTTACTTCTCCGCTATTCGTTTCTGATTTCGTTGCCATCCAAGAGAGTTAAATAGTTTCAATGGGACTTCGTTGAGGTTCATTGTTTTGGCGCTTTTCTGGTGGTCGCCACTGTTGATTCGGGCTTTCAGGAGTTGCCGGGGTTTAAGAATAGTATTTATATATGTTTAATTTATTATGTAAGTGCAATTTTGGGACAGTGGGTACATGCTTAGATACTGTATTCTGCAATATTATCTAAAAGTTCAGTGACATGGATTAAATAGTTTTCACGTTAAACTTCAGTTATTTCATGAGAATCTATTCGGGTGACATCACAATTTTTTACGCGGCTTCGTGAGACATAACCAAGTGTGGTAAATACTACTGTCGACAACAAATCAAATAACATTCATGTACTCAAATATTTCTTCTTTGTATAAAAATCTCAACAATCAATTTAGAAAAAACTGCGCATTTAAACGCTACACCGTACAAATCCCCGATAGCATACTACACAGTGAACCACAGTCCTCTTATTTACACCAACTTGTCACAATCAACTCGCTGCGTACGGAACCCTCTCACAGAACAAAGAGGTCGTTCAAGACGTGTGCCGTATATTGTCCCTGTCAAAGGGCACTGGGACTTTATTGTTTCGCTCTTAAAGACCAAGAAGTTTATACTCTGCACTGTGGCATTAGTTCTTGCAGTAAATAAACACGTGCCGCGATTGTGTTGAAGAAGTTTTAAACACAACGGGCTTTTATTCAGATTTGAATTTGAATTTGGAAGTTCGATAATGAAATGAGCCTAAAGGTGGATGCTGAAATGATTATTGTATCATTGGTAGTGCACGTATATTATAAATTATTGATGTTCTGTGGTAGAGCATGAGGATGGATAAATATTGAAATCGTAGAAATCCTAGGAACAGACGTAAGTAGGTATATATCGCTATTGCAATTGATTGAAGATGATGAAATTACCTAACAATTCAATGTAGGCTAGATGCTAGAGTCGAGAGACTAATAACAACTTCGCAAGTAATCGCCTGCAAATGATGTTAGTTAGGGTAGATTATGAGATAGGATCGGGGAAACTATGGGAGGCCCCTTTCGAACGAAAGCAGTAGGTATGGAAGAAATAGAAACACACACAATGGCCAAAATCATGCTCCAGAACCATGACAACAGCTTAAAACCAGAATACTGAAATGTTAATAGATAAAAAAAACTTACTTCCATAAATGATTTTATTTTCCTTTCTAAGCATCCCAAACTTCGAATACTGAGATATCAAGACACTACTTTCTCTTTCTCTCTCATAATCAGCATGGAGACCATCAACAAATCAAAAAGAACATCTTAATCGCCGAGGCCGCATATTTCAAACGCCAATTCACCCGGAACATAAAACTAAAAATGTGACAACCAACTTCGCGCCATATGGAATGTCAAGCATGGCCGCCTATTAAACTGTTTGAAGTCTTTTGTTAGACGAAATTAACGACATTTTACGATGACTACCGCGAGTAAAAAGTCAGAAGAATCCATTGAAAAAGAGCCGAAAACATTAAAAAAAGCTTTCAATTAAAAATATAGTGACAATGCCAGCATTAACTGTAGAATTCCGGCGTTTGATATATGATAGTGTTGTTCCAATGGCCGAAGTGAAGCAAAGTGACACTTGAAAAAGGCGCGAACTAATATAAACAAGGGCCATTTTTTCTAGACAAAGGCACCGGTGTTCAGCCTCTTGATTTGTTAATTGCATTATTTACGTTTGGTGTTCATTAGGTTTGCGTTTATTTATGGTTTAGAAATAAATCAGATAGATACAGACTGTTGATGTAACCAAACATGTTTGGGCTTTGTAGAGTAGTTAAAAAGTTAAGTTTCCTTTTCATAATATAATACAAATGACTCCTAACTTTCTTCTACAAAATGAATGACAAAATATAAGTATATTAAATTGTAAGAAAATTACACAGCCAATTTCCTATCTTTAAATAAAGTATAAAATAATAACCGAGCGATAATTAAAAATATGTACCTATGTATAAATTGTTCCCGCACTTACTTAAAAGATCGGTGGTATCGATTAAAACTACATATTTTTAATTGTATGTTTAGCACTATAAACACCGCTAAAAGTCTAGCGAAAAAATCGTACCAATTAAACAGCTACGTTTTTTTTAATATGGCAACGAAAGAGCACGAGCTAGGGCAGACAGATTCCTTTCTTTTGAATGTTGCCCCCCCGTCGATCTACACCAACATAAAAGCAAAAACTTTTATCTTTTAATTTAACATGAATGCCAAATTAATATCACAAATTAATGAATCATAGACATAATTAGAATATAAAATGCAAAAATTCATATAGAAATTAAACAGGTGTTATGCTAAAATGTACTATTAACATAGATTTGACTAAATTAAGTATTTTATAGCGTAAAATTATTGTTAAGGGTGTGGCCGTAATGCTTTGACTCGCTGTTGTTTTATCGTTTATTAGTTTATTGTTATTGATTAATGATTAATTACTTAACCTATTGTATGACGGCCTGGTGGCTCGGTTTCAGAGCGATCGGTATTTTTCCAGATACTAGGCCGGATTTAAAGGTAGGGAGGCCCTGGGGCAATTAAGAAGTAAACCCTGATTTTTTTTTTGGAACTGACGAAAAAGATATGTAGACGGGGTATACCCTAAAATCTCTCGTTTGGTGTGTCGGACCATGAACATGGTCACTTTTTTTCTTATGAATTTAGAAAAAAAAAACAAGTTATAGGGGCCTCTTCCTTGTGGTGGCCCGGGGCAAGTGCCCCGGTTGCCCTGCTCTTAATGCTGAAGCTACAACTAAAGCTATGTACTATTTTCAAAAAAAATCATTTACATTAAAAATAATATAGCACTGAGTCAGTCCTTTATTTAGGTGTTTTTGTAACAGTCTCGATGGTCTGGAGCCAAAGGCAAAGTGACACCTCTCAGATATTTCCCCCAGGACTTTTCTCATCAGGAGTTTGAATGTGTCCTGGTTGCAGCCTAGGGCTAATAGGCTCGCCTAATTTGTATTACATAGGACTAAAACGTTGTTGCCGAAATATGGGTGTGGTAAAGCTAGGTACACCTCTGCTAAGCTCTTCGAGCCTAAGTCGTGATGTTGTATCTGTTAAAATTATGTGTAAATATTATAGAATCGGGTTCCTAATTAGGTATTAACATTTTCTATAGGTTAGTAACACTAAAATTAAAATACGTGCCTTTTCCGATGACAAGTTCTTTTATTTTAAAAGAGATTTATGATCCACATAAAAATTATTCAAATTAGCCCATAAAAATATTAACTATTCATATTTATAATAAGTTGGTCATATATACCTAATAAACTAGCCATTATATTGTAACAGAAACAATATAATTTAATTAAAAATACACATTTTACGCTTTATTGAATTAGAGACGTTTTGTCTGGTTTTGCCGCGGAAAAAGAAATAAAGCAAAACAAAGAGTATATAATCACTACGTTTAGCAAAAGTCAGATTTTCGGAGTTAAGTAACAGTTTAAGAAAATGGAAAATGAGCTTTAATGTTATAAAGCTAGTATTCAAAATTCATTTTTTTAAGTTTTGTCACTTGATTCGCCCGATACGGCCTCTATTTGACATTTAGCGTCACGGCTGTCACGTTGACAGCGCGGGAATTGATTAAATAATGGCGGACGGAAGGGCTGCGTTCACGAGCGGTGATAAGGGACTTAATTAATCGTAACACGTGTAAACATTTTATTTGATAATTCCATCGTCCCGAGAGATAGGGGCCCGAGTCTGTGGCATCTGTTATACGATTCTGGTGATTTGTTTTAATGATACTAATTTAGTATAAACAGCGTGTGATTTCGTTTGTTTAACACGCTCCTAATTGGGGCAATATGTTCTGGTTTATTAATGTGTCATGTTATAATTATTTTGTGCGCTGTCAAGCGGTGATAGTGAAATCCAATAAAAGTAACAACTCGTTTGGAGATGCATGTCAAAGATTAATTAAATTTTTACTCATAATGTTTGGGGAATTCGGTTGAGTTGATAAGTCTGAACTCCACCGAATTCCCTTGATGGCGTCACTACGCGAGAAGCGATGCCATATAAAACATATATTTTTTTTATAACAAAGAACAAAACAAATCCTTCTAAGGGTCGTAGCACACGTATCGGATCGGAAAGGGGTCGTCACCGCCTCGCCTTTGCCCTAAGCGTCAAACAGGCGTCCACGTAACGTAAGCGGATCAGAAGCTCCGGCACGTCGACTCGGCTCAGAGGCCCTACTCCCTAACGTTTCGTCCATACGGATGGATCTAACCGCGTCTCTCACACGCACTCGTCTGCAGACGTGCGCGATAGAGACGGATAGATCCGTCCGTATGGACGAAACGTTAGGGAGTAGGGCCTCAGGCGACGCTGCGCTAACGGCTCGCCGACCGCTGGTTGACGGCTGGGCGACACTAGTTTAATCACTTTGAATCCACGTAAGCTAGGTTACGGAGAGCCGTAAGCTAGGTTACGGAGAACCGTATTCTAGGCTACGGAGAGCCGTAAGCTAGGGTACGGAGAACCGTAAGCGCGGGGACTGCAAGTCGACCACGCACAGCACCGCGGTTCGTGAGCTTGTCCCGAGACGAGGCGATTACGTTACGATTCCGATTAGTGTGCGTTGCAGTAGGGAGTTTCATACAAATAATACTGATCGGCTCGAGTTGATACGGTGACGATCCCTTTCCGATCCGGTACGTGTGCTACGACCCTAATTGGATTATCCTGCTCTATAAAGTACTTCAAAATATCATAATGGCTTCCAATTTCAAGAACTGTGATAAAACGAAGAGCTTTAATTCTTTTAAACGAAAATGCACCCACTTCACAAGTCGTATCAAGAAGCCTGACCGCGAAATACAACTAAAATAAAGCATTTGATGTCCACTAACATTACCACGGAACTCTGATATGCAAGCTCTAAATGTGGGTCATCCAAAAACAATAAAGTTTGTCTAAATTAATCTGTTCTTTGGAAACCAATTCGGGTACGCCACTAAACGTTCATTGCAGTAGTTTCTTCGTAGAAAAAGTTCTAACTCTATGGAATCATTTTGGAAATGTGGTTTTGGAAAGGTGATGTAAGGAGACAATAGTATAAAATATCAGGCAAAGTAAAATTAACACCTTCATTGAAATTAGTAATCTGGACACAGATCTCCAGTAGTAAAGTAACTATCAGATAACTGAACTAAACTGCAATAAAGAGTTTGAGTTTAACTAATAGAACATTTTTGTTTTGTTACAAAAAACAACTGAAATAAAATATTTGATGTCCACTAACATTACCTGCACGAGACTCTGTGATATGTGAGCTCTAAAAGTGGAGTCATCTAAAGACAATAAAATCTGAATGAATCTATTCTTTTGAAACTAATTCGGGTTCGCCATTAGATATAGGTACGTTTCTTCATAGAAAAAGTTCTAACCCTATGAAATACACTTTGGCAATGTATTCATAGGATTAGAAAAAAATAGAAAACGAGGGTTCAAAAACATCAAGCACAGTTAAATTAACAACTTCATTGAAATTGGCAATCTGGACACAAGTCTCCATTAGTAAGGTACCACCTCTTTATGTGAAAGTAGTTCTAATATTGCGTGGATTCGGTTTCATTATCTTTCAGGAAACTAATAGAACATGTTTTTGGCTTCTACTACTAATCCTGCTTAGGATGGCTTGTTAGGTTTTATAATAGGTAGATTTAATTTGAGAGAATACTTGCGGAAACACTTCTAATAAGGACCAATTAAGTATTTATGATAGAATCACAGCAAAACCCATCAAATTGATTGCTTCTTTATCGTCCTAAAATTAAGACATCACAACTGTTTACAAAAAAGCGGAAAGGAAGGAGTTTTAACTACTCTTCACGGGTTTTTTACAACAAATGTTGTGATAACCGCCGGCTGTTTAGTTAGACCCGTTTAAAAAGCTGTTATCTTGTAAACAACTGAGTTTTTATCGTTAGCTTTACTGTTTAATTGATAAACAAACTTACGGAGAGAAGGGTTGGATTATTTCGCATTTTTAGATTCGTTTCGTTTTTGTGAGTAAGCCGTTAGAAGTTAGTGGAGAGAGGCAGTCGCAGTTTTGAAAAAGTATTTACTTGAACCCCATATTTAAGCTCACAAACGTTGGAAAGTTTGTTTAGGCTGTCAGAAGGCCGTAATGCATTCGGGTTCATGAGACGGAATAAATGGAAAATATGTAGTCTCAATCGTTGACTAGACAATTGAAAATCAATAATACCTTTTTTCTCAGCTTCTTGAGCAATGTGCGAATAACTAATGAACAATTTGTTATTTCTTCCAGATTATCAGGCGAAATCAACACCTCCCCGTGCGAATCAGAATCAACATCAAACTCCCCGCCGTCGCTCCTCCAGGATGCGACGTTGCCAGCTCTCCTAGTCTCCGGCGCGTCCACGCTGTTCCAGAACACAACCACGACAACCAACACAGCGCTGAGTTTGTCAGCTGTGGACAGCTTATGTTTGCCTGGTACCTCGGAGGTGGAGAGCTGTAGTTTGGCGAACGGATGCTCGACGAGTTCGTCGCTTGGGTTGGCATTGCCGTTGACGTCGGCTGGGGGACTTTGTTCGACCTCCTCGTCAGCTGCGGTCGCCTGGTTAATGAATGAGGATAGTGCGGGTAGGTTGCTATCGGGACGATATTTTAGTTACTTGGTTTTGATGCTGACGATTAATTAAACTGTCAACGTTATTATATTTGGCAACTCTCAACTCATGTTCCCCGTTAGATTTATGGACCGGAATCTTGAATCTAGTTTGAGAATTGAGTCGAAGACAAACGGACCACATCGAACATAGGGTCCGTATTGTGTAACCCCCCAAATACCTACTTATTATGTTTTCACATTGTTTTAATAACTTACATGGAAGAGTTCAGCGACAGCTCATGTGGTCGAAACTGATTAGACATTATTGAGAGGCAACTTCAGATCAATACCTAAGTAACGTATTAATAAAAATTGGTCGAATGTCATTAGGCATCTACAGGTGGTTTATGGCCCTTTTGCCTAAAGCGCCCAAGTACAGTGCCCATCCTATTTGAGACGATTAAGGTCCATGTTCACCGAGAAGATAACAGCCCGATTATCTAAAAACAGCTGTCAATGTGACATGTTCCCGTACAAAAATGTGTTTTAAACAGCTGTTTTTAGATAATCGTTCGTCATCTTTTTGGTGAACATGGACCTTAGTCGACTACAATTGCCGTTATTCTTAGATCTTCGGTTTGACGACTTTATAGCATCGGGAGTTCGGGATGCCTGTAGACGAGAAATACTAAACGACTCTGCTGTAGTCTGTACAAGGCTGACCCGTGGTTCTAGCTACCAGATTCCCTCTCACTCTTACCCTCCCACATTTCTGTGACATTATCCTATATTAACCCAGCTCCATTTGCCGTCAGGTGGTGTAAAGAGCGAGGTCCGTAGTCCGGGCTTGTGCGAGGCCGACGTGGCGCTGTACGGCGAAACGTTGCCCTACGACCAGTCTACGCTGCCCTACCAGTATTATAATAGGTAAGATACTAAACTGTCAACGTTATTATATTTGGCAACTCTCAACTCATGTTCCCCTTTAGATTTATGGACCGGAATCTTGAATCTAGTTTGAAAATTGAGTCGAAGACAAACGGACGTTTATAGCACTTTTACTGTGGTAATCAAGGCCATGAAAGGAATAAGGGACGGTCTCTACCCAAGAACCCACTCCTGACCCCGTATTCACAAACGTTCGACTCGTTTCCGATTCGACAACTCGTATATCTGTCTTCTTCTGGCATTACGAAAACGACCGAGATAGACCTACGACTTTCCAAATCGGAAGTGAGTCGAATGGTTGTGAATAAGGCAGAGTAAAGTTAATTCCTTCACTTCAGTGTAAGTACCAAAGATCAATGGCCCCGGGGACTCCGCAATAGCCGATCATAGCAGGAATAGCATTGAAATCGTGTATTTAAGTAGGTATACAAAAGTATTAAAACCTACAAACCTACCTAGAGATTTCCCTTTACTGATAAAGAAACAGAAGGTTGCACTTAAAAAAAGTTTCAGCAAGTTTCTGGGGCAAGAACGCTTTCTAAACCACTCATAACCAATGTTGTTACTGTTGTTATATATAATACTAGCGGACGTCACGCGGTTTCGCGCGTAATTCCCGTTCCCGTGGGAGTACGGGGATAAAATATATCCTATGTTACTCGTGGATAATGTAGCTTTCGAATGGTGGAAGAATTTTTAAAAACGGTCCAGTAGTTTTTAAGCCTATTCATTACAACCAAACAAACAAACAAACAAAGTTTTCCTCTTTATAATATTAGTGTAGATGTAGACTAGCGGACGTCACGCGGTTTCACACGCGTAATTCCCGTTCCCGTGGGAGTACGGGGATAAAATATATCCTATGTTACTCGTGGATAATGTAGCTTTCGAATGGTGGAAGAATTTTTAAAAACGGTCCAGTAGTTTTTAAGCCTATTCATTACAACCAAACAAACAAACAAACAAAGTTTTCCTCTTTATAATATTAGTGTAGATGTGTTTATGCGGAGGCACACTTATAGGTACCCTTATAATCGGTCACAATGACGTCATCATCTACGTCAAAACACCCCCAACATCTAATAATAGGTCTACGAACTCGGAAGGATTTTGTGAAGCTCCAAAAGTGCCTTAAATTCATAAAGTTCTCACGTAAGCGTAGGTAGGTATGTTGGCGTTCCATCCTGCGTAAATCTATAATCTTGTTTTATTAATCAACACGCTAAGTAAGATGTTTTTACGCCAAAGTATAAATAACTAAACGATAGGTACCTATGCTTACACTTAAGGTTCAGAAAGCAATAATATCTGGTAGGTAATTCTTACCTTCCAATCTAACGACTAGATATCCTAATGTCTTGGCGGTCCAGAAACTCTCCTTAGACTGGTAACGAGGCTTGAAAAAAAAAAGGTCGTGTTTATGCTTGCATCGTAACATTTTTCTTTATTCCAAAAAGCGTTGTTGCCTCCCTAAAATAACATGTTATGCCATCTGTTGGGGAGTAGCGGAACTAGAAACGTCTGTCCGTCATAGTTCTACTACCAACCGAAAGAAGCGTTCAAACGCTGTCAACTTTATTTGTCGTCCGTGGAACTTTTGAATTTTGCTACTAGATGACGCCACTTCGCTGTTTTAAGTCGTGCACCGTGCATACACCGAATTTTATGGCGGTTAAACTTCTGGCCTTTTGTATACTAACTGGTGGGACACTGCATTTGAGAATATGTATATTTTTTTTACAAATAGGGCTGCCAGCGGCGTTGCCGGAAAGTCTTTATATCGCAGAGTAGGTGATGGTTTTTCTGCAGCCTATGCTTAGTTTCCTAACATGGCAATTTCTCTCATACAGCATGCAGCAGTATGGTAGCGGCAGCGCGGCTTCGTCGTACGTCAGCTCTTCGCTGTACAACCAGCCTTACGGCGCGTACCCGCCACAGCATAACACAACCAACAGGTAAGATTGCACAAAATAACATCCAAATACTGTACAATGGCTTAAAACTAAGGTAGGTACAAGCACGGACCCTATTACGCTTTTTCTAAAAATCTTTTTAAGCTGAGAGAACCTTATTGCCCACTTTAACAAACTTGTCTGAGCAGGCGGGAAAACACAGAAGTAAAACAAATTTTTCTAAACAAGCAAAGTCACCTTGAATTTGTAAAATCTGTAAACTTAAAGTGGTCACGCTGTACGCTAGAAATGCGCTGAAGTATGTCTGTTGATCAGGCCGTAAACCAAAAAAAAAGCAGCCAATGCATCGATTGCTCTCATTTTATAAGCTGGAAACGGCCCACGACTTTACTTCCTAATCTTAACTTAGGCACTGAGGGATGTGTTTCTCTACCTCCACTAAATTATTTTTATAACCCAACAGGTCGTCATGCAAAGCGACGCCGACGTACCTGTCTGCGTACGGTGTGAGCAGTGTGAGTGGCGTCCCCAGTACCGGCTTCGGGGCGCAACCCTCGCCTTACGCCTACTCTTCGTATAACGGAGGGCTGGCGCAATCGTTCCCAACTGCACAACAGGTACAGTACAGTTAATGAAAAATATTCCAAAATATCACAAATCACAAATTGGTGAGTTATTTGAAGAAATGTTGTAATACTTACAGTCGATTCGTGTAATTCAAAAGTGACAAATTAAGTGTATCAAAAAATAATTCTAATAGTCATCATACATTTCAATCTTTAGGACTACAGCAGCTATGCAGCAGGGTACGCGGATCACAACGTGGCCGCTCAATATAGCGGATACTACGCTACACCTAGTTATTCTCCCTATGTCAGCTCGCCGAGCAGCAGCGGCAGTGCTGGACATACTTCATATCATTTAGGAGGCGCATTATCAGGTAATTTATGAAAAGAGAGTTGTCTTAATTTTTATTTATGAACGCACTAAAAATGATTAATTTATGTGCAATGAGAACAAACCACTGTCACCGTCATTCCTAGTGTAACAAAGGAAACGTACTGAAGTGAAGTGTTGCCAAGTTGGAATAAGGCCTTGAGTTAGAAGGGAATGCAATAGGTAATTAAAATCGCAAAACCGAAATAAATAGTTTTTATATGTAAAAAAAGTATTTGGGAACTTGCCAACATCAAATTTAGGGTTTTAATTGCAATTCATATTGAATTTTTTTGTGCACTACAGAGCCATATACCTATTTTCGTACAGTGAAATAGCCAAATTAATTAAAACATGTCAATATTTGCGACGTTGCCAACTTTTGGGATACGCGCTCTTAAGACATCATTTCTTCATTTTATGTTTATTTATTTATTTATTTATTTGGCTCACCAACAATTGAATACACTGCTTCAAAGATACAAGATATGTTATATAGAATCACAGACAAGTGTTTATACCTCTTACAGGTAAGCACATCATGCACTAATTATTTGTCGTTGAGTGTCTATTGAGAATCAGATGAGTACATAATAAGTACTCACACTCAGCTATGGTTTTTAGATACATAATTAAATCCAAATTAAATTCATTTTCAAAATGTAAATTACAAACAAATCTAAATTAAAATAACAATCAAAATTAAATCAAAATCAAAATCAAATTCAAAATTAAAATCGAAATAAAATCTAAATCAAGATCAAAATCAAAATTGAAATTAAAATTGAAACAAAATTAAAAATCAAATTATGTTGATTTCTTTTACAAAATATTTTTACAGATAACGGATATGCCTTCCCAAAATATGAATTGATAAGACTACCCACTAATCCTTGTTCGGAAACAGTGAAAAACAGCCCGATATTCTGGCACTTTTAAATCCAAGTGCTGGCAACTCAGCTTGACAACGTCAAAACGAGTTTGACGTTTTAAATAATTAGTGATACTTGTTGCCTCTGTTGTAGTGTTTACAAAGTAGTGTTTTTAAAACAAGTGCCTTCATTTACAACAAAATAGAATTAACAATCTTGTGTGTTCGTATCAATCCGTCGATGCCAATGTAAAAGACTGAAGTTCCATTCCGTAAACAAGTTCTAAGATTTTTATTGCTCAAACAATGAACAAGGAAAACGAAAGTTTTAACCAAAATAAGCGAAGAAAACTGGATGAAGATGCCTTAGAATCCCATTTTGATGATTCAGATTACTGGCCGGACTCAGACAGTGACGATGGTAGGCAGTTTTGAACTTTTAAAATCAGAATTCATTCTTTCGTACGAAGTTCGGAATCTAGTTCGTCAAGTAGACTCATTTCGTACTTCCTTTACCGTGTCCGTGACATTGAGTATTTTAACACTGTAAGGCCGAAACGTGATAAATTGCTGTGATGTTAGTCATAATCTGTTTCTATGTGCTTTATTGGTATGCATACACATTTGGTATTCATACACAATGTGTACTTACATCATCTTAATCATCTTATCTCAAACATTTAATAGCATTCTTTGATGAGATTATTGAACAATGTGTAGAAAATATAAAGTGATTAAAAAAAAACAAAACTGATACAATATACAGAGTGGTTTGTGAGTACAGATGTTGGTTACTCTTTCACACCTAAACTACTGAACGATTTGTATTAAATTTGGCACGCAGATAGCTTATAAAATGGATTAACACATTTATTATACTTTTTTTTCCTAGTGGTATAATACCGTAGGAAAGTTTCTGAACTACACATGGACAACACCGTAGCCATAAACAAGTTCTAAATAATGCTTAAAGGTATTGACTATCTATTGCATTTGTTTATGACGACCGAATGGCGTAGTGGTAGTGAGGCTTCCTTACGTTCTTAGGGTCCTGGGTTCGAATCCCAGTAGGAGCAAATGTTTGTGTGATGAACATGGACATTTGTTTCCGAGTCATGGATGTTTATATGTATAATAAGTATGTATTTACAAACAAAAAGGTATATATGTAGTATATCAACTATCTAGTGTCCACAACACAAGCTTTGCTTAGTGTGGCACTAGGTGGCGCTGTGTGTTAATGTCCAGTGATATTTTTATATATTGCAATATATCCCGTGTCATGTCCAGCAATGGAGGCTCAGAAATTTAAATAATGTATGATGCTAAAATGAATGCTTTTCATAAGTAAAACATTGGTTACAGACCAGAAATCTACATTTCCTATGAATGGAGATGCATACAATCTTTACAATTGTAACGGGTCTTTTAAGCCTGTTACATGAAAGCGGATTTATTTCTTTAAAATTATTTTTTTTGTGTAGTGGTCACACTGATTTTGCTTAGCTGTGGAGTTTGTCTTTGACAACTGTCACTTTCCGACTGAACATTTTGGAAGAATGGTGGTGATCTAGATCGCTGGATAATAAATCCGTATAATCGGGTTGCAAGACACCAGAAATTAGTCCGAAATGCGTTAGCTGCCGGTACTCTTCCATGATTCCCCCTAGGATTCCGTTTTATTTCAATGGTAAGCGAGTTCTTCGTATTTTCCAATACAAATTCAAAATTGTGTTTGCGTAGTGTCCGACGCTCATCGATGCAAATATTACATTGTTTCAGGAATCATACCCTTAATTGATAATCTAGATGTCCTGCATGAGGAGGACAATAATTTGAATTTTGAAGGAAACAGTAAGTAGTACATTTGATAGATTTTCTCGGAAGGCCTGCGACGCCATATTTTTGGTAATAGCGTCACGTAACAAAATTGTTCGTATTTTCAGCCCAATGAGGTGTTTCCTTTACCTTCTACAAATAAACTTTGGACGCGCGGCTCCCACCAACTCACCTGGGACGCACGCCTGAGTGGAGGACCCAGGAGATGAGCATCGTGTGTGGTGGGCTGGTTATTCTGGCCCTGGTATAATTTTAACTGTAATATTAAAAAAAAGTGCAATAATGATCTGACCCTCTTTATTAGTTTTAAATAAGTACTCTTTTCTTTAGGAAGGAATCTTCAATTGTTTTAGTTTTAAGCCCAGCAGCCTACGGGCAAATAAAGTTAGATTTTTCTTATAACTTTGTTCTACTTTTATTGATGCCCCCCGCTAGCAGATTAAAGGTTCTTAATGCCGGCTGCCTGAACAATCCGTAAGCATGGTGTGTGCTCTGGCGCCCGAGGTTCATTTTTAAACTTATATTTTGAGCACACATACACTATTCATATTTTATTTTAACCCAGTAGCTTCACAACAGGAAAACACCTAGCATTCAATATAAATATATTTTTTTTATTTTTTTTATTATTACAATTGTCGCTCAGCGAACAGGGACTTGAAGTAGGTTGTCTGGTGCTTGTTTATGAGTATTTACGGTCATTATTGCACAATAATTAATTAACCTATGAGTCTTTTGTTTGTTCATCATTGTTATTTTAATAACTTTGTGTTTATTTTAGTTTGTGACTCATAAGTAGTACTTAACTTATTTTGGTGAATCTTTGTAAACAATGTTTGGCGTTTACAATTGATAATTTTGTTTATTGACTTGTTTGTTTTAATAACATGTTTTTTCTTAGCAAAACCAACATATTTATAGTATAGACCGCGTTTAGTTGTTGCACTCAACAGGAAAGTTATTTTAAATAACTAAGTTTAACTTTGTATGTAATTAATTTAATCTAATTGTTAAGTACAATATTGTACATTTAATTTAACACGTTGCGGGGCGTACTGAATTAGCAGTAGATTTTTTGAAGTTGAAAAATGACAGTACGGGCACCGCCGTACAATTTTAAAGTGAGGTACGGGCATTACAGCGAAATTTCGTATAGTGGAACAAGGAAAACCGTTTTTACTGTCGTATCACATCAATCCCTCATACGTATAGAAGCATTAGAACGCACAAAGTCACACATTGAAAGTATATGTGTTAGTGCGTTTTCTATGAAGTCCTCGCACGCACACTACGGTTATACCCGTAATCGGTCTATAAAGATTCTATGCGACGGCTCGAGTAGTGTCACGCCACGCGCCACACAGCATACGACTATGACAGTACTATCGTTGTATTGTTATTCTTTAGTATTGCTCTAGGTAAGTACGGATAAAGCAGTGGTCGTAACTTGTATGGGGCAATTTTACTGTCATATCGCATAGTTTGAAAAAGTCATTACCGTCCCGCAACGTGTTAACTAGACTTAAGCTGTTTGTAAGTGATTATTGCACTTTTTTAAAACAATATTTAACTTAGTAATTTTTCATGGGCAAACCACATTGACTTTCATACTTAACCTCAAACTTGAGAATTTATTTTCAAATCTTAAAACTTTTTGACGTTTAGTTCTTGCTTATCGCTTCTTATTCGACTTGCTGTTTTGTTAATCATGGACAAGGGAGTTCAGTTTCCGCCGCTTCAGGAATCGGGTGATCTTGATACTGGTACTGCTGCTGATGTGAATGCTGCTGAGAAAGTTCATGAGATGGTTAATGTCACAGATGTTAACAATCCCTTTGACTCGAGAATCGCTCACTCTTCTTCGGCTTTTACGGCTCAAGCGTTGCCTTCATTTAATTCCTTGAATGCGCTTGTGAATGAAAATATTCGAAAAAACTTTCCTCCTCTCTCTAAATTGCCTGACTTGAAGAAAAGTAAAATAGTTTATACCGGTAAATCTTGTGTTCGGGAATTTATTACCCAGATAGAAGAATATTTTCTTTATAAAAATTTCAATGAAAACTTGCTTGTTGGTTCTTTTTCAGATTTGCTTGATGGCATAGCACTTAAATGGTTTAGATCTGTACGAATTCGTATTCCTTCTTGGCATGCACTTAAGCTAGCTCTTTTAAAACGTTTTGATAAACCTGACTTTGATTACTTCTTAGAGAATGAGCTCCGCACCAGAAAACAGAAACCGTCTGAGTCGCTTCCTGATTTTATCACTGAAATTTCTGATATGGCTAGTCGCCTTTCAGAACCTTTGTTTGACCAAACTTTAGTTAACGCCATAAAACACAATATGTTACCAATTTATACACCTTTTTTGTTTCTTAGGCAGATTGATTCAGTTGAACAATTTCTAGAACTTGCAAAAGAACTGGAAGTTGTAGTAGACAGAAAACCCATCAAAGAGGCTAAACCTGCAGTTAAAGTAAATGCCGTTTCTAAAGATTTAACTTGTTTAAAATGTAAAAAACCTGGACATTCTTATAAAAATTGCAAATCCATACCGGGTATTGTTTGTTTTAAGTGTCAGAAGGCAGGGGTCACTTCTAAGACTTGTGACGTTTGTAATTCGGCTGCTGAAAGCTCGCAAGAGTCAAAAAACTAATTCGGTTGCATCGAGCCCATGTTTTTGATAAAACTTCGCGTGCCTCGATGTGTGAAAAAATAATTAGAAGTCACAAGCCGGATGATGTTACTCGTGATAAAGATTTCTCAAGCTGGTTGGATTATTTAAAAACCTTTTTTAACATTTACCGTTCAGCTCCTATTCTTTTTACAAAACAAAGTGATGCTAGACCCTTTTTGGAATTTAATGTTGGAAACCAAATTTTTTCAGGCTTGTTGGACAGCGGTTCCACTAAATGTGTTTTAGGCTCAGATATTCATGAACAATTTTTGCAGTCAGGTTATAAAATTAGACCTACTTGTGGTTCTGCTTCTATAGCAGATGGCACCTCTCGGAGAATTATTGGCGCCATGGATTTGCCAGTAACTTGTGATAATATCACTAAGATAATAGAATTTTTGATTATTCCTTCTTTTGACCCACCAATTATTTTAGGCTTTGACTTTTGGATTAAATTTAAAATAGCTAGAGATTTGTGGAGAAACATTACACTTGTTAAAGATAATCAAGATAATAAAATACAAGTTTGTTCTGTTACTCCTATTTCTGAACTTTCTCCTTCAGAGAATCAGAAATTAAATAGCACTATTGCTTTGTTCGAAGACATTTCATATGAGAAAAGAGGTTTGGGACTCACTCATTTAGTAGAACATAAAATTAACGTTACTAGTGAACCTTTTAAACAAAGATATTGGCCTTTGAGTCCTGCTAAACAAAAGGAACTTTTTGATGAAGTAGAAGTTTTACTAAAAGAAGGCATTATTCAACCCTCTAAGTCTCCTTGGTGTTCACCTGTTTTGGCGGTGGAAAAGAAAGATGGAGGTACTAGATTGTGTTTAGATTCAAGACGATTAAATTCAGTTACAATTAAAGATTCTTATCCCCTTCCTTATACTTCTAGAATATTAGATAACCTTAGAGGTGCTAAGTATATTAGTACAATAGATCTTTCTAAAGCTTTTTTGCAAATTGCACTTGAAAAATCCTCCCGTGAGAAGACTGCTTTTGTGGTTCCTGGAAAAGGCCTGTATGAATTTGTTCGCATGCCATTCGGTCTCACCAATGCACCGGCCGAGTTGCAGAGACTGGTAGATAAACTTTTTGGTCCAGAGTATGATAATTCTGTATTTTGTTATTTAGATGATTTAATTTGTATAAATTCTGACTTTAATAGCCATATTGAACAATTAAATAAAATTTATAATATATTAAGAGAGGCGGGATTAACCGTAAATTTAAAGAAATGCAACTTTTGCAAAGATAGACTTCGCTATCTTGGTTTTATTGTTGACAGTAATGGCTTGCATACTGATCCTTCTAAATTAGAGACAATAGAAAATTTTCCTCGTCCAGAAACGGTAAAACAACTTCGAAGTTTCCTTGGTTTATGTTCCTATTATCGTAGATTCATTTGTAAATTTGCTGATATTGCTTCTCCTTTAACTAAATTGACAGCAGGTAGCAAAAATTCTAAAAAGTCACTTACTTGGAATGACGAAGCTGAAAATGCATTCCAAGAATTAAAACATTCATTAGTAACTTCCCCCGTCTTGCAGTGCCCCAATTTTGAAAAACCTTTCTTTTTACATTGCGACGCTAGTTCTGTGGGCATTGGTAGTGTTCTGAGTCAAGAAGATGAGAAGGGAGATCAACATCCCATTGCTTTTTATTCTAAGTCACTTAATAAATGTGAAAGAAATTACAGTACCACTGAACGCGAATTATTAGCTATTTTAGATTCCATAGAACATTTTAGACCTTATATTGAGGGAATGAAGTTTACAGTAATCACTGACCACGCTTGTTTGAAATGGCTTTTAGGTCTCAGTAATCCTAGTGGACGTTTAGCTCGTTGGGCTGCTAGAATTTCTCAATTTACTTTCGATATTATTCATAAAAAAGGTTCATTACATTTAGTTCCAGATGCTTTATCTCGCATAGAAGTCGCTGCTATAAACGCTCAGGATAATTTAGTCTTACCTGACGATGAAATTACTGACCCTTGGTATAGGAAAATATTTACCCAATGTCAAAAATCTCCCAGGAAATATAAAAACTTTAGAGTTGAAAATAATACTTTGTATAAATTTTGTAAAAATAAATATAATCCCCACAGTCTTTTGGACTGGAAGATTGTTATACCTAAAGAACATATTTTAGATACTATTAGATCAAATCATGATGATGTAAATTCTGGACACTTGGGAATACATAAAACTTTGAAGAAATTAAAACAACATTATTTTTGGAAGGGAATGTTTAATGATGTTCATAAATACATTTTGACTTGCGATACTTGTAAAGCTTATAAACATACTACATCTCCGCCTTTTGGTATTATGATTAATCCTAAGAAGGTTGATCGTCCCATGCTCATGCTATCCGTTGATATCATAGGAATTCTACCTAAAACTTATTCTGGTCATAGATACATACTTTCGGTTGTAGATGTTTTTACTAAATATTGCTGGTTCTTTCCAATGATCAATGCTACCACTAGAGTAATTAGTAAACATTTTGAAAAAGAAATATTTCTTAAGTTTGGTTGTCCAAAAATAGTAGTCTGTGACAATGGAACCCAATTTACTTCAAAACATTTTGTAGATTTTATGAAAGGTTTTAATATAACCAAAATATTTTATAATACTTTGTATACACCTCAAAATAATCCTGTTGAGAGGTATAATAAAACGGTCGAAACCTGCATATCGTGTTTTGTTAAAGATGATCATAGAACTTGGTCAAGTTTTTTGCCCAATGTTCAATTAGCTTTAAATAATAGTGTAAACCTTGCTACTGAGTTTACTCCTAACTTTCTGATGTTTGGTAGGGAGCTTATTATTGATGCGTCATTACATCATTTTAGTAGTTCTGTTGAAGATTTAACTCAACTAGAAATTTCAAATAGGAATGCTTATGCAGTTTCTCTTAGTTCACTTAGTGATATTTTTGTTAAAGTTCAAGCTTACTTGTTAAAGGGGTATAAGCGAAATGCCGCTTATTATAATAAAGGTCGGAAAGTCATTTCTTTTGATGTGGGTGATATGGTGTGGAGAAGAAGTTTTGTTCAATCTCATGCGCCTGCATATTTTTCGGCTAAGCTTGCACCTAAGTTTGTAAAGTGTAAAATAACTGAAAAGGTTTCAGATAACGTCTATGTTTTGAAAGATTTAAATAAAGGTTCAGTGGGGCGTTATCATGTTAAAGATATTATTAAATTTTAATTTTGGGAACTTTTAGACTTTGTTTTGTTATTGAGTATTTTTGTGTGAAGATCAGTATTTGTTAGAATGATGTATGAAAGGCTATTACTGTTTGAAACTTATTATTATGTTAGGTAACTTCACTATAATTTATTAGATTCCAATTCGATTCTTTCTAAAATAAAGCTTAGGTCATTCTGGTTAATTTAAAACTAGTTTTTTTTTTTTCACACTAACTATTTTTCACATCGAAGGATCTTATTTATGTTTTGTTTGTTTTTGTTGGATTATATATGATTCTCTTTTCTTTTTAAGGGTAACCTTTTACCTGTTTACATTTTATTAGAATCTTATATAATCCTACACTTCAGGTAATTTTACCTTGGGATTAAAAGACTTAAATTCAATTTCAAGTTTTTGTAATCTTCACTTTTTTACATAGTTTAAAATCATTCTATTTCCTCTTCGTTATAAATAGTAATCGATTTTTAAATCTATTTTGTTTTGTTCATTGTCAGAATTGTTTCTCATTTTTACTAGAGTTTCATTCTTTTTAATGATCGGATTTGACTTTGTTAGTACGCGTTCATCCTGGACTTTGCTTTTTAGGGTCATTCTGTAACTTTTGTTGCAAAATGCCTTATCATTTTTTTTGGATCTTGGTGTAATATTTGACCTTGATTTCGACTCTTTTACCATTGTGCTCGGAAGGTCGGTGGTGTTGTGCCGGTCACAATGTGGGATTTTGGCCCCGGCCATATTTTTTCCTTTTCCATTGTGTTGGACATTGTTGTTCCAGTCACAATGCGGGATTTTTTTTTGACTTTCGTCATTCTTTTTCTTTGCGCTCGGAAGTTCGGTGGTGGTGTGCCGATCGCATTGTGAAACTTTGGGTTTCGCCCTTTTGTTATTGAGATTTCTCATTGGAGATCTCAATGTTTTTTGTGAATTTGTTTGTGTCTGGGAGATTGGTAGTGTTGAGCCAGTCACAGCATTCACATTCCTTTGCAGCTGTTGTGCTCGGGAATTCGGTGGTGATGAGCCGATCACAATACGCTTTTTCTTTGTTTTGTTGCAGGTTGTTCCTGTAACAATATTTTTAAATAAAGTCCTTCAGCTTTATTTGAAAACTTTTGTTTGGATTTTCAAATTTTTTTGGATTGTAGAACACGGAGTTAGTCAGTGGCGATGGAGCCTAACTGCACTCTAGAGATGGTAGAGTTGGAAGCAGCTGACCTAGTAGTCAGTGGCGATGGTGCCTAACTGCACTCGAGGTTGTGCTGTTCCAAATGGATTGAAATTTTTAGTCAGTGGCGAAGGTGCCTAACTGTACTAAAAATTGTAGTTTGTTTTGTGTTGGTATATTGTTAGTTCGAAATTTTTGATCAGTGGCGAAGGTGCCTAATTGTACCAAAAGTTGTAGTTTGTTTTGGTATATTGTTCGAGTTTGTTCGAAATTTTTAGTCAGTGGCGAAGGTGCCTAACTGCACTAAAGGTTGTAGTTTGGAAGCGGTAAGAGATTTCTCTCTTCGTTTCATTTATCTAAGTTTTATAACTTATTTTTTTTATTCTGCTTTTCACAGATTTCTTTTTTGTTATTTGTATTTTTTGCTTTTATAGAGTTCTTGATACTTAGTCGCTTGACGTTTTCAGAATTCATTTACACTTTGAATCTTTTATGATTTTTTTTCTTTTATTTGGAATTAGAAAGTAATTAGGTTTGGTTTATTTGGTTGAAGATTGCTTTCTAATAAAAGAAAGTTCCTTTCTTTTATTTTTCGGGGAGGGATGTAATGTAACGGGTCTTTTAAGCCTGTTACATGAAAGCGGATTTATTTCTTTAAAATTATTTTTTTTGTGTAGTGGTCACACTGATTTTGCTTAGCTGTGGAGTTTGTCTTTGACAACTGTCACTTTCCGACTGAACATTTTGGAAGAATGGTGGTGATCTAGATCGCTGGATAATAAATCCGTATAATCGGGTTGCAAGACACCAGAAATTAGTCCGAAATGCGTTAGCTGCCGGTACTCTTCCATGATTCCCCCTAGGATTCCGTTTTATTTCAATGGTAAGCGAGTTCTTCGTATTTTCCAATACAAATTCAAAATTGTGTTTGCGTAGTGTCCGACGCTCATCGATGCAAATATTACATTGTTTCAGGAATCATACCCTTAATTGATAATCTAGATGTCCTGCATGAGGAGGACAATAATTTGAATTTTGAAGGAAACAGTAAGTAGTACATTTGATAGATTTTCTCGGAAGGCCTGCGACGCCATATTTTTGGTAATAGCGTCACGTAACAAAATTGTTCGTATTTTCAGCCCAATGAGGTGTTTCCTTTACCTTCTACAAATAAACTTTGGACGCGCGGCTCCCACCAACTCACCTGGGACGCACGCCTGAGTGGAGGACCCAGGAGATGAGCATCGTGTGTGGTGGGCTGGTTATTCTGGCCCTGGTATAATTTTAACTGTAATATTAAAAAAAAGTGCAATAATGATCTGACCCTCTTTATTAGTTTTAAATAAGTACTCTTTTCTTTAGGAAGGAATCTTCAATTGTTTTAGTTTTAAGCCCAGCAGCCTACGGGCAAATAAAGTTAGATTTTTCTTATAACTTTGTTCTACTTTTATTGATGCCCCCCGCTAGCAGATTAAAGGTTCTTAATGCCGGCTGCCTGAACAATCCGTAAGCATGGTGTGTGCTCTGGCGCCCGAGGTTCATTTTTAAACTTATATTTTGAGCACACATACACTATTCATATTTTATTTTAACCCAGTAGCTTCACAACAGGAAAACACCTAGCATTCAATATAAATATATTTTTTTTATTTTTTTTATTATTACACAATAATGACTAATAAATGCTTTTGCTTAAATTTATGACAAAACTACATTCAAGTGCACTATAAAGTTGTTTAACTTAAAAAACGAAAATGAAAGGTTTATATTGGATTATACTTATGCCTTTTAAAAAAAAAAGATCCTTACAAACTTTGTTTGTTTACAGAATCTCCATCGTCTATGCTGCCATCAATAAATGACACAAGTCCACTGTCTCCAATCAAAACAGAAGTACATGCAGCCAGTCGGAGATGTCGAGAGAACTCAGGGTAAGGATACAATAGCACATTAACCAACTGTACAACGTCGAAGTTTATTTATTTACACATACACCATAATTTACTAATTTTTAATAATCTTCACAAAGGTATTGTTATGATATCAAGTAAAATATTTATAAAACTGTGGTTTTGTTTAGTCTAGTATGTGGTCTATATAAATAGCCCTTTGAAATGTTAAAATAAAACAAAGGCCTCAAAACTAACTTTATTTCTAACTGGTCAGCTCTTGGTTGCCACGGCTTTTAAATATATATTTTTTTTAAATGTTTTTGATTGTTTTTACTATGGACACTTTTATCGTGCACATCTTACTACATTCTTTTTCTCACATAATGCACCATCTGAACATGAATGATGTAACCAAGATTTTGTAACAACATTATGATTTAAAAGAGTGTCCATGGAGTTTCTTGCCCGTTCTTCTCTTTAGAGATAACACGCTAGGAAATGGGCAACTACAGTACTTTCACAGTTTTTATGGCTTGTGACTGGGACTGTAGCTAGATTTAATTTTCATCTTTGTTTCGACAATTCAAAAGTGCCTGTAACTGGCCTACTTGAAATAAATGCTTTGATTTTTATTTTGGATTTTGGAACTCCAAAGTTGTTAATTTTAGCGAAAAGGCTGCCCGTTTTGCCATCCTCTAACTAATATCTTATTTACAGTGTACTGATGTACACTGCACTTATTTCCGTTTTTTTTATCGCACTTTAAAAGCAAGCAAGGTTAGACCAAAGAATCCAGAGCCATCTTAAAGCTCGTTGGGTCGATGATATTGTCAAAGATGGGGGAAACACCTGAATAAAGTATGCAGAAAAAAAGGGGAGGCCTATACCAGTGGGTGATGTTAGGCTGATATGATGATGACAATGACATTCTATCTCTCTCACTCAACAACTATTGTATTGTACAACGGGCTGGTTTCGACAACTCCACGTCAACTCTACATCTAATAAAAAATTTACTATCTCCAGTGAAAGCACAGCCTCCCGGTCCCGCGGCCGAGGGCGACGCAACACATCATCATCCCCTGCCCAGCATGTCCCAGAACCAGCCACAGACCGCGTCTTCATCTGGGACTTGGACGAGACTATCATCATCTTCCACTCGCTGCTCACCGGGACCTATGCTACTAAGTACAATAAGGTAGGAAGCTGCTGTTGTGACTATGACTGGGGCAACACATCATCTGTTCTGCATGTGATTCTGTTTTGATAGCATTGAAGAAAGATTCGAGAGACAAATATAAAATAATTATATTTTTGGCACAGCAGAAAAACTGTAACCATAATTACCAGTGTAATTTTGGACTGACTGGCTGAAACACAGTTTTTATTATACCTATAATGTGCCTGACGACGGTCATCGTCACTGAGGAGGGCCAAAAAACGCTGACGTGACGTTTTGGACTTATCCTGGCTGATTGGCACAGAGAAGATGGTGTTTTACCGGGACTGTTGGAAAGGAATGGGGGAGGCCTTTGCCCAGCTGTGGGACGGAATAGGCAAATTTAAAAAAATCTTATGCAAATGGTGGATTCTAAATGCCAAGTACATCTCATTTCTGTTATGAAGTCGGCTGTCATACAAATTCTTTATTTTCCAGGATACACAGCAAATAGTTCAATTGGGTTTTAGGATGGAAGAGATGATATTCAGTTTAGCGGACACACATTTCTTCTTCAATGATGTCGAGGTAAGACATTTGTAATAGTAGTTTATGCAACTGTGCATAATGAAGGGCATTACAACACGAGTGTGGGTTTAAGAAACGAGCCGAAGGCGAGTTTCTTAATAGCATCACACGAGTGTTGTAATGCCTAATTATGTATAGTTGCATACACTACTTTATCTACCTAAATATCATAAGGGCTCTATGATGGGTTCAGGAACCATAGGGAAATGACCTGCATTGTTACTTGGCCCTTGATTTTTGTGCCAACAGGTTATTAGTTGCATTCGTCGCTGCATTTACGATATCTGGCGGAGTATTCATGTCAATTTCTGAGTCACTATCACTCATTTTCGACAGAAATAAAGAATGGGTTACTGGAAATAAAAAGCTAACGAACAAATGACAGCTCGAAATGGCGGCGTTTCGGATATCTGTCATTTTTTTTTAAATCATAGGCAAACGAACAAAGTCACTATTCTTGTGTCACTCGAGATCGAAAATGTGGTGCGATTTATAATTAGAATCATACTGAATTGGGGTTTTTTTTTTTTTTTTTTTTTTATCGATATCTGATTTAATGTAGGTGGTACTAGAATAGCACACTCACTTGAATTTGACACCTGTTCCAAATTTAAAACTCATAACGCAACTGTAAATTACAGTTGCGTTATGAGTTCATTACAGTACCGTTCATTTCTGCAGGTTGGTAATGCTGGTCATTGCCTATGGTTTTTGAACGCATTATAGAGGGTTTATGATATTTGGGTAGATAATAGTAGATTATTAACCAAGGGCTGTATGACATCAATTGCATACGAGGTTTTTGGCGCCTGAGCGAAGCGAAGGCGCTAATTAACCCGAGTATGCAATTGATGCTTACGCCCGAGATAAATACTCTGCTTTACATATCGATTGTGAGGTAAGTAAACAACAAGACAGCAGGTTTCAATGAACATTTATTAAGAAGAAAAGAATGTGTATTTAATTAAAATTAATTATTTTCGCGATGCTTTCGCGCCTACTAGTAGACTGCCTTTTTTTTTTCACGCACGCAAGCGGGTCAAATCTTGCTGGCCAGTTTGATTTTTAAATCGATTCCATCTAACATACGATGTGGAAACAAATAGTTCCATATTTAAAATAAAATCTTTATAAAATAAATTGTCTAGATTCCGATTCGAGTAATTAATCGATACCGAGAAAAAAAAATTAACTTTTTAAAAATATTCTTCGTGCAGTATGAGTATGACAGTTCTTTTTTCAAATTCCAAAACCTATGCTGTAATGATAGTCATACACCCCGGCATTCAGGGGTGTAAGGGTGTACTTACAGAGCAAGAGATATGTAAAAATAATTTCGTTGAAAAAATACATAGATACCACTTTTAAATTGCACCAAATGGACTAATGAAGCAGTATCCAATAGTCCCATTGATATTAGATATAAGTTCATAAAATCATTTGTTTCCATATTATTTACTTCATAAAACTCAAAAATCACCTCCTCAATCATCAGGATTGTGACCAGGAGCACATAGACGCGGTGGCGGCCGACGACAACGGACAAGACCTCTCCGCGTACAACTTCGCGGCGGACGGCTTCCACGCGGGCGCGGCACCTAACACCGGCTTATGTGCGCCTGGTGTCAGGGGCGGCGTCGACTGGATGCGGAAGCTGGCGTTTAGATACCGGAAGATCAAGGATACTTATAATAATTATAGAAATAGGTGAGTTTGATTCATCAAATTAATATTTAACTTTTTTCCATTTTCATAATTGCCTCCTCTCTTTGTTACTGTGTCAGAGTCGGCTTCCAGTCGAACTAAATGCAGCTTACTTAATACCAGTACTTTATGGAGTAACTGCCTGTCGTACATTTAACGACCTTCATGTCGTCAGACTTTCAGGGTTCTCGTAGTACCATATTAGAGATCTAAAAACCCTAAAACTGGGTGTACAATATATAATCGTCATCCATCCTCAATTCTCCTGCTTATTTCACTTTATTTGAGGTTGTTGGCGCAACATATCTCCTTCTACCATCTCTATTAGTGGTCATCTATATTCACCTCCCTTCTTAGCCGTAATGAACATCTTTTCTGACTGCCTCGTTGTTCTGACTGCTCGTCGACTGCTGATCGTGGGGTCCTGGATTCGATTCCCAGCCGTTAATGCCGGAGCCGTTAGGCCGGAGCTTGGAAGATGGCGGTATGATACCCCCGTACGTCAAAAAGCACGTTAAGCCATTGGCCCTGCGTCTGAGCTCTCCCCGGTCGTGTCGGAATGCCGTCCCATCGGAACAACGGAAGTAAAGCAACAGAGAGTGCATCTGAGCAAACACTTATGCACTATAACGTCTCCTGCACCGATGGCTTATCTCCGTCTCCGCTAAGATTGGCCACTGTGACCGAAAACGTCCGGGGGCCTATTAATTAATGTTTCACACAGTCCATCCATTGTTTCTTTGGTCAATAGGCTTGTTAACTGAAAAAATATTTCACCCGTATTTTTTCTTTTATTACATAAACCAAAATTGACTAAGATACGACGCTTTTAAAATTCTCAACACGTCACTGTTTGGTATCATTTTTAGTGAGTACTGACGTCACGAGCCCCCACTCCCGAGTTCTATAATATTCTTTGATTTACAAAAACAAAAAATACATGTCCATTTATTTCCAATACTCTAAACTGACGGACTAAATAGTTTTGCAATTTATTGATGGTGGAAACTAGCCTATAATTATTGTTCTGAAACCAACGAAACTTATTTATATTTTCTTCCCACAGTGTGGGTGGTCTACTTGGTCCAGCTAAAAGAGAGCAATGGTTACAACTTAGAGCAGAACTTGAGCAAGCGACGGACAACTGGCTTACGTTGGCCTGCAAGTGTCTCAACATGATTAACTCAAGGTGTGTATTTTCATATTATAGTAGTTTTAAGCCAAAGTTACTCCTTATAACATTAGCTAACTGCCAGTAAAGGTCCCGTCAAAATCGGTCTAGTCATTTCAGAGATTAGCTAAACTTAAAAAAATATTATTTACTTTATATTCATTTATGAAGCTGATATTTTAAGGTATAGAGTTTAACCTTTTCACCAAAGAACTTGTTTATATAACTTGTTAGATAGGTGACCTGAAACCTGGAGAAGGACATTGATTTTGTTCCTGATGTGCACAATCAACCAACCTATTTGGTTTACATTTTAAACCTAAATAAAACATTGTAAAATGTAAACCAAACAGGTTTGTCGACCGTACATAAAACAAACGAAGTACTGTCGAAATCACTGAGACATAAGTGCATGTGAAATCAGTGAACTCAGTCGTACACATAGACGAACAAACGGGAGCTGTGTCATCATCATCTCCCTAGCCTTTTCCCAACTATGTTGGGGTCAGCTTCCAGTGTAATCTGGTGCAGCTGAATACCAGTATTTTACATGAAGCGACTGCTTATCTGTCCTCCACAACCCAGTTAATACTGGGTAATACGATACCACTTGGTAAGACTGGTGTCAGACTGCGGCCACTGACTACCTGTAACGGTCAAAAATGGACTAATGACAGCCGGGACCAACAACTTAACGTGCTTTCCGACGCACGGAGGAAAATCGGTATGTAAATGTGTTCACCCGTCCTCAGACCAGCCTAGGCAAACATGGCTTATCCTAAAGATCGACCCGAGCGGCTGGTATCAAGTATCATTTAAATTTAAAGTATCCCTTATATATGTTCCTTATCTTTTCAGAGAGAACTGCGTGAACGTACTAGTGACGACGACGCAGCTGGTGCCCGCGCTAGCCAAGGTGTTACTGTTCGGACTTGGCGGAGTCTTCCCCATAGAGAACATATACTCCGCTACCAAAACTGGTTAGTACTTACTCTCTGACTAGAAACTGACCTAACGACTCTGCTCGAAATCTATACTAATATTATAAAGCAGAAGAGTTTGTTTTTTTGTTTGGTTGAACGCGCTAATTTCAGGAACTACCGGCTCGAATTGAAGAATTCTGTTTGCGTTGGATAGTTCATTTATTGAGAAAGGCTATATAACGTCACACTATGACCAACAGGAGCGGAATAGCAATAAGAAATGTTGCAAGCGGGAAAAAAACTTCCGTTGAGCAGACGTTGCGTTGCGATATCAAAACTTCACGCGAACGAAGGCGCGGGCAGAAGCTAGTTATATTAATACTCGATTTACATGACTGTAAAGTTTAATTTAATTGGCCCTAATTACCTATGAAGGGTTAAAAAAACCTCGTATCGAAGCCGAATGGCACTGGTTCTCCTTGTCACTGCGATATTTTTTTTTGTTTTACACCTTACCTGGGAGCCTTCTAGTTACGGAGATATTCGGGGTCAAACCAAGTCTTACACAAGTTTTTTTTTTTAATAAGTACAATTTTTAATGTTTTATCTTTACTTTAAGTACCATCATGATCCGTTTACTACTCAATGATTCTATCACAATTTATTGAATGCGTTACATTGAGTTTTACCGTGAATTAAGTTTAAAGTGTAATTTTACACCCAAAAAAAAATTTGTTTCCCAGCAATAATTTGTCAGAGTTGCTCAGAGTCTGTTTACACCATGTATAATAGAAGTTAACCTAACAACCCAGTTTTAAAAATGATGCTTGGGTTTCATGGTTGCAAAGTTTAATTTAATTGGCCCTAATTAATACCTTTATTTACACACATCAAAAGTGTCTAGGGATCAAGCATTTTTATGCGGATTTCTTGAGATTGAGATGTGGCTTTGTAATAAATTTATGATTTTATAAATTTATATGGATCCTTTTTGGTGCATTTCATAATTTGAATCAGGAACTGTGAATCAAATTCGAGTAAAAGATGAAAATCAGCTGTCAATATTTTCCCTATAAAAACATACAACGCATTGAAGACATTATTAGTGCTACTGTTTCCCTACTACTGATTAAAACCAACGTTATTATGGAGCGGCGACGTCATTTAAGCAGGGAAGAAATGCTCAGAGCCGTGGGAATGATAGAAGCTGGTTCCCGGCAACGTACTGTGGCTTTAGCTCTGAATACAAGTCAGAGTGTTATCAGTCGACTTTGGACACGTTACCGAAGCACTGGTACCGTGGCTGAGCGCCATGGAGGACGGTATCGCTGCACCACACGGAGACAAGACCGATACATTCAAATCTTAACTCGAAGAGCTCCAACAATAACCGCCATGATGTTAGCCGTGAGGCTTCATCACTCTTCAGGGAACTTAATTAGCGACCAAACAGTCAGAAACCGCTTGCATGAAGTGAACCTTCATTCCCGAAGACCGCTGCGGGTACCACCTATAGTAATGCACAATCGTAGGATTCGATATCAATGGGCTCTTGAACACAGAAATTGGGCAGAAGAACAATGGCGTTTCGTGTGCTTTTCTGATGAGTCTCGTTTTGGTATGAGACCGGATACAAGACGTATACGACACTGGAGAACCCCTGGACGCCAACAGCGATTAAAATCCTGCCAGGAAGTCCATCCTTATAGTGGTGGAACCATCATAGTATGGGCGGGTATTTGGATCGGCGGAAGAACTGAGTTGATTTGGATCAGAGGCAACCTCAACGCTCAAATTTATGCTGAGACGATTGTATCAGACGTCATCGTTCCTCTACAAGTGCAAATCGGTCCCTTATTTCAGTTAATGCATGATAATGCACGACCGCACACCGCAAGAGTTGTAAGACAGACTCTCGCCGCAGCTAACATCAATGTCCTGCCCTGGCCTGCTCAGTCGCCAGACTTGAATCCGATTGAGCATGCATGGGATATGCTACAGAGAAGAGCTCTGCCGAATATGGAGGGTATCCAGTCGCAAGAAGACCTTTTTTTGTTGTTGCAACGAACATGGGCGGCCATTCCACAGCGTGATTTGGATGAACTCATTTTGAGTATGCCAAACCGATGTTCTTGTGTTGTTAGTGTTCGCGGTAGAAACACGGATTATTAATTGTTTAAGTTACCCAATAAAACTTTTAAAGAAAACTGTTATTTCAGTCTTTTTTTCGAACTTTTGTGTTAGTGGTTCAAATGTCAAAAATCCCTTTATTAGGAAAATGGCAAATTTCTTTATTAATGCAAAGGTGACTTGGTTTATCGTTACTGTGACAAACGAAAACACTTTATTTGATGAGTCCTTAAAGAAAATTTTAATTAATATCAATCAGGAGAAAAGTTATTGCAAAAATATATGTTGATCCCTAGACACTTTTGATGTGTGTACATGGCGTAAAATACAGACTACACAAATATGCACTTGTAATATTTCGATGTGACCAAAGCTACTTACTAGTCCCTTCAGTTTGACAGCAGGTCATTTCTATCACGTCAGTTTCTATGAAAAGTCTGACAACCAGTCTTACCAAGGAGTTTCTCAGTGTTAACTGGGGTGTGGAGGTCAGATAGGCAGTCGCTCCATGTAATATACTGGTATTCACTAGTATTTAGCTGCATCTGGTTAGACTGGAAGCCGATCCCGACATACTTGGAAAAAGACAAGGCAGATGATGACGAAACACATAGCCAGTAAATTAAAAACAAAAAATGTATCTTGGAACTACCCTATTAAGATTGAATTTTTATAATATTGTGCCGCGTTTTTAATTGTAAAAGTAGTTGTGTATGATTGACTCTCGCACTAATTGAACTAAATTTTGATTTATTCTATCTCTTAACTTTTCACAGGCAAAGAAACCTGCTTCGAGAAAATAAAGCAACGCTTCGGCGAACGCTGCACATACGTCGTCATCGGCGACGGTCAAGACGAAGAAGCAGCCGCCAAAGCGAAGAACTACCCCTTCTGGAGAATATCCAGCCATTCAGACATCGCAGCCCTGTACAACGCGCTAGACATGGGCTTCTTATGATCTACTGGTACCCTAGTACTTGATCTATACAAAGCAAACGTTTTTATGTAGAAAAAAGAACTATACATTCTGTAGGATATCCAGCAACGATTCAGACATTGTTACATTGCACTGTGCAAAGTGCTCATCATGAGCCTTATAATCTGCTGATATCCTAGTACTTCCTAGTACTTGAGTAACGTAAAAAATAAAAACGATGGCTTGTTTGAGAGTTTTTCATCACGATTTTATCGGTGGGCTTAGAAAATTCTAGTAACTGCGTGGTTTAGAGACCACATGTGAAGTAATGCCATCCTTGTCTTTTCCCTACTCTTTGTGCAAGTTAGAGCAGTATGTACAGTGGAAGAGAATAAAAGCCGTCAAAATGTACGTCATCTTCTAAAGATGGCTTGACAGGGGGAAGAACGACTTCGTTCAGCATTGTGCGTATCCTATGATCTGCTGGTATCCTAGTACTTGATATAACTGTTTCATAGCGTTTTATAGATGGAACAGGCAGAAAGGAGAATTTTATATATCCTTTTTGTCTTTTATCTTTGGGTTACAGAATAAAGTCAGAATCGGATGTAATAAAATAGATTTTATCTTAATAAAAATTCAGTACTTGATTTCATGAGCTTCCTAACCAACGCCAAATTTTTCGATAATTTTATGAAATTTTGCTTATTCGGAAACATTCTTTAACTATTTCATGATCGAAATATATTACGATGGTCATAGGAAAAAAGACGGATTTTATAAACTCAGATTTTCTGGTTCAAGTAATGGAGAAAGATGACTTTTGAAGAGTCTTGTACGTAAAATACAGTAGTTAGAAGAATTAACATAGCTTATATAAAACGAACTATTTTTATTTATTTTACAGGTTGATAATATTATTATTTAGCTCATTACATTATTATGTTAGGACTCGAGTTCAATGATAAACACTAAGGTCAATTTTCCATTGCCTTCAAAAGCTGTTATAATTATTACGAAATATTGACAGCTCTGAACGCGATTTTGTCGTGCTGATCGCGTATTAATGGGCCTCTTAATTAATGGGCCTCAAAATGGCCTTCTGAAAATGTAAACCCAGTTGTAGCAATACTGTACACAGACACCAACCAGGCGCCTAATTTCGTGTGCTTTTAGATGCCAATATCCCTACATTTTATTATTATTGCACTGTTGATTTGTGTAGATTTTCATCAAAGCTCGACTCAGTATCGAGAGATAAAAAATCCATCGTTGGAATATACGTTGTTGTATTTAGGCATTACATCTAAATGTCATCTGGTGTCCGTGAAAGCGGGCATAAGACGCTGTTTCGAAAACCGAATCCTATTATTTTATCTTGGCCTAATAAAGCATTGTTCTCGAGTCCAAGTTCTAAAGACTAAGATATTGCCGCGATTGTTCAAAGGGATGTTTCACAAAAATAAAAAAGTACTCCAAAATAAAAAAAGGTGTTGGGCTTGCCTATTATGTATGAAACACGGAAAGGAAATGTTTTCAAGATCATTCAAATATCGAATCGAAGGTGGTGGAAACTTAAATGCCCTGAGTGCTGTTGAATCTGCAACGTTCCGGCTCAGCGCAGAAAGTTGACAATTCAACAGCACACTCAGTGCCTCTTTGTTACGACATTCCAAAGTCGATATTCCCTCAAACACGATTCCTGGAATAAAATCGCATAAATAAATTAGTCCTTATTCTCTTCTCGGCTCCATAAAAGTACATTTTTCATACAAACATTAGTTTCGGAGCCACTGCTATATAAATATATTAATTATTTTAGTTTATAAAAGCTCAAAGTCAGCTCAAAATCTAATGAAACTAAAAGAAATAATATGTTTTTTTTTGTAAATATTTACTGAAAATAGTAGAGACATAGTGTTATGTAAGTCGACTCCTACGATAAGTTTTATATAATCTTTACTATGTACAGAATTGAAATAATTTTTAGGAAAATATTCTTTTTCATTTCTGAAACTGTTTAGGACGTTCTAGAGAAAAAAAACTTAAATTATATAGTTTTCTTTTTCTCAAAACTTTGTGTAAAATAAAGCAAATAGTCTGTCTTACTTTATCTCGAAAAACACGTCCTTTTTCACACTTTTGTCAAACAAAGATTGTTCCTGTATCTCTAAGCACAATTACTATATTTTTATATCTTCCGATATGACCATTTCTTCCTTTGTAAATCTTTCTGAAAACTGTACAACTATATGCGAAGACTTTTCATTTTACGAAACGTAGCAATATTTTGAAATGTTATGAAAAAATAGACGAAATTGTAAATAAAAATCTAAATTTTAGATTAGACATAGCTTATTATTCTAGTTCGAAAGTTATTATTATTCGATTTGTAAATAAAATTATATTATTTGACAATTTAATGTGTTGTTTTACTTGACCGAGGCGTTATCAACAGAATAAAAGGTCAAACCTGAAACTGGGCCATTCTTGGCACCCATTATTATGTCTTGCAAGAAAAGTGAAAAGAGGTACTCTTTCAAAGATAAAAAGATCGTAAAAATAGTCGATCTTAATCGGTGATGGAAAATCATAAACATTCTTATCACCATCATCCTAGCCTTTTCCTAACTATTTTGGGGTCGGCCAGTCTTACCGGAAGCAGCTGAATACCAGTATTTAAACATGGAGCTACTTCCTATCTGACCTATGGCTCCTAAACCCGTTAGTACTGGGTAATACGATACCCCTTGGCAAGACTGGTTATCAGACTTTTTGGGCCGCTGACTACCTGTGACGACTGACAAAGATTACAATATTGACAGCCGGTACCAACTGCTTAACGTACTTCTCGAGACACGGAGGAAACCCCTTAAGTATTATTTATTTATTTATTTAACAATTTATGTACACACTAAATATAGAGAAGAAGAAAGGAACAGAAAATAGTACAAAGGTGATGCTTATTTCTAAAGAAATCTCTTCCAGCATACCTGCGAAAGGAGATACTAAAAAAAAGAGATGTAGACATAGTGTGTAAAAGAAGGAGAGAAAATGGAATACATACAGCATAAAACAAATTAAATATATACGATATAAGAATACATACTCATACATACTATAAATATACTATACTAACTATACAAACTTACTACTTACTTACTATAAAAACAATAAAATAACAAACAATAAATAGGTACTTATGCAATTATGACGATATGGATAGGTAATGATCTTTCACTCTTCTCTTAAAAACTGCAACCGTTTGGCAGTCTCTAATGTCAGGTGGAAGTGAATTCCACAACCGTACGGCGTGGACAGAGAAGGAATAGGAGTAGAAGTCGGTAGAGTGTGGAGGGGTTTGAGGAGGTTCCTAAGATGCGACCTGCAAGGTGCATCAGAGGGACGAGAGTAGGAAAACCGTTCCCGCAGATAGGATGGCGTTTTAGGGTTGTGTGGAAGTAATGGGTGGTCACAGACAAACCTAGGCAAGTGGCGCCCGAGTGGCTGCTTGGACACGACCTCCTCCGAAAAATAAACATTCTTATTTTTTTATTTTTAGACATGGTCAGTTAAAAAAGTATTTACTGCATTCAAAATAGTTGTTCATCTGAAAAATAAAAAACTTATTTTATGGCAACCCTGTCACTAATTGTCATGTCTCTCCGTTGCTAAGCAACAGTCCACAGGAGTTTTGTAAACAAAACAGAGCAAACGAATTATAGTCAGCAAAAATAAATGATTTTAACAAAATGAAGGCTGTAGATACCATTTTATTCGACGTGTCCAAGAATGAACTGTTCAAGATTAACGAGAATTATAAGATGCTTCATAGGAAGCTGAAGACTACGTGGAAACTTATGATGTGAGTTTGTCGCTCTTGTATTTTAGTAAGTCAGCATGTTAATGTGATCATTGGGAGTCGTTCAAATTGTAATCAGGCCGTCGGGAGTCCAACCAAACGTACTGCAGGTATCACCCATACCTTGTTGATATTATTATATATTCCCATTGATATATAAAAAAATATATCAATGTATATTCCGCACATTCACACCAAGCGCTTTGCTACATCATTCATCATATTATATCATCATTCACTATGAAATTTTCACAGAGTGCGTGTTAATAAACAAAAAAAAAATATTAAAAATTTAAAGCCCAGGGATTCTTGAATGTGGTTTTACAAGCTTTTTCAACCTTACTAGTAGTTGTACGGAACCGTTTAATGAATTTCGTCGATTTGTCCGACTAGCACTTTTATTATAATTAAAACGCAGTAGAAAAAAAACGCAGTGGAAAATGATACCAAATTCATCGGGATTTCAGAAACCGCGAGGAGCTATCAACAAATGTACTAGAAGATGTGAAGATCCTGATAGTGGCAGGGCCTCAGAACGCGTTCACTGACGATGAGCTATCCTCTCTCAAACATATGGTTGAGCGAGGCGATTCCGTGCTGGTTGCCATGTCGGATGGCGGTGAAGAAAGGACCAATACTAATATCAACTTCTTTTTGGAGGAGTTTGGGATTGTTGTCAATAATGGTAAGTGATTCGAAGGTCGTACCGAGCCTTCTGAGTCCCCTTTGGTGGCTAGACTCCATTTTCGAATAAACATCACGTACACTTCAATCAACTTATCTGTGTAAGCGGCAAAACACTGAACTAAAATAAATAATAGTTTATAACGAAGCTTTACCTAACAAGCAACGCCACCTTGGACTGCACACTTAAAGTGGTTATACCTACTATAGTTAGGTATGTTTTCTCCCTAGGCTATTTGTGTACATATAGGTATAATAACAAGAAAGAACCGATTGCTATCCATCGGATGCAATTCCATACTTACTCCTATCTGCTTGTGAGATATCACTCAAGAAAACTCTCACTTTGAAGATCGCAACCCAGGACACTACACTCGCGAGTTGTTCTGACATACCTATAGACGAAAGTGGCTGTAAAAAGAGTGTGTTTTTTTTTCGGATGGGAAATCATCATAATTCTCCCACTCTGGGCGGAGCGGGATGGAGTGTCAGACTTTTACTGACTAAAACCATGCTAAAACCCATCCATGTGCCTTCCTCGCCCTTTAGGATCCGGGGTCGCGGTATCTCTTTCGAACAGTCCCGCAACTCGGGCAGGCTTCAGCCCTTAGGGCCCCCTCTCTTTATGCTGACATCTCTTAGAGGCGCTCGTGGAATACGAACGCGCCGACGACACGGCCTGTCGTTCGTTAGACGGACGGACGGCTAGCTAGCCCATAGCTAACCGTCCACAGGCCCGCGTCGACGGTGGCCGGTAGCCACCATGTGGCCTCCGACGCCCGGTGCGTCTCCCGCAGCACTGTAAAAAAACCTGCGGTGTACTTTTCTTGCGGTTCTTGTTGGTCACCTTCGTGACCATCTCTTGAATTGATCAGGCTCGAGATCAATATGTATGTACCTATTCCAAAGAGCTTTACTAACTAGTGATCCTCCGTATGCGAGACGCACGGGACCTGTCAATTTGGGGAGACCTATGTCCGGCAGTGGACGTGACGTGAACGATCTTATCCATGAAGCAATGTCGTGTCTTTATAGGTAATCTGGAAACTGTTTACAGATTGCGTTGTTCGAGCAAAGTACCACAAATTCTACCACCCTAAAGAGTGCCACGTCTCCAATGGTATACTAAACCGCGCCGTCACCAAATATCTTATGAAGATGCCCAACTACAGCAGCGAGTCTGATGATTTTCTGTAAGGCTCTATTATATTTTCTATCAATGACTACTTGAGCTAATTATCTGGAAGTAAAGCGTAGTAACTTATGTAGGGGTTATGCAAGGGTCGCGCTCCGTGCAACATCTTGGAAAGTATATGTCTAGCAGTTGAATGCTGTTGGTTGATGATAGTGATGTCAATTTGTTGGCCACCGCGTAAATCCAAAGTTCGATGATCAAATGAACAGTCGTTTTTTTAAACTGGCATGATCACTAACTTAATTAACACTGAAAACGGGGTATTTAACTTATTAGGTAATTTTTGTTTTGAGTTACCGATATTTCGGCGCTATTGCAAGGATAACGGAAAAACTGAAGTTATTGCGTTTGGGTGTTTATTAGCAGAAAAATCGGTCTACTCTCTTTCGTTTTTAGGGTTCCGTAGCCAAATGGCAAACACGGAACCCTTATAGATTCGTTATGTCTATCTGTCTGTCTGTCTGTCTATCCGTCCGTATGTCACAGCCACTTTTTTCCGAAACTATAAGAACTATGCTGTTGAAACTTGGTAAGTTGATGTATTCTGTGAACCGCATTAATATTTTCACTATGTGTGAAAATATAATAGAAAAAAAAACAATAAATTTTGGGGGTCCCCATACTTAGAACTGAAACTCAAAATGTTTTTTTTCATCAAACCCATACGTATGGGGTATCTATGGATAGGTCTTCAAAAATGATATTTGGGTTTCTAATGTAATTGTTTTCCTAAACTGGATAGTTTGAGCGAGAGACCCTTCCAAAGTGGAAAAATGTGAGACCCCTCCCCCCCTGTAACTTCTAAAATACGAGAATGATAAAACTAAAAAAAATATATGATATACAATTACCATGTAAACTCTCACCGAAAATTGGTTTGAACGAGATCTAGTAAGTAGTTTTTTTTTATTACGTCATAAATCAAAAACAGCAATTTACCTTTCATTTAATCTGCTACAGAACCCTTCATGAGCGAGTCCGACTCCACTAGTTTTTTCACTGCTACCACTGTCGCTTACAACTCGACACACGGAATTCACTGTGTGTGTGTTGAGCGATAATAATGAGCAGTCGTTCTATTATCGTTTGAACATACTTAAATTAGATTTTTCTGAACCAGTGCAGCGAAGCGTTCTTATAAAAAATTCCTTTGCCTTATTTCGTTGATATGCACCAAACGTTGCCGACAAGTTCCGACCTGCTTACGCCGTCTGAAACTCGCAGGTCTCGGTAGCCAGCGTCCTACGTGTATACGCTCTAAAGCGACCGATGTAAAATAACCAAAGCAATTACGCCCACAATGATAACTCTTTCTATCACTTATAGAGAAGAGCCAGCGACTCCAAACTTTGTCTATCCCTACGGCGCCACGATGACAGTGAAGAAGCCAGCAGCAGCTATTCTATCCAGCAGCGATGTGTGCTACCCTGTTAAAAGACCCGTCGCCGCCTTGTACACGTCGGAGAAAAGTGGAGGTACGTTAATTAAGGGTTCAATCCCAATCATAAAAGTTGCATAATGGTACGGAACCCTTCGTGCGTGAGTCCGACTCGCAATTGGCCAGTTTTTTATTATTATTGAAAAGATTTTCGGGCTGTATCCGTGCAAATACATCAGGGGGTCTAAAATGGCCGAACATTAAATGAATCAAAAAAAAAATGGATCAAATTAAAAAAAAAAACTAAAAGTGGATTTTACGCTCATAACAATAAAGTCCATTTTAGGTATTTAAATTTTTTAAGGTGATTTGCATTATGTTCTGCTTAAACGGCCATTTTAGGTCCGCTGTAATCATTGGCTTAGTCTGAATCTTCTAACAAAGTGCACGTCTGTGCTAACAGTTATACAACAAAATAATGTAATTTTGTTCCTCTCATTCTCAGGTAAACTCTTCGTCATAGGCTCGGGCCACTTCTTCGCAGACCAGTACCTCGAGAGCGAGTGCAACGACCTTATCAGGGAGATGATATTCAACTACCTCGGAGGAATGATCGACCTGCACCTCAACCCAGTTGATGTTGAGGATCCTGATGTAAGTTATACCAACATTATAGTGATCAGGTTTACACCATCATTCATCGTCATTTGCCGCACGTTCCTAAAGGTGTCGTTTTAGTGGTTTTGCATTTTAGAAACGAAATCTCCTTCTATTTTAACCGACGTCTAAAAAAGAAGGAGCTTATGTACTTATTGGAGATTAGAGAGTTTTTTTTTAATATATTTACACCGAGTTCTCTTTGATTACTGGGCCGAGGAGCAGCGGGGGCAAAGTGGTGGCGGCCCCGACTTACGAGCAAGTCGTGGGTTCGAAGTTCGAACCAAGGAATAAAGGAACCAAGGCGCCTTATTTTGTTTAATTTATTTCATCACCACTGCTCTCAAAAGGAAACCTCACGATGTTTTCCTTCACCGTTTTATGTCCTAGAACCAAAAAATCGAAGACATGTGACATCGACCAACCCACACTGGGCCTGCATGTTGGAATATAGCTCATTCCCTCTCATAAAAAGGAAGCTTGTGTCGCAGCAGAAGGGAAGGTAATGGGCTGTTTATGGTATACTGGGCTGATTCCGGAGATTTTAAGTTCCGTGTATTATATGTAGTCACTGGGCACAAAGACTAGGGCTGCCACAGAATGCTACGCTGCAAGACTCGTCTTCTTATCTTTCCAGATCAACGAGTACAGAACTCTAGGTGATATGATGTGGCTGAGCAGCATCCCGCTGCCGGAACCCGCCACTGCCCCCCCACCACGCCTCACACCCCTCCACCCGCACGCGCTGTTCACGTGGCGCCTGTTTTCTCTGAACCTAGCTCAGTGTAAGTAACATAACCTAAGCCATAGATCTTGATATTTAGTAAATCTTTAACAGCGTTAAAAATTATCTCTCACTGGGTATGTACCAAGAAGCAGGAAACGACAACGCGGTAGGCCCAGAAGCGGATGGCAGGATGAGCTAGACTCTTTCACAAAGGATTGGCCTACAGTCGCATTAGATCTCGAAATGTGGAAGGAGGGAAGGGAGGCTTTTACCTTGCAGTGGGACAACATAGGCTTTGAATAATAATAATTGACAGCGTTACGTTATTCTTACCAAGGGGCCTACCTAGCAATACGAGCCGAGTGCCCCCGATGAGATGTGCAGTATACAACATTACCACCGCATTCGTGACACTGAGCGAAAATTCCAGGAAAATTCCGGACGTATGGCAACCCTAAATATATTGGGGATTAATGTTTCTAAAACCATTGCATAGTCTCGCGTAGGCTCATCTTTGTTGTGTATGGATATCTTGTCCGAGGGTTTTTAAGGCTACGCGTTGTCTATCGGTAAATGGATGCATTCAAATTTTGATAAAGTAGACTTTTCTCGCCATTTTACGACAAGAACTGATTAAAAAGAAAATGCATAAAGTACACTGCATGCTTGTTTAAAAGTTGTTTTATGAAAGCGATAACGGTATTTATTTTCTCATTTCAGTGCCAGAAGTACTAGGACTGTATGACGCTTTAGGAGTTAAACATGAACCTCTTCGGTTGATCGCTCCACAATTCGAGACACCATTCCCCCCGCTGCAGTTAGCAGTAAGTGGTGGCGGCTTTTTAGTTTCTTTAAAACACGACAACGTGTCTTTGTTGCTCCTACTCTGACCAAGAGGTATCGTATACCCAGTACTAGCTGGAGTGTGGAGGTCAGATAGGCAGCCGCTCCCGCATACGGCTACACTGGAGTTGAGAAAAGGCCAGGCAAATGATTGAAGTTTGTGAAGTTGTGGAGGGTAATCTCTGGACAAAGCCGATTTTGAAAAATGGGGGGGGGGTAAATCAAGGAAAATAAATGTCCACCCGTGCTGAACCGGGACGGGCCACTAGTGAATATAATTGGCGACTACATGACTTAACTAAGATTCCATTGGTAGGTTTATCTATTAAACTGAACGACCTCATGTGCAAATATATGTGTTGTGGAAATCATCAGACAAAGTTAGACTTTAATGTCCCTTGTTCAAGGTCTTCGCTCCAACGTTTAGAGAGCCACCTCCACCTCCTTTGGAGCTGTTCGATCTAGACGAAGCGTTCAGTTCTGAAAGGTCACAACTTGCCAGGCTGGCTAACAAATGTCTGCAACCGCCGAATTCTAGACTTGCGCAAGGTGAGCAACGAAATTATACTTAAGCCACATCGAATTAAGTTTTTTTTTCCAAATAGGTATCTACTGAAAAACCTAGAAATTCTACAAACGTAAGTTCGCAATATCGCGATAACAAGAAATGCGTTCTTATCGATTCTTACACAAACTAGGCGTCTAAAAGATGAGAAATCTATACTAATATTATAAATCAGAATAGTTTGTTTGTTTGTTTGTTTGGTTGAACGCGCTAATCTCAGGAAGTACTGGTTCGATTGAAAGTGTTGGATAGTCCATTTACCGAGGAAGGCTTTAGGCTATATAACATCACGCTACAATTATAAGGAGCGGAGCAGGAATGAACAATGTTGCAAAATCGGGTTTTTTTTTTCCTTTCGTTTTTCTCTCTTATGTGACGCAGACGAAGTTGCGTGGGTCAGCTAGTTTAATAATATCAGAATTCCCCTGGTATTTAAGCAACCTGTTTATCTGATTATTAATACGTATTTTGTATTATTTGAAATATATGTGCTAGCAAAATGGTCAAGTCAAGGTTTAGAAAGGACTATCTTAGTTTGACTGTAATATGAACTCGCATTCCCAATTGTCTAGATTTAACAATACAACAATTTCCATTACTTTTCTAAGAGCAAGTTTATTTCTCGTCTGCTTCTAAGCAAACCCTTTCATTTGCCTACCTATATGAATGGAATGCATAAAAATACCTAGGCTGCCATCTTTAGGAGTCGGCCACATTAGATTAAGGCCCATGTTCACCGAAAAGGTGACAGCCTGATTACCTAAAACAGCTGTTTAAAACGCATTTATGTATGGGAACATGTCACAGTGACAGCTGTTTTTAGATAATCAGACGGTTATCTTTTCGGTGAACATGGACCTTAGAAGAACGTCGATTGGCTAACCATGGATTGTCATCCACACAAAACTTGTATCAATTTCAGCTCAATCGGAAATCAGGAAGTGGCTCCAATATAACTTCTAAGATTTGTTTACAAAGTTAGTTAAAGGGGAAGCCAATAAACCGTGTTAAAAAAAGCTCATAAACAATAACACATCTTTTGAATGCGATAAAAAGTTTGTTACACAATTTCTATTCAAAACTGTTCATTTGGTACTAATTTTTTTTGTAGACCGTGCATAAATGTATGGAACAATCATTTTTTTAAGAGAAAACTTCTTTAGGCGCGTTGAGCACATTTTGGATGAACAAATATCATGGAACTCGCGTGACCGTTACCTAACGCTTCGTAGCACTCGTAGCTGATCCGCTACGGCGTAGCACCACCTAGACGTGCGCGGAGCACAACCCGTAGCAGATATCTATATCTACTACGCGTGTTAGCGTGTACGGGTTTCACTGCCCCCAAAGACTGCTCGCATGTTTTTTCTTCAGTATTTATCCCGTAGTAATAGTTGTTCGTATTACTGAGTACCTATAATGCTCCAAAACTACCGAACCGATTTAAATGAAATTTATATGGGACCAAACGGGAAAAAAGAGATTATCAAAGCGGTCTTGTTCCTTTTAATACCTCCTTAAATTTTCAGGTGACGGCCGTCAACTTGAGAACGAACTGGAGTACTTCGTACGCGAATGTGGCAGAGTGGTCAGACTGTCTAAAGCTATACCAACCGACGAGGGACCGGCAGGCAAGCTCATACTGCATCAGCTAGCCGTGCAGCTCGCTACTTATAAGAAAATAGCTCCAAGGGATTAAATTAAGAGCAATACATATCAATTGCGTCAGTGGCGTAAATATACCCGAGGCCCGTGGCAAATCCATTGTACGGGGCCCCAAAAAAACTAGTCACATTTTAATTTACTTTTAATAAATCACTGCGATAGTTACCCAATAGTAACATTGATTGATTTTAAGTAGCTTAAAGGTTAGTAGGTTATTGATTTTAAGTAGGCACTTTTTTTTAATTTATATTTTTTACAAAATTTTGTTACAAATGTTAGGTCACTTTTGAGCTCACAGCCTCTCGGGTCGGGGGCCCCGTCAGGCCGGGGGCCCGTGGCATTTTGCCAGTCCTGCCACCCTATATAGTTACGCCACTGAATTGCGTTCTAGAGCTGTCATCAGTGTCAAATATCAATACTGCATTGAAATGACGTTTCTTGAACGCAGTGAAAATGTGCTGATCACGATCAGTTTTGTTTGTAAAAAGTAAATTAGATCTACAACCCTCCAAGGTCGAGGAACGAATTTTTAAGTTCAAAGTTGTTCCTCGACCTTAGTGAACTTGGAGGGTTCTATTGATGATTTTAATTATTATAATTCTGTTACATACACATAGCACTGCGTGCAAATAATTGCAAAAAAAAACCTAAGAAAATTTGAATTTCGCGGGCAACCGTGGAGCATTAGCCTTCATATTTATGTCACCGTAAAATTGTCAAATACGTTATATTGTAATATCTCTAGCGATATTGTAAAGTCTCGAACTATTGTCAAATGAACATACTGCTTACAACAAAACGCATTATTTTTCGTGAAATGCATGCGATGGTAGTCAACTTACGCGGTGTGGAGGGAAGGAGGGGCCCCCCTTGCCCAGTGGCACCACTCTCATGAAAAGATAATGCACCTTTCCTGAGAAATACCGATTAATATAACATAACCTTAAAACACTTTATATTCCCCCTAAAAAGCTTAGTCGACGGAGCCCCGCTTCGCGGGGCCCCTATTTCCGAGTGCAGGGTTTAAAGGATCCTAACTAACCTTACGGGGGGGTGCCCCAAGTCCCGATTATGGGGGCAGAGATACTTCCGTATGTTCAGTTGACAATAATTCGAGACATTACAATATCGCGAGAAAAAACACGTTATATTGTAATATAACGTGTTTGACAATTTTACGGTGACATATATAAGTCACCGTTAAATTGTCAAACAAGTTGAATTATAATATAACTAGAGAGATTGTAAACTCTCGCAAGACTGTCAAACGTACATACTGCTTACAATATAACGCATTATTTTTCGGTACATTGTAATATATCGAAGTGAAACCGTAATATTGTGAAATGTATGTCACAACTCGCGTTGTGTGCAGGAGGGGGAGGGAAGAAGGGGTCCCCCTTGCCCCATGGTACCACTCTCATGAACAGAGACTGTACCATTTCTGAGAAATACCGATTAATATACCCTAACCTCAAAACACTTTATATTTCCCTAAAGAGCGTAGTCGACGGAGCACCGCTACGCGGGGCCCCTATTTCTGTCTACAGGTTTTAAAGGAACCTAACCACAGAAATATTAAAAACAGGAGAAGTGGCAAGGGGGCGTGTCGGTGACCACGTGGAGCTGGTCGCGTCGCTCAGCTATTGAAAAAATGGCCGTAACCGCGAGTTAGTGTGTCGTCAACCGCGTTCGTAAAAAATAACGATTATGCCGTCTTGTTCGGTGGTTTCGTGCAGAAATAGAAGCCAAGACAAAAACTTTAGAAGACAGGGCATCAGTTACCACAAGTTAGAACAAGTATTTTACAATATTTGTCTTAAAAATCACGAAAAACCATAATCTGATCTCTAATCTTGAGTCTGCCGACACTAACTGCAACCTTCCTACCCTTAATATTTAAGGTGTAAGTTTTACCGTCTTCGGCTCTATCGACAACTTCAAACGGGCCTCTTTAAGGGGGCTGCAATGAGTGCCGAACAGCGTCTTCACGCAAAAACACATGAGTAGAAAAAGAAAGGTCCTTAAAAACAAAGGATGCTGGCTCTGAATGCCGAGATGCAGGCACAGGTCGAATACTCAACATTTAGTTTCTCAGTTGGACCACAAAATCAGCAGGGTCTTCGATCTTTCTGAGGGCGGAAGCTGCGATTAGCATTTCCCCTGGAAGACGCAGAGGTTCGCCATACAACATTTCTGCAGCAGAAGATTTCAAATCCTCCTTGAATGAGGAACGCATGCCTAACAGTACTAGTGGTAGTGATCTGACCCACGAACTATCATGGCACATCAACGCTGCCTTTAGTTGTCGATGAACTCGTTCAATCATCCCGTTTGCGCAAGGATGGTAAGCTGTAGTCCTTATGCGTTTGGTAGCAAACATGGCCATTAGTCGGCGAAACAGATCAGACTCAAATTGAGTACCCTGATCTGTTGCAACGACGGATGGCACACCAAAACGAGCGACCCATTCTCTGGTAAAAGTGTCAGCAACTTCGTCAGCTGTAATGATCCGCATAGGCCAAGCTTCAGGCCATCGGGTCACTCTGTCTATAGCTGTCAAGCAGTAACGAAATTCGTTTGAGACAGGCTGAGGTCCAATGTCCACATGAACATGCATGAAACGACCGGTCGGTTGTAGAATAGTACCAAGAGGCGCGGTATTGTGTCTCGATACTTTGCTGCGCTGACACGCTTCACAAGCACGAGACCACTCGCGACACTCCTTTTTAATTGAAGGCCACACGTATCTCTCAGTAACGAGACGAGTAGTGGCTCGTGCGCCAGGGTGGCTTAAACTATGAAGCTTATTAAAAGCAGCTCGGCGAAAGGAAGGAGTTAAATAAGGACGGGACTTGCCAGTGGAAATGTCACAAAAAATGTGAATATTGGTTCCGGGAATATTAACCTTAGTTAATTTAAGGTTGGTGCTACTCCTCAGAAAATCCGACAATTTTTGATCCGATTCCTGCGATCTAGCAAGAGCTTCAAAATTCTCCTCCAAGGCCAAGGCTTCAAACTCAACCCGCGACATTGCATCGGCAACAACATTAGGCCCCTGGGAATCAAACTCAATAGTCCCGCTTACGACCACTCGGCCAACGACTCTATGTCATATGTTAATTAAACAACTAAATTCCTAAGAATCTTATATTAATTCTTCCCCTTTAATGTATTGGATGTCTGTTGTGAATTGACTGATGGACGACAACTGGTTCAGCTGTGCTGGGGGAAGTTTTTCACGACGCTGTACGAAAGCATACAGCAATGGTTTATGGTCAGTAAAGATAGTACAATGCTGAACTTCTAAGATGTAACGAAAATGCTGAACGCTTTCGTACACCGCTAAAAGTTCCCGGTAATACGCTGGCCACTGTGCCTGCTTAGGCGTCAGCTTTTTGCTGAAGAAGGCAATAGGAGACCATTCACCATTCACCTGCTGTTGCAGTGAAGAACCGATATGCACACTAGAAGCGTCCGTGAAAAGACCTAAAGGTGCGTCACTCACTGGGTGTTGCAACAGCGTCGCGTTTGATAGACTTAGCTTGCATGCTTCAAACTGCTGTAACAGCTCGGGTGTCCATGGAAATGGTTTCGGACCCTTGCTGTTGGTAGCAACAAAAGCAGCAATAAGTGAAGCTTGAAATTAGGCAGAATGCGGCATGAATCGACGATAAAAATTAATCATGCCGAGAAAACGGCGCATGCCTTGCACTGTTTTAGGAAGGGGAAAATCTAAAAGGCTTTGAATCCGCTCTTGCGGAGGTAAAGTGCCTTCAGCAGTGATATGATACCCCAAGAACGTAACTTTACAGGCACCAAGGAGACATTTAGACGGGTTCAACACAACGCCGTATTCTCGCAAGCGATTAAAAAGGATCCGCAGATGTTCCTTGTGACGAGCCTGATCTGTAGAGAAAACCAAAATATCGTCAACAAAAGGAAAACAGAAATCCAAGCCCCGCGTGACCTCATCGATAAACCGTTAAAAGGTTTGTCCCGCGTTACGCAAACCAAAAATCATAAATGGGAATTTGAAGAGGCCAAACGGGGTAATAATGGCCGTCTTGGTGATATCTTCTTCAAAAACTGGGATCTGATGATACGCTTTAACTAACTCGAGGGTACTGAACACAGTAGCCCCCGCTAGATTATGAGCAAAGTCGTTGACGTGACGAACTGGATAACGATCCGGGATCGTTCTGGCGTTCAAGGCGCGATAGTCGCCACATGGACGCTAGGTGTTGTCCTTTTTTGGTGTCATGTGCAATGCAGATGACCATGGACTCTTTGAACGTCAATACTACCCCGTACCATCTCCTCGAATTCTTTCTTGGCAGAAATCAGTTTCTAAACGTCGAGGGCGGCAGGAAACAGGAGGTCCATCAGTGGTTTTTATAAAATGAACGGTATTATGCTTTACAACTCTAGGAAGTCCAAGCGGTTTTGTTATCTCTGGAAATTCAGCAAGAATGTTAACAAAAATCGAACTTCCACTAACAATTGCTTTTACACCATAATAATCCACAATACCAACGGATGAAGAGGCAGGGTAGGACATTCCGGTGGTTCCATCAACTAATCTCATTCGGTTACAGTCTGGCAATAGATTGTAATATGATAAGAAATCTGCGCCCACGATAGCTTTGCCAACATCAGCAACGATGAACTGCCAAGTAAAATCGCGGAGTAATCCTAGTTTTAAAGTTAAAACGAGGGTACCGAAAGTTTTAATTTTAGTGCCGTTAGCCGCGCATAGATCATAGTCTGAATGCTGTCTGCGACTCTGAAGCCATTGGTACGGATAACAACATAAGTCCGAACCTGTATCAACTAAAAACCGTCGTTTGGTTATCTGGTCAGTAACAAAAAGACGGCGGCTTGAATGTTGACAACCAGCTGCCGCCGCTACTGATTGCTGGGCGAGTTTTCCGACCACTTGCAAGGGCTGATGCATTTGCTCGCCTTAGATCTAAATCTTCGATGATACCAACAAAGCTTGTCTTGTTTGAGCGATGCATCGCGACTGCGGCGCCTCAATGAACGACTACGAGATATGCTGCGATGCCGCGAAACTGAAATAGCTGCTACCTGTTTAGTCAGCTCCTCAACACGTCGCGCCAATGTTTGTAAGTCAGGAGCTATAGCTGGTGTGCTCATAGACGTGCTACATACACTCAGTCCGGGAGCGAGCTCGACGATTTTGTCAGCTAATTCAGGCATTGTACTTTGTCGAGGCCAAGGTCCGCTTGAGCGGCCAAAATGGCTTGTACTTGTTGCGGCAAACGTCGCAACCACAATTGACGAAAAATGTTCTCATCTGTGAGAGCACTTCCAGCCAGAGATCGTAAGTGGCGGAGGAATTGGGATGGTTTCCTGTCACCTAACTCCTCGTCACTGATGAGCTGCCTCACACACTGCTCCTCGGATGTTGAAAGGCGTCGAGTAAGCTGCTCCTTCAATTTGAGATACCTACCCTCTTTAGGAGGGTTTGTAATTATGTCCTCTACCTCACCTGCTAATCGTTGGTCCAACTGTCCAACGACATAATTGTACTTGGTGCTGTCACCAGTAATGCCAGCAATTTCGAACTGTGCCTCCATCTCGGCAAACCAGACTGCTGGCTTGTCCTGCCCGAATGGTGGTAATTTAACAGCTATCTTAAAGACTTCAGGCTTCAGGAGGCGCAAGTTGAGCAAGTCGCTCTTGAAGAGCAGCATTCTCAGCCAACAGTTGCTGTAGGCCCAGGCCTGGGTGGTTGTTTGCTCCGCCATAATTATATACAATAAAATAATTATTAAAATTACAACAAAAAATAAGCAAAACGAAAACGAAACACCCATAAAAAAATCCTAAAACTACCTATTTCATGAAGAAAAGGTTTTATTCACTATTATAAAAAGATAAGTCTGTATTTTCACCAAGGAGTTCGTGCACGATAAATTAGAATTTTAGAAACTTTACAGCAGCGGTAATCTGTCGCCGTTTCTTCAAATAGCTCACCAATACCGCTGCACGTCAGCCAGGGTTTGGGAGTCGTATGCGGGAACAAAACAGGAAGTATGTTGTAGGTAGGGGCTCGGCGTTCAATCATAATGAATCAGCGCTGGTTTTACCGGTAACGTCGCTCTTTCCTTGGATTTCAGCAGGGCGAAACACATCCACCGTCAAAGGCGATCTAACGTTGCAGGATATTTCAATTCAACTTATAGATTTCGCATCATCACGTCGGGGTCACCACTTTGGAGTCCGTGAGCGCGGGCAATCAATAGAAAGACGGCTACTGAGTTTGAGAAATATAATTACGGTGAATACAATAAGCGCTGTACAAGATGACAGAATGTTTTCCTCCCTATTAATTGGTTGCTATGACAACCTCCGTGAGAATACGGCTTACCGCCACATACCTATTGTTACATCGGACCTACTAGAACATTCGAGAAAGCACGTGATTACAGTATGCGTACGTTGAAATTTCGATTATTATTAGTTTTAAAGTTGGGTGGGTAGAAACTCGCGACCTATTTATAAAAAGACATTAGAATTTCGACCGTACGCCTAGGGCATACGGTTCATATTTGTGAATTGTGTACAGGTAGCTTATACCTACTACTTTTATTACCTACCTACTATTCTTTTGTTAGTGTTTTTTATGACCCTCTAGAATATTCGTGGTTATTCTGGTGTGTCTGTTGGCGAGTATAAATACATCGCTCAGACCCGCGACAGTCAGTCTTGTTTTGGCTACACAACTAAGCGATTCGAAGTAAACTTGAAGTGCGATATCTAAGCGAATAGTGAACTGTAGTGTTTTTGTGATTAAGTTTAAATTGTTTTGTAATTAATAAAGTTATTGTGTTGTTTAATCGGTAGTAATTAATTTATCTCATACCCAGCTCGTAACACTATTCTTGAATGTTTCGGGTTCTTCTTAGTATCCCGAAGATGGGATTGTGTTTAAATAAAGACGCTTTTACAACTAGCTGTGTTTGAATGCGAACATAACATAGTTACCGAGGTCAGATAGGAAGACGCTCTATGTAAAATATCCTACTTCCTACTAATATTATAAATGCGAAAACTTTGCGAGGGTGTATGTTACTCTTTCACGCAAAAACTACTGACCGTATTTGAATGAAATTTGGCATACAGATAGTTTATAACCTGGATTAACACATATGATGCCGATGCGATAGTATGATCCCTTGGAAAAATTACCTAAATCCACACGAGTGAAACCGGGTATAAGTTAGTGTAAGATACTGCTATTTAGCTGCATCCGGTTTATCTTGAAGTCGACCCCAACATGATTTGGAAAAGGCTAGGCAGATTAGATGATGCAGAGAGTATACCTCTGCCCCTCTGACCCTTTTGATAATTCGTTACGTTGAATCAGAACCAGTATAGCTACCTAAGCATGCGTGAGCCATTTTAGTTATTTTAATTAAAGAAGTCGTAATATTTCGTATTAACGATAATACGAAATAGTAGTTATCACATGGGGGCCGTCCTTCAATCATGTGCGGTTCAAACGGGTGGGTGAGGTCAGAAACAATGCCAATCAATCACGATGGAGATGGTGGGGGCATAATATGTCAATCACGTGTTATTTTTCGTTTGACGACGTGTAAAATATTTTTCTCGATACCGAATTGAATTATGCGACCACCTAAAAAGCCGAGGGAGCGAATTTGTGAACAAAAATACGTTTTTATGTTTTAAATCTAGTTCTAATATCTCATTTTTTCAAAAAATACACGTGGTATTGGGAGGGGAAGGAGGAGTAACCTAAAACCTCACGATGTATCAAGGGGGAGGATACGTTATAAAAGTGGTTTAAAAACCTTCACGTGGATAAAGGACGACCCCTCGTTAGGTAAAGTTAAACCAACATTTGGTATTTGCATTGTTTTAGAATAGTGTGTGATCGAGTGTAGGGGTCTTCTGTAAAAGTCTAGCAATAAGTTGTATGTTAATAAATATATGTGATGATTAAATAAAATAAACATTTTAAAAACATTTAATTTATTTCTCATGTAAATAACCGAAGATAATATCCAAATAACTAAACTTTTAGTACCCTATCAAATAACGGTAACTCAAAAACAAAACCATTTTTATATAATAAAAAAAAACAATCGATTTTTTTAATGCAATTTCACAACACCAACCGGAAAGCAGTAAAAACGTCATAAAACAGTACAGTATTAACAGTGATTGTTTTCGTGTTGACGGCAAGCCTTAGTCATGAAGGCTCTGCTGGTTATTTTGACTATTTTTACAATCGACACTCTATGCCAGGGGGTGAAAGTAAGTGAGAAGGTCTATCCCAAGAAATACGCCAGCGGGAAGATTTTAATAAACCCCTCAAAATATGAAAAAGCATATAAGTATGCTAAACATAACAACAGCCAAAAAGCAACACTGCCAACGCTGGCTTCATCGTACACCGGGTTCTCAAACATAGGGAACCACTCACAGGTAATCCTGGCGGGTATACCCGATAGCCCGTACTTCCCCATCGACCCGGGCTATCACCAAAAGTCCAGTGTGAAGAAAGTAGTACCCGATCATCCTTTTTCATTAATATTACGAAGAAAAAGATCCGCTGACGTATCGATCGTGCCTCCAGCTGAAAAAGTTGAAAAAAAGTTAGAACCAGAAGTACAAAAAGCAGCAGAAGTACAAAAAGAAACCACACAGGCACCGACGGCGGCTGCGGAAAGTATTAAAGTGGAAACCACTGTGACACCGTCAAGTTCACCTAAAGAAGAATCTAAAAGCGCTGCAAAAATAATAAGCACGACAAAAACGCCAGCTGAGCGAGCCACCACTGCAAAGCCAAAAAAGAAGTTACCAGCACCGGCACGTAAAGGACAGCCCAAATCTAAGGCAGCAGTGAGACAGAAAGGCAAACCAAAAGGAAAGAGTGCAGTTGTCAGAGCAAAACCGAAAGCTAAAAAAGGAAAGAGTGCAGTCATCAGAGCAAAACCTAAAGCTAAAAAAGGAAAGAGTGCAGCCGTCAGAGCAAAACCTAAAGCTAAAAAAGGAAAGAGTGCAGCCGTCAGAGCAAAACCGAAAGCTAAAAAAGGAAAGAGTGCTGTCGTCAGAGCAAAACCGAAAGCTAAAAAAGGAAAGAGTGCAGCCGTCAGAGCAAAACCTAAAGCTAAAAAAGGAAAGAGTGCAGCCGTCAGAGCAAAACCGAAAGCTAAAAAAGGAAAGAGTGCAGTCGTCAGAGCTAAGCCAAAAGTCAAAAAAGGAAAGAGTGCAGTCGTCAGAGCAAAACCGAAAGCCAAACCAGTAAAAAAAAATCTTCAAAGACTTCGACCATCGAAGACGAAGACAGTTAAGAGGAAACGCAAAGGAAGCAACTTGCAAAGGAGCAAGAATCAGAAAGCCAAGAAACCGAAGAACGCACGCACAGGGAAGGCTCCAAAAGGTAAAAAATAAGGTCAACCGACCAAGACAGTAAAGAAACGACGAATAAAGTGTTGAATGATATTTTTGTGTTTGTTTTGACTTATTCCCTTCCTTCCTTCTTAGAGACGCGAACTCGCCGGCTGACGGGCGCTAGAGAGGCAGTGATAGAAGACTACCCTTACGTGGTCTCCATTCAGAAAGATGAACAGCACTGGTGCTCTGGGGCACTGCTCAGCCCACGCCTGGTGATAACCACGGCCAATTGTCTTTGGAAGTGAGTAACTGTAGAAAAATTTCAAGAGACCAACTTCTGCTTGCAAGGCGACTCTAAATTTTGCGACTGGTCTAACAAATAAGGGTCAGTTATACAAGATACTTCATTAGCAATCTTAGGGCTTTATTGGTAATATTGCCAAGCGTTATGTATCTGTCACCGTAAAATGGTCAAACACGTTAGATTGTAACATAACTAGAGAGATTCTAAACTGTAATAATATTGTCAACTCAACATAATGCTTACGCATTATTTTTCGGTAGATACTATCGGTTATTTTTCGAACTTTAACCGGTTCGATTCCTGAGTGATGCAAGCGATTTTTTGAAAATGTGTTAACGCAGATTTAGTTCTTTTAAAAAGAAAGGAATGTTTCTTTTGAGTAAAATGGTCTATCTCTAGTATTTTAAGTACTTTCCGTCCAGGTGGCATTGAAAAATTCTACCCTGTGTACATTGGTTGCAGCGACTCATCTACACCAGATTTTTCCTAACTTGACATCATTAAAAACAATCTTACTACGCATAGAAGTTGAGCAGTCGGTCAGGGTTGACCTGTGGAAATGGCCGCAAATTATCAATTGGTTTGTAGGTTTGAACCTAAGCAAGCACTTTACTCTGTGTAAAATTTTTCTCTTAGCGAGACCTGTCTCAGCAGAGAGAAAACGATACGTTGATTGCGACAGAAGTAAATCAAACGCTCCACGCTGTTCAGAAACAGCAATATCATCATTATCCTTGTTCCACCCACTGCTCCATAATTATAAATAAACCAACTCCCTGGTTATTGTGTCCTGGTCTGCGCGATTCTCAACCAGATCTACAAAAAGGAAATATACATAGTTCTTCCAAATCATGTATGATGTGTGATCATCTCCTAGAGCCAACCGCGTCTCTCGAATGGAAGTCAGGGCTGGTTCCCGTCACACGAACCGCGGGGGTCAGGTAGCAGGCATACAAGAGGTCTGGAAGCACCCCAACTGGAATCTGCGCAAGAGCCCTGAAAACGACATCGCGCTCATACTACTTAACAGAAATATCAAGTAAGTGAAGGACGAAAGGAAGGACGGTCTTCGTCACAATCGGTACGAATGTCGCTATCTCTTGTTCTTTCACAACCGTATGTCGACAGCGCCGCCCTGACATTAACATTCAAGGGCAAAAAGATCCTTATATTATATAGCACCGTAGGTATCTATATTCCTTTTCAGCGGCGTCTAAAGGACTTAATAGACACATTATATGCTATACAAGGCTATGTCCCCAGTAGGCAAACTGTTAGTAGCCGACTGAGTTAGCGGCGCATCGGTTTAGTACGCCCTTCCATATATTTGAAATGGAGTGTCCACAGTTTGCTAGTATTGCACTCACTTTACGCAGTTTGCAGCGTTACGTGCGCCGACTGTCTCAGTTAGTGGCCGACTCACAGCAAAACCGGTTCCAGTCGGTGGCGGTGATATGGTTGTTTGCCAGGCTCAGTGAGTCTGTTTGCCGTAAACTGAGGCCCTACTCCCTAACCCTTCGTACGTTTATTCGGATCTATCCGTCTCTATCGTGCACGTCTGCAGATGAGTGCGAGTGAGAGACTGATGGATCCGAATATACGGACGAAGCGTTAGAGAGTAGGGCCTATGTTCATGTGGTCGACCTAAATAAGCGGCTAACTTATAACAGTTTGCTTGCGACGCTCGAAAATTGATCTGAGTATGCAGCTAACTCAAATTTCAGTTCGCCACAAATTTGCGGCTCACTCAGTCGGCTGCTATCAGTTTGCCTACTGGGGACACAGCCTTAATTTGTATCATTGCGACTTCTCAATTATGATGAAAAGGTTAAGTATGATTTTGGTGGCACGAAATCCTTAGTGTGCTGGCAGAAACTAATTAGGTGCTATATTTGGACTCCATTCTCCGCAATAAGACTTTAGACTCCAATTGGTTTGTGTGCTGTGGGTTCTGGACTCCTGGGCAGGCTAGGATCAACGTAGAGGAGCTCGTGGCTAAATAATAACGAGCTGCTCGGCTCGATCTTTACGTTAAGCTGCGCTTGCTTAGGTCGGGCTATGGATCGGTGACCACCCATTATATATCGAGTTTCCTCCGTCCTTCAGAAAGCACGTTAAGCCGTTGGTCCCGGCTGTCATTTGTAGATATTTGACAGTTGTTACAAGTAGTCGGAAGCCGAAAGTCTGACATCCTGCCTTACCGAGAGGTATTACCCAGTTCTTGGGTTGTGGAGGTCAGATAAGCATCCATTTAAAATACTGGTACTCAGCTGCATCCGACTGGAAGCCGACCCCAACGTAGTTTGGGAAAAGGTAGATGATGAACAACGTAGAAGTGTGTACTTTGTTGGACATCCATAAAAATGGTCAGAATAATACCTACATATACCTATTTTTCGAGTATCCAGGTTCTCAAATGCAGTCCATGGTGTCGATCTCCCGAATAGAGTGATGCTACCACCGTTCGATGATGCTTGGATCACTAGCTGGGGAGCCGAGAGGGTATGTTTTATGGTTTTTTTTTATTACAAACCAGGCATATTATTGACCTCGATCACGCCTGATGGAAAGTAATGTATGAGGTCTATGTTGGAACGAGTGTGCCCAGAAGATACCTGTTCACTCTAGTTTAAAGGCAGGCGCGCGCAGATGCAGGCAGAGAGTTCCACACTTTGGCAGAGCGCATAATAAAAGTGAAGGAGAAGCGCTGTGTACGACTCGTCGGGATATCTACCAAGTGCGGATTGTACGCCGCAGTACGTCTGCTAGTTCGGTGGTAAAAGGGTGATAGTGGGATCAGCCCCCGTATTCACAAATGCTAGGAATGAATTCCGAGCGATTCAACAAGTCGTCCTTTTTTGCATAACGAAAACGAACGAGATAGACATACGACTTACCGAATCGAAGCGTTATTGTGAATATGGGGTCAGGTCGTGGATTTCCTGCGCACACTCTGAAGTACAGTCTGTAGAAGACCGACAGGCAAGCAGGCTTCTTCTTTTCGCATCTACGAAAGATTCGTCTAGATAGTTAGATTAATTTATCCCAGTGGGTCGCCTAATAATTACTTTATTACAGTCGTAATGTTACTGGACGATAGCCCACTAGGCTCTAGTAATTATGTACGCTATGTTACCTAAAGGAGACATTTTTTTTTGTTCGGCGATTAGGCCACCCACGTAAATTGTAGCATTTAATAATGAAACTTACATGGATTTCTTTCTTTTAACCTCTAGATTCCAGTGGTTAAATTAGCTAAGCATTGTCTAACCGGAATAAATGAGAAAAATCTGTAAAAACACTTAAAAAAAGTAAATGTCAAAAGTAAATGTCAAAATAATGAAGTTGTCGGTCAATCATGGGTCAATCACTAAAAAGTGGGTTTTTAACGTTCCGTACCACGTTGATTGCTTAAACCATGTATGCGATTTTAGTGTAAACCTTTAAAAGTAGCATTAAAAATGCTCACAGTTTAATTATATTTACTTTTATATTCTTTCTGTTTCTATAATAATTATAGCAGATATGATTACCAACGGGTAGGTACCGTACTTTTTTTAGTAAACAGAAAAAAACGCCCTGCCCCCCATTCACGTAAGTGTTTGCTGTCGAATGACATTGACCACAACAGGAATGATTCGACTCGCAAAACAATATCATAACATAGGTTATTTATTATGATTTTAAGATTCCGTTTTCATTTCTACGTAATATTTCGTTAAATATCATAGTCAAATGGTTACTTTTTTTTGGTGTTATTATGAATAATATATGCAACGACCAGGTGGGCCAAATAATTATCTCCTTTCGATCGATGCCAACATTTGACAAAAAGGCTTTATTGTTTAAGTGTTCAATTCTTTGTGGTAAGCTTGTCCGAGGAAGTAGTTTCTTTGGAAGGAGAATGCATGTCGGAAGCACGGCAGATTTTCATTTATACTGTAACTTTACTGAAGCTCCTGGACGACACCTATCGCCGCGAAAACGATCCTAAAATATAAAAGTGTTAAATACTGAATTTCTTTAACAGCGTGATGGCGTTTACGATCAGCATGACTCGTCGACGCTACAAGTATACCACGCTCGGCTGATGGACCGAGATAAATGCAACAATGTGACAATGAGGTTCAGCGTCATGGTCTCAGAAAATTTTATCTGTCTCGCGCAGACCGGCCGGCAAGCTCCATGCACTGTTAGTATCCTGGTACTTTACTTGAAACAGATGGAAAACATTGCTGGAATATCATCATCATCTGCCTAGCCTTTTCCCAACTATTTTGATGTCGGCTTCCAGTGCAGCTAAATACCAGTATTTTACATGAAGCGACTATCTGACCTGCGCAACCCAGTTAGTACCTACTAGGTAATACGATACACTTTGGTAAGACTGGTTGTCAGACTTTCGGCCCACTGACTACCTGTAACGATTGACAAAGATATAAAGTGCTAAAACATTGTATTGCAATATTGCTAAATCAAATATCTGAATACGAAAACTAGTTAAATTACAATGATGGAGAGGCCTAACAAGAAACTTTACTAGTACAGTACAGCAAAATGATTCCGATAAAGCAGATCAACATTACCAATAATAGCATAACATGAGTAGCAGATCAACTTTACTAATATTACATGAATACCATTATTATGGTTTTAGTGTCGCGTAGAACAGCTAGTTATATTTTTTTTTTTTTGTAAAATTCCGTAACTAGTTCCTAATAGCTAAGCTGGTTAAGCTGAATTAGAGGTATACTCGAGGACAATGCCATGGTCACAGAGGATTTTTAGAAGATCCGCCCAAAGATACAGGGCAACTCTTGGCCTTCTTAGTATCCTGGTATTTTCTCTTTGAATGTTGCCAAAAAGACGTAGGGAAGCGGCAGCAAAGAACTGTAACTTCAGATGATGATTTAAAGAAAACGACACATTTACATTAAAATATATAATTTCAGCGGGATACTGGGGCCCCAGCAGTGAGTGATGGTATTCTGTGGGGCCTCGCATCATGGGGCATTAGGAAACTGTAAGTAATCTTTCAAACTTTATTGATCAACTACGAATTTTAGCCGTCGCTCACTGTTAAACTTGTGAGACTTAACGCGTCTGTCGCATGACCAATGAGCTGTGGGCCAAAATAGCCACTATCTGGAACTCACTGGCGGGACCAGCTGGACAAAACCAACGACCAGTGGTCCACATTAGCCCTTTTTTTCGGATGGGAAATCATCAAATAACTTCTCCCACTCCGGGCGGAGCGGGAAGGAGAGTCAGACTTTTACTGGCTAAAACCCATCCATGTTCCTTCCTCGCCCTTTATGTTCCGAGGCCGCGGTATCTCTTTCGAACAGGCCCGCAACCCCGGCAGGCTTCGGCCCTTGCGGGCCCCTCCCCTTATGCTGACATCTCTTTGAGGCGCGCGTGGAACACGAACGCGCCGTTGACACGACCTGTCGTCATTAGACAGACGGACGGCTAGCTAGCCCATAGCTAACCGTCCACAAACCCGCGGCTACGGTGGCCGGTAGCCACCACGTGGCCCACGACGCGAGAGGCTCTCTCCCTCTCGCGTTCCGCCACCTCCTTCGCTAGCATGACTGCTTCGCAGAAGGCGGTCACGGCTTCCCATTCCGTCTCGCTCCGGACCATGGATTGAACCAGGGCCGGACGCGAGAGGTCGCCGCCGCCGATCGCCGCTACGAGGACACGGCGGTGCTCCGCCCACGTAGGCCAGACCTTTACCGTGTGCTCCACCGTGTGTCCACATTAGCCCTGACATTGAAACAACTGAAGGTCATGGGGAGAGGCTTTTGCCCAGCGGTGGGATGACACAGGCGACAGTAGCGGTATCAGTTATTTAATAAATAAATAAAATGTGTTTATTTCTCACCACAAGCCAAAAAATATGCTCCCATGCTCCCATAAATACTTAGTAGTAGGTTACATCGCCCAATATTTCATCCACCACAACTTAGCTACTGCCTTAGATATAATAAATACTTATATGGCTACTTTAAGAAAAGAATCTAAGTAGGTAATAAATACACACATAATTGAAGGTTTCCTTCAACTATGTCCCTCGTTTAACATAACATATTCGTAGTTTTTGGTCTCTGACTCTTAGTTGCCACGGCTTATTTGAATGAATTATTTTATTTATTTATTATACTACTTTGTTTTTACTATGCACACTTTAAACGTACACATCTTGCTACATCATTTTCACATAATGTACCTTATCGACATTTCGACAACGATGATGTAACAAAGTTTTTAAAATAACAACATTTTGATTTGAAAAAGTGTCCATGGAGTTTCTTGCCCGTTCTTCTCCATACATACATATCTTAATATATATAAATCTCGTGTCACAATGTTTGTCCTCAATAGACTCCTAAACCACTTAACCGATTTTAATCAAATTTGCACACCGTGTGCAGTTTGATCCAACTTGAAAGATAGGATAGCTTACATCTCAATTTATGAGACGCAGACGAAGTTGCGCGAGTCAGCTAGTATAGTATATATTTAAGCTTGGGCATGGGCAACTAAAGTACTTTAGCGGTTTTTATGTCTTGTGACTGGGACTGTAGCTAATATTAAATTTTCATATTTGTTTCGACAATTTAAAAGCGCCTGTAACTGGCCTACTTGAAATAAATCCTTTGATTTTGTTCCATTTCAGATGCGGCACAGAACGCTATCCTGCAGTATTCTCGTACATAGCTTCCAACTCGAACATGGACTTTATAATGAACTCAACGCGCTATCTAATGTCCGACAAGAGACAGTACCCCTTCCCAGACCGTTTTGAAGGGCTGAGATGAAAATAACAAAATTTATGTTTCCTTCGTGTCGTTTATACTGTCCTGGTAGCTTGAAGGGAAATAAAAAGCACTGTTTTATTTAGGATCACTCGTATCATTTAAAATCAACAGTGTCCATTCCTAGCAGCTTGGTGGAAAATCAACTTATTTATAAACTTTTAGCGCGGAATTTCCAATTAGCAAAATGTCCAGCGGTCGAAAAACGTCCAATTCGTAGAATCCCCAAAGTCACAATATGTCCAGTTGTTGTAGTTTTTATGAATTTTTTAAACATTATTTTTTCTTTTGTGGAATTTTTTATGATGTTATTTACACATCGTCCTAGTTTGATAATCCGGGACGTATCGTTGCTAATTTAAAATGGATAATATTTTTGTGTTCACCAAAAATCTAAAGGTACATCTATGTATGCATTTCTAAAATACTGATCGTGCACCAAATATTCCTGAATGTTACACAAAATATTTATTGTTTTTTCTCGCGATATTGTAATGTGTCGAAGTATTGTCAACTGAACATACGGAAGTATCTCTGCCCCCATAATCAGAACTTGGGGCACCCCCCCGTTAGGTTAGTTAGGTTCCTTTAAACCCTGCACTCGGAAATAGGGGCCCCGCGAAGCGGGGCTCCGTCGAGTACGCTTTTTAGGGGGAATATAAAGTGTTTTAAGGTTATGTTAAATTAATCGGTATTTCTCAGGAATTGCATTATCTTTTCATGAGAGTTGTGCCACTGGGCAAGGGTGGTTGACACTTTGATTAAATACATTTTGCAGTGCATTATCTGAAGTAAAACTAAAAAAAATAAATGCTTGTTTTTAAAATTAGGTGTATTACTATTTTTAGAAATTTGCAACAGTTGTTAAATAGATGCTCGTTATGACATATTTTAATGAACATATTTTGGTGCACATTCAGTATATTTGGTGGAACACAGGCAAAATTAGGTAAATGAAATGGGAATAAATTGAAGTACTTTTAAATACCATCCATTTAAAATTCATAGTAAGCCGGCTGACATTGTCATCGAAGGTTGGTTTCGTCTTCCTAATAAATAAGTAAACTAATCGTCAGCTGATCAAGTAGCTGTGGGTGTAGGATTGGGAGGTTACGAAAGATGTAAAAATAAAATTAAAAAAAAAAACAAAATTGAAATAAAGTCATAGTACGCCGGCTACCTTGTCCGTATGGTGCCGGACGTAAAGAATAGCATCATCCCATATCTTCCCGTGGGTGTCGTAAGAGGCGACTAAGGGACTTACCAGAGAATGGGCAGCAGCGTTCTCTGTGCTTTTGTGACAACCATACTGCGATCGCCAACCCGCCTGCCAAGCGTGGCGATTATGGCAAAACCCCCCAATGGACACCGCATTCAATAAATGGCCCCTAGTGCCCGGCAGCCCGTCTACCCTCGACTACGGCAGCGGTCGAGGTTATGGCGTGGCAAGGGGTGCGAAGAATCCCCGGATGGGATCCGGCTGCCAACACCAACGACTGGACCTGGCAACGTATAACACGCGCACACTCCGGACCGACGAGAAGATAGCGGAGCTCGAAGAGGAATTGAGCAGGCTGCGATGGAGTATTGTGGGATTATCTGAAGTCCGAAGAGAGGGGGAGGACACGATAATCCTAAAATCCGGCAACCTGCTTTATTTCCGAGAGGGCGACCGCCAGTCCCAGGGTGGTGTTGGGTTTATCGTCCACAAGTCCCTTGTGAACAACGTGGTGAAGATCGAGAGTGTGTCGACCAGGGTGGCGTACCTTATACTCAGAATATCCTCAAGATATTCGCTGAAGGTCATACAGGTCTACGCCCCGACCTCGGCACACCCCGACGACGAAGTGGAGACCATGTATGAGGATATCTCTAAAGCCATGCATGGTTTCAAAACTCACTTCACCGTTGTCATGGGGGACTTCAACGCGAAACTGGGCAAACGAGACGGGGATGAGCTGCAGGTGGGGCAATTTGGAGTTGGACGTCGGAACCACCGGGGCCACCAACTGGCTAGTTTTATGGAGAAGGAGGGCCTCTATATGATGAACTCCTTCTTCAAAAAGCGTGAGCACAGGAAGTGGACCTGGCAGAGCCCAGATGGTGCAACAAAAAATGAGATCGACTTCATCATGTCAACCAAGAAGCAAATGTTCAATGATGTCTCTGTGATCAATTCGGTGAAAACCGGGAGCGATCACCGCATGGTAAGAGGCACATTGAACATCAATATCAAGCTAGAAAGGTCTCGACTGATGAAGTCTACGCTCCGTCCAGCACAGATCCAAATCCAAAACCCCGAGAGCTTTCAGCTCGAACTCCAGAATCGTTTCGAGTGCCTAGGCGGCTCAGTGGACGAATATAACGATGGGTTCGTGGAAACTGTCCATACGACCGGGTCTAAGTTCTTCAAGACACGTCGTACAGATCAGAAAAAGAGGTTCTCCGATCAAACTCTCGAGCTCATGAAGGAGCGGCGTGAGATGATCCTGCAGTCTTCAGATGAGGCGTCGAAATACCGGCAGCTCAATAGACGGATCTCTAAATCCTTAAAGAGCGACCTCCGCCGCTTTAATACCGAGCGTATTAAAGACGCGATCGAGCGGAACAAAGGCTCTAAAGTATTTTCAAGAGATCTGGCTATTGGGCAGAGCCAGCTCACGAAACTGAAGACCGACGATGGCAGGATCTTATCCGCCAAACCGGAGCTACTGAGGGAGATCGAGAGCTTCTATGGACAGTTGTACACGTCAACCAGCAAACCCATTGTCGACCTAGCAAACGACCCAAGAGCTAGACTAACCCGACACTATACCGAAGACATCCCGGACGTCAGCCTGTACGAGATTAGGATGGCTCTGAAACAACTCAAAAACAACAAGGCACCGGGAGATGACGGAATTACTGCCGAACTCCTGAAGGCGGGTGGAAAACCGGTACTTAAGGCCCTTCAGAAGCTGTTCAATTCCGTCATACTCGAGGGGAAAACGCCACAGGCATGGTGCAGGGGTGTGGTGGTGCTCTTCTTCAAGAAGGGTGACAATGCCCGGTTGAAGAATTACAGGCCCATCTCACTTCTAAGCCACGTTTACAAGTTGTTTTCAAGAGTCATCACGAATCGTCTCGCGCGCAGGTTTGACGATTTCCAGCCACCCGAACAAGCCGGTTTCCGAAAAGGTTTTAGCACTGTGGACCACATACATACGCTTCGGCAGGTTATACAGAAGACCGAAGAGTATAACTTGCCTCTCTGCTTAGCGTTTGTGGACTACGAAAAAGCCTTTGATTCGATCGAAACCTGGGCTGTACTGCAGTCTCTCCAACGGTGCCAAATTGACTATCGGTACATCGAGGTGTTAAAGTGTTTGTACAAAAACGCCACCATGTCAGTCCGACTTCAGGACCAAGCCTCGGAACCTATCCTTCTGCAGCGAGGTGTAAGACAGGGAGACGTCATATCTCCGAAACTGTTCACCGCTGCACTGGAGGATGTCTTCAAGGTTCTGGACTGGAGAGGGCTAGGCATCAACGTCAATGGCGAGTACATCACTCACCTTCGGTTTGCCGACGATATTGTGGTCATGGCTGAGACCATGGAGGACCTCAGTACAATGCTCGATGACCTCAGTAGAGCCTCCAAAAGAGTGGGTCTAAAAATGAACATGGACAAGACGAAGGTCATGTTGAATGCCCATGTCACACCCATTCCTATCAAGATCGGAGACTCTACACTCGAAATTGTAGACGATTATGTATACCTAGGACAAACGGTCCAGTTAGGTAGGTCTAACTTCGAGAAAGAGGTCAATCGTCGAATCCGACTCGGCTGGGCAGCGTTCGGGAAGCTGCGCGGTATCTTCTCGTCCAACTTACCGCAGTGTCTCAAGACGAAAGTCTATGACCAGTGTGTGTTGCCAGTGATTACATACGGGACCGAAACGTGGTCGCTCACAATGGGCCTTATCAAAAGGCTTAAAGTCACCCAAAGGGCAATGGAGAGGGCTATGCTCGGAGTTTCCTTGCGTGATCGAATCAGAAATGAAGACATCCGCAAGAGAACCAAGGTCACCGACGTAGCCCGAAGAATTGCTAAACTTAAGTGGCAGTGGGCAGGGCACATTGCTCGCAGAACGGATGGCCGATGGGGCCGAAAAGTTCTGGAGTGGCGACCGCGAACCGGAAGACGATGCGTTGGAAGACCTCCCACTAGGTGGACCGATGGCCTGGTGAAGGTTGCGGGAATCCGGTGGATGCGAGTAGCAAGGGACCGGTCAATGTGGCGACACTTGGGGGAGGCCTATGTCCAGCAGTGGACGTCTTTCGGCTGAGATGATGATGACGCCGGCTGAAACTTTTTCATTAATAGTTTTCATCATAATGAGCTTAAAAAAAGCCGCTGGCGGCTGACGCATAATCCCCCCGCCACTATGCAGCTGACGATTTTTTTTTTGTTTTTTTTTTGTGTGTGAACTATTTATGAAACGAGTCTTAGCCGGCGTACTACGACTTTCTTTTATTTTTTGTTCTAACCTAACCTAACTTCCCAATCCTACACCAACCGCGGGTACGTCAGCTGACGCTGGGTTTACTTATCAGTCATTCGAGATCTATTTAACAAGATGGCAACCGATCGGCGTAGAAACACTACCTAAAATACAACGGTATCTCCCGGACTATGAGTTTTTATCTGTGGCAAGGTCGACATTGGTTGACCAGTGAAATCGATCGGTAAGTATTGATAGTAAATAAAACAAATTGTTCAGTATATGAGCATATTTAATATTTTCTTTTTCAAAATTGTAAAACTCACATTTTGAAATTGCAAAATTATAACTAAATTCTCATATCGTTAATAGTAACAATCGCCATTTTGTAGTTTTTTTTTTCACCATTTTGTATTTCTCTTGAACTAATAGATAATAATAATTGTAAACCATTTATACATCTCTAATAATAATATATTTTAATGTCTAACAAATTCATTTTCTCAACGTATTACCACCATTTTCGTTTTTTATCGTTATCCCAACATCAACTTTCACGTATTTCTAATCAACTTTTTTTATAATTCTAAACATACTTTTTACATTTTTTTCCCATATACAATGACTACAGCTTTCCTTCATCGCACCGAGTGTACCATTTTAGAAAAATATTGGAATGACTTTTACGAAAACAAAAATAAACTAACCCTAAAATCATACTTAATTTCAATAATAGTATAATTATAATAAGTAAAATTAATCTGCAATTCCACGTACCATACATAATTCAATTACGAAAAATCAATTCGTTTCTTTGGCAATTTTTGTATTCAAAAGTGAATTTACAATTTTATTTTAAACTGGCGTTAAGCGTTAACACTATTGAGAAAAACTGGCAAAGTTGAGAAAATATTATACATTATTTGCAGATTCAAACTGGTTCTACCACTGTAGAAGAACATAATTCTCTTTTAAGAATGTTGAGCGATGACGTCAGTAAATTCTGGCTAGCTATTGGTTAAACAGACCGTCAAATAATGTTCCACAATGGTCGAAACATTTGAAATTATGAAATCAGTAGCAACATAATAAGCGTGTATGTGACTTTAATTATTCTATTGTAATTATCTTGTTTAATCTTATTAATTAACGAAATTACATTATAGATTACCAAATTGAATAAAACTGGCCAAAATGTAAAACTAAACTATAGTAAAGTTAACAATAGAAATAACATTACGAGGTATTTACCCAAATCCACTTTTTGCTCAACGAAATTATTTTAGGCCAAAATAGAAACTTTAATGGTTGAAAAATAGGTTTTTAATTTGAATAGTTTTTGTTTTTCCTGTAGAAATGGAATATTTTGTACACCATAAGCAAGTAACTTATATTACACCTTACCTACGGTACTTGCCGTACAAGTACATCTATGGTAACAAATAGATATATTAAATCGTTCCATTGGACTGAGCAAAGCGAATTATGAATAAAAACTAAAAACTATTTAGAAGAAAAACCTTAGCAAAAACATTTTGGATGGAGCCGATTACGATATAATTATAAAGAGTTTAGATAGAATCTTTTTTTAAATAAAGAAAAGTTTAAAATTATAAATATATTACTTAATCATTGTAAAGCTAGAGCGCTATTTTACAAAACAACAAATAAATTCGTGCCTCTTATTACTAAAATGCCACTTCAAACTAAATTATTTAACTTTGGGTTGACTTCAAAACTGCGACAATCGAAAAAGTTCTTAAGTATCCTCAAGTCTCATAATAAAAACTGCTTTTATCTACCCAAATATCATAAACCCTCTCTAATGCGTTCAAAAACCATAGGCAATGACCAGCATTACCAACCTGCAGAAATGAACGGTGCTGTAATGAACTCATAACGCAACTGTAAACAGTTGCGTTATGAGTTTTAAATTTGGAACAGGTGTCAAATTCAAGAGAGTGTGCTATTCTAGTACCACCTACATTAAATCAGACATCAATAAAAAAAAAAAAAAAAAGAAAACCCCAATTCAGTATGATTCTAATTATAAATCGCACGACATTTTCGATCTCGAGTGACACAAGAATAGTGACTTTGTTCGTTTGCCTATGATTTAAAAAAAAATGACAGATATCCGGAACGCCGCCATTTCGAGCTGTCATTTGTTCGTTAGCTTTTTATTTCCAGTAACCCATTCTTTATTTCTGTCGAAAATGAGTGATAGTGACTCAGAAATTGACATGAATACTCCTCCAGATATCGTAAATGCAGCGACGAATGCAACTAATAACCTGTTGGCACAAAAATCAAGGGCCAAGTAACAATGCAGGTCATTTCCCTATGGTTCCTGAACCCATCATAGAGCCCTTATGATATTTGGGTAGATAAAGTAGTGTATGCAACTATACATAATTAGGCATTACAACACTCGTGTGATGCTATTAAGAAACTCGCCTTCGGCTCGTTTCTTAAACCCACACTCGTGTTGTAATGCCCTTCATTATGCACAGTTGCATAAACTACTATTTTATATCAAATTACTGAATCGTAATCATAAGTTACGTTAGCAAAATCTCGAATAGATGGCAGCAGTTTATTTATGTAATAATGAACCTTATAACCGAGGGAAAAGAGACTTTTATCGAAATGACGACTGCGTTTCCAAGTCACCCGAACAAGAAAAGTTGTATTTCGTACTCCAAAATATTTTAATAGCCGCCTTTTTTCAAGCAATTTCGATGAGATAATCGATATACTATTCTATTAATCGCACCAGGCAAGAAATCGTTTTTTTTTAATAACCTAACGCTAGAGACTCCCTGATTTTTTTCTCTTATAATCTAAATATACACAAAAATAATTTTGTACTCTCCCAACGAGTTTCAAATGGCAACATTTAGATTTTTTTTACAATAATTATGGCAGCTTTGTACGATCGCCGAAATAGACTTCTAAGTTGGCAGCTCCGTCGAGATTGACAAAATAGTTCTCAATTTTAAATTATACATTTTGTAAATATCGATGGAGTTGTCTAAGAATGCGGACACGCTTGGCAACGCACTCACAGGTGTGTAGGCGCACCAAGAAACAGATAAATAATGTAAACAACTAGGTGAACGCCCACTGTTGCAAGTGTGTGTACATTCTTAGATACATGTATTATCAGTGAATAGACTCGTAATTCTACTTAATAATTTGGACAAATGTGATATGCTGGCAACACTAAAAATCAGTATAACAAGCACCGTATTATGCGATCAAGAATGTTGCCAACACACAAATGTTTTGTAACGAAAACTATGCTTGTAATTATTGTGTATTCTACTTATTTCGGGTATATTGTAATGTAAGCGATGTGTGAAATGTCTATTGAAAGAATTGAATTAATCTATGGTGAGATGAAATGCCCAATTACTGGCCAAAGGAAATTTTCCAAGTTTGGAGATCTTTCTACACCAATGACTGGCCACCTCAACACAATACTGTAACTATTGACAAAAATCCGGATACCTATTTAAGTGTATCATATAGAAACAATGAAAAATCGTCGTCAGTAAAATTGGCATGATTCAGTCACAAAATTTTTAATTTGAGAGTTTGCAATTCGCAAACCGTTTCACGAAGTCCATTTTGAAAATTCTGAACTTTTTCATTATCTGTGCATTATTAATAATTTATAAATCCATACAATAATTTGACATCAATGTAACCCCGAAACACTCAGAAAGCCACTCAATTTAGTCCAAAATCACTTGTTTCACGAGCACAGATTAAAAATATCCAAATTTAAACCCGAATACGTCAGTTAAGGGTTTGGCCGTATCCTAGGGTTGATTTAGGAGTAAAGCTTCGAGTTCATCGGCGGAACGGAGCAGAAAGGCTGCGGACTCACGGTAGCCGGTGATCAGCTGCCGAACGGCTCCTACTTCAGCTCCTGACAGCTTGTGAGAAAGCAGCTGTGGCTTGCTCTGACTGGAAGCCGTGGAGGCAGCAAGCGATGACGGTGTGGGTGTCCCATGGAGCGACGTCGGTGTTGAGCTCTTCAGTGATAAATCTGTAGGCGCCGCTGGAATAGTTTTTTTTTTATTTTCAAGACAATTCATAAGGAGATCGGACAGGTAACCAAACTATTTTCCTATTCTTCTTTCAATCTTCTCTTTTGCTAGTCGTCTCCATAGAACAGATAAAGGAGGTTAGAATTTTAAAGGCCTTGCGGGCGGGGCAGGCGCACCGCTTATATAAGTGAATGCTCATACTCGTATGTCAATCGATTGCTAATTGGTTACCATAACATGTAAGTATGTGTGAGTGCACGTCAAGCACATTTTTTGCGTTAGTGTGACAATCAATAGCAAGCTCGCGATCTTAGTGTGAGTAATTGTCTTTTTTATACTTTCACGATCAGAACACATTATAAAACTTAAGAAGACGGGTATTAATTAACATTTATGAAGATGAGTGAGGGTAGTTGAATAAACGCCTTCACTTTGCTGTCGCGGTACCTCCAATACTTCAGTCTCCCCGCGACCACGGCTGGTGCAATCCGGTCGAAACGTCGGGATTAAATTAAAGGTAAATTCGCGATAAATACCCGTCTTCTTAAGTTTTTAGTGTGAGTGGTTTGTTGGTGTGCGTAATGCACGTGGGTATGGGTCCCTTGGTTAAGAATGGAAGAAAAGCAGCGGCACGCGTTCTAATACAAATCAGGAACTATTTCCTGTCTAACCTCCTTTATCTGTTCTGTGGTCGTCTCAGTGGTCGACACCCAAACTACAGCGTTAGCCCCTTCGTACACAAGGCTACAATATTGTCGGCAACGCGACTCGTGTACGAATTTCAATGGATTTATGTGGCGGCAGTCGCTTGGAGAATAAAATCGTCGAGTATCGAAGTTTTTTGTAGCCTTGTGTTTGAAGTTTTTAGTCGAATGTGTTTTTAGTCAAATTCGACTATAAAACTCGATCAATAATTCCTGACGCGGCCTTTTCTAGCTAAATCATCATTCGGTCCATCGTGCATCGTTACAAAGCTTTGCCAAACTGTAGCTGATTTATCAAGTACTATATTAATGTTTTTGGAACCTTCGAAATTAATTTAATAAACCATGATTCATTTAATAGGCTAGTTTCCACCATCAATAAATTGCAAATCTATTTAGTCCGTCAGTTAGAGTATTGGTAAATAATGGACACTTATTTTTGTTTTTTGTAAATCAACGAATATTGACAAAGATAAAACGCATCAAAACTCGGGAGTGGGAACTCGGGAGTGGGGGCTCGTGACGTCAGAACTCACTAATAATGATACCAAACAGTGACGTATTGAGAATTTTAAAAGCGTCGTATCTTCGTCAATTTTGGTTTATGTGACAAAATAAAAAATACGTGTCAAATATTTTTTGATAATGTAAGTGACGGATTAATTAGATTTTTTCAGTTATCAAGCCTATTGTCCCGAGTACTAGGCAAGCATAGAATAAATAGTAAGGTAGTTTTTAGTACCAGGCCAGCATAATAATGGCTAAGTAATGAGATGCTAATAACCTGAGATACTCGTTGGGAACGTGTGCGTATGAGCAGCCATAGCTGACAGCAGCGCGCTCTGATAGGCCGCCATCGCTGCGTTAACGCCTGCTCCTAGAGGAAGACAATAGTGTAGATACGGTTTTAAACACACAGTACGTAAAATAATCGTGGAAGAATATAAATATTATAAAAATATGAATCGAGAATGTCAAAATAGTACAACATTGCTAAACGAATTTTGTCAAATCCATGTTTTATATAATCAGCCTATATTGTCCCATTTTCTGGCACAAAGACCTGACCGGCTTATGACATGCCGGTTTCTTTAAGAAGTTTTCTTTCAATAATCACACAAACTTTCGCAGAGTAGTCAATCAATCAATTACCGAGTTAAAACTGTTTAAATCAGTTTTCTAGTTTTTGGGTAGTCTTTCTTATGAAATTTGAGTGGTTGAACTCACCGGTAGGAGGCAGCGCAGTCAGAGTAGACAATAAAGCGCTACTAGTGAGCGCTGATGATGCTGGGTTCGGGTTGGAACTGAAACGTAAGAATTGTCCATGTCAGATATGTTTTCGCATTATTCTCTCAGGAACTAGTAGAAAAAAATCATTAGGAAATGAATCCAGGTGATTGTGACCTAATAGAGCAAGAAAAGACTTACTTCTGCCGCCCGAAAGTCTGCGGAGTTCCAAACGTATTTGGGAATGACGGTCTGAATAGTGGAGCCGGCGATGATGCAGGGCTGAAATTAACAAAAAAGAAATCAGTAAGCCCAACCGAAAAAGTAAAGCACTTTAAGTACCAAGGCACCATAACTCACCTAGCAGTCTTACTGCCAGCGTTTCCATTAGCGTTATCCAGCTTCAAATTATTGTTGTTCAGCAGCGGATTGTCCATTGTGGGGCTCGCTGATGGCCTGGTAGTATCTGCAGCTGCCTTGCTGTGGCCAGCAGTGGCCAATGATGTGGTCGACGTAGTTGTTGCTGGTGTAGAAGCTGGGCTGCTAATAGCACCACTGTACAGGCTCAGAAATGAAGAAGCTACTGCTGAAGTGGCTGTGGTATCGATGGCCTGTGGAAGATTGTAATAAGTAAAATCAACTGGTGGACAAGAAGCCAAAAAATATAGCTTTGAACGTAAACTAGTTGGAAGAAAAGAAAGTATATTTATAGAAGAACCCATACACTGAATGGAAACTTTTGCAAAAAGTTAAAAAAAAACGTAAGTTAGTAAAATAATTTACACAATAAAGAAAGAAAACTTCTCGGACTTTTGTAATGCTTCCATTTTGAAGCCGTATAAGCTGACCAGAGGTTACAAAATTTTAAGGACAAGATATTGAGGTGTCGTTATTTTACTGATTTATCCAAACTGGGGTTTCAATGGTCCTCTGTGCTTCGAATAACATCGTGGTCGTTGATCCTGACTATTCTATAAAAACCTTTCTTCCTTAAACTCACTATGCTCCGATGACGCTCTTAGCATTGCATCATAAAACCCGTCGATTTTTTGCCCAAAAATTCCTTAATACTTCGAACAGCACATTAGATAGTAAAACTCGATTTTGTGTTACTGCCATTGGCTAATGGTATTGTATAGAAACCACAAAAAAACTGATGACGCTCTTTCCAAAGCATTAAATCGCTGGTTTTTAAAAACCCGAGTCCTTTAGTACTTCGAAGAGCACATTCGATCACGAATCCTGACCTAAACTTTCAGCACTATTTGCGTTTGCATCTATTCTTTGGTTTTAGAACTCACCATGGGAGTCGGCACTGTCGGCATGGGCTGGCTCACGGGGTCGAGACCGAGACGCATGCGCTTGGCGTTCAAGCTCTCATTCTCGCACGCTTGAGCCAGAATGTGCTCTGCTTGCACTGATGTCAAATGTGCTGGCGTGGGCCGCACCTGGATAAAGAGGTTGAAGTTAGCCGTTGATAAAATTGGAGGCAAAAAAAAGTGCTAGATTTGGATACATATTATCAAGAAAATTTAAGACCCGGGAAAGAATTTTTACTAATGGCTATTACATATTTGAAATTTCTTTAATCCGAGAACCGTTAAAAGGTTTTATGGGACCTACCTACGCATAAACAGACTTTCATCAAGTTATGATTTGTAAATTTTATTAAGGACCTAAAAGAGAAAGTAAGAAAAGAAACCCCACAGCACAAAATGAACGGAACTTTTACAATTATCACGATACCTGCTAAAATTAAATGTTTACCTTAACTTGCACTAAGTTTAGAATACCAAGATAACATGAACAAAAAGGAGATCGGACCCTCACCGCAGTGTCCCAGGCGTTGCCAGACCCTGGTGTACTCCCTCCATTGCCAGATGTCGGAATCTCTCCTCGGACCTTCTTGTTCCGTCGGCAACTCTTCAAATAAGTTCGAATCCTCTTTCGGGCCCGCTCAGCAAACTCCGGGAACTGTCGTGTGCACGAATCGATGATAGCCTGGATCTTCTCTTTAGGCTGCTTGGATATGGGTACTATCCTATCCAAGTTCTCGTCTACGAAGAGGCGGACGAACATCTGTGAAAGCATTTTATGATATTTTTAAAAAGGGTCGCATTATGTTAAACGGTAATTTCATTATTAAGGCGGCGTAGTTTAAAACTGCATTGATAGCAATTTTTGAGGCTTGGTCTAACAATCAGTCTTAACAAGGGGTATCGTAGTAATGGGTTGTGGAGGCCAGATATCGAAAAAGGGAGCAGGAACAGTTGGCCGCTGTAGATATAATCTGGCTAAATGCAGGATATGCTCCTGTCCCGCCGATCCTGCACAACCACTTACACCTATCAAGATCTGATCGAAGTTAATGATATAGAGCCGTGCAGGTACATACTGGTCTAACACAATTTGAGTTCATCGACACGTAAATAAGAAGAAGGAGGCCAGATGATGGGCAGTCGCTCCATGTAAAATATTTTGATAAGGCTTAAACTGGAAGCCTTAACTGGATAAGCCGAGAGCAAAGAGCTCCTCCGACGGAAGCCAACTCCAACATAGAAGAAAGAAGGCTAGGTAGATGGACCTACGGCCTAGCTTTTGGCTTTCGGGGTCAGTTTCCAGCCTAACTAGATAAGGGTGAAGTATTCGCACTGAGGCCCAGGCGACCGCCGCAATCCAATTACGACTGTATACCGATAGCCGATAGTTACTCCGCCGGTAATTCGCTTTGCTTTTGGATTATAAAATAGCAGAAGGAACATGTTATTTATATAACAAGTTCCATTTTTAAACTAAAGAAAGAATTATTTTTCTAAAATAACAACGACACTATTGTTTATTAAGGAAGATCTCTTTAAATAACGAGTGATTCTTTTGTTTTCGTCAACCACAAATAATAACACTGGTCAACAAAGTTTTGTAACAAGAAAGGTGCTGGCTAGTTCTAAATTTCCCACATACCCTCATTTTATAATCGTATTTATTTCGATTCCATCAGATCTAGTTTTCGTGTTACAGCTACTACCCACAAAATTAAAAATTAACCGTTTTTGTTCGACTTTCGCATTTAGAGAATTTGTTTATTTGAAGAGCGCAGTGGTTTGTTCTGTTTTTAGAGTGAAGTGATTCTTAAACAATGTCAAGAAAGTGTAAAAATGATTCTAACAAGTTCTGTTACATTTGTGGTGACATTACTTTCAAAACTCAGCGAAGGAATTTGACACCATTAGTAACTAAGTTATATGAACAGTATTTTGGTTTTGCCATCGGCCAACAAGACAAAGCGTGGGTTCCACACATCTGTTGTGTTACATGTGTGGGTCTTCTCACTGGATGGGCGAAAAGATCTCGATCTATGCCTTTTGCAATCCCTATGATTTGGACAGAACCAACGAACCACTCATCTGATTGTTATTTTTGTCTTACTGATACAAAAGGTATTACAATTAAAACAAAAAGTAAAATCAAGTATCCTGACCTGCCATCAGCTAAAAGACCGATTTCTCATAGTGAAGATCTACCGGTACCAGAACCACCTCAAACTAGCGATCTGTCCCTTACGCCAGCTTACTTACAACAATGTATTATCGTGGAGCTTTTATCCACTTATAAGGCTTTGGGCTGTAATATGTCATTGAAAATACATTTTCTCCATTCACATTTGGACTTCTTTCCTGAAAATTTGGGCGCCGTCAGCGATGAACACGGTGAAAGATTCCATCAAGACATTTCTACCATAGAAAAACGATATCAGGGCAAGTGGAGCCCACGTATGTTAGCAGATTACTGTTGGACATTAAAACGAGATGTTCCTGAAGCAAAATACAAACGAAAATCATAAGAGTAAATTCATATTAATGTAGCAATAAATCCAAATAACTTCTTTTTGTTCATAAAAATTCAAAATTTCTGAAATGTTATAAAATGGTATTACAAAAAATCTATTCGTATTTGAAGAATTTTAATTTTATTTCTAGTATCCTTATCCTTGTCCTAAACTTGACTCGACAAAAGTTTTCATGTTACATGCAAAAATTGTTTTTTTGTTGACCAGTGTAATTAATGTAGGGCCAATTTAGTTCCATGTTCACCGAAAAGATAACAGTCTGATTATCTAAAAACAGCTGTCACTGTGACATGTTCCCTACAAAAATGTGTTTCAAACAGCTGATTTAGATAATCAGACCGTCATCGTTTTGGTGAACATGGACCTTAATAGATCATATTTGATATCTGTTAGTTCGTAGTAAAGGTTACCTTTCTTTGCCATTATTATACTAAATATGTAATCGTAATAGAAAAAGTTAAGCAATTGTGCAGTTCTAACTGCTAAAAAATAAATAATCCTTTATGCCAGCCGTTACAAGAATACGTTGTTGAACGACGAAGTGTCAAATGTGATATATTTAATTGGCCCTACTTATAGATAAAATGTCTATATCACTCATCTATCATCATTTAACATTATAAGTAGCCTTGTTTCACGATGAGTCTATAAAAGGAATAGCTCTATGTCTCCTCTCTTTCTCGTCTCATTTGTCTTCAATTTCACTAATATCCAAAATAATTGATCTGACTGAAATAAACCTACTTACCGATAAGATGCAACAGGTAACACCAATAGTTATAATGATTGGGTAAGACTACTAAAGTTATCGAGGTGGCAATATTCCTAACTTCTGGTCGAAACTCATAAACGTAAGGATTCATCGACACGATGAAGATGAAGGACCTAAGAGGAGCTTTTCTTGCGTAATAAGTAATAATCACTCTGTTCCGTGGTAATAATAGATTGTGGGCACAGGTTAGCCATTGTAGAAATTTCGCTGGCCTACCAAGGTGGAGACTAGAATCCCTTTGCAGGATATGCCCCACTTAATTTCCCGCTCATCCTATAAAATGAGACCTGAACCTTCCAAAATTAAATGAAGGCAATAATCCCAAACATGCGGGTTAAAGTTAGGAGCAGTACTCACGTTAAAAGCCTTCAGCCGCTCCGGATCATGGTGCTGCGGATCCACCCTGTCATCAGAGTCATCATCTGAAGCCCCGCCGTCGTCATCATCCTTAGTCCGGTCTGATGATGAGGTCTCGTCGTGGGTGGATGCCGGTTCCACACCTGGTGTCACTGAGCCCACGTGAATTGGACTCTGTGGGAGTACCAAATGGGGTTAGTTTATGATTGGAGGTAATGTGGTCCAAAGGTACGGATCCTCAAAATACACCAGTTTAAAATTGTAGTAGGAAATAAGCTCTTGTGCATCCTTACATTTGTAAGCCGATACTTAACGCGAGTTACACCAATTAAAGTGAGGAGCACTCAGCACATCGAAATAGAACTGCGCCTCAAGAAGTTTCAGTCATCATTGTTGTGAAATATGTACATTGACAACTCTTGAACACGGTTTTATATATGAGATCGTGTTCAATTTCACTGGCGATACGAGTAGTTGCCTTTAATGTATCTCGAGAGCAAGATATTTTGTTATTATTATTTGAAGGTGTTTTCAAAATTCGGAGGTAAGGAAGCCTTATTTAGGCTTTGATTGCAAAATTCACGAAGACTTCAAGACCGACGTTGTAGCTACGAGTAAAATGAATATAGAGATAGGTAGATGAAACGCTGCTCAACCTTAAAACTCACCGAGTGGCCAGTGGCCAATGGCGTGGTAGGCTTCGGAGGCTTGCTGCCCAGACCCAAAGCGCTATGGTATGAAGCCCACAGATCCGCCATACTGTCTCCACCGCTCTCCGTAATGTCGCCGTTGCGGCCTGAAAGTACCAGGAGATTAGAATGCAACAGGAGGTTGAGGAAACTAGAACAATATTGGAAATCAAAAATGTTGCATTCGATTCTTCATTTTATTTTGTGGACGTAGAATTCAGTATCCGTTGGTGAGGACAAAATATTCAACCATTCACAAGCTCTTTACCAATAGATAACTGAAAAAAACTTGTTTGATGGCAGAAATATTTTAACATTACAGCTCCACTACTATTAAAAGCATTATATTATTATGCTCTTTCTTCGCGAAAGTCGAACAAAAATGTGTTTACACTTTTAGTCCGTCAATGTAGTTGTGAATTGGCGAAGCTAAAGAACCCTTGATGTCAATAGGCTAGCCTCTTAATGCATGGGACTTAAACAAAACTGGCAAATGTGAGTGTCTTACAGGTCGTATCTACCTCTGCGTAAACCCTTCGGATCACCAGCGTGGTGCGGCTGTACTGAAAGTATTCAGTACAGCTGCACCACGCTGGTGATACGCTACGCTTTACGGTAGCTGAAAATATGATAGGTACTCACTCCTATCAAATTTTCAGTTACCGTAAAGCTACGAGTATCTCGCGGATTCGCTGTCCAGTCATTTGTAGCGTAGTTTTAATGTTGTATACAGGGTGTAAACCACCTCATCACAAAGCCGTTAACTAAATATATTGCTGGGAAACAATTTTTTTTTTTGAGGTTATAAATCATATTTTGTGGTAAAACTCAATATAACGCACTTAAAACATTACAAAAAAACTGTTCAAAAAGTTGTAACTTTGACCCCCCATATCTCCGTAACTAGAAGGTTCCCAGGTATGGTGTAGAACAAAAAAAAATATCACATTGATGGGGAGAACAAGTGCCTTTCGGCTTCGTGAAGAGGTGTTTTACACCCTTTATAACCGGTAAACTACCACTATAGTGATGGGACATTTCTATTTTTCTCGACATTAATTTTGTAGGGGCTTCGTTTACCGTACTTTAGTGGTATATGTGAAATGAATGGCGCAGTGGCAATGAAGCTGCCTTAAGTTCTTAGGGCCCTGGTATTCTTATCCCGGTAGGAGCAAATGTTTGTGTGATGAGCATGGACATTTGTTTCCGAGTCATGGATGTTTATTTATATAGTAAGTATGTATTTACAAACAAAAAGTATATATGTAAGATATGAACTATCTAGTGTCCACGACACAAGCCTCGTTGCTTAGTGTGGCACTAGATGGCGCTGTGTGTAATATCCAGTGATATTTATTTATATATGACAAATATCTGTTCAGATGAAATTACCTTAGGTCTGGAACAGTAGTTGTGAATTAGGATCACCGGACGTTGGTAGTGTTTTGGTCTAAATTTTAAACGATGTTCGACAGTACACTTCGGTTTAACCCTTAGAAGATGCCCTTAGAGGAGGAGCAAATAAGGGTTTTTATGTCCTACTTAGCAGGGTACTGCTTGAGAGGAGCTCGTGTCTAAATAACAACAGCCACTCGGGTCGATCTATAGGTTAAGCCGTCCTTGCCTAAGATGGTCCACCACATACCGTTCTCGGAAAACACGTTGTGTTGGTACCGGCTGTCATTTGTAGATCTTCTACGTCTATTCTTCTGATCCGCTACGATTGCTACGAAGCGTTAGGTGACGGTCACGCGAGTTCCATGATTTTGGTTCACTCAAAAAGTGCTCAACGCGCCTAAAAAAGTTTAAACTTAAATAAACCGGCCAAGTGCGAGTCGGGCTTACGCATGAAGGGTTCCATTACCTTCGTAGGAGGGTTGCCCTCAGTATTATTTTATTATTTATTGTTATAGCGGCAACAGAGATACATCATCTGTGAAAATTTCAACTGTAACTGTCACGGTTCATGAGATACAGCCTGATGACATACAGACAGACGGACAGTAGAGTCTTTCTTAGTAATAGGGTCCCGTTTTTACCCGACTACGGCAAAGCCAAAAGGAAGGGTTATGATTACCCTTTGGTTATGGAACCCTCGAAAAAAAAAAATTAAACACACTTTAACACACTTGGCTATCGCTACTATTCGCTACGAAACGGATTCATGATTTTTATTTGAAAAAGAAATCTGTTTATGAGAAAGAAATCCTGTGCAACGTGGATCGGCTACCAGGCACTCAGAACACAGTAGGAGCTTATTAATATTCCGTGCAGGTATTTTTGTACATCCCACAATAAAACATTTGTAGATATGATACTTTAATTCTTGAGTTGAATCATTTTATTGGAAAAATGTATCTCACAGTACCGCCTGGGTAATAAATATTCAACAATTTCACTGAGAGAGACAACGCCATCATTGTAAAAAATGACCGCCATGTCAAGGTGGTGAGCCTACTAAATGCGACTTTGACCTTGAAAAAATCGTTCGTCTTTGAACTTGGAGGGTTGTATTAACGAGTTGGATGATTATAATTCTGTCATACGTCTTACAGTCGCGAACAATATTTTAATGAACATACATTAGGTTGTATGCACTGGCCTGGAAATTTCAACAAGTTACATTAAATTAAAAAAAATAAAACCCCCGACACATAGGGTCATAATTTCAGGTATATGATTCTACTAGTCAAGCCCTTTTATTTGATACCCATATTTAGTGAGTTTGAGTAGTGAAAAAAAATGAAAGTCACCATTTTGTGGTGGCGGCCATCTTGAATTTGAAATTTATTATAGCGTATACTACTATACTAGTCAAGCCCTTTCATTTGATACCCATATTGAGGGAGTTGTAGAATTAATATATAATCCGTCATTTTGTGGCGGCGGCCATCTTGGAGTGTTTTTTATCAAACATAGCTAAAAACACTCCCAAATAATTCACCTTTCACACAACAAAACAAAATCAAAAAGAGCTAACGATGCCACAGACACAGACACGTCAAACTTATAAGACCCCGTCGTTTTTGCGTCTGGGTTTAAAAAAGTGGTACTAGTAATACACTCATGATCCAGTGACTGAAGATGCTACCCATCCCTAGAAAGGCTACAGCAGTAATGCAATGTGTTTTATGAACATTTTCAGTAATAACTTTCAAACAGGGTTGTCAAATCTTGCTATTTCAACTGGACTAACTCTTGCATACACAATTGTTTTACATTACATAACATAACGCGTGTAATCCCTGAAGGGTTAGACAAAAGTATACCTAGTAATACACATTTCGCCAGTTCTCAATGTATTAGGGGCGAATCAATTGCCATCAAACAAACACATATCCATAACTCATCATCTGCCTAGCCTTTTCCAACTATGTTGGGGTCGGCTTCCAGTCTAACCCGATGCAGCTGAATACCAGTATTTTACATGGAGCGACTGCCTATCTGACTATGGTAGCTGACTATGGTGACTATGGTACCTATCTGGTATGTGTATTTATTTCGTATTATTTATATATTTCGTGGTCCTACTTCGCCTAATCTGGTCCTTTTGTCTGGCCTTAAAACTACTGACAACCTTACTAGCTCATTTCGCAGCTCATTAAAACTATGTGAGTACAAACGACCATTTAGGATTTATTATGTCCTAAATTTCATCCTAGACTGTTACCCCATTTCAGAGTGGTAAAATGTTTTAATTTTCTTGTCTACACCGAAAGAACTATTCTGCCAATAAATATGCAATAAATCACATTTCTGTAAAAATCACTTTGAAATTCGAACGGTGTTTAAGAGCACGATGATTTACTTTTAAAACAACGAGTTCGCTTTTTAAATTTTGTGCTGTCATTTGAGTGAGTTTAAAGTGAACTTTACAGAAAAAGAATAAAAATAAAGTCTACGAATGTTTTGTTCGTTGCAATTTTCATAAGCAAATCTGCCATTAGACTGCTAGCCAAAACGACCAGAGCTGAAAAAATGCTGATCTCAGCGTCTTGTTAAGCTAAGGGGAGGTTGCCAGGGCACGCCACGATAGTGGCGGTAAGTCCCCTCTTTGAGGAGTGGCTGGAGAGGCGCCACGGCGTCCTCACCTTCCGCCTGACGCAGGTCCTCACCGGACACGGATGTTTCGGGAGGTACCTGCACCGAATCGGGCGGGAGGAATCGCCCGGGTGTCTCCACTGCGAGGATCGACCGGAGGACACGGTGGAGCACACGGTGGAAGTCTGCCCTGCGTGGGCGGAGCTCCGCCGTGTCCTCGTGGCGGCGATCGGCGGCGGCGACCTCTCGCGTCCGGCCCTGGTTCAATCCATGGTCCGGAGCGAGACGGAATGGGAAGCCGTCGCCTCCTTCTGCGAAGCAGTCATGCTAGCGAAGGAGGTGGCGGAACGAGAGAGGGAGAGATCCTCTCTTCCCGGCCGCCGCGGGAGACGCAACGGGCGTCGGGGGCCACGTGGTGGCTACCGGCCACCGTAGATGCGGGCCTGTGGACGGCTGGCTATGGGCAATAGCTGGCCGTCCGGCCGTCTAACGACGACGACAGGCCGTGTCGACGGCGCGTTCGTGTTCCACGCGCGCCTCAAAGAGATGTCAGCAAAAGGAGAGGGGCCCGCAAGGGCCGAAGCCTGCCGGGGTTGCGGGCCTGTTCGAAAGAGATACCGCGGCCCCGGAACGTAAAAGGCGAGGAAGGAACATGGATGGTTTTTAGTCAGTAAGATTCTGACACTCCCTCCCGCTCCGCCCAGAGTGGGGGGGGTCATTTGATGATTTCCCATCCTTAAAAAAAAAAAAAAAAAAAGGGGAGGTTGCCACGGCCTATCATTTGATTTCTCTTAGTCATCTCTTTGAGAATAGGGTGACTACAAAGCGTATAACATGGACAAAATTGCTTTACTAAATAAAGTAAGAAGGGGATGATAGTCGGCGGCAATGGGGAAGACCGTTAAAAGCTAATTGTAGATGGCGCCACCATAGCTGGTCACAATCTGACCAATGAGGTCAAGGTATTATAAAATTTGAAATGACATTCTTTGATTTTCAATCAATGACGATGCTTGGAACCAGCTATGCTAGCGCCATTAGTTACACAGTGTGCATCCCCATTAGTTAAATTTCTTGTTGTTTTTTGTTTTTTTTTTTATTTTCATCACGCCTTGTAATCCCCGAAAGATTAGGCAGAGATGTAACTAACAAGTACACCCCACATTCCGCCGCCACATTCCGAGCAAAGTTCCATCAACCTGGCCCAAATCCAGACTCCACGTCTGATAATAAGAAATTCCTGATAGAAAAATCCACTTTGCCCGACCCGGGGACTCGAAACCAGTACCTCATGTCCAGCATTCGCACCAGCAGCCACTAGACCAGCGAGGCATTCAATTTTCTATTTATTAATTTAAATTAAAGCACATTTTCCAAATGGTAGGCCCCAGTCTCAGCGGAGGTTTGCCCCTCGTGGGCAGAGCACCGCCGTGTTTTCGTAGCGGCGATCGGTGGCGGCGACCTCTCGCGTCCGGCCCTGGTGAATTTTTTTTTTTTTAGGATGGGAAATCATCAAATAACTTCTCCCACTCTGGGCGGAGCGGGAGGGAGTGTCAGACTTTTACTGACTAAAACCCATCCATGTTCCTTCCTCGCCCTTTATATTCCGGGGCGCGGTATCTCTTTCGAACAGGCCCGCAACCCCGGCAGGCTTCGGCCCTTGCGGGCCCCTCCCCTATGACATATGACATCTCTTAGAGGCGCGCGTGGAACACGAACGCGCCGTCGACACGGCTTGTCGTCGTTAGACGGACGGACGGCTAGCTAGCCCATAGCCAACCGTCCACAGGCCCACATCTACGGTGGCCGGTAGCCACCATGTGGCCCCCGACGCCCGGTGCGTCTCCCGCGGCAACAACTAACTGCCTGACGACAGCTTTTTCCAGCTTTGGTCGAGTCTTTGCTATAAGACCTTTGACTGTTCCAACTATTGGACAATGCTTGCTGAGTCCCGACAACCTCGGATGCCAAGTTTTTACTAAAATACTAGATTTTTAATGACATTTGTTTCTCTTAATTAAACTTTGCCCATAATTCTTTAAGTTCTTCAATTTTTATCATTTACACTAATAAATGATAATTGAATTAAGTCCAGGGCCTATAATAAAGCCATGTACTAGTTTATTTTATAGCTTTTACACGTGCACATGCTTATTTTATTTTTTGTTGTTTTATATACAGTTAAGGCTGTTAACCCTTATGTGGCTGAATCTCTATTTTAAATTATAAATAAGTATTTTTGATGAAAAACTAGATTATCATGTTTTCTTTATATATTTATTTATGTCTTCTTAATTTCCAATTTTCATGAGAATTTAAAACACCACCTTCTTTCAGGCCTGTGGAGGTACAAGGTACTCATAAGTTCAAACTAGTAACATAATTTTGGACTGCGTGCGTTTGTCTTATCCAATACAAAGTAAGGTCGCCAAGTGTTCTAAACTTAACTTGAATGTGTAATGTGGTGGTCGAACTTATAAACATAAAATATGTATGAAAGGAGTTGACTACACGCCTAGACACGCTTGATTATCCGTCATCATGATGAATGCATAGTATTCGATGGGTCACACCTAACGTGACAGGGTGACAGGTGCTCACACACCTACTTCGTTCTCAAGGGAAATAATGTTATAGAAAAATATAGAGACAATTACTTATTCAGGACACGTTGCTATTAATTCACGAACCGAACTATTCGAACAATTGCCATCTTTGATTCGAATAAAAAGTATACTAGTGGTTGTTTTATCCAAAACAACTCGTTTAATTCCCACCATTCTACTACTACAAAACGATCATTTCGCTATATATTTAGTATTCGCATAGTTAGTTACCAAGGCGGCAGAAATTAATGAGGGCCTACAGAACGCAAGAGACCGGTGCATCTGCCTCTAAATGTCAACCCGAACAAGCCCCATTGCCTATAAATAATTTGAGAAGGTGCCTACAACGCTTGCGCCCCTAGTACTCTCGATATGGCTTCGTGTAATAAAAATAGCCGATGCGTTCCAGTCGACGTGGAAATTATGCAGTCAATAAAATATTCGGATGACAAGAAAAATGGCTTTAATAGTTGGAGTAAGTAAAGGGTTTAATATCAAATATTTATAAGTGACACTTTATACTTAACGGACATATTGAACACTATAATTAAACAGGTTGACGGTACTTATAGACTGAGTCTTACCGTCCGTGCCTTGAAAATGTTAGCAAAAAAGCCCGAAACCAATCTTTGAACAAGCAAATCCAACTTTCTACATCTTTAAGTCTAGTGGAAACCACAAGGCCTCATATATAACAATAATGAAGCAGTGATTGAGAACCCTATACTTAGCACGGGACAGTTTCAGGCTGACATTAATCACGTTATCAATAATAATCTACATAGCCTGAAGTTATCTCTCGTCCGAGATACACTTAATGTAACTAATATAGATGGCAGCACGCAATTGATCTGTCACTATCTCAATTAATCAGTTGTAGTATGTAAATCTAGAGATATATTATTGCTACATGCTGATGCTCCATCGCATCTGGTTAGTGGCTACACTAGGCTAAGCTAAGCTTGGAGTAATTTAGCGTCATATGGATCAACTTTGACAATATAGCAATGCGATTCGAAGGACTAGACTCGGTATGTAAAACACCGGCGAGAAAAAGTTCCAGTAAAGAAAGCAGACAAAATTATCTTCTTACACACTTCAGTTCTAACAACAGAGAAGAGAAGACTGATCACCCGACCGTTAATTACATGATGAAGATTTTCATCCATGTTCCTTCACCATCCTACTCATATGGAATTCAGAAGAAATAGGTCCCAATACATGATACTTGGAAATTTGGAACCCGATACCTCGATCCCCAAATACTTTTAATAGTGAAGTACACTACACATGGCGACACATCAAGCTTTAGATATCCAGTATAAACGGATCTCGCTTTGTATGAGCTTCCCATACAATGACATATCAGCATAGCTTGATTGGTAGTCGTGCGTACAGATGATCTGAAAATCTTACTCCTTGGGGCCAAACATAGTAACAATCAGCTAGGCACATTTGTGTTCAGTAAATATTGGGTTCAGTATTAAAATTCGTATGTGCGGCTGTCATTTCACCGCCACGACATAAGTGTGATGATGGTGTATGCCACACTCCAAAATTTGCTGGCAAGAAACCATCTCCGACGAATTTAAACGAGAAACTAGATTAAAACCTTTCAACAATTAGAAGCCATGAAAAGACAAGACAATAACAATGGATTTATCAAAACAGGAAACTCTATTGACAATCTTTCAATATTAAGACTAAAGCGATATAATTTCTGTATTATGTGTTCGCGTATAAGTAACAAATACACCATCACAATATCGTGTTGTTGTATGTATTTCTCGGAATATTCCTTTTATTAGTTAGTTCGTGTCCTACAATTATATTTTCTTTTACGTTTTTAAAATGCGGATACAAGATTACTGATGCATGTAAGGCATCCCTTTGAGATTTAATTAAAGTCTCATTTGTAGCTTATTTGTGTTCTCATGCATTATAATAATGGTACCGTGTATATTGGTCGAAGAGGAGACAGATGAAATTTGTTCTTACGTGTGAACAACAGTCTTTTGAAACCAAAAGATTTTCCGAAAATTGGGCATATCGGACGAACCAGCGGGAATATACCATCAGTGGTGAACTGCGATAATGTTAAGTCTATGAATGAGGATATTTTGTTTAAGGAGGTCACCACTGTGAGTAAACGAAGACCTGTATGATCTCTATGATACATTTTTTGTTTTTATAATGTATCTGTGGTTGATTTTTGGGCGACTCGATAGTTGCAAAAAAAATCGGTCCTTCGGTACATTATTTCTTAATCTATCTTACTTGGGTTAACTCTGTAAATAAACAAAATAAATGCTTTACCTTGAGCCTGGCTGTGGTAATTCCATGCTAGCAACATCATTTTCAACTTCTCAGCATCTTTCGCGAGGGCCTGACCTGCACCAGATCACATAGCCAATTGAATTCTCAAAATTTTGATCATTTTTCACACATTGCGGTTCAAAAATAGCCAATTTGGGAGCATTTTATGCAGATTTTTGGTAAATTTGTGATTGTTTGCATAAAATGCAGTGTTTTTTAAAGTTGATGTGATGCAAGTGGCTGGTGCATTAATTTTGGATGATTTGAATTTGTTGCCTTTTTGTACTTACTAGAAAAATTGTCATCGTCGTTCATGTCCACCGGTTCTGGTGTTAAGTTATCCTGAAACAAGAAAGAAGTTTCTAATTAAAAACTGTTTTCTGGTCATAACATATTTTGGGCTGGCAAGAAGACGTTACTTTCGGCAAAGTGGCAAAGTATGGAGTCAAAATTCATGTTCATAAGAAGGATGGTTTCAAAAAGCTATACATTATATTTAATGAAATTGAAAGGCTTTATGAAAGGGTTCAAAGAGCTGACATTCTTTTTATCCCTTTGTTGAAATTTTAAATCACAGTGTATCTGTTGATGGAGGTACAAAAATATTTTCATGTCCGACTCACAAACGGGGATGATTTCCCCCCATTTTCCGCGAGCCGGGGAGCAGGCTCACGCATGCCCGTTACCAGGACATCATACGCGTTCGTAAGTTTAAATAATTAATAAATTAGCGAAACGGCCGGCGGCTGTGCAGTGCTGGGCGGGTCAACGCTCTGAACCGCGGACGCAAATCGATAGTGCTTCAAATGGACAAGCCACTAAATATAGCTGGATGTACCACCACATGTGTACCGTGGGTCCCTAGTACCTTGGACAATGTGGGTTGGTTCTTGAAGCAGTTGTCCCGGTTCGAAGTTGGCGACAAATGACACAAGTATTCACTTATGAAAGCCAAGTTCGTAACTAACAGTTAGAAGGTTTTAATTGAACGGTTAACGTAACAGCTCACTGCAGTTTTATGCTAAAGTAGAATTTGAATTTGCATGATTGTGATTTGTGTACCTAAGACACAAATAGACAGATTCTTGATTATCTCCGCTGTTGACAACTTACAACAAAAATAGTTTACAAATATCCAGTGTTGTTGCAATTACCAAGACGATTTTCTCTGCACATGTTTTTCAACCTTATAATGTCCAGGTGCTAGAATTAATAATAGATTTCCTGCATTATTTTACCACACCATAGAAAAAAAGACCACGTAGACGACACAAGTGTTTATTAGCATAGTTTTCCGATTAACAATATCCAGAATCATTATTAAGTTACTCGTAATAGAGGAATCGAACTTGCGGTCGATCGAAGTAAGGCAAACAGCTTATTCCTCGGGAATCATAGATTTATCGAATTTTTATTCTTAGCCTCCACGGAAACCGTAATTTAGTAAAGAATAAAAAAATGTCACAAAGAAATTAAAATACTAAGCCGACAGACAGTTTGAAGAAGTATTCGATAAAAATAATAGAAGAATAGCAACAGTTTGCTATAAACGATGACAAAATGCCCGAGCACCGAAACCTTTGTAAATAGTCCTGTCGTTCTAACGCACACATTCGAGCGTCTAACTGGCCGCTAAAATGTTGCCGAGTGCTTAGAACGGGTTTAAATTTTAGTTTAGCCGAAACTGAACTTTGCATTATGCTAACATTTTGTTTGGAGAAATGGACGTTGATGTTATACCGTGGTTGCACAGTATAACATCAACGTCCATTTCTATTCTATTTCACCATGTAATATTTGTTACATTGACATGCATGATGGTTAATGGTTATTATTGCATTAAATGCAAAATGTTATACAGTTAAGTTAACTTAAGTGTTAAGTATTTTTAATTATATTATTTAAGGTCCATGTTCACCGAAAACATAACGGTGTGATATCTAAAAACAGCTGTCATTGTGAAATGTTCCCATACAAAAATGTGTTAATAAACAACTGTTTTTATATAATCAGACCGTCATCTTTTTGGTGAACATGGACTTATTTTTGGCTACTACACTAACTCAAAGCCACTTAGGTTCAACAGAACATATCGGTAAAACCAACAACTTATAAATCATGACCACTTCGCGAACTCAAATAAAAACTTCACAAAAAATCCCTTTGAATGGCGCAGCAGCATTTTTCCGCTTTTGTACACAGCTGACGTCGGCGTAAACTTACGAAAACACACGAAGATTTTCATTCAACAAGTGGTAGCTATCCCATGCAAAGCGTCATCAATTCACAGCCACACTCGGACTAAGTTCCCGCGCGGAAAAGTTAACTTGGAAATATTGAATACGTTATGAAGTTTGCTTCGAAATTGTACGCCGTCGGAATGTTTGCTTCCCACTTTTATTGATGTGTTTTAGATTAGAGGGGCTAAGGATTTAACGATGTTTTAATTTGACGGCTGGTTCTTTGATTTGCATTTATAATGATTTGATTTGCGCATTCAACTCGAATGTTGTTTTGCTTTATGTTTATTATTCTGTCTGCGGAATTCGCACAATTGGACTGTTTACAACATAATTTATTCAAATCATAAATTGCTAACCCACATTTAAGTTTTTGATTGTATTACTGAGTGACACCTGAATATAATTATGTTTAATTGTACCTAGAGCCGCACTTACGGTTTTTAACTTTGAAATTACTTATTCAATGACAACTATGGCGCGGTAGGCACAACTACAACAAGTACTTAAGTCGTCTAAGTACCAGGTGTACATAGGCAGTTTGGAGTTAGGTGGGGTGACAAGCTAGATATCGACCGTCTTCAGGGCGGTGGCCAAGGACCGCATCTGCTATGCGGACACTAAATATCCGTTGACCCTTCGCGTTATGTATGCCTGGTATAGTTAGGTTGATACCATTGCAATTTAGTCCGTAATTAATTACACCTCAATGACAGATAAGGTGCAGTGGTGCGTACACATACATATCTAAGTACACTTACGTAGTTAGTGCAAACATGTCATTAGGCTAAAGGTTAACCTGTGTAGTTGGATCATTTAACGAGCATCCTAACTGATTCTTAATGGCGTCTTTGTCAGGCATCCAAGGAATACGTTTATTTACCTTAGGCACTGTACCTTAGTACTGTGAGGCACTGTATGTATGAGGTGCCTTAATTTATTTAAGTGAGCATAAACTTTGACAGCGGTTAACTTGAGAACTTTTCTGGCGTATTATCAAAAGAAAAGTCGGTGGAAAGTTTTTAGGCAAGTGAAAATTCTTTGTTAAACATAATTTAGGCGTGATGATGCTTGGGACATTGATTTAAACGACAATGCCGGTTATAATGTAGCATGAAATAAACCGCGGAGGGGAGAGGCTGGTCATCTGCCGATAGACGAATAAATCGCGGAATAACCTAGTTTTCCATACAAAATAACTGCAAAATTTCGGGAATCCAGCAGCGGTTATATGCTGAGGGCCTGCTATGTACTGATACATGGGCTATGTACTGCGGTATGCCCCCCCTGACCCCCTGTCCCCCGCTCGCACTCCGCGTGTTACCGTGTAGTGCTTGCCACCCCGCGAGTGATCGCGCTGCGACACTGCTGCGACACAGTCGCGGTTATCGATAGTCGATAGAAACTATCCTAGACCATTGTTTTGTACTGAGGAAATTTATTGACGCGAGGATGCACGTGGAATATCAATAAATGTATTAGTGGTGCTTTAGATTCGGTATTAAAAGATATGGCTAACTTAAAACTTTCTGAACATTTTACTAGATAGCAAATATCTGATAATCTCAATTAAAGCATTACAAGCAAAACCAGTTGACGAGATAAGATTTGTCGCAGCAGGTTTACTTCTGATAAAAATAAAATTCAGCTTATCGGGAAAGAATTATTCATTTTATGTTCACTTAACCGAAACCCCCAACAACCCCCAATATATAATCCATTTCTTCGGCCGCTCATTATCTATCACCAAACATCAGGAACACTTCGAGTCCAATAGCAATCAATTCATCGATAACAAGTAATCATCGATAGCGCGTCAGAGTGCCAGCAATCAGGTGGCAGTCAGCGTATAATCATTAAATACCCACGCGAAGGGGGCCGATGACGCCCGCGGCGCCACCACGCACCCCTCCCCCACCCGCCCAATTATGAAAATACGAACAAAATACAAATTTCGAGCTTTTCGAACGTCAAAGGCCGTTAAACACGATGCCGTGATTATCGATAATGAGCCGACCGGCGACCACATCCTTACCGTACTTCCACTAACATATTTTTGTTGGACGTGTATTGATTGTGATTTAGGTAAGTTATGGATGACTTGACCTGTGGCTCCCACAACTTTGAGAAAGTTTTTAGATACGGCCGGACTTGGGTTTGGTTTAAGTGAAATTTTACTTGTGACAAAAGTTTGAGCAAACAAAATTGTTAGCCAGTTATCCTCATAGACCAAGTTTATCAATTCTGGAGATTACTTGAAACTTAGGATTAACTTTTCATGATCAAACACTTCTTTGAGCAGCGCACCAGTTTCATGAGCCAAAAACATTTCTTGCAAGCGCAGCTAATAGCTACAACGGGATCCGCTTTTTTTTATTCGCCATCCTTACAACTTTTTACCCGTCTCTGCCAGGAGCGCAGAGGCGAGTTGAAAGTCTTCGGTCTTTCAAAATAAACGGCTTCCTTTAGCATTCTGCTTGCTCGGTAGTTTCGCCCGCCGCTTGCGCCCTAGTATTTTTAAAGCGGACAGCGCCCCCTGCGGCACTCGCGGGCTCGCGCACCCCCTCTCACCCCCTGGACCCCCCTTCGCCCACACACAGTAATACCATAACGGGTGCGAGCTATGACGAGATTATCTACGTACACGCGTATCCACTATACCAATACATACGTTGCCTATATACCGGGAATACATAAGCACATAAGCGATGACTGTTGTACATAACGGGCATTGATTTACCGGGCCGGACGCTACCTGTCATCGGACACAATGACGATTACATGGGGCGGTGGCAAAAATTCAGGCGAACAACGAACTGGACTGAATACCCAAAACAATGGAGGGACAGACATTATAGGTAATTGTACGGTGTACAGGAACTGTCACAGCCATTTGAGTTCCCATCATTTATAATGTATCATCACGAACAGAAAGTGTCCACCAATCGAATCTGTCCACACTGTTTTATAAAGTCCAGTGCTACAACTGTAATGCATGGTCCGGTGTTGAAAACTTCTTACTTATCTTCCCCCTAAAAGTTAGCGTACTTTCTTCCTAGAACTGCTTACACCAAGACGTTCACAGAAAAAGACTATCATTAGAATAGGTATGCCACAGCAAAGAAGAATGTTTGACATCGCTCTGAGCAAACGGATTAATGTTCCTACAATTACTTACCCTAAAGCCTAATAGGTATATCTTTGATATCAATACGTAAATCCGTATAAAAACTATATTTTTGAATAGGCTCATAACCACGACACACAACTGTTTGAAAATCGTAAAACGGTTTTTTCATAAAGTTATTCATAGTGTCTTAATCGATGCAATCCACAAACACCTTGATGTGATGAGAGAAAAAAGTCGAACGGTTATTTTATAACAGCAATACTGTCAACAAGTTTAGTGATTTCAAAATCAACGTAGATTCCTATGAAGCGACATCAAATACTGAAAAGAAAGACCTGGGGCATTGCTATATGCAAGGGGACTTGCACGAGATAGTGTGTATTGAAATAAAACCCAAGAGTGTAAATCTGATTTAAATGAGCTTCGTGATCATTCAACTCTATTAGGAACACCTTGCTCCGTGTGATAAATGAATTTTTACTCACGCATAAACTATCCTTATACAAAAGACAAGAACTGATCTGGATCGAGTCCTCGTCAATCCAGATTAGGAACTGTTAAGATCAGGGTTCTACATTTTATTTAAGAAAACTTGCAATTTGTGTCGTTATGTCGTTAAAAGCGTGCATATTTAGGTTTCCAATCATCACCATCATCAGCCTATAATGTTCCCACTGCTGGAACAAGGCCTCCTCTCAATGAGAGGGAATGGGCTATAATCTACCACGCGGGCCCAGTGCAGATTGGCAGATGTCACATGTCTTCGAAATTTTGGTTCTAGGACATGCCGGTTTCCTCACGATGTTTTCCTTCACCGTTTTGAGAGCAGCGGTGATGAAATAAATTACACAAAGTAATGCGCCTGTCTGGGTTCGAACCCACGATTTACTGTTCGTAAGTCGGTGCCGCCACCACCGGGTCACCGCTGCTCAGCTTTAAAATACTAATGTTTAATACCTGCTTAACATATTTTTTTAACGCAATGAAAATGTTTTACCTATGAAGAAAACTGTTCAGTCGACGTTATGTATCATATCCTTACAATAACCACACCTTTTCGATACATGCTGGAGTCACTACATCATCTTCCTTCTTCATGACCTTGACCTGCTACTTGTTTTTTTTCTTCCATTCTCCTCTGTCAACGTGCTCAACCATAACGCTATTATTTTCTTCTTTCTCTTTCATATCATTCCTCACACAATTATCATTAGTTACTACATCCCATGCTCAAAATTAACCACTGAAAAAAACTGATGAATGCCTTAAAAATTACAGCTGCATGCAAAAAATGCAGTATGTACAGCGGAGTGCGTGCCTTCACCGCGTGCTGCTCCCTGCTCCCCGAGATTTATAAACGCGGTTAAATTTACTGTTATATCTTGCTATAATGTAAATAGCTGTTTTGGTTACATCTCAACATGTATGTGGGAGATGATATCGAAGACGCATAACTAAACTCTGATATATAACATAATTCACAAGTCATTAATACAAAAATGAACCATGCGCTACGTCTAGATTCTAGTTTAGCTGAAAATGTTAAACTCTCAACGAAATTTTCCGAACCAAAGCACCACCAAAATGTACTTTTAGTAGTAGGCTTTTTCCACATACAGCCCATTGTCTTCTCAATCTTGCCCACAAAGAAATAAGACTCAACTAGACTTGCATCATAGGATCGCATTAGTACACCTCACAAGTCACAAGCATAGCGGTTTTATCTTTTCCTCTTTTAATGACAAAAATACATAAACTATGCCCCTGTATCTATATCGTTGTAATCTCCCTAGATGTTGATATACAGATATCAACGTGTAGGTACAACGGCTTACAGCTTGTCCAGATGAAGGGATTTACGTCTGAATCTCCTGAGAGATTTATGGGACCTATTCGCTTCATGACCTGTTTGATCTCATAGGTATTTTACAAAAATGCTTAAACACATTAATTCGGTACAGAGAGCCTAGACAAGGACTAGGGATTGTCAAAAGTGGTTTGACATAAGCTACCGAAAAGTTTGTCAATCCTGATGAAAATAGTTGTAGAAATACGAAAATACACTCGAGAGCAATGAATCCGGGTCACTTAAAGAATGTTAAAAATCTCGGAAACTAAAAATGATAGGTTAATGCAATAAATTGTATTTAATAGACTATGTAATACTCCTTAAATGAAAGTAAAAAAAATATGAGTCACCATACATTTTATTAACACAAAATTACATAAAGAAAAAAACTGCTGATCTCTCCTTAAAACAAAAATAGGAAACATGAAATTTTTGAACTTTATTACGATTTTCTTGAATTTTAATACTTCGTATTGCCTCCTCGTGCTTCCATTACTGCGTTTACGCGGTTTGGCATGCTGTACACCAAGTTCCTTATACGATTTTGGGGAATATTCTCCCATTCCTCTGTGAGAGCAATTTTGAGCTCACGAAGCGTGATTGGGGGAGGGTTTCGTTGTTTTACGCATCTGCCTAGCTCGTCCCAAGCATGCTCGATCGGGTTGATATGCGGGCTGCGCGCTGGCCACTCCATACGAGTAATGTTCATCTCTTAAAGGTAGTCATTCACAATCCTACCTGTATGAGGTCGGGCATTGTCATGCATAAATATAGCATCCTCACCTAAATTGACCATAAATGGACCAACGTGATCATTGAGGATTTCTTCCACATATCTTACGCTAGTTAAAGAGCCGTTTTCTATGATCACCAGCTCTGTGCGACTTTCAGAAGAAATTCCGGCCCACACAAGTACAGACCCACCACCGTAGGCTACTTTTTCTTCGATGCATGCTTGCTTGAATCTTTTCCCTGGTCTTCGATACACTCTGTGTCTTCATCGTCTTCGTCTTAGAGCATAAATTTTGATTCGTCGGAGAACATAACTTTTGACCAATCTTCAATACTCCAATTTACGTGGCTCTGGGCATATCTTAGTCTTGAAATACGATGCCCACGCTCCAGTTTAGGGCCGTTTGCAGGTCTAAGGGGTTTTAAGTTAGATTCAGCAAGCCGACGTCTTACTGTCCATGCACTTGGGTTACTTCCTCCGAGGCGTCGAAACTGATTTGTGAGTTCAGTTCCTGTGAGAAAGCGATTTCGAAGCATGGTGTTCACCAAGTATCGGTCTTCTCGTGCTGTGGTACACCTGGTTCTGCCCGTTCCTGGTCTGCGTAGGTTAGAACCAGTTTCTTCGTAACGTCGGAGAACTCTTTGTACTGTTGACAGCGACACACCGACAGTCCTGGCTGTATCGCGCTGACTCCGGCCGGTTTCCAGCATTGTAAGTATTCTGGTGCATTCTTCAGGCGTAAGCGACATAATTTCAGCTTGAATAATGAATATAGAGCACTATCAACATGGTTTATGTACCCACATATATGACAGATTACAAACAAAAGCAAAACCAAATGCTGTAATTTCGTATTTCCATCTTCGAAAGTGGCCCTTTTTCAAATTTGATTTTTTATGATATAACTTTACAATAACTAAGAAGTTTTAATACCTTCATTTAAGGAGTATTACATTGTCTATTAAATACAATTTATTGCATTAACCTAGCATATTTAGTTTCCGAGATTTTTAGGATTCTTTAAGTGACCCGGATTCATTGCTCTCGAGTGTATTTGAAACCGATTGCAATTTGTTTAGTTTCTTATAATACCGTGCTACCCTAATACGAATGGAGATTTCTTTTGGAGATAAATACTTTAATAGTAAATAAATCCCTTGATTCACAATAAAAGTGAGAGTAGTTTAACTCCAAAAATAATTATTTGTAAAACAAACTACTTGTAATGGAATAAAGGAACCGAGCAAAACGCTCCAGTCATCAATTTAGCAGCTCGATACGACTACATAGTGCGTACATGTAACATAAGGGTACTTACGAACGGTATACGAAAGATTGCGAAAGAATATTGGACAAAGATACGCAAGTGAAGCAATATTACATTCACAGTGAATATGTATTAGACTGATATAGTTTTGTTTTAAGAATAGCGAATACAGTTTATGAAATTCACGTTACGTTCGATAGATGACAAGTCATTTTTGTAGGCTGTGAAGAAATCCGGCTCGAAGGACCAAACACTTACGGGTCTTTCATGCACATGTCTAGTGTCAATCTCAGATTAATATTTGGAAATTTGAAGGGGCCAGTCAACGAGTTTGAATTTTGACATTCAGATCGACAGATAGACGGAAGACTGACACAAAGAAAAGGCAATTTTCTGTTCCACAGTACCTAGAACCACGAAAAGACATAAAGCTCAACATACTTGGTTTAGCGGTTGGCCTAAAACTGAAATGTTTCGACTACATTCCTAGTTAACTGTAAAAAGTTTTTGGTGAAACTTTACTAATTGTTCTACAACAGCGTAAAATCTGCACAAAGGGTTTTATACTGCTGAAGTACGATTTCAATGCAGAATAAAAACGAAAAGATAGGCTGCAAACAATTATTTTCGTGCGAGTACAGCTCAAAAAATAAATGTTACAGCGATTTTAAAGGAAACTTTGGGTTTTTTTTATTATGCTACGAGTAGGTACACAGCATTGGGGTGCGTAGTAAAGGCGTTTCGATATGATGGGGTGGAGAAAAGCCGCGGGCCATACTAAATCTTGATGCCCCCTCAGTATAGATTGATAAACGAAGACGTGCATGAAACACATATTCTCAGTCAATATATCGGAAATGCAATTTCACAGTAAGACTTATTAGAAACTCGGAACAAAATGCATGTGCCGACGAAATAAAAACTGCGTACAACGATAAATTGCGTAATTAAATCATCGGACTTTTAAATCAAAAGTATGTTTCATTACAACAACAAGCAATAAATCATTTATCATCAAATTCCTCAATGACTAACACAACAAGCAAACTAAGTGAGTAGGTGTTGCTTAGGAAACATCAAAATACAATTGCCACACACTAATGCGATTAAAACTAAAATGGGGGAAACTGGCACGTCAAAAATCTTCTAACAGATTGAATAAATAATTAAACACCCACATTCACTCAGAGTTTAGTGAGAAACTAGGTGCAGAAACCGCGTAGTTACCGCGTGATAAGTACCGGAGTAGCAGAGGCGCTGTGGAGGTAGACGCAGATACTCGCATTATGTGAGGGGGAAGCGGGCCGACCTCGAAAAACCGAATGGGGGTCGCGTCTCCGTCGAAAAGCATCGCGAATTTCACAAAGCGGCTTCCTAGTTACAGGGGTATCGCTGGGGAGACGCGGTTACAAGTCGACGCTTACCCGTGCTCTTTGAAGTGTGATAAACTGAGCGAGCGAAGGCACTAAATATGGATACCTACGACGGAGTGCGTGCCGCCACCGCGTGCTGCTCCCTGCTCCCCGAGATTTATAAACGCGGTTAAATTTACTGTTATATCTTGCTATAATGTAAATAGCTGTTTTGGTTACATCTCAACATGTATGTGGGAGATTATATCGAAGGCGCATAACTAAACTCTGATATATAACATAATTCACAAGTCATTAATACAAAAATGAACCATGCGCTACATCCAGATTCTAGTTTAGCTGAAAATGTTAAACTCTCAACGAAATTTTCCGAACCAAAGGACCACTAAAATGTACTAGTACTTTTAGTAGTAGGCTTTTTCTACATACGGCCCATTGTCTTCTCAATCTTGCCCACAAAGAAATAAGACTCAACTAGGCTTGCATCATAGGATCGCATTAGTACAACTCACAAGTCACAAGCATAGCGATTTTATCTTTTCCTCTTTTAATGACAAAAATACATAAACTATCCCCCTGTCAATTTACAAACGGATTACCACAGAAAATGGCGGTGCCAGATAGACCGGCGGCGCCAACATTCACTGCAACTATTTTTACTCTATCGATTGAGGTCCGAACCGGACTGCCTATACTACAGTCACATTAAAGCGCTCATCTCTTTTTGGACGGTTTCATTTAATACTTTAGGTGTGTGATAACAGTTATGATTATGATTGAACTTTTGAATAGTGGAAAACCCAGATACACTACTATAGATTGTCTGCAAGATGATATGAAAAGACGGTGTATACTGAGTTAGCGACTAATAGAGATAAATGGAAGAAGAAGAAATGTTACGGTCCCACATAAATTGGGATAAACTTCTCTTCTTAACCAAATGTATTTCTCATTTAGATGATTAAAGGGTAAAAACTAAAACATAACAAACTTACAAGGACACTTTAGTCCAGTTTTAGAAGTATAGATGATTTCTTGTTACTTTGAGAAGAGATAGAAGTTCCTACACACACCAACAAATAAGGATGAGTTGTCATGATTTCAAAAAATCTGTTGCTTTTCAGACGGTTTCTTTAAATTTAGATGATCTGTTGAAATCTGCACCCATTGTGTTATTTTAACTGAAATCGCACTAAACTTTGAAACCGATTTACACCTATCAGTAACGCGTCTGAGTGTTGGTCAAAGAAAACTGTCGTGATAGTCAATATCGCGTCACCACAATCAACAAATATGTCTAAAGCCTACATGGTGCAGGCGTTTGAGTACGTGAGATTTGTGCCTATAAAGGCAGGAATGCTCCAGGATGAAATTTAGAGTGCGACACTGGACAGCCAGAAATTAAGCATAATGGGCAATCCGTTAAATGATAATGTCGGTTATAGAGGCAAAGGCCTGAAAAATAATGGTGATTGTGAAGGTCAAGAGTAAGAGCACTTTTCAAATTAATTGACCATAATTTTAATAATAGGAGGTCCTTCGATCCGGATACAAACTAAGATGTTAATGTTTTTTTGTTTCTTTATTAACGTTTTCATTTTAGGTAACAGTTCTTAGTGGCCACCTAGTAATAAAGTTACAACGGTTGCAAGTATTTTAGAAGCTAGCATAGAGCATGTCAAGGAAATGTTCGATACGCCCCAAGAATACAAACGGTATATTAGCTTAAGATATTCTCATCTTAGACTGGGCTTTAGATTCAAGTTAACCACAACGTAACCTTGTAGGTTACCTCTACTTAAGTGGTTAAGGTTTAACTTAATATGTTAAGGATATTTATGTTTTAGGGCTGATACTTAATTTTTGGTCCTTAGATAACAACGCAAAAAAGTTTTAGAACTTGAAGAAGACTTGAATGTTTTAACCTTCTAGTCACCAATCACATATCATTATAAACCGTAAAGAGTGTCTCAAAATCATTTGAATTTACACACACACGCAGTTGATGAACAGGCATCAAAACGTCCTTTTGGACTCTCATATTCGGATTCATCTCACGATTTTGCTAACAATAGATTGAGAGATGTATCGTCGGCTTTATGGTCCTGTATGCAATCACCGTTAGACGGAGTTTAACAACCAGTGACAAATTACCACCAACGGAACGGGCCTTTATATGCAACATCACTGAAGTGGTACTGGCAATAGAAGTGATGAAACGAACTTTTCTAACCTCATATCATCCTGGTACAATTGTATTCTATCCGCATATTCAGCGGATAGTTTTACTCGCTTTCTGCTAAATCAATAAAGCTGTATGTAAAAGCAAAAGCAGAAAAAAAACACACAAAGATCCCCTAGTCAGCCATACATAGCGGATTAAGAAAAATTCTCGGCGTCACCTACAAAAAGAGGCGGCTTGCGGGCAAACCTCCGCAGCTCCGTAGTAATTCCAACCCCCACGGACCGTCTCGTAGCGTCTGGCTGCTCAAGTAATTACGCCCCCTTACACCCCATCCCTCCCTTCGGGGATAAGTAAAAACAATATTTTTACGCGCACAGTCCACGGTACCAAAAGTGACAGATATAAATTGAGGGTGAAAATGAAATTAGTGGCGGCTTCCTTGATGTCTGAGGCGACTTTTTATTGTTAGTGTGATCTGTTGGACTAAGCTGCTTATTTTGGTCATTTTTGGGGGTTATTATTGAGTCGGTTACAAAGATAAATGACATAAGCCTGAGATACTCCTCCGTGTTTATATGTTTAAGGGTTATAATTAGGTTTACTAGTAGGTTGGACATGACCTAGCAGTGTGTCACTAGATTTCATAACTTAGTCAACATTATGACGTACAAAGTATTAGTAAACCTTAATTTGGTCCTTCGGTACAAGTTTAAGTTCTTTGATTTAATTTTACAAGTAAAAAGTAGCGAAGGATCATTCTTATGAAAACAAGTGGGTACAGAAGCAAAGTTTAAATGATAACTATTAAATTCATGACGACTCAATTGCACATCGCGTAACAAATAAAAATGCGAACACAACGATTACCTAAATGCCGATGTAAATAATATTTTGATTACTTTACATATCTACACCGAGAACTAACAATTAAGTGGACTCAACAAAGAATATACATAACAAACATGTATCGGTTGTAAATCACAATGACGCATAGGTTTCAAAACAAAACTAGGGTAACTACATTCGGTACCAACAAAGAGGGCCATTTTTATGAATTGACAAAATTGTACCAAGCAGTGAACCAAAAGGAACAGTTTTTTGTTGGTCAATGCTCAATGTTCTTAACCAATTTTGTTCTTCTATCCTTTGCCAAAGTGCTTTCGCTTTTTTTTCGTCGTAGCACTTAGCATTACAATTATTATAACAATTCCTAGCTTTACAAATTTAAGCAGCCTTGCTGTGCCTTGACTTTTTCAAAATTATTACTTCGCTGCAAACAAATTACTAGTCGACGTCCTCCCATACAATTCGACCTGTTTTCCATACACGTTCTGTACAAGCAACATTATTATTGGTAACCCGATACCCCACTACTGTTAGATGCACTTACAACCCGATAAAGTATCACACGACGACCAACACCATGTTTACCTTAGTTTTCAATTAAATTATGCGTCATATACTAGCGAAGTATACTACTATGTCCGGTTATTCTTGAATTCATGTGCAAAGTTTAGGCAGCAAGTCTTGCATGGATATCAGGTGGACATGCAAACAATGCGGCTAGCTATACGGAATGCAGGCGAACGCGGGAGCGCGCGTTGAATAATGTACGCGCCGTCTCAACGGACAGCGCCTCGGTCTTATGACGCCTTGGTACCGACGAGGTCTTAAAGGAGTTTAAATATTTAAGAAAGGCCATCTTTTAATTGGTTTTGTGGGATCCTCGGGTCCGTAAAATAAAGGATCCGTGAAATTTATAAGGGTAAGTCCTGCTACTATAAAATAAAGTAGGATTCGTCTTCCGTCTTTTTAATATGAAAGGTTGCAGGTGTTTCTGTTCAGCAATATTTAATGCTGGTGGGTTAAATTGGACTGGCGTCAAAATTCTGATGGTATTAGAATACAATATTCATATTTTTTTATTTAGAAGCAAGTAGCTAGAACCATAATCTAAAAATCGCGTTCCGAAATTTTACCATGTTTGACTATAAAGACTAAAACTATTTCAGTAATTCGAAATGTTTAAAATGCAGTTAGCTTAATTGGATATAACAATACAATTGTGCGTTAGTTGTCAATTTCTAACTGGATATTACAACAACCAGTTTCTCTGAATTGTCTAAAACTGCATAGTTTTCGTATCAAAGCTATTGTTTGCGCAGTAGTATCTACATCTTGACAGGTAATGGTCTAATCCTGGTCAGATCTTGGCTGATGGAGTAACAGGCTCTGAAGGCTTGCCAAGTCCCATTGATTTTCATTAATTTGAGAAAATGGGACGTAAAGCTCAGTTCCTTGATTGTATTCACTTACACGGCTTACACCCTTTGGAACTGTTACGAGTTCTGCAGTCACAAATTAGTTTCCATACAAAAGATCAATGAGAATTTGCTAGAACAGATTTCGGACTCATTCTGCTTTGTAAGTAGAATACAGGACTATTTCGATTTATGTAAGTCATACTTCTTACATCGTTCATTAATGTCTATCAGACTTTATTCGAAAACGATTAAATTTCCAGGGGCCTGCAATCCAAATGAAGTTGCAACTGACATTAGATATCTAAGCAATCTTTTGCCATCGTCATCTACAATCACATGAATGATCGTGATGATAATGTGAAAGAAACCATGTCTCAAATAGCTGAACAGGTCCATTATGACAATCCTAATTTATGGATCGGATGTCACGGTATCTAAGTATGTACCGGCAGTTTTGAAGCCAAGGCCAGCAAAATGTAGACTATTACGAGTATTACGACGTGACACTAAGAACCTAATGATCGCTTGTCAGCTTTGACTATGGACATTCGTAGTTACTTGAACTATGTTTTATTTATTTTTGCCAAGAAAGACTCCTAATGTTGTTCTATGTACGACAAAAGCAATATAGAACGATTTGTTTTGATAACTTACGTTATGTTAACAAAATTACTATGGCATTCTTAGGTCGTGACCTCAACAATCAAATATAACCTACAGCTTATATTAGATACGACATTATACATTAGAACTTATATACATATATGTTGAAAAAGTTGCTAAAGTCAATATTAGGTCTAAAGGTAACCTTAAAACAGCTGAATCCACTTAAATGACTGCTGTCATTTAGATTTAGGATGATCATCATCGTTAAGTAACTCATGCATAACCATCTTCGTCTTTGACCATTCCTGTCATGATCATCTATTTGTGGTATAACAAAAGGTTTTGCAGTCACTTTACGTTTATCAAATGGAAAAATGTTTAGGTACCTATTTATTTATTTATTTATTTATTTATTTTATTTAAACTTTATGCACTTAATGTACAAAGGCGGACTTAATCCTACACCTACCTATCTAAACCTATCTAAACCAGAACCAATTTTCAAGTTAAATGAAGCTATATCAGTAACAGATGGGGAAAGAAATCACACACAAATTACAGTCCCAGCATAAAAACGCCACAAATAATCAAAGGCGGTCACACAGGTGTCCCTAGATGAATCAATGATTCCTAAAACGCAACGATTATAAGCAACTTGCATCTTTACAAGTACTTACATGAGCTAGGGCCGATCTAGCTAACTCTATAGCTTGTATAGCAGGGTGGGCAGATACGGGCTGCATGCAAGGTCGCCCGGCGCCTCGGTGAACAAGGAGACATCTTAGCGTGGATCTGTCTAATGCGTTTGATACTGTTGCGCATAGATTTTAGGAGAAAACTTTAAAAAAGGCAAATTATTCTTGGAATTGCTTTGAGTATTTTTATTTTATCGGATTGTTACCTATACTTGTGTGTACTGTGAAATCAACAATGATTAAGTGACACCGGTGACTAATTAGAAGACAATCTTGTAATAGGACCATTTTTATACTTACTCTAATTTAACAAATGAAAATGCATTTCAATGGTTCCTTTTTGCGAAATTGAAGTTTTTATTTTGCAATGAAATTCAGTGTTGTTTGCAAGCCCAGATTTGCAAAAAACAAGGTAAGCTATGACATTTATAGAGGAAGAAAAAGTATATGCATAAATAGCATTTTTTTTCTTTATGAACAATGTGGTTGGTTAAGATCTTTTTTATTTAATTTCCATGTTACTAATCTGTTTCTCTAGGAAACACAGATGCAACAGTGGAATGTTTTATTTCTATTAAACGTTAATATAATCTGTTAGTAACTGGGTATGTCCATTCTAATGCCATCAACGCCTGCCGCGTGTCACTTGAAACTCCGCCATTTTGCAAGGCGAACCGCCCGCGGCGGGAAAACTGACTTTGGCGCCAATTTCGATGCAGCCACGTCTGCTATCCGACCGCATCCGGATGATCAGCCACTCAACAGAAGCCCTTACAAGCCGCGAACACCGCAAATCGGTCGGTTAACATCGCCACGGGTGTCATTATAAATTCCTTTAATTATACCATTTTTACTGCGCTTTATAGTAGCCTGCAAACTCATGGCGGGAACTCGCCGTTTTATAAGTGCCATCGCTGTTCTCAGCCTTGGCATGTATATCTTGACCGTTTCAAATGGACCTCGTGCCCTTTGCATACATTACGAGAGGAGGGGTTTTGTTGTAATGGTAGTGTAAGGGATCCTATTAAAATAATTAAAAAGTTACCTTTGGCAGGACATGTTGAAGGAGTGCACCAGCTTTCCTTTTGGCAGCCATCTTGTTTTTTTGGCGGGTCACACACAGCACTTTTGTCTTTGGTTTCGTTTTAGTTATTCTTCTTTTGATCAGTTCATGGACTCCATCTCAAGCTGACTAGAAACAAAGTTTTCGGAATGCTTCGGATACGTTCGTGAAATTTCCCACGTGTTTTGTTAAAAGTTGCAATTAGACGTCGAGTCAACTATTTTTGTGAAAAAAGAATACATGTTTGCGTGTCACCTGTCTACTTAACCGTTCTTAGTATCAAAGGACTAATATTTCAAAGTAGCAATTAACTTCAGGTGACGCGCTGAAGAAGGACAATTTGTTGCTTCACATCGCAATCGATACAATTGCTACAAGTTGTAACAAATAGAACTATTTTCAAATGAATTATCGTTGAGGACTAGAACGGCTTATTACTTAGTATGAAAAAAATGTTTATAATAGTTTTCAAGAACCACCTACATCTATCGACAGTAACTGAAATTAAATCCAAACATACTGCAGATAATTTTAGAATAACCACCGATATTGTAGTCCCAAAATAGGCCAACGATCAAACGCCCTTTTTTAGAAAACGCCTTCAATTTGCGTCATGATAAACCAAACTACAATACCATAATCATAAAAGAAATCACAATACCCGTAATCAAAAACTGACCCCATACCTAAAACGAAATCAAAAACCCGTTTTCAGAACAAGATAAAAACGGGAACTAAAGCTAATCACACACGAGTTGTGTCAGGTCAGTTCTGCATTTGAAACGGGCATTTCGGAGAAGAGGCTACTTTTCGCCGAGGGTGCATCCCTCCCCTATTTGCACAATACTTTTAACAATGAACTCTCATTGTTTGATACTCAGTGCTGTCAGTATTTTGTTCCGATTGAAATAGGGTGGATAGTGCGCGCTTTTGAAATGACCATTTGTTCAAACCAGTTTCATTACATGTGGTCCTAGTACTAACCGAAATAGAACATGGACATAAAAGATTCTATAAGAGTGCTAGCCTATTCTGTAAAAATACATCTAGCTAACCAGCAAATATGGGAATTAGCATGACGTGTCTTTAACATCAAGCTCTTTATGTAGTCCATCTGGTTACCTGGTACTTTTGGTAAAAATAATTCTCAGACAATTAAAAAGTTTACTGATGAGGAAAATGTTGAAAATGAATGGAAAAGAGGAAGACCAAAGAAACGTTGGATGGGCTGTGTGAAGGATGATTTGGCTAGACAGGAGGTGACTGTTGGGATGAGGAGTATGGAAGATCTAAAAATGACTTCCGGGTCTAATAGCTTAACGTGCTTTTCGAGGCACAAAGGAAACTCGGTATGAATTGGGTGATCAGGATCACCAATCCACAGACAAACCTAGGCAAGAGCAGTTTAACCTGAAGATTGATCCAAGCGTCTGGTATGCATGCTAAATTGAATTATTCCTCAATTACAGCTCCATAAACATTGAATGGCATGACCGCAGATTGAAAATCACTGCATTAAAAACAACTATTACGCATTTGCGCTGAAGTTTGAAATCAAACCGTATGCGACTATAATTCGGAACAATTCTACGGTGTTAGGTGACTGATGTAAGTGCACAATGGCACTACCCGACGGCTGCATACTATGCGCAAATTGGATAGGCCAACGCGCTTAGCCTGGGTTTTCTATTCAAATGTATGACGAAGTTAAGGCAGAAACATCACCACAGACTCTTCTGCGGTGATGTTTCTGCAGACTAGACAACGGTGAATCAAAATTTTGCATAGTTTGCACACCTCATTTTGGGCACCTCAATTTGGACCTCAAGAACGATGATTAGAGATAACTTTTTTTTGTAATATTTTTTTTGGGTAAACCAATATTATTTTCGTTTGACCATCTTTATTTCGGGACCCTCTATACTGCTATAAAGTTGATTATCTGTAACGGATTTAGACTGCAGCGCAGAAGTTGTGCCTCTGGTCACCACAAGGAAACTTACTAATTCTACAACCATAAAAATTGTTTAAATGGTCACACGTCTGTGACTATTTTACAAATTGTATCGTAATTCGTATATTGTCCTACTATAATAGGGTAGACGACCAAACAATATATAATTAGTCCGTCAGATTTCCAATATAAAATATTGGAAAAATATTTTTTCATTTTTCACGTAAACTAAAATTGAAAACGATACAGTGCGTCGAAAACTCGTGTGACGTCACATTTCTGTACATTTTTACCGGAAAGTGACATCACAAGCACCCACTCATGATCTTTGGATGCGGTTTATCTTCGCCATTTTTATTAATTTGATAAAACAACAAACACGGCGTAATATTTTTCAATAATGTAACTGATGGTCTAAACTGAATCATATTATTTTAGTCAGTCGTAGTTGTCATCCCTATTCTTCTAAAGTGGCCATTTTATGTTCCCTGGACATTTGACGTTACCCAGCAATGGGATGACGTACTCTAACAGTACTTATCAGTATTACATAGTCTATCCTTACGCAAAATATCCGCTTTGGAGCGCCGTGCATGGAGTTCAGCCCGATATACATACGACTCCATACGACATGATTTTTGATTTTCTGAAGTAATTATAAACATATCAGGGGCTGTGTAATAGGGTGACTGGCAATTAGTGTACGATAACAAAAAACTTTCAATATGGGACACAACCTGAAATCACAAAAAAAAAACAGATGTTCAATACTTTTATGTTCGTTTAACTGGTGAAAATGTACTGAAGAGCAGATTTTTCATCGCGATTTCGGGTTTGACCCGTAAGAAGTAGTTGGTACACTAATTACCAGTAAAAATGTACCTTATTTGCAGGTCATAATCAAATCAATTGATAAGTGTTATCGATTATTTAACCCTAGACACGTAGCCCTGAATATTGCGGGTATTGTATAATGATAGTAATCATTGCTAGGGCAAAGGCAAACATCGTGAGGAAACCAGCATGCCTGAGAGATATTCAGAGGCCCATGGTCCGGGGTTGCGGGACTGTTCGAAAGAGATACTGCGGCCAGCGAACATGGATGGGTTTTAGTCAGTAAAAGTCTGACACTCCCTCCCGCTCCGCCCAGAGTGGGAGAAGTTATTTGATGATTTCCCATCCTAAAAACTCTGACACCAGGTTAGCCAACTAACCACACGATAATAAAAAGAAGTGTTATCGATTGTAAGATTAAATGGAACTATTACACGCTGGCTAATGACAGTATCAATGATAGCTAGAAAATTAAATACGAATTCTTGGAAAGAAAATTGTTCTAACAAAAAAGGGAGAACTGAAATATTTACAACAGCTTTGACCACTCTATTATGTAGTTAGATAGCTGTATTATTAGAGTAGAATATATTAACAACAATGTACGGTGGAACAAGCTATTTGGTTTACATTGAACAAACAAAAAAGTATACATAAGTAGTATTTCGACTATCTGGTGACCACGAGCCTTGCTTAGTGTGGCACGAGATGGTGCTAGTGTCCAGCGATATTTATTTTATCTTATTTTTAACTAGCCGATGCCCGCGGCTTCGCCCGCGTAAAATTATCCACAAAAACAATCCTGTTGAATCACTCTATCTATTAAAAAAACCCGCGTCAAAATCCGTTGCGTAGTTTTAAAGATCTAAGCATACATAGGGACAAACAGACGCAGCGGGAGACTTTGTTTTATAATATGTAGTGATGTAATTTGTCGGTTAAACCAAATAGCTTGCTCGACCGTACTAACACTGTGTTTTAAATCAGTAGTATTTTTGGCCAAGCAGGTAGGTATTTTTGAACGGAAAACTTCTTCAGGCGCGTTGAGCACGTTTTTGAGTGAGGAAAAATCATGGAACTCGGGTGATCGTCACGTAGGTACGCTTTTCGTAACACTCGTAGTGGATCACTTCTATCGGCAATTCTCAAAGACTGCATATTATTTTTTTAATTGGTCTCCCTCATAGGTATAGTTGTCATTAGAGTGACTAGACTACTGAGCATGTCAGGCAAAGTGAATTGGATTTTTCCATCAGATTTTTTTAAGTAACAACCACGGAGCAGTCTCCGCCGTCAGTTATTCTCCAGAAAATGCTTAACAGTTGCATACAGGGTGTATTTCACCTCATCACAAAGCCGTTAACCAATCATTCTGTATATCAAACTAAGTAACTTTACACAAAAAATATTGCTAGGAAACAACATTTTTTTTTGAGGTTATAAATCATGTTTTGTGGTATAACTCAATGTAACACACTCAAAACATTGTGCGGATGGATGGATTAAATAGTGCGGGGGTCGTAGAGATATTTAAAGTAAAAATCATGCGATAAAAAGTGGTATTTAAAAAAACTTGTTAAAATCTTGCGTTCTTTGACCCCCAATATCTCCGTAACTAGAAGGTTCCCAGGTATAGTGTAGAACAAAAAAATTATCAGAATGACGAGAAGAACAAGTGCCTTTCGTTTTCGTTATGAGGTGTTTTACACCCTTTATATCGATGTAAACAGCTGGTTTACTTTCTCACAGTATTCATAAAATTTTGAAAGAATTGAAGTACTTTTCAAACCGACCCTATGCTTGTTTTTTTTTCATATTATCACATCATAGGGAAAATGTCGTTTCTAAAGAAGTTTTAAAACTATCTCCAGATCTCAGAAAAATACTCTTTTACTTACCAGAATGTTTCCCTAACATTTGATGTGAGATATGATATTGTGATACAACCAATGAGTTTCTTGTTTACAATTAAAATGCTTTATGTTACTTTATGTTATCTTCATCTTTGATCTACATTTATTTCTTGTATTTCTTTTTCCATTAGAAAGACTGAGTTTTTAGAGTTCCGTACCTCAAAAGGTAATAAAGGAACATCACAAGATCACTTTCTTGTCCGTCTGTCAGTCTGTTTGTCTGTGACAACCGATTTTCTCCGAGTTGCAAGTTGTTTTTTTTCTCAAAACTCTTAAAGAGAAGCAAGATAAGAACAAAATTTGATTAGGCTCTGGTATTAAAAACGAACAGGATTTGGAATGAGTGCTACTGGAATTTACTATTTGGTTAGATTTCACTACAAAAAAAGTATTAGTGTAGAGAGAGATTTGTCTCTTTTCATTTGAATTTGATGACACCGAAGGCAAATCAAATTCAGCTTATATAACAAGATGGACCTTCAACCATTTGACAAGCACAATGACGATTATGACGAAATCATTGCTTGAACAACAAACAAATATAGGCTTTAAGAGGCCTGCGGACCATGCGAATTCCATACAAACGTAATACTAAAATAATTTGTAAATGAAACATATTCTTACGGTAGTGTGTATTTATTTTGATTGTATTACAGAATATATAGGTTCCCAAACACATATTTTGAATGTACACTGATAACAAGAGTTATGAGAAAAATATTTTTTATTGAAATTTTAAATTCCTCGTATCTCGTCTTTATATCATAGTCCTTCGAAAATATTTATTTGGGAACATAGATATTCTATAATACAATCGAAATAGGTATATACACACTTCCTTAAGAATATATTTGATTTTTATATTATTTTGGTATAACGATTATATGAAAAACGTATGCTCCGCCGGCCCCTTAAGTACGGTCGAACAAGCTATTTGGTTTACACTTTACAAACTTAACAGGTCTGTACTTTAAGATAGAAAGAAGAGCACAAAGGTACTGCTTGTATCATAATAAATTTCTTCCAAAGGAAATTTTGATTTGAAATGGAGGATCGATCGTTTGGGAATCAATCCTGATCCCACAATCTTCTGTTCGAAAAACTAACCGATAAGCAATGCAAAGGTATCAAATTAATTAATGAACAGAAAAAGATGAATGCACAAACAGCGTTCTCAGAAAAAAGTACTAGGAATACAGTGCTACCGGGGAGCTTTGAGCAGATTAAATCGCAAAGGGGTCTCATTCTCATGCTACTCGCGATAACAACATAGGCCATTTTCCATCTGCAGGCACCGGGTCTACGTGCTTTATGCTGCGATCCATATCTCAGAATGAAATTCTTCAACCTGACGTTTAATCCGAATCGAGTAATATTTCAATCGATTTAGTTTACCGATTAATCGTTTAGTCGTGACAATTACTGCGTCCTGCGTTGCCAAGATCGATTTCTCAAATTCTACAGATTTGGAAATGGATTTTGTTTGCGAAATAAACTTCTTTTATTTGGGAATAATCTTCTACAATTATATAAATAAAGTTTTATATTTTAAATCCTTGTAAGGCTTCGTTGTTTGATTAAGTGAGCAATTTCGTGCAAAGCTTACACCCACGTCTTGCATCGTAATTATAATATTATTTCTAACTTGAAACTGTTTGAGCATGTAAGGTGTTGTCAGGCAAAATATTGAGTGTCTACTTGATTCAATCATACTACATCATGGACACAAACACTAAATAATAGATGTACTGTACTAAGACTAAGTTGTACAACAGAACAGTTTAGAATTGAACACTTACACTTTACTCTTACTCACGCTGTCCTAGAAGCAAATTATAAAGTGCCTTCACAAGACAAATCTTAGCGAACTACATAACGATAATGACTGAGCATTGACTTCGGAATAGGCTATTACCATAACATTGGTTCTTAATGTTACTCAAATTATCACCAATAAATTACCTGGTCAATGGATTTAATTTAATCGCAATTAACATCGTCAAAAAAGGACGAATACTCAATATCAACACCAGGCGCTCACAGAGCGTAGGAGTTAACGCATAAAAATCGAAAAAGGCGACACTCAGTACAAAAATTCACACCATTCCGCAACATTGGGACACCGTGTGTCACACAAAGGTAGGTGGAAAGCGCACGCCATACGCGTTTAACGCGCGGTCAGTGCACTGGCAGCTATTTTCTTTTTAGCGATAACGACAAGGCCACTTTAATAGCTTTGGGTACGGTGGTCCGTGACGTTTTTTTATTAACTGCCTAGATCGCGAATTAGGTTCCACACTCACAAAGGCATGTAACTTAGATTGGAAAGAAAATACATTATTTTAAGTTCGCGACTTTATCCTTGTAGGTTTTGGCTAAGTGAAAATAATGATAACTTATGATACGTACATACCATGAGTTTACCTACCAGGCTTTCATGTATTTACAGGCCTATCGGATTATATCAAGCTCAATTCAATACCCAGTTGAATTAAATATAAAACTCCACCACTATGTTAATCTTAAAACGTGTGCGTACCAAAGGACCAAATTAGCAATAATGTTTCTTTCATTCAGATTTGTGCCTGGTTGACTTTTAACATAACTGTACTGTACGATACATCTGTGCCTAACCTTTAGGGGTTTAAATGCGTGATGTTATGTTGTTTTTCAAATTAAATTGCCAAGTAGGTACCAAATGTTTTAGCGGAGTTCTACACATAATATCCCGGCTCACAAGCGTGTCATTAAATTATCATGCATGTACTTTAAAAACTCGCCATACCTACAGGTGCGAGGGTGTCTTAAATGTCAAGTAGTTACAGAGATCGTTGACTTGATCATATCTGCACACCATAAAGGAACAGAGGTGTGAATAGGTGACATAATTTGTAATATTATTATTTTTTTACTGCTATTATTTGTTTGAAATAGGTAAGGTTCGCCGGCTGTAACATTGAACCTAATAATTGTCGAAATGTGGGATATGTATACCACTGCCCAACCCATCGGTGATTATAGGCATGATGTTTTGTTGTTATGTGTTAAAGAAGTGGAAGGAATGAGATCAACATGAGCTGTTATAATCATTATTGAAGATTGAAATTATCCTTTTCAGATTTTTCGCGCTTGGTTCAGACCAAGTTTTTACATGCAAATTTTGGACTGCAAACCATTTTCTAAATTTTCCAAGAGTCCTCTATTCTACTTCTTAACATCTTCACCGTCCACAGCACGACTTCGCCTACTGCTGCGTAAATAGCAATTTGGCATTCTACTTCTACATTATCTTAATTATCCAAAAGGTTACGCATTGGTGTAAGAGGCAGCCGACCGGCCCTTACACGTTATCCCGGCTAGTCGAATGTGAGGGGCTCATTACCCGAGTAACGGTCCCCACGCTCATTGTCCTACCCATCGGTTCGTTCCTTTTTTCATAAATATACTAATTACATGCCTGGAGGTTTGCGGTATAAAAGGGTACGCGGAAAGAGATGATGGCAGTGTTTACGCTAGTTTAGCGGCGATGTAGGGCTTAATAGGTATTGTGCTTAGCAATGCGGTGCGTTGCCGTGGAATGCGAACCTGGTCCTTTGATACGACTGTTATGAATATTGCGATTGTTGTTACTTCATTCATGGGGTATACAATTCTTTCGTTGCAAAAGCCCTAAGAAGAGAGGAATATGTGATAAAAAAATTAAAGTAATTCAAAAAGATTGTTTTTATTTTGTCTAGAGGGTAATCGGAGATTCTTTAACGAAGTTGGTGGTGTGGTAGCTTGAGTTTAAAGGTAGATGATCATCGGTGAACCCCAAACTATTGCAATGATGAAATAACTATTAATCGACTGTAATATTCGATTAAAATCAACATGAAAGTGGCTCTACCTCTATTGTAAAATATGCAGTAAAGACGCAAAACCTGAAAAGTAGGCGTAGTTTCGCGAAAACTCCATTGTTTTTCCTAAGTGAAGTAAGAAAATATACGAAAAGGTAATAAAAAAGTTGTACAGTTACTAGAGCAACATAACATGGTGGGTAGTGTTATCAGCGAAGTAAGGACCGTGAACGATTTGATTAGTTCGACGCGCGCTTGCACTCCAAAATTACTTTCAAACTTCGCTGCGTTCCACACATTGAGAACTTCTGTGCAAGTCTGCGAGCCTGGTATCGTTAGGTAAAATTACATGAGATCGGATAACTCTAGTACGTAATAGAGAATACATAATGAAACTTTAGTAAAACAAAAACTAAGTTCTCAAGTGTAATGGAGATGCAGCTAAAAATGTTCAACACAGACTCCTTAGATCTCGAAGTTGATAAGAAACAATCCTGTTGTATATTTACAACAACATAAAACTAAATAAGTATTATACAAAGATGATAAAAACTAACTGCGTCGGATAAAAAAACTCTAGCAGGAAATTACCAAGAACAATCTAAGAATCGGTACATAAGTGTCAGTTAGGCTAATAAATTCACTAAAACAATGCCTTGTCTTTTCAAACTGGCGTGACAAAGGAAACTTAGCGACACGAACCAACGATGGACTAATTGCATTTTTTGCTGTCACCATGTACTAATGCCAAGGCTTACTTACTCATCAAGTTCCTATGTCCATTCCTGACGGTCTATGCAAACCTGCATTCGTGCAAAAACTAGTATGTCAAGATGATAAAACTTCGCGCGCTGGACGTCTGATTGCAACTTTTTTTATGGAAAAATTGTAACGCAAAGGAAGCACAATGGGTTACCAACCTATTAGTTGCACGGTAGTATTTTTTTTATTGTTCGTATCTGTGATATTTGAGAGTTGGAGTTCGTGTTTCGCGAGTAAGTTGTGTGCGGGCGCGGCGCGCGTGTTCGCCCCTCGGAGTTACAACGCACACTGGTCCGCTTGTGGACGAGGTGCGTTCGCTCGGTGTCCGGCCGGCCCCCATCGCCCCCTGCCCCCATACCGAAATGCATCAATGACACTCGAAACACACGCACATTCTGAACGCAGTGGGGACAATCGATAGGTAAAAAATGTTTGGCAATTTTAGTTTGGTGCCCTGAGGTGTGGTCTCTATGATGGACACATCAAGCCGGTACTGCTCAATCACGATATTTAAAACGTTAAAACCAAAAGAATACGTTTTTCACTATCTTCATGGTAACTCGATATAATTGTAGCTTATAAAGCTAAGTGAAACAAATCAGGCGAAACTCCCAAAATTTTCAGCCATTTTCACTTCATTTACCTAAACTTGTTGTGAAAACTTTTGGTCCTTGGATACGCAAAGACGTAGAAATGGACTTAAGGTCCTTTAGCTTTCACCTACAGAGTTTAACTGACATCAATAAAGTTTATGAGCAAGAGCCTTAAAGTACTATTAACTACAAAGTACATCAAATAACTAAGAACTTCACAGAAACAACATCCTGCACTGTAGAGTGTAGCTACACGATCTTGTTTGATCCTAACCTCAAGCCTCATCTTAATTAGGGAAATCAATTTAACCAATGTTGCATGACTATAAACAGATAATGATGATGTAATTATACAATCAATTCACACACATGCACAATGACACCCGCGTATATACTACAGAATCGATTATATACATCCATACATGCAAATAAAGGCTGGATGTGTGTATATTACGTATATATTGGAATGAAGCACCAGGCACTCATGAAACACGAAGCGATAGGTGTATATGTTATAATATGCGGGCGTATAAATGGCGGAAAAGGATTGCAGAATTTGCAGAGTACTGACCCAGTGTTCTGCTAATAAGTATTTTGCATTTGTAGAGGAATTGTATCTACCGAATTCTTTGTTTTATTCTTTTCTATCTCTTTTTATTTCTGTAGGTAGCCTTTGTAGTTTTTTTTATTCCGACTAGTAACTAGTCTAGAACACTGATTGTCTGTGGTTCTTCAAAGTCTTCTTGACGAATGAAGGTCGAATGTTAAGATGTGATCTGTCAAGAACTTATACATTTTTTTTATTATAAAGGCGGTTGCTTTATCTAAGATTCATAGTTCAAAAGAATCTTCTAGATCTTAATTAATGCTCCTAAACAAGTGAGACTTTATCATACATAAAGCACGAAAGCAAAAAGGTGTAGTTGTAAGGGTCTGGTCAAATCTTGTATAAGTTACTAGCTGATGCCCACAGTTTTGCCCGGGTACAGATTATAAAACCTTTCTCGAGAACCACTCCATCCATTGGTGAAAACAGCATGAAAATCGGTGTAGCAGTTTTTGAGTTTATCTCGAAGAGACAGACAGACGCGTCGGAGGACTTTGTTTTGTTGCGGTTTTTTCGTGATTACACTGATGGTCCTATTTAGAAAATTGTTCTGTTCGATGGTCTATATACCACACTCCTTAAAAGTGACCACACCTTTCTGATATGTGCTGTACCTTTATAGCTAGCGTGATAGTATGACCCGGGCAAGTCGGTGTGTAGGGCAAGACGCATTCTATACATAGATAGATATGTTGAGCACAGCTGTATACAGTCGCAGATACCTTAGGGAATTTCGACAATTTGCGTAACAGCTAGATGCGGAGTTAGAATTGGTCCTTATGGTCGTATTTAGTTAAATTAAAGTGACGGAGACTTTTGAGGATGATTATGTGATTAAACTATTTCATTAGCCACGGTATAATAACTGTACTTGGCATTATTGCTGTTCACTATGTTAAAAGAAATCGGAATAGTGATTGAGTTGAAGTTTTCTGTACGGTCTAGTTCGTATACGGTTACGGCCATACGATGATTCGCATCAAATATTTTAATGACATAGTAACAATAAAATAGGAGTTTATCAAAAAGAAAAATACTGAACAAATATCAGATCAAAATACTAAGTACGCAGAAGAGAAGAAAAAAGGACCTAATCAACAATGGTGCCTTCAAAATCCATATAAAATCGACACAAAGGAATCAAAGGGTCAGTTAAAATCTGTAATTCATGCACGGGTATGGAAACTCGTAAAATTTCGTCCCACGCACCCTTTTCGTACCAAACGCTCTAAACAGGGGTCTCAGTACATATGTCTTCACCTTTTGGAGCTACGTCTATATGATTATCGTAGTAATATTAGGTACAGCGAAGTTGTTGACACATGAATGATGTAGTTTGCCTGTTTTTAGTGTGGTTGGAGTAGAATCAGTAGAATAGTTAAGTTACCTGAAGTAACAATTGATTGCAGCATGATAACGATCAGAAATCATGTGGCCAGTCCTGCATAGCAATTGTGTAACACACTTCTTGCCTATCAAATTCCATAAGATTTTGAGTTACTAAGTCTTTTTTTCGTGACAATTTAGATCGTTGATACTTTCCCGAAGAATTGTCAAACTTAAGTGGCAGTGAGCACAGGGCCCATAACTCGCAGAACGGATGGCCGATGGGGCCGAAAAGTTCTGGAGTGGCGACCGCAAACCGGAAAACGTTGGAAGACCTCCCACGAGGTGGACCTTATGACCTGGGGAAGGTAGCGGGAATTCGTTGGATGCGAGTCGCACAGGAGCGGTTAATGTGGTGACACTTGGGAGAGGCCTATGTCCAGCAGGCTGAAATGATGATGAAGTCTTTCTTTACCGTGTGGTTAGAGGCCCAGGGGGACTCCCTGGACCTCTTGGCTTTACATACCCTCGAGAAATATCTCTCAAACTGGTTTCCTCACGGTGTTTTTTTTCATCGAAAGTATTCGAAAGCAAGTGATAGTTATAAAATACGCACACGAATCCGAAAAATCAAAGGATCTTGTGTTTTATCTCTAGACCTATGACTTGGCACTCCGACGATCATACCACTGGTCTATCACTACTTGCAAAAATGCTTGCATGCTTAATACATTTAGTAATAAGATGCTGCATTTGTTTGAAACGAAGCGGATTTTCATTATGACCGTCATGAAACTTGATAGATAGATAGCCTGGGGCCTGAAAAAAGCCTAAGGATACTTTTTATCCTAGACTGCAGATAAAGTCGTAGACTAAAAGCTAAACTACTATAAAAAGATTTTATCTACCCAAATATCTTAAACCCTCTCTAAAGCGTTCAAAAACCGAGTGACACAAGAATAGTGACTTTGTTCGTTTGCCTATGATTTAAAAAAAAATGACAGATATCCGAAATGCCGCCATTTCGAGCTGTCATTTGTTCGTTAGCTTTTTATTTCCAGTTACGAGTAGACAAATTTTCTGATAAGTTCTATATTTCTGTCGAAAATGAGTGATAGTAACTCAGAAATTGACATGAACACTCCGCCAGATATCGTAAATGCAGCGACGAATGCAACTAATAACCTGTTGCCACAAAAATCAAGGGCCAAGTAACAATGCTGGTCATTTCCCTATGGTTCCTAAACCCATCATAGAGCCCTTATGATATTTAGGTAGATAAAGAAGTGTATGCAACTATACATAATTAGGCATTACAACCATGTTCATTAATTAGGCATTTCGTGTGATGAAACCCACACTTGTGTTGTAATGCCCTTCATTATGCACAGTCGCATAAACTACTATTCTTACATTTTCCTAGATTCCCGTTGCATAACCACCTAAATTGCCACTAAAACGTTACCAAGACAGCATAGCTTAGAGTGTCTCCCCTAAATTTCGAAGACGCCGGCTGCCTGCGACGCTAGTCTCAAGCCTAAATTCAGGTATGGACGTTTGACAGTTATACATCTTGACTATATATAGATAAGACAAGACGTATAGCTATGGTTGTTGATCCAGCTAAAGCTGGTGGAGATCGATCTTGAAGTTTAAGAGAATTGGAGACTTAAAGAACACAAAATGCTGAACTGTAGTACATAAATAGAAAAAGATTTTGCCTAGTGTCACTTTTTTTTCTTCCCCGGTTTTTTTAACTTAAGACACATTTCAGTTGTAATAATAAGATTTTTGAATCCTGCTACATTATTCCAAGATGATAAAAGTTCGTGCTTGCTTATAATGTATATGGGCAGTCCAACACTACGCGTCACCAAAATGCATTGTTGAATTTTCAATGCTCTTTTCAGCGCTGAGAGTTCAAAATCCAACAGAATGCCTCAGGCGTTTAGATTTCAATTTTAAAATATGAATTCAAGGTTTTATACCAACAAAAACGCACCTGGCGCCATATATCACAGAACATCAAGTTTTAGACTCATTCAGCAAATAAACTTAGCTCATACAATTTAGGACTAAGCAATATCACAATGTTTGCAAGTGACCTAATTTGCACTTTACCCACAACGCACACATAACTAACCGATCATAATAATTAACTACTAAACAGGTACATACAAGGACTGCTAAGGTTCGCATTGTACAACTTATTATACACCCTTAAGTGGTTCCATTAAGGTCTAGTTTGGAGTGGTCGTTTACAATAATGTGCTACAGTAGCGATTAGGCATAGCGGGACCAAGACATGCGAATGTATGAAGGTCTCAAGTCATTTGTGTCCACGGCTTTATAACTGCCCATAGAATGTTATCATCATCATCAGCTTTTCGCTAAGTAGAGCTTAGACCTCCTTTTGCTTGTGCGAGCCTGGTAACCTTTATTGGTAGTTTGTTATAGTTTAGGTACTGTATTGCCCGTTCATTACTCAAACCTCAGGATCAATGGAGGATCAATAGTTTTATCAGGTACTTCTCCGTACTTCCCAGACTAACACTAACATCAATCGACAAAATTAATGTGCTTTTCAAATTTCAGCTCTCGGCTCCAAGCCAACAGTTTCCGCTTCTATATAATATTTAGACAGTAATTTAGAAGTGAATTAGAGTTAGTGAAACCAGGAATTAGGATAAGTATATTCTTATGTGAACACATAACTTACGTGACACATCTTTTGTCACAATTTGGTAATCAAAAAAAGAATACTAGGAGAGCAGCAAAAGAAGAAGACTAGATGTCAAGTTCCAATCAATCCAAAACCAATGCCACAGATTGAACGTCGAGGATGAACAGAATCAAACAGAGTGAAGAACACTAGTCGAAAAGCGAACGAAAAGCGCAAAGGCTGCAATATTTTTACCCGACGCCCGACTTCACACCTCTCGCATAGATTGTAGCGAGTAGCGAGTTTTCCGATTTCTTTCGACATCGTGTTTTTACTTTTCAACTGTAACTTTCAAATCAAATGTGGAAGTAAAAGTACTTTTATTGGCGTTACTTTTCGTCATTGACTATGAAATGTTTTAGTTATCTTCGTGAAATGGGGTGCGTAGACTTAGGTTTGCAATATGCTCTCTGACTGCATCTGGTCTGTCGTGGGTCGTGAGTTTGATTCCCATAAAAAAATACACCAATATAAAACCCAAGAAAAGTATTAAAAGCTAATTTCAACTACTGGTTGTCGCTTAAAAATGATACTAAACTCCTGCAATTTTCTATGACCGTTCAAACGTCCGTGATTGTCGCGACCATAATTGGACGTCATATATCACAATCTACCTTGTTTACATCAATTTTTTGGTCTTAACGAAGTTATTTCACTAATTGAATGTACTTTATTCAAGCAAAAATTGCAATAACGATATTATGATAAAATCGTAGTAAACCTTTACCTACATTTTAAATAAAAGTTTTTTTTGACATATAGATTTTGATGCCATGTCGTGTTTTGAGAATGCGTTCCGTTTCACCAAAAACATGCTACATAAAACAATAAATTGTAAAATAAATGTTGTTTTAGATACTTTAAACACGGGCACCATAATGTTTGTAAGCGCCAATACAAGACATTTTTAATCAATGAAAATAGTTTTGTATTTGATGGAAAAGTTTAATAACAATAGGGAATATTCCCTATTGTTATTAAACTTTACCATCAGAAATTTCTCAGTAGTAGCCGCGGAGGCTGGTTTTGTCCCCAGCTGATACCAATAGGCTCGCCTCCTATTAGATGGGACTTAAAAAAAAAGGCGAGTCCATTAAATTGGACTTAGATATAATTGTTGAAATGTGGGTGTGCTATTAGGCACTCTTCGGGGTTCCGATGAGTTTGAGGGAAGAGAGGTGTGCAGGTGTCATGCAATGTTATGTAAAGGTGTCTTCATTAATCCACTTCAGATTAGGTTATGGAATATTTTAGATTTGTTGATTGTTAATTGTTACAGAGATCGAACGGGGACCGCATTAGATTCAAATGACAGTGACTGGAAAGTGACAGTCCTAGCAGTGGATAAAACTTTGCTGTTTTGGACGGTACTGACAATGACACAAGAGCAGTACTTACTGCAGTAATCAAGAATCTGGCCAAATTCTATCCATTAGGCAAAGCGGACCAAAGGACCGCATTAGTAAAACGAAGCGGGCGCCAAGATAAAAATAAACATAAACCCGAAAGAAAACACAATACTGCAGATATCGTTCTAAGAATAGAAAGACTGGAATGTCTTTCGTTAGGAATAACATTATTAAATAATATTTCAAAGTATGACGGACTCCTGGAGTTCTCTGAAATGTAGACATATTTATTTTACGAAGACCCTCCCTAGTGCCAATTATTGTTATTCTCGATTTTATATATGGAAAGGTCAAGCTGTCAACCTCCAGACAAAAAAATTGAACACCGCCCTACAAACAGGGGTACCAGGGTGACATAACCGCTGTGGCAGTTAATTAGTACCGGAGGGCGCGGCGCGACAGGCGCGGGCGCGGGCGCGGCGCGTTTAGAGGAAATTGTCGTTTTTATACGGCTTCCACCCCCCTTACTCCGCCACCCGGGCCCTCCGACATTCGAATAATGAAACAACATAGTTACCTTCATCTTATAAACATATGTCGCCCCGGTAATAAACAGAAATTAATATCTTGAGGCTAGGATCTCGCCTCCCTGAGTCCCTGTGTTTTGGTCCGAAAGACGTACACGGTTTGAACACAAAGCGAGTGCGGCCTGTAATGCGCCAGGAAAAACTTCGGCAATAGCCCTGAATGGACTAGTACCTACTCCGTATGAGTATAATATTTCATAACCGATTCTATTAACAACAACATAGGTACTTTTCAAAATTACCTCAGTAAGAACTCGTCCAAAATCCTCAGTCAAATAATAAAAATTAAAAAACAAAACTATTATGTAAATTTTTGGCAGCATATCACATGTACAGGTTGTTGCTTAAACCGTTTCACGTTCTTTAGTATGAGTCTAAAAGAATGATTGATTGAATGAGTTTAATAGAAGATCGTTCGTTTTTGTATTCAGTACCTACTGAAGTTAAAGTGGAATGAGAACGAATTAGTTCTATCCGTGATAATAAACAAGGCAACAAATGTAACAAAAAGCTTACATTTCCTGCGCATTTTTTCTCGGCTAATTTCCGTTTATTACTGAGAGCCTTCAACGTTTTATTGACCGTTCGAAACGCCAGACTAATAAATGAACGAAGCCATCGTCTAAACATTGTATATAAGTACCAAGGCACCATAGCCACATCAGATATAGTCTCGTTCCGTCGGCATAATGCGACCGCCGCCGCCGGCCCCGCTCGTAACACTCCAGCACAGCTAAAACCGGGCGATTCGGTTTTATACACACCCCCTATAAAAGCAAAAGGACCGGGTATGGTCCCGGGATAAGTGGGGGGCCTGTATCTTTATATCTGCCCCCCTACGGCCCCCACTAGGGCATTATGACCGGGGGGTTCTTTGGACAGCTAAAAGAAATATCCGGTTGCCTTACCCGGCCAGTGGCGAGCAGCCGGTAATTCTTCTTCCAGTATTACTTTGCTTATTTACGAAGTAGTTAATCGCACCTCCCGCGGGTCGCTGGAAGCCTGGTAACCTCAAGATGTTCTGATCAAGTAAACAAAGAAAATTAACTACCGGATATAAAAGGAAAACTTTATGTTTGTTTGTGCGCACTCGATCGTATGAAAGTATTGGTCCTAAGGTCCGGTTGAATATCTTAGTAATAACAATGGTAACGACCGACATTTTTCATCATCTTTCAGTAAAACTGCTCTAAACCGTAATATTCAAAATTAAAATTACCAATATTCATTAAGTGTAAAGCCAATCTTAAGCTCGGGGGATCGTAAACCGTAGATAGCTTTGCTTTCGCACCCCCGCGCCCCCGCGCCCCCGGGCTGAAGGCATTTCCAAAATAATAAAAAACCCTTTCCCTTTCAGCTGCCGTTTACGTTCCGTCCATAAAACTCCTTTAATATCTCATTATAAATTATGTAAAGTAACTAGCATTTAGTACTAAAACCTCGACTCTTAACCTGGTTTGGGTCTACAGAAACGTTTTCGTACTAAGTTTCACATTTGTACAAAATATCCAAGAATTCTTTGTTGTTTTAAGTCAGTAGTGAACATTTTTCTTGTTGATGACTACAATTGACCCTAAATTGCAATGTTTGATATTGACAAAAATAATGTTAGTTGAAACAAAAGCGACAGCTTTGCGGACGCAAGGACCAAAGTTTGAATCTCAGCTCTTTGGTCTTAACTCGGAATTGATTTTGAACCTTATCTTCCGCGCATAAGATTTAAATTGTATTAAAAAAGACAGTATTGATATCTATTGATTGGTTTGATGAACTTTATTATGTATGAAGAACACATTGAAAACACAAAGGAATAACGTAAGATCCATTATCTTCCCTATCCCATTTTCTACCTATAAAACAGTTTTTATTCCATCCATAATCACAAGCACATGTCTTTCAATTAAAACTGTCTTCAATTAATATTTAATAACAAAAAGCGTAGAATGAGACTAGATAACAAATTAAAGTAACATATCTTTTTATTCTTTACAATTAAGTTAATTAAGACCCTTGATTGAGATAAGGTTTTCTTATAATTAATTCATAAGATTGAAACTAAATTAAAGATTCCGATGTCATGACAAGAATTAATAGAATATCTTGTCTATCTACACTTCTACACTAATAATATAATAAAGAGGAAAACATTGCATGTTTGTTTGTGTGTATGTTTGTAATGAATAAACTCAAAAACTACTGTGCCGGTTTCAAAAATTCTTTCAGCATTGGAAAGCTACATTCACCCTGAGTAACATATTAGGCTACATTTTATCCCCGTACTCCCACGGGAACGGGAACTACGCTGGTGAAACCGCGTGACGTCCGCTAGTTTTCATATAATTTGAAATGCATGGAGACTGGCATTAGCAACTGACACTTAAGGTGGACGCACACTTATCCGCGCCGAAGGAATCGACCGCGCCGAACGCATCTAATTTTAGAATTACTTGTATGAAATCCTATGAAACCTCGCACACCTATCCGCGTCGAATCGTCCGAATCGAGCAGAACCCCAGAAATCCGTGACAAATTCGGATGACGTCATCAGATTCGGCGCGGCTGATGCGCGCGATGCGACCAGTGTTGCCTGATGGAATTTGAAGAAACCAAAAGAAAAATTAAAGTTAGTAAGTTAGCAATAAATCCGAGAAAACATCAGTAGATTAAAAAGTTATCCCCGCATGAGGTAAAATGGACTTGAGCTTGAATAATAAATGTGATATAATACGTTAGAACATATACGTACACGTACATACCTACTGTACTTACCTAACTTAATCTGAGTCAATGCTTCTCTCTTATTTGCCATGGCTTATTTTACTTTATTTTTAGAATAATTACTTTTTCTTTGGACATTTTTACAAATCAATCTCACATAATGTACCACCAAAACATAAAAATGATGTTACTATGGTTTTGTAAAATTATTTTGATTTATAAACTGTGTCCATGCAGTTCGGCGCGGTCGATTCTTTCGGCGCGTTCGGCGCGTTCGGCTCGGATATGTGTGCGAGGCCTCCTTGACTTCGATTCGTTCGGCGCGTTCGGCGCGGATAGGTGTGCGTCCACCTTTAGACTTGTTTTTTTTACTCAACTTTGACTATGGAAACACCTCTGGAACAAAATCTCATTTTTTTTTATCATGTTGAACAACTTTTTTCGCGATTTCAAAGTTGCTCCCATGCAAAAAAAAACACTGATTAGTTTAATAACTAAAATAGTAAAAGAATCAGTCACTAATTAGCAGTCACGTGTTACGTTCGTGATCTGAAAATTTCAATAGATAAAAGATTTAAAAAAGGAGTTAAACAAGGGTAATTTTAAAGCAAGAGGTAAATGCTCAAACCATGCAACACTACTAAAATTTCGAAAGTTAATTACTGAAAGAGCCCTTAGAACAAAACAATGCGTTCAACTCCGCACCTACTGAAAATCACGGCCAGAAATAAACGTTACGCCTAGTACCCGCCGATCACGCAATACTATCCTTATTTATACCTCCTACAGCTCCTGCTACCCCGGTAATTTCGTGGTCCTTTGCGCCTGGTAATTTATATACAGCCTTGCGCCTGGTAGGCTGTATGTTTTAATTACACCTCCTTTTTGTTATGTTATCCTTGTATAGTAAATTGAAAATAACTCCTAGCGTCGAAACTATTTTAAGCTCTGTGATAAAATTAAATTGAATATACAATTTAAAAATAATGTAACTGAGAAGTAAAGTGAACTAATTTATATACATTATTAATTATATAAACTTACAAAAAAATATAAAATAACTGTGTAAATTAGAGAAAATTACTATTACTATAATTGCATTTGTACTGTCATACACAGTAATTCCATCATAAGCATAACAGTACTGACGGTACTAGTATGTTGAAACATATAAGGCTCATTTTACCCTAATAATATTACAAGTTTGGCAAATACTATTCCTCCATACACGATCTTAATTGACATTTGTGTGCAGACGGTCAGACGGCTGAAACCTATGGAAATAAAACGGTCCTTCCGTCCGATTTCGAGATAATTTGAATGAGAAAATTAAATTAAACCAAATCGGGCACTCTTCCCAAACGTCTATTAGTACCAAAGAGTCTTTTAAATTAGAAAAGTATTGAATGACTTAAAATTAGAAGTGGTCAAAAAGTTGATGAATAGAACCTGAATTTTCATTTACAAGCTAAAGAAAGTTTACAATAAGAAGACGTACGTTGATGTCTTTTATTTGACACTCTTTTGAAAATTCATTTCCGTTGTTTCAAGATCACGTGTCATGTGTCCGTATGTTTTTTTTTTTGTTGAGTTTGTGATTTCATTTTTTACATAACGTGAGCACATTTTTAACAACAAACAGTAAATTCACACATACAGTTTACCGAACACGGTGTATACCACACCGTGTTCTTGAGGATATACATTAATTTTGAATAATACTTCTATAGCTCTTGTTAAACATATCGTACAAAGGAAGTAGTAGTTTAAATGGCATAGATTTTAAGTTATTGGTATTTTAAGTTCAACCAATTTAATTATGTTGTGCTATGAGAAAGAGTCTTTATTTGTGAGATGTTGCCACTTTGTACAACCAAAACTATCAAACTGAATTTCATATCGCAATGTTAAAGTACACTTGTGAACAAAATAACCTTAGTTAGAGGCATTTTGTGTTGTGTTGTGATAAAATAAGTTTGTAATCTAAGATGAACATGATGTTTTTACTTATTGCCACTAAAAGTGAAAAAAATGGTAAAAAATAAAAAATAAAGTTAAAAAGTAGTCAATTTAATGGTCTAAATAACATGCCGAAGTTAATGTATAACCTCAGGAACACGGTGCCGGTGTAGATAGACCAGGTATGCATAGGAAATGTAATACTCATTTTTTAATGGCGGTGAGGTGGGCAAACGATATTGTTGCTATTGCAGGAACATCCTAGATGAGGTTGGAACAAGAACTCAACAGCTTTGGTACTTACAAAGAGAGACCTATACACAGCAGAGTGGTAGTGGGTGAAGTTTGGCTGTGGATGATACGATGATAATGAATTTTCTTAACCGGCTACAACAAAGTAAATTGTGGCGTTATTTGTTTGTGTGTAATAGTCGTTTTTGCATGTGTATCATGATCTTGTCAAAGCCTATTTTGAATAAATTCTGCAAAAATATTATTATTAGTAGTATTATATAACGAAATCCAGGTACCTCGTAGCCACAAATAAATGGAAGAAGAATTTTAAGCGAATAACATTTTTCCCGAAGAAAGTTAGCCACGTACGAATTTATCAAAAAAAAATCAGCTTACCCAATCTACCCGCATCTGAAAAATTCGAAAACAAGCCTCCCGACGTACCAGGAGACCAGAAAATTTCAAAGATATCGCCAACTCGTAATCGGGGACGTGGGCCAACTTGAATTTTGGGGTTTTCCCGCTAAAGTTCGGCTCAAAGACGTCCTCAAAGCCCCGCTGTGGGTGGGTCGGGTACTAGGGTGGCATAGCAGGGTGGAGGTTTTGGGGTATCAAAGTTTACCCCCGTGGCGCGCGGAGGCTATACTTCGTGTGGAGGGAACTGCCTCTGCTACTTTGTTCGCCTTTTGGCTCGTGACAGTGGCACTTAAGGGAGCTACACACGGTCGCAGTGCTATATTAAAGTAGTATAATCCTTAGTAAGTTGGTGGCGCGCTTACTGGCTTGGCAAAGTTCGTTTGTAATCTCAAAGTCGAAATGTCAAACGCAGATAATATCAGGCCGCCGAATTAAATGGATCCTGCCTGTCGTGTTTGCCTGGTAACCATTTGACAAAATTGGTAACAGCATACCCAAGAGATTTTTCCTTTATGCGGTGCCTAAAAGAGAAACTCGTTTTTTCTTAAACATTACTGAACCAAACGCCATCCTATCTTTACTACTGTTTTTTTATTTATATACCTACCTCCCGTACCAAAGGACCAGCTGATCTTAGCTACTACAAAATTCTATCTCTGTTATCACATAATACGAAAATTTTCAAAACTTTATAAAACAAACATTATACGCGCTTGTCTACCTGACTTTACATATTTTCCACTTCCCTTAAAAGTATTGCAAGGTAATTCCGTAACGCGTTCACAATTGCAATGGCTTTCATTTGACGGTTCAACAATGTTCATTGCTTTCGTCCCTCGGCAGCTAAATCAACGTGATTGTGAGTGCGTCGCGCAATTAGACTGCTATTGCATACGATGGCTTTTGAATTTAATTTAGTACCTAATATCTTTTCACAAATCACAAATGTATTATAGGTTGGAGAATGTCAAATCATACGTTATGTTGTATATGGATTTGGCCAGTTATCAGTGGCGATATTCTATCCGTCATATGAAACAACTTTCCCAAAGCAAGAGTTAAAAAAAAACATACATTGAAATAGTCTGACTACGTATGTAAGTACATACGGGTTTTTCTTCAGAATCGGTCATGAGTTTTTTGGGAAAGTTATCATAATATTTAATTTCACATCATCTAAATGGGACTTACAAAACGGCGAGAAAATGTGCACGGTACGGGTTGTTCGTTTCATATGGAGAAGAACCGGCAAGAAACTCCATGGTTACTCTTTTAATATGATTTGGTTTTTGTTTGTATAATATGACGGGCCGAAAATCACCACACTCTGTAAAAAAGACAACTTATATCATTTTTAAAGATATGTGAAACGTTATTAGGTTTCACCATCAAAAATTTCTCAGTTTGCTTTTAGGCCCAGTTGATAGAAATAGGACCGCCCCTATTACGCAGTTTTCAAACATACGTGGGCAAATGTGGGTGTAAACTAGTACACCTCTGCCTTCCTACTGGGATTGCAAGCGTGATGTATGTTGTGTAACAATTAATGTCGAGTACCGTAGCTTTTAACAACAAAGTTTACAGACAATTTTTTACGAACTTTAAGATAAAAACTTTTCAGCTGAAAAAGTAAAAGTCGTCCGTAATCATAGTCGACTACAAAGTCACCCCTACAAAGTAATAAAACTATTTGTCTGTAACTGCGTAAGGCCTGAATTCTTGTGACGCTGACGTCAGCGGCGACCGACAGCCGTATTTTGTTCTCGCTGACGTCAGGACCGACCGTACGCGACAACCGTCAGCGTGACAAGAATTCTGGCCGCAAGTAAATGGGCGTTTTCACATAGGATAAGCGAGAATGCGTAGGGAAGGATGTGTGTGAAACCAACCAATAGTAAAGCTTCCTTTTCAGAGTTAGGCCTGAATTTATGTCGGAGTGTTGTGACTCGTGATGTCATGACGTCACGACCGACCGTCAGCGACTGACAACGGATCCCTGACGCGTTGAGTCAGCAAAAACAAATTACGGCCGTCGGTCGCCGCTGACGTTAGCGTCGCAGTATAGTGCTATACAGGGTTATTTGTAAAACACCAATAACCTCGCAGGAGTAGATTACTAACCTCATAAACAACAACATTTGTTCTAAGACTTTTCCGAAAACCGACCAAAACCCTGAAATCGCGAAAAAAAAATCAGCTGTTCCCTACATTTTGACGAGTTATGCGAACATAAATGTAGGGAACAGCTGATTTTTTTTTTCGCGATTTCAGGGTTCGTCCCATAGAAAAAGTTGTTCAAAATGATGAGTACAATGACCCCTTTTCGGGTTTAGTATAAACAAAAAATAAGGTTGTATATGTCCCAACAGCTGATCGAGTTTTGTATGAAAAGTCGATTTTTCGTACTTTTTTAGTCCTATACAGAACACAATGTGTACTCACGCGACCAACCGTGCGCGACCGACCGTTAGCGCGACAAGAATTAAGGCCTTATAACTAAACTAGGTATGTGATTAGGGAGTTTTATCCACATCTATTGCTGCACATCCCTGTACATCTCTAGTGGAGACGCAACCTAAGTGTACCGCTTAGACTTTGAGCTGACCTAACTTAGAACGGTGTTACAATAGAATACGAGTCCATCTTATAATGGTTTATGTTACCACCGACGCGGCGACGTACCACTTCCATAGATATAATTTCAAAAATATAATCACCCATACAATATGCTTCTCACACATCGATAAAAATATGAATACATCGATACTTGAACAATACTCTAGAGTAATCATTTTTTCAAATCAAATCATTTTTTTTTTTCAAAAACTAATTAACAAAAACATGTGCCCATTACAAAAGTGACTGTTGGTAGCATGTGACAACTCACAGCTGAGTAAAGTCCACCCCTATGATGTCGACAAATCATTAGTGTTGTAACATAAACATCGATACATTATTAAGGTGTCGACATCGACAATTGCGTTCAAATCAAAACATAAAAAACAATGGGTGTAAAGGGTGATATTTGTGCTTTTGTTTATTTTGTTTTGAAAGTTAGGGTTTTAGATTATGTAATGTGTCAATCTAAAGCTATTAATGGCCCCCTAATAGGGCTTTTTTTTAACTTTGCATTACACTAGGATTTTTTCTTGTATTGTATGTGTGCTTACAAACATAACTAAGTATATACAAACAGCTAGACTCGCAACGATTAGAACCTTACAATATTTGTTCCGCGCGGGAATCGAACCCGCGATATGTAGTCCAGCAGCCAATCGCTCAGCAACAATACTTATATTATAAAGAGGTAGAAAAAAGGTTTCACTGATGGCAGCAAGCTTCACTATTACCGAGTGTCATAGGATATGTGCAAGTGACATCTAATTTTCAACTTAAGTTAAGCTTCAATAGAATCTATTTAGATTGGCAAGTAGGACGCTTTAGTTTGATATTCACATCCGTTGCCCTATTGATAAAAGCGCTTTGAGTTTCTAGAATAACGGAGGAAATAAGAGATCATGATCGTAACACATACAAATTCCGTGAATGGAAAAAAAACTGAAATTTAGATAAAATAGGTTAAGAAAACGAAGCTAATTAATGTAATGATGAAAGCTCTATAAGTCTACACATAGCACCACATTACAAGTTTCCGTTCTCATAACTTCTTCGTTCCCAGAATAGAACCTGCAACCAAATCTGACACTCAACCACTGTACCCCCGATACAAGTTCCAATGACACGTCACACTTCACATCAATGAAGCGAGAAACCCCATAGCACGTTTCGCTAGTCAAACTATTGAAGGAATTATTAGGCAGTGACCGTACATCGCCTTGGTTTACTGAGCGCCTAGTACTGTAAGGTGAAAATATTGATATCTTTAAAGGTATGGAACCCGGTTACCTCAATAGAGAAAAACTGTGAAAAATGTGGATTGAATGGAATACGTTTTAGTGTATTTTTGTTATGTTATGCTTGCTGTTTTAGTTTTTGTATGTGTAGCAGATTTTTATTGTTTGATAGATGATGTTATACAATGCAATAAAACAGGGAAAACTTGGCTATGCTAATGTCTCTTAAAAGCTCAACAGGTTTGTTTTGTTAAAGGGTTTAAAACATAAACCATCATAAGAGATAGATGTCTTTTGTCATTATGATATCGGTGAAAAATATTAAACATATTAAATGTCGTGTTTTAGTCTAATGTGCTGACCTTTAGAGAGGATCCTTATGAACAAAATTAAACCGAACGCCATAATAGTTAGTAGTGAAAATTCACACGACAGTCACCAGCGTCCCTCACTGAGAGAAATCTGAAACTTTTATATAATATAACGACGAAACAACGCGGCCTAAACCTACAAAGGTCAACAAGGGCCTGAAAAGGGAATATGTAGGTCCCTAACTCGTGAGAAAGGCCTCAAAGGGTCTGACCGACCCTAAAAAAGTATATAACCCGAGCGGTAGGTACCAGGGTTCCATATAAGCGAGGCATCTTCCTTCTGTGCCTCCGAGCCAGGGAAATGTTAAGAAGGGTCCGGGAGGGACAGGAAGCCTCCCTCCCCATCCGGTGGGGTAGGGGGTGCGTTGGGGAAAAAATTCTGTCGAGAGGACCGTGTACCCTTGGCTCGACCCGGCGCCGCCGTCTGCGCCCGTAATTAGTGATGCGGCGTGACTCGGGCTGGTGCCGTGTCGATAACATCGAGTCGATATTTTATTGGTAATTTTTACAGGTTGAATATACGATATCAATGTAGGCGCATGTTTCTCACAATGTTTTTTTGTCAAATCTTTAATGGAATAGTTTGTCCTGATAAACGATAGGTACTGAATTTCTTTCTCGTGCGTGGCATTTCATGACTTCTTAATAAATTTATAATTTCCCTGACCCTGAGACGATATCAAACTTTAAATTAGGTACTGAAAAGCAATATGTAGCCTGCATAATTATGTGAAAGTAAGAAAGTTTATAGTGCATTTGTCATAAATCGTAATGAGCGCATAATTGTCAATGTATTATGAATTGCAGATTCGAATACGTCTATTATTTAACTTTTAAGCGATTTCTACATGCTAACTTCATTCAATCTGCTATCAAAGTATTCAACTGAAACATCATTCATACGCTCACACCTATTCAAAGTAAACGATATCGGGAAGTTGGTATCGACAAACACAAACACTATCGACAGACCCACATCCCTAAAAGATTATGACAAGATACAGAGCACAGGGCTGCTAACGACGACCGGCGAGCTGTCAAAAGAACCTACATTAATGTTATTATAACTTTTTCCCGACACCCCTGTATATACGTAGAACGCATCCTGTATCCTTCGCGCTTTTACGAAAACTGCTCACTGTTTTTTCTTAGTAGTTTTTGTGAACGGTACTTACATTTTGAAGATTTGCAATACTCTCTTGTTTATTTATGACAGCCTGGTACTTGGCTGAGTGTTTTCAATTAACTGTATTTCTTTCACTAACTAATAAATGAGAAAAAGCTAGATTAAATAAAAGTTTTGTAAAAGTTTTTGTGTAAGTCCCTAGAAATTTAAATATTTTATTCAGTAACGTGGACCCTAGCAATAAGTATTACAAAGCGCACGTGTAACCAAATTAACAGAAAACATGCAGAAGCCTAAGAGTGTACATACACTTTAAATCACTAAAAATACTCTTATTGTGACAGTTTATTGTGACAAAATATTTATTACACGGGTTTTTTTTTGTTTTTTACCTGTCACGATTCCAAGTTACCCGCTATTACGATGTTGGACTTCTGTCTTTCTATTAGGAATTAAATATCTGCGCGTATGTTTTGTACTAGTTCTCCAAAATCTTACCTTTGTTGATATAATGAAGTGATGTAAACCCGCAATTTTTCTTACCTGAAAGTCAATAAGAACTTTATAGCAGATGTTCACGATATTCAAACATTTAAATCTGAGAGTAAGAGTATTAAGGGGACGTCCACATACATAATACATATTGTAGCACATATTTACTAAGGAAAAGGATAAAACTACTGAACCAATCAATCCTATAAAACAATGGAATTTAATTAGCAAGTCAAGAGTACGACACACATATTTCGGGTGGGGTGGATTTGTTTAAAATTGTATGTTCAATGGAGTTGTAACTACAATTTTAATTCAAACGACACACCAATGTATAAATTGACCACATCATCAAAGCTGCAGAAGAAAATATTGAAGGAAAGGTTCACTCAGAATTGCTGAGAAAATTAAAACTATTTAGAAAATATAAATCATTTATTGCTGTAAGGTGCTGTTATATACATATTGTCATTGATTATTAACCGACAGAATTCAGCTTTATTGAAATCAGCATTCTAACTAAATTTTACTTTCTTTATTCTTTTCACTGAGTCCAGTATTTTTTCACATTGTTATTGTGTCCGCTTTTTGAATAATATGCAAAATTTGTATTTTCATTCAATTTTTCTCCAGGGTTATACGCTAAAAAGGCACGATCGTTACTTCATTCGAATAGATAAAATTTATCAACTCATAATACTATGGTTTTAAACAAAACATCTAACCGAGAGAAAGACTAGGCGGACCCTAGGACCAAAAATATTGATGCCATCTTTTCTTGTGCTAGATTTTTAGGATGACTATTTATCTATTGCTTCATGAGTTTATGTACTTACTAACGTTGATAATTCAGCAAACTGTGGTGACCAGAAAAACAAGTAACAATTCCAAAAGAAAATCAAACTTATCAATCAAGTTCTGAAAAGGTCACAATCAAATTGCAAAAAAGACGTAACATACAAGGAATTGGTGAGATTGTGTCGTGATTGCGGTCCAGCGACTGACAACCACTTACATAATACCCCATCGGTTAGGCAACAAACTTGTATGTTTACGCTCACAGGCCAGCTACCTCCAGGCCCCGAGGGTCCGCGGGGCGGGCCGTATTGGACATTTTGTATAAGTGTAGGGCCGAATGCCTCGATCCCAAGGCAAATCCCTTTCGGTAGGTTCGGTGGGTTCCGAGGACCCTTTTCCAAAAAGGTCTGGCGACCGTGCCGGGGCCCCGAATTTGCGGATTTTTAAGGTAAAATTTATATAGGGATGGCGGGCGTATGAAATGTGGAGGATGCCAGCATTATATTTTTAAGTTTAAACGTCGGTTGCCCGATTAAACTGTGATCTTCATACATTTTGGGCGTAATGAAGTCTCCAGTAATTCGGCGGTAAACGAGGGCCGGCTCATTTTTGTGTGTTAATTAAATTAATAAATTCTGGTTTGTCCGCTTAAAAGAAGATAGCTGTCATGAAGGCATATTTATTCACATGAGTAATGTTACGTGGGAGTAGGTATTTTAAATTGATAACTCACTTTTCCTCATAAAATAATTATTATGTGGAATTGCCACGGATTTAGATTTTTTCTAAATAAATAAAAGTTATGAAGTTTATAATGATGAAACTGTGTGTCGGAAACGGTATCAAAAATACATAGAAATGCGTCCTATTTTGCACGAGGCTGTGCCTTTATAGGTCAGAGCAGTAAGTTACTTTTATTTTCTTCGGAGAAGACAGGATGCCCGCAAATAGGCAACATAATACAAAAGAAAAATATTAATTGAAGAGTAAATATGAAGGAAAAAATACCATTACCAGAATCATATAAGCCCTAATTGGTTTCAGCGTGCGAGAACACAATCCCTCACTAGCATTGCGTATCGCGAACGTTTATAAATAGTGTTGGCGGGTGTGGGGCAGGCATCACGCGAGCCTCCCTACCTATGTGGTCCTGGTACTTAGTCCCGGACCCTTCGGACCCTCGTCGACCCGGGCTAACTAGATAACGACGATATCGGGTGAAACGAAACTAAAGGAAAAGTATTTGTAGCTCTGCTAGTGTGGAAACTGTACGGAATTAGGATGGGGGAATTGGGTCGCGTTATCCAGTGGTAAATTAACATGTTTGCGCGCTGACTGGGCCCTTTCAAAGTTATAGTGAGCTTTATAAGCATTTTAGTTCGGAGACCTAGCGGTTTGTTTGATAATCAAGAATTTATGACAAATTCGGAATGATAGAGCGTGTATTTTTGTTCTTAAATTTACAAACAGTCGTTTCTACTGTTTTACTGTGTTGCTCTAAAATGCAGAAGGGAATTTTATTAAATTCAAATAGGTATGTAAATCCACTACTCCTTTTTACTTTCGCAGACGAAAGCCCTCACCCGCTTTCGATTCATCAGTTTTCCGATCAAATTAAAAGCGATTTCATGAGATCCCTGCAAATAACTTAATAATAGCTTCGGTAAATAAAGAACAGGCATGATCTAGGCATAATTTAATGAACAAAAAAACAGAAGAAAAATAATACAAGTCATTTGATGTTACTAAACGTCCGACAAAGCTTTTTTCTTAATTAATTAAGTCGCAAATTGATTACTTTCGACGGGCAGGAAGGTATAAAAAGCAGGGTGTAGGTACCAGGATCACAGCGGGCGGTGGGGGTGTACCGTACCCCGCCTTACGTTGCGAGTGGGAAATGTGAAAGCAGACACACGAACCCCGCTGCTGCCCCGGTACTGAGTGCAGAAAAGAACCTTAGATAAATATATAATTTAATATTGTTTTTTTTCACAATTTTTATAAAGCCTGCCCAAAGGACCAAATAGTATATTTTATAACGAGGGACTAAACGAAGCCATTATATACCCGAGGTGGTTTGACTCCCGAGCTTGCAAGGGAGGCAATGAAAGCGAGGGTATATTATATTGGCGTTTAGTCTCGAGGTGCAAACTATACTTTTCACTTCGAGTGCGAGAAAAATAGTCATTTAAAACTGAACAAATTTACACTCGACAAAAATTCTGAACTGAGCGGTCAGTTTTTTCTTCTATTAGGTCAGTCACAGATTAACCATTGAAAACACAACACAAACTCTCAACATTTTCGCAATGAAGATGATCCACACTCCACAGATAATTAGTACATACATTACTGCAAAAGCAATGATGCACACAAACAACCATAACTTTTTCTCGCGTTGAAGAGTTCATTTGTTTTTTTTTCAATATACCGCTTTCTATTTGCATGCCAATTCGAAATTTAAATAAAACCTTTGTCAACTTACTCTTTTGTGGCCATGTTTCAGAGTAAAAGATCGTTCCATTTTTAAATTACTTTTTACTCCCTAGGGAATAAACGGTCACTTTAATCCCGCTTCGTAGGGCTATAACGGCGTACTTTTAGAGCATGAGAAGTGAAAAACGATTTTGGTCCTTCGACACTGTTTCGCAATACATATCACAAACGTGAACAACGTTCCAATTAGTCGTTAAAGCTTAACAAAATATAGATAAAGTAGTAACGATCTTTTTAATATGTTTTACAGCTAACGATTGGTAATAATTATCAATGTCACAATCAAATAAAAAATAGGTAAGTGGAAAAAAGCAAAAATAGGATATCACTAAGTTACTGCACGTTAAAAATCTTATTAATTTAGTGACATATTTTTATTATAAGCTTTTAAAATAAAATAAAACTAGTAACGCCTAAAGCATTAAACCCAATAAACCAATCACAGCCTTCATTGACCAAAAGCCACCAAATAAAAATACACCCCAAAGAAAAAGAAAAAAAACACATCAAGTACAAGTTTTTTTCTGCAGCCAGTACATTAGACGGCCGTGCCCGTACTACTAGTTATTATTTACCGGCTTTATCATTTCGAAAATTTCATATTCCCCGCACTTGGACGCTTGAGGTTTAAAAGCGTGAGCGCCCCTCCGCCCCCCTCCCGGCCGAGGGTAGTTCTACTTTTTGCCTACAAACAGCCCGCTTAGTACTTAGCACGACTAGGGGGACATAGGGTGTGCAGAGCTAAGAAATAATAACGGTGGAGCATGCAAGAGGGGCGACTGGACATAGTTTTTGTGACTGATGGAATCCTAATGACTCGCCGTGTTTATTTAACATTGGTTTTCGGGGTGTGTGTGGCCAAATAATAATTTTGTTGTTATACCGAATGTTATTTACCGAGAATTCACAGAAACAACTTGTGTAAAAAAGATGAAAAAAACTTGAATAAAATATCTTTCTTGGAAAAAGTTCAAGTCTACTAACTGTTACGAAAATAAACAAAAAATATTTACGAAAGTTAAAACATTTTGTTTGTAATAAACAAAGAATTCTACAATACGTACTCAGAAATAAACATTTTCATGTATCTGCTACATCATTTCCTTTTATACCTATTCCAGGAAATTATAAGTAACCACGTACTCAAACATGCAAAGATGACGTAATAATGATTACGCTACGAGAATATACTCGTAGCAGTTCTACGCCGTAGCGGCACCCTCCTTTCAAATCCGTAGAGCTTGCTACGGCGCCGCGTAGCAATAATCAACTAATCATCTGACTCGTAGGCTACACAAAAGAAAGTTAGTAACGCACAAACATACTTTACAGTCATGCAATTCTTAATACAAGTCTCCCCTGACTACTAGGGCAATATGAAATATTAACAAATCATTTATATGTTATGATGATGTGTGTTCATATTTTGTCCTAGATTTTTTATTTTCCTTTTACGTCTACTTCGCAAATATGTGAAAGGAAGCGGGATCTCGAAATTCATTTTAGTTGTTCACGTTCAGTAAAACCGCAGACGGCGCCACGGGGCGGCACATAGTCGGCACAAGTCTGCCAGCTAACCCATCAGGGTCCCAGTATTTTTAATGAAAGCTGCGGCGTCGGGCGGTCGTACTGTACCGTATTAATCTTGGCGGACGGTAACCTCCTACGCGCCCCAGCTAGCCTGGTAGGTGGTGCCCAAGGAACCCGGCGTGGGGGCGAAATTTTTCCCCGATTTTTCTCTATTTTCCCTACTTTTTCGCTGCATGCATTATGCAGGGTGGTACCGGGTACGAAAATTTATCGATGCCAAAATAAAAGTAATGTGTTCCTACTCGCATGCGAGAGGCTCGGAGAAATTCTTTCTGCAACCGGCATTACCAATGGGTTTAACTAATGAAAGGAATTATATGTAATTGGGAAAATGAAGTAACTACAGCTGTAAAGTATGATAACTAAGGCTGAGATTCACAGACCGCACTTTAACTTTACTTTGATGCAAAAGACTGCTTTCACCCAAAAATATATTTCTTAGTCCTGTCAAGCTCTTCTTTACTTTCCAAAAGCTATACTTTGCTTAGTAAAGGCTAAGTAGTCGAAAATCATGACTTGATGACATGACATGACTCTTTTGTTGTAAAGTAAAGTCATGATTGTGAATCTGGGCCTTAAACTTCTTACAAGGGACCTGTTGACGAATGCTGTTCTCCCAGTAACTTTGTGTGTTGTTATGATGCCGATTCAATCCTCAAAATGAAATAGAAATATTGATATTGACTAGTAACAAAGAAAAACCCTTCTTTTAAAACACGGATTGAGGCAGTGTATATTCGTGCGTATTGGTAAATTTCAGGAATATTAATGGATAGTTGTTCATACAGTGTAATCGTATATTAAGGACCTAACCATCTTGTACACAAAAAGAGAACAATTTAGACACGTCTTATAATATAGTTTTGACAAAGAGCTCGACAAAAAAGTTATAGCACCCTTTTACAACTCTGCAACGCATTCTACAACAGGACAGAGACGTATTTCGCTAAAGCAAGCAGTTACAGTACCTCCCAGCACCGTTGGCAAACCGCGCGACCTCAGAAATCACGCATCATACATAAAACTCCTGACTGTTTATTTTTCATTTCGGCGGGAAACGGGGAAATTACAAGAGAGTAAAAAATACGTCTCGATCTTCGACGGCGGAAAAAAATCCACCGAAAAGGAAGCAAGCGACCATTAGGGTATTATCGGGCAAAAAAGGAGGGGAAAAAATCAGAAAAAAATTGCTAGAACCACCCTTTTCCTTTTCGTGAGCGTCGCCTGTACCCCCCTGGTCTACATTAGACACCCCGCGGCCAGGGGGTGGATGTATGGGGTGAATTACATAAACGCCAGGTGAATTTGGAAAATTAAAGTTCCTATTAGGAGGTAGCACTTTGGCGGACCAAGGCTTGGCTTAATTGTGGATGCGACACGACAGCCACTTTTGAATACAATTAAGATACGACTCCAATTTATTGGTGTGGGTGGAGTTATGACGTGGAAAATAATGTGAAAATACGACACGGGCCATGGAGTTTTCATATAACCACATGTTAATTGAATCACAAAGCAGTCTTCTGATTCTCTTATTATTATATCGTCGTTTTATTTTTCATTTAAAACATATTACCCTGATATTGACAGAATATTCAATATTTGCGGTATTTTTTGTAACGGTATGAACTTGAACATTTCATAAAGCTGACCAAACATTAGTTCGTGTAGACTATATTTTGCAAGTTATTAAAACACGGTGTAATGTTTCAGGGACATTTCAGTTTAAAATTAATAAAAAACTACTCGTGTTACAGACTGTTTTTTTCCTGCTTTCCGGAGAAAAATAAACTACAGGAACTTTTTACATTTAGATCTCATTTACTAAAGAGATTCTTGAAACAAAAATCACGGTAAATTCCCAGAGCTACCAGGCAAACATACCGTTCGAAGAGCTCGCGCCATTTCAAAAGAAACCCGAAGGGACGCTAACGAGGAGGTCGAGACACGCGTCAATATCAAAATAATTCATATGTGACAATAATTAAGAGGTTTCGTCCCTCCCACTCCCTTCTGGGGTTAGGAGGCATAGGGTGAGGGGGATTCAGAACCCCGTATGACTCGATAGGTACCCGACCCTACCCGGCATCCGTAGTAGGTGGATTGGATTCCGTATTTAAGATTATTTTTAGTAAAAACTCCGCGAGTGAAACGCTAGGAGTAGGCTTTGTTCGAGATAAGGGGATATTAGATAGAATTTGCTTAAATGTTCCTGAATACTTCCAAAGGGTTGTCTGAAAAATAACACTACCCTGTCTTTATAAGATTAGGGACAACACAACTTCTGTTGACAAAAGTTCTTCAAGTGGAATGTAACCGTAAGATATATTTCATATCGTAAAGAATAGACATCATCCATACTTCCATATTTATACTCATTTAATATTATACGAAAGTAACTCTATCTGTTTGTTTGTTGCCATTTTATGACTAAACAGCTGATCGGTTCGTAATGAAATTTCGCTAGAAGATTGATTATATCCTGGAAAAGGATATAGGATACCTTTTTTTTTCTCACGCATTCACATTAAAACTTACACACGAACGAAATCGGGCGCAACAGCTAGTACATAATAATGCTCAGTCACATTGCTCATAACTTACATTGTGTCCCAAACTCCCAATACACGTTTTAAATCCGTATAAAAAACTACTCACTATTAAAATCGAAGGACCTGTTATCATGGTCTTTTTGTCTTCGCGTCATGAATTAGTAATAATTCAATTAGCGTAAAATGGTGTCATTTTCATGATGTTGTTGTAAATACCCAATTAAAAAACAAACACTATCAGTACACATTACAAGCTCTACCGACCCCAGTAAAGCGTGATGTTCAGCAATTTCACCATCATAACTACCTCTACCCACCAGGCTCTCATAAAACATGAGGAGCACTAATTCGCAGAGTTAATAGCGGCGCACCTACGCGACGGGGTCCGAAATGATTATTTAATAGAAAGCACCCCACGGTCCAAGGGGGGACCGAGAGCCCGAGACCCTAGAAAAAGTTTTGCTGCCACGTCTATCAAACTGAGAGAATGAACAAAGAAAACTATGGATCGGACTAATTTAAAGTCTACTAAAAGAATTTCCAACAAAAAAAGGTAATCTTCCACTTCTTTCTCAGCTGACAGCTATTTGAGTAACCAATCGCTTATGGAGAAAATTGACTGATTCTTAGTAACAGAAAATCTGTTTAAATTACAAAAAAGAACCACTTTTGAATATATCTCTATGCAAATTGCCAAAGGTTATTTATTTATTACACAATGGAATAGAATTAACTTTTTTGCAACAATTATTTCAGAATTTCTCGAAGAATGTGCATTTTTGAGCACACCTCCACTCCTTGCTGATGCCTTAAGTTTCATTTCTAATCAAGAACGCAAATCAGGCAAGTCCTTTTCGGCAAACATTTGGAAATTCATAACAACTTTTTTCGCCTTAGACCTCTCCTCGCCACCTCTGTCCACATATTATAAGAGCCCAAAACTAATAGGAGTCGTATGCGGTTTATTATAACAAGTTAGAACAAACGATTATGTGAATTTGAGGTGCTCTCGGTACGGCCTATGTAAAACGTTATGTAAATTGAAATATTGTAAACAATGAATGATATAGTGTTGAGGAACATTCGAGATATGATGTGGTAGTTACTTTTTCACTTGCAATTTGAAAATGTTAGGTATTTCTTGTTGATATAAAGGACATACCTTTAGTGTACTATTTAGAAAAAATATATGAAACTAGCTGTTGCCCGCGACTTTTGTTCGCGTGAATAAATAAATAAATATCGCTGGACATGACACACAGATCCATCTAGTGCCACACTAAGCAAGGCTTGTGTCGTGGACACCAGATAGTTGATATACTACATAATTATATACTTTTGGTTTGTAAATACATACTTATTATGCATATAAACATTCATGACTCGGAAATAAATGTCCATGGACATCACCCAAACATTAGCTCCTACTGGTTTTCGAACCCGGGGCAGCTACATCAACGTAAGGCAGCTTCACTACCGCTACGCCGTTGGGGTCGTTAATTACTATAAAAATCGTCATGAAATTACTATAAAATATTACTTTCCTATTTTAATTCGATTTTGTTAACTATTTCAAAGGATTTTGTTTTTTGCACGGAACCCTTATTATTTTTCTAAGATAAAGGTAGCCTAAGTTACTCCTTCTAACATCAGCTATCAGCCAGTAAAAGTTCCGTCAAAATCGGTCGAGCCGTTTTGGAGATTGTTTTTTTTATTTAGACTTAGAGACAGAGCGTGCATTCACAAACAAAATTAAACCACACAAAGCATGGATGAAATAATTGTTATGAATTAATTATAAAAAACACGAAAACATTGATGTTACATCAATCTTAAAACCGATGGTTGATTATTTTATCAATAAATAATATTTTGTATAAATACAAATAACCTAAAAACACATCTTAATACCAGGCCACCATAAACTAAATGAAGGTAATGTGTATAGCACAAAAAGGGAGACGCTGTCAGAGCAGATAGATACGAGTTGGTAGTAAGGGTACATAGGGTTTTGCGTCGCAAGGGCTCCCGGGGGTGACGATGCCCTGGGCTCGACACTGGCGGATACCAGGATGTCATAAATTATAACTACATAATAATATTACTAGGTTTATGACTTATACTTGGTGTAGCAAACGCAAATAGGTACCAAGACTTTCGTGTTTTAGTTAGTCAAACTTTGATTTTGTTTCTTGAGAAAGTACAAAAATAACATTCGTTTATTGCCATTAGTAAAAGCACACAGCAAAAGCTTTGGAAGTAGACGCCCTAGTAGTGCCAGAAATAACAAAACGTGTTTGAAGAAAAAATAAATTGAGTAAGTTTCGGTAACTTTTTTTTGTGAGGTTTCATGTCTTAAAAACTGCATGTTCTATGAATAACTCCATCTTTTCTAGAACGTTGTGCCTACTGTGTCTTTAAGCAAAGGTTTTTAACCTGTAATCGCAAATGAAACAATATGACAGTGTCTTTAAAAAAAAATGTTCTTTTAAAAGGACTGCCAATTTTTTTATGTCATCGTTTTCTTATCTAAATAAAAGCCCGTATGTTCACTGAAATATAACTATAAATCCTTTAAAACTACCTTGTCCATTCCTTCGACCCTCGCGGACCCGTCCTTTGCCTATTCCGGGTAGCGGGTTTAGTAATGATTTACGCACCCCTTAAACATTTATTGGGACTTCCAGATAACTTATGCAAGCCTGGTTTTTTAGTTCACCCGTTTCCTAAATAAATAAAATGGATTGCGAATGAGATGTCTGCATTGATTTTGGGAATTATTTAAATTAACTAAAATACATTCACTTTAGTTATTTTCAGTCTGTGTTAAAAATAATGACATTTTTTCGTCTTATTCCCTAGTGCATACTAAAAGCCACTCTCATAAGAGCTCAAAAGTACTTCGTAGTAAAACAGAATATACGAGTATATTAAGTTTAGATAATAAGTAAAAATACAAAGTTCAGTTTAATCATGAATCGTAATGATATTTTGAAGCTTATGAGCTTTAAGATATAACTGTACCTAATAGTCTGAACCTGTGAAGGGCATAAATTATGAATGCCTTTACTGAATTCGATTTAACCGTCTCTTTTTCACCTTATTTGCAAAAAAATAACCCCTCGATGTGTGAGTCTTAATTTATTTTCCCCCATAAAAACGTTATTTTTAAAAATGTGTTCATGGAATTTTGCTCCTAGTGTTCGTGTCGCCCTTTTTCAACAATTTGAATAGACTGGTCGTACAAATTCATTACAGTTTGTAGTTTAGTTACGATAGATGAACATTACGTAAAATAATAGCTCTTCGAATCATTACCTTTTCTTCTTCTTGTCTATTCTTCTCCAAAGAGATCTACAGTACTTTCTCAAGTTATTATGCCTTGTGACTATGACTTTAGTTTCGCTTTTTTTTTTCTTTTCTTGACATTCAAAAGTGCCGTACTTAATGGACGAATTGAAATAAATTATTTGAGTTTCAGCTTGACTGCCATAATCACACTACCGAAGCTCCCCTTCAGAGAAAATATGCAGCGCTACTGTTTGCGCTTCAATGAAAAATCAAGCAAAGAAGAGCGAGCGAGCGTTTTTTCAGGAAAGCTTAATCTAGAACTTAATAACAAGACAGACTGTCAATCTGCACCCGCTATGTAGGTTAATAAACAGAGTTAAAAATTATTTTCCTTCAGTTAACGTTTTTGCGGCATTGCGTGTAGACACCTCGTGCCTGCGAGTTACTAGGCGCTAAAACTAGGTGTGGAGGTGGGTGGAACTCCTACCCTGCGCCTTACTAGGTACATGTGTGAATTTACTACGGCGCCCTGCAGGCGGCAAGCAGCCTCGCGACTAATTCCGTTAAAATTCTCCGTTGGTGTTATGCTCGCCTGGTAGCTACGGTAAGTAGGGTAAATGACAACGGGGTGGTTGCCAGTTGGCTGGCACCCGCCCCCGTGGCGCAAGGGCTTTAGCTGGCGTTTATTTGCGACTAGCTCTTCAACCCGACTTGGCACGGTGTGAGGGTAAATTCAACTTGGTTGATTTAAACGTGCTGCCAGAATAACAGTAAATCCAGCTTTTTACTTACCTACTGCAGCGGTATAAAAAGGTAATGCGTTTTTTTTTCTTTTACTACGTTTCTATGTTTGCTCGTAAACATTAAGTATGGTTTGCCTGACTGACCTACTAACTAACACACGTCACAATCTCAGTGCTTGCCATAACACGCGTACCTAAGCACATGTGATCAAAATCACAAAACGGGAACGAGGATCCAACAAATATAAACTATATTGACATACGAATAAATATTAAAATCTGTTGCACGTGTTCGGTTTTTACGTCATTCTATTTTAATAAAATCCAACCCTACAGATGCCGTTGGGTGTCTAGCGGACCCTCATGGTAATGAAACGCAGAATCGATCGCTGGGGGACCAAACTTAATTATGTCACTGCTCAAGGTCGCGATGCACACGCATTCGCACATAAATTCAGTTTTGGATGAATTGCTTTTGAATAAGTTCGTAATTGCTATCTTGAGGAGTTTTGAAAGCAATTAAAATGGCGTCAATGCGATTATTCAACAGTTTAGAATGTAATTGCGAATGTATTGTACAGCAAAGTGTTAATAATGATGTCTGTTATGAAATTGAATGGATATTTGCATTTTTTTATCTGAACTGTATTTTCAGAAGAAAAGAGAAAATTCTGCCAAAAAAGCTTTTAGTAATAAGATCGTCGTTCATTCTGTTTCTTACTTGCGTATTTTTTAGTATGGTTTTTACGTTTTTTAAATTAAAGTATTTTTACGAAAACGAAACTAAATATACTTAAATAAATGGAGAAATTAATGCAATGGAAACTGTTCGCAATCATAAAACTCGTAAGTAAAAGTTTACCAACAACAAAACAGCCCACAGAAGCGAAGCCGCGTGCAATAACTTGTTTCAAAATGTACCAGAATTGAAGTAAACTGTTGTGCCACAGAAGCTAAAGTAAATTAACAATTTGACGCAAACATTGCCCTGGGCTATCTATAGACATAAACATAACTGATTGTTACGGCATCATGGTGTTCTTGAGCGGTGAAAAGTTAAGGGGTTTATTTATAAACGCTGCTGAGTTTAGTAATGAATATACGTCTGCTATACCATGGGGACATTTTTCGACGGTTTAAATGTATTAAGAGGAGCGCTAATACCGCCTACGCAGTTTGGTGGGTGCATAAAATGTACTAAATGTTTGGTCCTAATTATTTTTTAACTTATACAGCTTTAAAATCACAATATTTTATTTCACATAGGCCTAGATGGGTACTTATAAAACGTCGAAGGTGCACGGTTCGCATTGGTAGATTCCATAGAGAAGAACCGGCATTAAACTTCGTGGTTTACTCTTTTCAAATCACTTGGCTTTTATAATAAACACCTTTATCAAAAGTATATTTTTTTGTAGACTAGCTGTTGCCTGCGATTTTCGTCCACACGAAATTATTATAAAAATATTACTTCTCTATCTGAATCGGATTTCGTTAACAGTTTGATGGGTTTTAGTTTTTTGCACGGAACAAAATCGGTCCAGCCGCTTCAGAGATTAAAAAAAAATATTAATACCGGATTTTATAGTTACTTTCATATGCATACAGTAAAATGCTTTGAATTTGACATTACAAACAGACACTTCTACTTTATTTATTTGTATATTAAAAAGGATGTTTGTAGTTGGCTAAGAAAATAAAACGTCCTCTTTATAGAACATTGAGGTACGTTAGAAACAAACTTGATTCTACTTATATTAATAACTTCGTAGTCTAAACTTCACTGTTTATAGAAAAATAAGTAAAAAAAATATCCTTTTAAATACAACCATCCATACTACAACCCCCTACCAACGATTGCAACTTTCTACGCCGGTCAAAAATCTAACATTCAAAACACGTTACATATATGAAACATAGAGATTTACCACAATAACACGGTCATAGCTAAACAAACTTCTAATCTCTGACATCAAAGCAGTCACACGGCCGCAAGTGGCGGTGGACGAATAAAATAGCCTGTTGTGTTATTAACAGCACCCGCCGAGAAAAAAAGGGGGTGGATGTGTATAGAGGTGCTGGATGAGACATTGATGTCATCGGGCTCTTGTGGAGCTGACCACCTTTGTAGCCATAGCAGTGTTATTAAAGCATTATTTATTTAAGGCGACTACATGAGCTAAACGCGAGTTTTATAATTACTAAAAGTATATGATTCACTGCTATAAACAAGACCAGAAAAATATATGATATTCTTCAGGATATATGCTAGCATGATACTGTTTTGAAAACATAATACAATTAATTTGGCTCGATAAAAAGAAATCACGAACTTATCTCTTAAAATATCTTTCAAACAATAAAAAACATACTAATATGCATGCGATCATTCTGATTTTTTGGCAAATAATTCTGCAAGCAATATATTAGCATGATACTGTTTCAGTTTTTTAATCCAAACAATAGTTTTTTGTAAATCGATCGAAACCACTTCGATCGAAACACCATTTCGCGCTATTTGGCCCGCAGTGGCTGACGTAACAACCACTTTGTAGTGCAAGCTGATTAGAACTTTATTCTAACAGCATTTCAAACGAAGTTTGAACCACCACAAATAGAGTTGCTAATTTAGCTCGTCTAAGCGCCTTAATGAAGACTTGACTTCGTCTACTCTACTTGGGTGATGGTGATGATTTGTTATTGTGATTAATATAGTCCAAATTTTGTGTGTAAATTTGATGTATAATGAAGTATTAGGGCCAGTTTCACCGGTTGCGGATAAAGTGTCGGTTAGCCTATTAGGAACTTATCTGACAGATAAACTAACACTTTTGGTTTCACAGGTGTCGAATAGCGATATCTGGTAGATAAAGTATTAGTTATAACCAGCCTTTAAGTGGTAGATAGTATTAACTATCAGATAACTAACCGACACTTTATCCGGAACCGGTGAAACTGGCCCTAAGTATTCTATCTACTTGGATGATGATGTCATTTGGATGGCAAGCTACTTGATGAATACTTGAGTTTTGATTAATGAAATGTAAATTTTGTTTTAATCTTTTCCATTTTATCAATGCTTTTTATCAACATTAGTATCTTTTTAAATACTATTTGTTAAACAAAATCCGAAACTAATAATTAAATCGAAAAAAAATACTTTTCTAAGAACTTTCCACATTTTATGAAAATATTAAAGAAAACATGGAATCTATTGCATGTACGCGGAGTTATTTTGATTCTATGTTAATCATTTCAACAGTGCCAACACTACGAAACACACCAATCGTCACATCGCGCGTAGACACAAAGGAATAAAAAAAAACCTCCCAAAACCCGTAATACCTTAAGAAGGCCTCCATCTAAAACAGAGCCGTTCCATCTAATCTGTATCCCGGTCGCAAGTACCCGAGAAAAAAGGGGGGAGGGTCGAATATCCCACAAGGGTGGTTGGCAATGGACTGAAGGAGCCCCAATCAATCTTACAAGTCGCAGTGCGATGCGGGAGGCGAGGGGGTGTAAGGCACTTTTGGGAGGTCGAAGGGACGATACCCTCTTATGGACGGGCTCGACTGACCCTTCGGGAGACCCCACACGAAAAAGGTCTAACATAAACTTTTTGTTAGTAGGATATTTTCTGCGTTAGGTCCCATCATATTACAAGCTTTTGGCGTTTATTGCAATTAATGTCGGCTTTGTTGGTTTAAGTGTATTTTTTTGGGTATGTCATTTGTGTAGTAATGGGTATTTGAGTTTAATGTTGGCACAGTCATATCCTTCTTTTTTTTTGCAAAAATAATCCAAGTCAAAATATTCTTACAATATCTCAACTGCAAACAGTATCTGTCTAAATAAACACATCCTTTTTTTTTTAAACAAGAAAACCGAAAAACAACAACCCTACACAGTACACAAAATAAAAAAATATTTTCTAGGACACAGACACCAAATACTAAGTCAAACAAGAATCTCCCAAGCGTGTAACATAATTTCACACTGAAAAACCTATTACATAGCAGCGATAGTGGATATAACCGTCATCAGAAAACTTACTAGCCCACTTCTCCGGCGGGCATCGTTTTTGTGTCTTGTCTAATACCGTGACGCCCCCTCAGGCTGATGAAACCTCGTGCCTGCCACCCACCACCCCGCCCATGCCCCAAGCGAGAAAAATGAGTTAGAAAAGATGCGGCGCCCGATTATAGCATGACGCCCCGTGGTCCTTTGTGAGGGACATTCGTCTGAATCAATCGCGGGTCGTGTGGGACGCCGCGAACATTACAGGGTTACGTCAGGTACGCGGCTACGCGCTAACGCCTACAATTTCTGACCGCCTAGTACATTTGAAATATGAATTTGGTAAAATAGTACATATAAAAATAAGCCCAATTATTTATTAACAATATTAAATAAGTAAGTACTCAACCACAACAAGTAGGTTACATTGAATTCTCCAAAGGATCTGGGTTGGACCCATGTCTCCCTGTAAGCCTATCAAAAGTCCGGGTTTCTCCTCGTGTTAGATGAGAACATTACTTTTGTGTACCTGATCAACTTAACATCTAGAAGGGACCTTCTTAGCTTTGAAAGATTTGCCTTTTTATTTTTCACAACGATGAAAACGAAGTAGCAATTTTCAAAAACCCAAAACTGAAACAGTAAGATTCAAGTGGAATACGACTAATAATTATCCTCGTATCTTCTACGAAAAATAAGATAGTAATTTCAAATTGTTTAAAAATCTATGAACAAAGAAAGTAATATAACCTAAAATGCCGGATACCAACCATGCATGCACCACTCGTGCACGTTAACAAAAAAGCTCAAATAAATAAAATACTCCAATAATTTCTACTTGAACGTCGGATAGCAGTCTTCAAAATCATAACAAGGGTTAGAAAGGATCCCATTCAAAGGTTTGCGGATCCGCCCAACCGCCGCTTTACCAGTTTGTTAGCAGAAGTTTAAAGCTAGGGTTAAACGCGGCCCGGCCCGCAAAATCATATGTTTATTTTACATTTGTTTAGTCAAAACATATTTTATCAGGTTTTGGTGTGGTTTCATACTTTGTGTGCGAGGATGAGGAATTTAGAACAGTTTTGAGGAACCCTAATGTTGGAATACTTTACGTAAAAACAATGGTTTCACATTTTGCAGAAGTTAAGAGGCAAATATACGCTGGATTTACTGAGTTTTGAAAAAGGTAAAAATAATATACAGTTTGAAAAAAGTAGTTTTACTGACCTTGTTCTCTGAATCCTTGCGATCCTGGTACGCCATACTCCTCATATGCTTCAGATACGCCGTCGTTATAGGCACGTTATAATCCATCTCTTCACCACCATAGAACGCCCCACCATCCGGTCTCCAAGGCTTTGGAATTCTTCCAGTACCAAAAGAATTAGAGTTAGAGGGATATTCAACACTCGAAGTTATCAACTTCTTTCTAGAAGGAGACCGCGGCTTCGGAGGGTCTTTCGAAGTTAAATTAGCCACGTCAAGCGGATTGTACTTTTTCTCTTTTTTGGGTTCAGTCTTATCATTAGCTCCTCTGCTATCTGCCCTCTTGGTACTTTCACCTTCGGACTGCCGAGTATCATCATCTTTCTGTGATCTTGAAGGTACTGGGCTTTCAGGTAAGACGTCTTCTACGTCTATTAGACTATTCTCATCTTTGTCTATTTCTGGGTCAGATCTAACCGGTTCTTCTTCCTGAAACGCGGGTTCTACAGGAGAAGTTCTATTCAAAAGCGGGGTAGCTTCGAAACCGTTAAGTTTCTTCGATGTAAGTTCGATATACGTAGGTTCCGGATCCTCAACATCGGGTTTGGGGCTTTCAATTTTCTTTACCGGCTGAAGTTCCGTGTACTCGAATTTCGGTTCGTAGTAATTAGAATGTGCGGCGTCTATCTCAGATTCCCAGTTGCGCGTGTAATCAGGCGCGCAGTGGGGGAGGAAAGGGAGGTAAGTAGGGTGTCTGGTGGGCGAGGGGGAGGGTGTGGGTAGGGGCGGGGGGGATGCACTGCGCGGGCGCCGGGCGCACTCGGCGCATCCGGTGAGGAAGCGCGTGACTGCCTCCCGCGGCAGGAACGCGTACGTCTCGGTAATCTGTTGGCGAAAACATCCGTGATTAAGGGAAAGAGAATATATTCTTTTGTGATATTTTGTGTTCGAGTGATAAAATTACGGGTGGATTTGTTGTGTGTTTGGTTTGAAACATACGGTCTGAAGTTAGTTTCTTGAACGATTTGTAAACTTTTGGAGATTGTGTTAAGGCGATGCTCCAAGGTGGCCCGCGATATTCGAATTTTCTTACGTTATTTGCAGTTTGCAGGGTGGTGCTAAGTTGTGTGTTGATGGAGGCAAGTTCATAAGAATCGAGGAACGAATTTTTCACGGTCAAAGTCGTTCCTTGACTTTTATGAACTTTGAGGGTTGTATTGATGATTTTGATGATTGTGGTTATGTAGTTACATACGTCTTACAGCCGCGACCAATACTTTTGTCAACATGCACTGCCCTGCAAATTGCAGAAAAAGTAAGATTTTGAATTTCGCGGGAAACCCTGTCGATTTCACCTTAACTTCGAGAGGTTTTGAAAATAGATGCCTGAGTTTTTACCATTAATGCCTTATGAAACTGTTGAAAATATTAGGAGGCTAAGACAAGTATTCAGATCATGATGGTAGGGTATTCTGTTCATGGATCAAAACCTACACCGTGACCGCAAAAAGCTAATCAGTTAACTACTGCGCTATTGGAGCCTTGGAGACCACATTTCAATATCTTGAAACTATTCTAAATTTTCAAAATCAACCAGAGATTCCTAATTTGTAGGTCGTCTTATTAGCTAATAAATTCATTTTGCAAGTGATTGCTTCAGAATCGTCTTTTCGTGTTTAAAAAAAAGCAAATGGACACACTATAATAATGCCACTTACAATACAACTTATAAAAAGCACAAGGTTTAAAAAACCAAGCCACGCAGGAAAGTATTGCACTGAATAATACATAGACTGACTTGATTTCGTCAGCGACAAGAATTTCGTTACGAAAACTACTGCCCAGCGCCATCTATTGGCCACGATCAACAACTCGCAAAAAGAAACGTGGCGTTGAAAGTGACAGTGAGCCACCCCAAATACGAAACGTTAGCGGTTTAAGAAAATATCGCTAGATGGCGCATTTTGAACTGGTTAAAATATTGTAAGTGAATGAGCTTTCAGTATTTTATGTAATAGGCTAGTTTCCACCATCAATAAATTGCAAATCTATTTAGTCCGTCAGTTAGAGTATTGGAAAATAATGGACACGTATTTTTTGTTTTTGTAAATCAACGAATATTGAAAAAGAGAGTGGGGGGTCGTGACGTCAGTACTCACTAAAAATGATACCAAACAGTGACGTATTGAGAATTTTAAAAGCGTCGTATCTCTTTCAATTTTGGTTTATGTAACAGAAGAAAAAATACGGGTGAAATATTTTTTGATAATCAAGTGACGGAATAATTCGATTTTTTCAGTTAACAAGTCTATTACACTCAATAATGAGCACTAAACTTAACAAAATAATTCTATGCTAAGTAAATATTTTTTAAAACCACTCACTGTTCTATAAGTTCGCTTTTGTCCTGCATGTTTTCCAGGTCTTCCTTCTAGTTCCACATGCACAGTGTAGATGATATCGAAGAAATTTTCTACGACAGCCACCTTTCTGTAAACTGGATCTTGATTCGTCGCGTTCTGTAACAAGAAACATGAAAATCATTAATATTTTTATTTGAGAACAACGTTGTTTGGATATTGCGCCATCTATTGGGAAGTAACTGAAATGCGACACGTACAATTCAGTTTCTCTACTCGCTGATAGGTGGCGTTACAGGTCTGTTGTATTGTTTATGTAAAGATGTGTAGATGGCGCTGCAAATTTCCCGCCAGTTTTTGGTTTCGATGAATGTTTTTTTTTTCAACGTGAATAAATCAATTCATAGCTGAACGTAAAATAAAAGACCGCAGTCTGAGCAGTAGCAGTATTATTTTTCCTAAAAATATATCACGCACGATCATCGGAAGTGACAAAAACAGAACTGTCCATCCAAAGTGAATCATGTAATTTGTTTCATAAATTACCCGCGGAGGGCAATTAGTCCCGCGATCGCAGGTCGGTCGTAATTAGCCCGTCCCGGGCGCGCGGGACCGCTGTAATTAGCCGGACGACGGGCCCCGGGACTGCTGTAATTACGGGATCCGTTGCGAAGCGCCGCACTATGTTTGCGGATTTCAACTTCGCTAAATAAATAGCGTGTTCAGTGTTGCATCCTCGTTTGTGAAGCATATTTTATGTGAAAATATATTCCTGTGTAATCTGGTACCTTTTGTTGCAGTAATAATCCTCGTATTACGAGTTCTGGAAGTGTACTAGATAGCTAACAATAAAATAAAATAAGCTTACTTTATTAACGTGACTCCGAGCTAAAAACATATAATTATTAGGGACCTTCCTAGACTTATATCACTGTTTTTGATTCCAATCAACATTATGACATAAAATAACACGATGCAGTATTCAAATAATAAAATTGCGAAAAGACCAACCTACATTATCCGCATTTTTCAATACCCAAAACAAACATTTTAACGACTCCCTAAAACACTTATATCTACCGAAAAAACCGCTTCTAATATTTATTTGTGGCGAAAAAAAACTCATAACGGCCGCGTTAGGGACGCTCGCGCGACGAAACAGCGGTATCATCAGAGATCTTATCCGGCGGTCTGGAAGTGGCTCCAGGCAGGACTAATGGGCACGGCAATTACATGGCGAAGCGCGCCAGCCGCGATCACTAGTGTGGGGACATGTTCTTGCGGATTATCGAGTTTTATTACATGTGGTATCGCTACCGGTACTGGTACCTTATACGTTCTTTTTTTTTGTTAAATATAACTACGTAAGTACTGAAACCAACACGTCTAACTAAAGTTTCCTGAACTGACGGTAACGGGAGTTCGTAGTTTCGGATCAAGCTATTTAGTGCCTTCACTAATTATCTTGCTTGCACGGCGCAAGCAAAATAATTAGTGAAGGCTCAAACTTTTCGAGACTGTCGAAATGATGCGTAATAATTGTGACAGTATTGCTTTTTGTGTTGTTGAATGTTTCGAGTTCTGCCAAAATGTCTGACAATGTGTTCTACCTAATTTACTAGAGAGACTCTTATGATGTGGCTACTGTGTTAAGTCAAAGCGACGAGGAAAACCTTGCAATTACAAATGTAGAAGAGAACTGTAGGTAGGTACACACTTCTCTGCAAAGATCAAAAGTTAAGTGTACCACCACCTTCTTGCCTTATCTTTAGAAATGTGCCTACTTGTCAAGGTCTTTTCAAAGCAAATAAAAGTACCTATAGAAGTTTAAGTGCGGTTATCTTTGAACTGAACTCGGAGGATAATAAACGGTGGATGAACTGTGTCAATGTGGATATGGCTAGAAAAGAGGTGACTGACGTAAGACGACCCGCTGACCCTGACCGAAGTATGGACTGCGCCGACACCATATAAATTGGTATTAGGCATAGATATTAGGGTAGGTGTATCAGGCGAATGATGATGATACTTACCTGATGTTTTTTTTTTTATCTAACAAAAAGTTAACTTACAAAGAAAATGTCACATCACTATTTCGCCAAGCGCGCCAATTAGCAGAGAGCCGCCCGCGCCATTCGCGCCGAGACAATTCTGCCGCCAAATAAAAATAAATTGTACGAAATATCGCCGAACGCGCTACATCGAGCCATCCCGCCACCCGGCCAGTTTATAAAATGCTGAACTTGGGTGAAATTGTATCAGTTAGGGAAGAATAGAAATGTTTGTGGATGTATTGGAGTTTTAAAGAATATTACAATTAAACGTGTTTCTTCCAGTGTATTTCTGCAATAAGATAAGCCGTTTGTCCTGGCTGTCATTTGCAGATCTTTGACAGTCGGTACTTGAGTAGTCAGTGGTCCGAAAGTCTGACAACCAGTCTTGCCAAGGGGTATCGTATTACCCAGTACTAAACTGGATTGTGGAGTTCAGATAGGCTGGCATTGCTCCATGCACAATACTGGTATGTAGCTGCATCCGGTTAGAATGGAAACCGACCCCAACATAGTTGGGAAAAGGCTAAGCAGATGACGGTTATTGACAACACAATGTACACACATCAAAAGTGTCTAGGGATCAACATATATTTTTGCAATAACTTTTCTCCTGATTGATATTAATTAAAATTTTCTTTAAGGATTCATCAAATAAAGTGTTTTCGTTTGTCACAGTAACGATAAACCAAGTCACCTTTGCATTAATAAAGAAATTTGCCATTTTCCTAATAAAGGGATTTTTGACATTTGAACCACTAACACAAAAGTTCGAAAAAAAGACTGAAATAACAGTTTTCTTTAAAATTTTATTGGGTAACTTAAACAATTAATTATCCGTGTTTCTACCGCGAACACTAACAACACAAGAACATCGGTTTGGCATACTCAAAATGAGTTCATCCAAATCACGCTGCGGAATGGCCGCCCATGTTCGTTGCAACAACAAAAAAAGGTCTTCTTGCGACTGGATACCCTCCATATTCGGCAGAGCTCTTCTCTGTAGCATATCCCATGCATGCTCAATCGGATTCAAGTCTGGCGACTGAGCAGGCCAGGGCAGGACATTGATGTTAGCTGCGGCGAGAGTCTGTCTTACAACTCTTGCGGTGTGCGGTCGTGCATTATCATGCATTAACTGAAATAAGGGACCGATTTGCACTTGTAGAGGAACGATGACGTCTGATACAATCGTCTCAGCATAAATTTGAGCGTTGAGGTTGCCTCTGATCCAAATCAACTCAGTTCTTCCGCCGATCCAAATACCCGCCCATACCATGATGGTTCCACCACTATAAGGATGGACTTCCTGGCAGGATTTTAATCGCTGTTGGCGTCCAGGGGTTCTCCAGTGTCGTATACGTCTTGTATCCGGTCTCATACCAAAACGAGACTCATCAGAAAAGCACACGAAACGCCATTGTTCTTCTGCCCAATTTCTGTGTTCAAGAGCCCATTGATATCGAATCCTACGATTGTGCATTACTATAGGTGGTACCCGTAGCGGTCTTCGGGAATGAAGGTTCACTTCATGCAAGCGGTTTCTGACTGTTTGGTCGCTAATTAAGTTCCCTGAAGAGTGATGAAGCCTCACGGCTAACATCATGGCGGTTATTGTTGGAGCTCTTCGAGTTAAGATTTGAATGTATCGGTCTTGTCTCCGTGTGGTGCAGCGATACCGTCCTCCATGGCGCTCAGCCACGTACCAGTGCTTCGGTAACGTGTCCAAAGTCGACTGATAACACTCTGACTTGTATTCAGAGCTAAAGCCACAGTACGTTGCCGGGAACCAGCTTCTATCATTCCCACGGCTCTGAGCATTTCTTCCCTGCTTAAATGACGTCGCCGCTCCATAATAACGTTGGTTTTAATCAGTAGTAGGGAAACAGTAGCACTAATAATGTCTTCAATGCGTTGTATGTTTTTATAGGGAAAATATTGACAGCTGATTTTCATCTTTTACTCGAATTTGATTCACAGTTCCTGATTCAAATTATGAAATGCACCAAAAAGGATCCATATTAATTTATAAAATCATAAATTTATTACAAAGCCACATCTCAATCTCAAGAAATCCGCATAAAAATGCTTGATCCCTAGACACTTTTGATGTGTGTATTTCTTCTGTGACGTTTGCACTGCAGCGGATCTGCAACATCTCACTTTATTATTACAAGCTTTTCCTGGATCCGAAGCGATGCTGTTATCGTATGCGTTGCAGAATGGAGTTCCATAGAAATAATCCTCAAAGGTCCTAGTCCAGGCGACGTTGATCCGGTATAGCTTTCAATACCGTGAATCGACAGCACGCACTCAGTGAATTTAGTCGATATTTGAATAAAACTAAACTTTCTTGGAAATCCTTGTGACTTTGTTTATTTTAGTATTGGCCATTATTTATACAGCACCTATGGACTGTAGGATGGTTGTGTTTAGAAGTCGAGTCGTAAATATTAAAAGTTTTTGCTAGGATAACGAGCATAATCTATTTTAAAAAGTTAGAAACCTAGTTACTATTTAAAACATATTTTAACCAGAGAGCGCTTTGTGGGATTAGTTACTTGTATATTAGTTAAGTACATGTGGCTTGGTCCATCAAATTAGCAAACTGCATTCATAACCCTTCAAATAAAAAATGTGGAAATCTACTTACTATCCCACCCAGAAATCTTTTCAATATAAAATGCACCAACCAACTAACTAAATAAATAAACTAAACAACTACTCTAAAGAATCCTCTCAAATACAAGAAACAAATAAATTGTGCAGAGCGCGGGTATCAGGCGGGCAGCAACAGGTGGCGGTGTGAGCAATGCTTCATTGCGAACACCGTACACCTGCGCGTTCGATACCACTCAGAGACCGATCTAAGTTTCTTAATATAGGGGTTAGTGCAGAAGGCCAACAAACCCGGTCCCGGCCTTAATGTGCCTTAATCTTTGACAGTCGTTACGGGGGGGTGGAGTCACTGACCTGAAACTCTGACAACCAGTCTTACCAAGGGGTATCGCATAATAGTACCCAGTGTTAACTGGGTTGTGGAGGTAAATCCAAAATGTAACTCCAGCCGTTTGGACGGGAAGCCGGCCCCAACATAGTTGGTAAAAACTAGCGCGAAATTGTTGAAACTCACAATTTCGCGCCAGCTAGATAAAACACGATTCTTAAAAGACAAAAACTACAACTGGAGTACTAAATATGAATGACCCCACAACGATTGACATCCAGAGGCCCTACTCTCTAAAGCTTCGTCCGTTTATTGGGATCCATCCGTCTTTCTCGCTCGCACTCATCTGCAGACGTGCGCGATAGAGACGGATAGATCCGAATAAACGGACGAAGGGTTAGGGAGTAGGGCCTCAGTTCTTCGCATTTCCCGACACTGACGGACTTGGCTTTCTGTTTAACTTGTAGGTTGACTGATAAAGCACCACTAAACTTTTCTTGAAATATGCGATTTTAAGAATACCAATATTGTAGTTTCATTTGTTGATCAGAATTTATTTATGCCTTGAGTATTAGTTCAAAATAGGGGAAAACAAAGTTTTCCTTGTGTGCAGCCATGAGATATGATTATAAAGAATGTGAAAACAGAACTGATATTATGAAGGTGAATTTTTATGATGGCAACTCTTGACAAACTTCATTATTTGAATTTCGAACTAAGGATACTTTTACCAGCCGCGAGGTGGGAGTAAAGTTGAGCAGATTATAATACCTAGACTGAATGTTATTGTGCAATTGCGTTCCAAACCGATGGAAGATAACTTTGTTATGTAAAGTAATGAGTGAGCATATTATATTGACTAGATACCGTATTGTATTTTTTTTTAGAAATCCTGTTAAACTCGTGCAAGCCGGAATCAGCTGAATAAAGCAGTCAGTATTTTTAATGTAGCGACTGCGACTGCTCTAAGCTCTACAACCCAGTTAATACAAAATACGATAGGTACCCAGAAAACTCCTTCAAACATAAAAGTACTCTACTAAGTTGACATAGAGTTGAGAATTATTAAAAAATAAAATTCGAATGCAAAAATCTGCTTTTTTTTTTGAAAATACTAGATACTAAATAGGCTTCCACCTCCCTATGCTATCCTGGTATACCCAGGGTAGGCGGCCCAAAGGAGTGAACCAAATAGATAGAGGGGGTCGGGTCCTGGGGTCCTCGTACAAAAATGCAAAGGTGACGAGTCGATTGACGGCTTCTACCGGTTTGTAGTGATGATCGTCACCATTGCAACTTTGCAAGCCGAGTTCCTTGATATCCTTCATCTCTTTTGTGCTATACTTCCCTGGTCCGCACGTATCTTATCCATTCTCCGCAAATCACGATATTATAATAAAATTGTCAAATGGCTGTTTGAAAAGGTTCCCGGAAAACAAGAGGTCAACCCTCTCTTTCTCGTGTGTGAATATATTTCCGATTGTCACAAAAGGCCACCGTCGCATGCACCAATAAATAAAATAATACGGCAAGAACTTGTCATGTAAATGTTGCTATCAGTTTTGTAAGAGCGTTGTTTTCAAAACTTGATAAGAAGGAGGTTGATGTGGTCATCGGGGGCCCGGCAGTCTCGACAGCATATCGATAAACGCTAACTTTCGATCGCTGATTACTAAAGAACAAATTCGGTTGCAATAATTATACTTACAAGAAACGCATCTAGGATGTAGAGACTTTAATTACTCGAAAGCATCATTATTGCAACCGAATTTATTGGTTGGTAATTAGCAATCGAAAGTTAACGATTTTCTCGTTATCTCTGTCGAGATTGCCGGCCCCTGGTATTGATCAAAAACCATATAGCCAGTCAATAAATGAAATACTCTATCTACAGAATTTATTGGTTGATACCACAGAAATATAAAAAAACTATATCTATGGTTGATACGGACGCAAAGTGTTTTCATTTCAAAATCCTTGCCAGCAAGGCTAAGGGCCAATACATGTATGCTTTAGATTTCTCAAGTTGGTATTTTTACTTCTATTAAAGGCTTCTTTATACGCAACGATGCATGCTTACTTGGAAATTATGGAAGAGTGAAAGTTATACTCCAATGACCAATCTAGGGTGGGTATTCAAGGGGACAAGGTTATTGGGAGACTGGGAATTAACCACCAGACAATGCCATAATCACTGTACGGTTAGTTTATCATTGTCTCTTCGAATGGGTAAACTTTACTAGCGAAGGGTGAATTGTTTGGGATATGCTGCTACCAAACTTCGATAGGTATTTGATATTATTGATACAAGAGCAGCTACAAACTAAATTTAAATTATTTTGATGACTCGACTTTGCTGCGGGATAACGCTGGTCACGAAAAGCACAGGACGGAAGAATGGACGATATGACGACACATGGGGCAGTTATATCTTGCTGTGAACTTCCTTTAATGATGAATCAACAGCTAACATTCATGAGATTCAATAGCTACTTCACTGAAATCACTGATTTACATGACTTAAGTAACCTTCGGGTGAAATTATAAACGAGAAATCATTCCAACAGATCTCACTACCCGTTTTAGCCTTCGCCGTCGCCCAGAGCTAAAATCCATCAGTAGGTGATTAAGAAGCGATCAGAAGTGGTCGCGCGCCCGCCTCGCATCAGATGCTGTAGCAATTGATCTACGATCGTTAGTCGCGACCGTCGCCGGGCGCTCCGACCCGCTGGATTCCAGATATGGGAGCTAGGGCTGCCATAATGTTTGGTGAGATACCAATTTCTTAAAGGTGAAAATAATAAGGGCACAAAAGCACTTGGTCACCCCGTCATCGAGATATTTTTTTGGTTCTGGCTGGACCATAACTGAGAACCTGTGTAAGTAAAATTGGAGGTCAAAGTTCCAACGTTTACACTAGTTTTATTTTTCTTTATCCAAGTTTTTAATGTTATTACTTACATTAAAACCCTCCTTGACTCCTGTACTATTCAGTGCATGCATCAGAACAATTGAGTTCAACAGTTAACCGTGATGTTTTAAAGACGTAAGAGCCTGCAACGACCCCAAGTAAATAGGAATACAATGTGTAAGACGTAATGATATAGACTTAGAATTGAATAGTGTTTTATATGAGTATTTGAATCTTCAAATACTCTGCCACCCCTCTGCTTTCCTTTTCCACTTGCAGTTCAAATCTTTGAACTGCAAGTGGAAAAGGAAAGCGGTGCAACAAAGATTGAAATTATTAAACCTACATAAAGGCTCATGAGTGATATGACAGTGATACTTCTAGCTCATAACAAACCGACAATAAATTCTTCTACACCCGCAACATTGGCCATGAGATAAAAATATTAAAAAAAGAAAATACACTCCCACTTAACGACAGCACCGTACCGTCCCTACTGCTCGCTAAGATTTACCGCTGGCACTTGATCCACGATCCACGCGACGCGCTACCGACGACGCCAAAACACTATACCTAACTATACACACATATACAGAAGGAGATGGCGGGACGAACTGGATAGGTTCCGTCAGATCTGGAAGGAGGATGCGCGGGAAGAAATGTAAGGAGTGGAGGGAGGCTAGAAGAATACAAGCAGCGTGCATTAGAAATATATGGTCGTAATATTTATGGATGTAGTAGAGATAGAGACCATCAAACTTAACAACGGTCTGTATGGAACCAACATTGTCATCGCGAAAACTTATCAGCTGTCCCAAAGATACCTAATACGTTTTGGTTTAAAAGGAGGTGCCTGCTGAGACGAGTAATAGAAAAGTATGGACGCAAGACATGCTGCGACCACCCCGAATAAATTGGCTAAGGGCAGAAGAATGAGAATAAGGCTTCCAAATTTGGGACATTTCACAATTTTTTCCGCGAATATTAAATAGACCATCAAACTAAATGATAAACCGCGACCACGATCTTGGTCCCATGGAGAAAATCATTTAATTTCGGAACCCTCCTTGCATTTGTGAATGTCAACGAAATGTTTGTGCTCCATTACCTGGTTTGGCCATGTGACACGGAATTTTAAGTCAGTAGTTTTAAATGGGACCACGATCTTGGACCCATGGAGAAAATCATTCAGATTGATGGTGTATTTAAACCGCATCCGATAATGTAGCCACACTCTGATACACGCTGTATACAGCATACATAACTATTCAACAATATCTACACTAATATTATAAAGAGGAAAACTTTGTTTGTTTGTTTGTTTGGTTGTAATGAATAGGCTTAAAAACTACTGGACCGTTTTTAAAAATTCTTCCACCATTCGAAAGCTACATTATCCACGAGTAACATAGGATATATTTTATCCCCGTACTCCCACGGGAACGGGAATTACGCGTGTGAAACCGCGTGACGTCCGCTAGTACATAATATGTTCATACATACATACATAGGTATACAGCCGTCGATCGACGATCCGTGCCCGGGCTTGCACCGCGCGGGGCCGTGAGCGAGTGGCTTCAGCAAATAGCCCGCCGGCAAACGAATAGTAATTACGCAACCGGGCTATGTCGGCGTAAAGCCGGGCTAAGTCGGGCTATTGAGCGTGATGTGGGCTTTACTCATGGGGAACTGGGTCCTAGACTAGCTTTTTATGTTTTGGGATCATTAAAACTTTGGTGCTACTCTCTTTCTTGAAGGATTGGAAGGGGAAGGCTAACATCATAGAAAGCACTGAAGAAATATGGGGAAAATCTTTGCCCAGCCAGTAGTGGAGACGACCTAGGTTACCTAGGTTAACTAAATAATGGGGTCAGTACTTCGGGTCCAGAAACCTCACCACATTACACTAATTAATGAAGGTAAGAAAAACGATGCTTTTCTTCGGTCTCGCAGTTCAACCCGGTTGTCAGAATATCCGATGCTGTCTTTGTCCATAAATATGTATTTAAGTCACCTATTTATCTTCTTCTTCTTACCGTCTCGAGGGCAATCTCTATCTTTAGTGCCATCAATTCCTGTACTCCTAGTCACCCTATTTAAAACTACTAACTTATAATTTCCGTGCCACATGGCCAAATCAAGTAATGGAGCACAAACATAATTATTTTGTTGACATTCTCAAATGCAAGGAGGGTTCCGAAATTAAATAAAAGTCTTAGCGATTGCCATCCACTCGATCATACGTATAGTAGACGTTTGGCTTTGTAGGGGGATACTGTATTATACTATCCCTCTGTTTAATGCAGAATGTCAAGAATAACTGCGGGATATACGGTTGATATAATTTTGGACGTTCACGGATATTCAGTTTTAGACACTCTTGATACTCGTAATGGAACTGTTTGATATGTGACTGACGCTGATGCTAAGAAAGAAAAAGTATTTATTTGTCTTGCAAAGGACAAAGCATAATGATTAAGCTTAACGATTAAAAAAAGTGCTAAAAAGCATTTTCTCCCGGTTACACCTAAAAGTTGAATTGCTTCACACACGGATATTTTCTAAAAGTAGTCAATAATTTTTGTAGGTCCTTCGATTCGGGCAAATTAGCCAAGACTTTGCTAGGACTTATTTACTCGCATTTAGGTATCTGTAGCTCCCTCCTCACAGACTAACAAACCGCGGAAAGTAGTCATTATAAGATTTTTTATGGAACCTGCCCGTCACACTGTTCCCAAACCACGGCAACCCTTGAAAGCAGAATCAAAAGTAGCGATCACCAGAAAAGCGTCGAGACAATGAAGCTCGAGGAAGTCCCAGAAAAACAAGTTAACTGTGATGAAATTAATCAGAAAAGAATAGTGGAGGAGTAGGAGAAGGGCATTGAAGCAGATTAGCTCATATCTGACCTAAATCGATGTCAAAATCAAACAAAGCGAACCTTAAAATGTTCCACCCTTCATCCCTCACAAGTCAATCCCGTCTCAACCGCAGCGCACTCGTATGTTTTCAAAGTGAGGGTCCAGAGGACCTCAAAGACCTCTCAACTGCGACCGACCCGCAGCTCTCGATCGCCGCCCCAGCTTGTTTGCGCGGGGACACTTTCATCTAGTTTGCAGACATTCGGGACACAGTGCGACCACGATAATTAGTAGCCGCTGGACATTTAGAGAAAATTCCTGTGTTTAATTTTTGACCAGAAGTTTTAAATGGTGTAGCACTGCGAAATACTTGTAGGACGTTAGTTAGCTTTGTTTTGAAGGTTTCTTTTGGCTTTATTTATGTAGTTCAAAGTAAGTTGTTAGATAATACTAAATATGTTTTTAGACTAGAAGTATTATTTTGACCTATTTCGAGCAAAACGTTCGTTTGCAGAATAAAATAGTATGAATAAACTATCCTATCTAAATACTGTCAAATAAGTTTGTATTGAAACAAAAACAATGCGTTAAGTTAGCCACGCCATAAAAGTATGAAAACCAAGCTACCTAGCTAGCTAGCTAGCTAGCTTTACAGATGGCAAGGAAACCTTCCCAAAGTCTAACAGATCTAAACTAACTCGCAAATTTTAAGATTTCTCTATCACTAAATCGCGCTGTGTATCCAGCGATATATATAAAATATAAAATATATATATATATATATATATATATTTTAATGAAGCGTAATATAATACCCAAAATTTTCAAGTCCTCGTAACGGTTCCAAGTTCCATTTAGCAAATCAGACAGACTGCTTTCTAAACTATTCTCGGAAGCTGGTCGCCCTAAGACCCATGATCAATAAGCTTGCTTTTCGGTCATCTTTCTAATACAGACCAATGTTTTGCAGCCACTGATCAGATGGCCTTCCGACTATTCCATCTAGGGGTATTCCTCGATTGCTTAATTGAAATTTCAACTCTAAGTGCAGAGACAAACGATGAAAATTGAACAGTAATTAATATAACAATATTTGGGTCTTTAGATAGTTGTCTTTTAGTGTTAGTAAAAAGGCGTCAAAGCCACAAATCAATATAAATTAATATTCTGAAGCCATCAATCAGTCCGCTATGTGACGATTCGGCTCCAGTTCTCTTCTCAAATAGTTTGAATCGTGTGGCTCGTAATTAAGTCTTAGTTTACTTAGGTCCATGTTCACCAAAAAGATAACGGTCTGATTATCTAAAAACAGGTGTTTAAAACACATTTTAGCATGTCACACAGTGACAATTGGTTTTAGATAATCAGACCGTTATCTTTTCGGTGAACACGGACCTTAGAATCATTTATGATAATGAGCTCGTCACAAAATCAATATTTATTTCACAAGGTACACATCTAAATTATTTAATTAGACATTCTGACATAGATCATACCTATACAGAGAATTGCGTAACCACGTATGTTTTGTTTTTACACAAATCATAAATGGTTTAATCTTCTATTTTTGGCACCTTAAAACTAAATAAAAAAACACAATTCCCACACTAATTCCGTAAGCCTATTCCACGGATCCGGGACGTACAAAATACGAGTAGTTACATCACTAACGCCCCATTAAAATCAGGACACCACAATTTGCGGCGAACGCGAACGGGCCAACCCTCGCATGCCACCGGCTTGCGAGTGTGCCTAAAATGTCCGGCGATCGTCCGCAATCGGCCGACTGACGGACACCAGGCGAACATAACGACATAAATACGCTTAGTTGGATTAGCTGTAATTGACAACTGTTGGTAACGGGCTTCGGAAGTGTTGTGGGATGCGCTTTTCAGTGCATGTGCATAGTGGGTGAGTTAGAGGTGTAGTATTAGGATGGTCACTACTCACGGACTCCTTAAAAGTGACGAGACCTGGAAGCCTAAAGCATAGTTGTACTCACTCATTTCGCCCGTTATATTTTAGCCCATATACGAGGAGCCTGCTGGCATCAAATTGGCATAAATCGAGACTGGCGTGGATGCTACTGAGAAATCCCTGATTGAAAAACCTAACAAGACTTTGGCTGACCTAGGATGTACTCCAGGACCTGATGCTCAACAGTCTCGGTGCGACCACTAGACTCATCAAAGTGAATGTTATAAGCTCCATAGTGCCTTCCCTGCCATAATGGGGTCGGTTTTTAGTTTAACCGTATGCAGCTAATTCAGTGTATCATGGAACGACTGAGCTGCTAAATGATGAATTTATGATACTCGGGTCATAAGGATCACAAATACAAAAAAAAAATACAAAAAATCTTCGAATAAAAACTGTCGATCGATACCATTGCAATATTGCGCTTATGCGTGAATAAGGCAATTAAGTTGCGAAGCCCCGCTCCCTGAACTTTAATATCTACAACACTGCCCGACCCAATGAGGGGGGTAAACGTCTACAAATCCCTAGTATCGGGTCGGCCGCGTTCCGAACCGCCGCAGCCGTATTTTACGACCCTAAGATAAGTGATGGGGTGGCTGTAGCCTGTATCCGTTCTATATCCGTAACCGGGCCCACACATCTCCCGGCGCGGCGGCGATGACGTCTCAAGTCTCGACACGTCCGCTAGATGCCATTGTGCATGTGCCCGACGGCGCCCGATGCTTCCCGACGGCTTCCGAAGTTCTGACATAACACACGCCCGGAACGTATGTCCGATCTGAAATATTAAAACTTGCTTGCATCTGTCAAATTGTTCGTGCGAGCGTTTCGGGACGCTCTGCTGAGATGAAATCGTGCTGAATGAAGCATGCATGCAACATGAAGCAGTTGTGTGAATATGTGTGCTTTATGTGGGGATTGCAGACAATGTAATTGAGGCATTGAAAGAGGAATATGATGATGAAAATTTAACGTGTATCCGGTGTATCAGTGCTGAATTCGAGGAGTTCGTAGCGATGCGATGTATTTCTGTCTAGGTTCTACTACGTTTCTTTTTTGTTTTAGCTATAGTTGACTGTCTTAAATTCTTAGAACACATGATCGTACTAGTAATAATATCGAAATGTACCAGGCTTTCATGGGTTGCTTGAGACTACTTCAAAACCTCAGCGTCAAAGGCACAAGTTCTCAGCCCACCATTTATTAAAAATTCAAAAGTAAAGTCGAAGTCTTATTCAGAATCTCAGGGTGCACCGAAATCGGGCAGAAAGCACTCATAAGTAACCCTCATAAAGTATCGGGTCCCTTCCATTGTCGAGGGACGATTTTTACCTGTCAAGTGTCACTGTGACCCGGATTAGCAGTGGAGGGTTGAATGAGTGCGACCCGGCTTGAGAACTTGATGCCTAGGATACGGTTATATTATTCTTTTTTGGTTTTCGCCTAATTTTGGCGGTGAAGAATAACAAATTGAATCTCGGAACTACTCGGAAGTGCGGAGATATTAAAACTGCCAAAATTAGTCGAAAGATAAACAATGTTTCGATGGCACTCGAGACTGTCTTATCTTTTATCAAGTCCGTCTGACTTATGTTATAGATACATTTTATTGCTTTTATTAATTCGTGATAAAAACTAATACGGTCTATTTAATTTCTAACACGTTTTTTTTTCACCAAGCTGTCAGATATCTAAACTAAACTAATTATGAAAGCAGCCTACTAATTAACCCTACGCCCCTAATAAACACCTCCAACAACACCAGGCGCCCATACATCACATGAAAACTAGCACCAGCATTTGGAATTTCCAACCTCTCTCCTAATAATAATACGCATTGCTACCAGGCTTTCATACAAAGGGAGGTGTTTGCCTATACTTCTATAGGATATACGTGAAGCTCCCGCATCATGCCGACCGCATGCCCGAGGCAAGTTCGCAGCCATAAAAATATAACCGACGTATTGTGGGCTGTGGGATATATTGCGGTTTCGTTTATGGTGTCCCGGTGCTTTCGTGCTTTGTATTTTTATGGGAATTTAGTTCGGCTGCTGCAAAAAATCCTGAAATAGTAATAATATTTTCTTAATAATTACAAACGTTAGGCGTAGCCGTTGCCTTTTTTATTCTGTGCCGTAGCCGTTTAGATTTTAGTTTGACCACTTTTACTTGGTTCGTCGGTAAAACACAAAAAGTGAAAAATAACTTCAGAAGTCACCTATGTTGGATTGATTTAGTTTTTTTTATCACCGACGACTTTTGAAGCTGAAGTTATACACTGTTTTGTGTTTTTTTCAAGTCGGTTTTATTTTTGCAAAAAAGTTTTTTATTACTGAAATACAACCTGCTTGATATTAAAAACACATTTTATTACCTATTTTAGAAAACGCTTTTAGTAACCGTTTCAAACAATAACAAAGTCCAACGAAAAAAACACGGATATTGGAGCAGACCGAAAATTGTTTAATAAATTAATATTATATAATACGTTTATTAATATTCAAACCCTGAGGAACATTAAGTAACAAAAAGGCTGTATTACAATTTCCCGAAAATAAAAAAGAAAGCTCCTACTATACGAAGGAAAAACACTAAAGACGAAGACAGCCACAATTAACAAAGACGGGAAAACTGGTAAGCGGGAGCAAACGAGAACGTGACGTAATAAAAGAACATAAAAACTACCAGGGGACCAGGGATGGGAGGGGGTTGGACGCTCGGGGCGTAAACAGCCGGGACCATCCGGCGAGTGGAGTATCCCTAGGGTTGGCGCGATATCGGGAGTGGCGTGGAAGCGAAAAGTTTTAACCGAATTATTGGCGGCCGCGGCGGCGAGCGGCGGCGACCGGGAGATTGTAGTGTGAAAATGAGGCTAATAGAATGTCTAGTGCACCTCATAATGATCTGCTAAAGGTACATCTAGACATCTAACTTCTAGAGGAACTCTGCCTAGACGATAGCTAAGGGTGAAATGATTCTAATCAAGCTATGTACTTCTTTGTTACGTTAATTTGCTACTTTAGCTAAAATTTCAATCAACGTAAAGTAAAGCCTACGCAAATAGACACCCTCGACGCCTGTTTCCGATGTCCAGTCTCATAATAACTGTTAAAGAATCAATGCAAATTAAAAATCAAAACATTTTGCATAAAATAAAAAAAATTCTTGACCATACCATTACTGTCATCCCAATCACAAGTCACAATAGCTTGTGAAAGTACTATAGTTATATTACAAAGGGTTAATCCCTATTATGAAGAACGGGCAAGAAACTCGATGAAATTGACAGTCATTTTCATGGGTGCGCCAAAGTTCACCTAAATTTTCAACTCCGATAATTGGAAATCCGAAAATGTTCTTCCTAACATTTTTTATCCATAACATATAACATTTATATTATTTATTTTTAACATTTGACATTTTTTTTCCTAGGTAACTACTCTGTCTCTAATGTCATAATTCCGAATCATTCAACTTCATAATGTCAGTAGGAAGAACAATTTCGGGTAAAGAACTTTTGGTGAGTCAATATGGACCCCATTTTCATTGATTTCCTTGACTAATTTTCACACTGAATGACTTTCAGCAATTTTCACAGACAAGATCTCCTTCCTTTCTTTAAAAAGTATTTTATTCATATACTTTTTCTCAAAGTTGGCACCCCTGCATCGGGGTCTGACAATACTCCGCCGCGCCGATACTCTGCCGGTTAACAGCGCGGCAAAACGTCAGATATACACACTCCAGTAGCTTTCACGGTTTATATTCACTTGCCACTGAAACTATAGCATTATTTTTAATGGTTTTCGATCGTTGGCAGTCGATTGATTAATATCTGAAATACATTTAGGTGAAAGGGGACTTATGTCAGTTCATTTATTTCAAGACACCCTTCACGATTATGTAATGGATGAATTTATCGAAAATATTGGTGACTTTGATTTCGTAATTAGAACGAGGAGCAACGTGTAGCTGTTTGCTTATTCCAAATTCAAATTACTTATCCATCTGAAATCGTTTTAAATAAATGAGAATTAGGAAAACGTTTGACGTTGTTGATACGAAAACCTGGGGATATTGCCTTCGCGAGTGGTGTTAATAACGGTCTTGCATGCACCACTCATAATTTAATGCATTTATCGCTGTAAGTACATCATTTAGTAGATAAATACTAATTTGTGGTAGCATCTGGATGAATCGTGAATGAACTGGCTGTCTGAGTAGGTATTATCTTTACCACGGCACACCCTATCTATTCTCTTACTTGAGAAGAATACGATGAATGAACGGTTGGAAGTTGACAAAGGAAAGAAGATTTTTTTATGAAGCCTAGACCGCTTAACTTTTTATTTTCAAAATGGCAGCCACGCTTAAAATCTATATTAATTAATCAATAGCTTAGTCTCGGTACAAATAAGTTTGTGGTGAGAGAAAATCTTTTAAAGCGTCACGTGTCAAAGTAACAATTTAAGTAACAGTTTTCGCAATCAGTGATTCAGTACAACGATAATCTTCTATATTATAAAAATGAAACCCGTTTTCCGTTGTCACGACATAGCATGAAAACGGCTTGACCGATTTGGCTGATTCTTTTTTTGTTGTGTTTGTTATTGTCAGGAGAAGGTTCTTATGAAAAAAAAAATGTAGTAGTAGTAGGTAGCTTTTTCCCTCTTATGTGACGCAGACGAAGTTGCGTGGGTCAGCTAGTAGCATATAAAATGGCGGAAATAGGCGGAACAAATCAATATCCCGTACTCTAAACTAATTGTATCTACCTGCAGCATCGCTAAGAACTTATAGCACTAACCATCAGATCTATCACGGTAGATCACCAATGAGCTTCAAACCAGTGTTGTGCCGAGAACATCGACACGTATCGATACCATCGATAAGACACGTCGCACGCTGCTCATAGACTATTGAATTAGTGATCTTGTAAGCAAGCAACGCTTATTATCATCATCCACGGTTTCTGAAGAAAATACTGAGATATTATCTGTGAAAAGAATATTGATATTTTTCAGGGTTTTGTGTATTTTTGGGTGTTTCAGCACACTGCTGTGGTTTTCTTGTGTTTCCTGTCATATCGTGTGTATTTAGGTAGAAAAAGATAGAATTGGTACAAATTTCCTAATCTACATACCTACCTACATCTGGTGCCCGAGGCATCCGTCACTTGGCTTTCCCCTTGATTTGAGTAGGATAGGGAGGGGAAACAGTGGGCCAAAACGAGACTAAGGAGATTTCCCGGAAAGTGGGAATGAAATCGCTCAATACAAAAAATGCTGGCGAATTATTAATGCGCAATTGTTGTTTACATCTTACGGAAATTTTGAAATCCAAATTAATTAGTACTTACAAAAGAATTAAGGAAAAACCTTCTGGCTATCCTTATAAACCTAATACCTACTATGTTTAGACAAAGATAGACTCAAAGACGTATGATAAAAAAGTAGTTCTGCTAATATTTAGTTTATCTTAAAAAAACTTCCGAAATAAAATACAACATACCTAAACCTAAAACTAAAGTTTCAAATCATCGAAGATACAGCACCGCACGAAGCCGATAGCGTATTCAAATTAAATCGCCCACATCGCGGTACCCAAAAACTTTTTCAAAAATGTACTAGGCGCACAAGAAGATAGTGGAGTGTTATTTTCAAAATTCGCGTTTCGACTTCGTAGAAAAAAAAAGTTACGCAAGCCAGTTATCATCATCTTGTTATACGGTACTTATAAACAAACGGGTACATAGTTGAATAAATTCGATTCGAATTTCTTATCGTGTTTTATTTAGGAGGCCAATACGTCCGCGTAGTGATAATTTGCTGATTAAGTACAAATTGGTCTGTCTCTAAGCAATTTCGTGACCTATTTATTATATTACAGAACAAAAAATATACGCATCTCCGCCTTAATATATGCATTACCTAACTAATCGAATATGAATGCATTGATTGTTTTTTTTTGGAGGAAATAACTGGTTAGTACCCTACAGTATTAAATAAGAAATATTTATTAACAAGTTCTCGAAACTAACGAGCAATTTCATTTGGTCGGGTTACAACTATTTTGGCGATATAGAGCTCTGTCGTCTAATGTTTTGTGGTACTAGAACGCATCAGACAGCACAGCATGCATGGAACAAACATTTGGGCCGCTATTTTGGAGTAAGTTCACGCTGACGATGACGCTGTATTTTTTTATTTGATCCAAAGGTTGCGAACCCGAATGTGTGTGTTTACAAAAATGATAGCTTCTCGTGGGGAGGACTAATATCTTCGCTTTCTCTATTTTCACCCGAGCAGAGCTCGATTGCAGGTACCTACTTCTGGCTAATAACTTTAATTTTATTGAAACGAATAAAACGGCTTTGAAATATTGATATACTTAACTCAAAAAAGATGGCACTGATAACTTTGTCCGATTATTTGAGACACGCATTCACGTGACCACGGTGTTCGTAGTCACGTGAATGTGTCCCATCCCATTGTTTTTCAACCCCAATTGGCTGTTAAAGTGCTTAAAATAAAGTTCATTACACTCTGACCTGCAAGAATAACTACAAAACAAATTCAAACATCTCTTTCAAATTCAACTGAACCAAACAAAAATGTTAGTTTAGTTATCTTTTTCTAATGCCAATATACAATACGGTTTCTAATCAAAAGTACCAGGCGCGCAGAGCTCGAAAAGGGTTTATGTATTAGGAAAAACTAAGGCGGTGTAGGTAATAAGATGACGTAAGCTAAGTGACGCGGCCGTGTACACATGTGCCTCGAGCATCAGTCACCTCGACTTGAGTCCCCGCGTGGTTTGCCCCCGGCAAAATAGGGTTCACAAAAATAAGTTTTGAAATTAAGTTATTATTATTTTGTTTAGATATTTTAAGCTACGTGCTTGTGTTTGCAGATAACCAATGCAAATATGAAATTATTTTATTTTATTAGGTAGGTACCCGTTTCCGCCAAGTCACCCGTTTCCACAATTCCACCCATTTTCTACTGCTCAATGCCATCAATGCCGTCAGTTGAACATTCAATATTTAGCACACATTCATTTACTTAGGTGTCGCTTTTTATTAGTGTTAGAAACCTAACGTATGAAGTAAGAAGTGTGGAGAACTGGAGATACTATAACGGAGGATTGTAAAGACAGCGCGTACCTAATATTTATTTCCGGAAATTGGAACCAGTAAAGTTTTTGTATAGGTTTGACAGAAGATAAACTACACACACTTGTTTCCTAATTAATATAATTCCAGCACCAAAACTACGCACACAATTATGAAACTGCCTTGGTAGAACTGTCTTGAAATAAAAAGAAACAAAACCATAAATATTTTTTATTCAAAAAATAAATTATTCCTGCCGCTTGCCAACCCTGCCCGCGACGGGAGCAACAGCGCCATGAGGGGGGTGGCGGCGCGACGGGGCGGGGCGGAAGTGTCGTGCGTGCGATTTAATTCCATCGCCGCCGCCGCCGCGCGCCCGTGACACAGGCCCGAGCGCACTTGAAGTTGAGGGATGGGGTGGTGATAGCATTTATTGTATCGATTTTCGATAGAATTGGTTGTGATAGTATATTTCATAGTTTTTACAAATACTTTTACACGTCGCGTCGCCGTCGTGCGGGCGCCAATAGTTCGAGGGACTTAATAAGTCTTAAACCCGAGGTAAACACTGTGCTTCTCATTACGAACACAAGGAAAATAAAAACTGATTGCGGCTTTCTCTACGGCCTATTTTTTTTCGGTGACCAGCTATCCAGCCTTTATTTTAAACTTTCGTCAAAAAAGTTCTGAAAAAGTTGTAAAGTTTTTGTATACAGATACAGCTTACAGAGTTAGTATCCCGCCAAATTATTCATTCTTTTTAAAATTTAAACTACTACACTGCGTCTCAGACGGGGGCGGACCCACTCCGTTTTTTTTTAAATACACACTGGCTGTTTAAACACTCACTTAGATTTTCTGCAGCCGATTGCCTAACAAAATTTAGTTCTATTTTTTTAATTTATTCCCGCCCTAGGGAGGGAAGCAATTACTCTGAGTCTTTCCCGCCCAAGGCTGGGAAGTAGCATTTTCCACCCGCTATTCGGATCAAACAAACACTTCTTTCCGAGTATGAGAAATGAAAATGTATTTACAATTTTACATACATATTATGTTACATACCGATTTTAGTTTAACAGGCAGATTTTTTTGTTAGCTGATTAGATTTAGATGTACTTAAGTACTTACAGGTTCATTTAAGATTGATATTGTTTGATTATTGCTGTTGTTGTATAAGTATTGTAACGTTGATTGATCCTAATCCTAATGAAAACGAATGCTGAATTTTCTATCTGTATTTGTTATCCCACATAACGTTGCGGTCTTCGCTTGTTTTTGTTCTTTCATTAGCTAATTTATCAGAATAATATCCTTCCTTTAGAATAATAATATTCCCGGTCCCGGATATCGATAAACTAAGCTGTTCGTCGCAGCACTACGCTCGTGAAAGGCGGTGGAAGCGGCGGGCTGGTCGTAAAATTGCGAGACCAGGTGATTCTGTCGGCGGCGTTACACCTACATAAGTACATACAGCCGACAGTACGTACTTAGCACAGGGCTGTCAGGGCATTGAAATGTTACGTAGCTATTGTTTTATGTTGGGGTCATTTTAATACTGGTTTTGGTATCGAATTTGGAGATCAGAGATGGTCGGTTGACGGGCGATAAAGGTGCTTTCTTTTAGCATAGTATACAGGGTGTAAACCACCTCATCACAAAGCCGTTAACCAAGCATTCTGTACATCAAACTAAGTAACTTTACGCAAAAAATATGCTTGGGAAACAACTTTCTTTTTTGAGGTTTAAATAATGTTTTGTGATAGAACTCAATGTAACGCACTTAAAGATTGTGCTGATCGATGGATTGAATAGTACGGGGATTGTGGTGGTGTTAAAAGATAAAATCTCACAAAAAAAACTTGTCAAAAAGTTGTAATTTTGACCCCCCATATCTCCACCATACTAAAAGGTTCCCAGGATTTAGAACAAAAAAAAATATCGCAATGATGGGGAGAACAAGTGCCTTTCGGCTTCGTGAAGAGGTGTTTTACACCCTTTATGATTGGGCGGTGAAATAAAGAAACGATGGATGGACTGTGTTATGGATAAAGTGGCAAGAATGGAGGTGCCTGGTGAGATGATAAGTAATAGAGAATTATGGAGAAGAAGACTAGTAGAAGAGTAATAGAGAAGTATGAGGGATTTGGCCTGTCATATCTAAGTTCAGTCATTTTTCGTTTAGTAACAGTAGATGATAATATACATTACTATGCGGTAAGTATTTAATAAGGTCTCGTCTCGTAAAAAGAATGCTGAATGGCGGTTGAAGGGATCTGTCTTCTCACTGGTAAAGTCAGACTAGTGAAATTGTTTTATTGTAGAATCATAATAGGTACTTTACTAGCTATTTAGTACTTTGGGATAGGTTGGATTTAAAAAAACCGACTAACTGCGAGTTAGACTCGGGGAGTCCCCCTTAATTTTTAATTTATCTTGATTTTTATTATTAGTTGTTATAGCGGTAACAAAAATATAATATTCCTAGCTTCTGCCAGCGGCTTCGCCCACGTGAAGTTTGATAATTGTCCCATGGGATCTTCTTACCGGGATAAAAAGTGTCCTATGTGTTATCCTGGTTATAAACTATCTGTATGCAACATTTCATCCAAATCTTTTCAGTAGTTTTTGCGTGAAAGAGTAACAAACAAACTTACATTCACGTTTATAATATTAGTAGGGATAGTAGGGATTATTAAGTAGGATGCGAAATAATATGATGATATAGCCTGGTGAGAGGTGAAAGACAGACAGACGGCCAGTGGCGTCTTAGTAATAGAGTCCCTTTTTGCCCTTTGGGTACAAAAAATCCCTAAAAATCGGTAAGGTACCTACTTGATAGGCCAGCGTTCTTTGCAAAGTAATGCTGTGCGCTATGGCTACATTAATCCAGAGTCTCTATAAATATTTCTGTCGCCTGAAAACCCAACACTGTACTTAGTGTTTATTCCGTTATTATCAGCGTTCGATTTGAGCCTACCTAGTTTGTTATAGAAAATCTACGTTTGATGATGTAATGCTATGTTTGCTCAGGTTTACAATGGTGGTTCGTGAAATTGAGAGAACCGGTGATTATGCTAGTAGCGCCATGCATATATGTACTACACTCGGCTATGTACTGATATAAACTTAGGGTTGGCGCGTCACTAGGTTGTTGACTAATTACTAATTGATAAGATAAGATAAGATAAGATAAGATAAGATAAATAAGATAAGATTTATTTATTTCTGAGTATTACAGTACATTAAGATCTTAAAATTAGTCAGTTTCACATACACTTACTATACTTTGATAGTTTAATTTTTATCAAAATAGTAAACATTTATAGGTTACGTTAGGCCCCGCCCTCATCACCTAGGGGTATAAGAAAAGCCTAAGATGTTTTCTCAGACCCTACCAAACTTACACAAAAAAAACCATGAAAATCGGTCAAGCCTTTTCAAAGAAGACACTGTGATAGAAGATTTCTATATGTATATTAGATCATTCTTCTTTTTGGTCAGATTATACTCACTATTACACAGTATTAGGCACCAGCCTAATACTGTGTAATTATTATGACACTTACATAAGTGCAATGTAACCACACCAGCTCGAGACGTTTATTGATTTAAAGAAAGAAGACTGAATAAACCATTGCGACGGCCACCCAAGCTTGGGAGAGACGATTGAGAGGTCGAGTGTCCGAATTCCACCTGTTGCTATAAATTCATTGAGCCAATCTCTAACACAACATACTCCAGTTAGGGAAAGTCACCTTAAAGTTCTCTAAGTAATATCATGTTTTTATTTTTATGTAATTTCACTAATTCAATTTTCATTTAATTTTATGTGATTTATGTTTTATTTTTTACTTAATGATTTTAATCGTTTTTTTTTTATGTAACGTGCTTGTATTTATGGATTTTAGTGATCTGAAATAAATGAATTATTATTATTAATAATACGAAGAGTTTGTCAATTCTCATGTCACAGAGAAAAATAAATGAAATTGATAATTTATCTGTGTTTAAATTTAGCGACAATTTCAGCACTGGTTTTTGAGTTTTAGGAGTTTCTTTACTGGTCCCTGCCAGTCTAACTACTGGTAAGACCCTACAGAATATCTTTATACGAGGGGTAGACTAACCGATACTGATTCTGTTAGACTGCGTCATCCCACAGCTGATCAAAGGCCGCTCTTCTCTCTTCTCTTCTATTCACTTCTCTCCTGTCTTTTGTTGTTGTAGCTTATGTGTACCACTGGTCCTTGTCTTTGTCCAGCTCGTTTTGCCATCTCCTACGATGTCTACCGCAACGCTCTCTGGCTGTACCAGGGCTCCAGAAACACTGAACGATATTTTATTAAAAATCAAATACAATACATTACCTATCTGTCCTGGCACAACCCTGCACCGAGCACAGTATCCCGTCCCGTACTTACGTGTAGAACGTGCGACAGCGCTACAAACTTGTGTTGTACCAGATATTTAATATTACATCAACTATACACATCGTCTGCTATATACAAACATGTACATTGTATACTACATCATTCTGACAGACACAGTATGTACACAGTACACAGCGTTACGCTTATACGACCCTTAATGAGGTTTCCAGTATCTTCACAGTTGCTACAAATCTTGTATTTTGGGTTCGATCTTGATATGTTAATCTTATGTTTTGGCTTTCCTAAGAGACTGAACTCTTGAAATTTGCCTTTTTAAATGCAAACGACTTAGTTTTCCTAGAGCTTAATAACTGTAAATTATGCTGCTGTTGCTTTTTGCTTGTTTAAAATGGTAGTAAGTACTATCACTTGTTTTGATCTTCATCTTCTTGCCCCTGCTGCCCCTGCTTCGTTGTATTTGGGGTCGACGCCATACGTTTTTTCTTCCATTCTCCCGTTTGTCTATCATATAATTCTTCACACAATCCACCCTTCTTTTCTTAACCTCAAAAAAACTAGCATATATTCTTAGATAATTAAAATATTGAATAAGTACACTGAAATATTGCTTATTCTTCTAGTCCTTATCCGGTTATAAGCTTGAAAACTAAATGATTAAATAATAATAATCATTTTATTATCAGGCAACTAAGGCCCATAGATAAAAAACATAAAATTACATTTCACAACAATAACAAACTAATACATATTTAAACCTTATACTAAATCTATACACGCAGCGTTATTGGCGTCGTATTTTCCTGCGTGGTATCGCGTAACCGTCCTCGGAACTTCGGAAGTAGTCGGAAGCGACGATATACGACACCCTTCGGCCAAAAGTCCTCTTTCAAGCAGGTCTGTAGATGTTGGGTTGGAACTCGAACCACAAATGACCTAAAGTTGATGTTGTGGCGCGATTCCAACCTTTCGACACGCATAATGAAGTTGGTCTTCACTTTCAAATACTGCAAAACTTCCTCAGGTGCAGTAGTGGACTATACATTTACTACACCTGAATTCTTATTTAAACATAACTTCAAACTCAATACAAACTAACATACAACTAAAGAAAAAACAATGTCACATAACCTGAGGAATAGATATAAAAACAAACTTGAAGTCATCAGCGTACGCATTAATTACGGTAGAAAGACCATATTGTTTGAGGAGTTAACTAGTTCAATGGATTACCGGACGATATTAAAGAGTGCAATAACGTGAAGACATTTGAAAATAAACTAAAGGATTATGTATGTACATTATAAACTTCTAATACTCCGGAGAAATTTCTATAAGTACTGTATCATCTCATCACACTTATTACTTTGTATTCTCATTATAAGCGGACTGTATGTTCTTATGAGAAATAAATTTCTTTAAACCGTAAATCCCCAAACCACGACAACATAGCTCATCGCTACTGTTTAACCTAAGTCATTAATCACAGTTGTCTTAACACACAATGATCTATGTAGATCTTCGTCTACACATCATAATGCTCCTGTAAGTTTCCAGGTGTCAGAGTCCGCACTTGGAAGTTCCTTGTCCACATAACAAGGACATATCTCATCGAGGCTTTGTTGATTGTCAGGGAAAATCCCCTTGAAATCCACAATGGAGTTGTGTGCATGATACGTTCACAGTTCACGTCGATATCTGGATTTGTTTGACTCGTGTTCGGACTTTTGGAGTTCAAGTTTGGCTGCTACAAAAGTATTCTTGGTAACATATTGAGAGGAAATGTTCTACTTTTATTCAAGTACAATATAATGCGGATTTTGGATTTAATGCATGACTGCGTGATTGTTATTACATTAATTTAGCATAAATGCACACAATAATATAAGAAAATAAAGAAATAAAATTAATCTAAATAAAGAAAATAACGTTGTGTGCTACGCATGCGGCATCATGTATGTGGTGCAGACGTATTTAATTTTGGTGTAAGAAAAATCACTGGCAAATCAGTTCTGCATGCTTTGATAATTATTCTCATCATTAATTGAATGCAAAAGTTGTAGCTTTTGCTCTAATAAACAGAAAGTGACGGAGCCCTAACGCCCTAATTTTTTTTTCCGAAATTACTCAACGGTATGAGATTCTACCACATTTCCAAGCACGAAGTACAAATGAACATAATCAATACCTATGTTATAAACTTATAAGTTTATAAATAATTTAAGCAAACAGTAGTATCCGTACAACCAGAGGCGTAGATACTTATTTTATGCCACAGAATTTAAGTCTAAGAAAAATGTAAGCACGACTATGGAGTCGTGCTTACATTTTTCTTAGACGCGTAGTAGAAATCAATCCCTGAAGCTTTTATAAACTGAAACTAAAACCCGATATCGCCGACTTTTACCACCCACTAAGTTTTTGTTGCGAAAAGAATCTGATATTATACCTGAAGTTAGTTTTATCAGCTGATTTCGTATTTTTCTTCAGTATTATTCTAACTTATTTGGAAGAGCTCCTGGCTGTCTGTGGATATCTAACATACCGAGTTTCCACAGTGCCTCGAAAAGCACGTTAAGCTGTTGGTCCCGGCTGTCATTTGTTTATCTTTGACAGTTGTTACAGTTAGTCAATGGCCCAAAAAGTCTGACAACTAGTCTTACCCAGTGGTATTGTATTTCCCAGTATTAACTGGATTGTGGAGGTCAGAGGCGGTCGTTCCATGTAAAATACTGGTACTCATCTGCATCCGGTTGGACTGGAAGCCGACCCCGAAATAGTTGGGAAAAGGCTAGGCAGATGATGATTGTTCTAACTTCTTTAGTCATAGTATAGTAAAGTACCTACGTTGGAATGGAATCATGGAATGTTAATGTAGGTACCCCTTTCTCTTATTCAGTAAGTTTAATTCAATAATGGTTGATAATTTGAAATAATTTGTTTCCCCGTTCTATTTTTGTATTCAGTACCCGACGTTTATAACAATAGGAAAATAAACAGATAAAATGCATGAAACAAAGTTATCGATATCGACAATCGGCCACGGCCACATGAGCCCATCCCTATCGCATGCCGAGGGCGATTTACGGGCGCGCGACAAATCGCAAACTGGCGCGGTGGCGCAAACTCAGGTGACCGCGCGACCGTACCTACCTACTGGGCAGTACCTACCGCACTGTACCACGCAATATTGTTACAGAAGTACTACTGCTCGTTAGCAGTTGAAAAACTATCAGTCTTTCAAGATCGCAGTCCGTATCAAAGCAGTCAAACTGACGGTTTTTATTGAGGAAAACAGAACGAATTTACGACTTTACCAAACAGATAATCATGTCAAAAGTGCCAAGTCAGAAGTGCTCAAAAGTGCTGAAAGGCAGTAAAACCTGGATAACTGGGGCGTTCAAGGGACCAGCAAATTGGTTTCACTAAAAGAGGTATTCTACTAACCCATTATCTTAGATATCCAGGCATAAATGTCGGGACCTCAGTTCCAGCTATGGAGGTTTCTCACTTATCCAGGTCCCACTTAACCAAGTTTCACTGTTGTAGGAATGTAACCAGCTTGTGGACGAAGCACTTGAAATATGACCACTGGTTACTGGCACTTTTGATTTTATTGTTTGTTTGGAGAAGTCGTAAATTCGTTCTGTTATTCTCAATACAAATTGTCAGTTTCACTGCCCGTGTTGTTGCTTGATGCGGTCTTGAAAGACTGATGGTTTTTCAAGATTATCTTGTTGTATTGTTGTTGTTATAGATGGAATGGTTAATATTGTCTTGCTTAACGTGCTGCCACTTTAAAAGAAGCGGATTTTTAAAATGACTCTGAAGTGCCTTACTACATTTCGTTTTCTACAACGCTTTTAAAAATGTCATACATCAGCACGCTCTATTTCGGCGTGAGTCTGGGAAAATGGAATTTCGTGCTGTTAGATGTCGTGCGACCCTTAACTTCTCTAGGTCCCTACTGTCCCTAGATTTACACTTACAGATAAACTTAGAAGGATGAAACTTCTGCTACGAATCTGCTTAGTGGCTTTCAAACGCGGCCCGCATCAACTACCTCCGTGTGTCACACGCTATGGAGTGGGACACATACGATACAATACATATACATATAAGTACAGGGGGCTTACTATGAACTCTTATAGCAGGTCAATTTTAGACGAAAAATAACCTGTCGGGCTAGTTTGTACCATGAGCGCGCCAAGTAGCAGGCGAGCCAGCGATCACGTGATCTAAGCCGGTGAGTGACTACGTCACAGCATTTCAGCCGACTGACCTGCGACTTATCCTTACCATCAAGTCTTTTTTGACATAAAAACATTCTACAATTGAACTGCCCTGCCGTCTTAATTTGCAGCTTTGCGAAAGGAACTTAAATTGAACTGTTTTAATTAAAAAATACTGCAAAAACGTGAGTAATTCATTAATTGTGTTTTTTTTTATAAAATATAATTCGGGCGAAGTACTGTAAAATATAGAAAATCCTATATAAGCACTGTGTTACCGTTTATTTAGATGTGTGATGAAGATAAAATTTTTGAGTTTCTCGAGGAAGATTATCGTTCCAACAGCGCTAAACAAAAAGCCAAAATGCAAAGAAACATTTTAAGAAACACAACAAAACCTTTTGACATGCCGGACAATGCTTTTGTAAAACGCTATAGGCTCACTCAGATTTGTCGATTGAGGTCAAGGTTAGTATTGACTGCAATTTTTTTTATCCTTCTCTCTTATCCGACTGATATAATAATATACTTGATACTATGTGTTTCAGGTTTTATTAGCATTATCTTTTTACGACCGTGCCGACCGACGCCGCCGTCTCCGGGACTGAGCAGACGTCGTTGCTTCTGCTGGCTGAGTGGGTTGTGTCATCGACGTATTGTGTTGATCCCCAAGATCTTCTGGGTCGGGTATTGAAAGTAGTTGTACTGACGCGGACGGTCCAACAACAACGTTTTCTCCCACAACTTCTTCAGGCATAAACAAAATAGATGGGAATACATCTTGCGCACTTGATGTTGATGCCTGAAAATAATTATTACAAAACTTAGTTACGTATATAAGTCAATCTTTGAATAAATGATTAAGTTTTTTGTATTCTTTACTAGCTGTAGATTCGATGTAAATAAAAGGGTGATGTAATAGTTGATTAGGCTGAAAATTTATTCTTAAATGTAAATGTGTCTACTTCTATGTGTTATAAGAATATCATTATTAACTCTCATAGATATCGTGTATCAAACAAAACAAAAAGTTTACAGCTTTTTATTACAAACTAGCACTTGACTTAATCCGCGGGAACTGTTATTTTTCCTAGGATAAAAAGAAGCCTATATTACTTACTGATAAGTGATAATGTAGCTTTATATTGGTGAAAGAATTTTTAAAATTGGTCCAATAAACTTTGAGTTTATCCGTTCCAAAAAGTAACAAATCTTTTCTCTTTATAATACTATAGGGTAGATGTAGATAACTAAGCATATCATTTTATGATTGAATATTGTGATTATGTGAGAATCATAAAAAAATAATTTTATACAACATTTTTTATAACAAATTATAGTAGGTAAGTTAGTTACACCGTTACACCATTGCTACTTTAATAAAGTTGGAAATATGAACCTATTTTTATTTACAAAAAGTCTACTTACATGAGAGCTTTCTGTGTCTAATGGATCCACTTGAATCCCCCTTTGTATTAATTCCCCTTTGTAATCTATCGAATACTGTAAAAACAAAAAATAAATTTAAAGACCTATGTAATAGTATATGATTGATTAATAATAATGAATACAATTATATTCAGGTTACGTTTAAAATTTATTTAATTGAATTATAAAACTTACAGCTACTCAAGTTTTCCAATCTTTATTAGCACCACCAACAACAGAATTTAGATTTTCTGCCACCTCAGTCCACATCCTTCGGGACATTTCCCGAGCTTGAGCACTTTTATTGTAGCCCATAGCGATATCTCTATGAGTATTCAAAAATTCCCACAAAGTTTCCAATTGTTCATATAAAACTCTTCTTACCAATCCAAGCCATCACAAAAGTCACACTAGAAATTGCGCTTGCCTACCACTCACAGACACGGCCACAAAACTAATGTCTATTTTATTTTCATTTAATACAAAATCTTTAAACTTTACATAAACAAATCCACTTAAATTTCAAAGTTGGCTCGTAAATTAACTTTTTGGTGATTGACATGTACCTACTCAGTGCGTTCGAAAATAAATGTGAAGTGTCAAATTTGATAACTTTTTGTTTCAGGTTTTATAAGTGGATGGAAGGGCGTTTGCTCTCATAAATAATGTCAAATTACTTTTTTTTGCTACGAAAGACCATTTCCTTCAACACTCTTTTTATTTCAAACTGTTATCATAAGAACATATTTCATTAGTATAAAAACCGTAAAACCGCTTATGTATTTTAGAACGTTTGTTTTTTATAATCTTATTTAATCTGTGCTACCATCTTACACACCAGAGACTATGAAGCAGGTCAAAAGTTGGCATGCTGCAGGTCAGCGGGAAATGTTCATGGTACAAACACAAAACCTGTCAGGTTAACATGCTGTGTTGAACTGCCCTGCACTTGGCACATATTTTAAAAGTTAATGGTAGGCCTGCTGGTATGTACAGCTCGCTATACATGTTCTCACACATCACCTGTTCAGCGGTCGTCAGTTGTAGCGTGCATACATAATACTGGAATTAACGAGTTGAGCAAATGTACATAATAGTTGTACTATTTGAAATAAAGCCCCATTTTCGGTGAAAATGTAAAAGGTACGTTTATTGATTACAAGTTCGGTATTGTGTTTTCTGGATAAAGCCAGCAGTGGGGTTTTGCGTTACACACACGTATTCACAATGCATTTTGATGTTTCAACAATATTCATTGTGTCTTTATTAACTTCGTCAAAAAAAATTCAAACGAAGCGAAATATTACGAATTTCTCATAATTCTGCGCTATTATTAGAAAAGTACGTTATGCAATTGGGGTGCAGAATCAATTCGGTGGATTATGTAAAACAATACAGGATCAGTTTTTTGTTCGCAGGACGAACGCCTGATGAAAATGAAAACTTAACTTAAAAGCTGAAAACTAAACTGTCAGTTTCGCAAAACTGACAGTTTTCATTAAGGTTTTGCTATACTTACTACAAAAAAGGTGTCCCAATCTCACCTACAATTTGCTTTGTACGATACAGGCTGCCAGGCCCGCCATAAAAGAACGCAGATAGATACAGTACATACCTACATAATATACATATTATGTATATTGCACATAGGTACATTTGTATATGAAACGATATGTTCGGTAACTGAACGCGCCGGCCATGCCAGTTGAAAACTTAGTTAAATAGCGAAGGTCCGAACAATTTTGGTAATGGGCAGTTATGTGTTGGAAAAACTCAGTGCAGTTATATTTATGTTACTGTTGAAAATTACTGGTGTCCATAAAACTCCTTTTATTTAACAGCAAGGCTTGCTTATTTGACTTTTCCTCAGTTTTTAAGGCGATCTCTCTCTATTTCTCACCAATTTTCAGATGGTAGGTACCTAATTGCATTTCAGCTTCAGTTTCGGCAGTTCTTTTAAAGTAAGCGTTAATTCAGTGCGGTTTTAAGTAAATGCTCTCAAACTACCCTCCCTGCGGTTAAACTACCACCATTTCCTTCGCCCCTCATTAAATTAATGATGTGAAGATATTCCACTATATTAATTGATAATTACTGGCGGATACCAGGCGTACATAACCTGCAGGAGTTATATAACTCCCGATAAATTTCACCGGCGCGCCCGGCAGGCGTCGCGTTACAAGTAGCACTCGACGCTAATGACGCACTTGTTCCCGCCTCTGCCGCCCGCGTACTTCGTGCTCGCCCCTTCTCGTCAGCCCGTTGCCCGCGCTTTCTCGCAATTGCCCGCGCCACCGGTGTTCGTGGGTGCAATTTCGCTGGAAGCGCGTGGCGTGTTTTGGGGCAAATTCAATTTAATACATTGCATAACCGGCGTCGCGCCTAATAACCCCGAGAGATTGGTAGAGGTGCCACCGGGAAACACGGTACACATAAATACATATAAAGTTGGCGAGTGATTCCCCATGAGTGACAGGGGGTTAGATATTGGCGTTTTGCATTAATTTTGGAAGATAATTCTATGTACATACGGTGGGTGCAAGGGTAGGCAAGACATTAAGGATCTTCGTGAAATAATTGAAGGGTCAAATAATCGATCGATTCAAGTCTAGAAATAAGTAATGTCCTGGACTGAAATGCTGAAGGAATTCAATTTGATTACCTAAGAATTTGGGTACGATTAATTTGAGCAAACAGCGTGCCAGTCTATGCATTATTATTGTAAATTTCAGAACAATACGTCCCAACCCAGGCCAGTCTTAATTAAAGTCGTAGCCAAGAACTTAGGCGCACCTCTTAGATAAGGACAATTTATTGATGGCTTAGAAAAGGTCAACCATTGAATATAATGAGCTGTCTCACATTATATCGGTGTTCAATCAAACTCAAACATTATACTTTGGTTCCTATTTTCAAACGAAACAAATATGTCAATCGCAGAGAAGATTGGTCGAAAAGCCTTCTTTTTTGAGTGGTAAATTCCTAATGTCACCATCCGTTTGGGGCGAGCAGTGGGTTATGTTGGACTCGAACCAACTAAAAACCCATTGTTCCTACTTTACCCACGTTTCGGGGGCCCGGGAGATACAAGTACATTGGCGCGCAAACCTACCAGTATTCAGCAGTAGCGTAGCCGCAACGCGGTACGTTTTTATCTAGAGGTACAAATTACCGAAAACCAACTTTGAACCCAAAATTGAAGACTTGTGACATCTATTTAAGTGGCATATGGCATCTATTCCTTCTTACAGAGCATGATAGCCTGGTTATGCGGTGTGGTAAACTTTACTACTTGTAGAAGGCGATGCAGCGGTTGTTCCACATTGCTTAGCGGAACATAATTATACGGTCTATCACTATTATATGCGTTGCAGGCGCCATAGTTTCCTGTGTTTTCGTCTTGTATTCTAAATAATTATAAATTCTGAGAACAATGAACATAAAGTGCCAAAATAATTGCTTTGCCTTGACGTAGGCGATGCTCGCAGTTTACCGAACGGACAGACGGAAGCGTTGTACAAATAAATAAATAATTGTAAGGGTAGGGAAATACTCCCGTGACGCAAAATTGTACTACATTGATCGGAACATAGTTGAACTCAGTCCGCGACCAAACCTGAAATAAAATATTGTGACTGATGCCTGTATGTGATCAAGTAGAAGTTAATAAGTTAACACATAAAATTACATAATATATCGGTAGTGAATGAGTGATATTATTATGACGGTCATCACCAAAATTGGACAAGATCTTTACTGTAGGACGATAACTACAACTGGCAACCCTAGTTGCAATGCAAGTAATGTAAAGGTAGCTACCTTTACATTACTTGCATTGCAACTAGGGTTGCCATCTCTCCGAGTTTCCACAGACTTGTCTTAGTTCGTAGGCCGCCTGGAGGCCGTTCGGGCGGGGTTTCAAAAAGTTTCCCATTAAAACCGGGTCACGTTTTTGTCAGGAGAAACTAAGCCTGCACACAGCGTGTGTGCATGGCGTGTGGCACATTTAGGCGCCATGATCCGGGGACGTAAACGATTTTATACTTACTGCACATTTTTCTTATACTTACATACATACTTAATAATAATTAAAAAATATCGTTTGTACCCAATTTTTATCAATCGTCATAAAATTCTCTTGCTTTATCGCTCACTTACCTTTTTCCTGAACTTTATGGACTGCATTGCATAAGTCGATTTTTTATGCATGCTATGCATAGTAAAAATATGACCTGATGCCAATGACGAATAACATCAGATAAATAAATTAAAACAAACCTTGGTTCAAAGTGCATCCGTAGGTATCCACCATAATCCTAGTGAAGTCGTCTACCGAACGCCTCTACTGCAAGTTGCAACTTCAATTCTTGTTTGGATTCACTCACTCACTATTACCATGGGTAATGGGTATACTGTTAGTTTCGTGATATTTTTTATTTCGATTGGATTTAGTTTTCCGGGATGTCCAAATGCAAGTTTTTGCCCGGAATCGTCAATACCGTGATGGCAACCCCAATTGCAACTGTCAACTGTGTTTTTGTAGTGTAGACTGATAGATTGTTTGCAGCCTATTCAAAAGTAAAAAGAAAACAAAAGCTGCAATTTATTCCAATTTCAAACAAGTTTATTCACAAAATAATTTCGCGCCTTGCATTGCGGTCACATCCAGCCAGTCCGCCTCTTCGCGACACGGCGCCACAAGAACAATGCGTCTGAAGCGGAGTCGCGCGCCAACGGAACACCCGCCGACTTTATTTTTATTTATTTTAGCCAACGACGCTTTATTCAATTCGTGCTGTATTTATTGCGCTAGCTCTTGTTGCTACTTGTTGAGATGTTGGCCCGTGTCGCGTCTTTGGGATATTACTTGAAGTTGCGTTTTACTGTTTTGTAGCGAGATAAAATGCATATCATTATACTTAAATGTCGAGAAATTCTATGAATTTGTTTCTGATAATTTTATATTGTCTTCGATCTTTTCTTAGGTCTGCAAAACCTCACTCTTCTTGGGTGATTTCTGATATCCCAGCTTCTAGAATACTGAATCAGTGGGCAAAACTACATAAGTTGTTAAGTAGGTACCTACTTAGGTACATATCAAGTTTTTGTCTAAAGCAAAACAATCATCACCAAAACACCGAACCCAGTAACTGAAAATGCTCGCCAGTAAACAGCTGTAGTAAAATACGAACCCATCCATTTTTAGCATAAAAAGTTAACCTTATCGAGAAAAACGTTTTCCTGTATAAAAAACTGACCACTCCGACCGGTGACGACATTTACCGGCGCGGCGCTACCAGGCTATCATAAATTACAAGCTAGCGGCATTGCACTAGCGGTCGGTAATTATGATTCTGCAAATACATCGTGCAGCTGTGACGGGCGAAATCCAACCTTATCTGTGTAGTTCTAAGAGTGCCAATGGTAATAATCTGGCATGGCAGAGACTACGGGCCGGTCTCGGCCGGCGCATGCAGGCGCGGCGACGCTGATGACGCGTAATTAGAACACGGAGGGAATCTGAAACTATCGAATTTCGGAATCGAGTGCTGTCGTTACACTTTGAATCGGATTTCAATTGTCTTGGAAACGTAGGTGTTTTAAGATAATATTTGCATTTTCTCTTTATTATTAATATTGGCAGGAGGCATTTGTTTTTTGGAATTCAAAATGTAATAAGTAGGTAGGTACCTAACAGGTGTAAAAACGTGGCAGTAGGTATCGAACATGTGCTTAGGCCTGATACAAAAAACAGTTATTTTGCGTATTCGTTAGATAGCGGGCTAAACTTTCAAAATAGTTTTAGAACCCAATTTTTAAGTTTCACTAAGATTTTTTATGAGGATTTTCTTTAGACTCCTATGCGTTCGCGAAATAATATCATGGCTTATTTAATAGTAACCTCCTTTTTGATTGCTACAGGCAGTGTCGCGACCTCGTCAGCCGCACAATGTCGCCCACACATTCATTATTCGAGCAGGCAGGCCATCGTCACGTAATTATCAGCTGCTTCTAATTATCGCGAGCGATCCTCAGCCTCGGGGTGATTCGGGGGGGCTCGGGAAGCCTCTGGGCTGATCTGTCTTGCGATCTATGGTCACGTTACACTATCTTGATTCTTGATTGCGTTTTAAATGAAGCTATTTCGGATATCACAGATTGTATCCGGTGATTTGTGGAATAATACTTAATCACCACACCCATTCACACTGGCTGATAATATTTTTAGGATTTGCCTCAATATTAAACTACAAAAAATAAGATTATTAAAGGGCCAACTACCTATCTATCGAACATGGCGTCCACAATCACACATTCATACCTATAAGTACCTACCTACTTAATATCGTACCTTATAACAAGAATATTTTTTTTTTATATATAAGTAAATTAAATTCCAGTAATAATTATTTCATTTCAGATTGGAATTTGGGACGCGCCTTTAACATTTCGTGTCCCCCAATCACTTCTTCCACCCTTATCATTTACGAAAACATATTCATAAAATCGTCAGACCAATAACGGCGCACTTTAACAGCACCATAAGATAAAACCATGGCGTTGGCAGACCACGGTATCAGCCATAAAGCGGTAACAATTCACCATCGTAAACCAACCACATCACTATAGTACCAGACCCTCATAAATAACAGGCGTAAAGATGTTTTCAACAGATGGATTTTTGGTCGTCCGTAAACAAATGTCGCGTTTTCCATTTTTGTACCAGGACTGTAGAATTTTTAGGGGGTTGGTGGACATTAATGGCTGTCACCGATAAGGTAGGTACCATAGACAGTGTTTGTTTTTCCTAAAGTCGCTAATTCTGAAATGTTTCACGAGTTTGGAAAAATCAGTGCTATTGACTCTGCACGTAAGGATTAACGGAATGTGCAATAAACTCTGTCGAGTACACAATTGACCTGTTTTCGGGAAAATAGAAAACAGGTCAACTTACTTTTATTAACTTTGTAATCGATTACAAAATTTTTAAATGAATTGATTGAACCTTTAATCGAATTAGAGTTGCAAGTTTGAATTTTGTTTCATTATTTACCTTTTTTTTTTCCTCCATTGAGTATTTGAAAGATATTGGTGTAAGCATTAAAATATTGGTTATTTTTTGGTAGATAGGTATTTATATCTCTTGTATTTAACTAAATACAAGAGATATAATATCGAAATCTTAGCTGAGACAAAAATCAGTTTACCTCTCAGCTTAGATTTAGTGTTTTGTCCTAATTTGCATGATTCCATACCCGATTGTTGATATTCCAAGCCTAATCAGTAGCACCCGCCTTGATACTACCGGTGCGCATACCGATAACGTCACACAACACAATCAACGCCAAATTACTAGGGTCGCAGAGTTGATAACAAGCTAAACTGAACACTTATCGTTACGGGCCGTGCGAATGAATCAATCAATCAACGCGGTGGAGGGAAAGTGGCGCGGATAATGAGCGGGGCGGGAGGCGCCGCGAGATGGCGTGCCCGAAGCGCCATTACGGCGTGAGGTTTATGGTATGCTGGTAGGCGAAGCGGGGAATGCAGTTGATGTTTATAGTTATTTTGCTAATGTTAGAGCAGGCAGGACCCCAATTCAAAGGGAAGATAAGAAAACATTTGTGAAAACATAACGTTTCCGAAAACATGATAGATATTACTGTGACACGCATGGTTCGACCAAAATTGAGCTAATTACTACTTCGAATATTGACGTTGAGATGGCTTTGAGATTTACCTTCACATTTACTTGCACTGCAACAGCGATGCCCAAATCTTACTGGTGCTTTTCCCCCAAATTCATTACTAAATCTATTGCTTTGCCAGCAGCTTCGGCCTTCACCCGCCTGATGTTTGATACTTAATTAATGATACTTTCATCTCGGTACCTTGTAAGGTAAAAATAAACGTTAATCCAGGCTTATAAACTATCTGTGTAAAATCTAAAATAAACATAAAATATATATTCTAGTTTTATCAGTAGGATAGTAAGGGTAGGATTTAAACTACATATAATTCGATCTTCTAAATTATACTGCTTCCCTATCCCCGCTTCGCTTACCACTATGATCTCACCCCGACCCGACGGACGAAAAGGCGGAAATCCGCCGAGTGTCTCGACAATACAGCATTATAATTTCTTCGCCTGCTCACCTCCCGGCAGCAAATAGCGTGAAATTTTAAAAACATTAAGCTTCTTCTCTTCCTGTTTCGCCATATTTATAACTGTCTATGGAGCATCCTATTTTGTACTTACTTTTCTAGATAAGTAGATCAAAAATTTCGTGAAAGGTAGTCAATGGCCCAAAAGTCTACTATTTGATGAGACAAAATTACCAACTAGTCTTACAAGGGGTATTATATTATCTATACTAATATTATAAAGCAGAAGAGTTTGTTTGTTTGTTTGGTTGAACGCGCTAATCTCAGGAACGACTGGTTCAAATTGAAAAAATATTTTTGTGTTGAATAGTCCATTTATCGAGAAAGGCTAAAAACATCACGCTACGACCATTATGAGCGGAGCAGGAATGAAAAATGTTGCAAAACCGGGGATATTTTTTCCTTTCGTTTTTCTCTCATATGTGACGCAGACGAAGTTGCGTGGGTCAGCTAGTTTAGGTATATTATTGGGTTGGCAAACGGTCCACGTAAAATAGTGGTATTCAGCTGAATCCGGTGAGAGTGGACGTCAACCCCAACATAGATGAAAACACACAGTAAATGTCAAGTAAGTATAGAGTAGCCAACGATTCTAAGATATTGCTCGTCAGACAGACTTCAGATAGGAAACAACTTTCCACAAAAAAAAAACAAGTTAATCCTTCAACCTCCTTTGCTACTCCTAGCTCCAAATATTTAAGTACACATAGATCCAAAAACAAAAGTACCTAAGTCATGTTGAGTGTCCGTTCAGCGAGGGATGAACAGGGGGAGCAAGTGGTCGGAAAAATACAGAGGGGAGGTATCACGAAGCGATGTCGGCGATTAAACTGTTTAAGAGTACGTACCACTTGTTATGTCCCAGTTCCACGCTACAATCGATAAAGTTTTACTCGATTTTGTGAGTTACTCGTAGTACGACGGAGAATGATGGAATTTACTCGTATGGAACATTACTATTAGGGACTACGCACACTTATTCAGCTCTGATCAGCTTTTGCCCATAGAAAAGAACGATTTTGTATGAGACGCGTCTTGGCAACGTTGGAATTTATGAGTTAAAAAAAAATGTTATTGAATATTTATTTTGTTTCTTCATTTTCACCTAGTAGGTATTAGCTACCAAAATTCCAACAAAACCGTTCTTTGCTCAAATCAACCAATTTAAACCTACCCGCTGTCAAGTAATTATTCCGCTTACCAACTTCTGTCGGTTCGCGCGCGGCTGATTGCCGCCTTTCCCGAGGCGTCCGCGCTTCAAATATTGCAGAATCTCACTCCGCACCGCATTTTTACCGAAAGCCGTGACTTTGTCACGCTGCCGATGCCGGGCGGGTGCCGTGATCATCTGACAGATGTCTACTTAAGCACGTCTGTAGGTACGAGACTGGATATTTCGCAAGCTTTTTTCTTAGTAAATTGCGGGGGAGATAAGAACAGCCTGCTCTGATGTGCCTTGGATGTTATCGCCATAATCTTGTGGTGGAGCAAGTACACGTACTACGTAACGGCGTCTTACCTACTTTTTAATGATACCCAGAATATAAATTTAAAGGATAAGTAAGCTTATGAAGTCATAAAGCTGTATCGTCAATATTACAAATTCACTGAACGAGTCGCGGCGCGCCAGCCGTCACACAATACATTTGACACCCAAACAACGCGTTGTAAGTACCTACCTACACAAATATATAGTAAACCTGAAACCAAGTACGTACTAATATGTATTTCGACGCAACGTACATATAGTTACTAGGTATGTAGCAACGTGCCAAAGTTATATCGCGCGGATTCACACGAGGCGCGACGCGACGCCGACGTAGGTAGTCGGCACCTAATGGCCCGGGAGGTAACGACGAGCCGTCATTATAACTAAATTATGTAGGTGCCGCCTTGCTAATGCGACACAGCTCGGCGCGCCGGCCACCGCTCTTTGTTTCTGCGCGCCTGGTATTTCAGTCACATTCGAAATGGAGGTTACTTTGCCCGCTGCACTTCTTTGACTGGATGGATGGTTATTATGTTTTATCTGTATCAACAACCTCTTTAATTAAATTAAGATTATTGAATTATTATTCTGGGACCATAACGGTATTTCCATGAATAAAATAACCTGTCATAATTTTATGAGGCGCCAATTTATTTTTTATTTTCTTTTTATACTTATTATATACAGCAAATATTGATCAAATTAAGCGTAAACCATTGTGAATATGATAGAAAACCTCAATAAACAATTTGTAAGAATATTTCTCTAAAAAAAGAACGCAGGCAACGCCATCATAGATTCATTTAAGTTCATAACTAAATTCGCAATTACGTCTTTTTAGTCTAGTAATTTACAACGAATACTAGGCCACCATGACTGGTTTGTATTGCCGCGTCGCGTCCCAGCATATATCCGCTGCAAACCGTACGGAATTTTGGTTACAGCTCCAATTCATTATTTGGATGACTCCCTGTTGGCTGTTTACTACAACGACCATAAATGTAATTAATTAATCCAAGATCACGTTACCAAAATACCGTGTAAAAATAATATTGGAAGGTGCCTACCTGCATTTTTGGCGAAAATTCTCCTGCTTGAAGTCGTTTTAAAGTAAAAATAATATTATTATCTGCAAAGGATAAAATAGTAGGTAACATTTTTGTACGTCCCGTGACAGAATAAGCAACAAAATATACAGAAATTTTTAATTACGTTAAAAATCTTGGATACTTCTTTGCTAGCATGCAGATACGCCTTTTTACACTGGAAATTTACAACAAATACCAGGAAATCACAGCTCGTAGGCGTTCGTTGTTCGTAGCAATATTCGCGAATCAAAGCCGTCGTCGTAGCGTAGCTCTGCAGGTTAAATAGTGTAGCAGGAGATAAATATGAAATTTATCATGTTCGATCGAACGCTCAGACGCTCAAATATTGGAAGGAGCAGGAGTTTTTTGTCGACAATAGGTATCGTAATCACTAGGATTACTACTCTGCTTCTATTACAAGTTAAAGATTTTTTTTTGTTTGTACGGGTCTGGTTTTAGTGCAGGTATCCAGTTAAATCTGCTCTCAAACAATATCATACAAAAAGTCATCTTCAGCGCGCAGCGCTCTGCCACAAGCTCACAACCGTAGTTCTAAATATATTCGAGTTGCTCTTACTCTTACCAATATATGGCATGGCTACCCAGTGATCGTCAATGATCAACGGATCAACCTCTTGATATTGATCTGCAAATTATATCACAAACATAAGTCATTGATATCAGCTATCAGCCGTGCATTAATACTGCTAGACAGCTTGGAGAAGACAGGATGGCATAGAATGCAAGGAGGTTTTTTTTTACTTTTCTCACTTCGTGTTCAGAGCGATATCATTGCGATCAATTCAAACAACCAAAAAGCGGTGAAGGTATGCGCGTTACTTCTTACGGTAGCGTTCACAAACCTATTAGGCGATCAAATTAATCGCAATTAAGACGATATCCTTCCACAAATAGTACATTTTATTATAAGTAATTATTGCATGTTTGATAAATTAAAATAAAACTTTCCGCATGTCATCCCTTATCTCAATGTAGTCGGGGTCGTCAGCTACTCATCATCTCAATTTCGCATATATCAAACCACAAAATTGGAATTCACCATAGTTAGTCGTGTATCTATGATACCTTACGCATCAAAATTGTATGAACAATCTCATAACCTCTCACGCCAACAAAACATAAGTCACCGTCAAGCCAATAATTTTTCGTCAGTAATCATTGGCCCGTTGGCCGCAGACAGTTGGATCAAACGTTGGCGCCGCGCCAACAACGCGCGCGGCGCTCGTGTCGAGCGTGACACGGGATCACTTCGGAGCGGGACGTCGCGGTATAGCGCCCGTGTGAGGAGTTGATACTTTTGGAATTTATTGAAAGTTTGGTTGAAGCAACAGTGTCACCGCTTAGCGATATGGCAGCTCATGTGCTGCAGCTGTAACTAGCTACGAGTATATGTACTATGTAGACTAATTTGACTCGAAAACTCCAAAGTGCCTGTGACGAGCCTACGGGAAATAAATGCTTTGATTTTTTGATTTCTTGTAGAACATTTTTTAAAAGTATTTAATACAAGTATACAACGAGATAAGAGGAAGAAGACGAAGATAGTATGTTGCTGTTATCATTTATTGTCTTTCAGCTTTCCTCTTTTCTACACTAATTCCGTTGTAAAACTTCTCGCATTGCAAAATTAATAAAAGCAAAAACTATAACACCGTAATATAAAACAGAACCCTCACAGTCATTAGAAGTATATTCATATTTTTTTAAAGTTAAAATACTATCAAATTATAAGCCAATACCACCAACTCCGAACAGCAAAGATATCTGATTCGACCATAGATATAATAAAGAATTCTGTTTTTAATATTTCTGTGGATTCGACGCATCGCGCATCACCGCGCTTTCCCGATCGGCCGGGCGCGCCCCATAACGAGATACCTATATGAACTACACTACAACTTACAGAAGTTATATCTGTATTCTGAATGCACCTCCCGCGCCAGAGTAGACACATATTTATTTGGTAAATATTCAGCTTTGGAGCAGTAGCTCTGTTGTCAATATTTGTTGTCAGCGGCTACTGCTTACAGATAGACGTTTTATCAATGTTTGGTAGGGTATTAAGTTACTAGGCTGAGTATGACAACTTACTTTTGTTTATGCGTTTATTATCAATACGAAAGTAATCCTGTATGTGCGTTTGTCTATCAGTAATCAGGCAAAGAGTGTATTAGTTAAAATTAGGACCCTGTCTTTGTGCTATCCACAGTATCCACATATTTATTTAGTTTTGGAGCAGTGTAGATCTGTTGACAATATTTGGTGCTATTAGCTATTACTCACAAATCTAAGGTTGGGTAGTTGTTACTAGCAGTCTGAGTTTGACGACTTTTGTCTCGCGCTTAGGTTCAGATACAGCTCCGGACCCCCGGTGTCCCGGACTTTAGCAGATACTATAATTAAGTACCTGTGCGCGCGGTGTCCGCCAATTTGTCCGTATCAGTTTGACTGATTTATTACTATCTAAACTAAATACATTTTTAAATAAAATACACTTAGGTCCATGTTCACCGAAAAGATAACGGTCTGATTTTCTAAACACAACGGTCACTGTGACATGTTCCCATCCAAAAATGTGTTTTAAACAGCTGTTTTTAGATAATCAGATCGTCATCTTTTTGGTGAACATGGACCTTAGTAACTCTGTTTACTTTTCAGTTTACTGTTAAGAATTTGGACGATGGAAAAACTTTCGAAATAAGATACCCAATGATATTTCTTTGTTGAATAAGTATGTCCACAAGTTTATTTACACACATCATCAACTGCCCAGCCTTTTCCCAACTTTGTTGGGGTCGGCTTCCAGTCTAACCAGATGCAGATGAATATCAGTATTATTTTTACATGGAGCTATTGCCTATCTGACCTCCATAACCCAGATAGTACTGGGTATTGGGTAATACGATATCCCTTGGTAAGACTGTGTGTAGTATATCTACACAAACACAGCTGGTCACTATTTACCGAGCAAACCCGCGAGTAAAACTAGTGTAAGTAATATAACGAAGTCTTGTCACCAGACTGTAGCAATCATTTTAGCGGCAGTGATCAGTGGCACGCTCGCAAATGCGGCTTCATTTCGGCCCGGGGCGCGTTGCGGGCCTACTGCGGCAATCGGTTTTGATACTTGGCATTAAATATTTATTTTCTTGTTACAAATTTATGTTTAAAGTAAAGGGAATAGAAGGTGGATGAGGCGGATGGTGCAGCACACTATGCACGTACTCGTAGTTACAAATTATTTTCTTGATGTATAGTTAGTAGAATGTTTAACTACTGGATTGCCGTAGTGGGTAAGCGACTGCCTTTCAAAGCGTCAGATTGTAGTTTTCCGCAGAGAAAATTATACGCATTCCACAAACGATAAACAATGGAAGATTTCTAGATAATTCTAAGTACGAAGCTGCATTAAATGACGTAATATATCGTCAACCTTTCTCCCTATTAAATTCAGGTCATTAAATGCACGGGCAACAGAAAATACGAGCAGTAAACTTCAAACTAGATTATTCCCTGCAAGTCGCACGTCTCACGCTGCGCACCTCTCAAAGTACTCTTTAACGTCAGGATCTTTATAAAAGTGGCGTCAGAACGTGACGCTGAATCACAATCGCTTCATTTTATACGTCATATAAATAATGTTCCTCACAGTAATAATGGCTGCTGTAATATACGCAGACGTATGTAGTGTTATTAAGGCTGAGAGGTAGGTGGCGCTCTGATAAAGCTTGATAAAAATGCTGTAATAAACGCGATGGAAGTGGCGAGTCTGGGGATGGCAGTGGGAGTATACTTTGATGAGATTTTTTCACACAAGAGTGAACAGCATAGATGCTTTTCTATTATCACCATTTCTAACTTCACTGGGCCCTTCTAAATTATTTTAGTTCGCAAGCGATCCACGCAGGCGCTGTTGTGATGTCGAACGATAAAACCCGAAGCCAGCGTAAGCTGCCAGCTCATAATGTAACTAATCCTTCAAAGAGGTGCTAAATTAAATCTTTTTAATTATACCTCCCGATTTGTCATCGTCGTAAACACGAGACGAGAGGCACGAGAGTATAAAACGCGCAGGTACAATAAAGGCGAAGCGTAGCCAGCCGTGCGGTAATCCACCGAAAGTACCAGGCATCCATAACACGTATAGATACTCAAATATTGAACGAGGCAGGCGGGCGAGCATCACGAGCAGGGCTGCCAAGATTCCACGACATCGAAAGTTATCGATATTACCAAGAGGATTGCCTCCCCCAGTCGAGTTCATAAATGGAATATTTCATGAAATTAAGTATGGATTTGAACTGCATACAAACGTCAGCATTACCTGTTTGTTGAATTGGGGGTGCATCAAATTCAAGGGATGGAGAGTTTAGGTATTTATGATATCAATAAAATCACTACTCCAACCTAAACTATTTTTTAAAACCTAGCAACTCATCGAGTGTAACACTCAGTAAACCTACACAAAGCCGTTCTAAGTATAAGCAAACAATAAACCACGCAGTAGGAGCAATAAAATTGCCAATAAGAGGTTCCTTTCGTCCGTCGCCGTCGTCGGCAGCCCTACTCGGCACGACACAGGATACGGGCCGCGTTATCGCGCCCCCGCGGCGGGCGCACGTCACCTTGTCACCGAGCCGGTTTAATGGGCTGCCGTGTACGCCGCCTGCTCCAGCTTGATGCTTTGATTTATGAGCCTCTAGTACCTATGTATGTGTAGCGTGATAAATGTGTTTATTAGTTTGTAATTATTTATTAGGGTACGAAAAGAGGTCACGCCTTGCAGTAGTTAGTTTTGTTGTCAAAATTGATAGTTTGATGAACTCGGGATTCAATCCCTTCTTTAGTTTTCATGAAAAAATAATGTGATGATTAATTATTAAAAACTCCATGATGTGTGTGTGTCTAAAATAATACACAAAAAGCTCAAAAACATTCGTATAAAATAGAACATCGTTTTAAAACAGTTAAAATATAATTCTTCAAAGCGTGAAATGCATGTTCTGTAGGAGCCGCGTACGACTGTACGTGGGTAGCATAGCAACGTACAGTTAAGCTTATGGCCGTCGGCGAGCGCAACGCGCCATAGTGGGCCGCACCCACCGTACCCACCGTGCCACCGGCCGCCGAGCCCACCGCGGCGACCCGACACGGCTTCCATACGGGGTGTGCGAGCGACACTCTTTGTTTTTTTAGGCCACTTGTACCACGCAAGACGATAACTTATGCTTGCAGTTCTTTTTTATTCCTTGGAAATACAGAGAACTTCGACGATGCTCAAAATACGAGTAATGCTCCTAATAGAGTGGAAACTTTAGTCAGGAATATAACATGATACTAATAACTGACAATTTCAGAGAGTTCTACGTATATGTAATCGAATAAGGAGCTCTCTAGCATTGAAATGGAATACCTAGAAGACACTCTAATATATTCGCACCTTAATGAAACTGATGACTAGAGCAGGCCTGAGACCACCCATCACACCGCTAATTAGTCACGGCGCTGCATTATTACTTGCTAATGTATTCGAACATTAAGTCCCCAAGGTGGTGAATATATTTCGCTGTATAGAGGTCTCTGCAATCAAGAACCTCTGAAAATCGACCTTCATTTTGACAATTAGGAGATTTTCTAAGTAAGACCTACCTTTTTTATTTTCAATAATAAACTCGCTGTGAATACTTCTGTGGTAAGTTTCAGCCGGTGCTCAAAAGCAATATCACAAACAGTTCAGTATCCCAAATCTACGGCTAACTGTATGTTTTCTGCTATCATTCTATCAAGATATCCAACATTCCCATTTCGGTTCCATCTAACGCCACCGCGGCATCGCTTCCCAAATAGGTATTTGGTCGTCATGTCCAAACTTAGCCGATTTTTTGTATTCTCAGTATCCGTGTTTGCTTGTAACCACAAAAACTTGTACCGACAGAGGTATAGCGCTTTAAATCTTGCATCTATATCAGTTGGCGGCAACATGTTCGTGTCGAAAAAAACGTCGGCGTTGTGGATTGCATAAAAAATGTCTGGCGGCGGCGAGCGGCGGCGGGTCGCTAACGCCGCCTCTAATGACGGCGCGCCCGACTCGCTCGCTTTGTGAGTAGGGCTGCGAGATGCTTTTATTAAATGCATAATATTTTTGTACATTGAGGTACTTATTTTGTTTTTTTTTTTCATGCAGCACTGGGGTGTAGTTTTGTCCCTGACGTTGCTCTGTTTCTTGAGCCACTGAAAATCATTTATTTGAATGTTATGTGTGTATTATCTAAGCGGTATGTTGAGATCAATTTATATGCGTCTTTATCATTTGCCAAGGATAGTATTGGGCACTATATGGGTTAGCAACACTGAAGTACCCGGGAAAGAACGACCTAAATTTTATGAAACCGAAACCTAATTGATGAAACTGTGATTTTTTACTCATGGCCTATCCTGTGTCGTTACTATCATTAAGCACAAGTTGATATTGAGCATTCACTCTACAATATGCATCATCAAATCGATAGCGTCACAGTCACAGCCAATACAACTGAAATACAGTAAACCTCCCCCATCGCACACAAACAAGCTCTCAACTCAACTAACGAAATTGTATTTCAAAAAGAATTTCCACAAACGTTCATAAATAACTAATAAACGTGCACAAATTAAAAACGAGTCGTCGCCAGCCCTGGCGTCGGCGTGGGTGCGAGTTGCCTCCTACATATTTAATTTGCCCGGACTGGTTTCTGTCCGAGCGCCGCCCGCCGCTACGCTTTGTGTTTCGTTATGGCTCTATCGCTCCGCACTGTAGGGCTGCCTGATGAGGAATCGCTACTTTATTGGCGAGTGGGCGCTCTGAATACGGAGCCCGGAATTTATGTTTTAGCGAATAGTTCCCGGCGTTTTGTCGACTCCAATAAAATACTTAAACGTTGCGCTGTTCTCGGTTTATTAAATAAAATATTGCGACTCAGCAAAGTCGCGATCAAAAACTCATATTCGAACACATATAAGCAAGGTTTTTTGGTTTTTCGGTCTTATCTTGAGATATTGTGAAGGGTGACAAGTACGTAAGCCGAAAAATCTAATCCTGGTCACGAACTCGGAACTTTACTTAAGAATATTCGTAGAAAACAAAACAATAGGAAAGTTGGTCGTCTCGTGGAATATTTAAACTATTGAAGGGTTCTGTGGCTTTTTGTATCTGTTGGGATCTGAAGTTTGAGCTTAATATTGAAAAAGGTTGAAGAAGGCCACCTGAAAGTTGTGAAAAGCTCTTCTCAGACCTGCCTATAAACTAAAGAAGGCAAAACTTGTATCGAAATGACCACGTTACATGAATATATCATAAAAGGACTACGGGCTAACGCCGAGACAGGCTCTTCTATCCTAAACAATGTTTTAAACACGTAAAACATTGTTTAGGACAGAAGAGGCTGTGAAAACTGATGGGACACCACATCACAGTTTGTAACGTTAAGTACAAAACACTTTATCCCAACGTAACGTGTAACACAAACTGTCATAACAACAAACTTGGTAAGCGAGACCTCTCTTGCGTTGAACATCCAAGAAAAGCGTAAAACGCCTTCTTAAAGCGAACTAGCTCATATCTTAATTCATAATTCAATATTCACTCCGCTCCACTTTCTGTGGCAAAGTGCAAGCGCGCGGGAAAAAAGCCAGCAGGGCAAACGAGGGAGGAACAAAGTGTGGGGGTGGGTGGTGTTGGCAGGGGGAGCCCGTAATCCCTTATCGCGGCCGCCGACCGCGCATCGACAATTATTATAAAGAGCCTGATGTAAACTAGTGTAAGTACGTACGGTGTGAGCCGTGAATAGGAGGGTCTGATTTATGAAGTGTGTTAGTCATTTGTGACAGTTGTTAAACAGTTTTTGTTAGAACGTACTCTGAGGAAAGGTCTTTCCGGGATCCCTTCATTCATGTTCTGTAATTCATGTGGGATGTAAGAAGTTTGTGCGTTTGTGAAGCCAATTTCGTCAATCAAAGTACATAGTTATATTTCTATGGTGTGCAATGATTACTAAAACTTTAAAGTACTGGTCCACCTTTTTCGTATGTATGTATGATATCGTTATTCGTTTTACATCTTGAAACCGATCTTTGCATTTCATCTAACGATATAAAAATTCCAACACCATTCGAAAAAAATGCAGCTCAAGTTTCTCCACACATAAAATAATATCAAGTATCAAAACCGTTCGCACTTAGTACTCGACACCGCGATCGTAAGCTACCGGCTACCGCACGGGCCGCCGGCCACGGTCCCAGAATACTATCGCGCTCTCTCTCACTCACAGCTCTCGCTCCCACGCTAGGGAAGGAATCACGCCTTGCCGAAAACTTCGGGAAAATAATCGGATTTGTTTTAGCCGAGGCCGAGATCGCGTGTCTGGATTTGTAATGCCGGAGAATGGTCGAACAGTTGTGGTCAGAGTGTTTGTGATGGAGCGCGAATGGGCGATGTCTTGTAGTACTTATATGTATAATTTTCTAAGTTGCAGCTTTTGTGGAATGGATTTAAAGCACCTTGATGTTCTCTTGTTCTTTATTGAATATAATTCTACTGGTTAATTATATAACGATTGAAAAATGTAAGTACATCGGAGATCATTCTGATTATATTGTTTCTCTTAATGACATGTGATGTGACAGCTTTATGACATGTGCCAAAAATATACAGAGACATTGGTGTCAATTCTGTTGTGCACAAACTAAACTTAATTTAGGCTATTGCTATCTTTTACTAAAAGGCAGTGCGCGAAAAGGACGCCTATAGCTAAGAACTAAGTTAGAAATCTCAAACTAGTTCATGCCTTGCGCTTCACCGTGTCTTTTAGTTGCCATGTTTTAACGTGCACCCTTCATTAGTATGGAAATATTAGTGTCAATTAAATTTGACAGCTCTAAATTACGTCCGTCTCTGTCTCGTTTTATTAGAGAGAAAAAGATAGCAATAGCCTAAATTAAGTTTAGTTTGTGCACAACAGAACCGACACCAATGTCAATTTGATTGATTTGACAGCAGTGAAATAAAGAACTTATTATGTTCAGTCAAAATAACTAAGTGAAAAGAGATGAATAATAATCGAATTTGCTCATAGTAATCAGACAAATTTTCGTCTTCGTCTATCATAACCTCTGAATAGACAACTTACCCATCCCTCACCAAGTTATATATACCAAAACATAGCGAACTTCACCGCGCGCCGCCCGTCGAATGCGCTATAAGAATTTAATAAACACTCTGTAACTTTGACGCTCCATAGCGTAGCTCGTACCGCCAAATCTATGAAATTACAAGCGTTGGTCAAATGCACGGGACTTAATGAAGGTTGGAAGGTACTTGGGAGTATATTAAGGGAGAAGTTGTTACTTTTCCCTGAGAAAAAAGCGGGAAATTCTTTATTTTGCGGTCTCTCGTAAGATTTCGGTCTTATAGCTCGTTTGTTTGTTTCGAACTCGTATTTCTTCAGCAAACGTAAGATTTTTAACGCTGCATCATTGTCTAGTTATGATTCTACAAGTGGAGATACTACTTGCAGGCAGTTAAACACGTCTAAAGGGCATAGACAAGCAACGATGGTGGAAATGTCAAAATGAATGACATATGCCACTGAAAAGCTTGGAAATTTCACAATCGTTGGCCGTTGACAGTCTTTTCTGACATACGACTGCCACTTGTCTAGGATCTCTGCGCACCCGGGGCCTCAAATACCACTTATCTTACCAGGTAGTCTGAATAGCTGCACAATTAGTTATTTTTAATTCCTGCAAATACGAGAGATAATGTTACTTGCTGTTACGGAACCCTTCATGGGCAAGTTCGACTCGCACTTTGCCGCTTTTTTCATTAATTTTAAGTTTTCTTTATAATTATTTTAGTTCTATAATTTGTAGTCTGACCATAATAACTTTAGTTTCCTTAGAGAAGAGCAGATTTCTTTATTACTTATTCCGCAAAAACTCCCATTATTTTGGCTATGTAAGTAACTTCCGCTCACACTTTCTTGCGACACAAAAAGCATCAGTAAATTGTTATAAGTTGGCAGTACAAAGTACTGCAGTGCGTAGATTTAAACTCCAACCATAGTACTGCAGCAGGGGTGAACATGGCCAGATATCGCGCAAGATATAGAAGGAAGAAGAATGTTTGGAAGAAAAAAAGGAGGGGGGAGGCTTTGCTCAGCCAGCCTGCAGTGACTGTGGCACACATGAAAAGAAAGCTAACAAAAAAAAGATTACTTGTAGTTTGAATTTCGCCAATAAAACTAAATATTACACACAGCGCCATCTAGTGCCACACTAAGGAACGAGGCTTGTGTCGTAGTTGATATACTACTTAGGTATTTTCAGGACCCCGCACTCTTTATTTTTTTTATAAACCATTCAGAAGTAGGAGCCCAGCCAAGAGAGACTCCGTCGACAGGGACTCCATCGACTCGGATAAACCGGTTTTGCCTAGGACAAACTAGTTTGTCCTGAAATTGGGTTCGGCCGGTAACATATATAAATACATTTTTACTATAATTATAAAAACTTTCATATAAAACACTAGAATATATACAGGATCCAGGTTTCCGAGTCCTGGATGATTCACACAAACATTTGCTCCTACCGGGTTTCGAACTGGGATCCTAAGATCGGAAGGCAAGCCTCACTACTGCTGCGCCATTCGGGTTGTCAATAATCTAAAGTCGACATCAGACTGTTGGGCCACCTTTAAACACTGACCAAGATCTACCTTTTAAATAAATGTTCCGCCATTTTGATGCACGTTGACGCTGTCATTTTTAAATTTGATCCATTGGGTGCGAACCCGAATGTGTGTTTAGTTTACAAAATGTATAGCTTCTCGGGGCGTGGTAGAAAGTTACCACTACATACCTAAGTTACCTATTCCGGCAGACATGCACTATTTAGTTGCTGTCTGTTCTGGTTTGATGGGTCTCGGACGCACCGGGGTGAAATTGCAGGCTTGAGGTTTAGGCTTATGAGACTTTCAATATTCACCAAGAGAGTCGGGGTATGTTCACCAAATCTTAGTGGACTGTGTGGTCTCCATTACGAGGTATTGTAGTGGTTTGAAAGAAAGAATGAAAGAAAAAGCATTTATTAGCCCGACAGGACAACACATAAATGAAATAAAAAATGCAAAGTTTGAATGCAAAGGTTTCCTTTAAATTAAATCAGATGGGCCATCTGCCAAAATAACTTTGCTAAATGTATGCCATGCAGAGGTTGTGCATTTTTTAAGTTAGAAACCAAATTCAGTGGTATAGTTACTATATCTGCAAAGAATCTTTCACTGTCTCTTAAGTTATTTTTTGTCGTTATCATCACTGTTTCTTCCTAGACGCTCAAGACAAACATCATCATTCATCAGAAATTCATTGAAGTGCAAAAAATATCTACATACTTATTGCTGTATATTTTGGTTTTGAAATAACATTGACAGGCAGGAGCGTGTAGTATGAAAGTTTCTGTGGAAAAAACTAACTGAAGCTTCATGCCAGAAGAACGATACACCACATTCACTGAACTGCAAAAAACGAACGAGACGTCAATAAAAAGAAATTCCTTCGGCAAGCCGCAGGAGGAGGTAGATTTCGAAGAAGGTTCCACCCATATTTACATTTGTCTATTATTTTTTAATACATAAGTACTTACTTTTTTTTTACTGCTGAAAAATTTTTATCATATTTTTTTAGGTTAAACTTTCCATTGCAGGACAACGATTTAAGGGAGGGGAGGGGAGGGGTGCGGAAAACGGTATACCCCCTGTACCATCCCCACCCCTCAGAGCCCCATGGTTATGGAGATATCCATCATCATCATCATCTCAGCCGAAAGACGTCCACTGCTGGACATAGGCCTCCCCCAAGTGACGCCACATTGACCGGTCCCTTGCTACTCGCATCCACCGGATTCCCGCAACCTTCACCAGGTCATCGGTCCACCTAGTGGGAGGTCTTCCAACGCATCGTTTTCCGGTTCGCGGTCGCCACTCCAGAACTTTTCGGCCCCATCGGGCATCCATAGTTAGTTATAAATAAATAAATAAATATGGGAAGGAAGAGGGAGGGGGCGACTTTAGGTGCAAAACTAATAGGTAGATTTTTCTCTGACGAAATTTACCTAAAAATTTGGAAAACCAGCAGACTGCCCCTCCTAACTGACGCAAAAGTGAAGTGTCAAAAATTCCCGTCACAAATGTCAAATAAAGCCACATCTACACTCGCAAATGCGTCCCTCGCAAGGTAGGTTCAGCACGACACATACCGCATATTATCATAATAACATGCTCACGCGGCGTTGATCGCGCCGAATAATAATAAACCGTAATGGGGCGAGACGCGACTGCAATCTGTGTGTTACTACCCTTACTTTGGCCGATTCGATTCTCAAGGGAATCGAATGAATGGTTGTAATCGAGTGAGAGTATGGAGAATTTGTTGTGTTTTAGGTGGAATTAGGATGTCCCCTCGTTATAGCGGTCTTTGGAAGGTCTCTTGTCCCCACAGCTGCTAAGGAAAATGCTGTTTTTCTTTTCATTTTTCTTTCGATCATAAGTACATACTATAAACCCTATGTTTGCTATTATCCATTCGAGTTAAAATAGGCAAGGTTTACACTGCCAGTGCTCAGGGTACGATTGCTAAAACATGTGAGGCCTGTGATATAGTATAGGTACTTATTAACCATTTCTTGTGTAGCATAAAATATAACACCATATTTTGCCGCCCCCGGTGGAGTATCAGTAGGTACTACTACTTAGGTACATTAGTAATTTACTACTGGACAGTGGGTTTGTAACTGGATCGATAAACGTTGTACACGAATGAGAATCGTGTCACGGCTTACTTGGTATTGTATTAAAAGTTTTAAACTTTTAAGTACCTACGTACGACGATAGCTTAGCGTGCAGTTAAACTATTTTAGTTTTAAAATCAAATCTTGCTTTTATCTAAAATTAAAAAAAAAACACCGAATCTGCGTTCGTTTATTTAAGAGTACTTAATAAAAATAATTTAAACTTACGATTTCGCATCACTATTTCACTCTCCCTCCCGCCTCGCCTTCGCGCCATTTGAACCGTTCGCGCCATTTCAGGCTGTCAAATGACGCGCGCTGTCAAACGCAATGTCGCGAGTTGTGACGTCGTGAATGTCGTGATGCGAATTTGGTTTTGAATACCGACGTTTTTATGAATTTAGGAAATAATGTTTGAATCTTTGCTTTTAGGAAGATATTCTTTGTGATTTATTACATAACATCACACCTCTAACCTCCGAAGCGTTAGGCAAAGCTGTAGCCTGTACCTAATACTTAGTGCATTCACATTTCGCCATTTTTAGCTGCGCGCACCTTTTTGCTTTTTTTATTATTTGTACATTTTATTATTTTATTTTAATATAATGGGAATGCCCATTTGTGTATGATGTTTGCGGTTATTATTACATTCTAAAACTAGTTCAAAAACAAAAATAATTATTATAGCCAGGTGTATATTCTTGATACTTTTTATCAACACACGCTCATTACTAGCTGCCTAGCACGGCAATGCTTCGCATGCCAAACCAAGGGGCAATCAATAACGAATGTCGACGGGATTACGCGGGAATTAATCCCGACAGTATGGGCGGTGAACAATCTGTATTTATTTAAATACTTTTTTGTTCAAAATTGGAGAACAAGGTAAGTACGTCTATAGTTTTTTTTAGTTTCGAATATGGAATGTTTGATGAGTTTAATAAAACCTTTCTAAATGATTGTGTTGTGATTATTGTTGAGGATAGAATGATCAATATTGATTGATACTTGATATTCGCTCATCATAAAATAGTGTATTTTCTTTAATGATGTTATTTTGTGACAAGTAAAACATAAAAAAATATATTTTATATACTTACCCATTTTAATTAAAATGGGTAAGTAGTATATATCGTCGCAGGTAAAAAAAAACTCAGTTTTTATGACATTTATAAAATATTTATTTCTCAATAAATCACAATCTGTATACAATCTAATTGTGGCACATAGAACAACAGATAATATATAATATTCCAGAACCGTACACTACTTATATGTACTGACACTAATTTGAGGTATTTAATTTCATATTACATGAAACGCATGCTGCATTTACTCTAAAGGATATTTATTCAACAGGTCAATACCGAAAACAGGCGACAAATCTTGGCACTAATAAGGGAACTCTTGACAGTAGTGCCAACATTAACCGGATAATTTCGGCAGGGGGTGAGGAATCCCATTTTTTCTATATTAATCACATTTATAACACAGATATCTACATTTTGTAAACCTATCACAATTAAAATAAATTCGTTATTGTTGGCAACTTTTTCAATTCAGGAGTTGCTAGATTTAACGCAAAAAAAAGTTAATACAAATATTATAATATGGTAACATGTTCTTTTCGTAAAATAAAATAACACAGCCGAAACATCGAGATCTACATTACACCGAAATATCAATGACTAGTTTTTGAAAAATACTACATTTTTTTTATTTATTTTTTCACATAAAGAATCTTTTCAGATTTTTTACTACTACGTATACATCGATCACACGAATATTTCATCTAAAACACATAGATATAATATAAATAATGGCAGTTAATAATATGTCATCCAAATCACCAGATCAGAATCTAAGTGATGTCATTGTGCGTCGTACGCTATACAAAGGTATATAATGAGCAAAATTCTCGAATTTATCTCAACAGAGAATTATGAGGTACTTATAGGTTGTGTGAGCAAAAACCTGTTTTTAATGGCTCCCGGAATCTTAATCTTCGTTTTCGGAGCCTAAAGAATATTCAATAGTCTTCAAATCCCTGTTCATTTCATCGGGAGAATCGTTTTCCATGCCCAATGTTCGAGATGCGAAAGAACCCTGTGTCGCCATGCCGGCTAGAATCCCGTTGGACAAAGCCTGTACGGACAAGGCTTCCTGGGACGGGCCCGCATAACTGTACTGCTGATACACAGCTTGTATCCTCGCCGCGTTCACTAACGTCTGTATTTTCAACTGAGTGTCCAGCGCCAAGCTCAGCGGCAGCTTCCGCAACTGGCTCGCAATTAACTTCCCAAACATCTCGAACTCGTTCTCATTACCATTCTCGGAATGTTGACTCAGATCTTGCGGCAAGTCCGTATGATCGCCGCTGTCTGAATTACTTTTCTTTTGTTTTGTCGGCACCGGGTAGATAGTTGCGAGTGAGGTAGTCAGCGGCGTAGCGATCCCAACGGGGGGATTGAGAAAAGGAGCGGACGTAACCGGCGGGAGGATTCCAAATGTCCCTTGACTCAAGCCGAACGGAGTGCCGGGGCGAGGGGACGGCGTGTTCAACACGTACGGTGTCGACGAACGCGTCGAGCTGCGCCGCTTTCGCGGACTTTTCTTTTCCGGCGACTTACGCTCGCTGAGGTCTTGAACCACGTCGCTGTCATCGCTCGCCGGGATCTCCAGCAAACTGTTGTCCACCTATCAACAAACGTACAGCCGCTTAACGTCAGAGCGCATGTGTAAACATGAGTAAGCGTCGTAAACAACAAAAAAAAATAACTCACAGAGCTCGGTGTGACGATCGCCCGCAGAAACCTGTCTGCATGTTCGAACCACGTGACGCTCGGTCGGTACGCATGCGCGCCAGCCTTCCTCGCCGCGCGAATCTTCTTCAACTCGACGCTGTACGACGAACGTATGTTTTTTATTTTATTTTTCAATTCTTTAACTGTGACGTCGACCAAATTCAGTGCATTTATGATCTCTATATATCCTTGCTCCCTTATTTTCTTATTCTTGTAGTGTTCCGAGACGGGGTTCCAGAGGTATTCGCGCTTCTCGTACTCGATAATCATCTGGATGGTGAGGTCCTCGCTCCACTTGGGGTTGGCCAGGATAGCGACCATTTTGTTTTAAAGCATGCTATATTGAGCACAGCTGTTAATATTTTTTATTTAGTAATTTGTTATTTAATTTCGCGAGTTAGCTTTGTTAGTACCAGGAGCGCAGAAGGGTGCGGGCGGTTCGCATGCGCGCAGCATACTAAAAGCACGTCGATGGGCCGGCACCCCGCGCGGGGGGTCTATTTCGGGAGTAGCCGGCATCACGCAGTCGCGTGCTTTGGAGCGTGCTGTTTCCTCTTCTCACCGCTCGGAGGCTGGGCACCGAGTGAAACGGAAGATTTGTGGCCGCCGGACGGCGACTGTTCGTACACTTCGTACAAGACTTACAACGGCGACCGCCCGAGCGCCCGCCAATTGTCATATTTCAATCGGAGCACTTAGAACCTTCGGCGATATTGAATTTGAAAATTTCTTCGCGGCAAAGATTTGTAGTAGTAGAAGATGTGCAATATTTATTGAGGCACATTGTGACGTTATTGTTTTTAGTTTTGTGCAAATAATGGTTGCTTATAATAAACTTGGGGATAAAACTTTTTGTATCAAGATTGTTTGATTGCATTATAAATTATAACGAAGTATGAAGAAAGCAATTTAAGCACCTATTAGAGACACCCATGGAATATTTTTATACCTACTTAGGTACCATGGTCTTCTATGTATTTTGCAAGCACCGAATTTTTTTTTTTTTATTGTTCCGTCTCTTTAGGCACATTATAAACTTTCATGCCAGATTTTTTAACAAAACAACTTTAGTCATTTCAACATAAAATACGCGAACTATGTAGCTATGTACACTTGTACACTTTTCAAACGTTCATGATACTCAGACTCAATACGATACTCAGGCGATATTAAAATGAAATCTAATGTAGGTAAGTTACTATTAATCTTTTTTTTTTCAAGAAATTCGAAATTCGAACTTAAATTCTCGAACTATGTAGGTACTCGTAGGTATGTAGATGTACAGTTATAGTACTCAAACGTTCATGATACTCGCTCGGATCGTCACGTGCGTCGCGGTACCGCCGCCGCCGCCGCCGCCGCCGCGCGCCGCACCGGTGTCGGACTCCGGTCGGGAAGGCGCGGCGGCGCGGCGCGGGCCATTTGTTCGCGCCGCTCGCTTGCCGCCGCCCTAACGTCTGCACATGTTTGCCGACCAGCCGATAACCTCGCTGTGACCCTGCGCATAATTGTGGGAGCAATTTGCAAAATTGGGTACTGTCGGTACTCTTTTTTTGGAATGGATAGGGCTTTTAATTGAACCTCCTTTTATATTCGGAGGAGGGTAGCGAACAAAAAGTTACTAAATACTGTTCGCATTATTTTATTTAAGCCTCGTACTTATCTGTATTTTTAATAACTTATCTGGAAAGATAGGTAGTAAAGTAGCAGTAGCAAATTCAAGCACGGGTGTTTTCTTTCACTTCACTTACAAACATAATTGAATTATAAAGCTTATAACAATATCTCACAAAAGATTTTGTTCATTGATTCGTAAATCGTAAATAACTTCAGTAAAACTTGAAGATTGTGCCTCAGTAAATAAAATCTGTAAAGCGATAAGAGTTTTGACACTTCGTGAAACATGAATGGTTTCGTACGTAATTGTATTAATTGAGCAGTTACTATGTAAGGTCACGTAGTAGAAATAGCTATTAATAATGAAATAGTACTGAAGGAAGATAACGAACGCGGAGTCGAAGCTATTTGAATGCAGGTTCAGTGCAAGAGATTAAAACATTGTTTGGAAGAGTTTTGTCACAGAAATACAATGATTTTGTTGCAGAATTTGGAGATGAAAAGTGGAGGCCCAATGGAGTGGTGGGACCTAGGCAGGCACATTACTTTGTGTAAGTAATTTATTCCATAACCATTACTGCCCTCAAAAACGGTCAATGTTCTAGAACTAAAAATTCGAAGACTTGACTGTGACATCCTACCAACCCGCACTGGGCCGTGAGGTTGATTTTAGCCTCTATGTTTTGTGTCTCAGCAGTCACTAGCGGGAACGACAGTAAGCGATTATGCCTATGCTAAGTAAGTGATTATGCCTAGGCTTGGAGGTAAACTGATTAATAAATCTAGATTGACACCTGTACTTACTGAAAGATAATTCGGAAACACGTACCTAGGTTACTTTTTGATTGTTCCCAGTCTCAGAAGTCATAGCTCGCTTCTGTGAATATTTTGCATTAAAACACGAATTTGAGCAATCACAAATCAGAAAAGACACCCGTCCAACAAGCATTACAAAAGAGAATAATTAATTTCAAGAATTTTAATACTCTGTTTAATTTAATTCTAAATATTAATAATGTTGAGCCTAAACTCTGTATTAATAAATAATTCGGCTCAATTAGCATTCCTGCTCATCACTCTTTAGTTAAGGATGCTTAGGGTTAAAATCAAATTTATTCCAATTCTAAGCGAGATATTTAAGCTGTTCCAGTTATGTTTAGTTTCGACGGGAGGCTGAGGAAAGAATGTACCTACTTTGTTTTTCTAAGCATGATGGTTAAATACATTTTTTTTATGTCAATGTTTTTTGCCATTTAATAAATACCTTTCTTCCTATTCAGAAAGAAAGTTATTCATTAAATGGCTATTATGGCTATCTTAAGAATTTGCAATTCCTTTCCCCTTTATTCATTCACAGATTTTAGAAGCCGCATTTGTACTGTGTACCACCGGGTGTCGAGTTCGACAACCACATACATGGCTAAGGCGCGAATTTTGTGCATTTGGTCAAAGTCCCTAATATGACCAATGCGCTATGGAACCGCCAGCAGAATCCGTATTTTAATTAAGAAAAACTATTATCAGAACAATTGCTCTCTCACAATAATAAAACCAAAGTGGCAATATTCGTACGTCGACGCGTCTGCCATCGCGCGTCAGTGGATGGAAACGACACGGCCTCTCGGAGATAAGATACGGAGCGAGACGGGCGAGACGAGGAAATCTCGGCGATACGATGTGAGCCCGTGAAATATGTCCGGGAAATGTGTGCCGCACTACGCTTAAATATTGCTCCGGTTCTCGCGTTATGAGATCAGAATGGAAAGGAGTGTTGTCATATTGCAGCGTTGGTTTGTGTTTTTGCTTTTAAGGATTAAAATTTTGGAGTGTTTTTTTTGGGACTTAAATCTTTTTGGTGAGGTAGGTTTCAAATGTTGTAGATATGCCACACATATCTCAACAGATTTGGTTTTGTACTGACGGTCGCAGTGATTGTTGTTATCTTACAATCATCATCATCTTCCTGCCCTTGCCCAGGCTTACTTGGGATTAGCGCGATGAGCGATTTGTTCTTCCATTCTCTCCTGTCAACCGTCAGCAATCATTTACACCTTTTTCCTTCATAATTATCGTTCCTCACACAATCCATCCATCGTTACCTTGATCTTCCTCTCCCTCTCCATCCATCAATATATATATTCATCACTCTTTTTCCTATCCTTTAATCACTCAACATCAATGATGATGTCATCAATGTGAATTATGCGAAAATAAACTTTATGAAGTGCATTTGAATTCCAATTTAAAGTTCTAGCAGTTTCTGGAACACTAGATGACACGTGCAACTACCAGTAACTAACTCCTATCCATTATCACCTCTACGACGCAGAATAAAGGGCAGCTGACTATGATAAACTAAAGCGAATATACCACACACATTCAACACGCATAATACACAAAACATCATTATATATAGATGTCAAGCGGTCCCGCGTTGCGTCACTGCACGCGAGCTCATCTATCTACGGTGCTATAGTTCCACATACTCCCACTAACAAAACTGGTGATGGAAAATGCACTTTAGGACCTGAAGATAGAGGCTATGATGATGGTAAATCAGTGTGTGCGGCACTCGACTTGATAGGAGCCGGTGCCGAGGCCAAGAGACAGATAAATATCGCTTTATACTCATCGCATCGCTTTGAAGCCGTGCGGTCAGTAATTTTCTCGCTCTCACTGCCATGGCGTTAGCAGTCTCGTGCATATTTATCACGGTGATATACTAACGCGTACCCGGCGACGGCTTTTACGATTATTGTTCTTGCTTTTATTTGTAAGCCTATGGAAAGTTTTCTGAACACGAGAAGTTACACGGTTTTATATTGCAGGGTCATTCTTTATGTGCAACTTGCTAAGCGGTAGTTTTGTCCGTAAACTTATTTTAATAGCTGTAAACTCTTTGATTAGTCATACCAATAAACATGAGAAAGATAATGGCAACGATTCAAATAAACATCAAGAAGAAGAGAAAACATAAATTTTCTCTATTAATAGAAAATATGATGTTAACAGAATCATAACCAGGCAACGTCAATATTAGAAGACTTATTTATCAGCGACAGAGCAAACAGTGGATAAGTAGACATTACACTTATTACAGTAACAGTATCCGAAGGTTCAACGTCCATATCTTTATTGGTTACACGACACGTCAAAAGAGCTGCCATTATTTCTAGACCTCCAGAATAGTTTTCTAGATAACTGGAAGTATATCTTTCGTTAGTAATACGACTTTTGAAGGAGACAGACGTAGTGAACACCCACGTTTTACTAAAATTGGAGGAAATAAGCCTTACCGTTAGTTATAAGGTCAATAATGTTGACAGAGTCAGATCAGGATCATACAACCACTTATTGGTCTAATATTGAGAATGTTTCGTATATTTATAACAGCTTTGTTATAAGCACACAAATTTACCCTGAAAAGTATTAAGAATATACCCACAGCTTGACTTGAAGTTGGCAAATAGCGAAATCTATGCTACAGACTCTATAAAAAGCTATACTATCGAAGTTAATGCCTCTAAGCGATAAAAGCAAGGAGCTTAGAAATCACAGCCATTATCCACACCGGCAGCTAAGAGCTAAACCAACTCGAAAAACGTAACTCACAACCTAACTTCTATTTACGATAGCAAACCAATGCTCTATAATTTGACAAAGGTACATAAAAACCCTTTGGATAGCAGATAACACAGTACAAATGAATACTGTTGTAAATTGACAAGTCTGCGTCGCATTACCACGGGGCAAAGCGCCATTTTGCAAAATGTATCCTCACGCGGTAACATAATGAGGGTGACAGTAACGTGGGACGGTGGGAGGATAACAGCCTGCGAGGCGCGAGCCCCCTGGCCCTTTGACGAGCTCCCGACCGCCGCCGCTCGCTCGCCGCGCGCTCCGGAATGGGCTTGGTCGTTAGGCACCGTGAAATATTTCTTTCGTCTTACTTTTTGTTGAGTGGAGAAGCAGAAATGTTGATGAATGTGAAATGTGCGTAATTTGGTGAATAATGTGGTGAAAGTGTTGATTTGTTGAATATCATTTGCATACGTAGTTTTTCATTCCTAGCGGAAAGTTCAAATACCAAATTAGTGCAGCCACGTATAATTTGTTTTTTTTTATTATTATTAATTCACAGCATATCAAGCTAGAAAAGTGGTCAGGCTTTGAAAAACCTAATGCCTTTACTAGAATAAAATAATGGCTTATTAATAGGCTAAACGGCTATAACCACCTCTGTTGAAAATATACGAACCGTCAACATCACTATAACTCAATATGAATCAACAACAATCACATAACTAAAAATAAATAATAAAATAGTAAAGTATCAAGATTGTTTACGTCGCGCTATAGCCCGTCAGCGCAGGCAGGCACACAGCCGACAGGCGCGAGGCGCGGCCGTGTGCGGGGACGGCGCTACACCTACCGCGACACGCTATCTTTAGCGTTATATTATCGCTACCGATAGCGTGTACAGTTGTACACCGCGGTTTTGCAATCAGCAAACACAGCGTTGGACGCTGGTCGGCCAGCCAGATGGACCGACTACTTTAAAAAGGTGGCGAGTTCAGACTAGATGGGGATGTAGGAGTTGTAGGAGGACGAGATCTTCGGGCTTGGGAGCGGCCGATCCACTGCAATGGACTGCGTTAAGCAGTTGATTGATTGTGCGGTATCTGCGTAACAATGTGGATCTTACACCAATATAAAGTGAGCTGCGTTACGAAGTTCACTTCACATGCTATTTTGTCTGTAAGTGGCGAATTTGATAGATTTGTTTCAGAAGACTATCGGCAGCTGCTGGTTTTTACAAGTTGTTCAGACGGGCTAATCAACAACGGTGGTCAGGTGGTCTAATTGAGACTACTACTAGGTACTACACTATTGCTCATTACAACTAAATACTGTATGGAAAAAACTAAACGACATTTAATAGTACATTGTTACCCTAGGGGTGAAAGTAACTTATTTAGTCCCGAGACGAGGTAAACACTGTGCACACTTTAATTACGAAAACAAGGAGAATAAAAACATGGATCAATCGAAAAAACAAATCAAGATCGGATTGTCGCTTAATAATTTTACAGCTGTCAGTTGAAAGTGATTGATTCTCCCTAGGGCTGAAAAGTATTACTTTCAACCCGCTCCTCAGGCAACTTCAGGCCTACTTTCCGAGTACCTATGAGTAATAAAATAATACGTGTCGCAGCGCTGGATTCTGACGGGGACGTCAAACCTACAGCACACTATTTGTTTCCGAAATCGGTGAGGCTTTCGTGTGCTATCGCATTACTGTTGCGGTAGTCCTTAAAAACATTCTTGGCGTGGAGTTAGATTTGAGTCAATGCCTAAGTGCAGCGGCCACATTGACTTACAACTCAGAAAGTTTCGCTTTCGACTTTCGATCAGAGTTTGACGAACGACCGAGACTTTAGTATCTAAAAGGCAACACCTGCCTACGTTAGCTATTTGTATTGTATTAAACTAAAAAAATCAGTCGGTAATAATTCTGTCTACAAAGATCTTGTTGAGTTGACATTATTAGTCTCTACAAACTGTTTCTGAAAAACTTTCTGGTTAACAATAACAAAACACCAAAAACACCAAAACACGGGTATAACAAGACCTTCACAAGACGGAAAATAATAATGTACAAAAAAATCCGTGAAAAAGAAAAAATCGTCACTCGGGGAGCAGGGGCTAACGAGCAGTAGGTACCAGGGAGGCATGACATTATAGAGGCACGCGCCATTAGACGAACGCCGGGCGGTGGCGGAACGGGCCCTATTTCCGGAAGGAAGCGCGCCCGGAAGCCGCGCCGCGTCCGCCCCGCCTGTCGCTAAGTTACTTCGCCTGCTACTGAGTTATGGTCGCCTGGGCCCTATCCAATAAAGCTGACAATCCGACAAGTCCGACATATGTCAAAAAGTGACAACTCGACAATTTTTCTGTTTAATAAAACTTACAGGCGACAAAATTGTCATGGTGGAAAATTCACAAATATGTCGGACTCTTTTTTTTCTTGACATTTTTCTGTTTTATAAAACTTTATATGCGACAGCTGACAGGTGACAATTTGTCGTGAAAAACTTGTCAAATCTGCTTTATTAAACAGAAAATTGTCGTGACATGTTGACATATTTGTAGAATTGTCCGACAATTCTGACAGGCGCGTTACCCTCTGTCGCGAAATCATATTTTGAATTTTGAAGGTGTAAAAAAGTGTATTGAAAAAGTTTATTACAAAAAAATGGTACTTACATCGAGCAGTGAGAGTAGTGATGATGAATACTTGGAACAAATACAAACGAGGAGGCAACGACGATCATTTAAAAGCAGAATCAATTTCTCCTTCTCAATTACAGATTTCTGCTTTAAAGAAAAATTTCGGGTATGTAAATCTACCGTCGAATATTAAACAAAATTCGTTGCAAATATATTATGTCAAAAGTCGACATAATTGTCACGACAATCCGACAATATTGTCACCGACAATTGTCAGAAATATTATGACTGTGGTTTTTTGATATGTCGAGTTTTATTAAACGTGTTTTTACATTAAAAATATGTCAAGATTTCACCTGTCGATTTTTGACATATTTGTCACGTTTATTAAACAGCTTAAGCGCGACAATTCTACAATTTTGTCATTTTTTGACATATATGTCGGATTGTCAGCTTTATTGGATAGGGCCCTGGTGTCTGCACTAGATTTTGATACGGTCATGCTAGCCTAGTCTCTAAGTAATTCCGCTGCATTTACTTGGGTAAAGAAACTTTTATTTAGGTATATGCTAAGTTGATAGTTTTACTTACTTACACGCGGAGATTTGTTTGTCTTACCTGTAAAGAAAAAAAACTTGATTAAAATAGTTTGAAACCACTTACTTACATTTAATAAATGTAATTGAGTCCTTTAATTAAATGCTGATAAAACTGAAATACCTTTCGGTTTCTGACTCACCGGACTAATCAAGACAGCCAACCTCCCAAAGGTGTGGAAAGAGGAATAAAATTCAATACAAAAAAAAAATACAAAAATACCTCTACAAAACTCTGGAAAAAGTACCGCACCATATGTCATAGCACAGGCTGGTGTAATTTAGTATTAGGACAGCGAACATCCAGAGTGCGGGGCACTGCGGGACAGTGCGGGACTGCGGGATACACGACGCGGTCAGGGATGACATTAATCAAAATTAAAAGTGGATTACGACAAGGCAGGCGCGCCGAGCCGCGGATACCTCGCAATCCCGCTGGAAAATGAGGGGAGAGTTTTTGTGTTGTATTTAAAGTGAGACTGATTTTTGAGGGCATTATTTATTGGTTGTTTAATGTGTTTTAGGATCGGAGGAGATTAGCACTAAGTTATTTAGGTGAAAATACAAACCTGGACGGGTTTCTACCTCTCACCTGCACTGCACCACGCATCGGTGAACCCAGGGTGGTCCTTGGTTTAGCGATATTAGCTTCTATTTAAAACGAATGTCGAAAACGCAATGACGTTTTATACTCGTTAGGTTTTAAAATGAGTCGTGTTTGTGGTGCCAGTGGGTCTAACTAAATGATCAAAACCTATGCAAGAGAGTAATGTGGGTTGTACTTATATTAGTATTCCTGTTACCTTAAGGTTCATTAATCTTATAGTGTAAGTGCAACGTATCGAAAGCTGTCGAAATCGAACTCGATACCTCAGGCTCGCCAATCGAGGTCCTGTTAATTACCGTCTTTCCACGTCTTATGGAGATTATCAAAAGCTTAATGACAATTACATGGTAATGTCACCGTAAAATTGTCAAACACGTTATATTGTAATATCGCTAGCGATATTGTAAAGTCTCGAATTATTATACTGCTTACAACAAAACGCATTATTTTTTGGGAAATGCATGCGATGGTAGTCAACTTACGCGGTGTGGAGGGAAGGAGGGGTCCCCCTTGCCCAGTGGCACAACTCTCATGAAAAGATAATGCACCGTTCCTGAGAAATACCGATTAATATAACATAACCTTAAAACACTTTATATTCCCCTTAAAAAACGTAGTCGATGGAGCCCCGCTTCGCGAGGCCCCTATTTCCGAGTGCAGGGTTTAAAGGAACCTAACTAACCTAACGGGGGGGTGCCCCAAGTCCCGATTATGGGGGCAGAGATACTTCCGTATGTTCAGTTGACAATAATTCGAGACATTACAATATCGCGAGAAAAAACACGTTATATTGTAATATAACGTGTTTGACAATTTTACGGTGACAGTAACATTGACAGACAATCCACCTCCTTTTAATTCTGGCAATCATAATTAAAATTCTATCACTGTAAAAGCACTTTATCACAGTAAACTAAAGCATTTTATTCTGTATCGGTTCACCCACACTCCGGCAAAACGAGCAGACACAAAGGATGGCCCGTCCCGCACTCCCGATCTCAACATATGGCGGGGCGGGCCAAATTGATAACTTGATAACACCCGGGATCCCGCGACCCGGGAACCCGCAATCCTGGCCCGGGGCTTATCCGGGGAAGAAAAAGATATGCTTTTTAGTGCGGGCCTGGTCGCCTGTTTATTATTTTTATGTAAAATCGTAATTCATCCGGATGGAATGATAACATGTGGGACTTGGAACACGTATGAGTAAGTGTTGGTCGTAGATGCGCATTTTTGGGGAGATATCGTGTTCAGAGAGGGATATGCGGATTAACCTTTCATCGTTATTACAAAAGCCTCTCGAGTTTCCTAACTTTTGATACGACTTATCATAGTAAACACGCGCTATCATCATCTACCTAGCCTTTTCCCAGCTATGTTGGGGTCGTCTCCAGTCTAGCCGGATGCAGCAGAATACCTGTATTTTACATAGAACGACTGCCTATCTGACCTCCACAACCCAGTTAGTACACACACTCTGTGCAACTTTTTTAAACTAAATAAGTAGGTTTATGTTTGGCCGCGCACCTCCTGGTTTGAATGATGCGGCCTAGGGTCGATCACGCTTGCCTAGAAGAACGATTACTCGAACTTTAAAAAGATCTAGATTGTAATGATCGTGGAACAGAGATGAATTCCACAAGACAATGAAAATTTAAATGTTTCCCATAGTATATGTGTAAGCATACCGCTTTGTTCGGGTCGATGGAACTGCAACTATTATAAGGTGAGCCTTCGACGTAGGTATTTCGGCTCGGTCGATGATGGAATGGGGATGGGGGAATTTTATGTAAGTCCAAAGCACACACTCCAAAATGTAACAGATCATTTATTAATTAAATGACAAAAAAATCATCAGTTTTATCAATCTAGCTGAACTTGGCCCTTTAATGAAAAAAGAAACGATCAAATGGGTTATTGTTTTATAATAATTCCAAGCTTCTGACACGATTTTCAATTTTTTCTCATAACTTTGACACAGTGTAGAAGTTTCTTTAAAATAAAGTTGGCAGTTCGACAGTTAGATAAGTGATTTCTACAAATGTTTTTTCGGCAACTTTTAGGTAGGTAGATAGAGTTTCAGATGCTCCTTCTTTACTTTATGGCATTTTAGTAGTCAAGATGCGATCTTCATTATAACATATATTTTTGATTTTGCAGAATAAACAAACACACATATTTAAGTGGTTTAGATATCTATAATTACATACTTCAAAATATTTTTAATGTGATACTAGAGTGGTTACATTATTATCGACATGGATCCGAGTGATCCGACAGTATTCGTTTAGAAGTGTGAAAATAATGGGAAATGGCCTAGATTTCCCGATGAAACCTTTTTATTGATTCCTTCCTAGCCCAGCTATAAACTGATTCCATTTCGGTCTGCCTGTACCCATTTAACCTAGATTAAGTACCAAAATACCCCTTAATCCTATTGATTCGTTGAACAATTAGTACCAGGAGTACAGATCAGGTGAGGACATAATTTTACAGTTGTAATATCTCATTAAGCTGGCGGCGACCCGGGAAGGGGATCGGGAATGGAATTAAACGCCGCCGGGACCGCCCCGTCTCGGGAATAGGCGCCCCATCGCCCCTGGATTGGTAGATGCCGATCGTAGAGGTGCTGGAAGTGGCATTGTGTTGACATTTTTATTGTTGTTTTTATTTCTTCGCGTCATTATATTTGTTAAGTTTTGATATAAGAATCTTCGGAACTATTGATTGGATTCCGAAAATTCTTCCACTACTAGGACGCTACGTTTTCCCAGTGTCACAAGCACAGGCTATATTATTATTTAAAACATCCCAGTGCAGTGAATCCGCGGGCAAAATCAGGTTTATGAAAATGCAACTAAGTAGTGCCAGAAAAACCGTAAAATACTCCATTGGAACCCGACTGAAGTCATAAACGAATTAAAGGTTTAAAATACAGGTTTTACTAATAAAAAAGCCTTAAAACGACCAAATGAGGCTAAGAAACTGTGACTGAAACTGCAGTTGTACAGTTATTTCGTTTACCACAACGGATCCCGACTTGAAATCGAGATCGTCTCGGCGGATTCTCGATGTCTCAACTTATGGTTTGGAGACAACAATGGGCCGTATAAGGGGTTATGGATAGGATTTGACATTTTATTTGTCTGACTGTAGGATATTTGGGTGTTGTGTGGGTGCCACTTTCGAAATAAACCCAAGCTTTATTGTAAAATTTTCACATGTTGCGGTCGTCGTGACTTATAAGATTTCTTGGATAACAATATACATATAATATAAATAGTGGCGACTTCATAGTTTATAGTCCTTTTTTTTCGCATGGGAAATCATCAAACGATTCCCACTTTGGGCGGAGCGGGAGGGGGGAGTGTCAACTTTTACTGACTAAAACCATCCATGTTCCTTCCTCGCCTTTTACGTTCCGGGGCCACAGTATCTCTTTCGAACAGTCCAGTCAGTCGTGTAGGATTTTTGGTCCTTTAGTTTGTTTCTTTTATTTTCATCAAGTTATGTGTTCTGTTATGATACAAGCCGATTAATGTTCCAACTGCTGGGACACAGGCGTCCTCGCTATGAGAGGGAAGGACAAACCTGATCAATGTGGAACTATAATCTATAAAATGATCGAAATAACGAGTAATTACCAAAATATTGAGTACAACACCAAAATAATATAAAAGGGGCCATTTCTAGTCTTCTCTACATCTTATACCGAGGGTCCGAGGCTCCGAGCGTAGCCCACTCGCGCAAGTTCGATCAAACACTAATTGGGGTGTGAATTTGCCTGCGGGCCCCTCCGCCACGTTTCGGATCCAAGGGATCTCTAAAAGTTGCATGATTTAGTGCTGTATTTCGTCTTGCAGATGGAGGCTTAGTTCGAACGGCCAAGTTTGAAATTTTAAAGCTCTGCTGTTTTGCTAAAAGTTATTTAGTTTCGACCCGTGTAAAACTTTAATATCTACATCCTAATACCTACTTACACAGTCTTTTGTTTAAGGCTGGTTTTATAGTCACGCCGCTAGACGCGCCGTTGGACAGAATTTGAAACGCTACTACCAGTAGGTAGTAACTCCAATACAAATTCTGCCCAACGGCGCGTCTAGCGGCGTGACTGTAAAACCAGCCTTAGACGATCAAAAATGTTTTGTATCGTTACGATTAATATATTTATTTTAGTCTACGATTATGATGACTGTTACGAATTTGGACTCGATTTTCATAATTTTATACACTCTTTATGATAAAATATGTGTCCAAACATTGCTCCCGTAAGTTATAGTTATTTCAATGCAGATGGTACTGCTTTACTACCTATAAATTCTAAGGCTTAAATATGTTATATCTGAAAACCAGCGCTGCAACGACTAATTACAGTTTTAGTGGACGGTAGGATAGCACCTTACATCTTCTTTTATTAATACGAAATGGTGAGAAATCTTAAATTACATTTTTTAAGGAAAAAGTAATATTTATTTCCTTTTAAAATTCTAAACTTTAAAATGCAATATCACTTCGCCAAGCTTATCTAAAAAATTCGCTTCAATTTTCAAACATATTCTATAGTTCCAAAGTTCGAATTCAAATATAGAACGTGTGCGGGCCGGTTGGCGGCACGTTCGCCATTTTACGTAGCGTTTTTACGATGTACCCGATAACGTTTACGAGGCGCGCTGAGTGGCGTCGCCGCGGCTCGCCCCGACTGATTGCATGCGAGGGCACCGAGCCGTAGGGCTTGTGCCAAGTCTCTTTTTGTCGATGTTGAGTTGAATTTGTAGGTGTAAAAATGATGTTTTGTATGCAAAATATGCCTGTGACGATGATGGAGATGATTGGCTGAGCGGTTAGGTAGGCTACATTTTTTTTACCTACGTTTTGTTTAAGATTTCGAAGATTACAATTAGATAGAGGCAGACTGTCCACTTGAAGGGGTCCAGCGACCAAAATCCTCAGAAATGAGGGATCGACTAAAGAAGAAAAGTAGATTACACGAAATTGGGCATCTATTATTTTTTTTTATGTTACGTTTTTATTGTATTCATGGTTTGATCTAATTTAAAACGCATTAAACACATTTATACAATATCCGAAAAAAACGAATAAAAAAAAACATTTATCGATATCGAAATCGACAATATCCGACCTTCACCACATCTCTACTCGGGTCGTGTATCCGTGACACATCGTGTAGTGTAGCCGACGACATCGCGCGGCGTATTTTATGTGCCCCGTCGCGCAGCCACGACCGCTCCCGACAGCGCCCGACCGTCCCGAAGGGCTACCACAAGTCCACGACCAGACAATTTTTAATTTATTCATTTTAGATCACGGTGTTTTAATTTTTTTGCCATTCTTATCTTTTTCTAAACCGAAAGTCTTTAGAGAGAATTGATCGATCTTGTCTGCAAGTGAAGTATTTATGATATCGCATTTAATTTATGTGTTCTGTCGCACCTTTGCGAGCACGAGAACAGCTGAGGGCTTGTTTGAAGAAAAAATGTTTTGTGAAAATGATGCCGATAGCTGATCGTATAGTCGTCACAATAATCAGTTCCGAGAAACAAGTGAAGACGAACAATAATATCAAATTGATTGTATAAATAAATAGCAATTATAGCAAACTTGCATTGAGAAATGAGTAGGTTAAACAATGAATTTGGCAGTTCGGCACAAATTCACGAAACTTAATAACTTAATCACTCTTGCATAGTAATTAATTTAAATCAGAAATATCCTTTCTCTCGATCGAATTTTCATTTTTAAATACTAAACCTTGTTTCGACTTCCAACATTGTAGCAGCAACGGCTAAAAAACATAAATAAATAAAGTAACAGTGCCATTAAAACTGGCAACCCTACTTTAACCGCGCCAAGCCCGTGCGAACCAGGCGGCGACCGGCGACTAATGACCGAAAAGGGCCTTCCCTATGAAGTTCGAATTATAATAAGAATTATGTTTTCGTTCGAAAAACTAAAAATTCGAGTTCAAATGTAGATGCTGCTTCGAGTGACGAGGCATCAAGGCGCAGAGAAGCTATATAGCTTGATAAAAAAGCAGAATTCGTTAAACTTAGCTATAAACAGCTATCAGAGATCCTTTCTGCGAAACTTAGCAATAGGCATACTATTTTAACATAACGTGGGGCGGAGTCACCATAGTACAAAGCTATATAAGCCACTTTTCTAAGAAAAAAAGTTTTTAAAGCGTACACTTCAGGAATAAAAGCGCTTTTTAGACTTTATACTCCAGCCTTCCGCTTGATTTAAGCGAACTATAACTCCTATGCCTTTGATGGTAGTATTAAAAACTAAGGTGCGCTCTGCACACATAATGTTCTGATTTACGGCATCATAACATGGTTTATGTTTATGCCGTGGCCACCAGTGCTTCCCATAGTTTATCCTAAGGCGGTTACAAGATAAATATAGTGTAGCTTTTCAATCTAAAATTAGCTATCATCATGGGATTAATCTCTATGGACTGATATGTCAAGTGAACGTGAAATCTCCGGACTTTTATGGACTCCTAGTTAAAAAAATATCGTTTTTTTCAAGAGAGGGTCAAGAGAGGTCCATATGAGAGTACTACGGCTTTTTAAAAGGGCCCACCCGGAAGTTCGGAGTACGTCCGGGAGTTTTGAGGACGAAACTAGGATGAAACCGGGGAAACTTGGACGGATGCGGGCTTACGCATGACGGATTTTGTTGATTTTTTTTTTTAACTTTTGTTAGATTTGGTGTGCTATTCACCGTACGTAAGTAATGTATGAAATATGGTACAGTAAGCTATTAAAATTATGATGATTCCACACATTTTGCTTATATTGTTCAGAATGCAAAAAAAAAACTTACAATTAAAACGTTTTTAGTATTTGTTACCAGTTCGTTAAAAATATCGCAGATCTGTTATGCATTTAAAACGACTTTGAGATTGAAATGGATGAGACTTCGTGGAAAAATAAGTGCGCTTCCCAGACAGCTCTTCAAAGATTCTACAAATCCATCAGACACTCCAAGAATGAACTGCAACAAGAAGGACCTATTCTAAATAGTTTCAAGGACTTTATTATCAATTCTGATTTCAGTGCAGCAGTAGGCGTCGGCACGTCAAAGATTTATAGAAATCCCAGGAACAGTAAATCCGTCAGTAGCTCGTTTCGGCCGGTCGGTGTGCGAGTAAGTCTCACATGGGACTCATGTACATTTCCGTGATGTTACAGTAACGTTTCATTTGTTATTTTCACGTGAATACTCAAAACTTTCCACTGTAACAGTAAACCGAAATTATGGAATTGGCCCATTTTTGAACCGTAGGTATACTCAACAACGGACATACGAGTGAATTTAACCGGGTTTTCAGGGATTTTTCCTAGATTTAAAGTAGTCTGTAGTCATTATTTGTACATTGCTTTCCAACACAAGTACCTCGTTTTGTCCCAGATTAACAAAGATATCAAGAAACCTGGACTTGGTCCATTTTTTAACCGTAGGTATACTCAACAACGCACATACGAGTGAATTTAACCGGGTTTTCAGGGCTGTTACCTAGATTTAAAGTAGTCTGTAGTCATTACTTGTATATTGCTTTCCAACACAAGTACCTCGTTTTGTCCCAGATTAACAAAGATATCAAGAAACCTGAACACCTAACCCAAGAGAAAAGCATAATTAAAGCTCTCTCCTTGTCCCTAATCGTTTTCAGGTGCATGCAGCCGGACTACCTCACCCCAAGACTTACTAATTACAATGCCTTATTAAAATATTAATAATAACCAGCTGATACCTCCTTATCTTCTTTTAATCCAAGATTATCGCACAAGCGTGTTAAAGATTAGCTAAAAGATTCAACTTTATTCAGCCCGATCGGAGTCAAAAACTTTTCAAACTACTTAAGATACTGTTTCCACAGTTTCCCCCTTTCTCTCTAGCCTCTTTTCGCCCCGTGGCTGATAAAGGCATTATGTCCTGTAAATTGTCTGACTATATTGAATTTATAATTTTTTGCACTTACTGTAGATTATTATGTCAGTCATCAGACGATCGTATTATCGTATCCCTCTTTGCCAAAGTTTTAGTTCAAAATTTGGTTGAGACGTTTCTATTGCTCAAATCTGAATTCGCTCTCATTTACGTCAATCTCACTCAATATTCAAGTTATATCTCAATCGTAGTAAAATATACGACGTGAGAACCTCTAACAGTGTCGTAAGGGGAACTTTGGCGCAAAACGTTAACTTTTCAGTGGAGAGAGTAGGTGCCGACATAGCACTCGATAGCTAAAGTACTAGGTATACATGTGTTGGCAGGAGGTGTGCGCGCTCGTGGCGGGCGGTAGCGCCGTCGGTCGGATGTATAAAGTGGCGCGCCGGTGGCCACATGACATAGCTATAACTCCGCGGTAGCATGACAAACAGCCGCCCGGAGTGGTGTGGAGTCGACAAGTTTTGGTACGAAAATAATTATTTTGTTCGAGAAATCTTTCTGCTGCCGAGGACCTAAATTCATTCGCTTATCAGAAGAATATTAGTTTCTGTAATTTTATCTTGAATGGACTTTACTGTACAAGTTCATATTTTTATTGTATACTATGTATTGATTGATATTGGCCATTAGCCAAAACAAATGATGTGTAATTATTCAATTTACTACGTTCATCTAAGTAGTTTCACAGGCATGCAAATGATTAACGATGTAAGAAATACTTCTGCGTTAAGCAAATAGGAACTTACAAATAAATTAAATTTTAGGTAATCAGCTTTTTGCATGTCTTATAAGGATACAATTTTTGAAAAGAAAATGATAAGCTACGACCGTGCCTAAAAAAAACATAACATAGCAAGTAAATCCAACATCCATCCTAATTTAAATATCCTACAACCCGAACCGGCACACAAAATAAAGCAAAAAAACAACCAAAAAAATCTACACCTAATTCGACTCCACCGGCGTATAATGCGCGCCCGACACCGGAGGGCGCCCGTCGCTAAAGCGCGATACTACGGGCTCGCCTCGGGCGGCGCGAACCAATTACCCGCCGCCGCCGCGCGGGCATTTACCCCCTCCCCCGACCGCCCGCCCGGCCCCCGACCGAGTACAGAATTACTTATCTCCTCGCGCCGCTGCGATCCTGGTACTCTGCCGCCAGACGTACGCCCGCAATGCGAATGCGCTGCAAGTTTTGTCGCGCGTCCATGCGTCATGCGTGTCCTTTTTGCATTTTCCGGAACAAAAAAAGGTAAAAATATGCCGTGCGACTGTTGCGTGCGGGCTGCTGATAGAGAACTGAATTATCATGGAGTTGCCGTTTGAATAATTAAAAGGATATTTCCACGATATCTGTTTGTTTTGTGTTTAATTTAAATAAAAGCCGCATGGGACTCATTTAAATATGGGACACCTTTGTAACTTCCCAAAAGCATTTAATTTTGCGAACATTCGAATAAAATAAGAAAGGTACATTAAAAAGTATAAAATTCGGATCTTATCGATACAAAATCGGATCTTGAATGTCGCATCCCTATTTATGAGCGGCCAATAGATAGGAGAGAATATAAATTATCACTAGTATAGTTAAAGTGTAAAAGGATAAGTATGGTCGCGATAATGTCGAGGGGCGATAATGAAAACGTGCAAAACTTTAGTTACCGTACTACCCTACCACGAGAATTATAATGAGCAGAGCTCGCGCTATATCACCATGGACGTGGAACTACATACATTTTAGAGTTCCAAAGTTAGGGGTAACGAATAATTTTTCTATATTCCAAAACTAGGACAAATCATTCTACACACTGTAGATAACGTATTGAAGTTTTTCAAGTATCGAAACAACGACAGTGAGTGATTGGACTTTTGTGAATTTGATTCCCAAATGGGACAAAATTTGGAAAAGTACAGTCACGATATTGGTCACGGTTGTACTGTACGAGTTTGTGTTGACAAAAAAGTGGAAAACAAACAAGATTTTTCAAAACCCAACAGTGTGCAAAGTTATGTAGTCGGATAAAGACTAGTGCAGTACTAAAAGCAAACACAAATAAGTTACATTAAGTCCGCGTTATGAACTACAACTTTTTCTTATTTGCAACACTTTTTGCTTCTTGGGAGTTGACGGGAGAGATATCCTAGCTATTTCTGGTACCCTAGTAAGGGATGATCAAGTCGTATGCCAAAAACGTACGCAAAATACGCGTTTCGGATGTGCAGTTGTGAACACCAAGCCCGATCAATACGAACACTGCCAAAAGTATGAATTTAAAGTTACAGAAACTTGACAGTTTCAACACAATTTATTTGGTAGATAGTGACTATCCCAGCCGGACTCTCTCGTTGCATCCGGTCAACCAGCTACCACCAATTCGGTTTATTTCTCGACCATTGCATGATCTATTTTTTTTTTATTTGTAGTCAGTCGATTCGATACGTGATATGAACTTCGATAAAACCTACACAGTGGGTAAGTACGACGATAGATTCCACCTGTAGGATTACAAAATCAAAAGTTTTAAACTGGAACGGAAGTTATAGAGTGTACAAACTGGCTGCAGCAAAAATATTTTAAAATGAGAACTTTTTTTTTCTGCTCTAGATTTTTGACATGAAACTTTGACAGCCGACTATGCCAATTTAGGAATAGTGGAATAGTGGACCAGCCTTGAGCCAATATAGGAATAGTGGTACAATCCATAGGAATGAGCATTGGTGTTTTGACCTCTGTTTGATTGGTCTCTTCTATCATTGGAGAATCTGGTATGTCATTTTCGTTTCTGGTGGTTACGATTCCATTCCTTTTTGACAAGTCTTATTTAAAAATATTATGTTCGCGTATATGTTTCATCGTCAGTAGTATTTGGTTCCCTGATGTGCCGTTTTGCTTTCGTCAATCTATCCGAAATTCTAATTCTGAATTTGAAAATGTAATCAAGGTCCATGTTCACCAAAAAGATGATAGTTTGATTATTTAAAACAGCTTTTAAGACACATTTTTGTAGGGGAAAATGTCACACTGACAGCTGTTTTTTGATAATCAGACTGTTATATTGTTATATTTTCGGTGAACATGGACGTAAGTCGTCTATTAAATAAACACATTTATTGTTGCTAAAACGACCTGCCTAAAATAATAGCAACAGCATAAGCAGCAAACGGCATACCCAGTAATAGCAACGATAGATGGCTGTGTGAAAGGTGATGTGGCTCGAAAGGAGGTATCTGATGAGATGACGACTTATGAAAAAGCATGGACGAAGAAGACAACCTGCCTGGTCCGGAAATACATTGCATTGGAATAAGGCCTAACAATCGCACTGCTAGGACACGAGTCGTGTCTGTCTAATGAGGTTAAAATACAATCGATCCCAACGTCTCAGTACTGGCTGTAAAGCCGTGTAGTGTATAACCAAAACTATTAAATTGAAATGACCGAATCATTGATAGAAATTAGGGGTTCGTTAATCATTCACAAACACTATTTGCGTACCCGAAGCTAGGAAATATTGAAGGAGTTCTGATTTGTGGTTGAGCAACTGAATAGGCGGAACTGTTAATAATCAAAGCGTGATCTTTTTGGTGAACATGGACTTTCAATTTTTGAACGTACTAATACTGTAGACATTTCAGTCATTTCCGAAAGGTTAGGAATGGATAGTACAGTCATATTGGACCAGTTAAGTTTCATTCCCATAAAGGGTGTAAAAAGACTCTTAACGAAGCCGAAAGGTACTTGTTCTCCCTTGCTTTGCGATTTTTTGTTCTACACCATACCTGGGAGGGAACCTTCTCGTTACGGAGATTGAGATATTGGGGTCAAAGTTCCAAGTTTTTGACAAGTATTTTCTTATGAAGCTGAGCTTATTACATCACAAACCTGACCCCAACTAGAACACATTGCAATATTATCTTGTATTGTATTGTATTGTACAACGGGCTGGTGTCCGCAACTCCACGTCTAAGCACGTATTTTGCGTATGGGCTATAATCCACCACGCGAGCCCAGTGAGGTAGATAGCACATGTTTTCGAATTTTTGGTTCTAAGACATGCCGGTTTCCTCACGATGTTTTCCTCCACCGTTACCATAATGAATACTGTTGATACGGATTTACGGAGACTCAAAGTCGCGGACCGTATTAGTAGTTAAGTAGCCACCCGTTAGGTGGGCGGACGACATGACACAACCGCAAGAAAAGGTCCCGCGCGAAAGCCGATGAAAATTCGTCCAAAAAACTCACTCGCAATAATGCCTATTTCCTTAAAATGTACAGTATCAAAAATGTCTTCATGACTTCTCTCATGCTTCTCCATCAGTTCTCTAACCTCAGACTACTAGGCTATCATAACAGTGTGATAGCAGTGATAGCCGTGCCGTGGTGTGTCCTAGGACTGTAAAGTTCTCAAATTCGAACTCAAAGCACGCACCTCTGATTTTTCGGATTCATATGCGAATTTTATAATTACCACTTGCTTCGGTAAAGGAATACATCGTGAGGAAAACATGCAACTGACGGCATGAAGAGGGATGTTCAAGGTAGCCCGCGAAATTCAAATTTTCTTACGCTTTTTGCAATTTGCAGGGCCGGGCCGTGCTAAGTTGTATGTAGATAAACATATCGGTCGCGACTGTAAGACGTATTAAGTTACAGAATTATAATCATCAAAATCTACAATACAACCCTCCAAGTTCGTAAGACTCGATGAACGAATTTTTCACGCTCAAAGTCCTTCTTCGACTCTTTTGAATTTCGATTCTCGATTCTCGATTTGAATTTCGCGGGGCGCCCTGAGGCATTCAGCTTAAGCCAAGTCAGAGGCCCATGGGCGACATAAAAACTCTGACACCAGGTTAGACACTAACCACTTGATAAAGTATCAGGCTTTCTGCCTACTCCGTACTAGTCAACACGTAACAAACACTAGGATCTATATAGAACACTATCTATCGCTATCTGTATATTTTCGGCGCGCCTTTGTGAAGTCGCACCCGACACCGCCCGCCTCGCGCCTCCGTCTAGGGTTGTTACATCCGACAAATTGATTTATCTGCTGTAGTTTCGGAAAGGTAACAATATGTTTAGATTAGGTAAAGTCCCGGGAACTGTGGTGGGTCATGGCATGTTGTGGAGTTGGGTATGAGTGGATTAGTGACTTGCGAAGATCACCTGTTAAACAATTTAACTAGATGGAGGTTGCAGTAAAATCTAGTCACAGGGGGAAGAAAAATGTACAAAGTGGATTTGATGACCTCGCGAATTAATAAATTGGCTCAAATTCTTGGATCCAGTTGAGTGATCTCCGTACGCTTTCATAGTTACTGATAGATCTCCGCCATTTGAACCCCTTCCCCGATTCAAACACATTCGAAAATCGAAAACATTTGTAAATCGAAACAAAAGTGTTTCTAAAGCTGCTTCATCTAGAATCGTCAAAGTCAACCCACCGTACTTTTAAGACCGTAGTAAATGGTACAATTGTTTTGAGCAAAATTGAGGTTTTTTCCGACTAAAGCCCCGCATTAAAAGAAACCATGAAACACTACACAAACCCCTATACAAAACCTAGCTACTACAATATAAGTATTCCATATCTACAGACCGTGGGCCAGCCCTGCGTATAATTTACGAGGCGGGCCGTGGCGGGCCGTCGTCGGCGCTCGCTCCGGATTTATGGCGTAATTTTTACAATGGTCCGGGTCGGCCGGATTATACAGTTCTCGGCTCTTGACCAGGGTCTCAGTTTTGTGCAGTGGTGTCCGAAATTCTCGGAGATTGTGTGGGTGAGAGTTAGCGGGATTAAAGTTGTCACATATTGTGTGAGATGTGTTCAGAAGACTCAAGTGGTATCGTTTTACTCAGTACTAACTGCGTTGTGGAGGTCAGATAGGCAACTCGATGTAAAATACTGGTATTCTGGTGAATCGAAGTGGTTGGACTGAAAGCCGACCCCAAATAGTTGCGAAAAGGCTAGGCGATGATAACTGTTAAGAAGTGTCGTTTCATCAGGTCATGACTTTTTACTCAATGAGATTCGTTTGAGGCGTAATTTTTACCATTGCAGAACCAAGTGGATTAAAACGGCTTGGTTTAATTGGCTCGATTCTCCTATGCAGGATTGTCTTATGGAACCTTTGTTTTGACGCACTGAAGTTTTTTCTTGTTCTTTATCGTGTGGTTTGTGCATAACCTGGTGCCGAACTCGAGACCCTTGATTTGGCAATCCGACCGTCACACTACTAGGCTATGACTGCTTACCACCTCTTCTTTAAGGGCATTTGTAAATTAGAGTTAAAACAAGTTTTTTTTACTTAGGTCCATGTTCACCAAAAAGATGACGGTCTGATTATCTAAAAACAGGTGTTTAAAACATTTTTTTTGTATGGGAACATGTCACAGTGACAGCTGGTTTTAAATAATAGACCGTTGCTTTTCGGTGAACATGGACCTTAATCAGCTCGTGCTTTAAGTAAATTTTAAGTACAATGCACAATGTCAAAAACGTTCTTAAATAACCGGTTCTCAGTTTAGGGGGGGATAGCATACTTTGAATTCGTTTCGTGGGGTCATTCTTACAGTGGCAGGGCTTGTGCTGACCCTTTGTAAGCCACGTGCCGTGAGTGCGATCCGGTCTTTAATCGGTAGATATTCTGTGGTGTTATTTTAATATTGGTTTGAAGGGGGATTGATGAAGCGATTTATGAAAGAATGGAAGCTATACTTAAGGGACTTTTGTTGTATGGATTAAAGATGTCTAAATATTGCATTATTGCAATATAAGTTCAATTCTCGTTTGGCTAGGGTTAAAAATTCAACTGTCATTGTTATTTTCGTCATCATGTTCAATTTTATTACATACCTATAAACAACGAAAATACGATGCCTAAGTATAGTTTTTTTGACAGATCTAACTTTAAATCGCAAGTGTGCTTGAAATAATCATACAAAGAAATTTCCATTCGTTTTGCGATTTTCGTTGCATGGTCGCCATTATACCTAGTTCGTAGGCGTACTGTAGCAAGTAAGCGCTACATTATAACGTAAACCAATTACCGTAGCTCAACGCGTGGCGTAATGAGACGAAAGCGCTACTGTGGTTGCGATTATGGACCCTTTGTAGATTTTTACAAGGTTTAAAATACTTAATTTAGACTGATTAATAGTGGTCTATTTTCATTTTTTTTTGTACCACATTGCTCATTTACATGTTGTCCAGGAACATAAAAATTCATCTGTTGTCGTTTTGAAGTCCTTGCAGAAACTATTGAGTATAAAAATATTCTGCTTATTCTGTATCCTACGAACAACGAACAACGTCAAACATATTTTTCACCTCAGCACCTCAAACAAGCAGGTTTTGCTGTTTACAGACAGTGTGCAAAATTCGATTTTGCTGCGAGCGTGAGACAAAGTAACTTTTTAATTATTTTTTTTAAATACCGACAACTGTGCAAGTGTACTCACAAAAGTTGAATGATTTCAACTTCACTTTGTTCTGTCCCTTTCACTTCGATACGAAAAAAGCGAGAGATAGAAACAAGTCGATTCGAAATTCGATTTTCAAATTCCATAACTAGTAGGCACAAAATGAAAAAAAAAACAGTAAAACGTTCGAATACCGATATTGTAAACTAATATTGTATATTGCGTGTTCAAGTTATAAATAAAAAAAAAATGCATTTCAATTTATCGAATTAAATTTTTACAATTAAATTAATAAGATGAATAATGTTGAAGAAAAAAATACGAAGTTTATCATGTATCTACTTATTTATTAATAGTTTTCACAATCTTTAATATTGAGACAGAATGCCGCGAGCCGCCCGAGCGTAGTTTCAGAACGCATTTAAAAAAAGAAGCGGGGTCAAAATTTTTATTCTTCAAAAATTCTCTGTTACGTTAAGCAATGGTTAGGTCAATGTACGCTAGCTACAAAGTACAATAAAAATTGAATATTAATATAATATTAATAAATAGATATGAGTGAGTCCAGTGACGAAGTCTGTTATTTAACACTCGAAGAATTGAAGCATAATGTAAAAATGCAGAATAAAACTTCCTACCGGTCTGCTATCTGTACATTATTTAATATCTATTAATTATTTATATCTCACTATGTTGTTTGTAGTATGTTGTAGGTGTATGTATGTTGTTGAATGTGCTGTTTTGTATTTTTTAGGTGTATGTTCTCGCTGCTGAGGTGAAAAGTTGTATGTGTTACACGAGACCAAAGTTATTTGCATCTCGTGTCTTTGAATCCCTCGCTATACTCAGGATTCTAACCTAGAATCACTCGCTACGCTCGTGATTCAACCATAGAATCCTTCGCTTACTCGTGATTCAAAATAAACACTCGCAGCAAAAACTCACTTTGCTCTCTTGTTGCACAAATAACTATTACGTCAGCTTAAAAGTTGTACACACATACTGCTATGCAGTGCACCAATTAAGACGTGAATTGCAGCATCAGGAGCATCCGTCCCTCCCTAACTTCGTACTATGATCACCTCATAACTAGAGTTGGTCAGTTGTTCCAAAAGTTTCTAGAAAACTAAACTAGTTTTCACTGACGTAATTTTCAGATGAAGGCTTGGTGCAGTTTCGCTTATTTCGCTCGGCAGTGTATTTTCGTATTTTCTGTACTAGTCCCTGGTGGAGAAAAATAGAGTACCCACATAAGAAGTACTAGGGGTACAGAGGTACTAACCACCTATTTCCCCGTTGAGTCGTGGTCATACGGCATTTGTTTCAAAATGCAGACTGCAAGGAGGTCGCGTCTGCATTTGAATTTGGAAGGAGCAGCTAATACCTTTTGAGTGAGAAGTTTCTTGTTGTTGAGTTAGTAAAAACTGACAGTGTTATTGTTCTGGAGCGTAATTTTGAGTAAACAGAATAAAGGATCTTTCTTCATAGGCAATCTCAGAAAGTATTTTGAAACAGGAAACTCGTTTAGGTTTGAAGTAGCAGAAAAATAAAAGTAAAGTTTGATATAATTCTTTAGGGACGATATTTTTACCGAAAACATTACACACCTGACACCATTCACCACCATTGTGTACACATCCCCCGAAATATAAATCCGTCAGCAGGCCATCGACTCATGGTCATGTTTCGTTTTTTTTTATGAAGCAAAGGTAAGCGATTCGCAGCATGCGCCTCAGCCAACCCCGGCTGCGTCGGTGTGATGATGCGGAATAATTTAATTGCTGCACACCACGGCGAACGAAGACTCCGTCCGCCATGGCTTGACGTGAATTTATTTATTTTACATTTTTTTTTCGACGTGTTATGTACCTGACTGTGATATGAGCATTTTTCGAAAATGGAATATCGTGAATGAAGTGCGGATACCTATTAATTAAAAAAATATTCATGTTTTACTATTCAAAACTTCGTTTTTAATAATTATGAGGTAAGTATGTACTTCTTTTGCAGTTCTATACAGAAATCAAGCAACATCCGCCAGAGACGACATGGGCTTAATCTTATTAGCAAAAGGATTAGGAAAGCCATAAATTATAGGAATTTAAAAGGTCCCCATTCCAGCTTACTAATAAGCGTTTAATTCCGGGCAGGTAAAAACGAGGTCAATGGCTCAGAGTTGGTCGGTTGGTTCAGCATTCATTTTAATCAAGTGTGTCAAGCCCCGATTGTCTGATGAATTATACTCACCGCTTTGTTTTATTAATGCTGGCAATGCGGCGCGGCCATTTTTATATTCTAGGCTAAAAACATTTGGTACTGCATTTGAATTTCGAGTCTTCGCTAGCCAGTTCTTTTTTATTCGGCCAATGCGGCATAGGTCCTGCCGTTGGCTGTAACTGAATTAAAAAAAAATGCAAAACAAACCGACGCGACGACGCCCTAAAATACATTAAAATAATGAAGAATAAATAACCTTACTTTTCTTAGTTTCATTGTTTTATTTTCGTAAAACGGGGCTGACCAAGAATTTCGAACAAACATATCGATAGCTGTCGGTCTAGAAACACTGATTGGCTGCTACTGAAAAAAATACTGATGGAAATACCCATGCAATAACATTTTTGTTTATATGGGACCAATTAGCCCCCAAGAACTCAAATACCCCGTTTTACTGTAGGAGATCCAACCGGACTGCGGACACGATGACTTTGACAGAAAATGTACTGTAATTTCTGACGAAACTCCGGTGCCCGCACACCGCAGCCAGTCTAGCAGAAAATGTCCACCGAAGGCGATCTGCAGTGTTCAGAAAACAAAGTCTTTAAGTAGTAAGTACCTACTTACGGTACTTACCTACTTTGTTTTGGAGACAACAAAAGTTTATAATCTGCAGAACCCGCTGAACATTGATATTTTACAGAATGAAAATCTGAATTATGCGCGATTTTTCTTTTATTGCGACCGTAGCGATGCTTAGTCGAGTATTCTCGATTTCTCATTGTGCATATTTATAGTAAGTACGTATGTAAATGGAACGAATATGACAATTAACTGTTTGTTGTGTTGTTCCGTTGTGTATAAAAAAAAACCTTTGTAGGTACCGTGTGTGTGCGTAGGTGCGCGTGTGTTCGAGTAGTACCTACGTAGGAAGAGAAAAAAAATCCCCTATGTTTCTGGCTGGTTTATGCCCCACACGTTTTATTTATTTACAGCATTGACATTTCGTTCTAACATACAGAAACACTGCACAGTGAAGTTTTTAGCTAATTATTCATTGTGGGTACCTAGGTACCTACTAATTTACTGTAATTATCGCTACGATTTTACCTGACACTTTCGTCAAGTTTGTACAAATTGTATATTGGAGGTAATGCCTCTCATTGATGATAAGGTACACTGTTATCAAAAGCCAGGAAAATGTTTCACACACACACTTTGTTTTTGGAACAAGTCGCAAGCAGAAGCTAGTCTAGCTACTCAACAAGACATCGAACATAACTGACTGTTTCCTAAGAGATGTCATCGCAATCGCGACAATTGATCGATTCGTTCGCTTCGAATGATCAAGGCGACATGACGCGACAGGAGGTTCATGCGATCAAGTCGAACAAGCAGAAACGAATCGATCTTTGTTATCGCTCACATATCGGCGGTGCCTCCTATGTGTGGTCGCCGCCACTCGCGTCCACGACCATTGTTCTCCGCGTTTTTGCTAAAAACGTACGCCCGGAGCGCCTGGCGAATATAAATTGAATGCGAACGTTTGTTTAGAATTTCACACCGCGTCCGTATTGTCATGTGTGGATATCGGTGAAATGTCCCCCAAGCCCACAACGCACCGGTTTTGCATAGGTTTGCCTTCTCTATTGAAACTGCGAATAAGTACTGACATTGGATACCGTACCTCCATGCTCTGTTCGCATAGTGTACCTATCCGAACGCACACATCAACCAACATACTTATCTGTGCAGGCTGGGAAACAAATAACTAAAATAAGTGTCCCAAGTTTGTCAGGTCCATGCAATTTTGCTTGACAGATACAGCCATGACAAAAGACAAAGAGGCTCCACTTTTAGAATCTAGACACCAAACTGTTTCCAAATTAATATCATTCCGATTTATTATACTTTTAACTGTACTCTGTGCTGTTTAAATTGTGTTTGAAGTTAGACATAGTGTATACTCGAACAAGATATCCGAACAAAATATTAATAATACGAGGATCGCTGGGCCGCAGCGAGTTCAGGTGAGACCAGGCTCGCGGGATAGCTGACTCTTTAATAAACATGAGGCAGGCTGGGCCGCTAATAATAAATGAGCGCGGCCCGCCCGGCACGTCTGAACACCCGGCGCGCAAGGGAAACTAGGAGTTGCGTATAACTGTGCTGCTATAATACGTCTTATAACTAATGTTACTCGTTATGATTTTATGAAAGCCTGGTGTGTGGAGTCAAGGTACAGTTGTTTGAATCAGGTGGTCAGAATGACAGAGACATGGTACCTCCTACTTATCGAAAGTTTGATTGAATTTGGTCCACTCGTGTTTGAAACAGAGAAGAACCTCTAGCCACAAAGGCATAGGATTTAAAATCACGTTTCGTGAGCCTACAGCCACTTTAAACATGTTTGATTGAAGCTGGACTCCACCAAAGCAGAGACAAGAGAAAATCGACCAATCTTATTGGTTGCGAATGTTGCGATGCGCATTGTTTCTCTCGTCCCTCCTGACATTGGTCGAAACTTCACGATCGCCTCCGTGTTGGTGGAGACCGGCTTTAGGCTATGACAGTAGCTTATGGAAATGAAATAAGTCTGTTTCTTGTCCATCATCATTAGGTATAGCTGATAGATATTATGTCATTTCGTCTATCTCTACGATTAGTTATTGTGCAAGATAAAAAAAACACTTAATGTTGCAGGCAGGCAAGTCTACAAGTCCTGGGAGTGGATAATCTGAAAACTGTAAATTGGAAGTATTAGCATGGGCCGCTATGGCCGCAAATGCTACCAAGCCCGTTGGCTAAATAGACGGACAACGTTAAGAATGTCATCGAGGCAGATTGAACACGGAAATCGGAGACTTGGGCCTCGATTCTGCTATTACGATAGTGTCAGAATAGGCGATCATTGAAGTCACAATGATCAAGTTCTGTCAAGTTTTGACAAGTTTGGTAATCCACTAATATAATGGCGTCATTATGACTTCTCAATAAACAATCACTGACACTCCATTGAAAGAAATGTCATAGGATATGAATCTCGTACATGAAATCTGGCATGAATAAATGTTGGCGAATTTCGCTACTGTGATTTGTACCTACTAATGGTTTTATAATAATGGCAATACGAAAATGCCACTAAAACACAATTTTATTACGAGACCGTCGACCGACAGCGACCATTGTGAATTTAGCAGATTACGAATTTTAAGGAAAATGACAATGGGATGAGAATGGAATCGTGTTGGAGTGACGAATTTATTTAAATATCAGAATTAGGCCCCAGGGTTCTGTGAAATCAACTTCGAGGAGTCTTATGTCCATCAATGAACTGCGTTAGGCCTTTTTTTTTTTTTTTAGGATGGGAAATCATCAAATGACTTCTCCCACTCTGGGCGGAGCGGGAGGGAGTGTCAGACTCTTACTGACTAAAACCCATCCATGTTCCTTCCTCGCCCTTTATGTTCCGGGGCCGCGGTATCTCTTTCGAACAGGCCCGCAACCCCGGCAGGCTTCGGCCCTTGCGGGCCCCTTCCCAACTGCGATAGGCCTAGTTTATAGATTTCGATGGTTGATGAGGACGGGAAGTATTGTACAAAGTTCAAAATTCATCATCTGCGTAGCCTTTCCAAATGGGAATGCACTTTGTGGAACTTATGGCGCGAGCATAGCTGGTTCCAAGCATCGTTATTGGTTGAAAAATAAAATCAAGGAATGTCATTTCATATTTGACCTCTTTAGTCAGATTGAGACCAGCTATGGTGGCGCCATCTACAATTAGCTTTTAATGGTCTTTTCCATTGTTGGCTTCCAGTCTAACCGGATGCAGCTGGTATTTTAGCAGTTTCTGACCTGCACAACCCAGTTAGTACTGGTAAATAATCACACTTTCGGTCCACTACCTGTAACAACTGTCAAAAATCTACAAATAACATGCTTTCCAAGCACGGAGGAAACTCGGTATGCAATGGGGGTCACTGGTCACCCATCCACAGAGAAAGCCAAGCAACCGCGGCTTAACCTAGCCGTTATTATCTAACCACGAGCCACAGTAGAAACATAATATTCATTTTAATTACAAGTCCGCGTGATTATCTGAAATCTATTAACGTCGTCCCATTGCATTGTGCATGCGTTTGCGCATGATAAGCCATTGATTGCCTTCTTGATTAACAATGTCCGTGTAAATTGCCGAGTGACACACAAAACGAAGTTTGCGATCGATTTTGAGAGCTTGTCATCAGAACTATGTGTAGTGTTGTTTTTTTGTCATGACATGTTGATATAAATATTATTTTCTTTTGTAAAAATACAACTGCATGCATTGTTGGATGAAGAGGGAGGGCCAAAGAAAAGATGGATGATTGAGTGAGAAATGACATGAAAGAGATAGGAGTAAATGATGTCGTGACGTCCGATAGGGGAGAATGGGACAAGGACAGGAAGATGATGATGATGATGCATTGTTGTTCTTAGGTCCATCACCAAAAAGATGACGATCAGACCGTTAGTTATCTTTCGGTGAACATGGACCTAAGATAGTGGTTTCAAACGCGACTGCTGAGCATGGAGAGGGGAAAACTTTAAGGCCGATGGCTTAAGGCGCTTCTTTAGACGAGCTAAATTAGCAACTCTATTTGTGGTAAATGCTGTTAGAATAAAGTTCTAATCAGCTTGCACTACAAAGTGGTTGTTACGTCAGCCACTGCGGGCCAAATAGCGCGAAATGAGTGGTTTCGATAGATTTACAAAAAAACTATTGATTGGATTAAAAAACTAAAACAGTATCATGCTGATACATTATAAAAATAAAAAATCAGAATGATCGCATGCATATTAGTATGTTTTTTATTGTTTGAAAGATATTTTTAGAGATAAGTTCGTGATTTCTTTTTTCGAGCCAAATTTATTGTATTATGTTTTCAAAACAGTATCATGCTAGCATATATCCTGAAGAATATCATATATTTTTCTGGTCTTGTTTATAGCAGTAAATCATATACTTTTAGTAATTATAAAACTCGCGTTTAGCTCATGTAATCGCCTTAAGACTCGCCCCCAACTACATGGGTCCTAATCCTAACATAACAGGCGATACCTATCCCGTCACAGAATAGGTACCTACGAACACAATTTAAATGTGTACACAAAAGTTATTTTACAAAACTATCGGTACTTAGATTGGAAACCATATTTTTGTTCACGCGACAAATCGAACCCATGATCCTTTTATCATTGCCGCGAGTACGAAGTGAGTAGCTGAGCCACTGCGCCATCATCTACAGTGCCCATAACCCAATTCATTTGTGGTCGGCGCACCACGTTTTCATCTTTCATACTTCCCTAGTACTCTTCATCTTATCAGACACCTCATGTCTTGCTATAATCATCCTTCACAAAGTCCATTCATTGCTTTTTTGATCTTCCTCTACTCTTGTAGCCATCCACATTCAAACTCAGAACTTTCCTCATGATATTTTCCTCATTGATCCTCCGCATCACATGCGCATACCACGACCACCGATTACCTCACAATTTTTCAGTCACCGGCGGGCCACTTTAAGACTTCCACTTATGTACTTATTATTTTATCCATAAGCGTATTTGCGTAGCTGAGTCACTACACCAATCTTTAAGGAAAACCCTATTTCCTTCTTCTATTCTTTTCCGGTTTCCAATAGACCAAAACTACTCACGATATTTTATTATTATTCAATTAAAAACAGGCAAGATTTTACAGCTGAAGCTGCATTTTATTTATCCACCTTATTATACCAGTACAAAATAAGGTTTAAAATACTTCCACTATTAGGAACAGCATAAAAGCACTTCAGGAGGTTTTTTAGTTTTTTAATACCTTCCTAAGTTTTTATATTTCCAACTTTCCAGTGTAAAAACCGACTTCAAAAAAAACAAAAAAGTGAAAAATAACTTTAGCTTCTGAAGTCGGTGACCTTTGTTTGATTGCTTTAGTTTTTTTGTCACCGACTTCAGAAGCTAAAGTTATTTTTCACTTTTTTGTTTTTTTTGAAGTCGGTTTTATTTTTTGCAAAAAAGTTTTTATTTTCAACTTTTTAGTGGTTCACATGTGCTTGAAACATGGAAAGTGCATACCGTTACAATTATAACAAGCCCAAACACGACTATGGTACATTGTCTCATTATGGAGTTCCGTGACTCTTGGCTTCATCATCAGATCTGATGGTAGAATGGTTCTTATCAAACGCAAATGCTTCACTTGTTGTAGAAAATACCAAAATCGCAACACGTTTTCATATAAAATTTGAAGAGTTCCCTCGATTTCGCCAAGATTCCATCATCAGATCCTGATTTGGTGGCTATGGGACCATTTGGAAAGAATACCCTTTCCAACAAAAAAAGAATTTTCCAAATCGGTTGGCAAGCGACGGAGTTATGCCCGAACAAACATAAAAAAAAAAAAAAAAAAAAATAGAAACATCCGAATTGAGAACCTCCTCCTTTTTTAGAAGTCGGTTAAAAATACGAAAGATGATTTAACTTTTTGTTTCAATCACTTTTTTTTTATTATAAAAAATAATCAACTTTAATACGTTATAGATCCTGAATGGTCATTTGAAATGAAAAATAAAATGAGAAACCTAAAGCTGATTTTCAATTGCCTATTCAATGATACCCCACTTAATATACGAGCAGTTCGCAGTCTTTAAAATTTTTGTTTTACACAATATGGTACGTCTGGTTGTCGCCATAAAAATGTTGATAGCTGTCATTTGTTTAGTGACACTCGCAAGATTAACCCTGCGTTCCGAATTGCGATAAAAGTGATAATATCGCGAATCCGACCAACGCGCAATGTCACAATTATTACTCAGTAGCCTCATATTTTGTGACTACTAAATTCGGTCGGATTCGCGATATTATCACTTTTTTTGCAATTCGGAACATAGGGTCAGACAAATCGATTGACGTTAGAAATCAGCAAAATCGACTCACGCGTTTGGTCTCTAGAGCCGATAAATATGGTTCGGCTAAATAAGCGAATTGAAGAATCCCAACAGATTTGTACCATTATCTATTCTGATTAGATCAAGTCTCTGCATTGGAAAGCCTACCTATCCTCATAGCTATGGGCCCGACTTGGGGGGCGTGGCCGTCACGTCACGGAATCAACGAAAAACCCGCATGATAATCTTGCCGCTTCAATGAGTGGTGCATTTAATTTATAATCACACCTCTTATAGAGTTATGCGAACCTAGTACAGAGGTAGCACAGATCACCTGTTCTTTGATCTGGCTTGTTCAACTTTTCTTCAAGTTCATCGAATCGATGATATCCCCATCTTCTAGAGTCTTATCAATCTAATCATAAATGGTGATGATAAATCAACGACTCCAAAGTTGTTGGTAAATAAATAGAATAGGATATTCAATAACACGCAAACTTATTTTCAATTCAAGTTCATTGCAAAATAAAGCAAGCAAGCGATTTGATTTCAATACCCGCGTTGCCGCGACTGTCAGTGAAGTATCTTACAACGTTATGTTACCTTGGTATATTTGAAACAAAAATCACCTGTTCTTGTTTATGATGAATCAAACAGCAACTATTTCGGACCGGCACACAATGTGCCTTTGACGATGTACAAATTGTCCTGTATGTAGGTAGGTATTTCACACACATAACGTGAATATTTCTACTTCAATCAGATAATGGATCGCATTTTATAAGAAAAGGTCTGTCTTAAACACCAATTGTTCATTCAACCTTAGACTGTGCTCAAATTAAGACCTTCCCCATGGTTTAAACTTCAGTTTAATTCTGGTTTTGTAACTCTTGGTCTTGGTTATCTGTTCAACGCGTTACGCTAACTAATATACTAATAATAACAGCATCATCATCCTTTTATTCCTAACCCAATGAATGATGTAAGTAAAACAATAACAGTATAAAATTATTTTCAAATTAAGTAGATAGATAGGTTTTAGTGTGATTTACTGAAAGTTTTTAGTAACAAAATGCCGCTAAAAGTCGAGTTCATCATGATGTTGATGAAGTTTCTTGGTAACTTATGTTTCCTTAGTACATTAGAAACTAAAATCACCTGTTCTTGTTTATGAATCAAACGGCAAAAGTTTTACCGCCTGCCGTTGCCGCACCACGCGGGCACTCTTTAAAAATTACGAGTATAGAAGCGCGAGTCAAAAACAAATGTTAACATTCTCAACTAGTACCTATTTACTTTGAAGACTTATAAGTGCTTCAATTCTAAACTACCTTACATATTTTTTTGTTTAAAAAATATCACTCATAATAAATGTTTTTTTTTTATTCAATGTAAATCTAATCCAGTGAAATTAAATTAATAAGTACTTAATTCACACTATCCATAAATATCAATGTTGCCTAACCCTTAATTAATGATGTGTCGCTTACCTTAACCGGCGGGGTCGGAATGTACAGCGGCGGGTCATTTTGGGATCCGCTGTAAACGTCTTGACCCTCGACGCCTGCAGTACACCTTTCGGCGTCGCCCACGCTGTACCGGCACACGATGCCGTCGGCCGGTTTTGCGTCGTATCCTGGCGGCTTCCCCACATGGAAACCCTTCGCTTTTACCCAGAAGCGGAATTTAGAACTGTCCGAACTATTGCATTCTTCTCCTCTGAGCGTACGGAGAATCCGACCATACTTCTTCAAAGTAATCGTCTTAGTTTTAGCCAAATCCCCGTACGTCTGTATGACCCACGGCTGATATGTCGCGAATAAGTCTAATTTCGGATCCCCCGTCTGCACTTTCGCTCTCTTGTTATTGTTTTGCTCATTTTTCTTGTCAGCTTTCGAGCTGCCGGCTGTTGATTTACGCTTTGAGGGTTTCCGCGGAGTTTTCTCCGGAATAGCCTCTTGCGTTAACTTCTTACGAAGTCCCCGGTCACTTATCATTGCTGCTGCCATGTTTAATCAGTTCTAATTAGTACTACACTTTAAAATGCATGCTTCTAATTGCTCAATCACAGTTATTTAATCTTTGAACTGATCACAAAGTCACAATACATCGCCTCTACACTCTTTCCAGTTTTCCATTAGGACAGTACGCAACTTGAAGTGTTCTGGGGAACAGTTCGGGAATTGTTTTCGTGGAAAGTTGTCGAACTGAAAAGTTCCCGAGACTCGTGCGTATAACTTTGCGAACGCGAACTTTTGACTGCGAAGTTCGCATCGACCTATAAGGACTTTTGTATAGAGGAAAACTTTTCCCGGCGGGCGGCGGCGCGGCGATCGGACCGCGGAAGGATGTCGCTCGCCCTTTTACTATTGCTGATAACAACGGTGTTATCGTTGATTGCTCTCTTGGAAGAGGTTAAAGTGTAACTCTTTTTCTAGATGCAAAGTTTTGTTTATATTTATTTATCCCGGAAATGGGTCAAATAAATTAAGTTCAAGTCTGAAATTTCCGATAAGACTTTGTTGGTAAACAGTTCTAAGTCGATCAAACAGGTGTCAGTCCAGGGGTTGCAAAGAAAAAAAAGTGTTGGTTGCGTGCCGTCGGGCAGCGTCCCGTACGTAGTTCGCGGCGTGCGAGGAGCCGAGCGATAAGGACCCACCGGGGCGGCCGCTCGCGGACAGCGCGCGCGGTGTACTGGCGCGGGCCGGGCGCCGGGAGCGGCACGTGCGCCCAGACGGGCCCGACGCTAATTGCCCGCAAAACAATCGGGCCGATCGTCGGCCGCGGGGCGCCCGCGATAATGCTCGCACTTGGGCGTCCTTCTAGATAACGCACGCGGCTATTGTTCGATAGATAACTTCTACCATCTACTCTTCAACGCGATAAACCGGCCCGTCGCGAGTTGTATCGCGGCCCCCGTCTGTAGACTGACCTACCTATTGTGTATAGTGTAGATATTGTGTTTATTGTTCGGCGCGGTTCAATTAGATTATTGCCGCGAATTGTAGTAAGTAGGTACTTATATAGTTAAATACTATATTGAGACGTGTTTCAGAGTGTCGTATGCGCAAAACTATCAAATCGACCTTGACACCTAATTAATAGGCTAGTATAATTTCTTATGAAATTGATGACAAAGGTAGTGTTAATTTGTAAATGTAGGAACACAATTTTTTTTTTCTTGTTAGGATAACTTAGGAAGTATTTTTTTACTCAGAAATGGAACCCTCATAATTGGCAAAATAGGCGAAACCAGAAAAAAAATCGCCGAGGTATACCTACCTAAGTAATGAAAAAATACCAAACAGACAACTTACTTTTCTACAAGTTTTAATATGTGTAGAACTGTGTCTATGTGTGTTGTTACCTATCTCTATTGGTTAGCACTCTTTTTAGGCGCCTTACTTACGTTGCTATCCTACTGACGGGCAAAGGCTTTCCCTTACTTCTTCCAAGTACGTACCTAAGTACCTACTCCTGTCTTGCTTTGGCCTGTGCTTTGGCTCGTACTAAAAAAAACAATTTCGTAATGAAGCCTAGAAACGGTTCCAGCAAAAGCTTCAAATTTACAAAAAAGAAATGTGTGCGTGTACTAGCGTACACTCGTAAGAAGTGAAACTTCTTTAGGTCGTTATTTTTCAAAAAAATGTAACTACTCAATACGGGCCGCAAAATACATTGGAGACATTTACCAATCCCTACTCCGCTGGAGAAAGTATACTTCGAATCACGCGTGGTAGGGATAAGAAAAAGATGGCGCGTAACGGAAAAATGTGACGCGTAACGAAAAAATGTAACACTAAATTTTTTTCCAACCCCGATTAAGAAGTTTCACTTAAAAAAAAAACTAAAATCAATAAACTAAGTTACATTAATTTACTCAAGATAATAGAAAAAACAGCCGACTGTCAAAATTTAATTTTACTGTTTTTTTTTTAACAAATTACATTATATTATACAGATTGCATAGAAAATTACAAACGGCATGCGGCAGTAGGTATGCATGCATGAATGATAGTTATTTTTAGTTTGACCCGACGGCAAAGAAGGGTTAACTTTTTCACGCGTATATTACATTAAAAAAAGACTTTTGGAATTTGGATGTGTCCTTAGTTTCTACATTACATTGCGGCAAAAAATATTAAACAGGGTGTAAACCACCTCATCACGAAGCCGTCAACCAAGCATTCTGCCGCTTTAGCCACTTTAGCAGACAGAAGCGGCCATTTTAGACCCCTGTACATCGAACTACTGAACTATTGCTGGGGTTACAATAAAAACTTGTTGGAACTTATCCACTCTGTAACTAGAAGGTTCCCAGTGGCGTAAAACAAAAAAATGATCGCAATAAGGGGAGAACGAGTGCCTTCACAGTTCACCCTTTATTTTCAATATTAAAAAAAAAAAAAATATTAATTATTGATATAAATTGCAATTTTAATTAATTAAATTGACCCGCAGTATTTGTCCGTCGATCACGAGTCAAAACCCGCTTGTGTCCTTCCAAATGCGCCGCGCGCTCTCGCCGTGGGCTGCTCGCCTCGCCTGTTGCTTGCTTCAACTGACGTGCGCGCAACTCGCAAGCGCGACCAAGCGCACGCGCATCGAGACAACCACCGCAACTGACATGTTGTAAACATTTCATGTGGACAATTTTACTTAAAATTAAACCTTATGTGTTATGACATACAGATCAAAATGTTTTAACCTGAATATTATACTTCTGATGTTTCAAAATAGCAGGGTTGACCAGTTGCGCGCGCATTTCGCCCCAATCTGATGCGCACGAGCCCGCACTCTTGCGCGAAATGTGCGCATGTTACTAGGCGCACATAAAGTAAGAAGAGCTGCGATGCGGCAAGACCACCGACTGCGCGTGCGCCGGTCTCGGCGCTCGCTTACAAGTTTTTGACCTTCCCCTTTTATGTAATTTCAAATGAAAATTAACTTTATGCCCCTCACTTACGCTTTATTTTTGAATGATTCAGTTTGGGACGCGTTTTTTTCATTGCCAAAAGTTGGCATTTTGGTTGGGTTGAAGAAAATATTCTTCGGTTCTATGTTGCCCTGTGAACTTGATGAACACGTTAGCCATGATTTTTGATCATTCTTTTTTTATTTTATTGATTTTGATCGATTGATCGTTGGAACTAAACTTAACAAGAGTTTTAGTATTTTTAACTACAGCTGATCTAGGATGACGTGATGAGTCAACCTACTCAGCTAGCTCGACAAAATGAAATGAAATAAGATTAAAAGAAAATAATGTAATCTATGTACAGGAAGAAAGCTCTGAAGAAAGGTACTATAATATATTATTAACAATTTACTAAACAAAAACAACGAATATTAATTCAAACAAGAATCGAATTAAAATCATATTGATCACCTAGATTGAGTAAGAAGAATCGATGTTGCTTCATTGAACGAATTTGTACTAGGCTCGCATAACACAATGGGTCTCTGTCTCTCTCAGTTTATCGGAGAACGGATTTTAGTACAGCTATTAGCTAACAGATGGAGTTTATTTTTCTAAGAGTCATGGGAAATTAGGAAGACCGGTGCCCAAAACACAGCCCAAAATAAGGCTGATGCAAGAAGGTAGCCCGCGAAATTCTAATTTTCTTACGTTTTTTTGCAATTTGCAGGGCAGTGCTAAGTTGTATGTTGAATAATAATTGTTGATAAACATATCGGTCGCGGCTGTAAGACGTAAGTACCTATGTAGTTACAGAATTATAATCATCAAAATCATCAATACAACCCACCAAATTCATAAGAATCGAGGAATGATTTTTTCACAGTCAAAGTCGTTCCTTGAGTCTTATGAACTTGGAGGGTCTCTCTTCCCAGTCGCCGCGGGAGACGTACCGGGCGTCGGGGGCCACGCGGTGTTTACCGGCCTGTGGACGGTTGGCTATGATGGGCTAGCTAGCCGTCCGTCCGTCTAACGACGACACAGGCCGTGTCGACGGCGCGTTTGTGTTCCACGCGCGCCTCAAAGAGATGTCAGCATAAGGGGAGGGGCCCGCAAGGGCCGAAGCCTGCCGGGGTTGCGGGCCTGTTCGAAAGAGATAGGTACCGCGGCCCCGGAACATAAAGGGCGAGGATGGAACATGGATGGGTTTTAGTCAGTAAGAGTCTGACACTCCCTCCCGCTCCGCCCAGAGTGGGAGAAGTCATTTGATGACTTCCCATCCTAAAAAAAAAGGGTTGTTTTTGTATTGATGATTTGATGAATTTCGCGGGCCACCTTGACGCTTTAACAACTTTAACCATAAGCACAAATATTCTGAAATAGGTACTAATAGTCCCGTACGTGTCCTCCGCTTGCTAAAAAAAAACCTATATCATTGTAATATTGTGTATAATTCACGGAACTGTTCCGTGGTATAATTAATGCATTTTTATTGACTCCTTTAAAAGAATCACATTACTTACAACAAACGCCCATTTGAAAACATAGATACCAAATTAATATTTGGTTGCGCGGGAATCCGCCGCCGCCCCACAATGGGCTCAGCTGGTTTCGATTCGAATTCGTTGAACGAGTATTAGGAAAACATATTGTAGTAGAAGACTCGAAAAAAAATACCGGAAAAAATCGGCAGGCAAGACGGAGTTACGTGGTTTTGATTTTACTCTCCTCATGATGACTAAGGGAACATCTTATAATAGGAGGCTTACATTTTGTCGCCGGCTAGTCCCACTCCCGTCGCTGGCGCTGCCGCCTGGTGCTAGTTAGTAGTGGTGAGTGGTGGTGACAGAGAGCTGCGCGTGCGCTTGAGTTAGCAGTATAGTGTACTAGTAGAGGACTGGCTTGCTGGACCAACAGGACTTACGTGGTTTTGATTTTACTTCATTGAATGAGTACTAAGACAACATGGCTATGCCGGAGGCTTTAATATTTTGCACACAGCAAAATCATGCAAGAAAATAAAAAGTCAAAGGAGAGTTACGTTGTTTTGACTTTGCACCAGTGAACGACTACTAAGAATACATGAGTCGTAGTAGGCTTCTTCTTAGAACATTTTGTCAGGCAACCTCTCAGAATACAAACATGTACTCATGTAGTACAGCGTAACCTATGTGTTCCTAGTACAATTGTTCCTAAAGAAACTCGAAAACGCGTATGCGCGTTTCCATGAAATGCAAAGCTTTCTTGCAATACGGGTAGGCCACTTCCTCATTAAAATTTATTCTGTCCCTTTTCAACAGCTTATATTAAATAGAGTAAGAAATGTTGAAAATAGCATTCTATCTATTCCCCTCGTTCGGCATCAGCGTTTCGGTGACATATTGCGACTTCTTTCGTAGCCCGATTTACTAGGACAACATGTAATGTAAGTGGAGGTGTGGAATAAAACCAATCCACCTCCTGAATGGATCTGCTGATTCATCGAGATAAATTATACTAGATGCACATAAACATTATGAAGAAAACGACTGATTCTGCGCTGAAAGAAGTGAAGCTGTGGAAATGCAAGAAAATAAATTATCAGTAGGTGGGCGTTTCAAATGAGGAAAATTGTATAATGTAAACATACTTTGCACTGAGTCCCATTATTTTACCTTGTTATTGTTTAACGCTTATAAGTTTTGGCAGCATGAAACGTCACGCTGAATAGTGTAATGTTTGTTTTTATACTTACGTGTTTGACTGTTATTATACGAAATTTTAACATACGTTCTCTCCAAGTACCTAACTGCCATTACGTGGAAGTTTAGCAATCCTAGTAACCTGAAATTTGTATTATTCAAGGCAATCTTTGCTTACTTTCGTAATGTCAGATAATGACAATGACAAGCCTAGGTTTCTTTTTAATTGATTGCTGGATTGCTGAAGCTAGGAGTTGTAAGTTAATTTAATTGATTGTTAAAGTAGACCTTCTTACATTCACATTTATAATATTAGTAGGGATGTTCTAGTCTAGAACAATCTAAAAATTATAATCGCGATCTGACGGGAAGCCGGGCCTGAAAATTCAGTCTGCTTTTGGTGCTCGTCGACAAAAAGCTTATTATGTGGTCGCTAAGCCCGTGAAGCTTAGCCCTGGCGTCAGTCTGAAGCCCTGACGCCAGAAGTTTCAAGACCGTCAGTCATATTGTGTTCCACCATTGTGTTCCAGAAAAACATCGTTTTCTACTGCGAGCCTGGACACTCTGACGGAGGGTAACCCTCAGCTCTCCTCTGCAATCTGCGACCCTTGGACCCGGAACGTTCATTTTACATTTGAAGAAACTCCTGGATGTCTCATTTCATTGGATAGACATGATAGGCCAGATTGTAATATAAATAAAAAACCTTCAAAAGAAAAAAAAAAAAAAAAACATTGGATCACCAACTATCTTTCCTTGGCTTCCCTAATATAACAAATATTGTCATCTCATTCCCTTGCCATTTTTCATTTAAAAGGAACCTAATATGACTGCAGGAAAAGGTAACGTTACAATAGCTGAAGGTAATGTTATACTGAAGGCATGTATATCCCTACTAGTCGAAAGATGGCGCTGTTATTTCTCGTTTTAAAAAACACACGATTATCTTAGTTATTTGTTACCCCTCATGCGTCATGCGATCCTGGTACAAAGGCGATGCAACCAATCCAAGAACAAAGTATTGGAATTCTACTGAATAACGACTGACTTTCGATTGACTTGCGACTGAACTGACTATGGGACCACTGTGACCAAAGGCTGATGATTGATTTTTGAACAACTACAGTGTTACTGGTGTTACTGGTGTAACACTCGATTAACTAACGTTAGTGCTGCCACTGTTGGTAATGATAAACATTTTGTGAACTTGTTTTTTGATGTATTGAGCAATGAAGGCGGTTTTAGTCCCGATTTCAGCCACGCGCCAGAACCTTTGTACTACTACTCTTCTAACTCAGTACATATAAAAGTACTCTGTGATCAGTACATAAAACAGTGTGCTGCTCTTGGACTAGAGAGACAATTAAAATGTAAGGCAACGGGAAAATAAGTTACTGTTTTTTTTTTAATTTCGATGTTTTCCGATTTAGCCGTCAAATTGTAAGGTGCGATAAGCAAACGTATTATTAACTAGCTTCTGCCAGCGGCAGCGGCTTCGCACCCGTGAAGTTTGAAATTGACCCATGGGATCTTATTACCGGGATAAAAAGTATCCTATGTGTTAATCCAGGTTATAAACTATCTGTGTGCTAAATTTGATCCAAATCCGTTCTGTAGTTTTTGCGTGAAAGAGTAACAAACATCCATACATCCATGCTCACAAACTTTCGCATTTATAATACTACTAGCTTCTGCCAGCGGCTTCGCCCGCGTGAAGTTTGAAATTGACCCATGGGATCTTACTACCGGGATAAAAAGTATCCTATGTGTTAATCCAGGTTATAAACTATCTGTATGCTAAATTTGATCCAAATCCGTTCAGTAGTTTTTGCGTGAAAGAGTAACAAACATACATCCATCCTCACAAACTTTCGCATTTATAATATTAGTAGGAAGGACTAGCTTCTGCCAGCGGCTTCGCCCGCGTGAAGTTTGATAATTGTCCCATAGGATCTTATTACCGGGATAAAAAGTATCCTATGTGTTAATCCAGGTTATAAACTATCTGTGTGCTAAATTTCATCCAAATCCGTTCAGTAGTTTTTTCGTGAAAGAGTTACAAACATACATCCATCCTCACAAACTTTCGCATTTATAATATTAGTAGGAAGTAGGATTAAGTAGGAAGGATAGGACTAGTAGGAACTAGGATTACTTATTATAATATGTATGTCACCGTAAAATTGACAATCACGTTATATTACAATATAACGTGTTTTTTCTCGCGATATTGTAATGTCTCGAATTATTGTCAACTGAACATACGGAAGTATCTCTGCCCCCATAATCGGGACTTGGGGCACCCCCCCGTTAGGTTAGTTAGGTTCCTTTAAACCCTGCACTCGGAAATAAGGAGGCCTCGCGAAGCGGGGCTCCGTCGACTACGCTTTTTAGGGGGAATATAAAGTGTTTTAAGGTTATGTTATATTAATCGGTATTTCTCAGGAATGGTGCATTATCTTTTCATGAGAGTTGTGCCACTGGTTAAGGGGGACCACTCCTTCCCTCCACACCGCGTAAGTTAACTACCATCGCATGCATTTAAAAAATAATGCGTTTCGTTGTAAGCAGTATGTTCATTTGACAATAATTCGAGACTTAACAATATCGCTAGAGATATTACAATATAACGTATTTGACAATTTTACGGTGATATGTCACCGTAAAAGAGAAAGATTAAAAAGTAAAAAATTCATCCACCCTAAAAGGGTGATGCGCCGGCAAGAGGTTATTTATTTATTATTATTTACCAGGATGGCAGGAGTTGACAGGACACAGATGTAGATCATGCGAAACTATGCGCGCCGCTATAACGCGGGCCTTCCGTAGTGCCGCGCTGCAAACACGCTTCGCAGATGCGTAGGCATGGTGACAGTTGTCGATAAATTGTGTTCATTCAACGTTGAGCCATGACTTTGCACCTTGATTGGTCTATGGTAAGCAGTAAGTAAGGCGACTAAATCCTAGTTTGATTGACTGAGTGAAAATGACATTACCTAGTTAATTTATTATTTTCGCTGTTATGGGAACCTTCCCAGGTTTACTTATCGTTTCAAAAAACAGGATAAAAAACGATGTTATTAGTAGAAAGCTTAAGTATGCTAGTTGCAAGCTATGTTAGAAATATTAATAAGTGTTAGCATACATTTCTGAAAATTACACATCGATGCCCTGAAGTGATAAGATAAAAATGGCCCATCCTTACCGACACCTACCTACTTAGCTGGCCGAGTCAGGCCGTACCGCGGTTTGATCGCTACTCCCTCCCTTCTCCACAAACTCCCACCCCCACGCCTGGCGCCCGCGGCTTATCTGACGCGGAAGCCCGTCCACCAGATATATTTCATCTCGCCACTCGACAGTTTTTCTGTACCCACTGAGTTCAGTACTTCTAGCGCAGTCTGGATGCCTAGTATTTGATCATAATTTTGTAAAGTATAAGTTGGAGTTATTTGTTAATTATTTACTTCTTTTGAAGAGTCAGCCCACTTACTGCGCTGCACCACAGGCTGCACGAAGACTTTTTTTTTTATTGTAAGTCAAAATGAAACAATTTTTGTTAGTATTGTTAGTAATTTATTCTCCTTATGACCTCAGAGGCAAATAAACGTTATGTCCAGTTAAAACGCTCTGGCGCCAAGCATTGCCTATTTTCCCCATATTTACAAGATGGAATTAATTAAATAACCTTTCAGTAACATTCATTTCTGTAGCAATATAATGGGGTTACCGAATTCATCATCATTCATAGTTGTGATGTCAATTTGTAATTTGTGATCAATTTCTGCCACGTAGCTATTTCTCAAAGCTCTGTATCCACAGTTCTAGCTAATAATGTTATTGAGAAACACGGATGGACAAACCTGTCTGTCGGCTGTCAAAGTTGATGTCAAACGCACTGAATACCTTGGAGGCTTGGAGCCGTTTGAATTTCAGGCTACAGCAAAATAAACTGCGTTTGACATTATTATAACGTTGATTTTCTCTTATATCAAGTTGTATTTGATCCTTTTCTGAAGCAGATCTCTCAACCTTGACCAAGACGGGAACGCAATGACGAATTTTGTGTACCACTGAAAAACACAATCATTGTGTCCCTAAATTCTTGCCATGATGCCCTCCAGGCCTCCAACATGGCTTTCGGTGAAATCGCAGGAGACTGTTTTGTTAGCCTGTTTCATTAATGAATGCTTCTTAATCATAATATTTAAGTTAACCAACAAGCCACCTATTCAGTTTCGACTTACATAAAACAGACAGACCTCGATAAAAATGATTTCAGCCAACATCCTTTGACCTAAATCCGACCCACAGCCTACGACTTACTATAAGCGTTTAATTAAAAAATTCACGCCTACAAACTCACCTAATTAGTATCCGTGGCTCTTGCTGTGACTTTGTAATTTTGTATACCTACATATTTCATGATGTCTTGGTAGGTCGGGTAAGGATGGTTTATGGGTAGACTGCGTTTGGCTATGCTATTATAAAAACCCAAATAAATAAGCAAGGGTCAAATCATCTCCGTCTTTACCCAACTATGTTGGGGTCTAACAGGATGCAGATGCATACCAGTATTTTACATGGAGCGACTGCCTAAGTGCCTACCTAACCTCCACAACCCAGTTACTATTGGGTAATACGGAAACTCCTTTGTAAGACTGGTTGTCAAACTTTTTGGGCCTGTGTGTGACTACCTGTAACGACTGTCAATGATCAACGAATGACAGCCGGGACTAACAGTTTAACGTGCATTCTGAGGCACGGAGGAAACCCATCCATAGACCAACCTAGGCAAGCACAGCTTAACCCAAAGATCGATCTGAGCTAACATCAACAGCCACGAGCTCCTCAAATAAGCAGGGCTCAAATAGACAATGGTGTCGATTCTGTTGTGCACAAACTAAACTTAATTTAGACTATTGCTATCTTTTACTAAAAGGCAGTGCGAGAAAAGGATGGCTATAGCTATGCACTAAGTTAGAGATGTCAAACTAGTTTATGCCTTGCGCTTCACCGTGTTTTTAATATATTAGTTCGAATTAAATTTGACAGCTCTAAATTACGTCCGTCTCTTTCTCGTTTTATTAGTGAGAAAAAGATAGTAATAGCCTAAATTAAGGTCAGTTTGTGCACAACAGAATCGACACCATTCTCAAACTAAAGCGTAAACTTATTGTTGCTAGCGGATTCTGGTAAAAACATGGCAAATGGCAGCTTTCCGTGAATGTAACTATTATGTACTGAGCCAAATTTTCCTAAAACGTTATGATGCAATCATCAATCATTGTTTCTGAAGACAGATCATTTCCTTACAATCGGCTGGCGGCACATACTTAGCGACATCCTGAGCTAGAAGTATATACGAGTAGCATACCATACGACTGATGAACTCGCAATGTAGTACTTACTGCATACATATACTGTTAGTACCTATGTTTTATCAAAGTGGTTAGTAACAATGTTGTTTGAATAATCTTCTTTACTTAATTCATAACAAAGTCACTCCCGATGTGTACGCTTAGATCTTTTTAACCACGCAACGGTTTTTGATGCAGTTTTCAGCAATATATAGAGTGATTCAAGAGGAATAGGTATACATTGCACTCTTGCGAAACCGGGCGTTTCGTTAGTAAAAGATAAAGAGCTTTTCCTTTTTGAAGTCATTTAAAGAATGTTCCAGTAATTTAGTAAAATGGTTAGAAGTTAAAACAAAAATGTTACCCTTATTTTGACAATGTCAAAAACATAGTGAAACAACAAAATATCGCTGTAACTACTAGACTTGGAACTCGGAAGCGATATCGAAGACACAGAGTAGTCGAAGATCTATTGATCAGATTGAGAAGATATATCATAGATACTTGTAGTTTCTTCACATACATACTCCTTGCGCAGTGCGCTTTTTAGTAAATAATGCTGTATTTTAAACTGCATTAGGTAATACCGGAAAACACTTACTTCGTAGATAATATGGATAATAGTGCTTTATGGTTATTTTCAGTGTGAGAATGTCATTCAAGAGCTAAAAGAGCACTCTGCTTAGACTATTATAGGTAAAAGCTATTAGATTAAATAGTTACAAATCGATTTTTTATTTTATCCACGTATTGCTAATTTTAAAACTCGATATCGTAAATAAATTAAATCAACTTATCAAGGTTATTACGACAAGAGACAATAGGTATCGAACCCGTTAACTCACGTACGGAAGCAACGAAGCCTACCGCGCTCGGCGCTCGCACTCTCAAAAAGAAACACGGGAGGCGTGTTTTTCCGCACCGAAGGCAAGAAAGCGAGCGCTATCGTGCCGCGAGTACCAGGGCGGCAGAACGCGGCAGGAGTAAATTAGGCGGCGGACACTCGCTCGGCGCGAGCATGGCGCGAGTCGACGCGCGCACTCAGCGATATTGTTATCGGCCCGCCCCGGTTGAAGTAGGGCTGGCTGTATGGTATGGATGCTTTATTGAATAAGTGTTTAATTTCGATTACCTACTGTGTTTATTTTCTCTCCATAACCTTTAGGTCTAGCAACCAGTTTTACCAAGGGGTATCGTATTACCCAGTACTAACTGGGTTGAGGAGGACAGATAGGCAGTCGCTCCATGTAAAATACCTACTTACTGGTATTCGGCTGCATCTAAGACTGGAAGCCGACCCCAACATAGATAGGTAGGAAAAGGCTAGGCATAGATGATGATGAGCCTCAGCAATCCATGAAACCTGTACTGTTTTTAAAATTTGAAATAAATATGTAATTAATTCAACTTATTTGGCAAAGTAACACCTAAATTAATAAGTTTTCATTTTTCATATCATGTTATTATTTACTAAGTACTTATAACTTTGAAGAATACATAGATTACTTAACGAGTAAAACGAAACGTTCAACGAAATGTTTTAATGACTTCACCATCATCAATATACCGCGTACTGCATACCTACTCGTAGTTGCTGCCAGTCAAGATCGCAATAAGGGTCATTAATAAAAAAACTACATTTTGTTAAAGTTCTTAACTTTGAATTCCAAAAATAAGCATGTTCTGTCGTGATCTTCAACATAAATTATTTTCTAAAAAAAAAGATATTCATGTTTCATTTGTTTTATTTTGAAGCGATATTAGGGAAAGGGCAATGACCGCTAATTATTTATGTCCAATGGGCCCCATCAGAATATCAGCGCAGTGACGTTTTTTTTTAAATGGTACAGCACCATGCTAGGATTTTCTATTTCATTTTCTCTCTATGTTTACTTTTTATATAATGTTACCTGTTTGACCATTTTGTTTTTGTGTTTATCATTCTTTCTATGTATGTGGCAGCCCTGTGACACCGGCGCGGCGGGCGGAGCGCGTCCCCGCCAGCGCGGGAACAAAGCAGCCGCGCCAGCGCCACTCACCGCGAGTCTGCTGCGACCGCACGCACTTGATACTTTACATTATACTATGTTTAATTAATTTGGCGCGCAGACGAACATCACCGAGAGAAGTGGAAGGAATGGGGGGGAGGTATTTGCCCAGTTGTGGGACACTAAAGTCCGGTCGCGGAGCACGAAGAATTTCGTACAATGACCTCTTTACCTACTGACAGTGGTCACAAACATTTTTCTATTAATGTGTGGTTTACATAAATGAAATGTTTGGAGAAGAAAGAAAATTTATTGTTATGGATGTTATGGAATAATTCGCTGAATACATCAGTATGTATTATTGTATTGTATGTATGTGCATCTGATTAAGTAATCAGATGACGCTATGGGAATGAGACATAAATGTCTTGTTTGCGCCATACTGTCTCTGCTTCCTGCGAAAAAAAAAGAAAAAAGCTTAGTTTATGAGATACCTTTCCACACAAATAGCAAAGCCAGTTACAGGATCGTATCACCCCATATCGTACAATATGACTGTAGTCAATAACTCAAGCTATACTTAACTATATACATACATTGTATTCGGTATACAGTTTACATGCGATACGGAGCGCGGCCTGCCCGGGAACAAAGCAGCGAGCGCCTGTGCCACTCACCTTGTGTCTACTGCGACCGTACTTCGTTGATACTTTGTGGTTTTTATTGTGGCGGGACGAGTTTGTCCTCAACGGAAAGGACTGGCCTGACCCGTATTAACAGCAAGAGAATAGTTGTGTGTGGAAAAGGAGGTTTTTGAGCAGTTTGAGGTTAAAGAAGTTAATCAACAACTTAAGATAAGGAATAATTATTTCGTAATTAAGTTAGTTTCTAATTCTAATGAGTATATTATGACCTTAAAATGAATAAGTAATTTGTCACTGATCAGCTCTTTCTTGTTCTTCTCTAAACACGCAGCAGCTGAGCGATTGGCTGCTGCGCTGTGTGTCACGGGTTCGATTACCGCACGGAACGAGATATTTGTATGGCCTGCATGTAGATGCTTCAGTTATGGCTGTTTGTGTGTGTGTGTGTGTGTTTAAATGTTCCCACGCTAGAGAAAATCCTAGTGTAATTTATTAAAAAAAACTCAACATATTTTATTCTTGAAATTTGTAACAACAATAGGTGGTTGTTTGGGGACTTCTTTTAAGCAATTTTTGCCTGTGTTAGGAGACTCCAGTCTTCCATAGCAAAATAATTAAGTACATCAGTAATAAAAAAATGTGTGGGTAATTATAATTACTTATACTTAATTACTTATTTCTATTATTATTAAAAAAGAGTTCCATTTGACACAATTCCTCTAGGCATTGAGTATCTCACACCGTACTCTAAGGCCCGTATTACAGAACATCGCTCAAAACTCAAGCGTTGCTTAAAACTAGTTTCAACCAATCAAATGGCTTGAATCTAGTTTTAAGTAATGCTTGAGTATTGAGCGATGTTCTGTAATACGGGCCTAAGTCTTCTAATTATGTTTTAACACCAACGACCAAGATCGTTCGATCACCGTATCGGTACATTACCCAATGATTCACCGGAGGCGCGTCGGCCCGCCAGCGCGCGCCGCATCGACATCGTCCCGTGCATTGTACGTATGTACCACACAGCTCTATACATGCATGTATTCATACACACACATGTACATGTATTAGTTACAGTTCAGCCACGGGCTACAAGCTCAAACGACGCGCGTGATGTGGCGGAAAACAAATGAAACAAGTTGCAGACATAAAGTCATCGCGACGCGACGGAAACGTGTTTCTTCTCTTGACGCAAGTTGTGTCGCATCTCCTGTGGACGTGAACGGGGGTTTGCGTACCGAGGCATGTGTGAACTAACCAATACTTAGGTCCATTTTCACCGAAAAGATAACGGTCTGATTACTTATCTAAAAACAGCTCTCACTGTGACATGTTCCCATACAAAAGTGTGTTTTAAACAGCTGTTTTTAGACAATCAGATCGTCAGCTTTATGGTGAACATGGACCTTAGTTTTATCACAGTTTCAGCTATTCTAGCTATGTGATTGGTTCGTTTTATCACTCTTGAATCGCAGTCTAAGATAATGCTCACACCAACACAATACAAATACATCCTTCATGTACTTAAACAAACTCTAAATTGTATGACGAAGTATGTCTATCTCTATAGTTTAAATGTAAGTAGGTATACGAAACATCACGCACGTTCGCATTTTTGTAATAAATTCAATGTTTTATGTTCTACTAGCTGACCCGCGCACCTTCGTCTGCGTCACATATGAGAGAAAAACGAAAGTAAAAAAATCCCCGTTTTTGCAGCATTTCTCATTCCTGCTCCACTCCTAATAATCGGAGCGTGATGTTATATAGCCTAAAGCCTTCCTCGATAAATGGACTATCCAACACAAAAATAACTTTTCAATTCGAACCAGCAGGTCCTGAGATTAGCGCGTTCAACCAAACAAACAAACAAACTCTTCTGCTTTATAATATTAGTATAGATAATCAGCGGTTTGCGTATTACAGACCGCGATGTACCACAGTACTACCACATTTCACCAGTTTTGTTGCCCCTTACCATAGGGGGCAAGCCATCAACCGGGCACAAGTTTAAACACCAGGCTACTAGGTACTGGAAACTCATAAAGGAAAAACCTACGGTTGGTGGTTTTCGATCCTGTACGGTCTACACAAGATCGAAGAAGCAGATTTTTTTAGGGTTGAACCCACCTCTCTGCAGCGAATCACATTTGACGAGCGCATCGTCAATGCTGCCGCATGCTAGCATGGTACTCCGGCTCTGTTACTCCATCTCGCTCTAGCAAATAACGGTTCTGAACGGCAGAAACGAATAGGAGCTTGAAAAAATGCGATTCCGTACAAAAGAGGTGCTTCAACGCCCACCCTGTTTTGTTCGGATGGAATATCATCAAATGACTCCTCCCGCTGCGGAGCGAAAGTAAGTGTCGGACTATTACTGACAAAAACCCATCCATGTTCCTTCATAGCCCTCTGTGTACCAGGGCCGCCGTATATCTTTCGAACAGGAGGCCTACCACAAGCTCTTAACGCGATCCACTTTAGGCCCTAAACTGAACTGTTCGTCTAATTCGTACCATGACGTCAGTTTAACTATTCAATTTTAGGCCATGCCATCTGACAGCGATTGACCACAAACTGAGTCGCAAGTTTTGGTTTCATTCATTCAATTTGTACTTATTTGGTACCATGACGTCCTTATAGCAGCTCAACTGAAACGCTCAACTGACAAAATAAGCGATTCAATAAAAGTTACTATTTATCTAACATAAACTGAAACGTTTGGTGAATTATTGACAAAAATAAAGTTTTAAGTGCTATTTTAGTGGAATTTTACAAAAACCAACTTTAGTCTGTCCATGTGTCTGTCAGTACGTCTGTTCATCTGTCTGTCTACCCGTCTATCGGTCTGTCTGTCCGTCTTACTGTCGGTCTGTCTGTCCGCCTGTCTGTCCGTCTGTCTGTGTCCGTCTGCATGTCCGTCTGTCTGTCCATCTGCCTGTCCGTCTGTTATGTCCATCTGTCCGTCTGTCTATCCGTTTGTCTGTCCGTATGTCCGTGTATCTGTCCGTCTGACCATATGTCTGTGCGTCCGTCTGTCTGTGTCCGTCTGCATGTCCGTCTGTCTGTCCATCTGCCTGTCCGTCTGTTATGTCCATCTGTCCGTCTGTCTATCCGTTTGTCTGTCCGTATGTCCGTGTATCTGTCCGTCTGACCATATGTCTGTGCGTCCGTCTGTCTGTGTCCGTCTGCACGTCCGTCTGTCTGTCCATCTGCCTGTCCGTCTGTTATGTCCATCTGTCCGTCTGTCTATCCGTTTGTCTGTCCGTATGTCCGTGTATCTGTCCGTCTGACCATATGTCTGTGCGTCCGTCTGTCTGTGTCCGTCTGCACGTCCGTTTGTCTGTCCATCTGCCTGTCCGTCTGTTATGTCCATCTGTCCGTCTGTCTATCCGTTTGTCTGTCCGTATGTCCGTGTATCTGTCCGTCTGACCATATGTCTGTGCGTCCGTCTGTCTGTGTCCGTCTGCACGTCCGTCTGTCTGTCCATCTGCCTGTCCGTCTGTTATGTCCATCTGTCCGTCTGTCTATCCGTTTGTCTGTCCGTATGTCCGTGTATCTGTCCGTCTGACCATATGTCTGTGCGTCCGTCTGTCTGTGTCCGTCTGCACGTCCGTCTGTCTGTCCATCTGCCTGTCCGTCTGTTATGTCCATCTGTCCGTCTGTCTATCCGTTTGTCTGTCCGTATGTCCGTGTATCTGTCCGTCTGACCATATGTCTGTGCGTCCGTCTGTCTGTGTCCGTCTGCACGTCCGTCTGTCTGTCCATCTGCCTGTCCGTCTGTTATGTCCATCTGTCCGTCTGTCTATCCGTTTGTCTGTCCGTATGTCCGTGTATCTGTCCGTCTGACCATATGTCTGTGCGTCCGTCTGTCTGTGTCCGTCTGCATGTCCGTCTGTCTGTCCATCTGCCTGTCCGTCTGTTATGTCCATCTGTCCGTCTGTCTATCCGTTTGTCTGTCCGTATGTCCGTGTATCTGTCCGTCTGACCATATGTCTGTGCGTCCGTCTGTCTGTGTCCGTCTGCACGTCCGTCTGTCTGTCCATCTGCCTGTCCGTCTGTTATGTCCATCTGTCCGTCTGTCTATCCGTTTGTCTGTCCGTATGTCCGTGTATCTGTCCGTCTGACCATATGTCTGTGCGTCCGTCTGTCTGTGTCCGTCTGCACGTCCGTCTGTCTGTCCATCTGCCTGTCCGTCTGTTATGTCCATCTGTCCGTCTGTCTATCCGTTTGTCTGTCCGTATGTCCGTGTATCTGTCCGTCTGACCATATGTCTGTGCGTCCGTCTGTCTGTGTCCGTCTGCACGTCCGTCTGTCTGTCCATCTGCCTGTCCGTCTGTTATGTCCATCTGTCCGTCTGTCTATCCGTTTGTCTGTCCGTATGTCCGTGTATCTGTCCGTCTGACCATATGTCTGTGCGTCCGTCTGTCTGTGTCCGTCTGCACGTCCGTCTGTCTGTCCATCTGCCTGTCCGTCTGTTATGTCCATCTGTCCGTCTGTCTATCCGTTTGTCTGTCCGTATGTCCGTGTATCTGTCCGTCTGACCATATGTCTGTGCGTCCGTCTGTCTGTGTCCGTCTGCACGTCCGTCTGTCTGTCCATCTGCCTGTCCGTCTGTTATGTCCATCTGTCCGTCTGTCTATCCGTTTGTCTGTCCGTGTGTCCGTGTATCTGTCCGCCTGACCATATGTCTGTCCGTCCGTCTGTCTGTCCATATGTCCGTCTGAATATCCGTCTGCCTGTCCGTCTGACTGTCCGTCTGACTGTCCGTCTGACTGTCCGTCTGCCTGTCCGTCTGTCTGTCCGTCTGTCGGTCCGTCTGTCTGTCCATCTGTCTGTTCGTCTGTCTATCCGTTTGTCTGTCCGTATGTCCGTGTATCTGTCCGTCTGACCATATGTCTGTGCGTCCGTCTGTCTGTGTCCGTCTGCACGTCCGTCTGTCTGTCCATCTGCCTGTCCGTCTGTTATGTCCATCTGTCCGTCTGTCTATCCGTTTGTCTGTCCGTATGTCCGTGTATCTGTCCGTCTGACCATATGTCTGTGCGTCCGTCTGTCTGTGTCCGTCTGCATGTCCATCTGCCTGTCCGTCTGTGATGTCCATATGTCCGTCTGTCCATTAATCTGACACTAGAATATGTGCACGAAACAAAGTTATTTGATACTAATAGCGTTGTCTCTTTTTCACAAAAAACATTTCAAACGCAGTTCAGCCTCAAATTACGCTCTTTCATTCACTTTTAACGATCCAAATGTCGCTGACCGTATTGGACGTCATGGTACGAGTTTGAGCGATGCAGTTTAGGAACCTAAACTGAAATGTCTTGCTTTTGAATCGTCTTTAATTAGATCATGGTAGGCCTCCAGTCCCGCAGCCTCAACAACATAATATTATTATCATGATTCCAGCATTGGAAGGCCTCCTACTAGGTAGACCGATGACCTGGTGAAGGTTGCGAGGATCCGCTGGATGCGAGTTGTAACTCTCACGGGACTGGTCAATGTGGCGACACTTGAGGAAGGCCTTTGCTTTGTCCAGCAGTGGACGTCTATGTACTTAATCTAATCATTTTCACTGAAATCTCGAAGCCTCAGACTACCTACCCAACCAAAAACAAAATCAAAGCATTTTTATTTCGACGATCATATGAAACTTACTTCTCTTTTTGTTCAGCATTCAGCAAACAGGTGGTCGCATAATCTTGGTCACCAAAACAATGATCAAAGTTATAGAACGCGCCCTCTAGTTATTAAACACTGCAACAACTGCATCAACTGTGAAGTTTTATTTAGAAAGGGGCGATTGGTCCGAAAGTAAAACATCTCTCACGTTTAGCTTAGTTCTCGATAGATGTCACTAGGTTAGTACTTACCTTTTTACAGTATTATATTCAGTTTATTCTTGTTTATGATTAATTTACTCGCTATTTTCCATAAAATAAATATCTAAATTTATCATTTTTTAAGTTTGAGAGTCGAGCTACCAGTGCTACCACCCGCGCGCCACAACTTTGAATTACACATCCAAACTTTTCATGTTCGCCTAGTACTTGCCGATTCTGCAGCGAAATGTGACGGGGCAAATCCGTCCGGAAGAGTCGGCGCGTCGTCACTTATTCTCCCGCAGAAATGTGGTTTTCTGGTCATTCACATAGTTATAGAGGGTAGTTGTAGGTACCAGTTGGGAAAGCTAATGAGACAACAAAGCTCTCTTTTTTATTGTCATCGGTACATTTATATGGCTTATGTTTAACTTACCACCAGATATAGTAACAAATAGCAGACAAAAATAGTAAATGATCACCAAAATGAAACTCGCATTTTAATGTAAAATTATAACCAAAGTTTTAACACTTTGCTATCCTATTTAAGTAAAATGACTCCAAGTAAATCATGAGTAACCCAAAAATAGTAAATGATCACCAAAATTAAACCAACATTTTAAAGTAAAATTATAACCAAAGTTTTTAAATTCTGCTATCCTATTTAAGCAAAATGAGTCCAAATAAATCATTCTTATCCCAAAAGTAGTAAATGATCACCAAAAGTAGTAAATGATCACCAAAATTATACCAGCGTTTGAAGATAAAATTATAATCAGAGTTTTTACATCTTGCTATCCTGTTTAAGTAAACTGACTCCAAAAAAAATATTTTTATGTGCCATAATAATTATTAGACATAATATTTAAATGGCATAACAAGTATTAGACAAACTTATTTATTCTGTGCATGGTTTTTTTTTCTGTGCATGGTTGATGGTGGGCTAGGTCGACGGAGCCCCGCTTCGCGGGGCTCCTACTTCTGTGTGGTTTATAAAAAAATAACCACGAAGGGGATGGCGGGGTCTATTCGCTCGCTTTGCTCGCTCACACGACCCCGCCATCCCCTTCTAACCTAACCTGTCCGAGTCGGGGTGCCCTAAAGTCCCAATTGCATCCAATAATAATTTCTCTTGATATAAACAACCGTTACACACCCAATGTCGATGGCAAATTATTTTATGGCATATCATAATTGTGGCATGTGATAATTAGGGCTTACAATTATTATGACAAACGATGTTATGGTAAGTGACTTTATGGGAAACAATGGTGCCGATTCTCTTGTCACAAATTTCTCTAAACTAGACTAAAAATCACTAAAATTTAGTTTATTCCTGTCAAACGACGTTTCCTATTCTGAAATTGATTAAAATGACATAACTTAAATCAATTATAGTTTGACAGCACTAAATTATTCAATTTAGTGAAAATGGCAATTTCGCTATTCTGAAATTGACGTTTTTCACTTAAAACTTTGATTGTCAAACTAAATCAGACTATTTTTAATCGAGACTAAAAAGGTGTAGATTAAAATTAGTTGTCATGAACTAAAATTTACAAAGCAGATTTCTCCTCGTTTTTCTTGAAAGTTTGGATGTGTTTGAGTTCAGAATGGAAGCTTATGTGATTGCAGCCGTTGTCGATTTGGCAGAAAGGTAAATTTAGTGTTATTTTATTATGATACAATACGAAATGCATTCATGAAAACTTACAAGGGAAATCCGCCCCTAAGGCGACCCACTGACTGGGATTTGCGTATTAAACATCTAATGCACATGCTACATTACATACACTTCTCATAATCAAAGCCACTTCCAGGTTTTGTGTAATAAAATAGGTGTCTAATAAGAAATAACTATGTTTTAGAAACTATCAAGCGAGGATTCAATTGGAAAGATAATAAGACTAATCCAACCCATTCAAAATGGTAGAGAAGAAATTCAATAAAAAGACACCTAGATCGGGGACACTTATTTGGTGGATAAGCTGAATCCTCGTTTGGATGAAGGATTTATCCCCAATCACCTAAAGGTTAGAACGGTTTTGTGTCCTATATGTATATTATATGTATGCAATAATTCACTTGCTAAAACAAGTTAATTACTGCATACATACAAGGAACTGTAATTCAGTAAGAATTACAGTTCCTTGTTTGCTTGCTTGTATGTGTGCTTGTATTACTGCATACATACAAGGAACTGTAATTCAGTAAGAATTACAGTTCCTTGTATGTATTTTGTTTTTTGTCATAGTGACTTTTATTATGTGATACTTTACACCTAGTCATTACTTATTAAAGAAATGAGTTAGTGAATAGTATGTGGGGAAAGATCTCAGTGGCTTCGCCGTAGGTCACTAGTAAACTTTATACCTATTGGGTATATCTATTAACTAAGTACATATAAAGTTTTATTTATTTTAGGAACAGATACCCACTACAGTCATGGCTCATGATTCCCATCGTGGTGTCATATATTGAGTGCCACTCAAGGGCAAGAAATGTGGTGGAAATGTGTAATGGGCGCCTAATGAACAGAACCAGAAAATGCTACAAAAATTATTCTGGCATGTTGCACCCTGTACAATTGGAAACATTTGATTGTAAGTGTTTGATTTGATTTATATGTAATTCTGTTTTATTTGTTTGCAAAATAAGAAATCTAATTAAGTGTATCTTTGCAGATGAAGAAGATATCAATGTCACCGAGCATAGTGAGGAGAGTGCTATTGCGGAGGATACCTGCACAGATTTCCTTGCTGAAGCGAGGAAAAATCAGCAATCACTTGTCAATTCTTTTAATTAAATGAAACATTTTATTTCTTTAATGTTAAAATATTTATTTTCTCCTTAAAGCGATTTCACAAAATTGAAACCGCATATTTAATACATGTTTCTGGATAACATGCGTTGAATGTCATTGAGATCTGCCCCTGCTGGTCTTCCACTAGTAGCCCTGATGGAATCCCTCGCCTTTCTTGCCTTTGTTTTCACTTTTGTCACCCACACACTCCAAATCTGTTGAAATTAAATAAGTTTAGAATACATGAAAATTATGCAAGTACTTATCCAATCCAGTATTTAACATTTCATCTCACTGAAACAACTTACATGGTTGCCACTGCTCCAATTTGTTCAGCTCGCTACTGACATTGGCCTTAAATCCAATAAACAAAGTAAAGATCCAATAAATAAAGTAAACTTTGGGATCAGCTTGATTTTCTTCTTGTTTTTCCTTTTAGAGTATATACTAGTATAGTGTACACAAGTATACGTTACTTTACTACTACTCGTGAATACAGAGATTAGTTAAACGAATCGAACATCAAAGAGTATTTATTTGTTAATTAATTATGTTAACCGACCACCAAATTAATAATATTATTGACATGTGACATCTGACATGACAAACAAAACAAAGATAGGGCTTTCCTTCCAAACGCCGACGAAAATACCGGTTATTTTCAACTACAAAACCGAACATAATTTTTTAAGATCAAATTTTTATTTATTAACAAGCTTTAATAAACTGAAACTAGACAGAAATAAATAACAGGACAAATCATGCTACCTCATAGATTTTTAAATACGGCAGTTTTGTCGATTATAATAAAATTATAGGTTTTAATCATATTGAAAACCGAAAAGTGTCGCCAAAATGTTGTCATTTCCGATTTCCAACCCTAGCAGGATTATTATGGTCACAGATAATAAAAACTGAAAAATAAATATTTAACAACAATAATGTTTTACGCCGTTACAATAGTCCCTGTCTTTCATTAATGATCTTTGATAAACAATTTTAAATAATTGTTTGATTTCACTAGGGTTTTTTTTTGCAATTCAGATCATTTCGTTCACTTTCATTCAGTTTTTATTTTAATCTCCGACAAATCTTAATCTATGGTCTATTGAATTTAGCGATTGTCAAACTCGATTTTAAATGTGTCAAATCTAAAATTAAAATTAGAGAATTTTGTTTTCAGAATAACTTACCGAAACCAACTAACTAAAATTAAGAAATTTTAGATTTAGTTTAAGTTAGTTCGGTGTACAAGAGAATCGGCACCAATGATTCTGGCACGTGACTAATATGGCAAATGAGAGTAGGGCAAATGAGTATTATGTCGTATGATATTATGGCTGTTGACTATTATGGCAAATGATATTAGGGCAAATAAAATTCGGGTAAACGGCGGCATACCCTGGGGATCGTGTCCGGGCGAGCGCAGCGGCGGCGGCGTTTGCGGTGCGGTGCGGGAGGGGATTGCAAGCCGGAGACATAATTAGCATAATACTTTATTTGATAATATGCCTACATTTTATAGCAATCACAGTGATTTATTTAGGCAAAAATAATAGATTAATTTGGTCGTCAAGATTTGGTGATCATTTACTAAATTTGGTGGTCGAATACAATTTAAAGTGGACTCGTGACTAAAATAGCTGGTACTATTGTATTTTTAGACTTTATTTTTCTGGTGTTAAGTAGATATTTTTGGTTACAAAACTAAGGGTATCAAAGCATTTTATGGTGGTCATTATATTTATCCCCCATTTATATTGAGAATCCGGCTTTCGAAAAAAAACAAGAAAACTTTCAAGAAATTTTCAGATGACCTTAATGGCGCCTATTTTCCAAATGCAGATCTACCTATGTGCTGTTTTGATAAATTGGTTTTCGGAGGATCTACATTCGTTCATGAGCTAAAAAGTTCAGAAAAGTAATGTTTAAAATCCTGAATAGCGTAGATTTGACACAATACTAATTTATGGCGTAAAGGTGGAACATTTCAAAGAACACTTTAAAAGTTCGATTTCTCAAAAAACACCCAGTTTGGACTCCAACTTATCGGGTCAAAATTGTTGCAAATAAGGTCTAGTAAGTACCTATACCCCATTTCAAAGCCTTCAGCCAATTACCAATCACCCTGTATAATTCATAAACAAGAGATAACTTTATAACACGATTTATTTTGCGATATTATCCAGACAAATATTTTCATATGCCAACCATGCGGTTGTCAATAGATAACATACAGACAGTTATAATTGCTACAGCTGTTCTTCACAATATCTGCAGAAATTATAATATTGAAGAAGTACCCCCTGAAGTAGAAACGCCAGAAGAAAACGAAATTACTGTGATATCAGAGAATTCGGACAGTATTGATATCAGACATAGACAAACATTAAATTTTAAATTATTTTTAATACCTATTACCTATTTATTTTACAAAAATATTAAGTCTGTCTTTACATAATGTGTAAATTGTTTTCATTAGGTTTTTATTAATACCATTTTGTTTTTTATTTTCTTAACTAATATTAGCTTCAAATGACTAAACAATGATACTTTCAGGAAATAAAATATGAAGTTTTCAATATTGTTTAATTTTAGTAAAATATATTTACACTACAGGCACATTTACCTTAAAACTAAATAATTTTAGTACTTAGTTGTAGTTACATACATAAAACACATTTACGTTACAGGCACACTTACATTAATTTAATCCTTAGTTGTAGTTACATACTTAAAATATATTAACATTACAGGCACACTTACATTAAAACTAAATAATACTGAGTTACTTAATATAATATAATTCTAATCCTCTCCCTTCAGTTTTCTTAGCTCTAATCTTAACTTTTCATTTTCTAACATTATATTTTCATTATGCAAAGTTATATTTTCATTTTTACTCTCTAACACTTTTTTCTTTACAACATAATATTCAGCCAATGCCATATTCCGAGCTTGAGACCCGTTGTCTGGCTTCAATAGCTTCCGTTTAACACAACCTGTAAAACAAAAATACATTAATTATATTATTATATAGGAAATCAAAATGTTTAAATTTCATCTAAATTCTTCTTCCTCATAGACTTTTGCTTTTATACATCCTCACAAACTTCATGTATTTCCCAGATGAACAGTATTCTATAGATTAGCAAACATTCATAATAACAAACATACAAAGTTTCACATATTAAGTAATAGTAGGATATTACCACTAGTTCTAAAATTCCTGTTTTCTTTAGGAACAATTGGAGTATTAATATTGCCCAGGGTCATCAAGTCATCTCCAATGCCTTTGGCTGGCACTTCATTGCCAGTGAACACTGGATATTCAGTGCACACTGGCAATGGATTGTCAATCAATATCATTGGAGATATGTTACTGTTAACTGGCACAATATAAGTCGTCTCAAGACTCCCATCACCATCACCATCACCAATAATTTGGGCCTCAGCGTCACCACCAAACCTCTCTGTGAGACCCTCTCCAGTGCTGCCCAGCAATGCTGCCACCCTATCCAGGATGTCATCAGGAGGAAAGTATCCTGGTGGCCCACCTCCACCTCTGAAACATAATTTGACATAATTAATTGAACATGTTCTGGACTACATTTACTGTACTTAACTATAAGTAATAACTTAATATCATGCCCCATATTCCCCAACAGGTTGAGCATCGCCACCCAATTTTTGCCAGTTATGTTTTAAAGTTGCATGTCAGGGGGCAAGACAACAATGCCATCTACATAGATTACACAGACTCTATGCAGCGACTGAGATATTCCTAATGGAACTCTTACAACCACTCGTCTAGTTACTATGCTAACAAACAGGCAAGGCTAGTCCAAGTTTTCTATTTTTTCAATAATATTAAACTTTTACCTTGAACCGTTCCATCCGTATTGAAGCACTGCGCTTTCGTGAGTTCTTTTTCAAGTTTTCCCACTTAAGTCGCAGTTGTTGTGGTGTACGGCGACAGGTGCCTATATTTGCGTTAAAGACGCCTGCAATCCTTGTCCATTCTTCCACCTTTATTTTATTACTGGTAGCATTGGTCTTCTTGTTGTTTATTATATTGCTGGACTCAATTAAGGACAGCAGACCTTTCGTCTCTTCCTTTGAAAGAGGTTTGGTTTTACTCTACAAAAAAATAAAATAAAGCTTATTAAGTTTTGTACGGAATGGCGCGAAAGACCGCGTCCCCACGCATTTTAACATTTACATATAAAATAATACATTTGTAGACGTGAATGTTTATTAGACCTTTCGTCTCTTCCTTTGAAAGAGCTTTGGTTTTACTCTACAAACAAACAAAATAAAGCTTATTAAGTTTTTTACGAAATGGCGCGAAAGACCGCGTCCCCACGCAGTTTACATTTACATATAAAATAATACATTTGTAGACGTGAATGTTTATTAGACCTTTCGTCTCTTCCTTTGAAAGAGGTTTGGTTTTACTCTACAAACAAATAAAATAAAGCTTAATAAGTTTTGTACGAAATAGCGCGAAAGACCGCGTCCCCACGCATTTATCATTTACATATAAATTAATACATTTGTAGACGTGAATGTTTATTGCACGATTATTTAGTCTTAATTATTTACTTACAGTTTCTGGCTCCATTTTTCACTTTACTCTGAATCTTTCAATGACACAAACAACAAACAAACTTGAGTTCTTGAAATAAATTGTATTTTGCTAATGTCAAACTGTCCGAGTGACGTTTTCGATTGACTCTTGACTCACGTTCCGTTCCTCTCCAACAAAACTTTTATGTTTTACAAATCTCGACGTATAGTTATAGTACTTTACCACTGCAACTTCGCAATCAATTAATATTGTTACTGTATATGCAATTTCTCGTGATTATACATAAAAGATTAGCTTTATGAAAACGACCACCATTTTGTTAATTAATAATTGCTGGTGCACTTTTACTGCAAATGCGTAAAACAAAACGTTAAGGAGGGCCTAAATTTATGACCAATCGCATTTTTTTCAATGGATTTGGAGACGAGATCGGCATATTGAAATGCAGATTCAACTTCAATCGAGGGATCAGATAAAATCTGGATCAATAGTCATCTTAGATTCAAGATCAAATATTGAAAGCGGCCGATAGTCTTTGGTTTACTTACTATACGAAAACTGATGAAACATCTCCGGGAACCTTATGTTTGCCTGGTGTTGGTTAATTTGTGGACTACATGTGACGGGGTAAATAGAAACGGATTACGCACAATCGCGAATCGCGGATCGTGCAATGCTGGTTGTAAACGAAACTCCTACAAGTACATGTGTGCCTAGTACTTGAGAAAAAGACCACGGGGTAAGACGGTCCGATCGCGTAGCTTTCAACCTCGAACAAAGTCAATCATCACTACGTTTTAAGTAATCCAACTAAATAATAAAAAGCATAATATGGGCAAATTCAACTAACTGTGTTTATCAATCGGATATGAACGTTGGGGTGAGCCACAAGCATTAAAAAATGATGACTTTAGTTAGGAAAATAGAAAACACTCGATATTATTTATTATGTTGTATGTTGTACAATGACAGAACCCGCTTATCAGCCTCAGTAACTAAGTATGATAAGAAGAGGCTAAAGCAGGAAGTGCAAAATAAACTTGTCAAACCATATTTGTCAAGATTTTGCCAAAACGTTGCCCCTTTTCAGCCCTTTTGAAAAAGCTGTCGAATATTCGATCCATGCATGAACCGAACTGCGGCCGAATAGCGAACTTTTTCGATATAATTAGTAAGTAACTCCATTGCCGAAATGTGGATAAAACAGTACAATAGTACTAACTGTTCACACAATTCAGTGTACAGCTACCACTTCTGCTTACCCTTGTCATGTGTGATGAAAACTGATATGAAGTCTCCTGGAAACTTATAAGTGCCTGGTGCTTGCGCAGTTTGTGGGCAACAAGTGACGGGGTAAATAGAAACGTTTGACGATTGAACTTGTCAGCGATGATAGTGTGCTAAATTTCTTTGTGTTCATGAGTCCCTGGTAGTATAGAAAAAGATGTCGGGGTAAAAGGGAACGAACGCCCGCAGTTTCGCTCGAAGCAATCTGTTGTCGGTCAAAGCTGTGTGGTGGGCATGTGGTGGGCGGGTGATAATGATGAATGACATTCATGTATGATTCCTGACAAAAAAGATATGATTCTGTTTAGTCCGCCGATCCGCCGATTCTTACCAAGTTTATAAAATAAATAGCTTTAGAGGGATGTGCTTTGTTTTTTTTAAGAAACTACAAAAACATTCTATGAGCCTGTTTCGAAAACTGTGGGGTTCGATTAACCTTGACTTTGTGTTTGAATCTAATAAACTTTGAAGCGAATAAAAGGAATATCAATTTTGTGTGTATTTTATTTATATTTTTGTGTGAGTATTTATAATTGGAAACGAGTTATTTAATTGTTGGTTCATAATAACATAGTAGCGTAAAATTTATATAGTAAAACCATCCTCGAGAATCACTCATATATTTGGTGAGCACAGCATGAAAATCGGTGCAGTAGTTTTTCAACATCAGAGTTTATCGCGAACAGACAGACATGACCGGAGGACTTTGTTTTGAAATATGTAGTGATTCCGCCTAAGAGCCAAACTGTATGTGGGATCACTGCCCGAACTTCCTCTACCAAATGAAAAAATAATCACCAAAATCGCACTAGTAGTAATCGCAGACAAATAAGTGTAACATGCATAGCAAAAAATGATGCCGATGAAAAACATAATCGCCTCCCGTTTATCACTATGCAAAGTAAAACCGGGAAAAAGCAAAAAGCCAACGTCACGCGGTGTTCCCAGGCGGTCACCCATCCAAGTACTGACCGCGCCCGATGTTGCTTAACTTCGGTGATCGGACGAGAACCGGTGTATTCAACGTAGTATGGACGTTGGCGAATGTTAAGTTGAAATTATCAGTCACTATCCAATTTCTCGCAAATAATGACGCCATATTTGAATTTGCATGAGACATGAGACGATCTTATGTAACCCGACATAAAATAAGACCTGAAATCCATTTTTTCATGCATGTGTGATGGAAATAAGTTAATTAACACATATCCTAATGATTTCAAAATCCTTGTGTTCATGAGTCCCTGGTAGTATAGAAAAAGATGTCGGGGTAAAAGGGAACGAACGCCCGCAGTTTCGCTCGAAGCAATCTGTTGTCGGTAAAAGCTGTGTGGTGGGCATGTGGTGGGCGGGTGATAATGATCAATGACATTCATGTATGATTCCTGACAAAAAAGATATGATTCTGTTTAGTCCGTCAGTTAGATTATTGAAAAATATTGGAAACGTTTTTTTCGTTTAATCAAATTAATAAAAAATACGATTCGCCGAATTGTTTTGCAACATCTACAAAAAACAGTAATTTTCCTATAATTATGGTCAAACAATCAAACACGTTCGATGTGCATTTTGTCTATCTAAGTGCTCGCTGAAAAAGGGATTCTGTAGCTTACAATTAATAAGTTCATCACCATGTTGTGAGTGTTACCGACTCATCGGTAGTGTCCAAAATGAGTGAGTGCCTAGCACGAGTTCCATTCCCAGGCTTCCTGCGTTCGATTCCCTGGTCGGGCAAAGTGTTATTGGGTTTTCCCATCAGGAATTTCTCAGTAGCTGTCTCAGAGTCTGGATTTGTGTACGTCTGCCTAACTCTACGGAGATTACAGGCTTGAGGCATACCTATGTTATGTTATCTAAATTGATGGTCGTTCAGCCAGGATCAAGTCTTTGGGTAAGTACATACGTTTACCTAAGTTCGAACTCTCGATTTAGTAAAAGTTTTCGAGCAAGTGTTATCGGGCTAACGTCTTTCGATGAGCAATATAGAACTTAAAATGGAACCAGTATTTTTTATCAAAGTACGAAACAACTTCGAGATCATGTGTTCTTGGTACTATATAGAATATTATGAAAGGGTTGTTTGAACCATGCATGAAAGATCTAAATTACCAAACACAATGCCAACACTCAATCCATGCTCTTTACCAAAAAGTTGACGGTAGATGTCGCTACCAGTTCTCGAAACTTTCCTACCAAACATTTCATTTTATTAGTCTTGGGGCACGTTTAGTGTACTTTGTATTATTTAGGACCGTAAGACAATATAAATATTATTATAAATTTTGCATATGGGGAGGGAATTGAGCCAGTCATTTACTTAAAGTTCTGCTGCTGGCCACTAGATGGCAGTATAACCAACTTAAAAAAAGAGGAGATTCTCAATTCGCCGGAACCTTTTTATCAAGAGTAATTTAGAAATCATTAGGATATGTGTTAATTAACTTATTTCCATCACACATGCATGAAAAAATGGATTTCAGGTACGTCTTATTTTATGTCGGGTTACATAAGATCGTCGAAAACTAAAACGTGTGGTGTCTCATTCGAATTCAAATATGGCATCATTATTTGCGAGAAGTTGGATACAGAGTGAAAATTTCAACCTTGCTCTCGCCAACGTCCATACTACGTTGAATACACCGGTTCTCGTCCGATCACCGAAGTTAAGCAACATCGGGCGCGGTCAGTACTTGGATGGGTGACCGCCTGGGAACACCGCGTGACGTTGGCTTTTTGCTTTTTCCCGGTTTCACTTTGCATAGTTATAAACGGGAGGCGATTATGTTTTTCATCGGCATCATTTTTTGCTATGCATGTTACACTTATTTGTCTGCGATTACTACTAGTGCGATTTTGGTGATTGTTTTTTCATTTGGTAGAGGAAGTTCGGGCAGTGGTCCCACATGTTTTATTGCCAGACTTCGTCTTGTGCGATGGCGATCAGTCATGTTCGATACGAGCGTCACCCCGGGTAGTCATCGGTACGGCATCTGTATTAATCTCTTGAGCAATCCTCGTTCAGACTGAAGGCTTAGCTGAAGATCTGACTGAAGGCTTACACGTAGAAGGCTTTCTCGTCGTATTTGAAGGCTTAATAGTTTTATCTGAAATCCCCTCTGACCTGGTTCGTTTAGTAGCAGATGGTGACTCGGCTGCGTCTTCACCCCCCCGCATAGCAGAAGGGCGGGTGGCCAGCTGTTTCAACCCCTCGGTAGAGGATGGTGAACGGGGTGGCAGCTGGTGACGGATGGCTGTGTCCTGACGCGTCGCGACCGCCTGTGTTTCTGCGGGAGACCTCCCTTGCGATCCTGATTTATTTATAAACCGCACTGTAATATTCGAACCGATCTACTGTTTATTTTTCACTATTAACGTAAGTCTTCAGCGTGTAAACTTCACTGTTACTTCACTATAAGTTTTCTCAATGTTAGTAAGTAGTTATTAGCTTTAATAGGCGTTCTATTTCTCAGTTATGCACTTGTTATACGCTTCACTATGTAACTTCCCTATGTACTGTTGTTATATACTTCCCTATGTACTGTTGTTATATACTTCCCTATGTACTATTGTTTTATACTTCCCTTTTACTATTGGTATATACTTTCACTATGTAACTTATGCACTGTTATTATATACTTTCACTATATGTACTGTCACTTATGCACTGTTATTATATTCTTTCACTATGTACTGTTATAGCTTCACTATGTACTGTTTACACGAGTTCCGGTATATAATATTGACGCACTGTTTGTATAAGTTATTGGTATATAACTTTGAGGTACTGTTCACATAGGTTTAACTTGACGCACTGTTTATTTAAGTTATCGTATATAACTTTGAGGTCTATAACTTTGACGCACTGTCCACATAGGTTATCTGGTTCGGATCAACCAGAAACTACACTATAACTGACGAACTGAGGTTATCCGGCTTTGAAGGACCAGAAAATGTGCCGGACGGGCGTGATCGCTAGACGCGGGGATGTATGCGTGCCTAGTGACGTTCTGTCTATACTCTAACAGACGTTCTGCCTATACTATCATTATACACACACATAATCTTCGAACCTAGACGACGCTGACGTCCTACACTTGTCGGTTCAGACAACCTCAGTCGTTTCCTATCAGGGGGAAGGGTTACTGGGAATGAGAACACTGATAAACTTTCATAACTTTTCAGGAAGCGATTCGATATTTCTTCATGACTTTCGCGCACTACTTTACTGCTTGATTTACTCACTTTATAATATAATATTTGCCGTACTGATGACTACGATTCTAAGGAAATCTAATTTTACTAACGTACTAAGATACTTGACTGTAACGAGAGCCGCGAATCGCTTCCTGTTTTTCGGTATACTTTATTATAATTATATTTTCATTTGAATATTTATAGGTTTTCTGTGTTATTACAATTCTGAACTTATATCTAGTTATTTTTTAAATGTTACATGGTTTGTACATAGTGTTTTCTATTTACTAACACGAAAAACACACAGATCTTTATTGAAATTAAAGAAATAGATAAATTAGTACAGAACTTTCAAAAACTTGGACGGTTGAAGGATCTTTCAGGATAATTTACACGAAAACGGGCGCTGATGCTGTAATTAAGTATATAGTGTGCCATATACAAGGGTGTTGTATGGCCTATCAAGATTTACTATTATGTCCTATATTATCCAGCCTGTTACGTTCCTTCAATTGTTGGTATGTTAGACCAAATTTACATGCTATGAACACAGATAGGCGCGTTAGACTGTCATATCCTCGACAAGTGGCTTTCCTGAAGGGCTATGTTAACACTAGAGAACTATATCCAGGCCTAGGTCGCAACACTAGGCTACCGGGATCTCGACAATTACTAGTTAAGCTAAATAAAATGCCACTATCGAGCCGATATGAGTTTAACGCTTACTGTTCGGTTTATTTACTAAATCTAATCCCTGACGCACTTGTTTATTTCGTCACTGTTATTGCCCATGTATCACTGACTCTACACTGTGTATCGTTGCAAGAAACTATTTACACTTATTTTGGTGACGTTCGTCGCGAACAAAAAACATAATCGCCTCCCGTTTATCAGTACCTATGCAAAGTGAAACCGGGAAAAAGCAAAAAGCCAACGTCACGCGGTGTTCCCAGGCGGTCACCCATCCAAGTACTGACCGCGCCCGATGTTGCTTAACTTCGGTGATCGGACGAGAACCGGTGTATTCAACGTAGTATGGACGTTGGCGAATGTTAAGAGTCCGTGCACGAAAATAACTCATTTTGAACATTTTTGATTTTCCATTTCACATTCCAATTTTTTTGGAATGTGAAATGGAAAAGTTGATCATGTCTCGATCATGAACGACAATCTGGTCAACTCGCTACGGTTTCGTTTCCAGAACACGTAAGTTTTTACTTTCCATCAGCGTTAGAATCAGTCTCGTTACGGCATTCGGACGAGGTGATCGCGTACATTAGCTAATTAGTTTGTTTACGTCGAGTCGTTCACTGCGCAAAGCTCGACACGGCGGCGAGCGGCGGCCGTCCGCGTGTACCGATAGGTTTTACCTGCGGTCACCGGTCGGCGCGACAACAATAATGGATGAGATTACTACCGAACAGGAGATAACCAATACAGTCGAAGTAATGAGTGAACCGGGCGTTTTCTTTGAGCAAGAAATGAAGGAAGAGGAACAATACTTACTGGAGAATTTACAGGAACCGTGCGAAAGTTATGAAGAGCGAAGACCAAGTAAGAGAGACCGACACGTTGAAGATGAGGAGGGGTGGACGGAGGTTGGCGGAAACAAAGGCAAGAAGCATAAAGAGGATAAAATTGAATTTTACATGTCATCCAATGAAAAAATGCCGAAACAGTTCGCACTAGCCAAATTTTTTAAAAAAGAAGGCATCCTTAACATTGACAAGATAAAGTATATTAATCCTTACAAAATCCGAGTCGTTGTGAGAAATGAGGAAAATGTGGTGTTACTTGAAAAGTGCAAGGAGGTAATTGACAGAGGTTGGAGAGTTCAAAAGGCTATGGAAGTTAATCTGTCTTATGGTGTTATTAGAGACGTGGACATCGATCTGACCGAAAAAGAAATGTTGGAGCGTATTGAATGTGCGGAACCTGCACAACTTGTGTCAGTCCTTAGACTCATGCGCAGAAACGAAGCGGGTGAAGGTTGGAAACCCAGTGAGTCTGTACGCCTGTGCTTCAAGGGCTCATTTCGTCCAGCGTATATATACGTAGATGGGTTACGTATACCAGTTGAGCAGTACATATTTCCAGTGACCCAATGCTCACGTTGCTGGAAGCTGGGACATACGGCAAAAAGATGTTCGTCGACTAACATCGTTTGCCCAAAATGTAGCGGGAAGCACGATAACTGTGACACCACTTCATTTAAATGCACCAACTGTAAAGGTCAGCATATGGCTTTAATGCGATCTTGTCCGGCATACTTAAAGGAGAAGAGGTTGAGGGAGATAATGGCTGAATTTAATTGCACATACCGACGCGCATTAACAATTTATGTCCCAGTTAGGGATATAAAACCAGTTGAACAGGTCATTACAGTAACATCAAAGGAGGTGGCGGCTGCACAGACAGGGAAATTGTCTTTTTCGGCATGTGTACAACAACCTGGCACAGAAACAACAACACAGGCGACGTGGATGGACAGTTATCATGAGAGGGCTAAGAAAGAGACGTCAAAGCCTCAGAAACAAAAACAATCGAAGAAACCTGTTGAAGAGGAGATGTCGGTGCAACCGGTTCAAGTCGATGCAATGGATGGAGAAGATGTTTTAAATGAAGAGGAGAATAAGACGAGAGAAGTACAATTTAGTGAGCTTATAAGTAGACTAAAGGAGATTTTGTTTTTAAAAGGAGGAACAATACAGCAAAAGATCCAGGGTTGTTTAAAATGCTGTGTTCAATGGGTAATATTAGTAGTAGTAGAAAACATTTCGGACTGGCCAATATTGAAGCTAATATTAGATTATTTCGGTTATAATGAATAATAATCCCATAAAACTTAATATTGTTCAGTGGAATGCACAAAGTGTTCGCCCCAAGTCATTAGCATTACAACAAATATTATGTCAAGAAAAAATTCACATCGCAGCATTGAGCGAAACGTGGTTGGAACCTGATAGTGATTTTAAGATAAATGGCTATAGAATATATCGTAAGGATAGGTGTGATTCGTATGGTGGTGTAGCACTACTGATCCATAGATCTGTAGATGCTTGTTTACATATTTTTAGGAATAGTAATCCAGATATTGAAATATTAGTGGTCAAAATTAACAACTGTGAGTTTATTGAATATGTATTCTCCGTTTACTGTGCACCGTCAGTTCGTACCAATCAATCAGACTGGGAGAACCTATTTAACAGCGTCGGGCAAAAAGCTATTATTTTAGGTGATTTTAACGCTCACCATTCGAATTGGTCCTACAAAACGGACTCGCGAGGTTCCCAAATGTACGATGCCCTATTGGAAAGTAATTTTGTTATCTTGAATGATAGTAAAAGTTCCACACGCATAAAATTAGTAAACAATCAGCTCCAATCATCGTCACCTGATGTAACGTTAGCTACTTTTCTCAGTTATGCACTTGTTATACGCTTCACTATGTAACTTCCCTATGTACTGTTGTTATATACTTCCCTATGTACTGTTGTTATATACTTCCCTATGTACTATTGTTTTATACTTCCCTTTTACTATTGGTATATACTTTCACTATGTAACTTATGCACTGTTATTATATACTTTCACTATATGTACTGTCACTTATGCACTGTTATTATATTCTTTCACTATGTACTGTTATAGCTTCACTATGTACTGTTTACACGAGTTCCGGTATATAATATTGACGCACTGTTTGTATAAGTTATTGGTATATAACTTTGAGGTACTGTTCACATAGGTTTAACTTGACGCACTGTTTATTTAAGTTATCGTATATAACTTTGAGGTCTATAACTTTGACGCACTGTCCACATAGGTTATCTGGTTCGGATCAACCAGAAACTACACTATAACTGACGAACTGAGGTTATCCGGCTTTGAAGGACCAGAAAATGTGCCGGACGGGCGTGATCGCTAGACGCGGGGATGTATGCGTGCCTAGTGACGTTCTGTCTATACTCTAACAGACGTTCTGCCTATACTATCATTATACACACACATAATCTTCGAACCTAGACGACGCTGACGTCCTACACTTGTCGGTTCAGACAACCTCAGTCGTTTCCTATCAGGGGGAAGGGTTACTGGGAATGAGAACACTGATAAACTTTCATAACTTTTCAGGAAGCGATTCGATATTTCTTCATGACTTTCGCGCACTACTTTACTGCTTGATTTACTCACTTTATAATATAATATTTGCCGTACTGATGACTACGATTCTAAGGAAATCTAATTTTACTAACGTACTAAGATACTTGACTGTAACGAGAGCCGCGAATCGCTTCCTGTTTTTCGGTATACTTTATTATAATTATATTTTCATTTGAATATTTATAGGTTTTCTGTGTTATTACAATTCTGAACTTATATCTAGTTATTTTTTAAATGTTACATGGTTTGTACATAGTGTTTTCTATTTACTAACACGAAAAACACACAGATCTTTATTGAAATTAAAGAAATAGATAAATTAGTACAGAACTTTCAAAAACTTGGACGGTTGAAGGATCTTTCAGGATAATTTACACGAAAACGGGCGCTGATGCTGTAATTAAGTATATAGTGTGCCATATACAAGGGTGTTGTATGGCCTATCAAGATTTACTATTATGTCCTATATTATCCAGCCTGTTACGTTCCTTCAATTGTTGGTATGTTAGACCAAATTTACATGCTATGAACACAGATAGGCGCGTTAGACTGTCATATCCTCGACAAGTGGCTTTCCTGAAGGGCTATGTTAACACTAGAGAACTATATCCAGGCCTAGGTCGCAACACTAGGCTACCGGGATCTCGACAATTACTAGTTAAGCTAAATAAAATGCCACTATCGAGCCGATATGAGTTTAACGCTTACTGTTCGGTTTATTTACTAAATCTAATCCCTGACGCACTTGTTTATTTCGTCACTGTTATTGCCCATGTATCACTGACTCTACACTGTGTATCGTTGCAAGAAACTATTTACACTTATTTTGGTGACGTTCGTCGCGAACAAAAAACATAATCGCCTCCCGTTTATCAGTACCTATGCAAAGTGAAACCGGGAAAAAGCAAAAAGCCAACGTCACGCGGTGTTCCCAGGCGGTCACCCATCCAAGTACTGACCGCGCCCGATGTTGCTTAACTTCGGTGATCGGACGAGAACCGGTGTATTCAACGTAGTATGGACGTTGGCGAATGTTAAGAGTCCGTGCACGAAAATAACTCATTTTGAACATTTTTGATTTTCCATTTCACATTCCAATTTTTTTGGAATGTGAAATGGAAAAGTTGATCATGTCTCGATCATGAACGACAATCTGGTCAACTCGCTACGGTTTCGTTTCCAGAACACGTAAGTTTTTACTTTCCATCAGCGTTAGAATCAGTCTCGTTACGGCATTCGGACGAGGTGATCGCGTACATTAGCTAATTAGTTTGTTTACGTCGAGTCGTTCACTGCGCAAAGCTCGACACGGCGGCGAGCGGCGGCCGTCCGCGTGTACCGATAGGTTTTACCTGCGGTCACCGGTCGGCGCGACAACAATAATGGATGAGATTACTACCGAACAGGAGATAACCAATACAGTCGAAGTAATGAGTGAACCGGGCGTTTTCTTTGAGCAAGAAATGAAGGAAGAGGAACAATACTTACTGGAGAATTTACAGGAACCGTGCGAAAGTTATGAAGAGCGAAGACCAAGTAAGAGAGACCGACACGTTGAAGATGAGGAGGGGTGGACGGAGGTTGGCGGAAACAAAGGCAAGAAGCATAAAGAGGATAAAATTGAATTTTACATGTCATCCAATGAAAAAATGCCGAAACAGTTCGCACTAGCCAAATTTTTTAAAAAAGAAGGCATCCTTAACATTGACAAGATAAAGTATATTAATCCTTACAAAATCCGAGTCGTTGTGAGAAATGAGGAAAATGTGGTGTTACTTGAAAAGTGCAAGGAGGTAATTGACAGAGGTTGGAGAGTTCAAAAGGCTATGGAAGTTAATCTGTCTTATGGTGTTATTAGAGACGTGGACATCGATCTGACCGAAAAAGAAATGTTGGAGCGTATTGAATGTGCGGAACCTGCACAACTTGTGTCAGTCCTTAGACTCATGCGCAGAAACGAAGCGGGTGAAGGTTGGAAACCCAGTGAGTCTGTACGCCTGTGCTTCAAGGGCTCATTTCGTCCAGCGTATATATACGTAGATGGGTTACGTATACCAGTTGAGCAGTACATATTTCCAGTGACCCAATGCTCACGTTGCTGGAAGCTGGGACATACGGCAAAAAGATGTTCGTCGACTAACATCGTTTGCCCAAAATGTAGCGGGAAGCACGATAACTGTGACACCACTTCATTTAAATGCACCAACTGTAAAGGTCAGCATATGGCTTTAATGCGATCTTGTCCGGCATACTTAAAGGAGAAGAGGTTGAGGGAGATAATGGCTGAATTTAATTGCACATACCGACGCGCATTAACAATTTATGTCCCAGTTAGGGATATAAAACCAGTTGAACAGGTCATTACAGTAACATCAAAGGAGGTGGCGGCTGCACAGACAGGGAAATTGTCTTTTTCGGCATGTGTACAACAACCTGGCACAGAAACAACAACACAGGCGACGTGGATGGACAGTTATCATGAGAGGGCTAAGAAAGAGACGTCAAAGCCTCAGAAACAAAAACAATCGAAGAAACCTGTTGAAGAGGAGATGTCGGTGCAACCGGTTCAAGTCGATGCAATGGATGGAGAAGATGTTTTAAATGAAGAGGAGAATAAGACGAGAGAAGTACAATTTAGTGAGCTTATAAGTAGACTAAAGGAGATTTTGTTTTTAAAAGGAGGAACAATACAGCAAAAGATCCAGGGTTGTTTAAAATGCTGTGTTCAATGGGTAATATTAGTAGTAGTAGAAAACATTTCGGACTGGCCAATATTGAAGCTAATATTAGATTATTTCAGTTATAATGAATAATAATCCCATAAAACTTAATATTGTTCAGTGGAATGCACAAAGTGTTCGCCCCAAGTCATTAGCATTACAACAAATATTATGTCAAGAAAAAATTCACATCGCAGCATTGAGCGAAACGTGGTTGGAACCTGATAGTGATTTTAAGATAAATGGCTATAGAATATATCGTAAGGATAGGTGTGATTCGTATGGTGGTGTAGCACTACTGATCCATAGATCTGTAGATGCTTGTTTACATATTTTTAGGAATAGTAATCCAGATATTGAAATATTAGTGGTCAAAATTAACAACTGTGAGTTTATTGAATATGTATTCTCCGTTTACTGTGCACCGTCAGTTCGTACCAATCAATCAGACTGGGAGAACCTATTTAACAGCGTCGGGCAAAAAGCTATTATTTTAGGTGATTTTAACGCTCACCATTCGAATTGGTCCTACAAAACGGACTCGCGAGGTTCCCAAATGTACGATGCCCTATTGGAAAGTAATTTTGTTATCTTGAATGATAGTAAAAGTTCCACACGCATAAAATTAGTAAACAATCAGCTCCAATCATCGTCACCTGATGTAACGTTAGCTACTTTTGATATCGCGATAAGGCTGAACTGGGTCACTACAAATGAAAGCTTGGGCAGCGACCATCTTATTATTAAGGTTTTTACACATTTGGAAGGGAATCCGGATTTCATCAATTCGCGACGTAACTACCGGAAAGCAGACTGGATATCCTATTGTGATTTATTAGAAGTTCTGTTTAAAGATTTTAAGTTCTATGAAGATGACCCCCAAAAATCATATGACACATTTGTAAATTGTTTGAACATAGCAGCGGATCGCTTCATACCACAGTATAAAATAAACCGTAATCCAAGCAATAAGTTCTCACCTAAACCGTATTGGAACGCATCCCTATCCAAATGTGTAGCTGAAAGGCGTCTGGCACTGTCTGAATTCCGACGTAACCCTAGTCCTAATAATTTAACTAAATTGCAAGACAAAATAAGAATATCTCAAAAACTAATCCGTCAAGCTCGAGATGAATCTTGGCACGAGTTTTGCAATTCATTGGATGGTAAAATCACTCAAAGTGAAATGTGGCGCAAACTGAAGTGGCTAAAGGGCTATAATGTGCCCCACTCTCACGTAGATAAGGAAAAAGCCCGGGATCTATTATGCAGTTTAACACCTGACTATGTACTCCCTAATGATCCAGACTTTGCTCCCGATAAAACTAGTTTGGATATTTTAATTACAAGACAGGAATTAGATGTCTGTTTACGACATAAAGACACGTCGCCGGGTAGTGACAGAATATCTTATTCAATGATATACAATCTACCTAACAATGGAAAAATCATTTTATTAAAATTGTATAATTTGTTCTACGCAGTAAGTTTTGTACCTACACAGTGGCGAGATATCACTATTATTCCGATCCCGAAACCAGGTCGTGATCCTCACTCATCTGGATACCTGCGTCCAATATCAATGATATCGTGCATTTGCAAAACTTTTCATAATATTTTAATAAAACGTCTAGAGTGGCACATTGAGAGAAATAACTTTATATCTTACAAAACATCTGGCTTTAGAAAACATCATTCCACTTTAGACAATCTTTCAAACTTGGTGTTATCAATTCAAACCGGTTTTTCTCATAATCAAATGACTATAGCCGCCTTCATTGATATCGACAATGCATACAATAACGTAGATGTAAAAAGTTTAATATGTATTATGCAACAATTAGGAGTTAGTTCCTTGATGTGTAGGTACTTGTGGAATTTTTTAAAAAACAGATATTTAAGAATGCAGGTAGACTCGGATTCATTTGGCAGATATGCGTATCGCGGCTTGGCTCAAGGTGACCCTTTTTCCCCGCTGCTTTTTAATTTAGCGACTATAAAGATTTGCAAGAGTATCAATAATGTCTTAATTTCACAATACGCGGACGACTTTGCAATATACATAAATTGTGATAATGTGCGGGAAGGAAGCAAGCAGTTACAGTTAGGCCTAAATAAATTCGTTGAGCTGCTTTCTAAAATTGGATTAGATATTTCACCAACAAAGAGCAAAATATGTGTTTTTAAAAGAGGCTTCCGGAGCGAATTTGTGGATATAGCTATAAACGGAATGACCTTGGAAGTGGTAGATAACATTAAATATCTAGGTCTATGGTTGGACAGATCCTTGCGATGGGCAAAGCACATAAATGAATTGAGAGGTAAATGTCAGAAATTATTAAATATTTTTAAAGCCGTTACCGGCGCGGGTTGGGGAATACATCCAATGGTTTTGAGACGGATTTATATAGCTATGTTTCGGAGTAGGATAGATTACGCTAGCGCGTTGTATGACAGTAGTTGTAAAACACACTTGGGCAAGTTGGACAAAATACAAAACCAATGCATGCGTATTATCGGAGGATTTATTAAAAGCACCGCAATACACGTGATGGAATGCGAACTCGTTCTTCAGCCACTGAGCACGCGTAGGTATTATCTTGCGGGCAAGTTTTGGTTTAGATGCAAGTCCTTTTCTGGTAATGAAATTATTAACATCTTAGAGAAGCTGAGTGATTATTGCCGTAATTGGTATTGGAGGAATAAGAAAAAACCCCTTTTAGTTTCGATTCACGATACCTTTAAAAATACTTCAGTTTATTCAACAAAACAATTAGAAATGTTTTCGTTGGACTTATGGGTTAGTGGTATAGATCTGTCTGGAGTACTGGAACCGAATATTAAGACCATTTGTAAGCCGAAACACCAGTATAAACCGTGCGAATTACAACAGATTTGTAATGAATTTTTGATGAATTCTTATTCACATTTTTATAAAATATACACCGATGGATCGAAAAACGAAGATGGCAGTAGTGGTTTGGCATTCTATGATCCTCAAACTAAGAGCTCCATCCAATTGATGATCAAAGCAAAAATCTCTATTATGTATACGGAGTTGATAGCCATTGCAGAGGCAATTTCCTACATTGATTCATTTAAGGCTGGGAAATATGTTATTTTGACAGATTCCAAGAGTGCTATTCTCCATTTGGCTCGATGCACCTCGAATTTTCGAGGCACACCGATAGCCTATAATATTTTGCAGTCGCTCCGCAAACTTGGGATTAGTGATAAAATAATTAAAATTCAATGGGTACCTTCACATGTAGGCATAACAGGTAATGAAGAGGCTGATCGTCTGGCCAGAGAAGCTAGCTTGAATGGAATACCATTTACCTGCCTACCCTTATTTACAGATTGTTTGTATTTAGTCAAGCAAAAATGTACAGAGACTTGGAGTGAACACTTTGACGAGAGATCATTATCTAAAGGCATCTGGTATAAGACCATACAACCTTGCCTTACCTTGCGATCACCGTGGTTCGCAGAGTCAGGTTTGTCTAGAATAGACGTTGTGACTGCCTTACGACTTCGGTCCGGGCACATTCCGCTGAACAATTTTGCTTTTCTGATGCGTAAATCCAACTCACCAAATTGTGCTGAGTGTGGCGTGGTGGAAGATGTTTTCCATGTGTTGGCGGAGTGTGCCCGGACCGAGGTTGAGAGGGTCAGCTTTATGTTGGAATTTGATATTGATCTGCGGGAAATGGGCATATGTAATTTGATTCTGGCCCGTCCTCTGTCAAAGGAGGCAAAAGTTATTTATAAATTAGTTCAATTATCTATTAAGCGTAGAAATTAGTTTTAGTTGCAGTTTCTTGTGAGGCCTATGAGGGTGGCATGATCATGTCTGATCAAACTCTCCATAAAATAAATAAAGATTAAAAAAAAAAAAAAAGCGTTAGAATGTAGAAGTATTTACTAGTACAAACTAATATCAAATGTTGTTAATTTCAGGAAATCGATCAGCTGTACAGTTTGGACCATTTTTTAAATATATTTAAACTTCATGTACAAGAGTGGTACATAGGCGGACTTACTGCCAGGCATTCTCAACCAGTAGGTTAGAAACCTATGGGTTTCGGCTGTGGAGAACCTCAAGAGGCGTCATTAATAACCCTATTGGTGACTATATTTTCGAGCCGTTTAAGTTCGAAATTCTAGGACCGTGGGGTCCGAGTGCTCACAGCCTTTCAAGGAAATTTTGAAACGCTTAGTTGACACTTCCCGTGATCCTAGGGCTGGCCTTTAGTTTGACCAAAGGTTTAAGTGTTGCCATACATCGTGGTAACGCCGCCAGTCTCATGGGGATATTACCTACCAGTTGGCAGCGTTGAGGAGGAGTTTTTTGACGACATTTTTAAAGTTTATAGTTTTAAATTATATACAATAACCTCCCTTTTGAATCACTCCATCTATTAAAAAACCAGAATCAAAATCCGTTGCGTAGTTTTATAGATCTAAGCATACATAGGGACAGACAGACGCGGCAGGAGGCTTTGTTTCATAATATGTAGTGATAGTGAAGTAAGTAACCAAAGACATGCATCGGACTGTTTTAACAAACTCTGTGTTTTTCGAAATCGTATTCTATTTGACGGCTAAGCATAAAGTTTTCTGGCGATCGGTGATTAACATTTAAGATTTTTCCACCGGAGTAGGTGATCGGTACATTCAATTTTCTAAGCTTGTTAATACGGATATATTTTACCTCCACTATATTTTAAACGTGCATCACCAACTGCTATCAACATGCCTCATAACACGTTTGGCAGCAGTTGAAGTCTTAAAAAATCTTCGACTATGACGCTTTGCTCCATATTTGTTGAGAACACTAGTACCATATATAATGCACTAACTAGCGCTTACCTAAGTATACAAATTTCTTTTTCTTTGTTCCTTAGACAGAACCTATTTGATTTGTTTTGTGACTATTATACCTTCTAATAACTAAAGTGAATGCCAAATGTTTTTATCACGTCAAGTTTTTGTATCTAATATTGTTACTATGCCCGAAAATGCAATGATTAGTTTTGTACGGTCTTTTCGGTAAACCAACAGCAGTCAGTTATGACAGTGTGGATGGGAATACCGCTTTCCAATACCATTTTGCATACTGTATTCAGCGGTTTATTTTACTATATCGCCGTGACATTTCGTGTAAATGTTTTGTTAAATTATTGGTAAATCTATGGAAGCCAACAATTCGTTTAAAATACGGGCAACATAATACTAGAAGGAAGCACATTTTTATTGTACCTAGAACACTGCTCAAAAAAATTGGTGGCTGGTTTAGATGTCTATGTACACGCTTTTATAATAAACTTCCAACCCGCTTTTAAAATGTCAGCTCTAATAAATACAAATCGTTTATAGAACTTAAACTGTGCCAAAAACTTTTCACTTATAGGTACTGTTAAAGACCTATATTGAAAACTAACACGAGAAGTGTTAGTTTTCAATATAGGTCTTTAACCGCGACGTATGTTTGTAACATACAAATTTTATAATTTAGTGTAGCCAAAACGGCTTGGAATGGAATTACTCCAATTCATTTTTTGTTTGTTTTCTTTTTTCTAGTAACTATTCTGATATGTTCGCATCCAGTTGACAATACACTTGACATTGATGAACATATGTTTTTTTTATATTTACCGTTTTGTAAAATGTTTGTACTTGTATCTAAATTATTCTAATACTGTCGGCGACGAGACCCTATCTCCACGTACACCAGAGTGCAAATAGTGGCCATACTTAGTGTATTACGTGAGTCGTTCAGTTGATTTAGTGTTTGAAAACTTGTGATATTAACTTATAGATATAATTAAGTAAACGATTAATATAATATCACTAGAATCGTGTTAGTTTATGATAACTTATCATCATCTTAGTATTAAAGTCCAATCAGACTGGTTAGAAAGGAAAAAACGTAAATTATTTTTTTTTGTGTCATAATTACGTAACTCGAAATTATATTTTTTTGTTTGTTAAGGTATAACGTTTAAATTAGTGTCAAATCGCTGTACTTGACTTAAAACCATTATTCACGCAAGAATCATGTAAATCGGTCCAGTCGTTTAGAAAATATAAAGCAAAATAGAAAGTAAACATTATGTACATCGTAAATTTCACACTTATTGTTCTATGATATTTAATGTAAGGTGCAATATGATTGTTTTAAGTGGAAATAGGTGCAATTACCTTTGTAAAAATGTATATATTGTGAAGTTTATTTAAATGAATAAAGAAGGTATTGGGTTCCAAAGGTTTCGGCTTTCGCGAAAATAAACGCAAAATTGGTTTCTAAAAATTAAACCATTATTATTTTGATTGTGATAAATTTACTGTACACACACATTCCTGACTTTTATTTCTGAGCCTTTATAATTATGTACTTTAAAATAATATCGTCTACAGGATCGTGCAATGCTGGTTGTAAACGAAACTCCTACAAGTACATGTGTGCCTAGTACTTGAGAAAAAGACCACGGGGTAAGACGGTCCGATCGCGTAGCTTTCAACCTCGAACAAAGTCAATCATCACTACGTTTTAAGTAATCCAACTAAATAATAAAAAGCATAATATGGGCAAATTCAACTAACTGTGTTTATCAATCGGATATGAACGTTGGGGTGAGCCACAAGCATTAAAAAATGATGACTTTAGTTAGGAAAATAGAAAACACTCGATATTATTTATTATGTTGTATGTTGTACAATGACAGAACCCGCTTATCAGCCTCAGTAACTAAGTATGATAAGAAGAGGCTAAAGCAGGAAGTGCAAAATAAACTTGTCAAACCATATTTGTCAAGATTTTGCCAAAACGTTGCCCCTTTTCAGCCCTTTTGAAAAAGCTGTCGAATATTCGATCCATGCATGAACCGAACTGCGGCCGAATAGCGAACTTTTTCGATATAATTAGTAAGTAACTCCATTGCCGAAATGTGGATAAAACAGTACAATAGTACTAACTGTTCACACAATTCAGTGTACAGCTACCACTTCTGCTTACCCTTGTCATGTGTGATGAAAACTGATATGAAGTCTCCTGGAAACTTATAAGTGCCTGGTGCTTGCGCAGTTTGTGGGCAACAAGTGACGGGGTAAATAGAAACGTTTGACGATTGAACTTGTCAGCGATGATAGTGTGCTAAATTTCTTTGTGTTCATGAGTCCCTGGTAGTATAGAAAAAGATGTCGGGGTAAAAGGGAACGAACGCCCGCAGTTTCGCTCGAAGCAATCTGTTGTCGGTCAAAGCTGTGTGGTGGGCATGTGGTGGGCGGGTGATAATGATGAATGACATTCATGTATGATTCCTGACAAAAAAGATATGATTCTGTTTAGTCCGCCGATCCGCCGATTCTTACCAAGTTTATAAAATAAATAGCTTTAGAGGGATGTGCTTTGTTTTTTTTAAGAAACTACAAAAACATTCTATGAGCCTGTTTCGAAAACTGTGGGGTTCGATTAACCTTGACTTTGTGTTTGAATCTAATAAACTTTGAAGCGAATAAAAGGAATATCAATTTTGTGTGTATTTTATTTATATTTTTGTGTGAGTATTTATAATTGGAAACGAGTTATTTAATTGTTGGTTCATAATAACATAGTAGCGTAAAATTTATATAGTAAAACCATCCTCGAGAATCACTCATATATTTGGTGAGCACAGCATGAAAATCGGTGCAGTAGTTTTTCAACATCAGAGTTTATCGCGAACAGACAGACATGACCGGAGGACTTTGTTTTGAAATATGTAGTGATTCCGCCTAAGAGCCAAACTGTATGTGGGATCACTGCCCGAACTTCCTCTACCAAATGAAAAAATAATCACCAAAATCGCACTAGTAGTAATCGCAGACAAATAAGTGTAACATGCATAGCAAAAAATGATGCCGATGAAAAACATAATCGCCTCCCGTTTATCACTATGCAAAGTAAAACCGGGAAAAAGCAAAAAGCCAACGTCACGCGGTGTTCCCAGGCGGTCACCCATCCAAGTACTGACCGCGCCCGATGTTGCTTAACTTCGGTGATCGGACGAGAACCGGTGTATTCAACGTAGTATGGACGTTGGCGAATGTTAAGTTGAAATTATCAGTCACTATCCAATTTCTCGCAAATAATGACGCCATATTTGAATTTGCATGAGACATGAGACGATCTTATGTAACCCGACATAAAATAAGACCTGAAATCCATTTTTTCATGCATGTGTGATGGAAATAAGTTAATTAACACATATCCTAATGATTTCAAAATCCTTGTGTTCATGAGTCCCTGGTAGTATAGAAAAAGATGTCGGGGTAAAAGGGAACGAACGCCCGCAGTTTCGCTCGAAGCAATCTGTTGTCGGTAAAAGCTGTGTGGTGGGCATGTGGTGGGCGGGTGATAATGATCAATGACATTCATGTATGATTCCTGACAAAAAAGATATGATTCTGTTTAGTCCGTCAGTTAGATTATTGAAAAATATTGGAAACGTTTTTTTCGTTTAATCAAATTAATAAAAAATACGATTCGCCGAATTGTTTTGCAACATCTACAAAAAACAGTAATTTTCCTATAATTATGGTCAAACAATCAAACACGTTCGATGTGCATTTTGTCTATCTAAGTGCTCGCTGAAAAAGGGATTCTGTAGCTTACAATTAATAAGTTCATCACCATGTTGTGAGTGTTACCGACTCATCGGTAGTGTCCAAAATGAGTGAGTGCCTAGCACGAGTTCCATTCCCAGGCTTCCTGCGTTCGATTCCCTGGTCGGGCAAAGTGTTATTGGGTTTTCCCATCAGGAATTTCTCAGTAGCTGTCTCAGAGTCTGGATTTGTGTACGTCTGCCTAACTCTACGGAGATTACAGGCTTGAGGCATACCTATGTTATGTTATCTAAATTGATGGTCGTTCAGCCAGGATCAAGTCTTTGGGTAAGTACATACGTTTACCTAAGTTCGAACTCTCGATTTAGTAAAAGTTTTCGAGCAAGTGTTATCGGGCTAACGTCTTTCGATGAGCAATATAGAACTTAAAATGGAACCAGTATTTTTTATCAAAGTACGAAACAACTTCGAGATCATGTGTTCTTGGTACTATATAGAATATTATGAAAGGGTTGTTTGAACCATGCATGAAAGATCTAAATTACCAAACACAATGCCAACACTCAATCCATGCTCTTTACCAAAAAGTTGACGGTAGATGTCGCTACCAGTTCTCGAAACTTTCCTACCAAACATTTCATTTTATTAGTCTTGGGGCACGTTTAGTGTACTTTGTATTATTTAGGACCGTAAGACAATATAAATATTATTATAAATTTTGCATATGGGGAGGGAATTGAGCCAGTCATTTACTTAAAGTTCTGCTGCTGGCCACTAGATGGCAGTATAACCAACTTAAAAAAAGAGGAGATTCTCAATTCGCCGGAACCTTTTTATCAAGAGTAATTTAGAAATCATTAGGATATGTGTTAATTAACTTATTTCCATCACACATGCATGAAAAAATGGATTTCAGGTACGTCTTATTTTATGTCGGGTTACATAAGATCGTCGAAAACTAAAACGTGTGGTGTCTCATTCGAATTCAAATATGGCATCATTATTTGCGAGAAGTTGGATACAGAGTGAAAATTTCAACCTTGCTCTCGCCAACGTCCATACTACGTTGAATACACCGGTTCTCGTCCGATCACCGAAGTTAAGCAACATCGGGCGCGGTCAGTACTTGGATGGGTGACCGCCTGGGAACACCGCGTGACGTTGGCTTTTTGCTTTTTCCCGGTTTCACTTTGCATAGTTATAAACGGGAGGCGATTATGTTTTTCATCGGCATCATTTTTTGCTATGCATGTTACACTTATTTGTCTGCGATTACTACTAGTGCGATTTTGGTGATTGTTTTTTCATTTGGTAGAGGAAGTTCGGGCAGTGGTCCCACATGTTTTATTGCCAGACTTCGTCTTGTGCGATGGCGATCAGTCATGTTCGATACGAGCGTCACCCCGGGTAGTCATCGGTACGGCATCTGTATTAATCTCTTGAGCAATCCTCGTTCAGACTGAAGGCTTAGCTGAAGATCTGACTGAAGGCTTACACGTAGAAGGCTTTCTCGTCGTATTTGAAGGCTTAATAGTTTTATCTGAAATCCCCTCTGACCTGGTTCGTTTAGTAGCAGATGGTGACTCGGCTGCGTCTTCACCCCCCCGCATAGCAGAAGGGCGGGTGGCCAGCTGTTTCAACCCCTCGGTAGAGGATGGTGAACGGGGTGGCAGCTGGTGACGGATGGCTGTGTCCTGACGCGTCGCGACCGCCTGTGTTTCTGCGGGAGACCTCCCTTGCGATCCTGATTTATTTATAAACCGCACTGTAATATTCGAACCGATCTACTGTTTATTTTTCACTATTAACGTAAGTCTTCAGCGTGTAAACTTCACTGTTACTTCACTATAAGTTTTCTCAATGTTAGTAAGTAGTTATTAGCTTTAATAGGCGTTCTATTTCTCAGTTATGCACTTGTTATACGCTTCACTATGTAACTTCCCTATGTACTGTTGTTATATACTTCCCTATGTACTGTTGTTATATACTTCCCTATGTACTATTGTTTTATACTTCCCTTTTACTATTGGTATATACTTTCACTATGTAACTTATGCACTGTTATTATATACTTTCACTATATGTACTGTCACTTATGCACTGTTATTATATTCTTTCACTATGTACTGTTATAGCTTCACTATGTACTGTTTACACGAGTTCCGGTATATAATATTGACGCACTGTTTGTATAAGTTATTGGTATATAACTTTGAGGTACTGTTCACATAGGTTTAACTTGACGCACTGTTTATTTAAGTTATCGTATATAACTTTGAGGTCTATAACTTTGACGCACTGTCCACATAGGTTATCTGGTTCGGATCAACCAGAAACTACACTATAACTGACGAACTGAGGTTATCCGGCTTTGAAGGACCAGAAAATGTGCCGGACGGGCGTGATCGCTAGACGCGGGGATGTATGCGTGCCTAGTGACGTTCTGTCTATACTCTAACAGACGTTCTGCCTATACTATCATTATACACACACATAATCTTCGAACCTAGACGACGCTGACGTCCTACACCTGTCGGTTCAGACAACCTCAGTCGTTTCCTATCAGGGGGAAGGGTTACTGGGAATGAGAACACTGATAAACTTTCATAACTTTTCAGGAAGCGATTCGATATTTCTTCATGACTTTCGCGCACTACTTTACTGCTTGATTTACTCACTTTATAATATAATATTTGCCGTACTGATGACTACGATTCTAAGGAAATCTAATTTTACTAACGTACTAAGATACTTGACTGTAACGAGAGCCGCGAATCGCTTCCTGTTTTTCGGTATACTTTATTATAATTATATTTTCATTTGAATATTTATAGGTTTTCTGTGTTATTACAATTCTGAACTTATATCTAGTTATTTTTTAAATGTTACATGGTTTGTACATAGTGTTTTCTATTTACTAACACGAAAAACACACAGATCTTTATTGAAATTAAAGAAATAGATAAATTAGTACAGAACTTTCAAAAACTTGGACGGTTGAAGGATCTTTCAGGATAATTTACACGAAAACGGGCGCTGATGCTGTAATTAAGTATATAGTGTGCCATATACAAGGGTGTTGTATGGCCTATCAAGATTTACTATTATGTCCTATATTATCCAGCCTGTAACGTTCCTTCAATTGTTGGTATGTTAGACCAAATTTACATGCTATGAACACAGATAGGCGCGTTAGACTGTCATATCCTCGACAAGTGGCTTTCCTGAAGGGCTATGTTAACACTAGAGAACTATATCCAGGCCTAGGTCGCAACACTAGGCTACCGGGATCTCGACAATTACTAGTTAAGCTAAATAAAATGCCACTATCGAGCCGATATGAGTTTAACGCTTACTGTTCGGTTTATTTACTAAATCTAATCCCTGACGCACTTGTTTATTTCGTCACTGTTATTGCCCATGTATCACTGACTCTACACTGTGTATCGTTGCAAGAAACTATTTACACTTATTTTGGTGACGTTCGTCGCGAACAAAAAACATAATCGCCTCCCGTTTATCAGTACCTATGCAAAGTGAAACCGGGAAAAAGCAAAAAGCCAACGTCACGCGGTGTTCCCAGGCGGTCACCCATCCAAGTACTGACCGCGCCCGATGTTGCTTAACTTCGGTGATCGGACGAGAACCGGTGTATTCAACGTAGTATGGACGTTGGCGAATGTTAAGAGTCCGTGCACGAAAATAACTCATTTTGAACATTTTTGATTTTCCATTTCACATTCCAATTTTTTTGGAATGTGAAATGGAAAAGTTGATCATGTCTCGATCATGAACGACAATCTGGTCAACTCGCTACGGTTTCGTTTCCAGAACACGTAAGTTTTTACTTTCCATCAGCGTTAGAATGTAGAAGTATTTACTAGTACAAACTAATATCAAATGTTGTTAATTTCAGGAAATCGATCAGCTGTACAGTTTGGACCATTTTTTAAATATATTTAAACTTCATGTACAAGAGTGGTACATAGGCGGACTTACTGCCAGGCATTCTCAACCAGTAGGTTAGAAACCTATGGGTTTCGGCTGTGGAGAACCTCAAGAGGCGTCATTAATAACCCTATTGGTGACTATATTTTCGAGCCGTTTAAGTTCGAAATTCTAGGACCGTGGGGTCCGAGTGCTCACAGCCTTTCAAGGAAATTTTGAAACGCTTAGTTGACACTTCCCGTGATCCTAGGGCTGGCCTTTAGTTTGACCAAAGGTTTAAGTGTTGCCATACATCGTGGTAACGCCGCCAGTCTCATGGGGATATTACCTACCAGTTGGCAGCGTTGAGGAGGAGTTTTTTGACGACATTTTTAAAGTTTATAGTTTTAAATTATATACAATAACCTCCCTTTTGAATCACTCCATCTATTAAAAAACCAGAATCAAAATCCGTTGCGTAGTTTTATAGATCTAAGCATACATAGGGACAGACAGACGCGGCAGGAGGCTTTGTTTCATAATATGTAGTGATAGTGAAGTAAGTAACCAAAGACATGCATCGGACTGTTTTAACAAACTCTGTGTTTTTCGAAATCGTATTCTATTTGACGGCTAAGCATAAAGTTTTCTGGCGATCGGTGATTAACATTTAAGATTTTTCCACCGGAGTAGGTGATCGGTACATTCAATTTTCTAAGCTTGTTAATACGGATATATTTTACCTCCACTATATTTTAAACGTGCATCACCAACTGCTATCAACATGCCTCATAACACGTTTGGCAGCAGTTGAAGTCTTAAAAAATCTTCGACTATGACGCTTTGCTCCATATTTGTTGAGAACACTAGTACCATATATAATGCACTAACTAGCGCTTACCTAAGTATACAAATTTCTTTTTCTTTGTTCCTTAGACAGAACCTATTTGATTTGTTTTGTGACTATTATACCTTCTAATAACTAAAGTGAATGCCAAATGTTTTTATCACGTCAAGTTTTTGTATCTAATATTGTTACTATGCCCGAAAATGCAATGATTAGTTTTGTACGGTCTTTTCGGTAAACCAACAGCAGTCAGTTATGACAGTGTGGATGGGAATACCGCTTTCCAATACCATTTTGCATACTGTATTCAGCGGTTTATTTTACTATATCGCCGTGACATTTCGTGTAAATGTTTTGTTAAATTATTGGTAAATCTATGGAAGCCAACAATTCGTTTAAAATACGGGCAACATAATACTAGAAGGAAGCACATTTTTATTGTACCTAGAACACTGCTCAAAAAAATTGGTGGCTGGTTTAGATGTCTATGTACACGCTTTTATAATAAACTTCCAACCCGCATTTAAAATGTCAGCTCTAATAAATACAAATCGTTTATAGAACTTAAACTGTGCCAAAAACTTTTCACTTATAGGTACTGTTAAAGACCTATATTGAAAACTAACACGAGAAGTGTTAGTTTTCAATATAGGTCTTTAACCGCGACGTATGTTTGTAACATACAAATTTTATAATTTAGTGTAGCCAAAACGGCTTGGAATGGAATTACTCCAATTCATTTTTTGTTTGTTTTCCTTTTTCTAGTAACTATTCTGATATGTTCGCATCCAGTTGACAATACACTTGACATTGATGAACATATGTTTTTTTTTTATATTTACCGTTTTGTAAAATGTTTGTACTTGTATCTAAATTATTCTAATACTGTCGGCGACGAGACCCTATCTCCACGTACACCAGAGTGCAAATAGTGGCCATACTTAGTGTATTACGTGAGTCGTTCAGTTGATTTAGTGTTTGAAAACTTGTGATATTAACTTATAGATATAATTAAGTAAACGATTAATATAATATCACTAGAATCGTGTTAGTTTATGATAACTTATCATCATCTTAGTATTAAAGTCCAATCAGACTGGTTAGAAAGGAAAAAACGTAAATTATTTTTTTTTGTGTCATAATTAGGTACGTAACTCGAAATTATATTTTTTTGTTTGTTAAGGTATAACGTTTAAATTAGTGTCAAATCGCTGTACTTGACTTAAAACCATTATTCACGCAAGAATCATGTAAATCGGTCCAGTCGTTTAGAAAATATAAAGCAAAATAGAAAGTAAACATTATGTACATCGTAAATTTCACACTTATTGTTCTATGATATTTAATGTAAGGTGCAATATGATTGTTTTAAGTGGAAATAGGTGCAATTACCTTTGTAAAAATGTATATATTGTGAAGTTTATTTAAATGAATAAAGAAGGTATTGGGTTCCAAAGGTTTCGGCTTTCGCGAAAATAAACGCAAAATTGGTTTCTAAAAATTAAACCATTATTATTTTGATTGTGATAAATTTACTGTACACACACATTCCTGACTTTTATTTCTGAGCCTTTATAATTATGTACTTTAAAATAATATCGTCTACAGGATCAAAATTGTTTAAGCGATCACTACGCCCGATCTTCACCCGTGTGTGCGTGTATCTGCATGAACAATGCACACAAACATAGAATTGCAACGAATTTGCCTAAACTCGAGCGAGTGAATTTTGTGCACGGACTCTTAAGTTGCAATTATCAGTCACTATCCAACTTCTCGCAAATAATGACGCCATATTTGGATTCGAATGAGACACGACGTTTTAGTTTTTAAATGGAGAGGGATTATTAAAATATTAATTTACGCAAAATTTGCACCGTGGAGTTGCAAACACCTACCTTCATCATCATCATCATCATCAGCCTTTAATGTTCCCACTGCTGGGACACGGCCTCCTCTCAATGAGAGGGAATGGGCTATAATCTACCGCGCGGGCCCAGTGCGGATTGGTAGATGTCACATGTCTTCGAATTTTTGGTTCTAGGACAAGCCGGTTTCCTCACGATGTTTTCCTTCACCGTTTTGAGAGCAGCGGTGATGAAAATAACTTACACAAAGTAATGCGCCTACCTGGGTTCGAACCCACGACTTACTGTTCGTAAGTCGGGGCCGCCACCACTGGGCCACCGCTGCTCTAAGACCAACCCTGCCCGGCTCTACCTTCACAAACACATAATTATTGGAAGTCTGTAAGTCTGTAGTCGACACGTGGGTTAAACAATACAAGTACTGTACAATTAATACAGTGTAAGTTCACTACCACTTCTGTTTACCCTTGTCATGTTTGAAGAAAACTTTTATCACGTCTCCTAGAAACTTATGAGTGCCTGGTGTTTGCGCAGATTGTGGGCAACATCTGACGAGGTTAATGCCCGGTTTCTGAGGCACTTTTAATGGTGGTTTATCTATTCATTAGCGCTATTGGTTCGATAACTTGTGGGTTCGTAAATTGCGGCGTTTATCGGTTCCACAACTAGGTATAAAGCCATTGTGTGTCATTTTTCAAACTACGTCAGCTTTTAGGTTATAATTATGTATCTACATAAAACGTGTTATTATTTTATTGAATTACTAGTAAAAGCTAAATATTAAAAGTCGGTAAAAATATTCAAACAAAAAAAAACAATCAGTGTCAGCTTGAGTTGGGTTAGCATAATGAACACGAGCAGCTTAACAATTTGATTTGGAAGTTATGGAATTTATTTTAAAATATCAGTACCCAGAAACTTAAAACGTAGAACAAATCCTTTCGAAATGTTTACGGATGAAGAATTTTAATTGAGATACCGCTTCATTAGAACCGATTGACGATTGGACTGTCGGCTGTGTATGCGAAATTCCTTCGTGTTCATGAGTCCCTGGTACTGTAGAAAACGATGTCGGGGTAAAACGGAACGAACGGCGCGCAAGTCTCGATCGAACCAAACGGTTGTTGGACAAGCTCCATGATGATGAATGATATTCATGGATGATTCCTACCTAAAACATATGATTCTGTATATTCCGTCAGTTAGATTATTGAGAAATATTGGATACGTGTTTTTTGTATAGTCAAATTAATAAAAAAACACGATTCGCCGAATTGTTTTGCAACATCAACAAAAATCTGTTATTTTCCTATATTTATGGACAAACAATCAAACACGTTCGTTGGGCATTTTGTCAATTTAAGTACCTACTCGTTGAAAAAGGGATTCTGTAGCTTACGATTAATAAGTTCGTCGCCATGTTGTGTGTTACCGACTTATCGGTATGCGGTAGTGTCCAAAATATGTGAGTGCCTGGCATGAGTTCGATTCCCAGACTTCCTGCGTTCGATTCCCTGGTCAGGCAAAGTGTTATTGGGTTTTACCATCAGGAATTTCTCAGTAGCTGTCTTGGAGTCTGGATTTGTGTACTTCTGCCTAATTCTTCGGAGATTACAGGCTTGATGTTAGATACCATAAGTTATCTAAATTGATGGTCGTTCAGCCAGGAACTCAAGTATTTTGGGTACATCCATGTACCTAATTTCTTAAGTTCAAACTCTCGATTTAGCAAAAGTTTTCGAGCAAGTGTTATCGGGATAACGTCATTCGATGAGCAGTAGAGAATTTAAAATGGAACCAGTAGTTACCTACACCAGAATTTTTTATCCAAGTACGAAACAACTCAGTTACTGTTCTGCTACTGGCCAATAAATGGCAGTATAACCAAATTACATAAATGCTAGTGTAGGGACACAATGTAAGCGTGCACGATAGACAGAACGCAAGGTAAGCAGAAATGTATATGTTAGCGCGACGAATGAACGGCGGGCGAGTTACTGCGTACTAGCACAGATTAGCGTACTAGTCCGGTCGGAAGGTTCTCCTTACAGACATTCAGTAGTGAAACGGTAACTTTATTAACTTCAACTATCAGAGACTATAACCGACTAGCGCACTCATATAAATAGGGATGAAATAATCACACAGTGACGAAATAATCCCTAAACTAGCATTTATACAGAGCTACGCTTTCGAACCGACTTCATAAAGGAGGAGGTTCTCAATTCGTCGGAAACCTTTTTTATCAAGAGTAATTTAGAAATCAATAAGACATTTGTGTTTACTTATTTTCATCACACGTGCATGAAAAAATGGATTTTAGGTACCTCTCTTATAATTTATATCTATATTGTATACCTAGGATTGTCGAAAACTAAAACGTCGTGTCTCATTCGAATCCAAATATGACGTCAATATTTGCGAGAAATTGGATAGTGACTGATAATTTCAACGTAACATTCGCCAACGTCCATACTACGTTGAATACACCGGTTCTCGTCCGATCACCGAAGTTAAGCAACATCGGGCGCGGTCAGTACTTGGATGGGTGACCGCCTGGGAACACCGCTTGACATTGGCTTTTTGCTTTTTTCCGGTTTCACTTCGCATACTTAAAAACGGGAGGCGACTGTTTTTCACCGACATAATTTTCTATTATGCATGTAGGTACCTAGGTACTTATTTAATTTATTTTGGTAATTGGTGAGTGTCTGCCTAACTCTACGGAGATTACAGGCTTGAGGAATACCTATGTTCTGTTATCTAAATTGATGGTCGTTCAGCCAGGATAGTCTTTAGGTACATACGTTTATATAAGTTCGAACTCTCGATTTAGTAAAAGTTTTCGAGCAAGTGTTATCGGGCTAACGTCATTCGATGAGCAATATAGAACTTAAAATGGAACCAGTATTTTTTTTATCCAAGTACGAAACAACGTCGAGATCATGGTGTTCTTGGTACTATAGAATATTATGAAAGGGTTGTTTGAACCATGCATCATGCAAAATCTAATACCAAACACATGCCAACACTCAATACATGCTCTTTACCAAAAAGTTGACGGTAGATGTTGCTACCAGTTCTCGAAACTTTCCTACCAAACATATCATTTTATTAGTCTTGGGGCACGTTTAGTGTACTTTGTATTATTTAGGACCGCAAGACAATATAAATATTATTATTAAATTTTGCACATGGGGAGGGATTTGAGCCAGTCATTTACTTAAAGTTCTGCTGCTGGCCACTAGATGGCAGTATAACCAACTTAAAAAAATAATAATTAAAAAAAAATATTATTTTTTTATTTCATACCTTTTAGTGGTAAAATAATATATTGACCAACGACCAATGCAAAACTAGACTGCCATAGATTTTTAGCTAACGCTAAGATTACAGAGGCCATGGAACTGTATTAAAATTCGGGTACTGTCGTGAAGCGTTGTTTTTTAATTTAATTCTTTTTTTTAATATTGGGACATTCTCACCCTCACATTTTTCAGTCTCTTTTTACGTGAATTTGGCGATTAATTTTTAAGTTTATTCGCCAATTGACGAGCTTTTTTGAAAGAACCATTTGTCTGGTACGCAATGATAATAATAGAATTAGGTACTAAACAAACACTAAAATATACTGAATGTAATAATACTATGTTGCCTAGGAAGGATTTTAATTGTTGAGGTAGGTATTGTTATAGAAACGAATGAAAAGCCGATACCGTATAGTCTCGTTATTATTTTTTTATAATCGACGACCATCCATTCAACGAGCAACAAAATTATTTGTGAACGAATAGATATTGAATGCTATATCTAAACGAATTTTCAACAATAATAATAAAAAAAAAAAAATAAGTTGGTGTTTCTTCACGAATCATGGCAACCCCATTATTTTCAAAGTTTTTATATAGCCTATGTTACCCGGGCCAACACAAGGATTCTAACGATACCACGCACATCGAAATCGGTTCAGGCGTTTAGAAGTTATGGTGGAATAAAGAAACTCACAAACATACATACATACATGAACCCTGAAAACATAACACTCTGTTTTTTTGGGCAGTCGTGTAAAAAAGAGGAGGCTTTCAATTCGCCGGAACCTTTTTTATCAAGAGTAATTTAGAAATCATTGGGATATGTGTTAATTAACTTATTTCCATCACACATGCATGAAGAAATGGATTTCAGGTACGTCTTATTTTATGTCGGGTTACTTAGGATTGTCGAAAACTAAAACGTCGTGTCTCATTCGAATCCAAATATGGCGTCATTATTTGCGAGAAATTGGATAGTGACTGATAACTTCTACTTAACAGTCGCCAACGTCCATACTACGTTGAATACACCGGTTCTCGTCCGATCACCGAAGTTAAGCAACATCGGGCGCGGTCAGTACTTGGATGGGTGACCGCCTGGGAACACCGCGTGACGTTGGCTTTTTGCTTTTTCCCGGTTTCACTTTGTACACTTTAAAAAACGGGATTTGTTTTTTCAATTGGTAGAGGAAGTTCGGGCAGTGATCCCACATATTTTATTGCCAGACTATTTTGAAATGGCGGGACCACTACTTTTAAAATTGTATTTGGTTAGTTGTGTTTATTATATTAACATCAGAAAAGCGCCTGAAGAAACAGTTTGGCTCTTAGGCGGAATCACTACATATTTCAAAACAAAGTCCTTCGGTCATGTCTGTTTGTTCGCGATAAACTCTGATGTTGAAAAACTACTGCACCAATTTTCATGCTGTGTTCACCAATAGATGAGTGATTCTCGAGGATGGTTTTAGTATACAACCTTATTTTTTGTTTATACTAAACCCGAAAAGGGGTCATTGTACTCATCATTTTGAACAACTTTTTCTATGGGACGAACCTTGAAATCGCGAAAAAAAAATCAGCTGTTCCCTACATTTTGACGAGTTATGCGAACATAAATGTAGGGAACAGCTGATTTTTTTTTCGCGATTTCAAGGTTCGTCCCATAGAAAAAGTTGTTCAAAATGATGAGTACAATGACCCCTTTTCGGGTTTAGTATAAACAAAAAATAAGGTTGTATAAATTTTACGCTAGTATGTTATTATGAACCAACAATTAAATAACTCGTTTCCAATTATAAATACTTACACGAAAATAGAAATAAAATACATGCAAAATTGATATTCCTTTTATTCGCTCCAAAGTTTATTAGATTCAAACAAAAAGTTAGGGTTAAACAAACCCCACATTTTTTTAAAACTGGCTCAGGATGATTTTGTACAATTTCTTAAAAAAAAAACAAAGCGCATCGCATCGCTGTAAAGCTGTTTATTTTTTATACATTGTAAGAATTGGCGGCTACAGTTATCAATCTTGATTTTCATCTCTATAATAAAATAAGGTTTCTGATTTTTACTTATAAAAATGGTCTTCAGAAACCTTATTTTTATTATTAAACAACTAGAGGTCTTACACTTGTAAAACCTCTAGTTGGTTCGTATCTTACCAAATGATAAGCTTTGAGGTGGGAACAACGATGTCGCATTAAAAGTATTCTCATTTGTGACTATAGTAGCAGTTATTCGCAAAGCCAAAACGAACATCAACCCTAGAACAGTCATCATTTTTTTTTAATTACAACAAGCTATATAAATAGCCTATAATACATGATGATAATAATTTAATTCATTTTATACTTTGTCACTTTGAGGTACATAAATAATAGTCAATATGCTACTTATGTCACTATTATAATATATTATTATTTTATATTAGTTGCCAAAACAGCATACATTTTTTCAAAAAAAAAAGTTGAAAAAAAAAAGCGTACTATGATCAAATGATCACCAAACAAAAATCTCTTAACTATCCATTTCTTGAATATATTTCTAATATAATGTGATTAGTTGGAAATTAATTTTACCAAAATTAAACATACACTGCAGTTGTTTTGGTATTTTTATGTAGCCGCCAAACTTTACAATGTTGCAATCAACGAACAGAACTCATTCTAACTCACCTATTTACAAATTAAATAATTACACTTACAAGTTCACTTGATAAATTAAATTAACTTATTTAAAATCAAATTGAAATCAATCAATTTAAACATGCGTTTTTTTACAATTTCAACAAGGACGCCTAATGTTAGACATTAGACTTTTTAGTTAAAAACATACATCTTAGAACCACATATACATAAGCCTTTTCTATTTTAAGGCCACTTAAGTTTTTAAAAACCTTATTTGGCATACATTCCAGGAATATACAAAAGGCAATTCATCTGAAGTTAATCTATCCAGACTTATAATAAATTACAAATACAATTAGGTACAATTCCAAAGGCGACTATAACTGCAAACTGCAGGAGCAAAGCTACCAACCGCAACGACAGAAACTTGATTAATTTGTAAGTAATCTGAGATCGACGTACAAACAACATAATCATCCATTACAATTGAATCGATTATTTGAGAAACCCCATAAGTCAGCTTTTTTGGCAAAATTACTTTTTTTGTAATATGCATTCTTTGGCAGTAAATACACACTACAGAGAGAAATCCCACGAGTCAATGCATTAGTATGGAAATTATGACGTGCTGAATATTTGGTTTATTTGAGAAACCCCTTAAGTCAGTGACTAAAAGGGAACTAAAAGGACTTTATTGATGGTCTGATTGAACATTCTTTCAATCTTAGGAATGCAAATAAAGAGAGACTTGTTTTGCCAACCAATAAAGCGTATCCAGAGGGTCAAATACCAATTAACAAAAAGAAAATGGAAGATTTAAATAAACTTAAAAGTTACTTGCCTCAAGATAAAGAAGTACAGGACTTTTACGAAAAAATATACGCATGGCCGGTCACAGATCGCGATATAGATGACACTTTGGCCTAAGCAATTAATAATTAAATTATTCAGAAGATAATTATTGCTTTATGATATTGTCTGATTAAAACTTCATGATATTAAAACTATAAAACGTGTTTTATTTTGTTTATTTGAGAAAGCCCTTAAGTCAACGACATTCCGGCGCTATTTATTCCATGATAAGGACAATTTTTTAAGAAAAAAAGCATCAATTTATATAGATTTCACTTCAACCATTTAAACTAAAAACAAAACACTTCAACTTCCATATATTTTTTTTTCACGTAGAGGTTTTTTTCGTTTCCTGTAAAGTTAGGGTCTGTTGACTTATGGGTTTTCTCAAATAAACTATTCAATTCTACTCCTCGTCTCTATGAGAGAGAATAGGCTATAATCCATTGCTTTTTTATAGAGGCGGCATTGTCGTCATCAACAGAATAGTTTTCATAGAATCCTGTTGTAGAACCGAAACCGTGTTGCGCATGCCCAAGTCGTAGATCGTCTTCGGAATAGTATTGTGTACTTTTTGTCATGACTATGGCTGAAAACATTTGCCGTTTTCACAATAGGCGATAAAGACAACGACACGATATCGTGGGACTGGTGGTTTCATACATAAAGGGTGTAAACAGACTCGTCACCAAGCCGTCAGCCTAACATTCAGTACCTACATCATACTAACTTTACGCAAAAATTATTGATGAGAAACGACTTGTTTTTGGGTGAAAAATCCCACTCAATGTACCGCACTAAAAACATTGTGATGGTGGATGGATTGAATAGTACGGGGGTCGTGGAGATGTTTAAAGTAAAAATATTACAATAAAATTATGTATTTAAAAAGAACATTAAAACCAGTATCTCGGTAACTAGAAGGAGCAAGTCTGGTTTAGAACAAAAAAAAAGATCGCAATGACGGGGAGAACAAGTACCTTTCGACTGTACACCCTTTAGTGTAGATGTAAGTTGCTGGCGGAAGGTGACTAGGTCCTCGAGACTGCTCGACAGCATAATACAAACCGTTGGTTAGAGTCGTCTCGACATTCTAAGATTAATTAAACAAAAAAACCCACGATATCGCCTAATGTGAAAACGCCCATTGGTGCCGATTCTCTTGTCACAAATTTCTCTAAACTAGACTAAAAATCACTAAAATTTAGTTTATTCCTGTCAAACGACGTTTCCTATTCTGAAATTGATTAAAATGACATAACTTAAATTAATTTTAGTTTGACAGCACTAAGTTATTCAATTTAGTGAAAATGGCAATTTCGCTATTCTGAAATTGACGTTTTTCACCTAAAACTTTGATTGTCAAACTAAATCAGACTATTTTTAGTCGCGATTAAAAAGGTGTGGAATAAAATTAGTTGTCATGAACTAAAATTTACAAAGCATATTTCTCTCGTTTTTCTTGAAAGTTTGGATGTGTTTGAGTTCAGAATGGAAGCTTATGTGATTGCAGCCGTTGTCGATTCAGCAAAAAGGTAAATTTAGTGTTATTTTATTATGATACAATACGAAATGCATTCATGAAACCTTACTAGGGATTTGCGTACTAAACATCTAATGCACATGCTACATTACATACACTTCTCATAATCAAAGCCACTTCCAGGTTTTGTGTAATAACTAATAAGAAATAACTATGTTTTAGAGACTATCAAGAGAGGATTCAATTGGAAAGATAATAAGACCAATCCAACCCATTCCAAATGGCAGAGAAGAAATTCAATAAAAAGACACCTAGATCGGGGGCACTTTATTTGGTGGATAAGCTGAATCAGCTGAATGCTCGTTTGGATTAAGGATTTATCCCAAACACCTAAAGGTTGGAACGGTTTTGTGTCCTATATATTATATGTATGCAGTAATTCACTTGCTAAAACAAGTTAATTACCGTAAAATGGGGTGAATAGCGATCCAGGGGTGAATGGAAACAAAACTTTGAAACGAATTTTATCGCTGAAATTGTATTGTATACTAGCTGACCCACGCAACTTCGTCTGCGTCACATAAGAGGGAAAAAGCTACCTACTACTACTACATTTTTTTTTCATAAGAACCTTCTCCTGACAATAACAAACACAACAAAAAAAGAATCAGCCTAATCGGTCAAGCCGTTTTCATGCTATGTCGTGACAACGGAAAACGGGTTTCATTTTTATAATATAGATTACCAATAAGGTATCTTTATAATTAAGTATAATTTAGTTAACACAATAGAGTACTTGTTGGTACCATATCATGTGAATTCAACTTTAAAATCTATTCCAAAGTTTTGTTTCCATTCACCCCTGGATCCCTATTCACGCCATTTTACCCGGTACTTACTGTATACATACAAGGAACTGTAATTCTTACTGAATTACAGTTCCTGGATTTTGTTTTTTGTCATAGTGACTTTTATTATGTGATACATTACACCTAGTCATTACTTATTAAAGAAATGAGTTAGTAAATAGTATGTACATGAGGAAAGATCTCAGTGGCTTCTCGGTAGGTCACTAGTAAACTTTATACCTATTGGGTATATCTATTAACTAAGTACATTTATAAAGTTTTATTTATTTTAGGAACGGATACCCGCTACAGTCATGGCTCATGATTCCCATCGTGGTGCCAAATATTGAGTGCCACTCAAGGGCAAGAAATGTGGTGGAAATGTGTAATGGGCACCTAGTGAACAGAACCAGAAAATACTACAAAAATTATTCTGGCATGTTGCACCCTGTACAGTTGGAAACATTTGATTGTAAGTGTTTGATTTGATTTATATGTAATTCTGTTTTATTTGTTTGCAAAATAAGAAATCTAATTAAGTGTATCTTTGCAGATGAAGAAGATATCAATGTCACGGAGCATAGCGAGCAGAGTGCTATTGCGGAGGATACCTGCACAGATTTCCTTGCTGAAGCTTGGAAAATTCAGCAATCACTTGTCAATTCTTTTAATTAAATGAAACATTTTATTTCTTTAATGTTAAAATATTTATTTTCTCCTTAAACCCTAACAAAAAAGAGTAGCGATTATGAATCACAAAATTGAAAACACATATTTAATACATGTTTCTGGATAACAAGCGTTGAATGTCATTGAGATCTGCCCCTGCCGGTCCTCCACTAGCAGCCCTGGTGGAATCCCTCTCCTTTCTTGCCTTTGTTTTCACTTTTGTCACCCACACACTCCAAATCTGTTGAAATTAAATAAGTTTAGTAGAATACATGAAAATTATGCATGTACTTATCCAATCCAGTATAACATTTCATCTCACTGAAACAACTTACATTGTTGCCACTGTTTGGCCTATAATCCAATACTTTGGGATCAGCTTGATTTTCTTCTTGTTATTCTTTTTAGAGTATATACTAGTATAGTGTACACAAGTATACGTTACTTGACTGCTACTCGTGAATACAGAGATTAGTTAAACGAATCGAACATGAAGGAGTATTTATTTGTTAATTATGTTAGCCGACCACCAAATTGTGACCAAATTAATAATATTATTGATATGTGACATCTGACATGACAAACAAAACAAAGATAGGGCTTTCCTTCCAAACGCCGACGAAAATACCGGTTATTTTCAACTACAAAACCGAACATAATTTTTTAAGATCAAATTTTTATTTGTTAACAAGCTTTAATAAACTGAAATAAATAACAGGACAAATCATGCTACCTCATAGATTTTTAAATACGGTAGTTTTGTCAATTATAGGTTATAATCATATTGAAAACCGAAAAGTTTCGCCAAAATTGTAAGTCATTTCCGATTTCCAACCCTAGCAGGATTACTATGGTCACAGATAATAAAAACTGAAAAATAAACATTTAACAACAATAATGTTTTACGCCGTTATAATACTCCCTGTATTTCATTAATGATTATTGATAAACAATTTTAAATAATTATTTGATTTCACTAGGGTTTTTTTTTTGCAATTCAGATCATTTCGTTCACTTTCATTCAGTTTTTATTTTAATCTCCGACAAATCTTAGTCTATGGTCTATTCAACATAGCGAGTGTCAAACTCGATTTTAATTGTGTCAAATCTAAAACTAAGTTTAGAGAATTTTGTTTTCAGAATAACTTACCGAAACCAACTAACTAAAATTAAGAAATTTTAGTTTTAGTTTAAGTTAGTTCGGTGTACAAGAGAATCGGCACCATTGACTTACGTAGCTAATTAGTCTTAGCCAATCTAGAAAATTTACAAAACACAATAACGTACAACTGATTGAATAGCAGTGCGTTCCGAGATAGGCTGTAAACGCAATGAGCGTCCATAAACCCGTTCAGAGATACCGTGAGCGCGATATTGATGTTCCTTGAGTCGTCATAGATGACGTCATCACCCGCGCTATCTTACGATTACACCGACCATGCCCCAAAGAAATATCACCGTGAGCGTGAGCGCTGTCAAATGACCTAATGACAGATCTTAGCTGTCGTAATCGTGAAAACTAAAACGGTACAGTAAAACGGGGCTATTTGAGTTTTGGGGGCTATTTGGTACCATAGAAATCAAAATATTATTGGGCTTTTTCATCAGTGATTTCTCTGTAGCAGCCAATCAAAGGGTTGCTAGAGTTTGTAAAAAACCTCTACCACACACTGGCCGACAACTATCTTTTTTTTTTTTCGATTTCTAGGCCTTCCCAAATAGCCCCGGTTTACGGTACGCAAAATATTGCTGTGAGCGCTGTGAGTGATTATATCGTATCTCGGAATGCACGGTAGTTCACAGAAAATCTTAATATGTTATACAATGCATTGATACATGTTTGTTGCCGCATGCAATAACAGAATATAGAGTAAACGGAACAGAGAATAAAGTAAAATATTACTGTTTTGAGACTTCCAATAATTATCAAATAATTGCAAATCTATTTAGTCTTGCAGTTAGAGTATTGGAAAATAATGGACACGTATTTTTTGTTTTTCTAAATAAATGAATATTAAGAAAGGTAAACCGCATTAAAACTCGTGAGCGGGGGCTCGTGACGTCAGAACTAGCTAAAATGTATACCAAGGCGTGACGTATTGAGAATTTTAAAAGCGTCGTATCTTTGTCAATTTTGATTTATGCAACAAAAGAAAAAATACGCGTTAAATATTTTTTGATACTGATGGACTATTTTTTGTCGTCTGATATTGGAATAGCCTTGCATGTAAATGCACCATTATTCGAGGTAAGTATTGACCGCATTGGAGTTCTGTCAACGACCTATCGAGCCAAGCACTGTTTATTTCCAATTAGATATCATACACATGATAATGATAGAAACCAAGTATCGTTTTTCATTACAAAAAAGTTGAAGATCATGATAGATGATTCAAGACTTGAAATGGCTATTTTTGGGTTTCAAAGTTTAGAACTTTAATAAATGTAGGTGAGTCAAAACCGCTATTACGATCTTAACTGGTAGCCACTATAGTTTACTTTTTAATTGATAAATGGGGATGACGAAATACTAGTTTAATATTTGATTTAGTCAACACATCAAAATAATAGTAAGTATATAATTATTATTATCTTGATGTGTGGATTGGCTACGATTGGTGCAGTATAAATAGTGCCGGCTAAAATATATGTAAAAGACAGCTTAGTACCCACTTTGGTCTATACAGAACGTACATAATTTATTTATTTAAAATCAATCATTATAATCTTTTGGCATGAACTCTAAAATTAACAAAGGCATTTTCAAATTTGGAATTAAAAAAAAAATAGTCCAATTTGTCATCAGGCTCCTGTAACCTAATAACCAGTTGTTTCACACGCATTAGTAGGTGTAAAAAAAGAAGAATTTGCAGGTAATACATTAACATAATATGTAATTATTTCCAGAAAAAGTCAATGCAGGTTCTCAGTCTCTAGTGTACTGAAAATGGTACACCTCGTGACAAGCTAACTTAAATGTATCTTGTTATATTAGATTAGTGTTCTAAAAGTGATGAGTAATACATGGAATTAATTTTAACATTCAGGAAAATCCGTTTGGTAATATGAGGGGACTTGGAAGTATGGAAGAAAGTCTGAAATTCATTACTAAATAAGCGGTTTAGGTCTTAGGTCAATTCAGTTAACACTGTAACAACTTATTTTGTATTACAATATAATTAGATTTCATTTACGAATTCCGAGTTGCTTCCATGCTAAAAGTTGGTCACAGTATTATGCTAAGACTTGGTGGTACAGACACCTCACACCGGTATGACAATTTGGACTAGTTTTAAGTTACATCCCTATATTTCATACAAGAACAGTTCTTAGTACTGATTCCACGGCACATTATCTATAGAGTGTTTCTTTAGTTTATGTTTCTTCAAGTATTTCGAGTCTATGAAAGCTTCTCCGCAAATTGAGCACACATATGGACGCTCCCCTGTATGTGTCCTAAGATGAACAACCAAGTTCCCTTTGAGGGCAAAGAACTTCATACAAACTGAGCAACCAAACTTCTTCTCACGTGTATGAGTCAGCTGATGAGTCCGTAAATGAGTTTTTGTTTTAAAACGTAAAGAACATAGTTGGCATGGGAAAGGCCTCTCATTTGTATGAACTCGCTCGTGCATCAGCAACATAGCCTGGCTTGAACATCCTTTACCACAAATGCTGCATTCAAACCTCTTTGCATTCTTTACTTTTAAGTTTTTATGCGTCATTATGTGAGTTTGCATGTCTTTCTTAGATGGCAGCACTTCACCGCATTCCGAACATAGCAATTCTGTCGGATCAACTATGTGTGTGCTCTCAATATGTTGTTCTAGAGCGGACTCCACTGAAAACATCTTCTTGCACAGTGAACAAGCATAACCAAGCAATTTACCAAGATTCGTGGTTATTTCTTGCTTGACAGTCTTCATCAATTCTTCTTTGACCTTAATCACTTTAGACCTAGAACAGTCTTCAGATTCTTTGTGACTGGCCAATGCAGTCTTATTCTCAAAAGACTGGTCGCATTGGTTGCATGAAAAGGGGTTCATGTGTGTTAACCTATGTGTTTGCATTGTGATTTTCTGGTGGAATCTCTTGAAACAGATGTCGCATTCGAATTCTCTGACGCCGCTGTGAATCATCATGTGACGTTTTAAGTTGTTGGGGTTGGCAAATGTTTTCAAACAAATATTGCAGCGAGGTTTTATGTTGTTGTGACCGTACTTGATATGCTGCGTCAAAGCGTTACGTCTTATAAGCTGGTTGCAGAATGGACAAGTGATTAAGAGCCCCGTACTGCTGTGAAGTAGCATGTGTCCAGTCAGAATCTCTGCGGACTCAAATCCTTTACCACACAAGTTGCATAAATGTTCTCCTGCTGGATTGTGCTTGTACTGATGCTTCTCAAAATCGGCCAAGTCTTCAAATTGCTCTCCACAATCACATAAGAATGTTCCATCCTCTTGTTGTAGAACTGTAGCTATTTGGCTATCATCAGCATACTCAATAACCAATTCAGAGCCATCATATTTCAGGATTTGGAACTGTGAAGTATCATCACCTTCACAGAATATCACTTCTTGAGATAATGCATCACCGTCTTCATCTTCATTTGTGACTAGCTGAGAATCTGTCAAGTATTGGATTCTGTCATTGCCTTTCAACAAAATAGTGCCATCAGAGTCTGTTGTGGTCAATATTTTGATGAAGTTTTTGGAATTTGGCAGTTCTTTGATAACACTGGAAGTAATAGTTTCAATGTTTTCATTGTCTTGTACATCTTCCATTTCTGCATAGTTTTGGTCTTGACTCATGCTGTCCTGTGTTTCATCTATGTTCATGGCTCCATCAAGATCGTCAGTTTCCTGGCTTTCTTCCTCATTTTCCAGGATAGTTGCTGGTACGTTAGCTGAGACTTTGGTATTGGACATGAGGAAGGATTCAATTGAGTCCTCAAAATGACTCTGAGAGCTTTGCGTCGGTTGTTGTGTGTAAGTAGTTGTAGTTTCAGCGTCACTTTTTGCCATATCTTCTTCATACACTTCTTGTTTAATGTTGGTCACTTCAGTTTGTTCTTCCTTATCTTTATCTTTGGGGTCATCAATAACCAAGACATAATAGTAATCATCATCACTATCATTAGGCTCTTGTTTAATGATAGCTTCAAGTTGCTTCATGGGATCATTCCCAATATCGTCGTCATCACCGCTAGGGTCATATTTAGAGAGATTATCACTTTTGGATATGTCTAATACAGCATTGAGCTGTAAACGTAGTTCATTGTCCATTTTAATGCACTGTTTACGAAACTGGTACGCGGAGTTCATGATAGCATAACACTCTGTGCACAGCTTCTGTGGTAGACCATCGTCTTCCCTGGCCTGGAATTGAACAGAAAATTACTTTAAGATGAGCATATGGATCTGTTTTCCTACAATGTTAACCAAAACCCTAACAGATAGATGGGTGTACGCAAAGGCGCATTTTTGCGTACGGGTGCAAAATATGATCAATCGATACACCCCACCTCCTCCAAAGTGGCCAGCAACGCCTTGGTGTTATTCTTGATCTCGCAAAAATGATCGCCTAATTAATGGATTTTGAAAATTGTTTCTGGAATTGTACGGACGAACAACCTATTTGGTTAACAGTTTAACCCACAAATTACATTGTAAAATGTAAACCAAATAGCTTGTTCGACCGTACATCTCTTCTATGTACTGTACAGTTGGACTCGATTGAGTGACACACTTATTTAAAATTCATAACTGATAACAACAAACATTCCGGTTTAGTCACTATTAAAAATAATAGTGTTTCATTCCTTCTGCAGTGGGTCACAGCAGCAAGTGGCAGACAACAACAGATCAAGTTGAAGCCCAAAGGAAGGAAAGAGCTGGATCATTGAGGCAGAAAGTCGAATGAGGACAGGGACCTTTGTTCAGCAATTGAACACAGTGGGGTGATAATGGTACAAGAGCATGAAACTACTATAATATTCATCTTCTTGCCCCTGATTGTACAAATGTAATCTTTCATCTTGCGCCGCATGCCCTGACACCCAAGTACGTATCCAGACTTTTGGTTCGAGGGGGGATAAACATTGAAACAACCATGAGAACAGTAACACAACATGATGGGCGCCGGCACAATTCTATCCTTGAAACAGCAAAAAAAAAGTTGCACTCCGACTCACATAATTATGTTAGATTGAAGGAGTAACTTGGCTGATCTATCCAGAAATACCCATCAACTAAAAAAATTAGGGATTCGAAATGCGAGCGTAGCGAGCTTGAAAAATTAAGTGGGTAATTTTCGGGATTATTACACTCATAAAGCAAAATAGGGGTACGAGTGAGCGAAGCGAGAGTGAACATTTTTGCTTTTTGTCTCGGATCTATGTATTTTCTTGTGTCTGTGTAAAAATTGCTGTAATCACTGTACTGTATTTACGTATTAGCCAGCTTTCGGGGGAGGGGGATTAATCCCAACTGTCCCCCCATACGTATATATATACGTGCCTGCTTACACCTGCACACTCGACGTTCTTAGCGAGCAGAGTTCTCATAGCTGAATTATTAAATATTTGCCGTCTACATACTAATAAGAAGAGGGTTAATAACCTTATGCTATTTCAGTAACAGGAGTGAAATCACTACAATAACAAAGTAACCAAGTTATTAAAACAACTTGCCTTTCTCGTCTGCATAAACTTTTAGGGCTCACGGGAGTGATCTTTGTATGACTTAAATTCACAGACACAGTTATTCTAAATTGTACTTGGTTGTAACTTCAATAGTTCAGTATTGATTTGTTTCTTGTGTTCAGGGAATTTAATTAATTAAATATTTTGTGTTGCTAATTTACACTGCTACAGTTGTGTGGATGGTAAGTTATTGATTAGTGCAATAATATTATTGCACAGGCAGAAAGTACAGAAGGTCCACTTTATACTTTATTTATCATCATCATCAGCCTAGCCTTTTCCCAACTATGTTGGGTTCGGCTTCCAGTCTAACTGGATGCAGCTGAATACCAGTATTTTACATGAAGCATCTGGCTATCTGACCTTCACAACCCAGTTGGTACTGGGTTATACAATACCACTTGGTAATACTGGTTGTCAGATTTTTTGGACCACTGACTACCTGTTACGATTGTCAAAGATCTAGAAATGACACCCGGGACCCACAGTTTAACATGCTTTCCAAGGCACGGAGGAAAACCGTAAAATTTATATCAGGGGTTAATGAATCTTACAATGCGGGAGTCTACATTTTACTGATAAAAGAAAAATAAAAAATCTAATTCGGATGTTTAAAAAATCTTATAGTTAAGAGGTAGTTTAGTAGTCTGACAAGAATAATGAAATTACAATTATCATATGTTTTACAAATTAGATATGATTTTCAATTTTTTTACGATGTTGGATTTATTGAGTTTACTTTCTGTTATACTTATTTACATCCTTAAAACAGGGTATTCCCCACATAGTAAAGTACACTGATACTAACTGTTGAAAGTTCAGAAGAGTACTTTTATTTAGGTACTAATTTAGGAATCCCCTGCTCTTAGTAAAAAGGAGCATGACAATAATAATAATAAATAAAATGTTTTGTAAACTGTAACTTAAATATCAAAACTAGAATGTGAGCTTGAGTAATATTAAAATAGAAACAATTCTACAGGCATTCGATCTTTTTTTTTTGCATTTACACATCCTCTTCTTTTTTATCCTAGTTGTGGCCAGTGTTTCTAACCTGACTACTCTGAGAAGAAACAGCTGAAACAAACTCATTCATATACCTCACTTGACAAGATCAAAAGAAACTACATTTGAATGTTTAAATGATTAATTTATTTATTTATAAGCAACTCATGCCGCTGAAGCCTTCTTTTGATTCAGATTTTTACAATAGTTTTCAAATTTTTTATTTTTTATTTTGCTCAAATAGTTACAGCACTGATGACAATATTTGTGTCACTTGTTTAATTTAGTTCTTCAATTTTAAAGATGCTTTTTTATCTATTATTTGTGAATGAGTGAACATTGTGGGCATGTGATGCTGAGGAATGAGAAAAATCTTGTGAAAAAAGTTTTGAGTATGAATGTGGATGGGTATTTGAGTAGAGGAAGACCAAAGAAAACATGGATGGACTGTGTTAAGAAGGGTATGGTAAGAAAAGGAAGTGTCTGATGAGATGACGAAAAATAGAGGAGTATGGAAGAAGACGTGTTGCACCAACCCCAAATAAATTGGGATAAGGGCAAGAGAATGATGATGAGTGAACATTGTACACTTTTATTATATTCCGTTTGTTTTACATTTTTTTATATAGTAAGCAACAAAGCAACAACATATTGTCGGGCCGACACTGTCCCCCCATACTTTAGTACTAATGCTGTAGAATAATAATATTGTAATACCAAATGATTTGAAAAGAGTAACCATGAAGTTTCTTGCCGGTTCTTCTTCATGGAATTTACCAAAACGAACCGTGTACTTTTTCGAAGAAGTTCTATGTGCCCATATAGGCCCATGTGGAATAAAATATTTGATTCAATTTGAGGCAAAATAGAGGTGGATTGGCAAAAACTATTCTGAATTCAGAGATGTGTAACATAAACTATAAATCAATAACATTAGAATTTGCCAGGCCACAATCTTAATGAGGCAAGGCATTCTATGGTGTCAACAAAAAGTAGTCTATTTGCATTGGTTACCAATTGGTTTAATCATTCATCTTGCGAAAATATTGCTTGTACATCAATCAACAACATAATAGGGAGTTGGATGATATTTACAAAAAGGAAATGGAAAGCGCTTCCAAGGTTGTCAAGATTTGGTAATCATATTAGAATATGCTATGGCTAGACAGAATTTACTGTATATATAAGTATGTGTAATCGGTCAGACATAGTCACTAAATCCACTGACCAATATCTGGGATAAACACAGATATTTAGTGTTTGATTGGTACTTCAGTTGAACAGCTTGTTTATTATGTCACTGTCCAAAATTAAGTTGTGTTGTTGCTCATAACTAGTGGTATTCGAAAGTGTTTAATATTTTATCTCACTATGTTCGGGAGATCAATGGCATGTTTATTATAAATAATAATATTAAAACCGTAGCTTGGTTATCCGCGACGGTTTTGCCGCCTTTACTAGATTCTTCCTTAGAAAAAATTATGAAAGGAAAATCGACCAACTATTCCTGTTATGCTAACACATTTAAGTCGAAAATCGCTTGCAATCAATACATTTTCGCGGCGACACTCAACGTAAAGTGAGGTTATGTTCCATGTCAATAATTTACAAACTGACATACATTCATGAAATTATAGCGAAATTAACTTTTTGTAGATAACTTATTCCACGACCAAGTTTATTTAGGGGAAATTTTACACACCTCGATTGTAGTTACTTCAAAAAACTTCTCATTTACATTCAGTTCCGAATCTAGGAGTGACACTTCGGAATTGGCAGACAAACAACAGCGGCAGAGATCGGACCACGTATCCATTTCAATAGACGCGCATTATTATCCAACCAGTTAAACCTGGAAAAAATATTATAAACATTATAGAAATGCATTGTTTTGACAGTTTAGTAATCAGAGACCACAATACATTAAGGTATCCAAAGAGTAAAAATTATCTACGGACCATGCCCATAAAGACGATCTACTATTCCAAATTATAGACAAGAGACGAGCGTACAAAATGGAGGTAAAGAACTACGCAAAGCAACGGACGTGGCGTCACAATCGAGTTAATAACGATTGAACTGTCATGGTGGCACCACTGACAGGCAATGACAGCTCTTTAGTGTGCGTTCCGGTCAATACAGTTTTGTTAAATGTACTCTTTAGACAAGGTTAATGCCACTTTAAGGAACCGTTTTTTTATTTAGTTACAACATAATTATTTTTTTACTTATTTCATTGAACAAAAGAACGCTTGTTGTTTTTTTTTAATAAAGTTTATTCCTATAAATTGTTTATGGTTTATTTTAACAGTGACTCGTGAAAGTAAAAATAATTATATGGCTCAATGCTTTAGTTTTAAAATTTAATTTTGTGGTTTATTTAATGTTGTTCTTTATTTGTGTTTTAAAATTATAAGCTATTTTATTGAAAAAATGTTGACCAAAGACAATTTAAGAAATAATCTGACAAAATCGGGCAAATAATCTTTGAGTGACAGGCAGTGTGACAGAACAATTTTGACATTATAAATGTCACCCACAGATTATAGCTGTTGGTTCACAAAGAAGAAAACCAATATAAAGATCACAGACCATATAGAGCTCTGTGAAGAAAACTTACATACGATACGGTAGTAATTTGCATGTCAGTGTTTGGTTGTTATGTTGAACAAAATATAATTCGAAACCGCAACACTATTATTTACAATCTTTAATAATTATAATCATCAATGCATTCCATTGAATGACGATTTCATGAAAAAGAAATGGGTTGTTTTCAGGGCCAGCTTCCAACAGAAAAATATAAATCGCACTGTATAAAAGCTCAGATAAAAAGCAGTGTATTTTCTTGGTGCATGGAGGATTCTTTACCTTTTTAAAATAAAATGCTGCCTAGTAAATGGCGGTGGGTGCTTTATTTGTTCTTTTCTTGCTTGTTTGACAGTAATATGAATAAAATGCATGTGGAGTATTACATTACCCTTGGTATTGTACCTGGGTGCAAACATGTCGGGCGTCACAAGTTTGGCCCCGCTGAAACTCGATTTACGCGAATTGTCGTGCGTCATTCAGCTAACTTCAGTGTGGTTCAGGTGAGTTCATTGCTCGTGATCGCCCAACTAATTTTGCTAGGTAGGTAGGTACCTTTTTTGCCAATGAGAGGTTTACATTTTGACAATTTAAAAATGAAATAGTTTCCATGAACTCGATAGATGGCGTTGATCCGACTACGTTACTGGGTGCCATAGCCTTAACACTTGAAAAAACAGACGTCACATACGCTCTTTGACTGACACTTTCGTTTGTATCAGCTTCCGAATATAATCATTAGGTCCAAGTGATATTATGATTGTGACGTGTTGCAGTAACGTAGTCAGACTAACGCCATCTATCCAGCGACTAGGGAAGAGTTGAAAAAGAAAATCCCTCATAGATAACAATTTTTGCCAAATATTTTTATCATTGTTATTACTTTGATCGTGTCTACGCGGCATTACAGGTAATGTTATGTTATACGGTTGTAACTTGTGTTAAAATACGCGCGCTTTTCAATTTTAGCTTTCGGTTTAAGGTTTTTCACATTTGAAGCGCTAGGGTGGCCCGCGAAATATTGTTTTTCTTAGGTAACTATTTTGTAATTTGCAGGTCAGTCAGTGTCAGTTTGTATGTGATGAAAAATGAGCAAGGGTGGATTTGATACGTTGGCTGCCGCCGACGAAATATTGCTGCCGTATAAAGAGTGTAAAACACCTCTTTACGAAGTCGAAAGGCACTTATTCTCCTCATCATTGCGATCATTTTTCAACACCTGGGAAACTTCTAGTTACGGAGATATGCGGGGTCAAAGTTACAACTTTTTGACAAGTTTCTTTGTAATAAATTATTTTGTAAGATTTTAACTTTTAACACCTCCACGACCCCCGTATTCAATCCATCCATCAGCACATTGTTTTATGTGCTTTACATTGAGTTATATCTCAAAACACGATTTATAACCCCAAAAAAAAGTTGTTTCCCAACAATATTTTTTGCCTAAAGTTACTTAGTTTGATATACAGAATGCTTGGTTAACGGCTTTGTGATGAGGTGGTTTACACCCTGTATGTTGTAAAGCATGAACAATTAAATAAACTATAGAAATTAAATTAACCTTGGAATAAACTAGTAAGCAAAGATACAGTTGGACGGGCAACACTTCTAACAATCGTAATCGCCACACATGTAATTTAAAAAAAAAAACAAAAGTCCCAAATTTTGCCGCCCTAGGCCCGGGCCCACTCGGCCTATAGGGAAATCTGCCCCTGAAATTAAGTTGCGCAATTGTCACGTATATGGTTAGAGAATTATAATCATTAATACAACCCTCTTAGTTAATTTAATACAAGTAAAGTCATTCCTCATTCCCATCCCTCTAAGTTCATTTAACCCCATTTAATGACTATTTGATGGTTTTAGCCTGCACATCAAGCATCCCGAAACTGACAAATTTTCCAGTTAACCTTGAACCGAATGCCTTAGTGATGAAGTTGAAAATCTAATAAAGAAAGGGGTTTTAAACTTTTTGGACGGATTTTCTTCCACCATTTTGATTTTCTTTCAATGTAGCGGCCACGCTTAATCGATAGCTGGTATCAATACAAACAATTTTAGTATGAGGCAAAATGTTCTAAAGTGTCACATTTCCGAAATATATGGCGTTGTGATCGCTACCTTGCACAAGTTTGATAGCTTTAATCTCGGAAACTTGACGCTTTAGAAGTTTTGGCTCTGATAAAAGTTGCTTGTGTTAATGCCAGCTATTGATTTATACACGTTTTATGCGTGTCTGATGCAAGTCAAAGTTGTGCTGAAGATGCTATCAGTGAATGGATTTTCAAAGCTCATATCTCGAAAACGTGACACTTTAGAACGTTTTGTTTCATACAAAACTTGTTTGTATTGATGCTAGTCATCGATAGATTCTCGTTTTATGCGTATCCGAACAAATGCAAGTTGTGCTGGAAATTTCATCAGTGAATGGACATAAACGTTGATAGCTTAGGAAATTTTGTCTTATTCAAAACTTGTTTGTATTGATATTTGCTATGGATTTATTAGCTCATATTAGTGGCCGCTACTTTGGAAAAAAAATTAAAATGGCGGATACAATTCCGGCCACGCTTCATTCAAAAATGTTCCAAGCACTTGAAAAGAATATAGAAGCTGGTGTGTACGTAGTCGTAGTGAAATGCTTTGCAAATGCGTAATGCTTTGTGACCACCGTACCACAAGTGTAAGATCACTGTTGGCCATTGTTACTGCGACGAAGTGTGGTTGTGGTACCTGTAAATGGCAACTTACAACTAGGAGTGTGATTGACCATACGGCATTCATGTTACCTTCAACAACTACCTTCTCAAACATTTCCTTTTTCATTAGTTAAATAATGTTGAAACCCGGAGGTATGTATTTTACTTCATACCTAATTTTTAAGTATACAGGGTGTAAACCACCTCATCACAAAGCCGTTAACCAAGCATTCTGTACATCAAACTAAGCAACTTTACGCAAAAAGTATTTTGCTGGGATTCAACTTTTTTTTTTGAGGTTATAAATTATGTTTTGTGGTAGAACTCAATGTAACGCTCTTAAAACATTGTGCTGATGGATGGATTGAATAGTACGGGGGTCGTGGAGGTGTTAAAAGTTAAATCGTACAAAAAAAACTTGTCATAAAGTTGTAACTTTGACCGTCCATATCTCCGTAACTAGAAGGTTCCCAGGTATGGTGTAGAACAAAAAAATGATCGCAATGATGGGGAGAACAAGTGCCCTTCGGCTTCGTGAAGAGGTGTTTTACACCCTTTATAGGCACGATTCATGCGAAGGGCGCATTCATACTTCCGACAATCGTTTCACCAAATGAGAAATTTAGAAGAGATAAACTATGAAAGGATTTCCCTAGGTTTGCCTATTTCTTTGAATCATTCCCAACTACATTGTTGGTGCTCGTGGCTAAATAATAACAGCTGCTCAGGCCGATCTTTAGGTTGCCGGGGTTGCGGGACTGCCAGGGTTGCGGGACTGTTCGAAATATATACCGTGGCCCCGGAACGTAAAGGGCGAGGAAGGAACATGGATGGGTTTTAGTCAGTAAAAGTCTGACACTCCTTCCCGCTCCGCCCAAAGTGGGAGAAGTCATTTGATGATTTTCCCATCGGAAAAAAAGGCCGATCTTTAGGTTAAGCCGTGCTTGCCTAGGTTGGTCTGTGGATAGGTGACCACCCTTTTTTTTTTTTTTTTTTTTTAGGATGGGAAATCATCAAATTACTTCTCCCACTCTGGGCGGAGCGGGAGGGAGTGTCAGACTCTTACTGACTAAAACCCATCCATGTTCCTTCCTCGCCCTTTATGTTCCAGGGCCGCGGTATCTCTTTCGAACAGGCCCGCAACCCCGGCAGGACCACCCTTAAATACCGAGTGTCCTCCGTGTTGAAGAAAAAGAAGCAGTTGCTCCTGGCTGTCATTTGTTCGTCTTTGACAGTCGTTACAGGTAGTTAGTGGCCCAACAAGTCTAACTACCAGTCTTACCAAGTGGTGTCGTACCTATACCCAGTATTAACTGGGTTGTGGAGGTCAGATAGGCAGTTGCTCATGTAAAATACTTATTCAGCTGCATCCAGTTAGACTCCAGTTGGAAGCCGAGCGCCCGAGCCCTACATAGTTGGGAAAAAACTAGGCTCAAAAGCATGTGCGGTCCATGGCCCTTTACGGGGCCCCAGTGTGGGCGCGTTCGTTGAAGCAGCGAGGCGCTCATCATCTGAACGCGCCCCAAAAAGTGGTGGCCGTAAAGATGGTCCGTGGGTACCGCACGATCTCTCGCGAGGCGGCGGGCCTGCTTGCCGGATTGCCGCCATGGGATCTGGAGGCGATAGTCCTCGCGCGCCTACACGAATGGCGCGCGGAGGTACTACGCCGGGGGGAAACTCCGCTGCCGCGGCAAATTGCCGCTCAGCGGACTGACCTCCGGCGCGATCTCATGGCGACATGGAGAGAGCGACTGTCGCAACCCCGTGCAGGGCACGCCACGATAGTGGCGGTAAGTCCCCTCTTTCCCCTCGCCGTGTCCTCGTGGCGGCGATCGGCGGCGGCGACCTCTCGCATCCGGCCCTGGTTCAATCCATGGTCCGGAGCGAGACGGAATGGGAAGCCGTCGCCTCCTTCTGCGAAGCGGTCATGCTAGCGAAGGAGGTGGCGGAACGAGAGAGGGAGAGATCCTCTCTTCCCGGCCGCCGCGGGAGACGCAACGGGCGTCGGGGGCCACGTAGTGGCTACCGGCCACTGTAGATGCGGGCCTGTGGACGGCTGGCTATGGGCTAGCTAGCCGTCCGGCCGTCTAACAACGACGACAGGCCGTGTCGACGGCGCGTTCGTGTTCCACGCGCGCCTCAAAGAGATGTCAGCAAAAGGAGAGGGGCCCGCAAGGGCCGAAGCCTGCCGGGGTTGCGGGCCTGTTCGAAAGAGATACCGCGGCCCCGGAACGTAAAAGGCGAGGAAGGAACATGGATGGTTTTTAGTCAGTAAGAGTCTGACACTCCGCCCGGAGTGCGGGGGGTCATTTGATGATTTCCCATCCTTAAAAAAAAAAAAAAAAGGCTTAAAAGCATTTTGGTCTATTTATTCTTTACCTTGGATAATATTTCCATGAACGCAGCCGATTGCGCCTCAGAACTTTGGCGCGTAAAGTGCGATTCAGAACTTACAAAATGGCGGTCGAATACGCGATCTCTTCGATAGCGCCACAATACGGCCTGAGATTGATTGATCAGCCGCCTGTTTGCGATTGATTTGCTATACAATTGATTGGTTCAGACTTTTCTGTGCAGTGAATTAAAAGCAAACAAGGCCACTGTGGTTGTTAGGGAGAAATTGAAAATTACATTTCTGGTATTTTTTTACACGACTGCCCAAAAAAAGGAATGTTATGCTTTATGGGTTCATGTATGTATGAGTTTCTTTTTTCTAACATAACTTCTAAACGACTAAACCGATTTCGATGTGCGTTAGAAACCTTGTAACGGCCCCGGGTAACGTAAACTAGTGAAAAATTAACAATAAAATAAATAACATCAAATTAAAGGGCTTATCATGAGGATTTTAAAATGGTAAATCTAAGTAACTCAAAAGTGTAAACAAAAAATATAATTAGAAAAATTAAAAACCCAACTGCGTAAAAAAACTATAAGTACCTACCCATGCGACTATTACTCGTAACGTAGCGTGATAGCGTCTCGTCGACTCGTAACGTCATTACGTGACTATACTCGCTCCGCGGAAACGTCTTCGGATCATACATCCTGGTCTCTAGGGACCAGTGAAGAATATGATGCGCGACTGACTGTCATGCATTGTCTCGCGAGTCGGAGACGTTCACGGATAGAGAATTGCGCTTGAGTTCCAAGCGTATCTACGCATCGACTTCTAGATCTCTAGAGACAAGTGGGAAACGTGATGCGCCACCGGCCGCTGATCGTAAACGTCACGCATTGTCTCGCGAGTTGGAGACGTTCACGGATAGAGAATTGCGCTTGAGTTCTCAGCGTATCTGGTTCTAGGTCTTTAGAGACAAGTGTAAAATTAACGTGATGCGCGCCTGTCCGCTGATCATGAGCGCATCCCGTTGTTTTCCCGTCCTCGGGCTATTAGAATTCGACATCAGACGTTTCAGATCTTTCATTTTGACGACCCCGTTGTCGCTGGTATAATATAAGCAACAGGATCCGCGTACGAAGTCGCGGGCAGAAGCTAGTGAGAAAAATAAGTGTTTAAAATAGGAATTTTAAATTTCTCATATCTCGTCTTAATATCATTGTCCTACAAGCAGTGATAGCAATTTTTTTTTTTTTTTTTTTAGGATGGGAAATCATCAATTGACTTCTCCCACTCTGGGCGGAGCGGGAGGGAGTGTCAGACTCTTACTGACTAAAACCCATCCATGTTCCTTCCTCGCCCTTTATGTTCCGGGGCCGCGGTATGTCTTTCGAACAGGCCCGCAATCTAAGGTCTCGAGTTCCTCTGATTTTTCGGATTCATGTGCGTATTGTATATTTATCACTTGCTTCGGTGAAGGAAAACACCGAGATGACCAGCATTCTTGAGAGATGTTCCTCGACGACATGTTAAGCTATCTATTTTTCACAAGTCAGAGGCCCATGGGTGGCTTAAGAACTCTGACACCAGGTTGAGCAACTAACCACACGATAAAGAAGACTTTAGTCCTTGCCATATAGACAAGTAGTAAAAAAAACTCGTAATAAATAAGTCGAGAAACAGCTCGGAAGGATCTCAGTATGTCTGGTCCAACGGACCGACCCTGAAAAACGTTGCTTAACCTATAAGATCAACGCATGCGGCTGATATTAACTTGCTAGCCTTTACCTGCTAAAGCTAAAAGCTAGCTAGATAAGCCAGTGTTTTTCAACCTGTGGGTCGCGACCCCCTGGGGGGTCGCCAAGGCTCATTAGAGGGGTCGCGAAGCTTCTGTAGAGGAGTTGCCAAAGGTTGGGAAAGCTGCTGTAGTAAAAAAAAACAATAAAGTTTAAAAATTTAAGTATTAGGAAAAATGTTAGCTAAAGGATATTAGATGGAATTATCTATTGGCGACGCATTCGATGTAAAAAAATGTGTTTTACGTACTTAATTACTTATTTATCCGAACCCTATAATGAAAATGAATAAATATGTTGGATTGAATATTAATTTGTCATAAAATAAAATACATGAATAAAAAGCAAGGGTTAGGGGTCATGAAAAGGGTTGAAAAACACACGCTAAGCTAAAGTTTAGCTTAACGTCATTTCGTTAACTTTAATCCCTTTGTAATGCAACGATGAATCTTCATGTACCAAGCCTTTTCCCGACTTTGTTTGGGTCGGCTTCCAGTCTAACCGGATGCAGCTGAATATTTTACATGGAACGACTGCCTATCTGACCTCTACACCCAGTTAGTACTCGGTGATACGATACCCCTTGGTAAGTAATAAATATTCTCAAATAAAAATCAAAATTGTATAAAAATATTTATTGTTTCTGGCGGTATCTTGTGTCACAATTTTCATTATGGTCATTTTATTTCTGAACAGTTTGCCACGCTTGTAGGACAATTTGTTGATTTGAATCTGTATTGGATAAACTTCAAAGAAACGTAGGGATTTTTTGCATAGTTTGAGGTTAGTGTCGATATAGACCCTTCATTTTCGATATACTTGGAATAATCAAAATGATTTTCTTCAGAGTTTGATTTGAATCGTTGATTTGCGTCTCGTCCTCGTATTGGCGCAAAGGCCTGTAGATAATCCATCCAACGTTTAGCTGCAGACGCTGCACTATCCGTATTTATACTCATAGCACAATTACACAGAAAATCATCCGTATCAACGAAACTGGAAGAATTACTTTGATATCCACGGTTCCTCTTACCGTACACCTTATATATCAACGGCATCGCATTCTGCAGGAGCATAGTCAAAGTAGGGCTGCGTTTTCTCAATTTCATATTCATTTCGTCGCATAGTTCCTGACAAAATTGTATTTTGTTACTCTTGGAAGAAGCGAAGGGATTTTCTCTATCCTGTAATGACTGCGACGACGGTGCAGGTTGACGGAGAAAGAGGACCCAGCAAATAACTGTGACAAAAGGTTGAGTTTCAGATTCGTTGTCTACTCAAATTTTTTAGCATGACAAATCTCTAAATGCGTATCGCGTTCATGTTCATGTATTTATAAGAGTCAATCCACATGATCTTTTCCTAGTGTGGTATAAAGGGTGTAAAAAACCACTTAAGGAATCCGAAAGGCACTTGTTATCCCCGTCATTGCCATATTTTTTTGTACTAAACACCATATCTGAGAGCCTTCCAGTTAGGGAGATATTGGGGGTCAAAGTTCCAACTTTTTGACAAGTTTTTATTGTATTTTTTTACTTTAAACACCTTTACAACTTCCGTACTATTCAAAACATCCATCAGCACAAGTTTTGAGTGCGTTACATTGAATTCTACCACAAAACGTGACTTTTCACTCCAAAAAAAAGCCGTTTCCCAGCAATAATTTTAGCGTCAAGTTACTTAGTTTGATGCACAGAATGCTTTTTAACGGCCTCGTGATGAGGTTCTTTGCATCCTGTATGTCAGGTCAGCCAGACAGGTTGTCAGCTGTGGATGCCTTATTATTAAAATTTTGAGCCAAGGCAAAAACCCACTGCGGTGCACGCTGAGCACGGGCACGCGGCGCATTTTAATTTAACTGCCTGGATTCATTTGTTTGGCAACGCGGGTCTACGTTTCCACTACAGTACACACTACACGCCCAAGACTAATGTACCTACAACTTTAGCGTGCGTAGCCTACCGCGGGATAGTCGTGGGTAAATATTCGTGTGTAGGATGTACCACATGCACAGCGTGCATAGCGTACTTGACAGTGTTGAGTTATGTAAGCGTCTTAATCGAGCAAACCACTTTACTATTGACTAAACTCATGCATAGCGTGTCCGTGGTTTGCAGTGAACACAGTAACATACATTTTCTTGCAAAGCGAAGCTTAAAACACGCGTAGAACTCCGTGAGCGGCGGTGGGTAGTAAGAAACAGATCGGCCGTTTTTTCATATAAACTTAGTCCCCTGTTTCCTCCCTGCCTAATGATTTTGTGTACTTTTAATTGGTATTTTCTGCTGGTGTCTCTTTCGCGGTTGTACTTATACTGGTTGGCTTACAAATACCAATATTTCCATTCTCTCGCTCGTACTCATCATCTGCCTAACCTTTTCCCAACTAAGTGGTGGTCGGCTTCCAGTCTAACTGGATGCAGCTGAATACCAGTATTTTACATAGAGCGACTGCCTATCTGACCTCCACAACCTAGTTACTACCGGGTAATACGATACCCCTTGGTAAGACTGCTTATCAGACTTTTTGGGTCACTGACTACCTGTTACGACTGTCAAAGATCTATAAATGACAGCCGGGACCGGGGCACGGAGGAAACTCGGTATGTAAATGGCGGTCACCTATCCACAGGCCAACCTAGGCAAGCACTGCTTAACCTCAAGATTTATCCGAACGGCTGTTATTATATAACCACGACATACTCTCTCGCCCTTACTGTTTTCACTTAATTCTCTGTGTACTATAAGTACATAGCAACTAAACAAACAAAAGTGTTTTCAGGACGATCAGGTATTTTTAACCGACTTCCAAAAAGGAGGAGGTTCTCTATTCGACTGTATGTATTTTTTTTTTTTTATGTATGTTCACCGATTACTCGAAGACGCCTGAACCGATTTGAAAAATTCTTTTTTTGTTTGAAAGGGTATACTTCCAAGTTGGTCCCATAGCCACCAAATTGGGATCTGATGATGGAATCTTGGCGAAATCGAGGGAACTCTTCAAATTTTATCTGAAAACGTGTTGCGATTTTGGTATTTTCTACAACAAGTGAAGCATTTGCGTTTGATAAGAACCATTCTACCATCAGATCTGATGATGAAGCCAAGAGTCACGGAACTCCATAATGAGACAATGTACCATAGTCGTGTTTGGGCTTGTTGTAGTTGTAACGGTATGCACTTTCCATGTATCAAGCACCTGTGAACCACTAAAAAGTGAAAAATAAAAACTTTTTTGCAAAAAATAAAACCGACTTCAAAAAAAACAAAAAAGTGAAAAATAACTTTAGCTTCTGAAGTCGGTGACAAAATAACTAAAGCAATCAAACAAAGGTCACCGACTTCAGAAGCTAAAGTTATTTTTCACTTTTTTGTCAACAAACAACTTACGAGAAATAGTAATCGCCCATTTCATATCGAGACTGTAAGTTGACGAAACACACTATGAAGAGTTCCCGCTTGGCAGATTTAGTCTTAAATATTACATGTTTATAATTAATTATGCATGATTTCGCGTCTCTATTTCGATTTGTTGCTATTAAGGCCTTGGCCATACTGGTAAAACTGGAAACTAATATTGGTTGATATCAACTTCACGTATCCTCTCTAATTGGTCGTATCTTGAACAACTCCTTTCCGCTCCGTTCATCTTCGCTGTTTTTTTGTGCCCGATTTCGACTGCTACTTTAAAAAAGCATTAAAATGAGAATGAGAATGAGAATGAGAATGAGGATGAGAATGAGAATGAGAATGAGAATGAGAATGAGAATGAGAATGAGAATGAGAATGAGAATCAGAATAAGAATAAGAATGAGAATAATTTATTGTTCAGAAAAGTACATTCAGTGCATTGATTCCTGAAACTCACACTAGGATTCCCTGTGTCATGAATTCCAGGCTTCTTCGTTCCGTTTACATTTTATTGTTACATTAATGCATCCGCTATAATATAATACATTCTAAATCTAATCTACACCATACCTGTTGACCTCCTAGTTACGGAGATATGGGGGGTCAAAGTTACAACTTTTTGACAAGTTTTTTTAAATTACAAGTTTTTTTTGTAAGATTTTGACTACCTACTAACACTTCCAAGACCCCCGTACTATTCAATCCATCCATCAGCACAATGTTTTAAGTGCGTACCATTGAGTTCTACCACAAAACGTGATTTATAACCTCAAAAAAAAAAGTTGTTTCCCAGCAAAAATTTTTGCTTAAAGTTACTTAGTGTGATGTACAGATTGCTTGGCTAACGGCTTTGTGATGAGGTGGTTTACAACCTGTATGTAGTATATCAACTGTCTGGTGACCACGGCTCAAGCCTTGCTTAGTGTGGCACTAGATGGCGCTGTGTGTAATCTCCAGCCATATTTATTTACTTTTTTATTAACCTGACTGGAATTCGAACTCGATACCTCATATTGAGTAGTCACGCTTTCTACGACCAACGAGGTAACAATCTTTTAATTAAAGTTAATCATTTCTTGTTATTTTTATTCGTCAGTGTGATTTTCAGCCTGTGCCTAATATAATATTAATCATAATCAGAGACATGGCATTTAAATTGAATGTTAATGAAGTACAAGACTTTTTTTAGTCTTTCATTTTTTATGTAATGATTTTTATAATTTCTTAGTTTCATCAATGTGACCGTCGTCGGTTTAAAATGTTAAAAATAAAAACTCCGTGCAACAATGAATATAACATCAGGCAAGCAGATATAACTCACTTATAAACAGGTCTTGTCTCAATAATCAACATCTTTTGCCTAACCTTTTTCCCAATTATGTTGGTGTCGGCTTCCAGTCTAACTGGATGCAGAATATGCCTGTATTTTACATGGAGCGACTGCCTATCTGACCTCCACAACCCAGTTAGTACTGGGTATTACGATACCCCTTGATAAGACTGGCACTGCTGAATAATATCAGCCGCTCAGGTCGATCTTTAGGTTAAGCCGTGCGTGCTTAGGTTGGTCTGGGGATGGCTTGATCATCCATTATATACCGAGTTTCCTCTGTGCCTCGTGAAGCATGTTAAGCAGTTGGTCTCGGCTGTCATTTGTAGATCTTTGACAGTAGTTACAGGTAGTCAGTGGGCCAAAAGTTTGATTACCGGTCTTACCAAGGAGTATGTATTACCCAGTACCAACTGGGTTGTGCAGGTCAGATAGGTAGTCGCTCCATGTAAAGTACTGGTATTCAGCTGCATCCGGTTAGACTGGAAGCTGTCCCCAATATAGTTGGAAAAAGGCTAGGCAGATGATGATGATTAAAATCATAGAAAACGTAACTAACGTTCTTTAATTATTACTTTCTGCTTATCCCGGTGGATAAGCAGAATAGAGGCGTGATATCACGTTTGCAAGTTTCAAGATAATCGATGTTGAAGTTTGTGTTAAATAATACGGGTTCACGTTGTCCAATGTTTCGGAATGCCTCCTAAACATGTCAACCGTTTTCGGTCCTTATCAGACACTAGGCCTTTAAAACTGCGGCAGACATTAGAATGTATGACTGAGAAATGGAGATAACATATTTTCCTTTAGTAAGAACTAGCTTCTAGAAGCGGCTCCGTGGTTAAGAAACATAATCCAGTGACACTAGGTAGTACTAGATTTCCATCATCATTAAAATCGAATTAATAGTTGAAAATGTGGATACAAAAAAAACACAAAGTATCGATTTTTACGCTTCTATAGGTTGTGCTCTTGACAAACCGTCGAACGACGTCGATAAAGCCCGCCATACTATTCCCTGCCCACTGTTGATGAGGGGCGCGGCGCCACTTCTTTGATATTTCATACAAAATGTATAGAAGAGATGTGGCGCGACACATACTGAGATGCCGTGGCACGGGCGTGGCGAGAGCGCCGCGTGGACGCCACTTCCTCGCCCTCCGCGCACCCGCAGTTAGCAGTGGCATGCACAGGGTGAGAACAAGACGGCGAAAATGCGTGACAATATAGACTTTAAAGACTAGAATACGCCCGCGCCTCGCCATTTTGACACCGTTAGGGCGCTTGTTCTGCGCTGCGCCGGCGCCACGCCATCACGTCGCCCGCGCCGCGCCACCGCCACACGCCATACGTACCCTCGCCTAACTCCTAAAAGCCAGAATCAACGAGATAATGAAGCTCGGCGCGTAATTTTCACTTCCTTCCATATCAGCAGGAGAAAGACAGAACGAAACAAGGCCAATAGGCACTAAGGGACGTTTACAACTGGGATAGGCCCAGTTGCCTAGCACCACGGATAAATATTAATTAACATTAATGGTCCTAAGTTGTGACTTGTGAGCTGTTATATTTGATTCCAGTTTCCACAAGGTCCGTGTAGTAAATAACTCCGGATGTAACCTGTACATTATCCAACAGAATATTGCGTTCATTTTGCCAAAGACTACACTCCCATAAAATGTGATGTGCAGATTGTACGCCTGTTTACGATTACTTTATAATGTGTTCGTGAAAGTTTAAAAAAGACTATCGCTTTCTTGAAGGCCACAACGTACGTACTAATTTTCGTAAATGCATCACGTCTCGCCACCTGTCCTCCTGTCACACCCTGTTGTCCTGGTAACTCTACCAGCTGGTCCCTTACGTATTAACATATAAATTAGTCCGTCACCTAAATCCAAGAAGCTTAACCGTTCCTCCACAAGCTACTCGTTCAAGTTGCACGCGGTTTGCGACTGCCACAGCGGAACAATAGTACATTTTGATACAAGTGGAGGAAGTTTGTTATTGTAGTTCAAGGCGGTATTAACACACGAGCCGTTAGGCGAGGGTGTTTTTGAGCCGAGACTTCAATAACAAATGTCCACGTGTATCAAACGACGTCATTCAATACACTTTTGAAGAAATAAAATAAAATAATGTAAAATATTTGTGTCATGAATGTCACGAGACTATGATTTAAATTTTATTTTTTTCCGCGCTTTGCTTTCGCCAGGTTCAAGGAGAGGCAAAGGTATGAAGCCGTTATAATTATAGCCTAATACAAAAAATAAATTTTAATTTGTTTTTTAATTTAGAACACAAATAAATGTTAATTTGTTTATAAAAGTAAATATTAGTTATAAATAATCATGTTTATCTACGATATTGAATTTATAAACACAACTTGAATTTTCAAAATGTGTTTTAAAGAAAGATCGCTTTTCCGAAATAAATCAGAGTAAGGGCTGGTTTTTCGATCGCCGGTTAACTTTTATCCGAGGAATAAGTTTCATAATTTGTCAGTTTTTGTATAGACTCTCTGTCAAAACGTCAGACTTACTCTTCTGATAAAAGTTATCTAATGAATGAAAAATCAGCCCTTAGTAAAATAAGTCAGAGGTGAACGTTTTTTTTTAATTCTGCATTTTGAACATAATCGTAGTGCGAAAAGAACTACTTTTCGAGGAAGTGTATTGAAAAATAATAATTAAAGGTTTTCTTTCTTCTTTTGATTTGTTTCATTTTTTTTTAATTTTCACTATAATTTCTATAAAATACGACCTAGCGCCGAATTTTTGGACATATATATCAGCTGCAAGTAAAAATTGGATTTGGCCACGACCGGACATCGAAAACCATTTCTTTTTACACTAAGTCATGTGCCATCTATCTACAAACCGCGGTGATATTTTCATACAGAAATACGAGAAATCGCCGCGATACTCTCGCTCGTGGAGGCGGCCCCTTAGTGTTGAACCTCATCTAGCAGCACAGAATCGCATTTTTCCATGCTCCCATCTTTTTCTGTCGTTCAGAACTGTCATTTGCAAGAGCGAGAAACAGAGCAGGAGTACTAATAGCACTCGTTTATTGGATAATATTCAACCCTAGAGGATGTACGACGAGTCATCAGAACCACGCGAAGGAAGAAACTAACACAAGCATGCACCGAAGTCCGGGGTTGCGGGCCTGTTCGAAAGAGATACCGCGGCCCCGGAACATAATGGGCAAGGACGGAACATGGAGGGGTTTTAGTCAGTAAAAGTCTGACACTCCCTCCCGCTCCGCGCGGAGTTATTTGATGATTTCCCACCCAAGAAAAAAAAAAAGCATGCACCAAGTTTGCATCTCCCGAGGATGTTACTAGTCCGTAAACTATTACATTGAACTTATAAACTTACAAATAACTAAGAAACTTGCAAACACCCACTTGAGTAATGTACTACCAAAGTGCTAATTTTCTGTAGAATATCAGGTAAAAAACTGATCACAATTATAAAAGTTATAACAGCAGTTGAACGAATGTGCAAATTAAAACGAACCAAACGTTTTCATTTAAATCTGCTCCTGTTTGACAGTTTGACCACTACCAGGGTCGCAGGAAACTAATGGAGTTTATTCCGAATTTATATTGATACTAGGATCTGGTGTCTATCTATACTATACCGTAGTTTTTAAGTTTATTTGTTGCATACAAAAAATCATTCCTCTTTATTATATTGGTGACAAAATAGTACATTTTGATACAAGTGGAGAAAGTTTGTTATTGTAGTTCAAGGCGGTATTAACACACGAGCCGTAGGCTAGGGTGTTTTTGAGCCAAGACTGCAACAACAAATGTCAAAGTGTATCAAACGACGTTTTTCAATACACAATTGAAGAAATAAAATAAAATAATGTAAAAAATATTTGTGTCATGAATTATTACGAGACTATGATTAAATTATTTTGCACGCTTTGCTTTCGCCAGGTTGAAGGAGACGCAAAGGTATGAAGCTGTTGTACAGCCTAATATAAAAATAGTTTTTTTATATGTTTTTGAATTTAGAACACTTGTACTTAAGAGCCCTCTTACAGTCCACTAGCGCCGCCAATCGAAAAAATGTCATAACTCGTAAATAGAATCAAAAATACAAAATGTGGTCTATTATTACTGTAGAAAAGGCAATAACGTAATTTTATAACACATTTTCACCACTTGAAATATAGCTGTTTAGCTAAATCGTGCATTTGTAACAAAAACGGCCGTTTATGTTTTGAATGTACGATTTAGCTAAACAGCTATGTTTCAAGTGTTGATAAGGTGTTATACAATTACGTTATTGCCTTTTCCACAGTAATAATAGAACATATTTTGTATTTTTGATTCTATTTACGAGTTATGACATTTTTTCGATTGGCGGCGCTAGTGGACTGTAAGAGGGCTCTTAAATGTAAAAATTGGTTTATAAAAGAAAATATTAGTTTTAAAGAATCATGTTAATCTATGACATTGAATTTATAAACGCAATTTGAATATTCAATAAATGTTTACGCCGTAAAAAAATATTATAAGTCACCTCTGAAGTCAGAGGTTAATGTTTTTTTTTTAAATTATGCATTTACCTTTGCTTTCTGCACATGACTGTGTGGAAAAAACATGCAAAGCGCACGTGTGTGAAATACACTGCATTTTGACCCTAATCGTAGTGCGAAAAGAACCAGTTTCGAGGAAGTGTATTGAAAAGCCTATTTCTTTCTTTGTGACAAACTTAATACCTATCCACGGGGTACGCAATACAAATAGTAGGGGTAAGATTTAAGGATGAGAGGGCATTTTCCCGGCGCCTGATTGAATAGTCCCTTCAGAGTCCATCCATCATCCGAGTATCGGGTTTATTCAGCCGTATTTCTGTATTAATGTTATAGATATTCCCTTTTTACACCGTAAATAAAATCTACGTAGTGATTGGAATGAGCGTTTCAGGCACGAAAAGATTTTCATGCGTCTTTTTTACTATACTTGTCTATGCAATATGGCTAGGACTACGTGTATACGTTAAATTCGCAATTTAACCTGAAAATAGTTTGTTCAGAATCACGAGCAAAATCAATTGAACCGCTTTTTGATATAACATTTTTAAAATTATTCGTTAAAAATGTTGCCTTGTGTATTAAATAATACGTCAAGCTATTACGTGCACAAGCCCACCAAAATAGGTGAACAAACACAAATCGTTGTCGTCCAATTTAAATGTTCTCATACGCGGGAAAATAATAGTTCTTCTCAGTAAATCTAACTGCCAGTAAAACTACATATAACAGCACACAGCACATTAAACCTTTAATTTTTTTTTATGTTTTTTTTTTCTCTTCCAGAATTAGGTACATTGAATTAAAAATCATTTGGGGTATCTCAGGTTTTGCGCATTTAACGTTACACGTTGTATTTTGTATTATTAAGAATCTATCAAAGGAGCTGATGATAACAACTTGTGTTTTTTTTTGTTTTGTTTGTTACTATTTCAAGTTTATATACCAGTAAAAAACAAAAAACAAAACATGCGGGGCAGTCTTTGGGGACTGACGATAGATAGAAGTGAAAATAAATAGAAACCCTATTTGAATTGAATTCTTATAAACAAATTAAAGAGATCAAGTTACTAATAAGCCTTGAGGATTATCATATTTTTACTTCAAAAAGGAGGAATTTTCAATTAGTCGGAACCTTTTTTTATGTATGTTGGTTACTCGAAAATGCCTGGACTGATTTGTATTTTTCTTTATTGGAAAGGGTACCTATATTGCCCAGGTGGTCCTAATATGATCATCAAATCAGGATCTGATGATGGGATCTTAGAGAAATAGAGAGAACACTTCAAATTTTATAGCCACACTTAAAGCGATTTGGGTAGTTTTTGGAAAAGTACTTTATCTTATCGGAATGGTCCCATTTCAATTTGGTGAAGATCTCATGAAGAACTTCGGAGATAAGCAACGAAACTCCTCAATAAATGGTAGCAAATGGACCGAGATTGCTGAAATCTCATGTCTGCCTATTGTTTACTAACATAACATCACGCCGGCACGCTGTGAAGGGGTATAAGCAAATGTGAACCACTAAAAAGTGAAAATTTAAAACCTTTTTTTTTTAAAAAGAACCCGACTTCAAAAACAAAAATAAGTGAAAAAGGTATTTATCAGGGTGTGGGCAATCCGTCTGGACAGAGTGATAGCCTTGACTGGTAGTGGGAACATCACTGGACACTGCTCATTGAACAGACACTTCCACGCCATAGGTATCACTGACAGTCCCCTGTGCAGAGCGTGCATGGAGGCGGAGGAGATGGTGGCGCATGTGCTCCTCGAGTGCACCGGTGTTACCCAGATCCGCGAGAACACTTTTGGAACACCAGGATCTTTTGCTAATGTACTGAGAACATTCACGAACAATAGTACACTTTACTAAAGTTACGTACCGTCTTCGCGATCATTTCACTTTTCTTTTTGTTTAAATTTTCACAAGTTCTTTCTTAGAACCTGCAATGATTTCGAGTGCGTTTTTGATCAGAAAGTCTGATGATGATCTTGTTTATACAAGATCATCATCATCATCATCAGACTTTTAATGTTCCCATTGCTGGGACAGGCCTCTATGAGAGGGAATGGGCTATAATCCATCACATCGTGCGGATTGATAGATGTCACATGTCTTCGAATTTTTGGTTCTAGGACATGCCGGTTTCCTCACGATGTTTTCCTTCACCGTTTTGAGAGCAGTGGTGATCGTATAAATTACACAAAGTAATGCGCCTGTCGCCCAAGTCGTGGGTTCGAACCCACGACTTACTGCTCGTAAGTCGGGACAGCCACCATTGGGCAACCACTGCTCTCCATAAACAAGACCAAATAAAAAAATTGGTCCAAACTTTGCAATTTCTGACTTTTTGAGTACAATAAGTTCGTCCTTAATAACTTCTTGATCAGTACTAGAAACAGGATCGACTGGCATCAAAAAAATGTTTGGTGTATGCGGATCAAACTTTTACGAAGAATCATGCATGGTTTCCAAATACCATTTTCGTGTAGCTGCAACGGTTAAGGTAGCACCCCTTACCGTTTCCACCCTGTAAACTAAAACCGTCCCCATGAACCACTCCATCCATTGGTGAAAACAGCATGATAAACGGTGCAGTAGCTTTTGAGTTAATCGCGAACAGACAGACAGGCAGACGTGGTGGGGGACTTTGTTTTCGAACAATATAGTGACTATTTTTTTTTGGCGGCTGTATTTTATGTTTTTCAGGCGATGCTACCAGATGCGAGGCGTCCCCAAATATTCCAGTAGCGATCCACAATGTTCAGTACTAAAACCCCAAAAGCCTAAATTAATTTACATTACAACAATCACTGTATATAAAAGCGGCCATACAAACCAGGTTAATACACTTCATTTGTTTAACAACTTCAGGCGAGTGAATGGGACGGAAATATGAGAGTAGCACGAGAGCGACAGTGACGGAAAACAATAGAACATTGAAAGCATGCGAGCAGTTTGTGGATCGCACAAAGGATTCGGGGTCACGACGCTAACATGGGAGAATTACCCTGAATATGGGGAAAATCATCTAGCATCACAAAACAATGTTTCAGTATCGTTCTAAATTGGATTTAAAGAACGATACATTTAAGGTTTGATTTATAACTGAGGAACCGCATCAATTTGCAGTTTTAATGGAATTCAGGAAATTGAGTTGTCAGTCCTATAGACAAAGATCATATTGGCATTGCGGTCGGGTGATATGGCCGTTCCTATAATTGCCCGCAATGCTGCCCCACTCCCAGTCACAGACAGGACGTTCCAGAAAGCGCGAGAATGCGCGAAACTATAGTGCACTGTCTAAAATACACTCTGGTATGCGGTGACTCGCTCCAAAGCGCTGTTATTTATGGCATCTTATAGTCCAGAACTCATGTACTTATCTCTCACAAACATTAGTTACTTCCTAATGTTTAGAAATACTGAGAAAGCGCCTATAACGATTGAATCTTAAGAGGCCGTATTCAAAGTTTTGACGTTTTCGCTGATTTACGTGGTTTCACAGAAAAAAAATGAATTTCTATGATTTTTAAAGACAAAACATGAGAGGTCATTTCAATTACGATCTACCTCTTCGGTCTCTTAAAGACTACGTATATTTCATAATAGTATATGAGTCAGAGTTATCTACACGTTACAATTAATACTAAAAGTAATTTCAGGAAATGTAGAAACAACGGAAAACACACGAATTTCGCGAAACAATTTCCCAACACTGGCAACCCCGCGCTGTAAGACCACCGGGAATCGGGAGCTTGCCCGAGCGCGCTTCAGTCGGTCGCGGGAGCTCGGCCTTGCCACACGGCCCGAGCAATCGATTGCTATAACCCAACAATCGAATTAAAATCGAACACCAAATCCACAATAACCTCACACAACATCAATAAAACAATATTCTAATTTCAAATATTTGGCGGGTGACAGTTGAATCCAGATCTGTTTCGTGTTCCATTTATGAAATGAAAGTAGGTTGTGAGAGTGCACAGGATACGGTAGTGAAACAGGGATATTATTAAAAATAGGCTGTTTTCACACTGTTGTTGTGAGGGCGAAACCAGGTGAGTTCCTCATTTATTATTTAAGGAAGCGTTTTCTTCTTGCTGTGAACAATTATTTGTCTAGGGACCATGCCTTTACACCGTGATGGCTGTATTTTAGAGCGAAAACTGTTGTTGTTGTTTTTTTTCTGTCACCTTTTTTATTTTTTATACTTAAGCATCCTATTAAATACAATGATTAAGCTTAAAAGTACATATTTTTAAAAGATCGGAGTTCTGACAGTGAAAGTTTGAAATCAAATTTCACGTTTTTTAAATGAGTAATTTTCATCGAGTGATTGAATTATGTTAATCAAAACCATTTGTTTCAAATAGGTGGCAATATTTATATTAAAAAAGCGCTAATTTTGATCTACACCATGTGAATTTCCAAACCTTAAAGCTGACATGGAGAACATTTTCAACGCTCGTCCCAGTCGTCGAGAGTTCAAAGTCTAAAGTGCAATAAAATTGAGGTATAAAGGTTCATTTAGATATTCCATAATTGAAAACAGTTATGAAGGCAGTGTTTTGTAAACCATTATCTTTGAGTACCCAGTATTTCCGCATTTTACACGAGTCACGTGGTTGTACTCAAAATCTGAATTGAAAATGAAATATTATTCAATTTGATTTTAGGCAAGGACGATTATGATTTTTTTTTTATTTCCATGTTTATTTATGTCAGTCGATACTTACTTTGTCTATAGAAACTATTACAGTCCGAGAAACTCACGACGTTTACAGCGTTTCCTAGAAATCATTTTTATCATTTTTGACATTTTATTTACTTTGTAAAACTTAAAAAATGAATATATTTTGACGCTCAGTCAAATGATAAAAACATTTATGGAAAAAAAATTGTTCACGAAATACAAAAGGTACCGTATTTAAATATTGCACTTAATATTATTTTTTTTGTATTTATGCAAAAAAAAATAATGCTACAGTAAAAACACATCAGTATTGAAAACCCTGATGATTCCAATGTGTGCAGAGATGTGAGTTCGAGTGATTACTTTTTAATGAATGTCAACGCATCCTTCATAGGCGTTATTCACGGAGAAGGAATTCCGTGAAAAAAAAACCACGAAATCCTGACTAGCCGTTTCCCGATATTTTGTATTGCTGATCATTATTCATTTTGAAACAATATTTAATGCCTAGCAACATAAAGAAGATTTGAGTTGCACGTTGGTTATCAAATTTTAAGCCGCGTATAGACTAAATAAAATAAACACTCAATGATTCTCCCAGAAATGATATTCAAACCCGAGAGAAGCACAAATTGATGTCGATGTTTTCAACGCTTGTCAATACTAATTGGTCATCCTAATAATCCTACCTGTGACTTTGGATTAAAATTAAACTTTATTGTCGTTGTTTAATTTCACAAAATCGTATTTTATAGCCATTGCAATAGACATGAAATTACTATGAAAAGACTGTAGGTAAAAAAGTAATAGGCTCTCTATACTTCGAAATACTGATCCAATTCCGAAAATTCTTTCACTAAAACTACTTTGTTTCCCGTGTATAATAAATAAACTTTACGTTTAAAACGTTTCCGTGTCTTAATTTCTATAGGTACATAAGGAGTGCATAAGCGCAACACCTATTAGGTGGGGATTCAGATCTACAAGCTGGACAATTTTCCTGGAGATTTCAATAGAAACCGGGTTCTCAACAGCTTTTTTTCTGTATGCTGCACAACAAGCAGCTTGAAGTTAGAAGGTAGTTCGTAAAAAGAAACACAAGTACCAGGGTGGCAGAAATTATGAGATCTCAAAGCTCAAAGCGTGCTCGTGTACGGTGTGCGAGCGTAATTGCTTCCTGTGGGGAAACTCGGCGTGTGAAGAACGACCTCTCTCCACCCTGTTGCTACCAGGCTGCTATAAATTCGACGGAGATGTAATTAAGCCAGCTGTACTCAAACGTCATCGGTCTTGGAGCATTTCCTTTGCGTTCCATTTTTGATTTGATTATATCGTTAAATCGGTCAAGTGGTTTTGGAACTCGTGAATGTGTTTATCAGAGATTTTATGTGACTGCTGCAGTGCGTGATTGTGCTAAAGTATTTTATCTGGTTTTAATTATTTATGGAGCAGATAGAGGTCTCCAAAGAAAAACGGTGAAAGAAAAAATTGTGATAAAATTGTCACCAAAAAAATAAAGATATGCGACATCCTAACGGCTGGCTTCTCACAGATGGAGGCCACCTTTATCCCAGCAGTGGGAATATTATTGAATGATAATGGTACACGCATAAGGCATCAACTATCCTCCACTGTTGATGGGTAATAAAACCTTTGTTGTGATTATATTATCAAGCTTACCTTCTAATATTTCAGCATTAACACAAAAAAATCGTACAACATTTCCATATGACCTTATTTCAGATCCAGTTTGGTACACCTTACTTTGTGACCGAACAGTAATGCAGAGTAAGCTACCAGGACTTCATATTCATAAAGCTAGGATTACACTTGTAAATAAGCGCTTAGCTTACGTTGTAGAATTGGCATTAGGCACACCAGAGCGCACATTGCTTTCATTTAAATTTTAAAACGTTTAAAAAAATAGTTTTTGTCAATGTTTTAAATAATACACTGAGTTTATTGTGATTTTTATTTGAACTCCATTCTTAGGAAAACCTTTAGATTAGTTAAAGAGCCTGCTATAAAAGATTAAACGCCCCCGTCCACGCTCTCGGAGTATTTTATTTGTTTAGATCACGTGAGCACAGGTAGTCCGTGGCCCAAAAAGTCTGACTGGTTGTAGTTAGTACTGGGATTACCCAGTACTAACTGGGTCCTGGAGGTCAGATAGGCAGTCGCTCTATGTAAAATACTGGTATTCAGTTGCATTTAGGGGAAGAAAGACTGGAAACCGACCCCAACAGAGTTGGGAAAATGCTAGGCAGATGATGAGTGTTAACGTCATAACCTAGATGAAACCAGTTTTGTAAGAAGGTTAGTTTTTTGTCTCATAGATGGCGTTAACCGATTTAAATGCAAGCTATCGTTTGCTTCACTCGCGAGGTATAACTAGTTTTGATATCAAAAAATATATTGTCTTCGTTCCAAGTACGTGGTGTGTTTTAATTGTGTTAACCCTACCCGGCCCAGCCGTGAACATGGTCCATCGAGCAGGATAGTTTTGCCTCAAAGTATAAAATCACCCTCTGGTGTCGGAGTTGAGGGTTAGGAAGCAGCAAGCTGGCTGACCGAGTTGGTGCAAGCTGAGAGGAACGGAGCGGAGCTGAGCCGAGTGGAGCGGAGCGAGATCGACGGAGCAAAGTGGAGCGTTAAAGGAAAGTGAATTAAAGTGGTATAAGTGCAACTTCAAAAAACTGTGAGTACTTTTATTTAATTAACAGTTCCAAGTGCCAGAGACTTGTAAAATTTTAAAATTAATTTTTGGACTTAGAAAAATTCGAAGAAACTTGGAACTTAGAATAATTCGTCAAAACTTGAAGAGACCCCGAATCTATGTCCGATTTCACTCAGAACTAAAAATTTGGTCCAACACTTAGAAAAATTCCAACACTTGAAACACTTAGCTCAAATTTCAAATATTTTGTGAATGGGACATTCTGCGTCAGATCCTTTTGCATTTGAAATCATGGAGGCTAAGTTGAGGCTGTTGGAAGATATTAAAAGTCGGATTCAGAAGGGGCTTATTAACTTCAAAAAATCGCCAAAAGAGAGAATCAATGAGGCATATGTAGAGTCACGTTTGGAAATACTAGATAAGCAGTTTGAAGATTTTACAAGAAAACACGAAGAGCTTTTGACCAACTACACAGTAAGTGAACTGAGTGCAACCAGTTACATGAAAAATGATGTGTTCGAAACGGTTACAGACACTTTTTTAAACTATAAAGTAGAACTAAAAAATGCTCTACCAAAGGCTTGTAAAATCAGTGATGTCTCACCGGACGAGGGCCACCCGAAGAGCACGTCAATGGGAAAATTGCCCAAAATTGCCATACCAGTTTTTACAGGCAAATATCAAGAATGGACAACGTTTAGAGATTTGTTTCTGTCATTAATTGACAGCAACCAATCACTAGATGACGTACAACGCTTGCATTATTTGAGGTCCCAATTGTCAGGTGAAGCATCACAACTTATTAAGCACATACCGATCACACATGCTAACTATAAAAAATGTTGGAATTTGTTAAAAAGCCGTTATAATAACAAGCGATTTTTAGCAAATTGTATTCTCAAGCGCTTACTCAACCAAAAACAAATTACGGTTGAGTCATCTTTTGCTCTCAAGGAGCTTTTAGATACCACAACCGATTGTTTACATGAATTGTCAAACCTAGGGGTGCAGGTGAGCGCCTGGGATGTTATTATTATTTATTTGATTAGCTCCAAGTTGGACGTTGAGACTCGGAAGCAGTGGGAATTGCAGGTGAGTCAATCTTATGAATCTTGCGAGGAATTTCCCACATTTGATGAGTTTCGGAATTTTTTGGATAAACGTTTTCGGGCTTTTGAATTTCTAGAACCTCAAAGTAGCAAGTTCAAAAGTAATCCTAAAGCATTTCACGTAGTTTCAAAAATATCATGTCCACATTGTTCCGAGGAGCATCTCTTGAATGATTGTAAAAAGTTTGCTCAGGAAACCGTCGATCAGCGTCGCCAAATAGTAAAAAGTCTTGGTTTGTGTTTTAATTGCCTTCGCTCAAATCATCTTAATTTTAATTGTCGAGTAAACACCAAATGTAAAACGTGCCGTAGAAAACATCATACTCTCTTGCATTTAAACTCGGATTCAGGAGTAGAGGCGAGCACTTCTGCGTCGCCATTGCAAAATGAAACGCACACACAGAACGAGACCACGGCTGAACCTCTTATTTCAACCCATTTCGCAAAAAATATTCATAGCCAAGTCATATTGGCTACAGCCGTTATTAAGGCTGAATCGAAAAATGGGCATCCACAAGTTTTGAGAGCCCTGTTAGACCAGGGTTCACAAGCTTCCTTTATTACGGAATCTGCGGTTCAGTTATTGAAGCTTAAAAAGATAGCCGTTAAAACGTCTATCTCAGGTGTAGGGGGAGGTCAGACCAATCTAACGTCAAAATTTATGGTTAAAGTTAACATTCAGTCGTTATGGGATCCTGACTTCACTCTGCAAGTAAAAGCTTATGTGCTGAGTAAGGTAACTTCGATTTTACCTGAAAGGAAATTTACATTGGTGGATTGGCCACAGCTTAATAGTATTAAGCCGTTGGCTGATCCAAAATTCAATATGCCTAACAAAATTGACATTTTGTTAGGGTCGGGAGCCTATGCCAAAGTCTTAAAAAAAGGCTTAATCAAGGACCCTAAGGGTAATGCAATGGCTCAAAACACTTACCTTGGCTGGATCATATCGGGAGAAGTCAGTGATGAAGATGGAGTGAAATTTTGTCACAATGTAATTCTAAGCATGCACTCTAAGGTCGAAGAAAATGAAATTCTTAAAAAGTTTTGGGAATTAGAGGCAGAGCCAACGTGCTCTGAAAAGACAATTCTTAGCACTGAAGAGCAAGCATGTGAAGATTACTTTGCTGCTACCACATGTCGGGATGCAGATGGTCGCTACATTGTAAAACTGCCTTTTCGATCCAGAAAAACTCCCTGTAATACAAGGGAAATAGCATTAAAAAGATTTTACAGTCTTGAACGAAAGCTAGCTAAAAATAGCGAGCTTAAAGATCAATACACTTCGGTAATTAAGGAGTATTTGTCACTAGGTCATATGGAAGAAATTCCTAATGACAAGAATAAAGTTGGTGCTGTTTACTTACCGCATCATGCCGTGATCCGTGAAGATAAGTCGACCACAAAGTTACGAGTGGTATTTGATGCGTCATCCAAGGGATCCGATGGTGTTTCCTTAAACGACACCTTAATGGTAGGACCACAGTTACAGCCTGATTTACGTCATACAGTTATGCGGTGGCGGCAACACCCAGTATGCTTGACAGCCGATATTGTAAAAATGTATCGCCAAGTTAAAGTAGCTGATGATCACGCGGACTTTCAAAGGATTTTATGGCGAGATGATGTTCATTCTGATATAAAAGAATACAGGCATTTGAGAGTTACATTTGGAATATCTAGTGCACCTTACCTGGCAGTCAAGGCATTGCAGCAAACTGCTGTCGATGAAGGTCATTCGTATCCTTGCGCTGCTAGTAGAGTTAGGACAGACTTTTATATGGATGATCTAATGACAGGTTGCCAAACTGATGAAGAAGCTGTCAAAATCTACCATGAGTTTAATGAGCTATTGAACAAAACAGGTTTCACTTTGCAAAAATGGACAAGTAACCGAGTAAAGTTGCTGAATCAGATAAGGCTAGACACTGGAAAAGATCTGGAAATAAAAGAAGATGAAACTACTAAAATTTTAGGACTAACCTGGAATCGCCATTCCGATGAATTCCATTACACTGTAAATTTACCCTTTTCACCATCGTCGTCGTTGCCGCCGTCTGTATCTGAAACTAAAAGATCAGTTATATCAGAGATATCACGTTTATATGATCCGCTAGGTTGGATTGCCCCATGTATAGTTACAGCTAAAATCTTCATTCAAAAATTATGGATCGCTGGTTTGGATTGGGATGAGAAATTGTCTGATAATCTTCTATCAGAGTGGCAGTCTTATCGTAGTGGGTTGCACACACTCAACAGCTTCAGAATTCCTAGGTGGTTGAAAAGAAAAAGCGATGATTTAATGGTTGAGCTGCACGGTTTCTCCGATGCATCAAACGCAGCATACGCAGCAGTAGTTTACATCAGAGTTATTGATGCTGTGGGTCACGTCCACTGTAATCTGGTAACTGCAAAAACGAAGGTGGCTCCAATTAAACAAATCTCTATTCCACGACTGGAACTATGTGGTACAGTTTTAGTTGCCAAATTACTTTTAGAAGTAGCTCGTGTCTTGAATATCCAAAAATCTAACTTACATGCTTGGACTGATTCAACGGTCGTGCTGGCCTGGTTGAGCGATCACCCGAGCCGATGGAAAACCTTCGTCGCAAACCGGACGTCAGAAATCCTTAATACTTTTGATGCTACTCAATTTCATTATGTCGATACGAAAAACAATCCAGCAGACATAGCTTCCAGGGGTTCAACATCCACGTCTTTGTTAGACAACTCGCTTTGGAAACATGGACCGTCGTGGTTGCTTGCGGATACCATAGAATATTGCAGACCCAAGGCTATAATGACCAAACTGGAACTAAAATCTGTCAAGGTTCATGCAGCTCAGATAGATGATCACCCGATTGAACTGATATGGTCCAGATTTTCATCATTACGAAGGTTGATCAGGACTCTCGCTTACTGCAGACGATTCTTGAAAATAAAAATAGCCAGAGAATCAAGGACAAGGATGCTACCATACGTTTCAGCTTCTGAGTTTGCAGATACCATGCATTGTTGCCTCAAGCAATGTCAAAAGGTTTGGTTTGAGACGGAAATAATGGCAGTACAAGCTGGAAGAGACGTCAGCAAATCCAGTGGTTTGATTTCTTTGAACCCCTATTTGGATAACAAAGATTTGATGAGAGTAGGGGGTAGGATCCAAAATTCGCCACTGACTGATGATATGAAACATCCAATTATAATTCCTCATCAATCGCATTTGACAAAATTACTCATAGCGGATGCTCATAAGCGTGTACTACATGGTGGACCCCAATTAACTCTTAATTTCCTGCGGTCTAAATATTGGGTGGTTCGTGGAAAGAATTTGATCAAGTCTCACATTCGCGAATGCGTACCGTGTATTCGTCATGCAGCAGTAACAAAAAATCAATTGATGGGTCAGTTACCATCATGCAGAGTGACTCCAAGTAAGCCTTTTCTTCATTCAGGTGTCGACTACGCAGGACCGATTCTAATAAGAACAGCAAGGGGTCGTGGGCATAAGTCCTATAAGGGCTACGTATGTCTGTTCGTATGCATGGCAACCCGCGCTGTGCATATAGATGCGGTATCTGATCTGACATCTCAAGGCTTTCTTGCTACTTTTAAACGTTTTGTGGCTAGACGGGGTCATTGTAGTCACCTTTATAGCGACAATGGTACTAACTTTGTAGGGGCCTCAAAGGAGCTTAAAGCAATGTTTCACAGTGAATATGCATCTGTTCCCCAAGAAATTGCCTCTATATTGGCAAATAACGGAACCGAATGGCATTTTATCCCGCCTCATTCTCCCAACTTTGGAGGTCTATGGGAGGCTGGGATCAAAAGTACCAAGCATCACCTCAAACGGGTGATTGGTGAGTCGACGTTGACTTTTGAGGAGCTAAGTACTGTTTTATCTCAAATTGAGGCGTGTCTAAATTCCAGACCGTTGTCACAGTCCAGCGAGAACTCGTCAGATCCAAACCCATTGACGCCAGTACATTTCTTGGTCGGTCAGCCATTAGTAACAGCGCCAGATTATGAATATGAGCACATAACAGTCGGTAGCTTGAGACGTTGGCAATTGACACAAAGAATGATTCAATCTTTTTGGAAACGTTGGTCTCAGGAGTATGTAACTATGTTTTTCCAACGACACAAGTGGGCTAAACGTACGCGCGATCTCAAGGTTGGTGATGTTGTCCTCGTAAAAGAAGATAATTTACCACCTGCCAAGTGGTTATACGGGAAGGTAATTGAACTACACCCTGGCAAGGACAATTTAGTACGCGTAGTTACCCTTCGTTGCAAGGACTCCCGAGTCAAACGGCCAACTTCTAAGCTATGCGTTTTGCCTGTCAATGACGATGAATGAATTAGTAATGAATATTGTACCTATTTTTATTGTTTTATTATTTTATTTTTTATTTGTTGTGTTATATACAGTCCACTTAGTTAATAATTGTAGAAATATGTAAAGAAGCACATAAAATTAGTTAATTTGGTTTTTTTATATTCTCGCGGTATTTATGTTAAGATAATTAGAACATTGTGATTGCACACCTAGGATTTTAGTAAAATGCAAAACTTGTCCATAATTTAGTCTCAGTTATGTCATGGTGGGCGGTTTGAAAGGACTAGGTCCTTGGTGGGCGGTATGTTAACGTCATAACCTAGATGAAACCAGTTTTGTAAGAAGGTTAGTTTTTTGTCTCATAGATGGCGTTAACCGATTTAAATGCAAGCTATCGTTTGCTTCACTCGCGAGGTATAACTAGTTTTGATATCAAAAAATATATTGTCTTCGTTCCAAGTACGTGGTGTGTTTTAATTGTGTTAACCCTACCCGGCCCAGCCGTGAACAATGAGTTCACGTGAGCACCCTGGAGCTTTGAAAATCGTGTCGCAGTAAGACTGTACTTACGAGGCGATTGAAGTGCAGATGCGCTTAGCTTTGGTGGAAACTGTGAACAGAGAGGAGAAGGTACATTTACATTTGTTTAAGCCAAGCAGTGAAAATCGTTAAGTTAGCGACAAAGATCGTTACTAAACTTAACTTTGAGTGTAGAGGTTTTCAAATATCGTTAAATTTGGATCGGTAAGACTTTGCGACCGAATTCGCTTGTTTTGCGATCGCTATCTATGTCGAGATCGCAAGCCCAGGCAACAGAGAAAAGGCGGTCGCTAAACTGGGCGTGCGTAGCCTACACACACATCTTGCTCCGGTCTAGCTAGTATGCATCTCCGCGCGCCTTTCCTTTCCTCAGACAAAGTCAAAAAGTAGTGATATGACAGACAATTAGACTATTTGAGATATTCTGCTATATCCTCTCCGCTTCGCACATCTCCACACGTCTCCATTTTGGTGGAGTCAATATTCTAAGCAATTCATTTGTTTGCAATTCACTTGAGCATGTACCGCGTGTCCAAGCATACCAGGAGTTAAGAAAACAGCTGTAATTTACAACGTCTTCTCTGCCAAACAACAAGTATCTTTATACTTATCTACAACAAGATACTTATTTGAATAAAACTCATTAAGAACATCTAGGATGCGTTACCGAAGTTTCTGTCTTCAGTCGAAGTGCCGCGTGTGGCCTTTGAATATTCTATGAAAGTTTCAGCGCGAGACGAGCGCTGGAATAGAGCTTCGAATAGACAGGCGTCATATCTATGCTTCCATACTTATATTACTGAACTAGTTTCTGCCCAAGACTTTGTAAGCGTGAACTTCAAAATTGGAATGAAAACTGGCCAAGTGCGAGTCGGACTCACGCATGAAAGTTTCCGTACCATCGTTGAAGGGAAGCCCCTTTTTAATTTTTATTTGTTTTTATAGCGGCAACAGAAATACAGATTCTGTGAAAACGAAAGTTTTGTTTTGTGGCTGACATGAGTCACTGCGACAAGACTTGCGACGCGAAGGAAACAAGTATGTAAAAAACAGCAGGATGAAATAGACTTTATGTTTATGCCTATAAAGTCCATTTTAAATTTTTTTTTACTTGTTTCGTGTTATGATTCTGCTAAAGCGGCCGTTTTAGGCCCCAGGGTGTAAAGTACTTGATATCCTATAGAAGAGGGAGCATCCTTCGATCAAACAAGCCCTGTGTCTGGTGGGACACTGCCCGACAGTTGCTGTCGGGTTATTCTGTATTGGGTGGAATTTTTGAATGGCACCTGGAGGGAAAGTAGGTACACTAATACTGGTAATAGTAATTTTTACTCAAAGCAAACGTTCCTTTATTTTTAAATAGAAACAAATCTGCATTCAGAGATTTTCGAAAATTCGCTTGCTACGCTCGTGAATCGAACTGACTAAAATTCGAAAGAATAACATCCCGAACTTTTTGACATCGATCGATAGGGTAAAAATCATATGGATTAAATCTCTCTAACAAACATGGGGAATTAAATGAATTCATGAAAACTAAAGTTATTTATCGTTCGCGCCGTCAGAGTATTAGGGCACCAGTTCGGTGCTACATGAACCTACAGTTCAGATGAACTTATCAAGTCTCCCATTAAGTTGCTCAGCGTTTTGATTCACATCTCCTATCTTTATTTTTGTCATTACGATGAAATATAATTTTTATTAAACCGCAACGATTACTGTAATACGAAATAAGTTTATTGTAATAATAAAACATATGTGATGAATGCCTTAAATTGTGGCCATAATGCGGGAAATAGGCTTTAGTTAGGCCGGGAGCCAGTAAGTCTACAAGATGGTGACCAACAAAATTGTTGAAATGTTTTATCTTGTGGCATCATCATTATTTTAGCCCTTTGTGACATCTTTACCTTAATCGTTTTGTTTTTAATTGGCCTATTCTATCCCACATCTTTAATTTAAAATTTACACTTCATCCTTACTACTTTTTTCTTAAGATCCCCTTTTTTTTTTTTTTTTTTAGTTTGGGAAATCATCAAATGACTTTTCCCACTCTGGGCGGAGCGGGAGGGAGTGTCAGACTCTTACTGACTAAAACCCATCCATGTTCCTTCCTCGCCCTTTACGTTCCGGGGCCACGGTATCTCTTTCGAACAGGCCCGGAACCCCGGCAGGCTTCGGCCCTTGCGGGCCCCTCTTTGAGGCGCGCGTGGAACACGAACGCGCCGTTGACACGGCCTGTCGTCGTCGTTAGACGGATGGACGGCTAGCTAGCCCATAGCCAACCGTCCACAGGCCCGCATCTACGGTGGCCGGTAGCCACCACGTGGTCCCCGAAACCCGGTGCGTCTCCCGCGGCGGCCGGGAAGAGAGGATCTCTCCCTCTCTCGTTCCGCCACCTCCTTCGCTAGCATGACTGCTTCGCAGAAGGAGGCGACGGCTTCCCATTCCGTCTCGCTCCGGACCATGGATTGAACCAGGGCCGTACGCGAGAGGTCGCCGCCGCCGATCGCCGCTACGAGGACACGGCGGTGCTCCGCCCACGCAGGGCAGACTTCCACCGTGTGCTCCACCGTGTCCTCCGGTCGATCCTCGCAGTGGAGACACCCGGGCGATTCCTCCCGCCCGATTCGGTGCAGGTACTTCCCGAAACATCCGTGTCCGGTGAGGACCTGCGTCAGGCGGAAGGTGAGAACGCCGTGGCGCCTCTCCAGCCACTCCTCAAAGAGGGGACTTACCGCCACTATCGTGGCGTGCCCTTTCTTAAGATCCCCTTGGGATCATACGTTATACTTATTTTTGACCGCCTAACTGACCGTCTCGTCGTAATACAATAGATTTCGTCTTAACTTTCCAAGGCCGCCTAAATTAGAAAACTACTAGTAGTGCCTTAAAAGGCTTAAGCTCCCAGAAAATAGATGTTATTTTAAACACTTCTTCTTCTTCGTCAAATAAACAAACTAAATATATAATTTTTAAAATTATTTTTTTGATAAATATTATAAAAAGTAGAATATAAAAAAAAAAAACGTGTGATTTGTGCTTAACGTAGTTTCACAGTTTTTATGCCGCCTATGGACTGACTTGACTTAACATTCCGTCGAGAAATATCTATCAGGCATGCTGGTTTAAACAAGCCCCTAAGTAAAAGTTGGGGTTCAAAAGCTGAAATTACGACTTTTGCAGTGTGGCTGGATGACGAGCAATAAGAGAGGATCTTTTTAAATGACGAAGTGACGAAGCCCGTTCAATTTGGGGGAAAGCACGTGTTTTCTTTCCATTTTCCCTTGTCAGTTATATGAGGTCTAAAACCAGTCCCTTTGAAATATTAAACGCTACACAAGACAGCCTCAAATTGCTGGAGCTTCGCCACTTCCTAGTTTTTAAGCAGAGAATATAAACTGAGGATAGTTTGACGTAAGTTATATTATTTTTTTATTAAATGACCGATGAAATATTTCTAACTAGGGAGTTTCATAATTTCTATAATCCACCACACGGGCCCAGTGCAGGTTGGTAGATGTAATGGATTGAATGGACACAAATCAATGCGCCTGCCTGGGTTCGAAGTGTTCGAACCAACGACTTACTGTTCGTAAGTCTGGGCCGCCACCACTGGGTTATCGCTGCTCTCTTCAGATGATGATATTATTATACTGCTGCAATGGTGATGGATGAATTCAATCTCCCTGTCTCTTAAACTAAGCTAATAACAACGACCAAACGTAAGCTATATTTTTATTACGTTCGTTTCGGAACGTCGTGGTTCATAAAATGAACAATATTTCTTTTTCATGGTCCACTGGGCCTTTTGGTTGTAACTGTTTTTATTCAATTTGACCGTCGCCATTCTGAGAAATGCTGTTTTCCCTTAAGAATTGGCTTTAGGATTATGAAGTGATATTTCCTACTTGAAATGCTTTGGTAGATTAAAGCATCAGGTAATTAAATGTTCACTGCTGTGCTGAGACGCTGGCCTCCTCTTTTGTGAGGGAGAGGGCAATAATCGACCAGCACCAGGCCCAGTACTCATGCCAGTTTCCTCACGTTTTTGTCCTTCACCGTTTTGAGAGCAGTCGTGATGAAATAAATTACAAAGTAAAGTGCTTACCCGTGTTTTACATAAAGGATGTAATGGACCCTTAACGAAGACGAAAGGCACTTGTTCTCCCCGTCATTGCGACCATAGTCTAGGTCTAGACCATACCTAGGAACCTACTAGTTATGGAGATATTGGAGGTCAACGTTCCAACTGTTTCACTTTTTTTTCGAATACTTGTTTTTAAGGTCATAACTTTACTTTAAAAACCGCCATAATCCGTTTACATTAAATGCGTCTATTAACTAAATGCATAAAACTGATTTTTTACCCCAAAATAGACGTTTCCCAGCAATAATTTTTGCGATGAGCTACTTAGGTCCATGTTCACCGAAAAGATAACGGTCTGATTATCTAAAAACAGCTGTCACTATTACATGTTCCCATACAAAAATGTGTTTTAAACAGCTGTTTTTGAATAATTAGACCGTCATCTTTTGGTGAACATGGACCTTAGTTTGATGTGCCGAATATTAATTGGTTAACAGCTTCCTAGAGGACCGTTTACACCCTGTTTAAAGGTTTACGGTGTATTGCTACCTTTGAAAAATATACTACGTTAAGTAAATAAATAAATATCGTTAGACATTACACACAGCGCCATATAGTGCCACACTAAGCAACGAAGCTTGTGTCGCGGATACCACATAGTTGATATACTACGTTGATACTTTTTGTGTACTTATTATATATACATAAAACATCCATGACTTTACATGTCTTGAAACTGTAAATGGATTGGAAACTCACAAGCAACAAGCAAGTCTACAGTATATTTTCATAGTGCAATGAAACGTCTTCACATTCACAGATGGGTTCACATGAAATTCGAACGACTTGTGAAAGTACTTCTAAAGATAGGTAGTTTTATTTGAAAACTATGTGTTCTAACCTTGTTACAGTTACGACTAGGTATTATTTTACATTTTATATGTAAAAATTAAATGAGACAAGCCTTGTTCTAGGTATGGGAGTATGAAGAACAAGGTGTAAAGCTCTTTACTAACAAGTATTTCTAAATCTAAAACCGAAAGGTCTGTGAAATATGGTAGAATTTTCTTGACGAAAAGGGGTAATGTTTAAAATAGATTTACCCTATAATAACATAGTGGCTGAGGCCTCCGCCTTTACTTACTGATTCCAATACACATTCATATACTTACATACGTATAATAATAGAGAAGGTACCCTGAGGATAGGCACTAATACACAATAGACGTAATTCTCAATAGGAGACGACGTGGGCCAGTCATCGTCAGTAAATTGGTCGTCACAGCCTCTTGTAACCTCGTAAATTGTGCCAACAAACAGATTTGAGGGACACTTGAGGAAACCACGCATTTGTGAGGTTACATAATAAGATTTGGTTGATATAGATGTGAGGCGCCTTGTACTAGGCGTACAGCGCCTGCATGGTAGTGAGTGATAAAAGCATTTTCAAAATTTCTGCCAGAGGGGACTGTCCTTTCCAGAGACACTGGGTGGAAACAGTCAGAATAAAAAACTGACCTCTTTACTTAAGCCCCATTTTTACGAACACTAAAATCTACGAGTATCTTATCTGTGCCTACATATTTTTTTTATTACTATATTCATCCGATTTTCATGAAAAAGGTGTCAATCGATTTTTTCTTATGGCCTGGATAACATAAGTTACATTTTAACCAACTTAAACAATAGGAGGAGTCAATTTTATCTTGTGAATTCCGATTTTAATTAAAGCGAGATATTTCAGTAGTCGGATTTTCAAGCTATTGCTTAGCTTCTATTGCGGGCCTTGTTCATGGAGACCGAATCCAGAAATTCCGTAACGAAAATAACCTAACACCCCCCGTAAAAAACAAATGCAATAGCTTTACCGCGGCAGTCCCCGAGTGCCACACGTCTTTTTAGATGTAGTACCTATAAACACAAACTCTTGTTTTAGTATCGCCTGTTGCAGGTATGTTGGAAGAGATTTCTTTAAAAATAACCATCACCTTTGTACTATTTTTTTCTGTTCCTTTTTTCTTTTCTACATTTTTCTAACCCTTTGGAAAACGTAGCTCTAATTTCACGCAAAACAATGAATCATCGAGCTCCAATAAATCGATTTCTCATCTTCAAAGCTTTCTTTTAACAACACAAAACTTTTCACACGCTATACAAGTTCTAATCAATCAAGAAACAAGTATAAGGCGGTGTCTAGACGAGTTTATCAAGATCCCGGGTTTAGTTAATCCTACGTAAAACTGTAATGTGTCTTAATCAAGGAACTGATGTGTTTTGACAGTGTAGATCGGGCCTATATATTGAGTTTGGGCGATGAAACACGCTGATACAGGCTATCGTTAATTAATTTGGAATAATGTATGGGGACTGAGTTGTTCCCAACTGATTGGCCGGAGAAGGCAAAATGTAAGGGAGTTTGGAAGATAATGGTATGGGGGTGTCCTTTGCACAGGGGTGGGATGGAAGTGTTCCTGCTTGCCTGCATCATCCCACAGTTGGGCAAAGCCCTCTCTCTATGACGCCCAGTTGTTTCGATCCAAGTCCAAAGTGGACCGCCGCCGGAGACGCAACGGCGTCGGGGGCCACGTGGTGGCTACCGGCCACCGTTGATGCGGGCCTGTGGACGACTGGCTATGGGCTAGCTAGCCGTCCGTCCGTCTAACGACGACGACGGCGCGTTCGTGTTCCACGCGCGCCTCAAAGAGATGTCAGCATTAGGGGAGGGGCCCGCAAGGGCCGAGGCCTGCCGGGGTTGCGGGCCTGTTCGAAAGAGATACCGCGGCCCCGGAACATAAAGGGCGAGGAAGGAACATGGATGGGTTTTAGTCAGTAAAAGTCTGACACTCCCTCCCGCTCCGCCCAGAGTGGGAGAAGTCATTTGATGATTTCACATCCTAAAAAAACAAAAAAAAGGGGGGGGTGTCCTTTGCACAGAGTGGGATGGAAGTGTTCCTATTTGTCTGCATCACCCCACTGCTGGGCGAAGGCCTCTCCTCAAGACGTCCAGTGGTTTCAATCCAAGGCCAAAGTGGACCACTGGTTGCTGATCTTGTCCAACTCGTCCCGCCATCGTCTACGACATCTGCCGCGATTCACTTTGTGACAGTGTTATGTGTTTTAAAAGCTTGATTGTAGTTATTATTTAAATTAATAATTGTTACATATGAAAAAGATGAAGTGGCAAATTTGAAAACAGTATGCTTGGATCGTTTAATCGATATTGGGGTCGACTTCCAGCCTAACCAGATGCAGCTGTATTCAGCATTGTTGGTCACAACATTGCTAAAAATCTCTAATTAATTATAGAGATTAGTATTAATAACATCTCATTTAGATTCAAAATTACATCTAATTAATCCTAAAAATGAATGCAAATAACTAGAGTTTTGACTTCGCTAACGACTAAACTTTTAATGTTATTAAACCATATTTCATCCTATAAAACATGTCTGGAACATTTTAGAATTTAAACGCCATTCAGTTTTCAGCAGTGCGTGCGAGGGAGACGGCAATATACGCGTTGTTTAGGTTAGAAAGAGATGGTGTTTGAATAATTCATGTATTATGATTCGGTGCAGAAATTGTCAAAGCCATTATGTTTTTCAAATGTTTTATTCAATGTTTTGTTAATAGTTAGTTTATTTTAGAGTGCGGTGTTGTTTTAGGTTTTTGTTTGTAGTCTTGTTTAGTATATCAAAGCTCTGTAACATCATCTTCTAGCCTTTTCCGACCATGTTAATTTTTTTTTGACTCTGGACGCTCTTATTGTGCACGTATCTCTACATCGTTCTCACATATATGTTTTTAATCTCAACATGAAAGATGTAACCAAGACTTTGTAACAACATTTTTGATTGAAAAGAGTGTCCATGGAGTTTCTTGCCCGGTCTTCTCCATAGAGATCTACGCTAGGGAATGGGTAACTACACTACTTTCTCAAGTTATTATGCCTTGTGTCTGTGACTGTAGCCTTTTTTTTTTCTCGTTTTATCGACATTCAAAAGTGCCGTAATGGTTTAGTTGAAATAAATTATTTGAGTTTGAGTTTGAGTTTGAGTTTGCTTCCAGTCCAACCGGATGCAACTGAATACAAGTATTTTACATGGAGCGACTGTCTATCTGACCTCCACATCGGATCAGCTCGGAGACGAGAACTACGAAGCTTTAGGTGACGGACGTGCGAGTTACATGATTTTTGTGTACCCAAATAGTGGTTATAGCGCCTAAAAAGTTTCCACTTCAAAAAACTATGACACCGGACCCCGTATACACAAACGTTCGACTCGTTTCCGATTCGACAACTCGTATATCTGTCTTCTTCTGGCATTACGAAAACGACCGAGATAGATATATACGACTTTCTGAATCGGAAGCGAATCGAAGCGTTGTGAATACGGGGGCAGGTTAGTCACTAGCTTCACGAAAGAAAAAGTGTCTATTTACCATAGTTACCATTATAGACTGGCTCCTTGCCTCCCATACTGTCAGTACTTGCCAAAGAATTTTGAACTTAATATTCACCACAGTTGAAACGGATGACTTCTAGATGTATGTAGCACTCCATTCGATTAATTCTCCCTGTTCCCGTCAGATCTGCTTTGCATACGTAAAATATTCAATTAATTCAAGTCATGCTTCTTCTTTGGGTACATAGGTTTACCCAAGTATATTATAGAAATAGCGACGGCTACTGAAATTGATTAGCTCATTAATTTATTCTTTGTTTTGAATAAAGGAGTTTAAAATAAGGCATGTCGGGCAGTTTTTGGGGACGTAGGAGATATAGATTACTAAGTGAAAACTAAGTAATCTATATCTGCTACGGGTTATGCCCCGCGCACGCCTAAGTGGTGCTACGGGTGCTACGAAGCGTTAGGTGACTGTCACGCGAGTTTCATGATTTTTGTTCAACCGAAAAGTGCTCAACGCGCTTGAAGAAGTTTTCACTTCTAAAAAGTACCGCAATAACGTAACTTAACGTTTCCCCGAAGCGAAAGTCAGAGGTGTACCTAATTTCACACCCACATGTCGCTAGATGTGCTTAAGTCCCATGTAATAGGGGGCTAGCCTATTGCCATCAACCGAACACGAATCTAGACTCCGTGGCTGCTACTGAGAAATTCATGTTGATGAAATTCAACACTTTGCCGAACCCGAGAATAGAACCCAGGACCACTGCACCCGCACTTGCGACCTGTAGACCAACAAGTCAGTCAATAACTGCAGAAATAAATCCCTGTGATTATCATAATCATGACAGATAATTGCGACAGATAATTATTTTGACACAGTCTCAATTTCGAATAACAATACTTCGACAACTTATTGCTTCGACGGAACATACTTCGACAACACACCTTCGAAAACTACTTCGACAGAACCCTTCCCTTCCCGACATAATCGATCTTTAATATCATTCTCGGAAGACAAATCACAGCAGCTCTTAAAACACAGCTTCGAATATCACAAACATCACAAGAATTTAACAAATAAAATTCTCATAAAAATATTCTAAAAGATTACATAAAACGTTCAGGATGACGTGTAGATTCAACGTTTACCGTTTTTTATTGAATTGATAGAATCAGCCGTTGTATTACAAAATGGATTTCTATCGTAAATTTTTCAAGAAAACCATTAGAATGTTTTATGAAACTTCTCCATTCAGAAAATTCAGACGTTTTCGTATTTAATTTGATAGATTGTTTATAGATGTCGGCCGACGTTTATTTATGTAATACGTCTTAAAATAGAAGTTAAAAGCTTTCATTGTTCAGTTGTAAATGCTGTAATCGTATTTTTTTTGTCCGATAAAAGTTTTTCTGAGATATTTATTTGATGTTCGGGATTTAATCGCTACCTTGCGGAATTAAAATGGCGTCAATTCTCTATTAATATTGTATAGAAAATCAAGTGTGCTTAAATGTCCTTCTTTTCTTTTCGATTCAATGTTCATTATACTATTGTCTTTAACGAGTTTCAGAAAAGATGTCGAAAAATCATACATCATAATCATCATCATTTCAGCCGTAAGTTTCTTTTTCTAATTTACGGAAATCAGTAAGTGTAAACCATCCGTATTAAAACGCAGCCCGTCTGTAACTGGCTCTATAAACGCGCCTTCACACATACAAATAAACGCACACAGAGACATGTTGCGCGATGGCTGATTCTTCTATTACATTCGTGTTATTCTGAAATACTGTCAAAAGAATTTAAAATAGCAGCTGTATTAATGATCTGACCGGGTGTCGTAATTTAAATTGATTATTTATGTCTTTTGTGACAAACTTCTGAATTTTGACTTGGATGCAAACTGCACTTTGTATGAGTACCGCGCAAATCGTGGAACCCGGACAGTGCACGTTCACGTAGCAGCTTCTCTTCTGTATTATCTCCTGGTACCTACGCTCTCCACTAACTGTAATACTAGAACTGAATAGTTGACGTTATAGCGGAATCCATTTAATATTCTCTTTGTAAATTGCTATGAGAAGCAATGTAGGCCCGGTTCTATTTCGACCACCACAAAACCGGTCGTGGGTTTTAAAGGGAAGTCCGCATTCATTTGACCCTTAAGTACTAATTTACTTAGACAACCCGAATGGCGCAGCGGTAGAGAGTCTGCCTTTCGTTCATAGGGTCCCGGGTTTGAATCCCGGTAGGAGCAAATGTTTGTGTGATGAGCACGGACATTAGTTTCCGAGTCATGGATGTTTATATGTATAATAGGTATAAGTATGTATTTCCTAAAATAAAAAGTATATACGTCGTATATCAGCTGTCTGGTGACCACGACACAAGCCTTGCTTAGTGTGGCACTAGATGGCGCTGTGTGTAATGTCGATATTTATTTATTTATTTTTGTACTTTTGTACCCAACCATGGCGAAGCCAAAAGGAAGGGTTATTATTTTAACATCTTTGTATCTTTGTAATTACGTATACAGTTCGCCGTAGCGGTTAAATTATTCTTCCAATTTGGATGAATAAGGTGTAATTCGATTCTTTATTATGACCCGGGTAGCATATGCTACATTTTGACCGACTTCAATAATAGGAGGAATTTATTTTACCTTAAAAATCTCGAATTAAATTAGAGCGTCATCTTCAAGTTGGGTGTTTTAGTTATAACCACACAAATTCTTGTTTAAACACTGTTTTAGGCTTTCACGGTTTAAAACTAAACTTATATTGTCACTTACGGGATATCTTCCGTGATTATTTATTGAGCCCGCGATCATGGCGCTTGCAACAGCGTCGAAATATCGGGAGCTCAACTCAATAAATAATCACGGAAGATATCCCGTAAGTGACAATATAAGTTTAAATTCTTGTTTACTTTAGAATTATTAGGTATAGTAGTGATTTAACAGCGATTTATATGACAACGATTGCAATTGTGAGTTTCAAGAATGTGTTATGACATAAAATTGTTTACTATCTGTATTTCAGCAAAGTAGATGCTAGATACCATAGGAGAATATTGCTTTGAAATCTTGCGTAATTTAGGGTATTTCAGCTAGTGACCTTGAAGAAACATTTAACCTTACGCAAAGGTCATACAAGGGTGAACAGAGTAGTCTTGTAAGAATATACATTATTGATTTCTTTTATTAATTTATTCTGGCGATGAATTAAAATTTTGGTACGTAAAAAAAACTAACGTACCCCGGAGAATTGTGAGAACGGATGGCCGATGGGGCCGAAAAGTTCTGGAGTGAAGAAGAATTTTATAGAAGTGAAAACTGAGTAATCTATATCTGCTACGGGTTGTGCCTCGCGCACACCTTAGTGGTGCTACGCCGTAGCGGATCGGCTAAGAGTGCTACCAAGCGTTAGGTTAGGTTAGTACCCATAAAGTACTCCACGTGCCTAAATAAAAAAAAAAAATAATGGGCTCTAAAATTAAAAAATAATTTTACCCAAATACCCTCAAGTAAGTTATCCTTCGGGTACGGAACCTAGTAAAACTTGACAAGTTTGTTCCTTTTTCATCAATGTTCAGAGATTCTGAAGGCAGAATATGTGAACATTTTCCCTAGTTGTGACGTCACAACAAAATTAGGTAATTAGGATCACAGTAATCATCTGCCTAGTCAGACTATGCCAGTCTAACCGGATGAAGCTGTATACCAGTTTATTACATAAAGCGACTGTCTATTTGACCTCCACAACCCAAATAGTACTGGGTATGTAGGTGGTCACCCATCCACAGACCAACCTAAGCAAGTACGGCTTAACCTAAAGATCAACCCGAGTGGCTGTTATTATTTAGCCACGAGCTCCCAGCTAGTTGTGGTTAAAGTAATATGTTCTATACTTATAATTTCTGACTGACTTTTAGGTCATGTGATAACCTAAATACCTATTTACAAATAACTTAGGTATATTTATATGAAAATATCACACGAAATTCGTGTTTATGATCTTGTGTTTAAGCACGCACGGATTAACGTGATTTAACCAAAATATAGAATATCTACTCGTACCTAAATAATCTAAATGAATTAGGCTTAGACCCCGATATGTAGTATTTACTTTGGTATTTTCTTTATTTCATCCCTTAGGCCCAGCGCAGACAGAACGGAGCGCAGCACAGTGGAGTGGATTTAATTAATGCACTTGAAAATAAACTTTAAAATAATTATAATTAAGTTCATAAATGCTTGAACCTGAGAAAAAATGCTCGCGCGTCTTCGAAGATACGCTTGAGCATACGCGATCCATAAAGAAAATGCCAGAGACCGCTAGGGGATTATTCTTCTCTGTCTGCGCTGACCCTTAATATCACGTGGTAAGTTGGTGACGTGATTGCCTCCTTGGCAGGGGAATCTGGGTTTGATTCCCAGGCCGGGCAAACTGATATTGTTTTATATTACATGGGACTTTAACCGAAATGTAGGTGTACTATTAGGTACACCTCTGCATGACCTTTTAGGAATTACGGGCGTGATGTAATATTGGCCTCGTCCCCACCATGTCGTGACGACAATTAGTCGTGCCGTTTTAAATGCCATGGCTTGTGTAATTAAATGGAGGTGTTAACATATAGGCCGACACGATAACTGTCGTCCATGACTTTTGTCAACTAAAACCTAACGATAAAATAATCGTCACGACATAGTGGGAACGGAGCCTTATTGTTGATTTTATGTCTTCGGTTTCATGGTGCAACACACCTTGCACTAGAATAGAATAGAATAGAATAGAATAGAATACTCTTTATTATGTACACCATAAAAATATAAATACAAATATTTTAAACACTTTACAAGGGGTGACACAATGGGCAGTCTTATCGCTAAAAGCGATCTTTTAAAGACAACCTTTGGATGGATTTAAAGGGGAAGGAGAGACAATACTGCAGGTAGCCTGTGGTGTACCATTTACATATATACTCGTACAATAAATAAATACATACATATACACACGTAAGACATATTACACTTATGTATTTATGTATATATTAAACATATATACATATATACAAGTGCATATATATCATATATATATATAAAAGATAATTAAAAGTATGTACTACTACACCATTTATAAGAAACCTGGCGATGCCCGCGGCTTCGCCCGCGTAAAATTATATACAAAAACCTTCCTCTTGAATCACTCTATCTATTAAAAAAACATGCAAGCATCAAAATCCGTTGCGTAGTTTTAAAGATCTAAGCATGCATAGGGACAGACAGACGCGGAGGGATACTTTATTTTATAACATTTAGTGATGTAATTAAGCGAACTATCTGATTCTAATCGTAAACGTCAAACTCAAAATCTTTTGCAAAAAAATGGCAACAAAAAGTTCAAGTAAAAGAACCCAACGCGTTGTACTTAGCTTTCGTGCTACGACTTCGTAGCAAGCGTAGCGGGTGAGCTACGCCGTAGCAAAGAGGCTACGGCGCACGACTAACCTTCTTTGGAAATGGTTTTTTTTCTTTATTTGTATTAGTTAAAACTTCTTGTACGAAGTATGACGTATGAAGTAGAGGCCTTTCATAGTTATTTTACTACTGCGTTAAAATCATTGTGAGCCTTATTTTCGTCAAAATAAGGTTTCTGTTGGATTGCTGTCACTGACAATAGTGCCACAATTTTATTGATCTTTATTTATTTATTTATTTATTTATTAGATAAGGCACACCAACGACATATTTACAAGATTGGTTCCATAAGGTGATTATAAGTCTACAGTGCGTGTAAATACGTCACTTAAAGGCATGCACAACATCATCATCATCATCATCATTCATCTTTAGTCACACTTCGATAAAATAAATATCGCTGGACATTAACACTCAGCGCCACCTAGTGCCATACTAAGCAAAGCTTGTGTCGTGGGCACCAGATACTCAGATAGTCGATATACTACATATCTACTTTTTTGTTTGTAAATATATACTTTTTATACGTATATAAACATCCTTGACTCGGAAACAAATGTCCATACTCATCACACAAACATTAGTTCTTACCGGAATTCAAACCCATGACCCTAAGAACGTAAGGCAGTCTCACTACCACTACGCCGCTGATATTGTCAGCATACACAATTTACAAATAAATACAGCGACATCTTATGTAAACACCCCTGACCCAAAAAGTGACAAAACTAAAACACAAAACCGTCTATTTGCTGAAAACAGCAAAATATACCCTATTATTATATTTTAGTCTCCATTTTCCTTTAATGTATTCAAAATCGCTGTGTGATCTATCGACTTGAGCGTCGGATTATGTAAAGTGGGTTCCGTAGCAAATATTTATGATTTGTGAGAGACCCATCTTAAAGGAGTAATGTTATGCGGACAAAGCTCTTCTTAGATATTATGTTGAGGAGGCAGATGGACCGATTCGGGAGTTTGTGTGTGATTTATTTTGGTAGCTGGACCCTTGAGGAAACGATATTGTTTAAGGTTTTAGGGTTTTGTGAATGGTGGTAAATGGAAGGCTCTTTTATTTTGCATGATAACATTTTCATTGATTTCCTACGCCTAAAAGATTATTTTTTTTTGGGATGGGAAATCATCAAATGACTTCTCCCACTCGGCGGAGCGGGAAGGAGTGTCAGACTCTTACTGACTAAAACCCATCCATATTCCTTCTTCGCCCTTTATGTTCCGGGGCCGCGGTATCTCTTTCGAACAGGCCCGCAACCTCCCCTCCCCTTATGCTGACATCTCTTTGAGGCGCGCGTGGAACACGAACGCGCCGTCGACACGGCCTGTCATCGTCGTTAGACGGACGGACGGCTAGCTAGCCCATAGCCAACCGCCCACAGGCCCGGCCTAAAAGAACCCTGCGATAATGTTCGTCAAGACATTGAAACTGATGAGACGCCTGCCATACTAGACCTTATCTTTCATCGATTATGGCGGGCGTCTCCGTAATCTAACTACCGGTACCATTTATTTATTCATTTCACGTATTCATTTATGTATACGAAAAAAACCAAAACAATATGACATAAAATAAAGTAAGTATTCAAAAGATCTAAAGCCATCCAATGAAAAAAAAAAGTGTGGTCACAGACACTTCTGTTTTCATATGGTTTCACGGTTTATAACTGAACTTAATCATCCATTTTATTTCCATCCACCCGCAGTCTCCTGTCAGCCCGCGATCATGGCGCTTGTAACAGCGTCGAAAGATCGGGAGCTAATAAATAAATAAAAATCACGGAAGATATCCCGTAACTGACGATATAATGCCCGTTGACCCTCGACATTTCAAAAGTGCATGTAAATGGATCACCTGAACAATAAAAATTTAGTAGAACACGATCAAAATGAAAAATTAGGCACTACATAAAAACATATGAGTTTTTCCGAAAACCCTCAACAGTGTTCCAAAAAAAATCGCGATAGTTTATTTAAACCAGTTCATTATTTGGTCAAACAACAGTAATGGTCGATTTCCTCACAGATTACGCCTTAATTATTCAAAAACAATGGATTGGAACACGCAACGGTCTGCACCTGAAACCTAATTGAATCTCGGCGGGTCATGGAAATTGTGTTAGTTTTTTTGTATTGGGCACAAATGTTGGTCATTGGGGCCAACGATTTGTACCCAATCCAGTGTGTAGGAGAAACGAGTTGTAAAATTATAAAGTTAGAGTGTTAGTAAGTGTTCTCTAGTGTAGACTGCGAATCGGTAAGCGTAAAGTGGGACGACCTTAAGCTCGGTGGAGCGACGATACGATCTTCGCAGGGTGGCTGGTAGCAACTGCTTGAGAGTGGTCGAGAATCGAATCCGCAACCGTTCTTCTAAGACCAAATCGGATTGACTGGCGTACGGTTAAAAATACCTATCTCCAGCAGTGGACAACTGTGGGTCGACAAAGATGATGAAATCCTCAAACTGTACAATTTTCTCTATAACACCAACATCACTTGTGAACATTTATTCAGAAATCCCACTTTTTACAAAGTCATCGACGTAACCCGAAGAATTGCCAAACTTAATTAGCAGTGGGCCGGCATTGCTCGCAGAACGGATGGCCGATGGGGCCGAAAAGTTCTGAAGTGGCGACCGCGAACCGAAAGACGATATGTTGGAAGACCTTCCACTAGGTGGACCGATTTCCTGGTGAAGGTTGCGGGAATCCGCCGGATGCCAGTCGCAAGGGACTGGTCAATGTAGCGACGTTTGGGAAGGCCTATGTCCAGCAGTAGACGTCTTTCGGCTGAAATGATGATGGTGATGATAACTTTTTACAAGCTGTTAATGTCCCACTGCTGGGGGTAGTCCTCCCCCATATATTTCCAGGTTCCCTTTTCGTGTACCATCTCGTACCAGCCATCGTCGTTTAAGTTATCTCGCCACCTCTTTCTGGGCCATTTATGTCTCACCCAAAACTTTAACATTTACTTGACTCAAATGTACAGGCCAGCAGGAATTTCCAGGTTTTACTGTTCTATAAATAACGTGTAAAAATTATTTTACATTAAAACTGAAATTATATTATCTTGTTTTTGAAAATTTCAGTTTCAGTAACGTTGTGGACAGCAGCTGTATTCACTACATAAAATTCAATTCAAGAACATTTTAAAATTGATTGTAAAAATATATGGAACTGTCAAAAAAGTATGAGAACAAGTCGGAAGATAGGCTCGATGCCAACGGAACATTTCGAAAGGCTACACGGAGACTAAGGTCCATGTTCACCGAAAAGATAACGATCTGTTATCTAAAAACAGCTGTCACTGTGACATGTTCCCATACAAAAATGCGTTTTAAACAGCTGTTTTTAGATAATCAAACCGTCATCTTTGTGGTGAACATGGACCTAACTAATTTAAAATCAACAACTGGCCAACATCATCTTTGGCAGCTATGCTACCCTGGTTTGTGTGAATCAATTGGCTTTAAAATGTGTGGTATATTATCTCTTTTAAATAAGAATTTCATCAATTCCTATTAGACACATAGAAATAAATTCCTCTAAATCTCAGTACTATTACCTCCACACCTCGAAATAACTGATTAAGAGGAAAAAAGACCGAAGAAATGATGAATGGACTGTGAGAAGAATGAAGACACGATGGCTGATGACGAGTAATAAATAAATATAGAAGAGAAAGACATACTGCGCCGACTCATAAATCTTAATATATATAAATCTCGTGTCACAATGTTTGTCCTCAATGGACTCCTAAACCACTTAACCGATTATAATAAAATTCGCACACCATGTGCAGTTCGATCCAACTTGAGAGATAGGATAGTTTAAATCTCAAATTATGAGACGCAGACGAAGTTGCGCGAGTCAGCTAGTTAATTATAAATCAGAATCAAAATATTTTATTTCACATAGGCCTAGATGACACTTATAAAACGTCGAAAAAGTGCATGGGTTCGCGTTGGTCGATTCCATGGAGAAGAACCGGCAAGAAACTCCATGGTTATTCTTTTCAAATCATTTGGTGTTACAATATTATTATGTTACAGCATTAGTACGTATGTGAGGACAGCGTAGGCCCGACAATAGGTCTTTGCTTACTATACAAAAGATGTAATACATTCTCCTACCCCTATCCCTAAAAGAATGATGAGTGCAAATAACTGAATAACCGTATTGATCAGCAAAATTTTGAACCAACAATTGGTCCAAACATTCCCAAAGCCAACACAATACAATCGGGTTTTTTCCTTTTTCGACGAAACCAAATTATTAATTAGCGTGCTTTAATTCGACCCTGGCAGTTTGTTACACACAAAACGTAACTCTGTTACCTTACTCTAAGGTTTCTTTTGCTTTAAAAAGGATTTATTTTGTTAGTTATTTCACGTAGAAATGAAAACGCAGGTGGGAACACAACTAATGAGAAGATTTAATATTATTAATTACGGTTTTATAGGCACTTGAATGGTGGCGGAATATTTTGTGGCGCTAGGTTGAGGAGGTGTATTCTCGTTGACCCCACCGCCCAGGCTGAACCAGCCCTGGAGGTTATGCCAGCCTGGTACTTTTTGGGGAAATAATAATAGAATAGCATGTTTTCAGGCTACATTTTATAACTAGGTTAGGGGTTTCATGTTGACTTTGATAAGGTCGTTTTATTTATTATTTATTGTACACGTGGTACACTATTTATATGTATGAAAGTTTTATGAGCGAGTTTAATAAAATATGCTTTATGTAACATGTACAAATTATTATGACGTAAGATATGAAATAATATTGTTGGCACTTTACCTTATTAGTGCTATTATTGAACAATTTTTTAAGGATATTTCAAAACGCTTAGTTGACGCTTCCCGTGACCCAAGGGCTGGCATGGTCTAGCACAAAAAGATTCACATAGAACACTTCATTTGTTTAGGAAATATAATAAAAATTGTAAAATACAGACTAAGTTCTAGGAATATTAATTTCTTTGTAATTTATATCTGCTTCGAGGTTTGAAAGACTTCTAGGTTTTTTTTTTTAGGTTGGGAAATCAAATAACTTCTCCCACTCTGGGCGGAGCGGGAGGGAGTGTCAGACTTTTACTGACTAAAACCCATCCATGTTCCTTCCTCGCCTTTTATGTTTCGGGGCCACGCGACGGTATCTCTTTCAAACAGTCCCGCAACCCCGGACCCAGTAGAGTACCTTTTTTTTTTTTTTTTTTTTTTTAAGGATGGGAAATCATCAAATGACCCCCCCCACTCTGGGCGGAGCGGGAGGGAGTGTCAGACTCTTACTGACTAAAAACCATCCATGTTCCTTCCTCGCCTTTTATGTTCCGGGGCCGCGGTATCTCTTTCGAACAGGCCCGCAACCCCGGCAGGCTTCGGCCCTTGCGGGCCCCTCTCTTTTTGCTGACACTCTTTGAGGCGCGCGTGGAACACGAACGCGCCGTCGACACGGCCTGTCGTCGTCGTTAGACGGCCGGACGGCCAGCTATTGCCCATAGCCAGCCGTCCACAGGCCACCCAGTAGAGTACCTTAAGTAGTTTTAAGAATTTGCAGTAATGACAATCGATCATCTGAGTATCCTAAGTTCAAAACTGCTTATTTTTGATTTCAATGGGTTTCTTGTCAAGAGAATCTTAATTCACTGTCAGACAACGTGTCGATGTTGTTACAGTCGATATTGTGAAGGTAACCTAACCTAAACTGATGGGTCCAGAAACATGAAATTTTTTAGAAGAGTGAAAGGATTTTTGGGAATTCATCTCCAGATGGTTTGAAAATGGAATGATATTTGTATGATAATATTCGACATATTTGCGGATGTAAAATCCTATCGGGTGGTTATGCAAGCGGTTTGTTCAATACATGCTTGTTAAAAAAGCGGCCAAGTGCAAGTCAGACTCGCCCATGAAGGGTTCCGTAGCAGCAAGTAACATATTATAAAAGTTCTTGTAGTTCGTTGTACTTAAATGAAAGGTAAATTGCGGTTTACAATTTACGACAGATTAAAAAAAAACTACTAACTAGATCTCGTTCAAACCAATTTTCGGTGGAAGTTTACATGGTAATGTACATCATATTTTTTTTTAGTTTTATCATTCTCTTATTTTAGAAGTTACAGGCACACATTTTACCACTTTGAAAGTGTCTGTCGCGCAAACTATTTAGTTTAGAAAAAAATGATATTAATTTTTGAAGACATATCCATAGATATCCCCACAATTATGAGTTCGATGAAAAAAATAAATAAAATTGAGTTTCAGTTCTAAAAATAGCTGTGACATACGGACGAACAGACAGACAGACAGACAGACATGACGAATCCGTTCCGTTTTTTGATATTTGGCTATGGAACCCTAAAAAGAAAAAACAAAAACAATTTAAATTAAGATACCTGGCCAGTAACAAATATATATTTTAAATTGTTTCGCTTTGATAGTTTTTCAGAATAACTCGAAAGTAATAAACAGAAGCACCCATGTCAGCTGCTGCCCGAAACTGCGGTCATAGAGCTAGTCAAAGACGGGCTGCGTTTTAATACGGGTGGTTTACACTTACCGGTTTTTGTAAATAAGAAAAAATACCTACCTATTGTATATTAATTCGGGTCAAGAATAATAATAATAAATACCTCCTTGAATTTGACCACGATGAAACGCGACCTTGTATAATATCTGATATTGTACACTCACTCAGTAAGCCAACCGTCTGTAGTCTGTATCAATAAATGAGTACAATACAATACATTCGTTGAAGTGTAACGTAACTTTATCTGTTACATTCTACTTGGGTGCACATAAAGGTATTTGGTCGATGTTACTGGTAAACTTCCTACCTTATTTGAGAATATACAGGATGGAAACCACCGCATCACGAAGCCGTCAACCAACTAAGTAACTTTATGCAGAAATTATTGCTGGGAAACCACTTTTCTTTTTGAGGTTCTAAATCATGTTTTGTGGTAGAACTCAATGTAACGCACTTAAAACACTGTGCTGATGGATGGATTTAATAGTACGGGGGTCGTGCAGGTGTCAAAATCTTAAAAAAAAAAAAAAAACCGGGTAAGAAGTTGTAAGTTTGACCTTCCATGTCTCCATAACTAGAAGGTTCCCAGGAATGGTGTAGAACAAAAAACTGATCGCCATGATGGGGAGAATAAGTGCCTTTCGGCTTCGTGAAGAGGTGTTTTACGCCCTTTGGGTACCGTCTTCGACGAATTTCCCAAGGAGTCATTGATGCCTTATAACAGACCCGCAACAAAACTTGGGCAACATCCACTGACAAAAAAATGTTTGGTTCCCCGCGGTATCTATTTTTCAAGAAGTTAGCTAGCAGTCTCTGAGGCTCGTTTTCTATAACTTACTTACGTAAAACTCGGCCGAATACTAAAACGTCACTCAAAATTTTAGTGGCACTTAAATTTAACAGATACTCAAAATTGACGTTTGGCCATAAAAAAAATAAAGTTTAGGAGCTGCTCAAATGTTAAGCAGCTCTTCATTTTTGAGTTACGTTTCAGTATTCAGGGGACTGTCAGATGAAGATGATGATGTGAAGTTTTGTTTCTAACCGTCTGTTAAACAAACAGAGATAACAACCTACCGAAACTGAACAGTAAGTTATTGAAATTGGCCAGTGATCTTTCTGCTCTGCAACAATAATTAACTGACTTTCAAATAAGTGATCGCCTGTCTCTCAATGGATTCCATACATACGTCTACGTTCGCGGGTAGAATAGTGCAATTGGGTACCACTCGCTTCTAGGTTATCAGGCGGGTCTGTACAGTCACGTCTAATAGTATGTAAACACTTTAGAATTTTTTAAATTGTGTTACTCCTAATGTACTGATTAAAATTTAAAGTTATTACGTACACAGTATTCTGGAACTCATATTTTTATGAATAAGATCCAATTTCATAGTTATAATCGTTATTTCTCGCGAAAATAGCTATAATATTAAGGAAAGTGTTTACATATTATTAGACGTGACTGTACCAGTAATAGGCTGCTCAGGCTCCTCTTCATCCGACGAATCAGCGTTTAAAGTTCTTGGCATTGGTGCTGGAGAACTGTTAGAGACCGTCGTGAAATACAGGGTGAAATTGAATAGATGCGACAAATTTAAACATACAATAATACGTGTTGTCAAGAAAATGTATGAAATATCAAATGTAAAATTAAAAAATAATTGATCAGTGTTACGAAAACCGTTAAAATAATAAAAGTATCAAAAAATCTCGTCCGACTCATCGCAGTGCCCAATATAGCGGTCATATACCTAATTTTGCCTTAATTTTTCTTATTTATTTTGCATATTACTGGAATACCGATAATTCGTACTTAAATAAAGATAATAACATCAATGCTCCAATTTCATTTTGTCGCATTAATTAAAATTCACCCTGTATAAGCATTTATTAAGGACAACACACCTACCGCAGTTTTCCAAAATATTTTTTTTTTTAGTTTACGCTAAAAAACATCTTTGCAGGAGGTCTTCAACTATTATCGTGAAGAAGCTTTCGGAATCTCCATTTAAACGCTCAATAAACATTGACACAAGCTATAATAATTATAAATCCAAACATTCTGTAATTATTCCTAAAATCACAAATGAATATATCTCTTAATGAAAGATAAATATGCCTTGTACGGATTGAATCTATATAATTAAAAATCTATTGGAACACGTGTGACTGTGAAGGATCTTCACTTAAGAATGGCTTTACCAATTTGGCTGAAGTTTTGTTGTGTTTGTAACTTTCGGGGGAAAGTTTGTATCCGTGATTTGCTTATGGTTTTTCGAGCACCCCATATTTCGACGCTGTTGCAAGCATCATGATCGTGGGAATACACTAACACTTTCACTTTCACTTTCACTTTAAGTGTAGTGAAAAACCATGAAAGTCTAAAACAGTGCATTCAAGTTTGTATGTTTTCGAAGCAAGAGCATCTTCTGGGCACGCTCGTTCCAATATAGATCTCATTTATCGCTTTCCACCAGGCGTAATCAAGGTCTAAAGCAGGCCTATTTTGGTAAAACAAAAAGTAAATAACGTTTTGAGTATTTTCAAGCAAAGGTTGCTAAGTGTTTTTCTCATTTCCTTCATTGTTCATTGCCTAGCCTTTTTCCAGATATGTTGGGATCGACTTCTAGTTTAACCGGATATTTTACATGGATTAGCAGCCCATCTGACCTAGACAACCCAGTTAGTGCTAGGAAATACCCTTGGTTAGATTGGTTTTCAGACTTTCGGGCCACTGACTACCTGTCACGACTGTCAAAATTTATAAATGACAGCCGGGATCAACGGTTTAATTTGCTTCCCGAAGCTCGGAGGAAACTCGGTGTGTAACGGACTACTGACACTCATTCAGCTCTATTCAGCTTATGCCCATACGAAACTACGGTTTTGTATGAAACGCGTACGCATCTGTTCAGCTCAACGTGCGCGTACGCGTCTCATACAAAATAGTTGTTTTCTATGGGTATTAGCTGAATAGAGCTGAATAGGTGTGAGTAGTCCCTAATGGGTGGTCGCCCATCCACGAATTAATCTAGACAAGCACGGCTTATCCTCGCTACGAGCCACGAGTTCCTCTTCCTTATTAATAAATGTTATCAATTAAAATTGATAAACAATAGATCTCGATAATAACTCAATTGGCTCCGTTAACAAAAGCTGCAGTTTGTTAGGTGACAGTATTGTTTGTGTCGCTTTGTTTGTCGCTTTGCAATTGTTTTATAGAATGTTGCTTTAATTAGATTGCTACTAATTGATACAAATGTCTTTGGAAGTTCTACAAATTGGTGTTGTGTTTGTGTGCAACAGTTCCTCAGTACTATTAAGTTTTTTTTAATTGTTAACTTGACACCTGTAACACCGAAAAGGTTAGACAGAGGTGTGTCAAATAGTAGACCAATATTTTGCAGTATCATGTAATCCTGTACATCAGTACTGAAACAATCCATAGTGCCATGGATCCACGGGTAATTATGATTACCCATAGACCCGGTAATGGGTCGAGCCACCGTGACCACGGGTAACGACTCAAGACAAGACTCGTTTTAAGCGGTGGTGTGCGTTCTACCCTATATACATGGTGTAAACAGACCGTTCATGACCAATTGATGCTTGGTGGACGACTAGAATAGGGTAGGCATCAAAAAGTCCGTTAGTTAGATTATCAACAAATATTTGACCCGTATTTTTTCTTTTCTTATTTAAACCAAAATTGACGAAGGCTTCGTTAAGGGTATTTTTGTAACCATTACACGGAAACGTACCACCGGGATTCCTGGATCATGGATTTATATGTGAATTAAGCAAGATTGTCTGAACTTTAAAAGAGACTACGAGTATGACCTTTGAGTTTATTTCGGCGGTTTCTGTTCACAGTAGTCAGGTACGAAAAGTGTTTGAGAAAACTTACTTGCTGAATACATAACAGTTATCATTAATGTGTGATAAAAATCAGAATCTTATCACGCTTAACGACAGACAAACAGGTAGAGATTTACTATCCAATTTATTAACCGTCCAACTAGCTTCATGTTATAAAGTCCATTTTATTCTAATATTTACATTATTTTGACGCTCGTTTTCTCGAGTGCACCTGAGTATGAAAACTAGAATGGTAGTGGATTTTTCAGCGTTTCCTTGTGAGTGATATGACAGGGCCTTCTTGGTTCGATTTAGGTGTTCTGTATTAGCTGAGTTTCTCTTAGAAGCTCGTGGATAACTAATAACAGCCGCTTGGGTCAATCTTCAAATATCTGTGGATGGATGACCAGCTAAGTCGTTGGGCCTGGCTGTCAATTGAAGATCTTTGACAGTCGTTATAGGTACTCAGTGGCCCGAAAGTTTGACAACCAGTCTTACAAAGGGGTAACCCAGTAATAACCGAGTTGTGAAGGTCAGATAGGCAGTCGCTCCATGTACCTACTGGTATTGTTCAGCTGCTAACATAGTCGGGAAAAGGCTAGGCAGATTATGATGATGTATTAGCTGATTTAAAAGGTTTTGGACTAAATAATAACTAATACTCGTATGGTCAGCGACTGATGGAGTATCAAAACGTCTGCGGGGATGTATTGCTTAGATTTGGGTTTTGGATTCTACAAAGTTCAATGGTGAATGATTCATTGTATCCGTAGTTCGACCATACAGTTCTACTAGTAAGACTAAACAGATAAAAAAATCCGTTAATTTCTACTAGTAGGAGAGAACGGACCGGCTGTCTTACTAGTAGAAATTAACGGAGATAAAAATCATTAAGTTCGTGTAGTTCTACTGATGGAGAGTTGGAGATTGCGCAATATGGGTACAAATTGAGCTGTCTATTTATTTATAGTATAACATCACGCAAGTAATCTCCAAGGGAAAGTCTAATGCCATAGGGGCCAGCCCATTAACATCAATCGGGCACAAATCCAGACTCTGTGGCTGCTACTGAGAAATTCCTGATCGAAAAACCCAGCTATTGCACCAGTTGTCTTTTCTTATACATCGTGAAAAAATGACAAAAAATCCTAGCCAAACCAATCTTTTCCCTACCATATTTGGGTATGTAAATGACCTACTGATAACGGTTCTACTTAATGATCAAAACCAACTTGGTCGGTATGTAAAACTTGGTACACTCCGTGCCAAGATAAGTGCACCCAATTCCGGCCACTAAGTGCGGAAGTACGGTGGGCTGGTGGGCTGTTAACTTGTACGGCGGTGGATAAATACTCTCGTGGCGGAAATTTGAATTTAATTAGCGTTTTGTACGGTTATTATGAGGTTAAGGTGCGTTTAGGTGTTACCCTAATTAATTGTGAAGACTGTTTTCTAAGGAAAATGGTAGATTTTGAGCGCGAAAATAGGTTTAAACGGTGATTCTTTGTGTGGACTCGAATATTTGACTTGAATGTATCAATACTATTTTGTTTGTTAGTGTGGATATTGAAAAAGCACTTACAACCTCTTACAACCTCTTAACATACAATTCATTTTTTTTGTTTCAAAACTGAATTTTGGTTTATGCCAAGGTACTCAATCTTAGCAAATTTGCAAAAGTCATAGAACGTAAGCTATCAAATATTATGTAAAGAAGCTACGAGTACCTGTAAGAAGTTGTTAGTGTTTCTATAAAAACCTATATTGACACAATATAGACTCACTTTTTCAATGAAGCATAATGAGGAGTAATAACGTACCCACCCTTATAAAGGGTGTAAAACACCTCTTCACGAAGGCGAATGGCACTTGTTCTCCCCACCATTGCGATCATTTTTTTGTTCTACACCATACCTGGGAACCTTCTAGTTACGGAGATATTATTATCGGGGGTTAAAGTAACAACTTTTTGACAAGTTTTTTTTATAAGATTTTTACTTTTAACACCTCCACGACCCCGCACTATTCAATCCATCCATCAGCACAATGTTTTAAGTCCGTTACATTGAGTTCTACCACAAAACATGAGTTCTAACCTCAAAAAAAATGTTGTTTCCCAGAAACAATTTTGCGTAAAGTTACTTAGTTTGATGTACAGAATGCTTGGTTAACGGCTTTGTGATGAGGTGGTTTACAACCTGTATATCTACTTCAGACTATACCATTACAAAGGTCTTTGAAAATACACATTTTTGGGGTTCCGTACGTCAAAAGGTTAATAAATGAACCCTTATAAGATCACACTTCACCTTCTTCTTAACCCATCTCAAAACCGTAATTATGTAGTTTAATAACAAAAAAAAAACGATTGTATTATTACAAACTTATTATTAGCGGTTGGTGCAATAGCCTTTTCATGGGATCGAACAGCAAAGTTAAATTTGTCCTTTGGTGTGCGAATCCGACTCGCTCTTGGCCGTTTTTTTTCGTATGGTGGCAACTTGCCTTTGCGCCATCTGTAATTAATGGTCGCTTCGTGAATTTTTGGGTTATTCCTATAAACCCTTTCAAAATGACAACTGATTTATGGGGCCGTACAAATTAACCCATTGTTCTTTGAAAATATGAGTAATAATAATAAATAATATATAATAATATTTTTTTATTGAAAAAAAGAGGAAATATATAACACATCATCCTAACGTCAAAACTAGGCCATGCCTGTATCTCTCTATTAGTAATAAGCCCCACGTAAAAAAAAGGCCAATTGCCAGTAGGGAAGAGCATTTTATTTGGCATAACTATTTAACTACTTATTCAAAATCAAAATCAAAGCATTTATTTCAAGAAGGCCAATTACAGGCAATTTTGAATTGTCGAAACAAACATGAAAATTAAATGTAACTACAGTCCCAGTCACAAGACATAGAAACTGTGAAAGTACTGTAGTTGCCCATTCCCTAGCGTAGATCTCTATGGAGAAGAACGGGCAAGAAACTCCATGGACACTCTTTTAAATCAAATTATTGTTACAAAATCTTGGTGACATCATTTATGTTGAGATGGTAAATTATGTGAGAACAATGTAGCAAGATGTGCACGTTAAAAGTGTCCATAGTAAAAACAAAATAATTCATTCAAAGAAGCCATGGCAACTAAGAGATGACCAGTCACGACTGACAGCGCCCGTTCACGAACATGACGCATGGATCAGCACCATTCAGCTCAACCATTTTCAAGGGAACTGAATTGTCCGACACACGCGCCACCATCAGTGAGGCATTTGAGTGAGCATGACATACTCTCAACCGCCCGGACACATTCAAGTCAAAAATTAAAGTAGGTTTCCAGTGAATGATAGCTTTCTAGTACATGGTACTCACACAATATGGGCTATGTGTATACTACTACTACTGTCGGTACTTAAGAGACAGAAATACATAAGAAATAGCTGACCTTTATAATGAAAATGAATGGAATTGAGAAATAAAGATTGATTTTATTTTTCACTCTCAGAAGATTGATCACAAAGTCTAGATTAATATTGACAGGGACGATTAAGGTACGGAAACTTTTGGTATACGAAGATAGATATATCTAATGTTCGTTTTCACTAACACTAAGCCAAGCCTAATGTTATGACTGCCTAAATACAAGGGGAAACGGACATTGACGCACAAAACAGTTACCATGTAAGTATTAAGAAAGTAGACGTTTTTCATCGGTAATTAAAAAAGCAGTTGCTATTATTGTCTAGGTATTGGGTATTGCACTTTGTTTTGGAAACAGAATATTTATATCGCTGTATATTACACACAGCGCCATCTAGTGTCACACTAAGCAACGAGGCTGGTGTCGTGGATACCAGATAGTTGATATATTACATAGATACTTTTTTGTTTGTAAATACATACTCATTACACATATCCATGACTCGGACACAATTGTCTATGCTCCTCACACAACATTTGCTCCTACTGGGATTCGAACCCGGGACCCAAAGAACGTAAGGCAACCTCACCTACCGCTGCGCCATTCCGGCATTCTAATTATAGGGTTCTGAATGAAAAACCGAATACTTGGTAATACTTTGAGCGTTGATGCCCATCCACCCTGTATTATTCCTGTATTATTTTGAACTGAACCGAGCTTTGAAACCCAACAGTGTGCTTATAAAGAGTGTAAAACACCTCTTCTCGAAGCCGAAAGGCACTTTTTCTCACCGTCATTGCGATATTTTTTTTGTTGTACACCATACCTGGGAACGTTTTAGTTACGGAGATATGGGGGGGGGGGTCAAAATTACAACGTTTTGACAAGATTTTTTTTTTAATTTTTTTATTGTAATAATTTGACTTTTAACACTTCAAGCACATAGTACAGAGGCGGACGTAATGCCATAGGCCATTAAGTCACCATTGACGTTGGTTGTTTGTTTTTGTCATTGTTTGTTTTGTGTACCATTTATTTCTATTCCTAGTTCAATTTATATAAACGCGCGATCTTACACACATCCGTGATATGTCACGACGCGACGTGTTATGTCAAGTTAGTCGCGTCTGAGTTGAATGACACTTATTATTCTTAATAGATTTTTGTTTTTTTTTTGGTATGGTCAAGGTGTATTTTTGAATATAATGTTTCAATTGGTTTACAGATGATCTCTAAGTTTGTGATGAAGGTAAGCCCCTTCGTACACAAGGCTACACAAATCTTCGATACTCAAAATGTCTTCGACGCGACTCGTGTACGAACTTCAATGGATTTGAATGGCGGCAGTCGGTTGAAGACTAAAATCGTTGAGTATCGAAGATTTTTATAGCCTTGTGTACGAAGGGGCTAAGTTAAACAAAAAGGATGCTGGTGATGACATAACCTCCTCACTTTTTAAGAAGTCGGTTAAAAAAGCTTTACTGATAGTTCTCGAAAAGATTTATTATGTAGGACTCATTCATATGCAGGCCTCACCCACTCCTACTTAACCAGCTTTCTCGGTAACATTCATGAGAAATGGACAAAAAGATCCGCAAAGTGGTCCCATTAACAATGTTGGGCAGACCACAGTGAATATGAAGGGAAGACTTTGAATCTTACAGAAAGAACTGATTTACACTAACAAAAGTCAGAATAGGCTAGAAAAGGCACGGGGGTGACGTGCATTTGTGACAACATAAGCTATAAAGGGTGTAAAACACCTCTTTACTAAGCTGAAAGGCACTTGTTCTCCCCATCATTGCGATATTTTTTTTGTTCTACACCATGCCTGGGAACCTTCTAGTTTCGGAGATATGGGGGGTCAAAGTTACAACTTTTTGACAAGTTTTAAATAAAGTTTTTTTCTGTAAGATTTTTCTTTTAACACCTCCACGACCCCCGCACTATTCAATTCATCCATCAGCACAATGTTTTAAGTGCGTTACATTGAGTTCTACCACAAAACATGATTAATAACCTCAAAAAAGAAAGTGGTTTCCCAGCAATATTTTTTCGTAAAGTTACTTAGTTTGATGTACAAGAATGCTTGGTTAAGGCTTTGTGATGAGGTGGTTTACACCCTGTATAGTTGATGCCAGTTAAAATCGCAATAAAAGTCATTGCCCTTTACGTAATATCTCTTCGCACGAACTAAAACAAATAAAACCATGTATCATTTTTCATTGGAAAAAATGTTGAAGATTACGATAGATAACGATTCAAGAACTTGACTGAATTGACTTTAAGGCCTCGTTTTGGTTTTCAAAGATAAGCACTAATAAAAGCAGGTGGGTCAATCATCATCATCAGCCTATAATGTTCCCACTGCTGGGACACGGCCTCCTCTCAATGAGCGGGAATGGGCTATAATCTACCACGCGGGCCCAGTGCGGATTGGTAGATGTCACATGTCTTCGAATTTTTGGTTCTAGGACATGCCGGTTTCCACACGATGTTTTCCTTCACCGTTTTGAGAGCAGCGGTGATGAAATAAATAACACAAAGTAATGCGCCTGCCTGGGTTCGAACCCACGACTTACTGTTCGTAAGTCGAGGCCGCCACCACTGGGCCACCGCTGCTCTCGTGGGTCAATGATTGCTATTAATGCGATCAACTTTAGTTAGTTACTCCAACTAGATCCTAACAGCAATTGCAAAAGTACCATGGTATATAACCAACAATGAAGCTTACGAGCACCTTGAAATGTGAACAATCAAAGAGGAAATCAGGAGCTTGGCGGCTAAATACAAAGAGAGGTTAATCCATCACCCTAACGAACTTGGTCGCCAACCAGTATGTGAGATGACTAAAATGTCATCATATCTTAGAGCTAGAAGACCGGCAGTAGCTCTGGGCAGCAGATGAGTAGATGCTTCCAATGGGAAGCCACTCCGCATGACAGCATCACAGAACACATTTGCTCATAGCCTTTTTTTTTTAAGGATGGGAAATCATCAAATGACCCCCCCACTCTGGGCGGAGCGGGAGGGAGTGTCAGACTCTTACTGACTAAAAACCATCCATGTTCCTTCCTCGCCTTTTACGTTCCGGGGCCGCGGTATCTCTTCCGAACAGGCCCGCAACCCCGGTTTGCTCACAGCCTTAGGGCTGATTGCAAATGCATGAAGAAAAAAAGAATTGTTACTCCATAACCCTATCAAGAACACAGCAACAAGAAGGCTCCTCCTTGTAGGTCTAGTGGTCGTAATTTGTGCGACTGCTGAGCATGAGGTCCTGGGTTCGATGCCCGGGATCAGGCAATGTGTTATTGGGTTTTTCCATTAGTAATGGTAAAAGCCGCGAAGTTTAGATTTGTGGCCGGTTGATGGCAATAGGGTCGCTCCCTATTACATGGGACTTAAACAGAACTGGCAAAATGTGGGTGTACACACCCACACACACACAGAGACACCTCTGACTTACCTTTGGGGGAATACATGCATGCATGTATAGGTACCGTAAAATTGTCAAATACGTTATATTGTAATATCTCTAGCGATATTGTAAAGTCTCGAATTATTGTCAAATGAACATACTGCTTACAACAAAACGCATTATTTTTCGTGAAATGCATGCGATGGTAGTCAACTTACGCGGTGTGGAGGGAAGGAGGGGTCCCCCTTGCCCAGTGGCACAACTCTCATGAAAAGATAATGCACCATTCCTGAGAAATACCGATTAATATAACATAACCTTAAAACACTTTATATTCCCCCTAAAAAGCGTAGTCGACGGAGCCCCGCTTCGCGGGGCCCCTCTTTCCGAGTGCAGGGTTTAAAGGAACCTAACTAACCTAACGGGGGGGTGCCCCAAGTCCCGATTATGGGGGCAGAGATACTTCCGTATGTTCAGTTGACAATAATTCGAGACATTACAATATCGCGAGAAAAAACACGTTATATTGTAATATAACGTGTTTGACAATTTTACGGTGACATATACACGTAATGTTTTTTCTTTCTTTCTTTTCTTTAATGTTATGTTATGTCTAACGTATTAAAAAAATTAAAGGCCCGTTTTCAGTGTAGTAGTAATAAAGTTCAATTTCTGGTAGCAGTGTCAATTTACTATGCATTAGACAGCTGTCAAAACGGATTTCTTAGATTTCGTCGACTTTATCAAGCACGAGAACATCGTTCAAAAACTACCCTCAAATGAACCACTCCCATAAAATGAATGGGTTGTGTAAACTAAGAACATTCGCAGTTCCCTGTTCGTTCCCATTCGATTATCACAGTCGTTTGTGTTCCAAACTACTGTTTAATGGTTTAAGTGGAGAAACGATGTTGATTGTTTTGACGATGCGATTTACAATGACCGGGTGATCGATGGTGAGCTATTTTGAGATGGGTGTTTACTAATATGTTTGGCTGCAAACGTATAAATGTTTGTGGTAAGACTGTAGACTCTTCCAGTCAGCTGATAACCTAGTAGTCACATATCTGTCTGGAAAATGATTATGACATGTGTGGTATATGGTTACCAGGAAACCATGATTAGGAACCTGTAAAACCATGCACAAAAGATTGATTTCCTAAAAGTTATGATTAGAAATAACTTTTTCTTCCAACTATGCTTTAATTTCATCATAATCACACTAAAACTCAGTACGAAGCTAGTCTTTAATGCTCTAGTAGAGGAATAAAAATGTATGAAATTTCATTTTTGCACAGTTTATTTTTTAATCACACCAAAAGGTGCCAATCTCAATGGATTAGCTCTATTCAGCCAGCCGATATCAATACTTATTTTTTACGTACGTATTATTCGTTTCTATCATACTTGTTCCAAATTTAAAAAATGATTGCTGCTAACTCTGATTTAAAAATGAAAGAAAGGAGATAGTTTTTTATGGGCCCACCTAGTCGTTGCATTTATTATTCACTAGCGACCCGCCCCGGCTTCGCACGGGTACAATGCTACGTACTGCAATTTTTAAATCTGTAATATCTTCGAAAATATTCATTTAAATCACATAGTGTAAAGGGCAATTTTGATCTACATGAAATGCACAACGTATCTAATGTATTTAATTGGATAAGGAATGATACTGTATCGATTAAAATAGCTTGGTAAATAACCCATATTTTTTTTGTAATATGTAAAAGATAAAAATGGTTACTGTGGGTTATTCTTAGGAGATAAACATATGCTGTCGCGGACTTTTTTATTCATCTTTTTAAGATATACGATTCCGTAGTACATAAATTTGATTTATCTCGTAAGGTTTAGCCAGCGTTTGCAATGTAAGCGCAGAAAAATATGTTTGTTACGACATCACATTACATATCTTTAAATTTCTCGGCTTTTCTCTACTATAATATGCATGTATTATACATATAAACCTTCCTCTTGAATCACTCTATTCATTAAAAAAAACCGCATCAAAATCCGTTGCGGAGTTTTAAAGATCTAAGCATACATAGGGACATGAGGACAGACAAAGCGACTTTGTTTTATACTATGTAGTGATGATAGTGTTAGGTTTTATAAAATAAATAAATCTTGGAATTATTTGAGTCATTAAATGGGATACTTTATTTCTTACACTGGCAACACCAGTGAGAACGAATGAAATCGAGAGATGACGTTTGAGTTGGGGGCGACAGACTCGGCCTATTCGCTTGGGGCCAGCATCGAATACGGACGTGTAATTCTGTATACGAGGAGAAAATATAACTACCTTCAAATAATTAATGTGAGTTTTATTATATTATTATATTTAAAATGTGAGTGTTATTACATTTCAGAAGTGGGATAAACCTGCTTATGTGCTTGCGCAGTGCTATACTGCTTACTTATATTGTATCAGCTTAAAAACAGTGCAAGAATCCCATTATGTGTGTGTAATATTTGGAAAATTTTAAAACGGTCATTTTTCAAAGTGAGAAAAAGAGAGGGTTGTTTCTAGGTCATACTTGTAAGTCTACAAGATTACTCCTTTGATAGTAGGTGGGGTGCAAGGGGGCACGAAATTTCGTTATTTTTGAGCTACGAAGCCCCGTTTTCGAGATATTTTAAATATACCGCCATAACCAACATAAATTTTATTTTAACGTGTTTAATTGAATAGTACATCGCTTCCGTTTACAAGTTTCAGAATAACGATGCCACGCTCGAACGAGTCTTCTCCACGGCGACGTTTAAGGACGCCGACCCAGAGGGAAGCTGGCCGAAATTCAGACTCAAGCAGACGGAGCCGGAGTCGCACGCGCCGAGAAGGCGACAGCAATCGCAGTCGCAGTCGCGTGCGTACTCCAGATCCAAGGCAAAGACGTGACAGTGCCAGGATATTGGAACATGAACTGGAACATCATCGGGAGCGGCTACGCGCTCTGGAGAGCGAGTTGAGCCGGGAGCGCAGTCTTAGACGACGGGCCACACCCCTCGACGGCGCTGAGCGCAACAACCGCCGCGTGTCGAAGGACAACGAACTGGACCGGTTGCGGATTCGAGATAGAAGCCTACCTCGGGAACGCAGCCCTACAGTGCGAAGATCCCGTGAAGTACGCGATGCTGTTGACACCGCGTCGCCGACACCACAGAATGTAAGGTCAGATAGTCCAACTTTTACGTCCAAAGATATTATGAATATTATAAATTCTATTGGTAACATTAAGTCTCAGTCCCAGCCGTTAACTGTGGCATCTCCGGTGCAGAATTCAAATAATAATATTAACCACAAGAATATTTTATCCAATTTTGACCCTTCTTCAAAGGGTCAACGCATTGACATTTGGCTTAAAAAGGTGAACGAATGTGCTGCTGTTTACGGCTGGGACGAAAGAACAATCATACATTTTGCTATGCAGAAACTTCAAGGATTAGCCAAAACCTGGTACGAAAGCCTGAACTCAATTCTATTCAGTTGGAGCGAGTGGCAACTTAAATTAACGAGTGCGTTTCCATTCGAACAAAATTATGGCAAATCCTTGGAGGATATGCTCCGGAGAAAAAGTAAAATTGATGAACCCATAGAGGTCTATTATTATGAAAAATTGGCCCTCTTGAACCAGTGTGACATCGAGGGCAAACGTGCTGTGGAATGTATAATACACGGTTTGAGCGATAGAACTATGAGGTCCAGTGCAAACGCGATAAGGTGCACCCAACCCGATCAGTTATTACAGTTTTTAATGACTAATAAGGAGATCTCACAATTTTCTGATCGTGTCAATTTTAAAGGTAAATCCTCGTCTTCGACATCAGAGTCGTTAAATAATAATGTTACAAATCGAACTACAAAGACCAATAATAATAGTATTCGCGAACTAATCTGTTTTAATTGCAAAGAGAAAGGACACCCGTACCTTAAATGCCCCAAAACCTTAGTTCAATGCGAGAAGTGTCGTAAGTTTGGTCATAAAATCGAAAATTGCTTTGTTAAATTTGGAAACGACAAAAAGCCAGAGAATGTACAAAAGACAATGCGTATATTAACGTCGGAATCAAATTCAAAGTTCATCAAGGAAGGTAGGATTAATAACGTTCCAATAAAAACATTCATAGATTTCGGCAGTGAGGTCACGCTTATTACGCAGTCCGTAGCTTCAGCGCTAGGTCTAACATACGATAGTCCTCCCATCCCTTTAAAAGGATTCGGAAGTGACATAATACAATCCAAAGGTGGGGTAAATGTGGATTTGACCATTGACGGTGTTAGGGGTCGTGTTTTGTGTCAAGTGGTAGAGGACAGACTTCTTGATTTACCCCTGCTTGTGGGACAGTCGTTTACAGAACAGTCTCATGTCATAGTGTATAAGAATGCGGAAGAGTTAAAATTCTTTGACGGTAACAATGCCTTTGGATTTCCGCTAATGGATCTAGGAGATAGTACATCGGTCACTGTGGTGGTTGCTTCTAATGTTGTTATTTATGGTCCAGCTGTAGTTAAAGCCCGCTTAACTACCCCTACGATTAAAGATGGAGATATTTTACTAAGTGGGAAAGTGATAGGGAAGCCAAATCAGCAGTTTACCGTTAATGGGGGGGTGTATCGGGTCAAAAACAACTCATTTTATATTTCCATAACGCCCTTGTCAAAATTCTGTCAATTAAGAGAAGCGGTCGTTATAGGAAGGGGTATTAAGGTTCAGGTAGTTAAACGCATATACACATCCGCAGATTCCTCCATGGCCGAGCCCGGTGTAATTGATGTTAGTCAATTAAAAATAGGTGCCACAATCGATGAGTCTCAGCGACGACAGTTGATAGACATACTTATTAGGTATAAACATTGTTTTGCAACGTCCTTAAAGGAACTAGGGTGTACGAGCGTCGCTGAGATGAACATTGAACTAACTAACAATCGTCCCGTTGTTTACCGACCGTACAGATTAGCAAATAAGGAACGTGAGCAAGTAAGGGAGATGATAGGAGAAATGTTAGAGTCCGGAATCGTGAGAGAATCTGTTTCCGAATATGCTAGTCCTATCATCTTAGTGCGCAAAAAGGATGGCAAGCAGAGATTATGCGTCGATTATAGGCTCTTAAATTCTGTAACGGTGAAGGAACGGTACCCGATGCCGATCATTGAGGACGAGATTTCCCGACTCTCAGGCCAGGCATATTTCATTACTCTGGACATGGCTTCTGGTTATTACCAAGTGCCAATAACCGAAAGTTCAAAACCGTTAACGGCATTCGTAACCCCTGACGGCCAGTACGAATTCAATCGTATGCCGTTTGGGTTGGCGAATGCGCCCGCTGTCTTCCAGCGGATGATGAACAGAGTACTGGGATCTGCTAGGTTTACAGAGGCTATGGTTTACATTGATGATGTCCTTATTTATGGTAAAACTGTAGACGAATGTTTAGACAGGTTTGAGAAAGTCATGCAATTGTTAGAGAAGGCTAATCTAACCCTCAACCTATCGAAATGTGATTTCCTTCAGAATCAGATAATTTATCTCGGGTATGAAATCAGCGATGAAGGTGTTCGTCCCGGTAATAAGAAGGTTCAGTCTGTACAAGATTTTCCTTGTCCAACCAATTCGCATTCAGTAAGACAGTTTCTTGGGTTAGTGGGCTATTTCAGGAAGTTTATTAAGAACTTTGCGATTCTGGCACACCCACTGAATAAACTGCTCAAAAAAGATGCAGATTGGGTTTGGGCCGAAGAACAAGACGTGGCCTTTCGGGCACTCAAAGATAGGTTGGTAGATAGACCGATATTAGCGATTTACGAACCGACGGCTGAGACAGAATTGCACACCGATGCAAGCAAAGTAGGAATAGGAGGGATTTTGCTTCAACGCAAACATGCAAACGATTCCTTTAAACCAGTGGCATACTATAGCCGGCAGACATCGCCAGAAGAGAAAAATTTCCATGCTTTTGAACTCGAAACCCTGGCTGTAGTATGTTCGCTCAAGAAATTCCGAGTTTACCTGTTAGGACAAAGTTTTAAAATTGTCACGGACTGTAGCGCTTTGCGTTCGACATTCTCGAAACGAGACATGATTCCGCGCATAGCACGTTGGTGGCTTCTACTGCAGGAGTTTCAATGCATTGTAGAGTATCGCGCTGGTACTAGAATGGCACACGTGGATGCGCTGTCGAGAAATCCCGTCGAATTAGTAGATGACACAGTTGAATCTGACCAGTATCCAAGTATTATGTTGATTAGCAACGAGGACTGGTTACATACCCTGCAGATGGGAGATTCTGAACTTCGTCGAACTCGTGATATCCTTACTACCGATATGGATGCTGATAGTTTAAAACATATAAAAGAAAACTATCTGATTAAGGATAACAAACTTTACAAATGCTTAAACGGGGATAAAAATAATTTACGCTGGGTAGTACCAAAGGGCGCAAGGTGGCAACTCTGCCGCATGAACCACGATGATATCGGACATTTTGGTGTGGAAAAGACGTTAGAGCGCATTAAGAAAACGTATTGGTTCCCCAAAATGTCTAGATTCATAAAAAAATACGTTCAGGCGTGTCTTGAATGCGCATACTCAAAGAAAAGCGCTGTTAATGAGGGCCTCTTACACCCAATCACTAAAATAGAAGTGCCCTTTCACACCATTCACGTTGACCACCTTGGGCCCTTTGTTCGTTCAAAATTAGGAAATTCCTACCTTTTGGTGATAGTGGATGCTTTTACGAAGTTCGTTTTTATTAAACCAGTACGAAATACCAAAACGCAGACGGCCGTAAGAGTTCTTGAAGACATTTTTTATACATTTAGGATCCCCGACCGTGTCATAAGTGACCGTGGCACATGCTTTACATCGCACGCGTTTAAACGTTTTTGTCTAGATAAAGGCATACGACATATTTTAAACGCAGTTGCTAGTCCGAGAGCGAACGGTCAGGTAGAGCGGTACAACCGTACCATTCTGAACTCCTTGACTGCTCAGAATCTTAATTTTGATGACAGAAATTGGGATGATAAAGTAGGTAGAGTCCAATGGGGTATGAATAATACTCGACAAAAGACCACGGGTAGGACGCCGGCCGAAGTCATGTTCGGATTAAATATGAACGCAGAGATTAATCCTAGGCTTAACGAGTTAGTGCGGGAAAGTAGGGAGGAATTAGATCCAGAAGTTTTACGAGAATCGGTCAAAGATAAAATTGACGTTGAACAGGAAAAACAAAAATCTGCCCATGACAAAAACCGGCTTCCTGCACGTGTATACGGTGAGGGCGATCTTGTGAAGATCACTAGAACTTCGTTTGCAAATGACGGTAAAAGCAAAAAACTAATCTCACCGTATGTTGGACCTTATCGTGTGATCGCTGTGTTGGGTAATGACCGTTATAGACTGGCTGCTATACCAGGGTTATCTAGCACTAAAAATAAGCGCAAAACCACTGTAGCTGCCGATCGCATGTTACCATGGGTTCACGTGGCGGCCTTAGATGTAAACGAGGGCGATGATAATGATGATGAAGATGAGACGAATAGCTGTAACGATGAAGACACGGATGCATGACTCCGTTAATTTAGAAATTATTTGTTAACACGGACGTTGCATAATTATCATCATCATCATCATTCATGCTAATTGTTAATAAATGAACCTAAATTATATACATATAACACTACAGTGATTGTAAACGTTTGTTTATTATAATTAATTAATGTTATTCACTAGATTTGTAAAATTATTACTTAAGCTTTGGTTAGTTGGTGTTTATATCTTGAATTAATATAATCCGTTAAAACTGATGTTGACATGTAGTTGTATGTGTAGAATTATGTTTAGAGAGATATAAATAACATTTATACATATAATTATAAACTGATTGTGTTGGATATGATGTAATTAATAATGTTCCAAGCGATGATGAATAATTAAATTGTATATAGACTTTGACAATCGGTATTAACATTGAACGTAATGCTTGCGAGAAAGAAGGTTCACAAGCAATGTCACCTTGGTATGTGAGAAGAAGGGCTCACTATACTACTGTGACTTTAGATTTATTTTATTATATTTATGTATTTATTGCTTGTGAGAAGGAGGGTTCACTAGCAATGTCACCTTAGTATGTGAGAAGGAGGGTTCACTACTACCGTGACTTTTGATTTATTTTATTATATTTATGTATTTATTGCTTGTGAGAAGGAGGGTTCACCAGCAACGTCACCTTAGTATGTGAGAAGGAGGGTTCACTACTACCGTGACTTTTGATTTACTTTATTATATTTATGTATTTATTGCTTGTGAGAAGGAGGGTTCACCAGCAACGTCACCTTAGTATGTGGGAAGGAGGGTTCACTACTACCGTGACTTTTGATTTATTTTATTATATTTATGTATTTATTGCTTGTGAGAAGGAGGGTTCACAAGCAACGTCACCTTAGTATGTGAGAAGGAGGGTTCACTACTACCGTGACTTTTTGAATAACACACTTAATTTTTTTTATGTATTATTTGGTTTGTGAGAAGGAAGGTTCACAACCACCATGATTTGTGGATTTTGATTATCACATTTATTTCATGTATCATTATTGCCTTTGAGAAAGAAAGTTTATAAATGATGCCACCATGCTTTTGAGAAAGAGGATTAACTGTCATAAACTGTAGTTAATGTATTAATTATAAGTATTTGTTTTTCTCTTCTTTCCTGATAGGGGACATTGTGTTTCTATTTTATTGTTTTGCGAGAAGAATGGTTTGAAAACTGTATATGTTTTGGAAATGGCTTACTAAAAATTGTAAGTTCGGATTCGATGCTGTTACCTTGCTGGCCGAGTGTTAGGTTGTAGTAACTAACTGGCTTGCGTGCATGAGGACATGCACGACGTCAGGATGGTCGAGTGTTAGGTTTTATAAAATAAATAAATCTTGGAATTATTTGAGTCATTAAATGGGATACTTTATTTCTTACACTGGCAACACCAGTGAGAACGAATGAAATCGAGAGATGACGTTTGAGTTGGGGGCGACAGACTCGGCCTATTCGCTTGGGGCCAGCATCGAATACGGACGTGTAATTCTGTATACGAGGAGAAAATATAACTACCTTCAAATAATTAATGTGAGTTTTATTATATTATTATATTTAAAATGTGAGTGTTATTACAATAGTGATAGTGATAATAACACCAAAAAAAAGTAGCCATTTTACTATGGTATTAAACGAAATATTACGTAGAAATGAAAACGGAATCCTGAAATCATAATAAATAAGCTATGTTATGATATCTTTTTGCGAGTCAAATCATTCCTGTTGTGGTCAATGTCATTTGACAGCAAATACTTACGTGAATAGGGGCGTTTTTTTTCTCTTTACTGAAAAAAGTACGGTACCTACCCGTTGGTAATCAAATGTGCTATAAATATAATAGAATCAGAAAGAATGTAAAAATAAATATTATTTAAACTGTGAGCTTTTTTAATGCTATTTCTAAAGGTTTACACTAAAAACGCATAGATGGTTAAAACAATCACCGTGGCACGAAACGTTATAAACCCACTTTTTAGTGAGTGACAGACAACTTCATTATTTTGACATTTACTTTTTCTGTTTATTTTGGTTTTCGTAAGTGTTTTCGTAGATTTTTCGCATTTATTCCGGTTAGACAATGCTTTGCTAATCTAACCACTGGAATCTAGAGGTTATAAGGAAGAAATCAATGTAAGTTTCATTATTAAATGCTACAATGGCCTAATCCTCGAACAAAAAAAATTGTCTCCTTTAAAAAAGTGATTTGCCGGGAACTTTGTTAATTTTGCTTGACAATATTTTTGGAAACGATAAAGTGTGATACTATTTGATTTTGAGTGCTTCGGTTTCGAATTAAAATGGAATCATCTAGCGACACATTTATTCCGGAAAACATTCTAAATGAAGCCGACAGTGTTACAGAAACTTCTAATTTAACTGTTTGATATGAGTTTCTTTTATCTACCATTCGTATAGGTTATAGTTGAAAGAAAAGCAGATTATGCACCTCGCCTTAAGTAATTTATATTGCCCTCGTGCCTGTTAGATTAGAGTTCTCACTAACACTCGGGCTCTAAATCAGGCACTCGATGCAATAATAAATTACTTTGTGCCCGATGCAATAATCTACTATTGTCCATTATTATTATTGGTAAATAACAGGCAATATACCAATATACACGTCATCAAAACCGATGGCATTGTACCAGGCAAACAACGGCTGTCAAGAGCTTCTTAAAGACATATTCGCGGTGTCTTCGTGTCGATAAATCACGCTGTGCCAACATCGTTCACTCATTATAAAAGCGATCAAGGTTATAAGGAGAAATAGCCCTGGATTTTCATTAAAAAAGTATCGTATAGATAGCTCCATTTCGCGGGGATCGTGGATTCGTGATGGATTAGTAACTATAAATTTTTGAGCTCATCATTCATCTTCTTATTTTCATTTTTAGCTATTCATTGCCTAACTGCTGTAGTGATTATGCGGTCCTGGTAAGATACATTGATCACATTCACTGGCTGATAGTCTGTCTAAGCCGTTGGGTCTAGAATCATGCAATTTGCAAAAGAGTTTCTTATACGACAAAAATTAATACTAAAAGCGATTGTTAAAAATAAGAAAATCGTCATTCTAGCTGATGAAAAATCTTATCGGGAAACACGGCTTTGAAAAATGGCATACATTTGCAAAAACCAAAAAGAATTCTTGAAATTGCATCGTCGATAGAAACTAATGACGGTTTGTTATTACGGCCATTATTTGGGACATTTGGCTAAATCGATTTATAATTGTAATTCATGCACTTATTGTAATTAGTTATAAGAATGACATTGTATTATTTAATTATTTAATATTTGTACACCACAGGTTGTGGTAGAGTGCATAGAACTTAAAAAAATATTAATATCATACCATGTAAAACTACATTCTTACAAATAAATGAATTCTATTCTAATTCTATTCTATTCTATTCACTTCAAAAAGTTATACTGACACGTATATCTTCCGTGATTGTTATTTATTTTAACACATTCACTGTCCACGAAAAGAGACAATAGTTAAACAATCGCTCTGAACCATATGTGGCTCATGGGACAGGAAAAGGGTTAAGCTCCCGATAATTCGACGCTGTTGCAAACGCCATACAACAATCACGGAAGATATCCGATTAGTGACAGTCTAAGAGTAGTCATAAACCGTGAAAGCATAAAACAGTGTTTAAAAAAGATGCACTTGTTACTACAACATTAAGAACTATCAGAAAGGCGTAACCCTCAAAGTTCCCACCGATAACGTCAAAACAATAGACGACCAACAAATATCACATGGAACGTAATCGGTAAACAACCCGTCCTAATGTCGGATACCCCTGCATTTACGACTTTTCGCCTCATATAACTAACCCGTCTTCATTAGTACATAGTTGACAAGTCCGTAGTCGAAGAAGTGACGTAATTGCGATGTGAGAATGTAGGGTAGTTCGAGAATTTCGATAGATGTTTATAGGGGATGAACTGGGAAATAAAACTGAGGGTCTATTGTCGACATTGTGCGCTAGAAAGAGGTTGAATACCCATTTTTGTTTCGATAATGAAACTACGTATGTGAGAATTTTGCTTTGACGCGGGTTCTTTTTTTACTTTTTGCAGGAATTAAGAAATTGGTTTGTGGAGGTAAGATAGGAGGAACAGGCAGTCGCTGTATGTAAAATACTGATAATCAGCTGCCCAAGGCTAGGCAGATAACGGTAATGAGTCTGACCTGACAAACGACCAATCTTCGTCACGAAATCTTACTAAATGACACAACTGGGTAATTTTTCTCGCCAATATTTTACTTTATTCTTCTTTCTAGACCAACCAAATGTTGCGTCTTATAAAACCAACTTTTTAATTGTTTACACATCGCTAAACTTGATGAACAAGTTACGACGGCCAGTCTTCGGTGTTCCGAACTCTCGAACAATGTCGTTCGTATAATGAGGGCAGCAGAAGTTCAAGTCTATTGTGATCGAACAGCAAGTTTGTGGCACCAAACTGCGGTCCGTGATGAGGGAAATTCATTTCGCAACTGTCTTTTGTCTAGTTCGTGTATTGTGAAGGACGCTTTGTACCTGTTCGATATTATGTTCTTGTGGCGTTATGTTAGCCTAGTACCTCTGTTCGGTTTCCATTTGTTTTCGACCGTTTTGAATGTGCCTCTATTTCAGTGGTTGGTTTATTAATAGAAAATATTATGAATTGAAAGGAAGCTTTTGTTTTAGAACGGAAACCTTCTAAGGACTTTGAGGGGCCTCTTAAGGATAAGGAGAGGACGGTCCCTCCGACGTTACCTCTTTAGCAAGACAAATCATTCCCATTTTAATCAAATGTTTCTTCGAAAAGCTTTAGTGTATTGTTTGTGAGTTGTAAAAAACACAATGTATTTGATCTTGTCAATAGTCGAAGACTCAAATGACAGCATGGCAGCTTGCCAAACTTATAAACGTAGAGTTCCGGGCTCGAATCCCGATTCGGAACAACAGTTTGTTCCAAATCTGGACGCGAGGGATCGTGTTTACGTGGTGGCTACCGGCCACCGTAGATGCGGGCCTGTGGACGGCTGGCTATGGGCAATAGCTGGCCGTCCGGCCGTCTAACGACGACGACAGGCCGTGTCGACGGCGCGTTCGTGTTCCACGCGCGCCTCAAAGAGTGTCAGCAAAAAGAGAGGGGCCCGCAAGGGCCGAAGCCTGCCGGGGTTGCGGGCCTGTTCGAAAGAGATACCGCGGCCCCGGAACATAAAAGGCGAGGAAGGAACATGGATGGTTTTTAGTCAGTAAGAGTCTGACACTCCCTCCCGCTCCGCCCAGAGTGGGGGGGGGTCATTTGATGATTTCCCATCCTTAAAAAAAAAAAAAAAAAGGGATCGTGTTTATTGCCACAACAACACTTTAATGGGTTATTAGCACACTTATGACCGCTTTAATGCGTATGGACTCACGCGCAGCTATATACGAGTATCATGATGTTCGTCGATTAGATACCCAGCAGGAATTTGTTACAGTTCATGTGAATGTTGAGTATGAGGTCTTGGATTAAGGGTTAAAGTGTAATTGGGTTATTTCATTAGGAATTTCTCAGTAAAAGTATAATCATAGACGGCAATATGGTATTTGGCCTCACCCCTACTACATGGGACTTAAACACCACAGACCAACCCTGCGGGGTTTAGAAGGTGTCGTGTTATGTTACGTAATTTCTCGACATTTTTTTATGAAATTTTATCCTTAAGGTGATCTTTTCGAATGACATCATTAAAATACAATACATTGTGTTTTTTTTGCATCGTAAAGAAAAAGTTAACTTTCAAAAATGTTATAACGCTGTTTTCAATCAAAATCAAAGCATTTATTTCAAGTAGGCCAGTTACAGGCACTTTTGAATTGTCGAAACAAAATCAATACTAATATTATGAAGCAGAAGAGTTTGTTTGTTTGGTTGAACGCACTAATCTCAGGAACTACCGGCTCGAATTGAAAAATTATTTTTGTGTTGGATAGTCCATTTATCGAGGAAGGCTTTAGGCTATATAACATTACGCTACAATCATAAGGAGCGGAGCAGAAATGTAAAATGTTGCAAAAACGGGGACGTTTTTGTTCCTTTCGTTTTTCTCTCTTATGTGACGCAGACGAAGTTGCGTGGGTCAGCTAGTGAACATTTAAAGTAGCTACAGTCCCAGTCACAAGACATAAAAACTGTGAAAGTACTGTAGTTGCCCATTCCCTAGCGTAGATCTCTATGGAGATGAACGGGCAAGAAACTCCAACTTCTCTTTTTTTTCTGATTTTCTATGTTTGCTCAATGAAAGAAACAGATTTTCCTTCAATAAATTTTCCCAGCAAGGCCAATATTCATTGAGTCCTATGTTCCTTGGCTATTTGCGTACCTTGAATACCTAGCTTAGGTGTTAGCTTTATTGATCCTCTACATTGAGTAAAAGTATAAGTAATATTGAGCCGGTACAGAACTGTGTACTCCTAGTACCACTGGCTAACAAAAAAAAAAGAAAAATTCATATTGCTTATTTCCACCATTTGAACATAGCTCGTAGATTCACGGAAAAGGTTTTAATATCTTCGGAAACAAGTTTCTCCAAGTTATATTAAGTTCTGAGACGGTACAACTAAATGTCGTGCCGTTTTTATGCAGCAGCCTGACTTCGTAACAGGTGTATAACTTATGAAACTAATAATTTGAAAGCAATTTTTGTATTCATCTGCGATATTCGTAGAAGGATTATGATGTCGATAACGCAGAAATGTAGCATCGTAATTTTGAGTGTGAACAAGAATAGGGGAAGAGCAAAGAAACGGTGGATAGACTGTGTGATAAATAATCTATACTAATATTATAAAGCAGAAGAGTTTGTTTGTTTGGTTGAACGCGCTAATCTCAGAAACTACTGTTTCGAATTGGAAAAATCTTTTTGTGTCGGATAGTCCATTTATCGAGGAAGGCTATAGGCTATGTAACATTTCGATACGACTATTAGGAGCGGAGCAGGAATGAAAAATGTTGCGAAAACGGGGTCCTTTTTCCTTTCGTTTTTTTCTCTTATGTGACGCAGACGAAGTTGCGCGGGTCAGCTAGTGAGGCTATAAAGGAGGTGACTGCAGAGTTGACGAGTAATAGAGACAGAAGTATGTAATAAATGTAACTTAACATAAGTCTCTTTTATTACAATGAAAAGAAGAAATTAGGTTTCCTTATCATATTGAACGCTACACAAGGTTAAGTGTCACTGGTATTGACCGTTAAGGAGTTCACCCGCGAGCAGGAGATCCTGGCTGCAGAATCACCTCCTGTCATAAATGTATTGTGCAGAATTCCTTCCTGTCCTTCCAAAGGTTTGTGCAAAATTTTAGCTCAATCGGTTGGGTTGGAAATGCAGTGGCAAGATTTGACGAATACATAATAACTGACTAACAAGGCAAGTTAAATAAAAATCTTATAAAAAAGGGATAAGGAAGAAAAACTGTGACCGTGACCATGATAATGACGATAGAATACACACTACGCCACCTAGCCATGATACTTTTTAAACCTATATTAACCTGCAATAAGAGAGGCAGCACAAGTGCATTGCCCCTCATGAAAAAAAAGCTTCGTTCATACGCGTTATAACATGAAAAGGCTTTAGCAGGCGAATGACTAGAGTACAATTTGAGTTCAATGTTCACGAGAACTGTTTAAAATCAACTACCTTTTTCCATTAAAGTCTTTACAAAGTTTTAAAATTGCGAACGGCTGCACCAAATTCCACTCCAATGCAGTTTTAGATTCTTTAATATTCATAAAAAACACCAACTTGACTTCGAAAGCACACTAAAAAGTCTCTGGACCGATATTATTTCATATACTTGGCGCGTTATTTGCTGCACTTATCACAGGCTAAATTGAACTCTAGTACTAGGAAACTATAGTCGATAGGAAGTGTGGCTAAAACGTTGGTTTTCAGGCAAGTTTGCCTCGAGCTAATAGTTTTCCAACTAGCATCCGTGTTCGGAGATAATATCTTATATCGAGATAGTGGGGAATTGAATTGACTTTGCGCTTTGAGGATAGTTGAAAGAAAGGAATATTGGAGAGAAGTTAGAGTTTGAAGCACCTTTGTGGAGTAGAGTAGATAAACAGCTTAGAACATGGTTTCGTTTCGAGAGATATTTGATTTAGATGAAAATTGACGACTGGATTTGCATTCACGTATTTTGCTTCTAGACTGGACGGGTCGTCGATTCTAATTTCGCTTGTTGCTGATAAAAAATAAGATTAATCCATAGTACCCTGACTAGACTGAAGTACCAGGATACTAGAAAAGTAAGAATATGGCATAATACGCGTTGTCTACGAAGTGACGAGGAGGGGGGGACCTCGGGGTTTGTATTGAAACCTGTCAACCATAAACCGATTGTGATAAATCGGCCTTCTGAACTTCATCCTTGTTTGGGATGTATTGTTTTGAAAGTGACCTTTATCAAGGTCATCATAGATATGATGAACTATTTGATTCAATCATTTCTATATTTTCCTAATAAACCCGGAAAAACTTCAATTTTGAAGCGGGTTCAAAGGAAGTTTTTTTCTAACCAAAGCAAATCCACTTTATTCGGGAATATCCAAGAACTGGTACCAGGATATCAGAAACGTAAAGCACTAAAGGTTGTGTTGACTGTGAGGAATGGCCTCGCTGCTTGTATTGAAAGCCTGTCAACCCGTCAAGTACTTGATGAATAGCTCTAAACTTCCTCTGCAAGTGAAGTTGTATGGCTTTCTAGGTGGCCAATGTACAGTAAGCGTTCATAAGCGCACAGGCACGCGAAGGATCATATTGCTGTGAACGCACGGCCGAGCGTCCGTGCGGCTGTATGTGTAAGCTGTCTCAATACAGTACCTACGCACACCACAGCCACAGAGTCGCCTACTGTCGCAAGTTGTCGCGTCGCTCTCCACGAAACAAAAAGATATAATATTACCGTCTCTTTTGTTATACACGCAGTAAACGCATGATCGTATTTGCATTGGATAGGTAAACTTCGACCATATCTACCAGGTGTTGATAGCTGTTTAGGTTAAGCAGTGGATTCACGATCAACGTGTCTTGAGTTCAAATCCCGTTTACATACGGGTTTTTTTTTGTAACCACTTTAATTTATATTTGTATTTTATACAAAAACTATTTACTTAGGTATTTATTTTGAAATGGGTTCATGCTCATTATTTATTTTTTATAAAGATTTAAATATAAGTTAATAACCCATCATAACTATTTATGAGATTGTGTAATATTTTTTCGGTGTTGGAAGGTGGAAAAAAAAGTGCTGACAGATAACAAAAATTGTTTTATTCGTTTCATTTATTCATATAATTAACAACTTTAATAAGATTTGTAACGTCACATTCCTACCTAGATATAAGAAGTTCTCTTGTTACCGTTCATAAGATTTTTTTGTGTATCTGGATACCCACTTTTAAGTCATTTTTTATTAACATAACAAGGATATTCTAATAACACAAATATAATTGTTGATACCCACTTCTATCTATCGGTATTCAACAGAGCTTACTGAAAACTAACACATAATTTATACTTCGTGAATATGTTTTTTATGTGACGTCACAATAAATGTAACTCATATTGAGGTTATAGTTTAAGTGTTCATTTTCCTGAAGAAAAGAAGATTGAAACTAAACCTCAATTTAGGAATTATTAATATCGCTAAATATTTTGTAACACGTCTAATTAAAACTAGAACATTAGGGATTAATATTTTGTATAACCCCCATTATTTTCAATGCAGTCAAGTAGACGTATGCGGCTTAAAGTCACCCAAAGGGCAATGGAGAGGGCTATGCTCGGAGTTTACTTGCGTGATCGCATCAGAAATGAAGACATCCGCAAGAGAACCAAGGTCACCGACCTAGCCCGAAGAATTGCTAAACTTAAGTGGCAGTGGGCAGGGCACATTGCTCGCAGAACGGATGGCCGATGGGGTCGAAAAGTTCTGGAGTGGCGACCGCGAACCGGAACAAAATGGAAGTAATCCAGTGAAAGTCTAAATATTCCCGTGCGAAATGTAATCGTTCTTCTTTATGTCTTTCTGTCAAGAAGGGCATTTTAGCTGATCTTCTGTGATGCAAGCCTTCAGCGTGGAGGGCACGGCGAACAGTTTGCGGTGACTCCGAGTGTGTCGTAGGTGTGAAACCATTGGTTTCATACTCGCCCACGATATGTTGTCGCTGCGCTTCGCTAATAAGCGACGACCTTCCACTTCGCTGTCTACTTGCAAGGCTCTCTTCTTCCTCATACCTTTTGATCCAGAGACTTACTGCATTTCTCTAAACAAAAAAAAATGATGTTAGGCAGCTGTAATAAATACTAAAGTGACTTCATTCACTCTGCATTTATAAATCCAATAATAAACACTAATTATTTATCTTGCATGATGGTTTGAAAAAAAAAATAACGAATTAAGTAAACCACAGGTCACCAAATAAATGAACAATTTATAATACCCATTCGTTTTTAAATTTTTAATGTTTAAGTTACAATTCATAAATAATTATAATACTCACATTTAGTCCTATTAAGGCCACTTTTATGAAGCGCGGATAATTCGCGATAATAGTCGCCCTCGCCTTAATATTAATATTTGCCCGCATTTTAAGAATCACACCAACAACAATACCGCTATCTATTAAACCACACGTCACTGACCATCAAATACCACATTATATAGTGTATTCTGTATGACTACAACCAAACGACAAAGTTCATTCCGATCAAGTTAAAATATTCATAAAACTCATGTCTACCTCACAGAAATCTAACAAAATTCTTGACTTATTTTTCTATCTACCTCCCTAACTTTACGAAATGTGTGAACAAAGCAAACAAGTTAAATAATATAATATTTCTGTAGAGTAAAAACTTACAAAAAGACTAAAAGTAACTGTGCGGGATTTGAACTCACGGCTTACTGATTCGCTCTTAATTCTGGACGGGCCCAACCGCTAGGCCATCATGTCTTAGATATTGGCATTGAAATTATGAACTACAACTAGTTGCTGACAATATCTATTTTGTTGAAAGTAGAAGGTCGTAAGTCAAACTAAACGTCAAGCTATTGCTTTGTGAGATTGCTTATCGACTTTTGGTCGGCACTGTACCTACGTATAATAATAATTCAGTAGTTTAGCTAGTTCCTATTGGTACATTTGAAATCTCTACATGTTACTATAAATTCAACTTTTCAAAAAAATAGGACACGGTTTGATTTTTAAAACAATCGAGATTTCTCAGTATCAGCCACGGAGTCGGGATTTGCGCCCGGTTGATATCAATAGGCTCGCCCCCTATTACTTAGGACTTAAACTAGCCCTTCGGGGATTGCAGACGTCATGTTATGCTATGTTATAATCGAGATTCGTTTTATAAATAGCATTTTGAATGTGCATCTTTTTTTTTATTCCATCCTTTGTTTGTGCACATTTTGGCATTTCGATAGTGCACGTAATCCGATGTCTTGTTATTATATTGTTAGGAAGAAATGAGGTTTCGCGTAGTATTATGAAGAAATGAGGTTGTACGTAGCACATGTTACTTCTATGGAAAGGAGTGACAGACAACTGGCATTAGTCTCTGGTCGCGAGAGACTGGTTGGGAATATTAAATGGCTGTAAGAATTAAATTTTCCTATTCGCTACTTTTCTAAGCAATTACGTGTTAATCGAATTCGTTATGATTTGTGGTGGTTATGGATAGTTTCACCAATTGATATTTTGTTCCATGTTAGAATAAGCGACATGTGACATCTACCAACCCGCACTGGGCCCGCGTGGTAGATTCATTCCCTCTCATTGAGAGGAGGCCGTGTCCCAGCAGTGGGAACATTATAGGCTGATGATGATGATAGAATAAACGGTTGTATTCATTACTTTATGTACCTCGTTGTCTTATTTTAAACATCTAAACTTCTGGATGCTACATATATTATTTAATGCTACGGAACCCTTCTTACTTATTTTATTTATTTAAACTTCATGTACAATAGTGGTACACAAGCGGACTTAATGCCACAAGGCCATTCTCTATCACTCAACCTTTACTTTGTGTTAAATAGGAAACATGGTGATAGGGTACAAAACAATTTTGCCCCCAGGCTGGAACGGAACGTAGCTGCCTTCAGGCGGCTCCTGCCCAACCTGGGAGAGTCAAACGCCCCCTGCCGCAGGCTCTACAGGGGGGTCGTGTGGTCCATGGCCCTTTACGGGGCCCCAGTGTGGGCGCGTTCCTTGAGGCGGTGAGCCGCCCATTATTTGAACGCGCCCCAAAAGGTGGTAGCCGTAGAGATGGTCCGTGGGTTCCGCGCGATCTCCCGCGAGGCGGCGGGCCTGTTTACCGGATGGCCCCCCCATGGGATCTTAAATTTTGACGTCACTACATTTAGCACACACACACTAATATTAAAAGATACAACTTGGTTCAATCCATGGTCCGGAGAGAGACGAAATGGGAAGCCGTCACCTCCTTCTGCGAAGCAGTCATGCTAGCGAAGGAGGTGGCGAAGTGCGAGAGGGAGAGAGCCTCTCGCCCCAGCCGCCGCGGGAGACGCACCGGGCGTCGGGGGCCACGTGGTGGCTACCAGCCACCGTAGACGCGGGCCTGTTCGAAAGAGATACCGCGGCCCTGGAACTTACAGGGCGAGGAAGGAGCAGGGCTTTTAGTCAATAAAAATCTGACACTTCCTCTCGCTCCGCCCAGAGTGGGAGGAGTCATTTCATGAATTCCCATCCGAAAAAAAGGTACAAAACAATGTCTAAAAACTAGCTTCTTGCTCACGAGATTTCAAATACTTATATTCTCTTTTTTTCAAATTTGTAATTTTATTCCCCCTTTTTTTTGCTAGTTTTTATTCTTAAAACCTTAAGTGTTTCATCAGTATAATTTGTATAAAATCTGAGCAAAACTCTAGGGAGAACAAGGATTCGTCTCCCCTTGTTATCGATGATCAAGTATCACTTGTGATAAGTGAGATACTTCATTCAAGTCTCGACGTTATAACTGTTGCTTCGGAGGTAAACTAGATTTTCCTCAACGGGATTTTAATAAGCACGAGTTTTGTTGTGCAGTTTAAATTAATCTATACTAATATTATAGCAGAAGAGTTTGTTAGTTTGTTTGTTTGTTTGGTTGAACGCGCTAATCTCAGGATCTCCGGATAGTCCGTTTATCGAGGAAGGCTATTAGGCTATATAACATCACGCTACGACCATTAGGAGCAGAGCAGGAATGAAAAATGTTGCAATAACGGGGATTTTTTTTCCTTTCGATTTTCTCTCTTATGTGACGCAGACGAAGTTGCGTGGGTCAGCTAGTAAAGACATAAAAGGTGACCTTGGCACTCAGTGAATAAATCTTGGTCACTGTTTTAGGTTGAGCGTAGACTTAAGACGGCTTTCACAAATTTTCTTGTATTCGAGTGTTTTAAGCTTCTAACACTCTAATATGAGAAAAATTGAGATATTTACCATAATCACACGTTTAAAATTATCAGTTTTGATGTGTGATTGTGGTTTAGATATGGCCACAAAAATAAAAAAATGTGCCCGAGTGAGCTTGATTATTTCTCTCGGGAGTGGTCTAAACAAATTAATATCTAATTTTTTCTTGTAATTGAGTGTTTGATTCATAAAACACTCAAATGTGAGAAAAATTGTGATAATTAATTATAATTTTGACAAGACTGCCTTAAAACAGACCTACTAGTGCGAGCGAGATAAACTAATTCGTGTAACTATCGTGAATCAAGTCTGCGCTCAGACTCTTACTGAGAGAAGAGCGTAGACAAAAGCAGCGAGAACAAATAAAAAAAAGGGTTCTCTCGTCATGTTTATGGTTCCTTCATGAAATGCACTATAAGGCTTGCAAGATAAGAACGATTGGATGTAGCGCTGCGTGTCGTTGGTTCGATTTCTGCACGGAACAAATATTTGTATGACCTACAAATAGTTGTTCCGGGTATTACCCTATACTAACTGGATTGTGGAGGTCAGATAGGCAGTCGCTCCATGTAAAATACTGGTGTTCAGCTGCATCCGGTTAGACTGGAATCCGACCCCAACATAGTTGGGAAAAGGCTAGGCGGATGACGTAAACTATTATACAAGATGTCCTCAAACCGTTTGACAGCCGACAACCAATAATTTTCACCAACAAATTTGATCGTTACAACAGTGCCTACGGTAGGTTATGATGGCTGATCTAGTAATTTGCAATCACGTCATCATCGAGGCAATTGATTGGTTGTCATGTACTCTTGACAGTAATTGCTCTAATGATCTGTCATGTGGCGGCAAGTGTTTGCTGCCATTTTAGGGTCAATTTGCAAATTGTTGGCGGTTTGACAGTTGTTGAATCGATTGTGGAATTTAGGGAAAATATGGTTATATCTACCGGGTGTAAACCACCTAAATCACGAAGCCGTCACCTAGCATTCTGTTTATCAAAGTAAATAACTTTACGCAAAAAGTCAAATTCTTACCTCGAAATACATTTTCTGGCGTGAGCTGTCTAAAATGTTAAACATAAGAAGTTTTTTTTTTCTCTTTAGTGTGGTTTAGCTGCAACACCTATTTCGCATAAATATTTTTTGTATAAACAAATGAACCACATTTATACAAAAACGTAGGTAGTAATGTAACAACCAAGTACAAAAAAGTACAGACGTACACATAAATTACTAACCGGGGTTGTCCCCTTTAAACACGGGCCGCAACTGGCGTGCTTAACGATAGGTATTCTTAAGTCTTTTTAATTAAATTTCTTTGTTCATAATCCTCAGCTTTGCGCAAACTCTTAAATTAATTTTGTCCTCATTTGTTTGAGGTTGTGGTTTGAGAGCAGCGTTTTGATTGGTCGTTTAAATTTTATGTTTTAATGGACGTATGTGTGGATATTGAGCTGTTAAGTAGGTTAAGACTCTGTTTCTGGAACGACAGTTAAAAGGAAACAGCACGGAATTGAAAAATAGGTATTTGTAAAATGTAATGCTGTCGCGCTGTGCCCGAACAACCGCGCGCAGATCGTGAAAGAGACAACAGCAGAAAATACCAATTAAAACACAATAACAACGTTACGTATAAAAATCCCCGATTTGACTATTTTTATTTATTAAAATAAAAATAAAGGATTTGGTGTGTTGTCTTTTTTATGCAATCTAGTCAAATTTGTTTACTGGATACTTGAACACAGCGGAAAATCTGGCCATTTTTAAGGTTTTTGAAGGTTTATATCTCTTTTAATAAATAATTTATGAATGGCATGGGCATGGCAATAGTGGTCATATTTTTTTTTGAAAAGAAAATTTTGCTATATTCATGGAGGAAACAGGGGACTACGTTTGTACGAAAAAAGGACCGTGCTGTGTCCTCTTAACAATACGTCAAGTGAAACGCAAGCTTGATTGGTTTGGCAATTTCTTCAACTGAGGGCCTCGGTTGACGGAACTGTGTAGACGTAACGTAATTACGTCGATTTTAAAATGGCAAATAACCGTCCCGTTTCACATAATTATTTTACATAATTTTAAGAATTTATTTATTTAAATAATTACAAAATATCGCTGGACATTACACACAGCGCCATCTAGTGCCACACTAAGCAATGAGGGTTGTATCGTGGACATCAGATAGTTGATATTTCATTTTATTTTAGTTGTCCATCACATCAGTTGAAAACAAAAACGCATATCTCTGCAAAAAAAAGGAACAGTTTTTGTGTAGGAATAAACTGCAAAAAAAAACAACAAACAAGTAAAAAAAAAACATTAAAAATATTCTGGCAGATCTTCCAAAATACTAAATCCAATTACAGTAAAAAAATAAAAGCGTGCTTCAAATTAGCGGCCATTTTGTCCCCCTGCCACTAAGCGATGGTACAAATTAAAAGAAAAATGGCCACTTGACGAGATCTTCTTCCTTCCTTTGATATCATTTAAGCCCTTCGTTAATTTCTTCATCTCTTACAAATTGCATTTAGCTTTGAAAAACGGATTAAGTACCAAGTTTAAAGAAACAGTTTCTTTTATAAAAAAGGTCTTGGTTTTTAACTAGGGAAGTGTACGTTATCTCTTCGTTCACGTCCTCAAGCGATGTCACTTGAGTCAAAGCGACACACGTGGGCTTCAATAGGGCTTATTCTAAAACAATTAAAAAAAAAATTGAATTGGACCTTAATAACAATCCGGTACATATGTTTAATTTTTCTAATCATTATACGTAGCGTGTTTTTAAAACAAACAGAAAACAAACTCGCAATGAATCGTCCTCGATAATGATGTCACTGGCAGTGACGTGAAAAGCTATGTGTTAAAGAAACACATTTTGTTTTAAATACTCAAAATTTCAGACTAAAAATTATAATATTCTGGAGGTCAGATAAGTAGGCAGTCGCTCCTTGTAAAATATTAGGTATTAAGCTGCATGCGGTTAGACTGAAAGCCGGCTCCAACATAGTTGGGTAAAGCCAAACAAAATATTATTTATTTATGAAAGGGAGCTACAGCTGACTGTCATCATCATCATCTCAGCCGAAAGACGTCCACTGCTGGACATAGGCCTCCCCCAAGTGTCGCCACATTGACCGGTCCCTTGCTACTCGCATCCACCGGATTCCCGCAACCTTCACCAGGTCATCGGTCCACCTAGTGGGAGGTCTTCCAACGCATCGTCTTCCGGTTCGCGGTCAATCGTCGAATCCGACTCGGCTGGGCAGCGTTCGGGAAGCGGCGCGGTATCTTCTCGTCCAACTTACCGCAGTGTCTCAAGACGAAAGACTATGACCAGTGTGTGTTGCCAGTGATTACATACGGGACCGAAACGTGGTCGCTCACAATGGGCCTTATCAAAAGGCTTAAAGTAACCCAAAGGGCAATGGAGAGGGCTATGCTCGGAGTTTCCTTGCGTGATCGAATCAGAAATGAAGACATCCGCAAGAGAACCAGCTGACTGTACATTAACATAAAAATAAAACGAACAAACGATATAGACGAGAAATATTTAAAAGGAAACTCAGTACAAACAAAAGGTTCTTTGATTAAGTTTTATGTAATAGTCAAAATAAAAATGAAAGAAAATATTAATAAACATCAATTTGCGCGACGTGACGACGTCAACATTTTTCAATGATCAAAAAGCAACCGTGCTGGGTGGTAAAAGAATAGAATTTTCTTTATCAAAAGGCTACGCAATAACTTTTTGTAAACAATTTAACTCATTTTATTTTGATATTCTCCTTTTCCACTTGCTGTACATGTTTACAGTCAGGTATACGGAAGTGGGGGAAAATATGGAGGTTGAAAATAGCCGATTTAAGTTTTTCACTACATTTTAGTGTAAAAAGTCTGTAACACTGCGATGTGTTACAGGAAAGATGTGAAATAATGTCTGGTGTGATTTGCATATATACGGAAATAATTATGTTAATAGCCAAATAATGTATGTCATGTAATTAGGACATCATTTCCTAGCTCATCGTGCAGTGCAGGGGCTGCCGCTGCGGCTGCTGAGAACCTCAGGCGGCGTTAATATAGTAACCTTATTGGTAACTATATTTTCGAGCCGTTTGGGGCTGAAACTCTAGGACCGGGGGGTCCGAGTGCTCACAGCCTTTTTAAGAAAATTTCTAAACGTGTGTTTGACACTTCCCGTGACCCTAGGGCTGGCTTTTACCTTGGCCAAAGGCTTAGCATCGCCATACAGCGCGGTAACGCTGCCAGTCTCCTGGGGACTTTACCAGTTGACAGCGTTGAGGAGGAACTTTGATGCCATTTTTTAAGTTCAAGTTGGTTTAGTTTTTTTTTCTTTTGTAAACAAATTAGGACATAACTTTTTTATGTTATGTTAAGGGAACTACAGGAGCAAATTAGCAAACAACGGCAACTCTATTGCATAATATGTGTCAAAGAATCATTGTTTTTCTTTTCTTTATAATGTCTAGTGTTATCTTACTAAAGTATTTAAATATATTCAGCATTGTAACATAATCTTTCCATTGTTGCAGGAACATAAGTGTGGTGCGAATACAATGATCCGTTGTATGTGACGTAAGTCGAGTGCGTGTGCGCAGTGCATCGGTGACGTAGTGAGTGACAGTTAACAAACATGGCGGACCCCGACGCTTTCGACGACGAGGTATGGTACCGAAGGTTTTATTTCACACTTGCGCTGCTAAGGGACGGACTTTTGGGTCACAAAAATGAGGAAATTTAGGTGTTTTATGGTGATCCACCTCTACGGAACTCTTTAATCAAATGTGATGTTATGTTCCCACAGCAGCCCTGCTGGGACACAGACCTCTTTGTTATTCTCTATACGGGCCCTCAGATAAACAAATTACATCGTGTACGGTCGAACATGCTATTTGGATTTTACAATGTAATTTGTGGGTTAAACTGTAAACCAAATAACTTGTTCGACTGTACGTAGGTCTTTAGCTAAAATGGTAACATTTAAATTATGTGATTTTTGACATATAGTAACGTTTATAGTTAACGAATGTACAGATTTCATTAATGTGTGGCTTTTAATGCTTGGATTAGCGGAGTCTAGGGTTACCTGAGGCACACTTTTCTTTCACAACATACAGCAAGTTGTAGCTTTAAAATGTTTTATCTACCCAAATATCATAAACCCTCTCTAATGCGTTCAAAAACCATAGGCAATGACCAGCATTACCAACCTGCAGAAATGAACGGTGCTGTAATGAACTCATAACGCAACTGTAAACAGTTGCGTTATGAGTTTTAAATTTGGAACAGGTGTCAAATTCAAGAGAGTGTGCTATTCTAGTACCACCTACATTAAATCAGATATCGATAAAAAAAAAAAAAAAAACCCCAATTCAGTATGATTCTAATTATAAATCGCACGACATTTTCGATCTCGAGTGACACAAGAATAGTGACTTTGTTCGTTTGCCTATGATTTAAAAAAAAATGACAGATATCCGAAACGCCGCCATTTCGAGCTGTCATTTGTTCGTTAGCTTTTTATTTCCAGTAACCCATTCTTTATTTCTGTCGAAAATGAGTGATAGTGACTCAGAAATTGACATGAATACTCCGCCAGATATCGTAAATGCAGCGACGAATGCAACTAATAACCTGTTGGCACAAAAATCAAGGGCCAAGTAACAATGCAGGTCATTTCCCTATGGTTCCTGAACCCATCATAGAGCCCTTATGATATTTGGGTAGATAAAGTAGTGTATGCAACTATACATAATTAGGCATTACAACACTCGTGTGATGCTATTAAGAAACTCGCCTTCGGCTCGTTTCTTAAACCCACACTCGTGTTGTAATGCCCTTCATTATGCACAGTTGCATAAACTACTATTGTGTACCATTACTGGTACATTGCGCGTCTATGGCTAGGCTTCACGCGGCCTGGCAAAAAGTGTAGTAAAAGTTGAAATGGAAACTTCTCTCTCTCTCTTCTCTTTAGGCGCGTTGAGCAGTTTTGGGTGAACAAAAAACATGGAACTCGCGTGACCGTCACCTAACGCTTCGTAGCACTCGTAGCCGATCCGCTACGGCGTAGCACCACATAGGCGTGCGCGGGGCACAACCCGTAGCAGATACAGATTACTTAGTTTTTACTTCTATCGGCTGTCCTCAAAAACTGTTCCGTATATTTTTTTAGGAACAAAATTGCCTCCTATAAGCAGACTAAGGTCCATGTTCACCAAAATGATAACGGTCTGACTAAAAACAGCTGTTTAAGGGACATGTCCTTGTCCACATACAAAAATGTGTCATCTTTTTGGTGAACATGGACTTAAATTGCCTTGGGCATTTCGTACCGGTTATTTTATAACCGGTTACAATACTATTACACAAAATGCTGTAGGTGTACTAAGGTTTCATGACAAGCTCTATAATTAGTTCTTTACTAAGCGGATTTCTACCGCACCTGAGCACGTTCTTATTCTATCTGCGTACTATAAGCTAGGAAACTACCTCATTTTCATACAGTACAGTAATAATAACTTGATATTGCGGAAACACTGCAGTTTCTGCGTTATTTAAAGTTAGATTAACCCGTCAACTCGTTCTTGGTATGTGTGTTATGCGGTTTTGAGTTCAAATCGTACCGTATTGCTCCATCGCCATTTGTTGGGCAGTATTCCAATTTTGAATGTAAATAACGGTTTTTGCTTTTAAAATTGTTTTTAATTCGTGTAGGAATTCGTGATAAATTGGGCATTTCAGATTAGAAAGGAAGCCGTACGTTTTGATAAAAAGTGACTTGTGGATTTTTTATTAACACTGTTTTTGGTATAAACTCAACTTAAGAAACATTAATTGTTTTAACAAAAGTGATGTCAATGATTGGATTACCTAAGCATACTATTAAGGGGGGACATAGGTTTTAGGTAATTAATTTTATTTCCTTTAATAAAGTTTCAAATTAATTAATGCTTTCCTGAATAAAATCCAAATTAAATCAAATGTCAATCGAACCGTTTTATCACTGTAAACAAAGAAAAGGAATAGAATGCCGTAGATTTTATCAAATGACATTTGTTTGTGAATTGGCCAACGTATGCAGCCTGTGTTGCTTTTTAACAAGCCAATTACATGTGTCTGAAAATATACTAGGAAAGTAGCACGTGTATCACAATAAGTCATCTGTTGTAGACGAAGCAAGACGGAAACCTAAAGATTTTGAGTAAATTAAATATTACAATCTTCCTTTCATTGCAGAAGTTTTGACTTGTTCCCCTGTAGATAAAACATATTTTTTAAATAATTAGTCTCAAGTTAATATAAGTCTGAAATCGCCAACTCATCTTGAGCAAGCGTGGTGATCAATGCTCGTACCGTCTCTGTTGAGAAGAGGCCTTTGCCCAGCAGTGGAACAGTAATAGGCTGGTATTATTCATTATTATTGTTCGTCTCAGCTTCGCCGACTTAATAGCAAGCGGTAAATACACTGAAAGGACAGTATCAAGGTTTATATGAATTAAACCTACAATGGATCCTTTTACTGGCTACTTTTTTGTATAATTTTTAATATTATAATCATATGAGACAGCAATAGTTAGTACCAATAAATAACCAATGCACTGGTTCTATAAGAAAGCCGCGTGTGCATTTGTATTCACCAGGCATGCATGAATGAATAGATGCATGAGTTCGTAATCCGAGCAGGTGGATTGCAAGGAGGCGTTCTATCACGTACTCTAGATGTTTCAGTACGGCAATGGTAGAATTAGGTAAATATTATGTATTTATGTACAAATAGAAGAGTTGTGCAGGGATCGTGTGAGAAAAAGTATAAAAACTACATAAAACTATGTAGTTTTTGTACTTTTTCTTGTGTGTCGGGATAGTTTCCTCGTTTTTTAAACATATACCTTTTTTTTTATGGGAACCATATGGGAACTCATCAAATGAGTCCTTCTGCTCTGAGCGGAGCGGGAGGGAGTGTCAGCAGAATTTTACTGACTAAAACCCATCCATGTTCCTTCCTTAACATTTTGCAGTTAAATATGATCCACTTTTCCCGGTTTTCGATTGAGCTGACATTTTGCATACATGTTTAGTTTGTATAACAATGCAAGGTTAGTCAAGTGCGGCGGAGACCTCTCGCGTCCGGCCCTGGTTCAATCCATGGTCCGGAGCGAGATGGAATGGGAAGCCGCCACCTCCTTCTGCGAAGCAGTCATGCTAGCGAAGGAGGTGGCGGAACGAGAGAGGGAGAGATTCTCTCTTCCCGGCCGCTGCGGGAGACGCACCGGGCGTCGGGGGCCACGTGGTGGCTACCGGCCACCGTAGATGCGGGCCTGTGGTCGGTTGGCTATGGGCTAGCTAGCCGCCCGTCCGTCTAACGACGACGACAGGCCGTGTCGACGGCGCGTTCGTGTTCCACGCGCGCCTCAAAGAGATGTCAGCATAAGGGGAGGGGCCCGCAAGGGCCGAAGCCTGCCGGGGTTGCGGGCCTGTTCGAAAGAGATACCGCGGCCCCGGAACATAAAGGGCGAGGAAGGAACATGGATGGGTTTTAGTCAGTAAGAGTCTGACACTCCCTCCCGCTCCGCCCAGAGTGGGAGAAGTCATTTGATGATTGCCCATCCTAAAAAAAAAAAAGGTTACTCAAGTGACGTCATGGCGACCTGAGATAAATACTTAAAATACGAGAAATTAATTGACACCACTCTTAAAACGTTTTTAAACCATTGTATTTTTAATTTAGTTATTGTCGTGATAGCTTTTGTTTAAAAATAAGTACAGGCTGTTCTGTTACATTTTTTATTTATATTTTTAGCTTTCAGTAGGTACTCAAAGAAGATTAATATTAAAAAAAAAAAAACCATAAACATAAGCTCAAAATACGAAAACTAAATTTGGTAAGTTTTTTAAAATACTTTACCTAATCAATTTCCGTATATAATATTACTGTGAACCCTTTTCCAACAAAAACTCTTCATCGATGTCACGATACAAAACGTGGGACTATTATATATCGATAACTTTTTTGTAACCCTCAAATAACGGTATTTTGATCGTACCGGTTTGGTAAAAAACTGGTGGAGGCGCCGAAACCCCAATATTTTATACATCGGGAATATAGATGGGTTTTTGTTCTTTCGGCTGGAGAATAGACAGAGTATAGAGTAGTGAGTGTCTACCTGATGTCAATTTTAAATGGCGATTATAATAATAGATTTTTGATCGATGAACGAGCGAATTACTTGGTTATGGAGTTCAGCGGGGTTACCATGATGCCCTAAAGCAAAAAAAAAACTTCGACAAGAGTGAGTTCTTTTTAAGCAAATGAGCTTTTCATAATGTAGTTTTGGCTTACAAATTCTTAAAAGAGGATTTAGTATTTTTTCTAAAAATACCAAAGGGTAGTAAAATTCTATCACATTTTTGTTGGACCTTTATACCCTTTTGCTATAAATATTTTATTTTATTAAATACGTTAAAAATAGAACGTGCTTTTGTTATTTTTGGGTCGCTGAAACGAAAAGACAAAAAATTCTTCGAGGTTTTACATAACATCATGTCTGTTTTCTCTAAAAAAGAGGTAAGGAGAGACAAGAGACAAGAGAAGGTTGAAACGATGTCCTTCCGAACGCAATTTATCTGAATACAAATTGTTGCGTAATCGCTGCAGTCGCCTGTGTAGAGATGCTAAGAGACGCTACTTCCACAATTCTCTCGACAACCGCAACTCTGCTGAAGTCTGGAAGTTTCTAAAAACAGTCGGTATTGGCAAGTCTCCGGTTGTTCCTAGTAATGACGTTGACGTGTGTGCTCTTAATAAACATTTCTCACTACCACCTGTTACTTTGGTCCCGCACGTCAAGTCAGCTACTTTAAATACACTTTCCGGATTGCCTCTGCCGCAATGTCCTTATTTTGAACTTTGCCCAGTGAGTGAGGATGATGTTAAAAAATCAGTGTATGCCATCTCCTCCACTGCAGTTGGCAATGACCTCCTCTGCTCAAGAATGATCTCTCCTATCCTTCCCTCTATCCTCCCCGTTTTGACTCACATTTTTAATTACTCCTTGTTCTCATGTACGGTTCCCGAGGTCTGGAAACAAGCCCATATCATCCCTTTACCTAAAATTCCAAACCCGACCTCACCGGTCGATTTCAGACCCATTTCCATCCTCCCTTACCTCTCCAAAGTTCTTGAACATATTGTACATCAGCAACTCACTGCCTTCCTGTCTAGAAATGATCTTCTGAGTAATTTTCAATCCGGTTTTCGTCCTGGCCATAGTACTGTAACGGCTCTTTTAAAAGTAACTGATGATATCCGCTTGGCTATGGACCATAAATCTCTTACTTTACTCGTACTACTAGACTTTAGCAGCGCCTTTAATTCCGTTGATTTTGATATCCTTCTTGGAATCCTTAAATCTATTAATTTCTCCTCTTCCGCTATTGCTTGGTTCGATTCCTATCTTAAAGGCCGCTCGCAGCGTGTTCGTCTTGATGAGTCTTTTTCTGATTGGTGCCCTCTTAGCGCGGGTGTGCCTCAGGGTGGCGTTCTTTCTCCTCTTATTTTTTCCATCTTCATTAACTCTGTCACCAGTGTCATCTCTTCCTTCTTCCATCTGTATGCAGACGACTTGCAGCTCTACCGTCATTTCTTGAGGGAAGATGCAGAAGCCGCCGTATCTGTCATGAACAAGGATCTGGACTTCATTGGTGAGTGGTCGCGGTCCTTCGGACTGCAGATCAACCCTAAGAAGTCTCAGGCCTTGGTCATTGGCGGTAGGTATATGCGGAACAGGGTTGATGTTGCGTCTCTGTCTCCACTCAGGCTGAATGGAGTTCAGATAGAATACGCGAACAAGGCCAAAAACCTGGGGGTTATAATGGACTCTTACTTATCGTGGACTTCTCAGGTTGCCGAAGTTAGTCGCAAAGTGCACTACACATTTCATTCGTTGAAATGCCTCCAGAGCTTCTTGCCTTTGAAAACCAAAATCTCCCTTGCGCAAACTCTAATCCAGCCCATCATAGACTACGCCGATGCCTGTTATTTGGATGCCACCGAGGAGCTTTTAAATAAACTTGAGCGTTTGCAAAATATCTGTATTCGTTTTGTTTTTAATCTTAGGAAGTATGACCATGTCTCCAACTTTCGCAAGATACTCAAGTGGCTCCCAATCCGACTTCGCAGGAACTCTCGGATATTGTGTCTGCTTTTTAACATCCTCCATAACCCTAAAACACCATCCTATTTACGGGAACGCTTTTCCTACTCCCGTCCCTCTGATGCACCTTGCCGGTCGCATCTTAGGAACCTCCTTAAATCCCCTCCTCACTCTACCGATTTCTATTCCTACTCCTTTACTGTTCACGCTGTGCGGTTGTGGAATTCTCTTCCGCCTGATATTAGAGACTGCCATACTATTGCAGTCTTCAAAAGAAGAGTAAAAGAACACTATCTGTCCAATTCGTCATAGTTGCATAGGTATTTTATTTTTAATATATATTATATTGTAGTTTATAGTTGTGTTATATATTTTTGTCTTGTATGTATGTAAGTATATTCTTAGGTTTATCGTTTGTTTGTATGTATTCTATTTTCTCATATTTTACACACTATGTCTACATCTCTTTTTATCTACTTTCCTTTCGCAGGTATGCTGGAAGAGATTTCTTTAGAAATAAGCATCACCTTTGTACCTATTTTCTATTCCTTTCTTCTTTACTGTATTTAGTGTGTACATAAATTGTTAAATAAAATAAATAAATAAATAAATAAGGCAGAGTTTTCGCTCACATATGTCGCCAGTTATGATCAAGTCCCATGAAATAGGGTGCAAGCCTATTGCCGCCAACCGGGCCCCAATCCACTGCATCATCGCGCTGAAGAGTTTATTTTTCCACAAAATATTACATCCGTGTCCCACAGTTATTTTTGCTTAAAGAGGTCGTTTGAATGTGGAGGAGCTCGTGGCAAAATAATAACAGCCGCTCGGGACGATCTTTATAAATGATAAATGATAAATGATAAATGATCTTTATTTTGTAAGTAGGTTTTCACAAACACTTTTACACGTCAATTTTTTTTTTAAACTAGATGGGGCCGGTGTTTCGTACCTGACTACTCTGAGAAGAAACAGCCGAAACAAACTCAGAGGTCATAGTCTCTTTTGAAGTCCAGACATAATCTTGCTCAATTCACATGAGGATCATGTAGATGTTAGTGTCTGAGATGGTCTTTTGAAGAAAGAACCATACAGATTTGAGTAAACCTGTCCAGTCAGTGCAAGCATTTGTCAGTTATCGTGTAGCTCGACTTATAACACAAGGAGCTCAACGAAACGACGAACAATACCAAAGAAAGGACATTTGGGTAGGTCGCTTATAGAACTCAAACTGCCAGACGGTTGGGGGGTAAAAAAAATAAAATAAAATAAAATGAAATGTAACCCACATGGTCCTCACATTCACAAAAGCGCAAAAAATAAAATAAAATTAATAATAATTTACAAAATGAATGTCAATAAAAATACGATATGTCAAAATACACACACATAAAACAATAAAAATTAACTAAAAATGTAAAAAATAATAAAATACTGAACTAAGTATTCATGTCAAGTCATTAAATGTCAAAAACCACAAGTAAATATTCATGTCAAATACACACACACACACACACACACACAAAATAATAAACAATAAAGTAAAAAAAATAATAATAATATGCATTCATGTCAAAGTGTATAAAAGAAAGGAATCAATAATAAACAAGCGAAGTCCGAAACTTCTATATTCGCAGAGCAAATTTCGTTGGAGCAGCTTAATCCCAAGCCTTTTTATCATCGAGGTAGTGATTAACATGATAGTAGGCTTTCAGGCATAGCTTCCGTTTTATAAACGATTTGAATTTATTTAGACTAAGTGCTTGAATATGGCTCGGAAGTTTATTGTAAAAGCGTATACATTGGCATCTGAACGTTCCCCCTATTTTCTTGAGCCTCGTAGCAGGAATAACAAATTTGTGTTTGTTTCTCGTATTTATGTTGTGGATATCACTGTATTTTTTAAACAAATTAATATTTTTGTGTGCGTACAAAAGATTTTCATAAATATATTGAGAGGGCATAGTAAGAATATTAATCTCTTTAAATTTTTCTCTGAGGGAGTATCGGGGACTTAATTTATAAATTGAACGAATTGCCCTTTTTTGCAATACAAATATAGTCTGAATATCGGCGGCATTGCCCCACAAGAGGATACCGTACGACATCACGCTGTGGAAATAACTAAAATAAACTAAACGGGCTGTTTCCAAATCAGTTAAATCACGAATTTTTCTAACGGCGTATGCTGCAGAGCTAAGTTTTTTTGACAATTTGTGTATATGCGGGCCCCACTGAAGCTTGGCATCCAAAGTTATGCCTAAGAACACTGTGCTGTCTTCCGGTTTCAACTCTTCATCCTTGATTACTACACTAGTTTCCACTTGTCTTACATGGGGTATCGTAAACTTAATACATTTGGTTTTTTTCTCATTCAGGAGTAGATTGTTAACATTAAACCAATTAACGACTTTTTCCAGGGCGCTATTAACATCATCCGTAACTAACTGCTGACGTTTAAGTTTAAATAAAAGTGAAGTGTCGTCTGCAAACAATACTATATCATGATTATCCTTTATGAGGTAAGGCAAGTCATTTATATAAATGAGAAACAAAAATGGACCAAGAATTGAGCCCTGGGGTACCCCCATTCTTACTACGGATCCGGGAGATCTTTTCCCGTTAACATCAACTCTCTGAATCCTATCACTCAAATATGAAGTAAGAAGATCCAGAGAGGCGTTACGGACTCCGTAATGGTGTAGTTTCCTGATTAAAGTTTCATGAAGAACGCAATCGAAAGCCTTGGATAAATCGCAAAAAATTCCCAAAGCATCGAATTTGTCCTCCCAAGCATTATAAATGTGTCCTAAAAGTTCAACACCGGCATCAGTAGTTGAACGACCCCTTGTAAAACCGAACTGTTTTTTATGCAATAACTTATGTTTATTAAAAAAAACTTTGCATTTGTTCCAAAATTAATTTTTCAAAAATTTTACTAAATGTTGGTAGTACTGAAATAGGTCTATAATTTGTGGGGTCTGATGTACTACCCGATTTAAATAATGGTATTATTTTACTATATTTCATTAGATCAGGAAACTCACCACGGTCAATACAATCGTTAAATATTACTGCTAAAGAAGGAGCTACAATGTTTATAATAGATTTAGCCACGTCCACAGAATGACCCCATAGATCGGCGGTCTTTTTAACATTTAAGGTGTGAAAGATTTTAATTATATCTTTACAGGTTACATAATGAAAGTTAAATTCGGAATCAGAGACTGAAACGTTTTCCTTAAGTAAAGACTCGGCAGCAGCAGGTGACGAGTTTAGCGATTTAGTAGTCGATACGGGAATATCCGCAAAGAAATTTTCAAAGGCCGTAGCAACTTGATTGTCTGCATTTAAAACATTATCGCCAATAGCCAGGCTGATGTCACTACTTCGGTTGCAAGACCTTCCCGTTTCGCTATTAATAACGTTCCATGTCATTTTAATTACATTACTACTATTTTTAATTTTTGAACTCAAATAACGCGACTTTGCTATAAAACAAACTTTTTTAAATAATTTAGAATAATTCTTAACATACAAATTAAATTCTACAGTGTTTACATATGTCCGCTCTTCATACAGCTCATACAGTCGTTTTCGACTCTTATGAATACCAACGGTGGCCCAGTCATTGAAAGAAGCGTTACTATTAACCGAGATTGTCTTAGGGACAAATGTGGTTTCAAATTGTGTGCAATATAAGGTTAAGCCGTGCTTGCCTAGGTTGGTCTGTGGATGGGTAACCGCCTTTACATACCGAGTTTCCTCCGAGCCTCGGAAAGCACGTTAAGCAGTTGGTACCGGCTGTCATTTGTCCATCTTTGGCAGTCGTTACAGGTAGTCAGTACTATTAGTAGAAGTCTTACCAAATGGTATCCCAGTATAAACTGGGTTGTGGAGGTCAGATAGGTAGTCGCTCAATGTAAAATACTGGTAATTCAGCTGCATCCGATTAGACTGGAAGCCGATCCCAACATAGTTAAAAGGCAAGGCAGATGATTACAGCTCGTTTAAATGAACGAATAGTTAATTGCCTCTTTTACTTGTAACCTTTTTCTTTTAAATTACACAGACATTCAGAATAAGTCTCATAGAGGATCTTCAAAATCTGCGAAAGAAACCTTCAAAACCCTGCAAAATTTTAATTAAATGAAGAAAACCAATTCAGTTTGGAAAGAAACTAACAGTTTTATACAAAAACGGTTTGGTAAAAGGATTTCCAGCGCTCTTTTCGCGTTCGTCGACTAATGCGCTATTGTAGTGAGCTGGCAACTTCTCGTTCGTAATGAGCCCGTAATGAATTCTTGGCAACCCTAACCGTTCGGCAGGGTTGTCACAACTACGTTTGAATTTTTAAATTAATTTAGGTTCCGTGTTCCGTGTTCGACTGGGAAAATGTGTTTTCAACCGACTTCCAAAAAGAGGAGACTGTATTTTATTTTTGTTTGATATGAACAGTAACAAGCTTCTGCCAGGAGCTTCGCCTGCGTTTGATAATCGTCCAACCGACATAAAAAGTATCCTGTGTATTAATTCATGTTATATGCTATATTTCTACTAAATTTCATCCAAATCCGTTCAGTACTTTAAGCGTGAAAGAGTAACAAACATCCATCCTCGCAAACTTTCGCTTTTATAATAGTAAGAAAGATAAAAACAAAGTTTCTTCCAACAGACCTTTGAAGTGGAAATTTAGTTTGGGGTGGCTTCCAGTCTAACCGGAATCCGGTTAGACTGGAAGCAGAATACCAGTATTTTACATGGGGCGACTCCTATCTGACCTCCACAACCCAAGTTGGTAATACGATACCCCTTTTTAATTGGTAAGACCGGTTGTCAGACTTTCGGGAAAAGACTAGGCAGATGTTAATACACAATCCATGGCCAGTGCAATGCGTTTTATCTATAACGCGCCTAGTGTGATTTACTAGAAGTCACGAGTCTTCGAATTTTATTGCTCTTTGGGATGCTGGTTCTCCAACGACGTTTTGCTTCTCAGTTTATTCCTTGTTTATTCGTACTTAATTAATTGCTGCCAGCCCTGAACGCTCAAGCTTGTTAGGGTTGCAACGCTGCAGAAATGGTGTAATTGACACATTTTTATTACTGCAAAATGGGGTTTTAATTACCTGTGGCGTGAGAAAAGAGTACGTACAAGTACTTTCTCTAGCAGGTTTCTCTCCTGAAGATTTTAATTTGTAAAGGATTACTTTTAGAAAGATGTGTAGTTATGAAACCTTTGTTATGAAATATTATGAACAAGGTGTTAGAAGTTCAAAAAATAAACTCTGAGTGGAAAGTTTTGAGTATGAATGTCTCGTATGTATGTCTCGTATTTATGTCTCGTATGTTTGTCTCGTATGCATGTATAAGATTAGTGAACGATCAAAGTTTCTTTAATATCCACCCTGAAGGCTTCCACAAGTGGAAATCACTTTCCTTGGAAATCACTTCCTCCAAAGTTTTCCTTGTTTCTACAACAATTTGCAACAAGATTGATAGATAGTGTTTCTACACTTCCATCGCCAACGTCATTCTCATTCATTTTTAATTTTTCTACAATCGTTAGAATGTCACATTCTCTAGGTCCTCTGGGGTATTACCGTGACTTCTGAAAGCAGTATTGTTTTAATTACACTCCGGTTTGGGAAAGAAACGAAGCTATACAGGATGTCTACTGCCATCTCTCTCACACACTGAAAGAAGAAGAAAATAATATGACAGTAGGCCTACTGTCATATTATTTTCTTCTTTTTTCAAGCCCTGGTAAAAAAATATTTGCAGGTGGCCACCTGCAAAATTTTTAAGCTGTTGCATAACTTCACCGAATCCAGAAATTCCGTAACGAAAATAAGCTAACACCCCCCGTAAAAAAACAAATGCAATAGCTTTACCGCGGCAGTCCCCGAGTGCCACACGTCTTTTTTTTACCAGTCTTTTATTTCGCGTTAGTATATATCGCCGCAGGAGTCTCTATCTGCTAAGATTTAATCTAATTAATAACACTCCTAAACTATTTCATGATAATATTGATGAACCTGCCATCTCTGCTTTGGCAGTTGGCATTAACAATTCTTTACAAAGATCATTATTCAATTGACAGAAGGGTTAAGCGCCATCTATTGGCTTTAGTATTAATTAGTATTCTAATAGATCTACGAGTGACAGTTTAAGAGATAAATTAAACAACATAGCTAGAACTATAGTTAAAATTAAGATAGCAAATATTTTATGACTATTGGGATTTTACTAATTTGTCATAGCTCTTTCGTGGACTATGATTTCTATGTTTGTATGGCAACATTTCACATGTTGTGAAATGTTGGCGCCAAGTACAATGTTAATGGCCAATGAGTCAATTTATAATTTTAAACTATAACTAAATCAGTTTTTCTAAACTTAACTACGAACCAAAAAGTAACAATATTATTTACATAGCATAGTGGAAGACCTATTCTTTGTACTAATTTGACCTGTCTTTCGTTTTGCCGGAAATGGTTTTATAACAAGTGTAAAAATTAATGAAGCTAGTAATTTAGCTTAAACTTAATAACACCTTTGTATTTGTGAATATTAGTATTGTTTAATTATTACAGTAATTAAGTGTGAAGTATTCTGATATTGTTTATAAGTTTTAATGAACTACGACGTAATGAATTACTGTACTGAGTGGGTTAGTAACTTCCGGTCACTCTAAAAAAAGACGCGTTGGAGACGCAGTGTCTCGTTATCTTACGATGAGTAAAACATTTGATTTGCTTAGTAAATAATATTTTGAAGTGAACATTACAAGCTTGTGTAAATGAGTATTGTAATACGGTTTAAAAGAATGTAAGGAGTTTCTTTGTCCGTTCTTCTCCTTTTTAACAATATTTGCGAACGGGCTGCTCGACTCAGAATGTTTGTAGCATGCGCACCAGAGCCGAAATAGCTGGGTGGCTTTCTGCTACTAGGGAACACAACGATGACGAGTAAAGCACGATGTTCAAAAACTCCACAGAATGTCAATAGCAAGTATATAGTGCATACACGTACCTTGAACTGCTACGACACACGCTGAGCTTTCCACCTCCGATGGTTCCAAGGGCAGGAACACAGGAATCCCGGGATGCGAGTGGTGATTTACGCGCGTAGAAGAATGAGAACGATGATTTTGTCCAGTGTCGGGACAAGAGAACGTTGTGCGCGATAGGAGATGTTCTCACACACGGGCTTTTGAAAGAAGTGTTTTCGCTCCAACTTTTTACGAGTCACGGTATGCACCACAGACTATACGAGCTCTGCGTTTTGCTATCGCAAACTGATGGAACGTTGAACATCGATGATTGGTAGAATTAGAATAAATTGCGTTTAGTTTTGTTTGATGACGGAACATCCCGCCCACCAAAATGGCTATGGCATTTTCTGGTTAAAAAAAACGATACAATAATAACAAACTAAAGCTAACGATAAACTAATTAAACTAGAATTAAACGATAAATTAAAGGTACGTTGAGAATTGAAAATAAGCGATTTAAGCTATGGGCAATGGACATAGCTTCACCAACGGTCGTTGTATTATATGATTAGTTGCAGTTTTAACGACTGCGATCCGAACTACCCCATCTAACCCAGGTAGGAGTTCTACCACGCGGGCTAGAGGCCAATGTAATGGCGCACGATTGTCGTCCTTGATTATCACCATCGAACCTACTTGTAAAGGTTTGGAATCTTTGGTCCATTTGGCACGTAGCGTTAGAGAGTTAAGATATTCGTTTTTCCACCTGGACCAAAAATTCTGGTGAAATGATTGTAACAGCTGCCACCGTTGAAGCCGATTAGTGTTGACTTGTGATAGATCTTCATCAGGGACAGTGGTTAAAGGTTCTAACGTGAGGAAATGACCTGGGGTCAGAGCTGTTAGATGTAGCTGGGATCTGAGCTAATAGGGCACAACGGGCGAGAATTCATCACGGCTTCGATTTGAGTGAACAGAGTTGTGAGTTCTTCAAAAGTAAGGACTTGATCACCAACGATACGTAACAAATGAGATTTTGCTGCCTTAATTTGAATTTCCCACACTCCGCCGAAGTGTGGAGCGGAAGGAGGATTAAATTTAAAAGTTATTTTTTCTGCACTAGATGCATGTTGCATTAGAGTCGCTAATTGATTGCTAGCACCTACAAAATTAGTCCCACAATCCGCGTGTATTTCATTACAGCGACCACGTCGCGCCACAAAACGTCGTAACGATGCGATAAAACCGTCGGAACTTAAAGTGGAAACCACTTCAAGGTGTACTGCTTTGGTAGCAAGACAGACAAATAAACATAAATATGCTTTGTCTATCTTAGCGCCACGGTGCGGACCTAGCTTTATGCGGAACGGGCCACCGAAATCGACGCCTACGATGGAGAACGGTTTGACTTGATTTACGCGATACGCGGGCAAATCGCTCATGAACGGTTGAAGCGGTTGCGGGTTAGTACGGTAGCATTGAATACATTTAGATAGGCACTGACGTATAACACGCTTAGCAGAGAGAATCCAAAATTGTTGTAAGAGTAAAAAGTGAGTCGTGTTTATACCTGGATGTAGATAATTACGATGTATAGAATCAATAATTAAGAACGATAATGGATGATCTGACGGTAGAAAGGCTGGATGCTTTTGTTCGTATTCTAAACCTGCTCGCGATATTCTACCGCCCACCCTGAGTATTCCACGACTATCTACAAAAGGATTTAGTTTTCGAAAACATTTAGGTATAGGTTTGTGAGAGTTTAAATTTAGAATGATTTCAGTAAATGTTGTTTGTTGCACATGTTTGACTAAATACATTAACGAATTATGTCGCTCAACGTTATTTAAGAATTTGCAACGATTTGCTGAAGCCGGATTACGGCAATTTGTAATGAAACGATGAACAAACGTAAGTATGTTTACTATCTTTTGTAAAGATGAGAACCGGTTTATTAAGGATTCTATAATTGATTCGGTCTGAGGCTCACTACCTGCGCGAATAGTTAAGGTCACCGTTTTCCGAGCCTCAGCTTGCACGACTGATTCATCATCACTAGTCAGCTGTGCTAGACTACTAGTGGAATTGGTTGGCCACTCAGTTTTATCATTCGATAACCAACAGGGCCCCGCCCACCATAGCGGGTTAATCAGAATTTCGCTCGGAAATTGACCGCGTGAGCAGATATCTGCAGGATTATCGCCGGAGGACACATGATGCCAGCACTCCATGGGAGTTATATCCTGGATGTGGCTGACGCGATTGGCGACGAACGTAGTCCAGCGCGAGGAGGGCGAACGTAACCATGATAGAACGATGGTTGAGTCAGACCAGAGGAAAACGTTATCGATTTTAATTTGAGAAAGATAGATGTCACGTACGAATATATATAGGTCGGAAAGGAGAACTGCAGCACACAATTCGAGTCGTGGCCCTGATATGCGTTTTAACGGAACCACACGAGCTTTAGAGCATACGAGGTAAACGTTTACCTGATCAGCCTGAACCACTCGCAGATACACTACTGCTCCGTATGCGATCTCAGAGCTGTCACAGAAGCCGTGGATTTCGTATGACTTAGCATCTGGGCAGGTCAATTTACGTGGAATTTTAAATTGAGCTAGTTCCGGTAGTTGTTCACGATAAGTGTTCCACGTTCGAATGACGTCATCGGGTGGAGTTTGATCCCAGCCTGTGCCAAGAACCCATAGTTTTTGTATCAGACATTTCGCTTGGATGGTGACTGGTGAAAGAAAACCCAGTGGATCGAAGATCCGAGCTGTTTCGCTTAAAATCGAGCGTTTAGTACAAGGCCGATCAGAAGGTTCTATAGCGAAGTTAAAAGTATCTGAGCATGGATCCCACTGGAGACCTAACACTTTTAGAGTTGACGTTTCCGTGGTGTCGAATGACACTGCACCAGCCAAGCAATCTTCACTAGGAAGATCCGATAGAAGTTGAGGATGATTACTAACCCACTTTCGTAAATGAAATTGACCACGTTTGAATAAAGCGATAATTTGCGATTTAGCCTCCTGAGCAGTTTCTAATGTTGGAAATCCAGTAGCCACGTCATCAACATATACTTGAGTTAGAATGACTTGTCTTGCTAGGGGATAAAGGTCTATTGTGCCTGTACCTAAATAGTTTCGTATAAATTAACGTTTGGAGTTTGAGTAAAATGTTGTGTGTGATTTCAACTACCCATCTACCTATCTACCAACAATGAAGAATCGTATCGCACGGCGATGTGATGGTTAGAGACTGCAAGACTAAGTATGGCGGTGAATGGCGCCAATATTCGAGGACTGCTCCTCTCTAGAGTTTCCCTGCCGTGATATATACAAGACGCTTTACTTTGCCAAAAAAGTTAACTCTGAAAAAATAAAGGACCATTTTTTCTTACGACTTTTTTAATGAATATAATATTGTGTATAAATTCTCTCGTTTTTTAATTCATAGATAAGCTTGGGTCTTCCTCTAAATGCGAATGAATGGTTTTAATTTTGAAAGAGCTTAGCTCTCGCTCGCTCAGTGGTTTCTCGTTATTTTCCTATTAGTGTTCCCTTGTGGTGTAGATTTTCTTATATTAAGGGAGATAAGGTTGGAAATGGGTTTGCAATTTACATTGAGCTTTTATTTTTTTATTAAAGGGTGGCAAATAAAACGAGAACTATCTGATGGTTTTTTTATCGGTTTTTTCTATCAACCATCATCCATTGTTGTAGATATAATCACCCTCATAATTATTTTGAGGTGCGGGCAAACCAATGGATTCAGGCTCTGCAATGAGCATCAAACTTTGACAGATCATCATCTGCCTAGCCTTTTCCCAACTATGTTGGGGTTGGCTTCCAGTCTAACCGAATGCAAATGAATATGGTCTTTTACATCAGACCTCTCCAACTCAGTTTGTTCTGGGTAATACGGTACCCCTTGGTAAGATCGATTGTCAAACTTTCAGGCAACTGACTACCTGTGACAACTGTCAATGATCAACAAGTTACACCCATGATCAACAGCTAAACGTGCATGTCGAGGCACGGAGGAAACTGGGTATGCAATGGGTGGTCACCAATCGTCAGACAAACCTAGAGCAGCTTTTATTATTTATCCACGAGCTCTTTTGGCAGATAATGTACAGATATATCTGTTAAAGTCCGCTGCCAGTCTGGACTTTGGCAAAAACTCGGAATAAATTCAAAACTACCTTACCAACAGCAACGAAGTAAAAATTTACTCTCATTTTTAACCGACTTCCAAAAAGGAGGAGGTTCTCTATTCGACTGTATGTATTTTTTTTTTTATGTATGTTCACCGATTACTCGAAGACGCCTGAACCGATTTGAAAAATTCTTTTTTTGTTTGAAAGGGTATACTTCCAAGTTGGTCCCATAGCCACCAAATTGGGATCTGATGATGGAATCTTGGCGAAATCGAGGGAACTCTTCAAATTTTATCTGAAAACGTGTTGCGATTTTGGTATTTTCTACAACAAGTGAAGCATTTGCGTTTGATAAGAACCATTCTACCATCAGATCTGATGATGAAGCCAAGAGTCACGGAACTCCATAATGAGACAATGTACCATAGTCGTGTTTGGGCTTGTTGTAATTGTAACGGTATGCACTTTCCATGTATCAAGCACCTGTGAACCACTAAAAAGTGAAAAATAAAAACTTTTTTGCAAAAAATAAAACCGACTTCAAAAAAAACAAAAAAGTGAAAAATAACTTTAGCTTCTGAAGTCGGTGACAGAATAACTAAAGCAATCAAACAAAGGTCACCGACTTCAGAAGCTAAAGTTATTTTTCACTTTTTTGTTTTTTTTGAAGTCGGTTTTATTTTTTGCAAAAAAGTTTTGTTACATGCAAATTTTATTCAACCGTATGTTGGAATTCCTCCTCAAGTCGTGCTTCTCATTACTGAGGGTCGTGATCCTTCCTTGAAATCCCTGACGATGTTTCGCCATCTCCGGTCTATCCTTGGCCAAGTGAACCGCATCATGAAACTTCGTTCCGAGAGCTTATCTGGTGGACCATCGCAAACGGCTGCGACCTCTTGGCCGTTTACCATTCACCTTGCCGGTAACCATCAGTTGTTCGAGGTTATTACCATCTTTTCTCACTGCTTATATGGCCGTAAAAATCCAAAACTCCGTATGTTGGTAAAGCAATTAAAATGTCAACTGTGTTTTGAAAACTACTTTTTTTATAATAAGACAGTTTTATTAATTGAATAGCCATTCATTTAACGAATGTTATAAAGAGCTTTCAAAAAGCTTTGGCGACTAAATATCTTTGCCAATGAGCTGCCAAGACCACGCTTGGCTTATAATGTACTTAAGGAAATTTTGACAGACGCGGAATTTTGACGTCCCCAAAATCATTAACGGCGGAAATTATTAATGAGTAGATTGATTTGGTCCTACGATTTAATGTTCAATATGATTTATAGGGTATAGATTTTTGGAAACTTTCCGTTGCGAAGGAAAATGATTTTGAATTAAAAATCCTCATTTATTCTATACATTTGTGTCGTGTTGCGTAAGTTAAATTTTCTAAGCAGTAGAATAGGGTGTTAAGGCGCTTAGACGAGCTAAATTAGCAACTCTATTTGTGGTGGTTCAAACTTCGTTTGAAATGCTGTTAGAATAAAGTAATAATCAGCTTGCACTACAAAGTGGTTGTTACGTCAGTCACTGCGCGCGAAATAGCGCGAAATGAGTGGTTTCGATCGATTTACAAAAAAACTATTGATTGGATTAAAAAACTTAAACAGCATCATGCTAATAAATTGCTTGTAGAATTATTTACCAAAAAATCAGAATGATCGCATGCATATTAGTGTGTTTTTTATTGTTTGAAAGATTTTTTTAGAGGTAAGTTCGTGATTTCTTTTTATCGAGCCAAATTAATTGTATTGTTTTCAAAACAGTATCATGCTAGCATATATCCTGAAGTTTATCATACATTTCTGGTTTTGTTTATAGCAGTGAATCATATACTTTTAGTAATTATAAAACTCGCGTTTAGCTCATGTAATCGCCTTAAGTTTTTCATCCCCCGTAGAGAAGGGAGGATCTTTCGACTAGACTGGTGTTATGTCTGATGGGCCACTGCCTGACAATAATTATTGTGTTCGAGTTTTATAGTTTTAAGGTCCATGTTCTCCGAAAAGATAACGGTCTGATTATCTTAAAACAGCTGTCACTGTGACATGTTCAACTACAAAAATATGTTTTAAACAGCTGTTTTTAGGTAGTCAGACTGTCATATTTTTGGTGAACATAATGGACCTAAGCCGCGGATAACTTCAACTGTTCGATTTAGGATTTGATGTTAGTAGTTAATTTGTGACATAAATAGTGTAGAAAACCCCTAAACTCTAAACGAAGCCCAAAGGCACTTGTTCTCCGCGTCAATGCGATATTTTGTTTTTTTTCTACACCATACCTGGGAACTTTCTAGTTACAGAGACATAAAGGGGTCAAAGTTTCAACTTTATGACAAGTTTTTTTTAAATACAAATTTTTAATTTAACATTTTACTTTAAACACTACTCGAGCTAACCATGTAGCTATTTTGCCATCTGTACTTATAAATAACCTCCTCTTCAATTAAATTCACTTCGATTCCGCTCAACTTTCACCAACACTGCAGAAACGTCCTATTACCTCACACCAACAGAATAAAAAGACACAAACAAGGCACTATCAATAAATGGTTACTTCTAATTGGTTTCAGTCCGACGGCTCCCAATTACAGAGCAGTAGAGAGTGCTTCTGCTGTATGAGGCCCTAGTAACAGCGAGTTTTTTTTCAAGAGTTTTGAATAAACCAGCATAGTCTTCTATTGTTTTTCTTTTTCTTCGTACTGGCGTAATTAATAACACTTGGTTTTTATTACTTACTATTAATTAGCAGCTCGCTAAAAAATTAATAATTAATAATAAAATAGTTTTATTTTTATTTTTATGTGGGGCATCTCGCAGTTCAGTCTACGAAGACTGGCTTCTGCTTAACCGGGCAAGTCCTGTGGATGCCTTGAATTTAAGGCCTCCAGCCAGGGAAAAAATGACTATAAACTAAGCGACAGCGCTCTAAGGGCACCCCCTGTGGGGTACGGACCTCGGCTTAGGGCGTCGCTGGGGGCAGCAAAGGGACAGGACTAATAAATTAGTTCAAACTCAAAGCATGTATAATACCATAGGCACGTAAGAATGTAAAAACAAAAAGACGAAGGTGCAGTCCCGAACCTTATAATCAGGACAGAATAGGCAAAAGCTGAGTATGATGAGAACTTTGGTTTCTCAGATCGAGAAAATGTTTTTTCATCGGGAATTACTAGGTGATTATAGAGACACCTCTACCTCACTTTTCGAGAATTAAAAGCCTGGTATGTGACACACGATCTGTCATATTTTTTGGAGTTAAAAAAATGCATGTATGAAAGGGGAAGATCAAATAATTTAAGAAGCACTAGCTGACCCACGCAATTTCGTCAGTGAAACATGTAAGAGAGAAAAACTAAAGGAAAAGAAACCCCGTGTTTGCAACATATTCCATTCATGCTCCGCTGTTAATCGCTCCGGTCGTAGCGTAATGTTTTAAAGGGTGTAAAACACCTCTTCACGAACCCGAAAGGCACTTGTTCTCCCCATCATTGCGATCATTTTTTTGTTCTACACCATACCTGGGACCTTCTATATACGGAGATATGGGGGGTCAAAGTTACAACTTTTTGACAAGTTTTTTTTTAATAAAAGTTTTTTTTTGTAAAATTGTAACTTTAAACACCTCCATGACCCTCGTACTATTCAATAAATCCATCAGCACAATGTTTTAAGTGTATTAAATTGAGTTCTACCACAAAACATGATTAATAACCTCAAAAAAAAGTTGTTTCCCAGCAATAACTTTGGCGTAAAGTTACTTAGTGTGTATAGTACAGAATGCTTGGTCAACGGCTTTGTGATGAGGTGGTTAACACCCTGTATACCCAGAAACCTTAATTGATAAATGGACTATCCAACACAAAAATAATTTTTCAATTCGAACCAGTAGTTCCTGAGATTAGCGCGTTCTAACAAAAAAAACAAACAAACTCTTCAGCTTTACAATATTAGTATAGATTATCATAATCGACGAACTTTTTGTCACTCTATATTTTTTTTTCCGTCCTTATAAATAGGTACTAACTTAAATAAAAATGACGAAGCTATTTGAAATAAAATGTTATATATTATAATGAATGGATAATAATATGTTGTGTTAGCATTTCTTCAAAAATAGTTTACCAAATAATACCTTATATTAATGCAAAAGGCATCGAGCTACTCGCTTGTTAAAGAATGCAAATAGATATTCTGACTGACAGCTAACAATTACTGCGGAGCTCTAGAATATGCTAAACGTAGTACTGACAGCAAAGAATGATTGTTTTAAAATTCAACGGAAAATGTTGGCACATTTCTTTGAATATTTTTTGTAATCCCAAGGCTGGATAATAGTGCAGATGTTTTGGTTCATCGATTTGGTAGTTAGCGAAAATATCCGGTCAAATGGGAGCTTGATGAAAGAAATAAGAAAATATTATGTAATATAATTATTTCACCAGTTGAGGACAGCATGTCCTAAAATCTCGAAGTTCGAAGATATATATGTATGTGACACCTTCATTCTTGGCTCGAGACATTCTAAACCAGTCCCTAAATAATCTCACTCAGATCCAGTCTGTTCCTTTGCTGCCTTCTCCAGTGACGCCCTAAACCGAGGCTTGTACCCCATACTGTTGCTTAGTCTATAAGTGTCTGGAGGCCTACTCCCAAGGCATTCACGGGATAGTCCGGTCAATCAGAAGGCAGTCTCATAGCTTGACCTGCAAGATTCCATGTCGGAAGAAAAACAATGTGACACCTGGCAACCAACACTTTTGCCTCTGTGATGGATTGCGGACTTACGGTCTAATACTTCATAGAATAAGAAGAGGTCGCGCCCCAATTACTGCCACTTGTACAGAGGACGGATACGCTTCGTGCCAACATCTCTTGTGGCGGCATTGCCTACATACACCTGTATCCCCGAACGATTTTGTAGAGGTGTAATTAATAGCCACCCACATTTCGCCAGTTATGTTTAAGTTCCATGTGGCGACCCTACTGCCATCAACCAGGCCCCATCCAGAGCCCGTGGCTGCTACTGAGAAATTCTTTATAGTACCTGAAAAACCAAATAATAATTGGCCTGACCCCGGGAATAGCGATCATAACACCAAACGAGGCGGTTGCAACAATTTCCATAATATAAACGAAGCGTCGTATGTCAAAAAGTATTCAACGGTTTTTCGGCGCCACTTATGTTGTTTAGTTTAAAAATCCTTGTAGCTATGTCAGTGGAAATTCTTTCAGGAGGATTAAATTCTGCAGAAAAACTCTACTTTGGCTGGAACTTTTTAAATATGTGCCATCTGCCGAATTAATAAAGGCCTAAAATGTGTTGTTAGCGTATCGCTGGTTCTTAGGCCACACACTAGCGTCGACACTTCAGACTAGAATAGGAAAAGAAATAGTGTCAATGTTATTGTCTTCGTCAAGTGGTACCCTGCAATTCCTATTTATAGGTGGATCTGTATTGGATTAATTAATGAATTACTTAGGTTTTGTAAAGTATTAAAAGGATATGTTGTTTACAAGTATTTAGAGAAGGTATACCGTGATACCGGTGTATTTTTGTAAAAAAGAAAGTGTTCCGTGGTGTAAGGGTTCCAAAACTTGGAGATTAAATTTTATAGTTATAACTTCAGTTCAACCAATAAGAATTTCACTAGTTTTACTACGCATAGTTATGTCCTAAACTTTGACTTGTACGGATATTTGCTTTACTCAAGAAGGTACCCTTTTTTTTTTTTTTTAAGGATGGGAAATCATCAAATGACCCCCCGCCACTCTGGGCCGAGCGGGAGGGAGTGTCAGACTCTTACTGACTAAAAACCATCCATGTTCCTTCCTCGCCTTTTACGTTCCGGGGCCGCGGTATCTCTTTCGAACAGGCCCGCAACCCCGAAGAAGGTACCCTTATATAAGTCTGGCAATTTGATATTCATGGATAAGTAATTTTGCTATTGTTCATGGTAAAACTTAACCTTTACTACCCCTTAGCTAGCTACTTTAAATGTGAATTGCGAATTTGCGAATAAAATAGTTCTTATTATACCCGGCTCTAGACGTTCGTGCAAGTCAATTTCATAAACGAAAACAATAAAATCCTTTCATAATCATAATATTCAAAGAAAGATGTAAAAGATAAAGTATCAATTAGCCATCCTATCTTTTTAGACACGCAAGGATCATAAATAAAATAGAATAAACGAAGGGATTTCACCCTACGTCGGGGGAAATAGTTTTCCCAAGTACTAGGCTGACATGCGGTGGTAAGAGGTTTTGTGTAAATCCGTCGCGGGTGAGACACGTATGCGGATAAATCCTAAAGCTTCGTTTACACGAGAAGAGTTTCTTGACGCGAATAAGTCGATTATTGAAAGGAGATAAGATATTGCACGTGTAAAGGATAGTGCGTGTGTATGATACTAGCGTATCGAATGGTATCACTTGCCTTGCTAAACAAAAGTAAAAAAAGTCGTATTTCGAATTGTCAAATCGAAACCTTTCAAGTTGCGGAAGACATAATCGTAGGCGAATTTATTTCTCACGACTTGTTAAAACAACGAACGCTTTAAATCGCCGGGCAATTCTCGCCTACGAGTTTCACATGAACATTTTTTCAACAGTAATAGTGCAAAGAAGGTTTTACTCGTCTAACCTCGGCTTTATTTATCCTTATCCTTCGCGGTTTAGTCTCGCTGCTTCGCTTCATGTTGCCTTAGTAAATGGGGAAGTTTTATGGTGTGGTTTGTCGTTTTTTATGAGAACCTCATGACATAATCACTGCTGTTATGTTGTCAAGGTTACGAAATAGTAGAGTTATGGAAACTGTTATTGGTTATCAGATTTATTTTTAAGTACTCTGTTATTTGCTGTTGTTGAAATCGGAGTATGTAAGGATCGTAGCAGGTCAAAGAGATGTCAGCAAAAAGGAAGGGGTCCGCGAGGGCCAATGCCTGCCGGAGCTACGGGACTGTTCGAAAGAGATGCCGCGGCCTTGGAACACAAAGGGCTAAGAGAAGAGGGAACATGGATAAGTTTTAATCAGTAAAAATGTGACACTCCCTTCCGCTCAGCCTAGAGCGGATTGATGATTTAATAAAAAAATGGAAAAAAAGGACTTTAGTAGGTGGCATTCTGTGGTACACGCTCATGAGAAAAAGCGTGGGTTTACAGATGTATTAACTAAATCTTTCGTTCTCCTTTACTTTCCTGACACTGAACTTCACACAAGCTTATATCCAAGTCTTTGCCCTGCACTTTGGAAGCCATCTAACTCAGCCAGTAAGTATATTAAGGAACTTACAACGACGTCACTTAGAACCAGAGCCAACTTCAACGTACGGTGTTGAACTTAAAGGTTTCATAGTACAGGAGCAAGTTCACTTCGAACTCCTTTTTGTTGCTGTTTACACTTTTCTACGGGACTTCGAAATAAATTCAAGAAACGACGAAGTAAAGTATTAAATATGTTACTGTTTAAATATGTTACTGTTTCAATTAGATAACATTTCGGAGATTTTACGCTTGATGTTATGTAAATAAAAAAAACGACGTCAATAAACTCCGTCGTACCAGGCAATCATATCCAAAAAGAGAAGTAGGGCTTGTCAGTAATAAACACAAGTTACAATACCAATAATGAGCTTCTACGGTTCTATGACACTCTGCAGCAAATAACATTTAATCGAATGTAGTAATTAGAAATGTGTGGATGTTAGAAATACCTGCTAGTAACATGCTATTACTCATTGTTAGGGTTGACACAGAAGTGCTTAGGATCATTTTGTTAATTTAGAAGACTGCCTAATTTGTCGCTGGCGTCGCGTCTGTCATGACGACAGTATAAAAAAAATGCAAATGTATTTAGTCCGTCATTTAGAGTATTGGAAAATAATGGACACGTATTTTTTGTTTTTGTAAATCATTGAATATTGACAAAGATAAAACGCATCAAAACTCAGGAGTTGGGGCTCGTGACGTCAGAACTCGCTAAAATGTTTATGTTACAAAAGAAAAAAATACGGGTTAAATATTTGTTGAGACGTCGTATTTGTCGACTACTGCAGTTGCGCGCATTTCATAGTACATCGCAAATCGTGGATCGTCTTGCATCTGAACATCGCACGAAAGGTTGTGCTCCGAGACTTCTGGCGTGGTGTCATGTGTTTCGAAAATTATTAATACAATATTGTCATAATCCATTGTTTTTTCTAAAGAAAAGTCAATTTTTCATTTCAAAATAAAAAGATGCAAAAGAAGTATTTATAAACCTATATAGCTGTTAAATAAAACGAAAAAGCAACAAAAGTTATTTTTATTATTGTCCATCAAAAAAAATGGAACCAAAATAGAGACTATCAAAGCTGAAAACTGCTTTGAAGAAAAACTCTTTTGGGGTCTTCGCCCACGGCGCAAAACGACCCCGGCCACGAAATGTACAACGAGTTGGTATAATAATATCGCGATGCTCTCGCGTTTCAGTAGTGCGATTCTAGTATTGATACGGAATAGGATTGACGACAAAAAAATAAGGATCAGTTCGTCAGTTACATTATCAACAAATATTTGACCCTGAATTTTTCTTTTGTTACATATTTAAATAAAAATGGACGAAGATACGACGCATTTAAAATTCTCAATACGTCACACGTTTTTAGCTAGTTCTGACGACACGAGCCCCCGCTCCCAAGTTTTGATGAGTTATATCTTTATCAATATTCATTCATTTACTTTGTCAATATTCTTTTAATTGACGGACTAAATAGATTTGCAAGTTTTTGATACTGTCGTCATGCCCTTTGCCTGTGAAAGTGGTAATTATATTCATTGCGGGATCTAAGATAACGAAATTGTATCTCTGGGTCTTCGTCGAGCTTCATTGTCGGCGCTTTTCTGGTATTCGCCACTGTTAATTCTGGCTTTCAGGAGTTACCGAAGTTTAGGAACAGGGAGGCGGGCATATCCCTAAAAAAAAATGTCTGTGAACGTGTAAGATGAATTCCGACGCGAGACCAGTCGCACGTAGGCGATACAGTAGCCATGCAGACGCGCGTTCCCTTGCCTCCATATCGCGTTTTAAACGCGTCTAGCGCGCAGTAGCTGCGATAGTAGAAGCGTATTATGAAAACGCGCATCAAAACGTCCATGTGTGTGAAGCCTCTAAGTTTAAAACATTATCTAACAACATTGAAAACTTTTGCTAACCCTAACGTTCGCAGCAACGTTTGCGGAAATTAATAACATCCAAGCTTTGTTATGCATGGTGGCAATGGCGTTAATTGCTAATTTACATTTAATAGCTTTTGCATTAGAAGATAGCGCGTTTTGCTGAAGAATTCAAGGCGATTATGTTTTTTGTACCATACGTATAATGGTTATCATTAAGCTGTTGCTTCCTTTTATCATTTGTAGATCTTTGACAGTCGTTACAGATAGTCAGTGGCCCAAAACGTCTGAGAACCAGTCTTACCAAGGGGTATCGTATTAGCCAATATACTAACTGGGTTGTGGAGTTCAGATAGGCAGTCGCTCCTTGTAACATACTGATAATAATAATATTCACCTGCATTCGAAACTGGAAACTGACCCCAACAAAGTTGGGAAAAGACTGGGTAGATGATGACGTATAATGGTTATCATCATTGTTATAGCATTGCTCAGTAAAGGCCTTCTTCGTTTTTAACCGACTTCTAAAAAAGGAGGAGGTTCTCAAAAAGGTTATACTTGCCAAATGGTCCCATAGCCACCAAGTCCGGATCTGATGATGGAATCTTAGCGAAATCGAGGGAACTCTTTAAATTTTATAGGATAACGTACAACAAATGAAGCATTTGCGTTCGATAAGAACCATTCTACCATTAGATCTGATGATGAAGCCAAGAATCACGGAACTCCATAATGAGACAATGTATCCTAGTCGTGTTTGGGTTTGTTGTAATTGTAACGGTATGCACTTTCCATGTGTATCAAGCACATGTGAACCACTAAAAAGTGAAAAATAAAAAGTTTTTTTCCAAAAAAAAACAAAAAAGTGAAAGAGTGAGTGAGTGAGTGAGTGAGTGTAGCTTCTGAAGTCGGTAACAAAAAAATTAAATCAATCAAACAAAGGTCACCGACTTCAGAAGCTGGTTATTTTTCACTTTTTTGTATTTTTTTAAGTCTGTTTTATTTTTTGCAAAAAAAGTTTTTATGTGTTCTTTTGACCTTTGCATGTCTCAACCAGCCTACCCGTATAGTTGTTGGTCTGACATCGCCATGGGACCAACATTGTAATTGCGAAAAGAAATCAGCTGTTCAATGCAAACGTTAAAGACCTACTCGACCCAAATGTTGTCAACTGTTTTTTGACGTTACAACGTCTTATAATTCGATAGAGCCGGCTGCACGCACGAAAAAACATGACTCATGCGGCGTTACCTCATGCGGCGTTACCTCGCTGATCGCTCTGAGGCGTTCCATGTAAGGCTTGAAGTGCAAGCGAGAGCGCGGAACGAGTGACAAAGAAGCACAATCGGCCTTTGCGTTCGGCAGCGTTCGACATCCGTCTGTCTCCTATTTGAGTGAGCGATGCGTCTGCGTGGACAGCTGCTATACTATGTGCTGCTATACTACATGTTTTGATCGAGTATCAAGTGCAGTGAAAAGTGAATGTGGTGTCAAAAAATGCTACCATTCCATCAGTATTTTCTTAAGACGTTGTCACGTTCAACTATCGTCAGTAAACCGACTTTACATGCAGACAACCAGTTTTTTTGTTCGATTGTCATGTTAGTTTTATGGAGAAAGTTGTTCACTTTGATGATTATGACCTTACATTTCAGTTACACACGGTACAAAATATTATTTACTCTCACGAAAAGTTTATTGTGCCACTCGTTATCGATACGCCGTAACTAACTAAAAGGAAGTATACTCATAAGGAAAAATAGAAAAGAAACGAAAAAGATGTAAGGATATATTTTTTTATATCAAAATAATACCAATCTGTCACTCTGTAAGTAATGCCGAAGCCATGCCGTTGAGAAAATATGCGAGAGAAATTCTGAGGCAAAAATAAACGAAGGAATATAGAAAATATATTATGTTTTCGGTTTATCCATACAATGAATACAGAAACGTGTTTATTTCTGTTTGTTACTTTTTGATTCCGATACCTACACCGCCAGTTTCAATCACAATTCGAAGAGTTTTGAATGAAATTCCTAATCCATCGCATTGTTTGTTCGAAAAAAATGTGAGGTCAACAACTTGTAGTATCATATGTGACGCAATAAATGTCGTTGAACTGTCAAATAAAATGACAAGGCGGGAAAAAATGTACCAAGTTTGAATACCGATTTTTTCTTGACAAGCAACGCCGAATTGAACTGCACAGTTAAAGCGGTCATGCATAGCACAGAGTATATAATCACTACGTAGACTGAGAGGACTGTTGGAGAATGGCATACGATGTTTTTTTGTTTTGATACGTACGCGTATTGGTTTTCACCTAGTTTTCCTGTAATTTCAATGGCGCTTTACCTTTGAAAGCAAAATATTTATACATGGGTCAGTTTCTATGTGTGCAATTGAGTATAGAGTTGTGCTAGGATCTTTTGGCGAGTGGCTAAAATTGAAACAAGCACCACCATTTCAATAATGTCACTATGAAAATTCCACAAATGTTTTTACGACGCCTCCTCAAAAGAAATAAACAAAATCTTTTATCGCACGAAGCCTAATTTTAGTACGATCAAAATTCACCAAATATTCGCTGTCTTCTTGACTCACAATGACATAGGGGCTCTATTACGACAAATAAGGTTTTAATCCTACAGACATACTTAATCCCTTGTTCGAAATTTTCCGCCACCCACGCCTAAACTCCATCTACATACTAAACCATGTAATCTTTTACCCTTAAATAACAATGGGCTTACATTGACAAAATATATCTTAACATCCTTATTATTTCTGTTTCCCTAGTACTCTCAAATCTAGTAGTCACGCAATGAATGAATGATGATTGCAGACCGGGCACTAAATTATCTGTTAGTGTCCACTGTCCGGATAGGAGTCCGGAATTTGTCCGTACCGTTTTGCTAATACGGGCTTTAAGGGTATGGCGTAAACAATTATATTATTATGTGTGTTAATGCCATAGCTTTGATGAGTAGTAGGACGTGTATGAGAATTGACCGCGGCCTCATCATCTCCGTACTGTTTTGTTGTCCACCCATTTTTTAATATAATGTCATTGTGCAAAGTAGCAATAAAAGCTGAAGATGTTATATGAAACAAATCTGTACGTTACACAAAAAGTTCTCACAGTACTGAGTATATTGGATTTGCTCTATCTCATCCTAGCTAAGCTATACCCACATTCACCCACAAAAAAGGCCACAAAACCTCGATCCCTGCTCACCCCATCTCAATACTAAGTCGATATCAATACACTGCATACCTAATACCCTCAGACCGAGGCTCCCAGGGTCTCCTAATTTGCATATCGAGTAATTTCAAACGTACGGTCGGATTGTAGGCCACCATATTGGTTTAGGGTCCTTCAAATTTACATGGGATAGGGCGTTTTATGGCGGTTTTTAGGGTCTTAGATTATTCAGGCAGGAATATTAGGGGACTTGTCGTTTTAGTTTGAGGTGACTGCTGAAATGCCGAGTAATAGGGAAGTATGAAAGGAGAAGATATGCTGCGGCGATCCCAAATAAATAGGATTGTTTAATATAATATGGGTAAACTGCATGTGAACTATGCTCTAAAAACGGCAAAGAAGAAAATTGTTTGAGGAAACCGTCATCATACCACAAAAAAATCTAAAACGTGTGACATCTACCAACCCACATTGGGCCCTGGTAGATAGCGGTCACAGAGAGCAGGCCTGTGTTCCATCAATGGGGATGTCACTTTAAAATTGTAAAACCCGTTAGATTGTAATGTATCTAGATTGTAAACTCTCGAAAGATTGTCAAACGAAAATATTGTTTACAATTTAACGTATTATTTTTCGGTAGATTACAACCTATCGAAGTGAAACCGTAATATTGTGAAATCCATGCGACGGAAGCATCTCTTCCCCCATAATCGGGAATTGGGGCGCCCCGACGTTACGTTAGTTAGGTTCTTTTAAACTCTGCAGACAGAATAGACGGCTCCGTCGTCTACGCTTTTTAGACGAATATAAAGGATTTGGAGGTTAGGTTACAGTAACCTCTCAGGAATCGTGCATTGTTTTTCATGGGAGTGGTATCATGGAGCAAGGGGGACACCTCCTCCCCTGGCTGACAGGGATATGGCTCATAGACGTACATATGCTGGCATGTGAATCCAACCCTTCTAAACACGACCTGTGAATTTTCCTTAGATAGAGTGAGCAAAAAGCATTAACTTAAACCATTGTCTCAAATGAGCACTAATGTCCATAGATAGTGTATTGTGTTGGACACTCGAAAATCGCTAGTGCAGAGGAAGACAAATTGGACCGTCTTTTTCCATAACTAACTACTAATTTACGACCGAAAGAATCGACTATATTTATGCAATTGAACACAAAACACTTGAAAAAATAAGCATTTCCACTACTGATATTATTTATTGTACTGTAATAATTGCCATTCTAGAAGCTCAGCTGAGGCTTGAATCCCCCTTTTATTTAAACAATCATTTAGGTGTCACATACTGTTAATGAAAACGGGCTTTATTTAGTTGACTTAGTACACATGACTACACAGTCCATCCCAATATCTTGGGATCAGATCTAAATTACGGTCGAAAATCAGTACTTTATCTTTCTATCTTAAAGGCAATTAATATTCGAAGCCCATAAAATAACCCATAGAGAAGCGAAACTCTATTAGTGTTGGGCATTAACTCCGCTCCAAATGTCCAATTTAAATCCGGATTCGGAATAAACGCAACTCCGGAATTTGGATCCAAATTAACTGTAGACAGTTTTACAGTTCATCTATGCTTTCCTGGTACATGACTTGGGTTGATGATCACCGGGATTCCGTGACTCGTTTGGTGATTATGCCAATCACCTTTAATTATGTAGATTGGCTAATAGATGGCTTCAAGTAATACCAGGATAACAGGCAGACAGGAAATTCGAGAAGGAAAAGCTTAGGTATGGTAATTTGATTTGTGTTTTCATTCAGAAAGTGCCTTCTTCTATGTGATATGAAAGTCGGATATAATGGTAAAAAAATCATTTTAAATAAAGTCATAGGCATAAATTAAAATAACCTTAACTAACTAACCTTAAAAGTAAGTCAAAAAAACCTCCAACGCAATTGTAAATGTCCCCAAGAGACTAGTGGTGCTACCACGCTGTATGGTATGGTTAGCCTTTGGCTAAGGTAAAAGTCAGCCCTTGGGTCACGGGAAGTGATAATGAGGATCACTCTCTAACCTAAGTGATCATCATCTTTATCAGTCTTGTTCCAACTGCGGGGTAAAGACCTCTCCTTCATTCTTCCTTGGTCTTTGCGAATCTGTACCAGATACCAGGATGATATTCAAAAGATCGCGGTTCAGCCGCGATCTTTTGAATATCATCCACAGCCGTACCTGGTTGTTGGTCTTCCAACACTTTCGTCTGTCAGCAACAATTGTTACTAATCCCTAAACGACTGCGAATTTCGTGTATTTTAGGAAATTATATAGTACTAAACTTTTTCTGATTGTATAGAATCACTACAGTTGATTGTTGACAAGCATTCCCAGTACATATTTTAGTATTCTTTTCATTACATCTCGCTAGCACCGGGAGCCCAGAGTGCAAAGAAGTTTCTTTCCACCGATGCTTTAGAGATCAGTTGCAGAAAAGAACAACAGCCAATGATCACCCTTGATCAAAAGATTGAATTAATCTTTAGTAATTGGAACTTAGTTTATCTTTAGTTATATTGTTCCCTATACTCTCGAGCAGAAACACCAAACATTTTAAACTTACTTCAAAGCCTATAATTATGAAAACAAAGTCGTTTAGAAGAAGCTGAAACGCTTAAATGTAAGACAAGAATTATGTTAAACAAGCCTTTAACTATTAGAAGACTTGTTCAAAGTATTCCAAGTCTATAACGAATCAAAAACTTGAACATCTTTGTCTTAAAATAAAGTTTTGAGTAGGTTCATGTTTTAGATGTTTTCCTACTTAATAATGATTAGTGAATATTGTTCTTTTCGACCCGTGGCGTGGGTGTTTTGAAAGCCGACTAAAGTATTATCTTCTTTCAAGAGAATGTTGAAACGAATTGGCGATCGTCTTTTGTTATTTATAGAAACAATTGCGATCGCCATTTTGTTTCATAGTTGTTTTGATTTCGGCAGGATTTTTTCGTAGTTGGGTTTTGTTGTAAAAGGGTGTAACGTTACATTTTCCTGGAAGGTAAAACTGCATTCACATAACGTTATCTACTTACCTAACTAAAGGAAATCAAGCAAGAAAGGTTAAAAAAAAAATGGCAAGGAAATGAGATGAAAATTTATTATCCTAGGAAAGCCGAGGGAAAGTTAAGTTGGTGATACAATGATGTGCCGTTCCGGGTCCAAGGTTCGCAGATTGCAGAGGAAGGCGGAGGGTTACCCGCCGTCAGAGTGTCCAGGTGGAACATATCGACGACAGCCTTGAAACTTCTTGCTTCAGGGCTTCAGACTGACGCCAGGGCTATGTATCGCGGGCTTAGCGACCACATAATAAACTGAGAGCACTATCCTAGTTGATGCTTATTTACCAAGCTTCTTGTCAGCACGAGCACCAAAAATAAACTGAATTTTCAGGCCCGGCTTCCCGTCATCTCGCGATTATAATTTTAAGATTGTTTTAGAACATAGTAGAATAAAATGGTTCCGAAAAAAGTCTAACATCAAATCTATACAACCTACAACTAGTCCGGTCATTTTAGACAATTGAAATAAAGAAAATTCCGACAGAGCCAAATCTTCGTAGAGACCTTAGGTTTACCACAAGGAATAAAGTGTCAAAAGTCCCCATCAGTCCCATGTGAGCTTAGTGACTTATTCGGGCCCCAAGGTCAAAATTTTAGGTTTTTTGGATTTTTCTCGAAAACGGTAAGTTTTATCGAAAAAGTACCTCAGAGCAAAGTTGTAGATCTTAAAATTCTCTATAAAAATAGTGTCTATGATTTTTTCTCTAAGACCCACTATTCCCCACTATTCCCGATATTGCGCTTGTAAGAATCATGTTCTACATAGAATGCACACTTGCCACGTATATACATATTTAGGTACTCAAGCAAGCAAAAATGCCTGCTCGTGTCTCTTTTATGTATACATTATACTATTCTAAGAAAATTTACTCTAAAATTACCGCCGGTCCCTTACCGAATCCCCTCTACTTGAATAACATCTGGCCTTGAAAAACATCTGCCTATTCTTTTGTCCATGTGGTGTCGTTCACGTATACCTGCTTCTTCTCTGCTAGTGTTGAATGAGCAGTTCGAGTGACTATACGTATTTATTACAATTGTCTTCTTTTGAAGTTAGTGCTGATTAATATTTAAAAAAAATGTCACAATTTTACTTTATTTGTAATAAACTTTTGACTGAAGATGAAACTGTTGTGGTCATTCGTAGAATGCCAACTTTAATCGATGCAAGTGTCGCGAGAAGTGATGAGTTTGCTGATTATTTAAGAAGCCAAAAGTCCGTTACAATTCACGTGGATTGCAGAAAATCATACACCCGGAAAACTTGCAATCTCTGCATCAAAAAGACAACGTGAGGAAGAACAGGCCAGTACTTCAAAAGGAAGTCCACCTCATACTAGAGCGCGAATAAGTGAATCCAGCTTTTGTTTTAAAAACCACTGCTTATTTTGTGGCGATAAAGCGAATGAAGAAGCAGAAAAGAAGAAAGTGAAGATTTATCGCCGAAAAATTCATAAAGTTTCTACACTTACATTCAAAGATTCCATTTTAAAATTAGCTAAAGATCGTTCTGATGATGTGTCAAAAGCTGTCTTTGCGCGTATTAATTTTCAGTATGATCAAAGTGAGGCAGGCTATAAACTCTGCAATGGAGGAAATTTTCAATTTCATTGAAAGTAGCGATGACTGCCAGTTTTTGTTAGATGAACTGAAGAATTTTTGCCAAAATGTAGCTTTAGAAAACGGGATTGTAAAAATACGATTGAAATTAAAGTATGGTAGTAGATATGCATATTATGTAGAACGTGATTCTTACAAGCGCTATATCTGGGAAATAGTGGGTCTTAGAGAAAAAATCATAGAGACCATTTTTATAGAGAATTTTTAGATCTACAACTTTGCTCTGAGGTACTTTTTCGATAAAACTTACCGTTTTCGAGAAAAATCCAAAAAACCTAAAATTTTGACCTTGGGCCCCAATAAGTCCCTAAGCTCACATGGGACTGATGGGGACTTTTGACACTTTATTCCTTGTGGTGAACCTAAGGTCTTTACGAAGATTTGGCTCTGTCGGAATTTTCTTTATTTGATCACTATTTTTATGTCTAAAATGACCGGACTAAACTCCTAGCACTAGCAATAAATTAAAAAGGAATCTAGGCTTGTCATTGTCATTATCTGTGAACAAGGATTTAAAAGACTACAGAAAAGCTTTAAATAATACAAATTTCAGGGTACAAGGATTTCTAAACCTCCAAGTAATAGCCATAGAGAGAACGTATCACGTATGTTAAAGTTTCAGATTATAACAGTCAAAATCGTAAGTATAAAAACACAAACATTACAGTGGGTCTCAAGCATATCTTTCGTTTTGATTCCCAAATCGAAAATACTGTAATGGGGTTTACGCATTTGAGATTAGGAGTAGTAGCAGCAGTCTAGAAAAGTGGCCGGTGGATGTTAAAAGACTGCCCTCCTTAATTCTTTTGTAACGCTTCGGGGGTTAGAAAAGAATACTTGTTGTAAGCTTGATGACCCTATAATGCTCCCACTGCTGGGACACGGCCTCCTCTGTATGAAAGGGAATGGACTATAATAAAACACACGGGCCCAGTGTGGGTTGGTAGATGTCACATGTCGTCGAATTTTTTGTTCTAGGACATGCTAGTTTCGTCACGATGTTTTACTTCATCGTTTTGAGAACAATAATGATGACATAAATTATAGAAAGTAATGCGCCTGCCTGGGTTTGAACCCACGATTTACTGCTCGTAAGTCGGGGCCGCCACCTCTTACCTCCGATGTTCTTGTTATGTGATCTTAATCAATCCCACCTCTTTACAATGGAATTACATATTGATCTGTCACTCCTCAAGACAAAGACAACCGAATATCACAATGACTGTATTAATTGTAATCTTCAACTGACCTCTACAACTTCTGACGCTTAATCTGTTTTCCACGAGATCAGTAAATAACTTTACTTTCTCGTAAATAAGCGGTATATTTTCCGTTTCGACACGTCATCTCTTCGGGAAACTTCGGGCAACTTCGTGATAAATACTCTAGCGAAGTTGTGACGTATGCTCGAATTTGTAACGTATGGTGTAATTTCGAATGTGGGTACCGTATCGGTGTATTAATCGATGAGTTGGTAGAAGTTGCTGGATGGTGTTTTGTTTCGTTCGTGGTCGTGAATATAGAGATTAATGGCATAGGAGACAAATCGCACGGCCATTTTTACACCCGGATAGACTGGAAGCCGACCCTTACATAGTTGGACAAAAGCTAGGCAGGAGATCATTTTGACAGGGAAGTGTAAATGTGGTGCTGTTCCATTAACGATGGGGCACTTAATATCGTGTTCTGCGTGTTCTGTTGTATGTTCACTACAAGGACTGATGGACGCCACCGAAAGCGCCCAAACTTGCTCAGTTTTACCCGACACAATTTAATAGCTATCTACACGCTAAGAACAAAACTTTGACAGTTTATTTGTTTATTTAGTTCTACAAGATGCATTGTGTTATTGAAATACCGTGTTTGAAGGAAAGTGCTAATCCATTGCTTCGTAAGGTTGAAAATGTTGTCTACTCATCTACTTACAATCAATGAATTATGTTGAATTATTAAAACGAGTATTTGGTTTTATGAGCGTGTTACACAATCGACCCGTTGACAAAAAAGTTGATACACAACTTGAGTAGTGTATTGATATTTGTTTCCTTATCTTGGGAATAAAGAGCAGAAAAAAGAGACTTTACATCCTGGTTTCGATTCCAGTTGGGATATTTACTTTTTAATGAAACATTGCAAAGAAGGTACAATCAGCAAAACAGTTAGGTTTACAGGCTCACAATCTTCTTATTGCTATTATAAGTGGAAAAGGGTTATAATCATTCTGTTTGCAATTTCATCCAAATCCTTTTAGTAGTTTCTGCGTGAAAGAATAACAAAAATCGAACTTTACAGACTTTTACATTTTACATTTATATAATAGTCGTGAGAAGGGTGCTAGTCTGCATACCTAACTGATTTGCTGACTGTACATATTTGTAAAGTAGGTAAAACCATTGGAAATGGATATTAAGGACCCCAATTCTTCTTTCTCAACCACAAGGTAATAGGTTTACATCAGCAGCCGCCTTTTTTATCGATTTCCCGTCGAAAATACTTAGTCCATCATTTAAAGTGTTCTTTAATAATCAGTTTTCCTCAAAAAGGGATGGAAATGAAAGCTAAAGGGGTTTTTACGGTAAAGTAATTATATATAACAAGTTTCCGCATCACGGCCGTTGACTTTTTCAATTACTTATTTTGTTTTGAAGAAAAACGGAAAAATGAACTCTTTCGTTAAAACTTATAAACGACAATTTGGAAAAGGAAAAGGTCAAGGAAAGGAAAGGAAATTACGAAGATTGTTAATAACTTATAATTTGATGTTTCTTTTCAAACAAATAATTATTTGTTTAACTTTTTTCCGTGTCAATCACGCAGTTTGTTGACATTCCAATGTGGTTCACAACATTTATTTAGTTGAAGAGATATTTAATAAGCTAAAAACTGAAAATAGTCAGAAAAATATGATGTTTTGCCCCAATGTAACATTTCCAAAAGGCATAAAATTCCTAAAGGTTTTTTTTTATTTCCTCTCAAACCGTTTCTTTATTTTAATGGTACAAATCTTTTTTCACTCCTCTTGCTCGAAAAGACCGTCATACCAGAGGGGGCGTAAAATTGCATATTAGCCCTGGGGAAAATAAGTTTTTTTTTTTAATTTTCGTCGTTGGTGTTCGAAAACGCAAAGTTTTTACTGATTACTCATAAAGAATTGACTTATTAGTGTTCCATTAAAAAAAAAAAACATTTTATTTTAAAAATGGAACCAAACGCGCTGAACGCCGAACTCTTTGGCAGAGTGTGTGCGTTGCATTCCAGCTACAGAAGAAACAAAAAAAGGCATTGGCGCGAAATTTTAAGATTTTTTCTGTATTATTCATTTGAATTATAAGAAGGATTCCTTTTTAACTCCTACGTTTACCCCACAGACGAAACAATATTATATTCGTCTTCACTGAGAACTGAAATTATGTTGCCGGGCAAAAATATCTCACTAAATTTGAACAACAGTACAAATTGTACATTTAATTTTTAATAAAATAAACTATCATATTAAATATGGTTATTTTATTTTCTCGCAATCGTAGTGAAAAGTACGGTGTAACACACGGCGCTAAAATCCCATTATAACTCGGTTCCTATTTACTACCTTGCTGAAGCTCGGTAGTAAAACTACCTCGTCTATAATGGGTCATTTTAGCCCCTTGTATTACAATGTACTATTAGGAATCAAACACAAAGGATTCCTTTCCACCTCACTACCAGGCCAGCATGAACTTAAAAGAGCAACTCAAACTAACAATGAATAATTGCAAACTAAACATTAACCTAATTCGTTGACCTGGCGGGGTTCAAACGGAGTCCTTTATTAATAAATATGTCCATTACAGAGTCGATTCGTGAATAATTGATGGCCTCTGCTAATAAAGTAAACATGTTTGTGGAAATATTTTGACCTTTTGGCTCGCTGTAAATGCTGTAATATTAAATAAACACGGCGTTGTTGTGTTGTTTCTGTGACATGGCTGCTGTGTTCATGTTATACTGGTGGAACAATTTTTCGGTGAAATAAACTTATAGGTACGGAAATGACCAATTGGTTTATGAAGCGTAGTGGCACGAGCGAGCACGGCGAACTACATACCTACGCTAATTTAGCAACTCTGTTTGTGGTGGTTCAAACTTCGTCTGAAATACTGTTAGAATAAAGTTCTAATCAGCTTGCACTGCAAAGTGGTTGTTACGTCAGTCACTGCGGGCTGAATAGTGCGAAATGTGTCCATCGAAGTCTCGATATACAAAAAATTTATTGGATTGGACTAAAAAAATAAAATACTATGATGCTAATATGCGAAAAATAACTTTAACTTCAGAAGTCGGTGACCTTTCTTTGATTGGTTTAATTTTTTTGACACCGACTTCTGAAGCTAAAGTTATTTTTTCACTTTTTGTGTTTTTAAAAGTCGGTTTTAATTTTTGCAAAAATGTTTTTATTGTTCACGTTACACTTCTCTACTTCACATGATGAATTGAATAATGAACTGGTGTAAACAACAACGATAAGTTCGTGATTTGTTTTTATCGAAGAATTTTATTATGTGGTGTTCACTCGGACGATAGTTAGGGTTTAGAGTAAAGCCACCGTATATCAGTGTGGTGTCTTTGTTCAGGGTTGTACAATAAAACACTGTTTCCAATATTACTGGGTTAGGCGTGCTCGGACTAGACTGAGTGCGGCGCATCGCCCCACGCTTCGTCCAACGCGCATCTCCACCACAGCACGCATAACTCATTTATTAAACGTCACATATTATATTTTCAAAACACTATCACACTAGCATAAATCCTGAACAATATCATGTACTTTCAGGCATTATAAAAACTCGCGTTTAGCTCTTGTAGTCGCCTTAAATGTTGTCCAAGTAACTAGGTAGATTAGGCGTAAAATGTCAAATTGCAGCCTTTTAGTTGCATCCGGTTATCTTAGACTGGAAGACAACCCCAAGTCGAACCACACTGTTTATTTTCATGAACAAATCAACCGGCTTTAAGGTCATCACGTAATAACTAATAACTATCACAGCTACGAATATAACACCCAACAATACCAGGAGATGAGAACCTATAAAGATATCAGTAAAATACTAGCCACACTGTTTATTTTAATTGACAAATATAAGCGTTGGTACAATGTTTGGACCAGGGCCAATTGAGCAGCGGCGCGTTATACTAAATGTTAATGAGCCAACATTATCTCTATACTAAATGCATATTGTTTTGTGGCTGTGTGCTTACATTTACCTAGGTGGAGGGATTATAAGATTGGAGCCATTTTTGTTGCTTTCATTGCGAAAATTCGCTTTTAGTAGGACTGCTAAAAAAAGATTGTTATGAGTGTAATTTCCTTGCTCTAAATTTTTATTTTGTACATTTATGAACAAAAAACAATCTTTTCACTTCTTATGCTCTAAAAATACGCCAATATAGCCCTATGAAGCGGGACTAAAGTGACCACTTTACTCCCGAGGGAGTAAAAAGTTATTTTAAAATGGAACGATCTTTTACTCTGAATCATGGTAACAAAAGAGTAACTTATGAAAGGTTTTATTTAAATTTCGAATTGGCTTGCAAATGGAAGTAATGTATTATGAAAAAAAAAACAAATGTAGTCTTCAACGCGAGATAAAATATTGTTGTTTGTGTGCATTGTTGATTTTGAAAAGTAATTTATTAATTTCCTCACATTATTAATTGAGAAAAGTACTTTATAAGCCCTGGCCACAACTACTCCTCGGCCCACATTTACGTCCATCAATGCCTCTGCTGCTAGCCGCTGCATTAATGTACTAATTATCTGTGGAGTGTGGATCATCTTCATTGCGAAAATGTTGAGAGTTTGTGTTGGGTTTTAAATTGTTAATCTGTGAAAAAAAACTGACCGCTCAGTTCTGAATTTATGTCGAGTGTAAATTTGTTCGGTTTTAAATTACTATTTTTCTGGCACTCAAAGTGCGAGAAAAATAGCGAGAACAGCGAGTACAGTTTGCAGGTCGAGACTGAACGCCAACTTAATTTAGGTACCTTCGCTTGCATTGACTCCCTCGCACGCTTGGGAGTCATACCACCTCGGGTATTTTATGGCTTCGTTTAGTCCCTCGTTATAAAATAAACTATTTCTGGCGTTGGGAAAGAGGTATTTCGTGAATATATTTATTAACCTTCAAGGATTCCGATTACTAAAGTACTTGGTACTGATAAATGAGTACGCCTGTCCTATTGATTTTATTACATACCAAACAAATAATCCCTTTTTTACGTTTTTACCTAATGGCCAATGACAAATTGTTCTCGATTATCTTTTTGTAGCCAGTTATTTTGTCGTCAGTCAAAATATTATTTTTGAGGTTACCAAATTAGTTGGCTTATTTGACAAGGTGAACCTTTAAAAATATTTTCAAGAAAAACCGTTTCAGATTTTTTCAGGGAAGGATGTAAACGGAAAAGACTGTACAGCCGTTGAAGTGCAACCGGAAGTAGTTAGGGCAAAAAATACCAGGATCACAGTCACCAGTACAGTGTATAGCCCTAAAAAAAGTGATTGAAGAAAAAAATAACCTTTTGTCAGGCAAAGTGTTGCTAAGTAATTGTTGGTCGAAGGGTAAAACAAAGCATCGTTAACATGGTTTCGCCCTTACTTTTCCCACCATAATAGTTATAATAATAATTCATTTATTTATCAAGTATCAAGGACACATTAATACACAGAAATTAAATATAGCACAAATACAATAGAACACACCGAATACATTATAAATTATAATAGGTACAAGACAAAACAATAACCACACGAAACATTTTCATATTGAAGCAGTCGACGCTAGCGACGGCGAACATGCTCGAGGCACTACAATGTCACCGCAGCCCCATCAGCGCTCTGAATGCGTTGTTATATTGGATGCGGAGGGCTTCGTATGTAGTGCGATTTACCCACGGGCTGTTCCACGCGCGCCTCAAAGAGATGTCAGTAAAGTGAAGGGCCGAATCCTGTCGGGGTTGCGGGACTGTTCGAAAAAGATACCGTGGCCCCGGAACATAAAGGGCGAGGAAGGAACATGGATTGATTTTAATCAGTAGAGTGGGAGAAGTTATTTGATGAAAAAAAAAAGCCTGCACGTGTACAGAGAGGTATAATAAGCCCTGAAAAGGGTCTGCTTCACCGAACCTGAACAACGCGCAAACCTGCGAGCTATCATGTTACCTCTTACAGCCAAGCCCCTCCGCTCCCTCTCGATATCAGCATCATCTCTGAGACCGGCTGTTACTACATGCCCCAAGTATATATTTGAAATGGTCCACTCTGACCAAGGGAACCCCGTACAGTTTGATGGGAGGTACTGCTATAGGACATTTAGAGCCGGCCTCAAAAACCCTGAACTGACTTTTCGCCAATGTTCTTGTGCGTATGCCTCACAAATCTGCACCAATGTTCTCATGCTACAAACCTATGCGCTCAGCAGCACCATGTTGTCCGCATAGCTAAGATTATTTAGGCAAACTCCATCAATATGACAGCCGACATGATGATTGCTGAGAGCAACAATCAGAGCGTTCACATATAGGGTAAACCTTATGGGTCAGAACCTTATGGGTTGAAGTGCGGGGGAGCTCATCCCCGCCTACCTCACCCCGCACTTCAACCCATAAGGTTCTGACAGCGACCCGGCCCACTTAACACTATTTATCTGCCCTCCATACCAACATTTAAAGAAGTTTATAAGATCTTTGGGAAAGTTAATCTCCTTCAATTTCTTCCAAAGAATCTCATAGGAGACCAGATGAAAAGCCCTTTCCCTTTAAGAACCCATTTATGGACCTGAGGCCAAAAATAAACGATGGACGATTTATTTTTCAGTGTTTAATGTTAGTTCTCTCAACTTCAAACATGAGCTTCACGCATGAAGCTCTGAACATGATTTTCCTCAAAATACATAAACTAAAATGTCAGTTTTGGCAAGCGAAGCCGCGGGCTAGTTATATTCTGATTAATGAGAGCCATACACCTGGGGCTCTTGGTAGTGAGCGCAAATAAACATCTACGATATTAAATATTGATCTACAGCCAGAATATGTGGAAATGGCTCCAATCCCACGAGGATACATTGATGTATGAGGCTCCATCTTGCAGAAGTACTAGGCTGCCATTAGTTAGAAGAGTTGATTTAAGTGACATATTAATGGTGGAAGGGGTCCTGCATTTTTTGGAATGAGGAATAAAAGGCGGAATGTTATTTAGAAATGAATATAGTACATTTATTATTGAGTGCCTTATTTTAATGATTTCGTATTATTTATTTACAATTCACTGATTTACACATGCATATTCCGTGACTTTATTAGCTGTATTAGTAGTTGTTACCTCCGTGTTTTAAGTTTTGCATATCCATTCCTCTGGTCAACACGTTAAAACCAGACGCTACAAAAAAGAAAAAAACAAACGATATACTACAAATAATACAATGTATGATGTTCAGTATTGTACCAGGCCGTCAATAAAAAAAAGTAGTTTATGAATAAAAACAAGACGCGAACTTTTTTGAAAACGGAACCCAGCCTACAAGAACGCGCGTTGGCATACATTTGAATAACGAATAAATCGAAAAATGATATTTAAGTGCTTAGAACGCTTTCACGTATAAAACGATTATTTTCACTTAAAATTGAATTTACGTCACATCTACTCTACGCGTTCGTGGTAAGTGCACACTGTACTCTAAAACATAAATTGAAGTCTACTTAATCGCCTAAATAATTATAATCATACCGGTCATATTTAGTCGGCGGCATACGTGCGTATTTATTCTGGGCCATCACCATTGGCCTGGTAGAATCCTTGCTTTTCGTCTTTTGTGTTTGTTCAACAGAAACTGCCTTAGTGGTTGAAGTCCTGGCCCTAACAAGACTCTGTAAGTACGACTCATAGAGACTCATTCCTGGCAACACAGAATTGTCTTCTGCCGGTTCTAAAGGCACATTTATTGGGTCGTACGGCAAAGTTAACATGTATTTGTTAGCGTCTCCGTAGTAAGGTCTGTGTTCTGGTTCCCCGCTGGTTGAATTTCCCGGCATTTTTGTCGTTGATGGTTCTTTTTCTTTCGTGGTTGTTGGTGGTTCACTGGTTGATGGTTTGATGAGCTCGTCCCAGATTACGGAGTCTAACCACCGGACGAAGCTGGCTATTCTGGGGAAGGCGTGGGTTTTCGTGTAGAGGGCGCAGGTGTTGATGAAGGAGGATATGGCTACTAGGGTGTTGTTCTGGATGACTGCGCCGCCGTTGTCTCTCTGTAAAATAAGTTTTTGTTTGTCAATATCTTAATTAAATTAAAACATATATGGATACACAGAAAGTTAGTTTTGACCAAACGAGTGAATGAACAATCTATCCTCATAGTTTCAAACTATTTTTGTGATTGGAGCATCCATACAAAAACATGTCAAAAAACTATGCTATATATAACTACTAGCTGACTCGCGCAACTTCGTCTGCGTCTCATAATTTGAGATTTAAACTATCCTATCTCTCAAGTTGGATCGAACTGCACATGGTGTGCGAATTTTATTATAATCGGTTAAGTGGTTTAGGAGTCCATTAAGGACAAACATTGTGACACGAGATTTATATATATTAAGAAAGATAAGAAGATGTTGAGTAAGCAAGAGTGGTATTTATATTTATAGTACAGTTGGAGTATCAGCTCTAACATGGGGTTTGCAACTGTTTACCGATTCCCATACATTTGGATTAGGTGGGACTGTATTGAAATTTTGTATGAGACAGTAATTGATTATTTTTCCGTTTGTTCCACACCCAGAAATACGACCAAATTACCACTCTTTGCTGATACATACTGTAGATGACTTTTTAACGTTTTGTGTTTTAAGTTTAACGTTTTGTGATAATCTTTTTTTGTAACTTTTTGGTGTAAAAATTACACCAAAAAGTTACAAAAAAGATTATCAAGCACAAAATATCCCTCAGATTACGATTACATAAACAACTGCACGTTTCATCCCCATTTATTTTTATTCTTCGTCACAATGACATTTACAAATGATCTCATAAAACAATGTAGCGGAACGATTCAGATGATTTATATGTTTGTGCTTCCGCGAGTATATCGAGTTCGTTTAATTTTATTGTGGCTATTAACACCATACGTAATGATGTTTACTTTGCTCGTTATTTCTGAGCGATATTCGAAACGGGATACTGTAACCAGCTAGGTAGTTATGTATTCCTAGTACATTACCATTTTTTCCATGTATAAGCGAAATTTCGACCGGAGGATACATACAATAAACAGATAAGTATTTTTGCATTCTATGCCTTGTGGTCGCTGGTCAGTCAAAGTGTTATTGGGTTTTTCCATTAGGAATTTCTCACTAGCAGCTAGGCTTGCCCCATAATTCATGGGATTTAAAAAAAATAACTGGTGAAAATTGGATGTACAATTAGGTACACCTCACAGCCTTCTTCACCTTTAAGAATTACAGGTGTTATGTTATGTTAGGTTACAAACCTGAAACAACGTGCTTGAATATAAAGGAATTGTTTTCAGATATAACTAGAAATAGGAAAAGAAAGCTTAAGGTATCTGTCCCGCGATGATCCTGATGGCCAAAGATTTTTTGCTCGTAAATACACAAAAGATTGTAGGTCCCTAGTAAATAGAAAAAAAATATCGTTGTTGACTCCGTTTCAAAGGAAATACAAAGCAATTTTTCCCCTAAAAATCCAAAATGGACATTGATTTATTAACTTCTAATATACCTAGTTTTCTCAAGTACCTATCAATTCTGATAAAATTATCGGCCCGTCAATCGATTGGCCAACAAAAAGCCATCATATTTTACCCTTTGCCCCATGGGACTGACATTCAAGTACAGGATAAAAAATAACGTGTTTTCCCCTGACAGAGGCCCTCGACGGGGGATTCCTTATGGCGAAATTTATCGGTCCTTACTCGGGATTGAGTAAAATAAATAGACTTTCGAATTCGTTTTATTACTTAGGATTAAATAGACCAATAAGGTTGAAAGAGTTTGGGGGAGACACTTTTGAAAAAGGAAAAAGCTAAAAGAAAAACTTGATCGAATGAGATTTTGAAAAGAGAATTGAGAACCTCTAGAAGTCTAAATGAATTACTAACATCGAATCTAATCTTTAAATAGGTACTCTGTATATTTTTGAAGTCCTGGTAGAATGGGTAAAATTGAATAGTGGAAAATACGTTTTATAGGACACATTTTTTGATGGCACGGCTCGCGTAGTGACTGAGCGATTGGTTGCTGCGCTGCGCGTTGAGGGATCGATTCCCATACGATACAATATATTGTTTTGACCTACACAGGTAGTCGAGAAAATTCCCCTAAGCTGAATACCAACCCAAAACATTTACTTTCAAAAGACATTAATCTGATTAAGATTAACTTGGAGAAAACATTAATTTTCGATTAAGAATGTTCCTGAAGTATCGATTTTCCTGTATTTCGTGACCCAGTTCAAACCTTTCTTATAATTACTGTTTGATGTTCAAATTCTTTGTTTACTTTTGGCAAAGTTGGGATTGTTTCGATTCCCGTGAAATTGTTTCCTAATGTCGCCTTCCTGCTTCCTATTGCTTTCGTAAGAGGGGGATGAAAGAAAGGGTTTGTTTTTCGATTAGGCGTATCATTTACATAAAATAATTAATTGGCGCGTAATTACTACATGTTGTGACATGAATCGCTCTATACACCGACGTGTCGTGTATTAGCTACTCTCTGTTATTTCGTATCACGTCAATTACTTCAGAGTATAAGATTGTGACAAGACTTACGTCATGTGACACGCGCGTGTGCCGTGATGACTACTTCTAGGATCTAAGCGATGTCTTTAATTTACTTTCTCCGCAGTAGATGTCACTTGAGCATGTAGTTAGTAGCCAAGAAGTTTAAGCTTGCAATATGGTGACAAAAATCACATTTGATCATTTTATATGTGTGTTAAAAAATCTCTGCTCAAGACGGTGAAAGATGCAAAACCATACTAAAAAGTTTTTAACGTACCCTGCAGAAGTGTCTGTTAGGATCCTGTACACCTCCTACGCAAACATAGTGTCCTGGTAGCATTTGTGTGTCAACCTCGCATATTTCAGGATCAATCATTGGGGCGTTTACTAACCGCAAATGCTGTGGAAACAAAAAATAATGATTATTTGGTTTAGGAACAATTTATTTTTCTTCTAGGTTCCTTAATACATGTTTTTAAGATTATATCGGTTATGAAGCAGTTCGGGAGTCGATCAAACTCTATTAATCGGCTTTTGGAGTTATACCTTGAAGACAAAGTTAAAATGTCGCTATGGCTATCCACTCAGATCTACTCTATAATTACTGCTACTAACTCATTAAGTGAGTATAGTGATAAAACGCTCCATTCTCACTTCAAAAGAAGAAACCTTTGCCCTCTAGTGGCACAATAACAAACTGCCCGTAAAATCCCTTTCGTCGACAAAAAATACATTTTTCATTTCTTAAAACATAAAAAACTAAGCCACATTGTTCGTTGTGCGGAAATTCATACATGCCAAGCATTTTCCTCACCATTGTTCGACGCAGTCCAGCCTTTTTCTTCACATATTTTTTCTGACGTCACAAACGGTTGGTCTCACAATCTTTATACTCATGATATCGTATTTCAAAGGTGAAATCTTTATGACTTTCTGATATTTATGAAGGCCTAGTAACACTTATCTACTTTGAATAATAGTGACAACTGTGGCTTATATTGGCACTTTGAATAATAGGGACTGACTGTCCTTGCTGGCAATGGCAAATTATGGGCATTCGTTTTTTTTTAAAGCTTTTATAAAAATAAATTTAAGAAATTGGTGAACTAAGTTTTAGTGTCCGCGCGTATCTGGTTGAGTTCTCAAATGAGGAGGCAATATGGTAGACGACAAAAAAAGTCCGTCAGATAGGTTTCCAAAAAATATTGTAGGTACACATTTTTTTTTCTTTTTCCACCTATATAAACAAAACAAACAGATGAAGTGATAACCTTCACTTTTTGGAAGTCGGTTAAATAAGACACGAAAACTCTTATGACGTCACACTTGAGTTCAGTGTTTACCAGAAAGTGAGGTCACAAGCTCATGATCTTTGATGCGTTTTATCTTCGTAACTTTTCATTAATTTGATAAAACAAAAAACACGTTTCAAATATTATTCGAGAATCTAATCGGACGGACTAAACAAAATCATAATTTTTTTCAGTCAGGAAACACAACAATAAGGATAAAAAAATGCGTCAGTCATAAAAATGTATTGTCACCAGAAAGGAATAAAAATATCATAATTATTTCAGTATCGTCAGTGAATTTGATACCAACCCCACCAGGAGTCCATGCGACGATGGAGGCTAAGAATCCAAGCGTGATGCTGTCGTCAGCAGCTGGTAGTCTGACGCTCTGCAATTGAGAGCTGAACTCCATTGGAGTTTCCAGTTTGATTGCTGTCACATGTTGGTCAAAGTTGTTGATCATCATTTTTATCTGGAATTTAAGAAATGAAATGTGGTATAGGTTTTGTATTGAACATGCAGCCCATAACCGGATGCAGTTGAATACCAGTATTTTATACTAATACGGCGCTATAGCCAATTTTTTCAGAGCCAGATCAAGAGGTACAAAAATCTCCATTTCTTTTTAGAAACCCAGAAAAGACAACTACTTTGATTAGTATTTTTTTTATTTCCGGAGAACAGCTGAGTTTGAGTCGGGTAGTAAAACTTTAATTCGAAGAATTACTACGTAGTAAATAGTTGCTTCAATTCCTCGAAACTCTTACCCATATTATTAAGAATTTATTGTTTTATTACCGTTTGGTGAAGACTTAAATTACGTAAGTTTGATACTTATTTACCCTTATAATGTAATACCAGACGTGTGTCTACGACCTGGCGATGGCGTTTCGATTTTCGTTCCACCATTGCTTATCACTGCACTGATAGACTGACATAAGCACAAACAAGGGACTAGGGAGGCATGTCACAGAAGAGAGGAATTCTATACTCAGCAGTGGCTGAAATAATGATTTGAAGAAGTGATTGTAGTGTTGCGAGATAAAATGGCAGTCGCTAAACGAAAATTGCATCTCATTATAATCAAAACTGTCCCATGAAAAGCTTTGTTAAGATGACCAAGTAAGGGTGTGTCTATGAAGAAAATCATTTTCACTATGAGTTATGTTTCTTCAAAAAGGCGAAATAATCGACACGACAAAGAAGAATCTCAATACCCTGTCAAGTTCTCTACAAACAAATGAATACGACACAATAGACAGGGTCAACAAACTATCCAATCAGAACACAAGCGCTAAAAGTTTAATCACCGCGCTTTCCAGCCGGATCAGTGTCCGTACTACGCAGACGCGGCGGGCCATACGTAAATAAAATATGAACGGTGCTCCAATGGAACCTGCTGACGCCATCTGTTCTCCTAGTACATGACTTTCGTTTTAGTTATTGTGGTCTTATTTGTAGCTTTTTATTTAACTTTGATAACTAGAGCTTAATAGTTCGATTCGTGGTCCACATTAATCACTCTTTTTAAAATTAGATATCAGCCTGGTTAAAACTGTGCTTAATTTTTTTCTTGTTTTCTTTTTCCACAACTCCATCAAGTTGTCAACACGTTGGCCGTAATTAACTCTGTCATTACAGCTTAAAACTCGCTTTTGATCGCACACAAGTGATATTTTTTGTCACACATAAAAAAATAGAATTACTATATCAAAGGGTCCCTTTTTTAGATATGTGAATCCCAGCGATATAGCAAGGCGAGATAAGTAGATGATAATCAACGCATCTGTTAAAACGTAAGCTCAACCAAAAAGAGTCCTATTTCGCTGTTCCAAATTGAAGTTTTTACCTCACAATCCTCGTTTTTAGAGCCTTTTTAACCAAATTCACGCGTCCAAAGATGCTCATACGCCGAACGATAATAAACTGAGTCGGTAACCGACTCATTACCAGCCCCTCCGGTGTCGCAGTAAAGATTTTACGCTCGAAATAAAAACGTCTGATATCACCTCTCATTTGGTTACGTTACAACGTTTTCATGATGCCCTAGTACCTTTTGGTTTTGGGAGTAATCTGATGTTGTTATCACTGTGAATGCTTTTGTTTTTGCTGATTGCATTCTGGAGATTATACTTCCTTTGGGCTTAATTTGTTATCAGAGTTCCATAAGCATTATTGAACGATTTCAAATGCCTCTTTGATCTTGTAAATGAATATTTAAAGTTAGCAAGAGTAGCTGTTCGGCGGATAGTCGGCGTGAAGAGGTGTAAACTAACTTACCACTAACTTTTGAAACATATGAAATCTATATCATCACCAATTTTGTTAAAGTTACGTTAACTGTAACAGGTAGATTGCCAAACAAACGTAACAAATGAGTGGGTTTTTTTGGTAGATCCTTTTAAAACCTGAAGAAGGACAATGGGTTATTTTCATATCAATAAATCCATATGCGGGCGTTATATACATAGTTCTATTTGATTAATTTAGCCTTTCATCAATTTGTGCCGAACAAAGTTTATCCAAACGACTTTTTAATTTGAAAAAGACATTGAAACAAAAGGCAATTCGAGGCATCAATTATAATCATATTTCACTTAATTATCTTTTCTCAGAAGTTATACAAGTATATAGATAGTTATACTAGGCAAACAGAGGGAACGAGAAGGATCAACAAGGAAAATCGCGTAAAACTCAGTTAAGTGGAAAAAGATAATGAAATGACAGCCCTACGATAAATTAGTGGTGCGACATTTTATCGGCCGGCGACGGTAACGGACCTTTCATAATATAATTATTTTGTTGGAACTTGGAAGTTAGATTGGGAGCTTGTTAGAAATGTTAATATAAAGTAACCTCAATACGGAGAGCTGAAATGCTCACAATCTTTTTGAATTAGTAGATTAGGTATTTCAGAATTTTCTTGCCGGTTCTTCTTCATGGAATCGACCAACGCGAACCGTGCACCTTTTTCGACGTTTCATAAGTGCCCATCTAGGCCAATAAAATAAAATATTATTATTTTGATTTGAAATCAGTTTTCGTCAAAGAGGTTGGATTTGTGCCCGGTTGATAGAAATAGGTAATAGGGGGAGCTCGTGGCTAAATAATAAAAGCCGCACGGGTCGATCTTAGGTTAAGCTGTGCTTGCCTAGGTTGGTCTGTGGATGGGTGACCACCCTTACATACCGAGTTTCCTCCGTGCCTCGGAAAGCACGTTAAGCTGTTGGCTGTCATTTGTAGATCTTTGAAAGTCGTTACAGGTAGTCAGTGGCCCAAAACGTCTGACAAACAGTCTTACCAAGGAATATCGTATTACCCAGTACTGACTGGGTCATTATCATGATCATCACTTCAGCCGAAAGACATCCACTGGTGGACATAGGCTTTCCCCAAGTCTCGTATCCAACGGATTCCAGCAACCTTCACCAGGTCATCGGTCCACCTAGTGAGAGGTCTTCCAACGTATCGCAACTGACTGGTAAAATACTGGTATTCAGCTGCATCCGGTTGGACTGGAAGCCGACCCCAACATAGTTGGGAAAAGGCTAAGCAGATGATGATGAGATCTGTATAACCAGATGTATGAACGTGGACGCAATAGGAGTATATAAGGATCGTGAGAGGTGTTCTGTGGTTTTTGAGTTTATGTGAGATAGATCAGTATAATATCCTTAATTCAAGACGAATCCTTAAACGGTTACGGGGGAGGTTTCACCAGCGTTATTCCCGGGCATGCAGGGATAAAAAGTACCCTATGTCACCCGGGGATAGTGTAGCTTCTCAACGGTGAAAGAATTTTTCAAATCGGTCCAGTAGTTTTTGAGTTTATTCGTTACAAACATACACAACTACAAAGCTTTCTTCTTTAAAATATTAGTATTGAAGTATTCTAAATGAGATTGGCATAAAATACAGGGTATAAACAACCTTATCACGAAGCCGTTAACCACGCATTCTGTACATCAAAGTAAGTATTACTTAGTTACTTAAAAAAAATCGTTACGCAAAAATTATTGCTGCGAAACGAATTTTTTTAGGGTGTAAAATCATGTTTTGTGGTAGAACTGAATATAATGCACTCAAGACATTGTGCTGATGAATGGATTGAATAGTAAAAATCTTACATTGAAAACTTTTATTTAACGGGGAGAAAAAGTGCCTTTCAGCTTCGATAAGAGTATTTTTACTCCCTTTATTACATCCTATAAACAATGATTACTCAAAATGAGCTTTCAAAAGAAATTAAATATTTCAATATAAAAAAAAACATATGTATATGTCAAAATTGTCAAATACGTTATATTGTAATATATCTAGCGATATTGTAAACTCTCGAATTATTGTCAAACGAACATACTGCTTAAAATAAAACGCATTATTTTTCTCGTGTAATGCATGCGATGGTAGTCAACTCACGCGGTGTGGAGGGAAGGAGGGGGGGTCCCCTTTACCTAGTGGTACCACTCTCATGAAAAGATACTGTACTATTTCTGAGAAATACCGATTTTTATAACCGAACTTTAAAACACTTTATATTCCCCTAAAAATCGTAGTCGACGGAGCCCCGCTTCGCGGGGCCCCTGTTCTATATATTTCCGAGTGCAGGCTTTAAAGGAACCTAACTAACCTAACGGGGGGGTTCCCCAAGTCGTTATATTATAATATAACGTGTTTGACAATTTTACGGTGACATATACACACATAGTACAAAATAAGTATTAATATATTTGTGTGTTTGTAATTTTCTCTGTATCACAGTAACAGCTTGTAATTTTCCATCCAATATCTTTTTACTTTGACAATAACTTTCACTCTATTACCCAACTTCTAAATACACACAATTTCCTTGACTAAACATCCATACAACAGCAATAAAAACACGAAAAAAGAACAGGTAAAAACAACGTCGATTTATCAACAATTCCAATCTACTTAATTCTGTTGGCAGCTTATATTTTTGTATGTTAAATTAGTAAACAAGTCTTTGTTGGTCATGTGGTCGTAAACCGCTACAGCTGAGATCTTGGGTTCAATTCCCAGGTAAGGAAAAGGGTTATTGGGCTTTCCCATCAGATAGTTCTAAGTGACAGCCTTGTTGGTTAACTGGACGCTGTTGAGACTGCTGAGCATGAGACCCTGGGTTCGATTCCTGAGTTAGGCAAACTGTTATTGGGTTTTTCATTAGGAATTTCTCAGTAGCAGCCTTTGAGTCTGGATTTGTGAACGGGTGATGGCAAAAGGCCCCCTATGTTATTATATTGGACTTAAACAAAACTGGCGAAATGTGGGTGTACACCTCTGATTTACCCTTCGGGGATTGGAGGCCTGTTTTAACTAGCAAAAGTGGGATCTGCCTTATGTTCAAGAATTGCAGCTGTGATATAATGTTACGTTTATAAGGCGCTAATCAGACGATGAACTATTTGTCCGCCGTACAAACGCCGACCATTTGCAACAGCCAATTGATTAAAGACCAAATGCTGTTCAACCAATAGACAGGATTCATATCAGCGACAATTTCTGTCCGACTGACTATTAGTGCATCGTCTGCGTAGGACCTATAAGTAAACTTTACCTTATGGAGAGCCCCATTCTTGTTGTTATATGAGCTGCCTACCCTCACGGTGTAATTTCCGAGATTCTTGTGCGTCACATACGACGTTATGATTTTTCTGGAAACAAAAGAATATGGTTTTATATAAATTAAGGAGAACAATGGGGTATTGGAAGGTTGGGATTTAATGGGTGTCGAGTTTGATAGGAATTAAAAATTTGGTGAAGAATTTGTCTAAATTATGGGTATTATCATAAAAGTTAGACTAGAAGTGATAATTAATATTTGTATTTAACGGCAAATGAAGTAGTGTAGTTTAGAAATCAATGGTAAGATTCTAGAATTGTTCAATCAAACACCTTGTTAGCCAGTTTCCAGAGAATAATTAATGTAACTTAAACTGCAGTGGTAATGACTTACGTTTCAAAGATTTTGGGTTCGAACCCAGGCAATGACAACAAATCGTCACCACTACACTAAAATCGGTTTAGGAACATAATATAATGTGAGGAGCAAAACATATTGTCTTAAAACAGAAATTCAAATACGAGTATATCGGAATACCACTAACCAGCACTGGGCCCACATGGTGGATTATGGCCCAATGACACACACGTAATGAGACCTTGCCAATCTTGCCATCAATGAAAACGTAATAGGCTGATTATCATTTTTTTTTTTTTTAATAAATTACGATGAAAATACTGTATGTCCTGAATGATGTACTGAATACGTGGCAATAGTTTCCACGTCGATGATACCATATTTGTTGTTGTTGTGTCTTGTTTGAAACCTAAAATGTGTGCTTATTATTTATTTTCCATTGTAGAAAACACACCGGAAAACGAACCGGAAGACGATGCGTTGGAAGACCTCCCACTAGGTGGACCGATGACCTGGTGAAGGTTGCGGGAATCCGGTGGATGCGAGTAGCAAGGGACCGGTCAATGTGGCGACACTTGGGGGAGGCCTATGTCCAGCAGTGGACGTCTTTCGGCTGAGATGATGATGATGATGATGTAGAAAACACACAGAGATAATGAATGACACAAACAAACATAATAACTCAGAAAACTTTCAAACAAATTACATCCACTATTATCGCATTATGTTGTCAGCTTATCATGTCCAACCATAATACCAGGCTTCCATAAATAATAAAGCAGCTATTACTACATCTACCATTAAGGATTTACCTTGGACATAACGTTCGCGTTTTCTTATATAGCTCCTTTTTTCGAATTTTATCCTACCTATTACTACTTGTCAGGTATGGGATCCTGGTGAGAAGCCCAGAGGGTTGGCCTTTCAACGATTTGGGTTTTTTTTTTTTTTTTTAAATTTATTCATGACCATGGATACATGTCCTTCAGTCGTAATCATTAAACATACTACTCTTATCTTACCTAAAAGTACATAAAACAATAAAAAGTTCAAAAAAAATATTATTTACCGCTCATACGAGCTAAACGATTTGGGTATTTACTTAGGGTTGCCATTTGATGTTTTTTTGAAAATACTATAAATACTGTAATAATGGTAACATACATAGTTATGTAGTTTTATTAAGAAGCTTGATAGTACAATTTGTGAGAGATGTTTTCGTCAAATCGTGTTTTAAGGCTAAATTGACTGTGGTTATGAATTCAATCAATAAACTTTTGTATTGCAGTCCATTCCTAGACAAAGGTCTCTCCTTAACTGCATTCTGCATTAATTAGGTACATATTTGAAATTGGGGTTTCTCATTCGTAAAATTGAACGCGGTACTATTGTGTTCCCACTACTACAGTAGTAGTAGGAACACAATCCTATTATTTCCTATTATTCTTTTTTTGAAAATTGTACTTTCACCTTCTAACATTTTGAACCTATATTTTGAAATACCCTTCCATTTTCTGCTAGCCTAGTACCACAAATAAAACTAAAACACAACATCGGCGACCCTACATCGTTTACTTTCCGTATAAAAGGACCACTGCGTATCTTTCCCACATTGTTGGTCCTTCCGAGGATATTAAGGGCCTCTTACATAAACCGACTTGGATATTAGCGGATCCCCACATAAAACCTGATGTTTAGTAACATAGTAAAATATGATGATTTATGTATCGTCAGACGTTTTTGGCGGTAGTTGGATTATAAGATAGAAGGTTTTCTATTTCCGAAACTTGATGTTTGTTGACAAGCACTCATTCATTCGATTTGGTTTTGTTCTTTAGTTACGAAGAATTGGGTCGTGATTTCCCGAAGGATGGGACAAAAGAATATGAGGTTTTGCTTTTGAATTTGTTCAGTTTGAGTGCAACTTTTTGGTCAAGGAGGAATATTCCAAGATAATGGTTCATTCAACCTTATTATTGGAGAAGCACCGAATATTAATGTGACATTTTCAGTTTCATGTTTTGTTTTAGTCAAAATAAAAAAACTGAGGCTAAGAATAACCAACAATTTTTTACTGAATAATAATAAGCAATAGGCATATTGCAAACAGGATTGGATAGCCATGGGGGAGGCCTTTGCCCAGCAGTGGGACAGATCAGACTGACATAAAAAAAAATAAGCAAAAAAGAGCCAAACAAATATTGAATTATGATATTTTGTACAGAAGTAAATTATTTTATGAATAAGTAGGTATATTTATAATAAGGTCCTATGAGTATATTTATGCAAATCGGTACCCGTTTTCCCAAGTCTATATGGCGAATATTAAACTAGCATTATTATAACAGGCCCGTGTTATTAGATAACGTAGTGAATGTAGAATCCTGATTTACATGAAATTGAAACTCAAGCCGAATAAAGTCGTAAGCGCTTCCCGCACTTTAATTAGCTAGTACAGGGCTGAGACAAAATGCCATTCTATCCCTGCGTTCCGAATTGCGATAAAAGTGATAATATCGCGAATCCGACCAACGCGCAATGTCACAATTATTACTCAGTAGCCTCATATTTTGTGACTACTAAATTCGGTTGGATTCGCGATATTATCACTTTTTTTGCAATTCGGAACATAGGGTATCAGAAATACAGATTGACGGATAAATCAGAAATGTGTGGAACTAACGTTAGGCACGGAAAAACATGACAATTCCGTTGAAAAAGTGCTGTGGAAATGCGAAATGGTTCTGAAACAATGTGGAAGGTTGCATTGCACTGGGTTGCGGGCCTGTTCGAAAGAGATACCGCGGCCCCGGAACATAAAGGGCGAGGAAGGAACATGGATGGGTTTCAGTCAGTAAGAGTCTGACACTCCCTCCCGCTACGCCCTGAGTGGGAGAAGTCATTTGATGATTTCCGAAAAAAAAAACAAAAAAAGTTGGCCGTCTGGGTGAAGCCGTAGATAAGGTAGGTAGGTTAAGTTTTTAACTGTATTTTATTTGTGCACATAAGTTTATTCTTTCCTGTTCAAATCTCGCAACTCAGGTATGGTTTACTGTAAGAAAACTCAATTCTGGGTTAAGCTCATCGTTGTACATAAGCTATATATTTTAATTTTGTGTATATTTTTCTTTGTTAATTTTTAAAAATAAGAATTAGAATAAATCATGGTACCTAGTAGAATATGTTTTTAATTAATTAGAGCACATAACGGGCTGTAGAGTATGTATTTTTATATTTAAAAAATATAAAAATACGTACCCAAAATACGCGCCTTGACGTGGAGTTGCGGACACCAGCCCGTTATACAATACAATACAAATATAATAAAAATAATCTACTTTTGAAAAAGTACAATCTATTGAAATAAAATTGAAGTGACTGTTTGTAATTTCAAAGAGACAGTTTTTTACTGAATGCATATGAAAGAAAGAAAGAAAGAAAGAAAAAACATTTATTCCCCGCAAAGTCATGACGTGCATAGAATATTAATAAACATAGAACGCATTTATACAAACACAAACATTTAGACTAAAACCGAAAATTAACACAACAACATTAACATTATAATAATTGCAAGACAAAGCGGACAAAAAATAAAAAAAATAAGTAACTTTACGCAAAAATTATTGCTGGGAAATAACTTTTTTATTTGAGGTTATAAATCATGTTTTGTGGTAGAACTCAATGTAGCGCACTTAAAACATTGTGTTGGTGGATGGATTGAATAGTACGGGGGTCGTGGAGTTGTTAAAAGTCAAAATGTTACAAAAAAAAACTTGTATTTAAAAAAAAATTGTCAAAAAGTTGTAACTTTGACCCCCCATATCTCCGTAACTAGAAGGTCCTCAGGTATGGTGTAGAATAAAAAAATATCGCAATGATGGGGAAAACTAACGCCTTTCGGCTTCATGAAGAGGTGTTTTACACCCTATATTTGTTTAAACAGTTAGGACTTAGATTAGAACATCAGCATAAAAAACAAAAACACAAAAAAGTATATAGATACCTTATACTACTTATATAACAAAAACCTATTTAAAAAAATCTGTCTGTCTGTTCCGGCTTATCTCCGAAACTGGTAGATCAATTTTGGTATGACTTTTACCGGCAGATAGGTGATTTTTATTTTATTTAGTAAAATAATCAGGGTTTTGCGTGAAACCCTTGAAATTATTAAATCATAATAATAATTATTAATGATTAAATGAATTGTTATTCGATTGAAACAGGGTCTTATATTATAACAATTTCGTGTCGCAAACAATGTCGCGGGGCACAGCTAGTACAAAAAAAAACCCGGACCGACTAGAGGGTTTATTTGAATAAATTACTTAACATGTTTCTAAAATAAAACGAAAAAATAATTACCATCGAAAAAATATTTTGTAAAAGTATTTCAAACTATTGTTTTAATGTTGAATAAGGATTTAATAAATACTCATTATGAAACAAAGGAGCCAGTAATATCCATTAACGTTTTTAAAAATGGCGAATAAAAGTAAACATTCAAGCTAAAACCTTTTCAGCACATAATAGACGAGGTAGATTTGCAAACATTTGTTTATCATGAGGCAAAGGCAAAAGGCTATACAGCCAACGCAATGCGTAATTTGAATGAGTCAAATTTGTTCATCTCGTTCTCTCCTATCGAATTTTGAATGTTAGAGCGAGATGGAAATATAATCCTTGGGGTGTTTGCTGAATGAATGAGTATTTGCCATCGACTAAGGGTTTCGTAATCTTGTCTTAATTTAACGTAAACAGTATCCCTAATTTGTGCATTAACAGCTACGATAAACGCTATAATTGGTTGTTTAGATTGCCATTTATTGAAAGTCCTTGAAACAATTGTACGATCATTTGCTGGAATGGTGGGAGGAAGCGTGTCTTTACATTTTATAGTCTCCTAGTATCCACAAATTTTCGCCTGCGTGGAGGTTAAAAATTATCTCACGTGAACTAACAACTACTGGGATAAAAAGTATCCGAGGTCCTATAGTCTGCCTGTGTGCCTTTCATTGAAATCCTTAAGGCGTAAAAAAGTCAGACAGTCAGACCGACGACGGTCAGACATAGTTACATTCGCATTACTCTTTTTAGCGACGACAAATAAATTAAGTTGGCCCTGAATTTAGGCTACGAGTTTGGCGCCGAAACTTTCACATAATATAAATATGGATACTGTTATGAACAAATATTATCAACTAAAGGACACTTTCCGAGCTTCAAATATCAGAATGTAATATTAAGAGATATAAATCCGTTTTTATTTTGTTTTCAAGTGTCACTCACACGAAACAGTAAATTACTATTCCGTGGTCACTCACATTGAATGGATTTATAAATAACTGTATTTGACAAGAAAGAAGGGTGGTTGTTTTCAACAGAATAAATATGTACCCATCATCATCATCATCATCATCAGCCTATAATGTTTCCACTGCTGGGACACAGCCTCCTCTCAATGAGAGGGAATGGGCTATAATCTACCACGCGGGCCCAGTGCGGATTGGTAGATGTCACATATCTTCGAAATTTTGGTTCTAGGACATGCCGGTTTCCTCACGATGTTTTCCTTGACCGTTTTGTGAGCAGCGGTGATGAAATAAATTACACAAAGTATTGCGCCTGTCTGGGTTCGAACCCACAACTTACTGTTCGTAAGTCAGGGCCGCCACCAGCGGGCCACCGCTCTCCCGTATATACCCATTACATATTAAATCATGTGTCTGGTAAAGTTTTCTCTCACCTATATTATTTTTATCAGCGTTTACCGTCGTTGAATTGAGCTAGTACGGTGGTAGGTGCACTTCTATACTTAGATAATAATTTAAAAGAGGAAAAATTTGTCTTTTTGTATTTTTATATGTACTTAACGAATTAACTCAAAAACTGGGCAGATTTGAATAATTCTTTCAAAGATGCATAGCTACATTATCAGCGAGAAACAGGGTATTATTTTACCTACTTTTTTTGACTCCTCCGGGAAGGGGACTATACGGGGACTAACCGCGTTTCTTTAAGGCGACGACATCAGCTAAATAAGCAACTCTATTTTGGTGGTTCAAACTTCGTTTGAAATACTGTTAGAATAAAGTTCTAATTAGCTTGCACTACAAAGTGGTTGTTACTTCAGTCACTGCCGGCCGAATTGTGCGAAATGAGTATTTTCGATCGATTTAAAACTAGAACTTAACTATTTAATAATAATTAATCCATCACTAGATGTAGTTTAGCATTTGAAATTGTATGTTATATTTTTAATTATAATTATCATTGTCAATAAATGGCTAAACTGCTTTGAAAGAAAATTAAGAGGTATGTTTGTTTCATCTTTTTTTGGTGCATTAAAGTTTGTCAAATTATGTTTTGAGTTCCATCACTGTATGCAAAAAGGACTTCAAAAATAAAGTTTTTTTTGTTTGTCGTTTTATTATTTACAGTTTTAGAGATACACTGCTTTTAAAACTGCCTTTTCGACCGTTTTCAAGAAATTTCCGCCTTAAAAAGTAACATCCTCTAGAAAATGTTAAAAACTTGCTATTTTTAACCCGTTTAGATCTAAAACATTAATTAGCTACCCATCTAACAAAAGGTCTTAGGAACAGACTAAGTACTTACCCTCTTTTTTACATTCTTTTTTATGACTATAGTCTTGTATCCGCTGATGATGCCTATAATTTGTGATATATTTAAACGGCATGAAATTAACGAACCACCAGATTTAGCAAAATGTAACGGCAAAAGAATCACTTTTGATTGCCAAAATAGTCAATCACCGAAATTGATCCCCATGTTAACATGAAATTAGAACCAAAACTTTATCTTTTTAGTAAATGACCACCAGAAATTGAACTTTTATGCTCTTGCATCCGAGACGAGGGAGACCCGGTCGATGGAGTCACGCTTCGCCGGGTACTCGCCTACTTCTTTATTTATTTATTTATGTACACAAAATACTTAGTAGAACATTACATTAAGAAAGAAGAGCACGAAGGAACTGCTTATTTCATAATAAATTTCTTCCGGAGATTGTCGACGGAGCCAAAGTTAGCGGGGCTCCTACTTCTGAATGGTTTATAGAAAAATGGCCTAGGTAAAACTAGTTTGCCATGTAACACCTCATTATAATTTGGTGATCCATTGATATTTTAGGTGATAGATGTTAGTGATCACAAAGTTATTTAAACTAACAGATGCCTGCGGCTTCGTCCGCGGCGTTTTCTGTAATAATCCCAAGTGATCGTACTACCGGAACAAAAAGAAAAAATATCCTACAGGGTGTAAACCACCTCATCACAAAGCCACCAACCAAGCATTCTGTACATCAAACTAAGTAACTTTACGCAAAAAATATTGCTGGGAAACCATTTTTTTTTGAGGTTATTAATTATGTTTTGTGGTAGAACTCAATGTAACGCACTTAAAACATTGTGCTGATGGATGGATTGAATAGTACGGGGGTCGAGGAGGTATTAAAAGTCAAAATCTTACTAAAAAACTTGTAAGTAATAAAAAAAAACTCGTCAAAAAGTTGTAACTTTAACCCCCATATCTCCGTAACTAGAAGGTCCCTCCTTTCGGCTTCATGAAGAGGTGTTTTACACCCTTTATATGTTAATCCAGGTTATTAAGTACCTACTAACTTCTGCTAGCATCTTTGCCCACGTGAAGTTTAATAATTGTCCCATGGGATCATACTACCGGGATTAAAAGTATCCTATGTTTTAATTCAGGTTATAAACTATCAGTGTGCAAAATTTCATCCAAATTCGATCAGTAGTTTTTGTGTGGAAGGGTAACAAACATCGACACATCCTCACAAACTTTAGCATTTATAATCTTAGTATTGATAGTCAGAAGTTCAGGGCAAACGATTTCCTAAGTACACATAGAATATAAATGTTGTTAATGTTGCCCCTCGCAGCGGCTGCTAAGCGCGTCCCTATGTGTTCTATGGTAGCCTGGTAGGTACATATTTGATCTGTCAGATGGGCTTATTTGCTCAGTTCCGGACTGACCCTGCAGGCAGGTAATTCAATTGGCTTTAATAACAATGGTACAACCAATTATTACACAGTCAACATTATCCTTCCTTATATACGCTTTAAGATACTCTGACGAATTCTAGAATCTTAGTAACTATAACTTAAGGCATGTAAATTATCTGGAGGGTAGACACACAGAGATGTACGGTACAGTCCCAGCGTACTCATACATTAGCAAGATTTTAAAGCGATTTCCTTATAAAATAAAGATTGTGACTATAAGATAAGACCTGTTTCGTACGAGTACTATGGGTTCCAACAAATAATATAATTTGTAGCAACCACAGATATAGTATCACGATCTGTATAAAAACCAAGCGAGCCATTTTTAGACTACCATTGATATCACAAGTACTATTTAGGAAAAATCATATTAATTCAAAAACGCCGCCGTCGACGTGCTAGTTTTTGGATACCTTTGCCTTTACCCTTAATACCCTTTGTTCTCTGCAATTTAATTACCGAATTTCCATAAACCAAAAACCTCAGGCTGAACCTTACGGATTTAAATAAATGTTCACCAGACACATGTCATCCTAGTATACCATAATAGCAGGCATTTTTCCCCAAAGGAAAGAAAAACAGGGGCAGTAGTAAGTAGCACCAACAATACGGCAAGCACTTGGCAAGCAGGCTGTTCAGAAACCAGGACATCATGAAGAGTAGAAGGTTATTAAGAACAAGTCAAACTTGTAGGCTTATTATTTTATACATGAACGTACCGCCACTAAGTACGCCCATCATTTTGCTAGATATTGAAGTGTACCAGGAGGTCATAAACCGAGCGCAATTTCAAACTCCGATATCACGTTGCCCTTTACAAATTTCAATCCACTAAAAACTTCAGCGACCTTTGCCCAAATAATTATACCGAAGTGAACCAGATGCGTTCCAAACCACTATTTAATTAACATTTAACATCAAACCTGGCGGGAATTATTTCATGTGAAACAAGTCAAATATTAAACATAGTAGATTTTGTAGAATTCTAGAGAAACTCGCTTTATTGACCGAGCCTTGCTTAGTGTGGCACTAGATGGCGCTGTGTGCAATGTCCAGCGATATTATTATTATTACAAAATTTGCAAATTACAACAAGCATTTTAGTCGCAGAAGCGGGTCTACTGAAACATTGAATTTTGTTATATTTTGTCACAGACACTACAATTTCCTCTCTCTATAACTATTAATTGACGATTTTGGTAATTGCTACCATATGATGCAGTCAAGAACTAATTTCAAGCTATAATTTAAAATAGATTCAAATTATGTTGGTCTTACAACAAGATTTCATGGAAAATGTTCTCAGTTTATGAGCGATAGAAGTAAAATACATTGAAAATTGTAATAGGATTGTCTATACAATACAATACCTGTCAGTAATTAACTCGGCTACATAATAGAGATTACAGATTATTAACTGGTATTGATAACGCTACTGTGGTTCAAGATGAATTTACTGCTTATAATAATGTTAAAATAGACAATAAGCTCTGATTGTGTTACGAGTATGTTTCGAGTTACTTGAACTCATTGTATTGTTATCAGACTTCATAGTGAATTCTCTCCACCGATATACAACGTGTAACGTTAAATGCGCAAAACCTGAAAATAGTTTGTTCAGAATCACGAGCAGAATCAATTTAACCACTTTTTAACATAGGTCACATTTAAGTCACATCACGAGCGCAAACCTGCCAAAATTTGTAAAACAAACAAACAAAAATGGTTGTCGTCTAATTTAAATGTTCTCATACGCGGGATAATAATAGTTCTTGCCAGTAAATCAAACTGCCAATAAAACTAAAACATCACATAAAACCTATAATTTATTTTTTCTCTCAGAATTAGGTCAACTGAATTAAGAGTCATTTGGGGTGTCTGAGGTTCGACAACGTAAATTGGCGATCTCAACTGTCAAAATGTTGCTTCGTACTTGCATATTTGTTAAAATTGATAAAATTCGAGGGTTTCTCTACCGTTAGTTAAATATAAAATAGTAGTTACGTACTTGTCACATCGATACGGCTTGATAAAAACTCATTTTATCGAGAATAACTGTCAAATTTATCTAATCGAGTCCTACGTACTTGCACTGCATGTTGTAAATGTCACCGTAAAATTGTCAATTACGTTAGATTGGAATCTCTCTAGAGAGATTGTAAACTTTCGAAAGATTGTCAACTGAACATAACGCATTATTTTTCGGTAGATTGTAATCTATCGAAGTGAAACCGAAATATTGTGAAATCCATGCGGCGGAAGTATCTCTGCCCCTATAATCGGCTGCAGACAGAAACAGGCGACTAAGCTTTTTAGGGGAATATAAAGTGGTTTGAGGTTAGGGGTATATTAATCGGTATTTCTCAGGATTTTTCCATTATCTTTTCATGAGAGTGGTAATACCATGGGACAAGGGGGACCCATCATTTTCTCCCCCTCCCTACACCGCGTGAGTTGACTTTCATCGCATGCATTTCACAATATTACGGTTTCACTTCGATGGATTATAATCTACTCAAAAAAATGAGTAATATTTTAAGCGTTCGTGTGTTCGTTTGACAATCTTTCGAGAGTTTACAATCTCTCTAGTTATATTACAATCTAACGGTTTTTACATTGAGGCGCTGAATATAAATACCTAGCAGATTATAAACGAAGACAAGGCCTACCTTATTTTGAAAACTTCTGACCCGCACTTTAATTTGCTAGTACAGGGCTGAGACAAAATGGCATTCTATCAGAAATACAGATTGACGGATACATCAGATAATTAGGTATACATATAAATTGTCCAAGTTGGTCCAAGCTATGGAACTAACGCCTAAGCACGGAAACCCGTTGAAAAAGTGCTGTGGAAATGCGAAATGGTTCTGAAACAATATGGAAGGATGCATAGCACTAAAGTAGTAAGTTTCTGATATGCTCCCGGGCATTCATGATCGCCTGGTAGTAATCACCACTAAAGTGACGGGGATCTTATGGTTCCGTAATAAAAAAAAGATATAGAAAGAGAAAATAGTACATTATGGTACAAGTGTGTAATGTTGGTGATTACCGCTGAGGCGCTATTGAGACCCGAGCCGTTAGGCGAGGGTCTTAAGAGAGCCGAGGACGGTAATCATCAACACACACGTGTATCATACGACGTTTTTCAACACACTTGAGAATAAAATAATACTAAAATAGATATTTGTCCTTGGAGTTTTCAGGTAAGTAGTAAACTTTTGATAACGTTAAAGGCTGCACATCTTATATCGGGCGGTGTACAAAATAAATCATTTTCTTCATAACTAGTACTTGTAGACATTTGAATTAATAAATAACTATAATTTCAACAGTGAAAACGAGTTGTGAATTTTTTTTTCGCAATGGCGGGAATAATTAATCCGTTTTCCTATGCGCGCGCATCTAACAATGGCGATCGGCCATAGACTAAAAGCCTCATTCTTTTCTTTTCTTTTTTTTGGCTTTTCGCGGATAGCGTTTTATCCACGAACGAAATGGGGAATTCAAAGTTTTATTTAATACTTACAGAGAATACAAAAGTTACATTTGAGTGAAAGTTTTATTTATTAGAAACTTATAAGTTGAAATTATCTATGTAGATACGAAGTTGCATGAAATGAGCAAGCAATAGGTACATTCATTTATTTTTACTATTGAACGCGATCTTTTTTGTATCGAAACTTTTTTTAAGAACAAAGCAATTCAACCAATAAAATAAAAAAAAAAACCCTATAACTCACTTGTGAATAATAGCAATGAAAAAGTCACAGTTTGATTACAGGTGTCATTATGTGCCTAATTGCGGTGAAATTAGAGCCACTTTATGAGCAAGTGTGTTGAAAAGATACTTACGGATCAAAGCATTTGGACAGGGTCAGAAGCCAGTATTCGTTGAGTACGATGGCGCTGCAGAAGTAGGTGCCGTTGTTGCTTAGGGAAGCAGCGTACGGGTGTGCGTACACCTGTGTCACAGTTGCGCCAATCTTCTCCAAACTATCGTCCAAGCCATCGTCTGGAAGGAAGAAGATTATAATATAAGTGAGTTTTTTTTGTAGAGCCAAATTGCCACAAAACTTGTCTGTCAAAAGCATAATCTTACGTCAATAGATAGATTTTGTAGATGTATATTTTTTTGTCAGTCTATAGTGTTATTTTCTCACTTCTGGGACACAGGCTTCCTCACGACTCTATAAGAGAGAAAGAACCATAAATGCAATAATCCACCACGCGGGCTCAGTGCGGGTTGGTAGATGTAACATGGCTTCGACTTTTTGGTTCTATAGATATTATATTGTGTTCTATAGATATTATGCTGACCCACGCAACTTCGTCTGCGTCACATAAGAGAGAAAAACGAAAGGAAAAAATATCCCCGTTTTTGCAACATTTTTCATTCCTGCTCCGCTCCTAATGGTCGCAGCGTGATGTTTTATAGTCCTTCCTCGATAAATGGAATATCCAACACAAAAATATTTTTTCAATTTGATCAGTAGTTCCTGAGATTAGCGCGTTCAACCAAACAAACAAAAAAACAAACTCTTCTGCTTTATAATATTACTATAGATTGTTTAACGGGAACATATAATATTTTAAAGATTGTCTACAACTGATTCTTCTTACAGTCCTCATTTGCATACTTCTTTATTTAATAAAAAATATACTTACTCTCTATTATAACTGTGATCAATTTTTTACATGAGCCAAACTTATCGCTGTTAAAATTAATGTTAATTACCAAAACGTTCTAACTAGTAACTATCGGTTGAAGTCAAAGTTATATGTAGCACTTATCGTTCTCGTTATTCTAAGTGTTACAATTGAAGAAGCAATTTAAAATAAAGACGTGATCTTATCTTCCAAAACTCAAGTTAAAACTATATTTAAAATTCCAATCCTTCCCTGAGAGCTCTTTATTGGTAAGGGCTCCTGGTACCTTCTCCAAAGTACCCAACTATTTTAGTTGGAGTTTGGGTCCTGCTAATCGTTTGGTAATAATTCCAAATAGCAAAATTCGGTGTTAACTACCAAACTACTAAAACTATTGCAATTTGACCCTTTATTGTGGTCAATGACATTTTGTCCAACACCTATTTCATTATAAAACAACCGTGATATAATTTTAGCCCCATCTGTTTTAACTGGCCTAGCCAAAGTAACCCTTACTACATTAACACAAGATTTATATTTGCATGTTTTTTTTTTCATATGAGATAATCTAGAGATTTATGTAGAGGAACATTAGAAAAATAGGTCGTATACACTATATAAAAGGACTGTAGTCTGTCTGTGTCTGTCTGTATGTGTGTCTATGGTTGGGGGTAGGCATATGAATGCACAGGCCTACCTAACGGTTTTGCTGGTGTAATTCATCATATTTTCAAACGGTTTTTTTAAGTTCATTGTAAAACGGCTTTCACTGAAATAATTTGAATATCCAGTATGTTTAGGGTAACTTCACTTTTCCCCTGCACTTGGAGAACACAGGCAACATAAATTGGGTAGCCTGATTCATCCTAATGCAATGCATTCTCTAAAAAAATCTCAGAAGAAAAAAGCATTATGTTGTAAGTAAAGAGAGAGAAAAGTAAGGTGTGTGTGGTGGTGTATTAAGTACCTTATACTTGACAAAAAAAAGAAATTCCTGGAAAGTCTAGAAACATGCACACATAATCACAATTCATTATTATGTAATGTTTTCGTATTTAGCCTAAACCTATTGATTGGTAGAGAATGCCTCGTGGCATCAAATACGCTTTCAATTCAATTATGATTGTAGATTCATCAATACCACTACTGATTGACCAATAAATAAATATCCAACATTTTATTCGAAGTGACCCGCACGTTGCAACCATTTACATTGCACCCGCATTTAGCGCAAAATACAAACGAAACACAAAACATTAAAATTTTGGTTCGTTTTTCTCTCTAAACTAAATAACTGCGTCATTGGTCTGGTTTTAGCAAGAACTGTTGCTTACTTTGGTCTAGGCACTTGAGTAACTTGGAGTGTGATATAGGCCTGAAAATATGATTGTGGTAAATTCAAAATCAAAATTCGAGTATCTTACAGGCCTAGATGGGGACGTCAAAAATGGTGCATGTTTTGGGTTGGTCATTTCCTATGGAGCAGAATCGACGACAAAGTCCATTACCCAAAAATGGTTTTAATACATAAGGTATAACTAATGTGCTCGAGACAGATTTATGTCGATTATTGTTCGATAGTCGGACAAACTTACACAATGACTGAAACCTAAAACTAGATACATTAATTATTATGAGTTACATGCTATACACAATCGTTCATCAAGGCCTTGAAACTAACGACCTTCTACTGTTACTACAGTCTTGGTACATAAGGCTGGAACTACAGGAGGCCTCTTTTCATTAATATTGGTAAAACTTCAAAGACGTTACGGACCTTAGTAGTTTTGCTTGACTGATACAAAAAAAGGAATCAAAATAATAATAGTAGTTTATGCGACTGTGCATAATGAAGGGCATTACAACACGAGTGTGGGTTTAAGAAACGAGCCGAAGGCGAGTTTCTTAATAGCATCACACGAGTGTTGTAATGCCTAATTATGTATAGTTGCATACACTACTTTATCTACCCAAATATCATATGGGCTCTATGATGGGTTCAGGAACCATAGGGAAATGACCTGCATTGTTACTTGGCCCTTGATTTTTGTGCCAACAGGTTATTAGTTGCATTCGTCGCTGCATTTACAATATCTGGCGGAGTATTCATGTCAATTTCTGAGTCACTATCACTCATTTTCGACAGAAATAAAGAACTTATCAGAAAATTTGTCTACTCGTAACTGGATTATTACTGGAAATAAAAAGCTAACGAACAAATGACAGTTCAGACAGTTAAACCCACACTCGTGTTGTAATGCCCTTCATTATGCGCAGTCGCATAAACTACTATTATAAAACCACGCTATGGAACATGAAGACTTCAATCAGCTCCTTAAAAAAATATGCGGATTGCTAATAATATATGATGCCCTTCTAGTTTGTGAAGCAAATAACTTTAAATGAATGGCCATGGTGTAAAATATCACGGTTTTTTAGCCATTTTAGCCATATAAAAGACTAACATTGAACGCTAAAATCACATTAAAATTTTTTGGTCTATAAATCGCTATTTACGTCTAAAATTGCATCTAACTCCAACCTCACCTAAAATAATATATTTGCCTTACTACTATCGCTCGCGCCACCCCCAACTGTTAGTCTAAGGATTTGGCAGCTCGAGAGTTATGATAATCGATGAATTTCAACTTCATCTTAGACTTAAAGGGTCTTCTATCTGTTAGCGCAGTCGGAGTTAGGCTAAACAACTATCAGATTTGACAAGACTGAAACTATAAGAGAAAAGTTATATAGGGGTGGGTTTTAGATTAGTCTAGGCGAATCACGGTGACTAAAGCTAAGCGTCCACCTGTCCGCATCGGACGCATCACTCCGCATCCATCAGACGCATCGCATGAAGTGGATCGTAGTATTGTTTGCATAGAAAGTCACTGATTCGCACCGAACAATACTACGATCCGTCAATTTGTTTGATACGATGTGCCCGATGTGTACGATGCGGACAGGTGGACGCTTACCTTATAGTTACTTGGTCACTTTAATTGTATGTTGATTTGATTTACTAAAAAGAATGTGAGCTAAATAAGGTGATAAATATAAACATGCATACTATCTTGGAGACCATGGCCGAGACTCAGGGAGCAGTTTGTAAAATACTAATTATCTGCCAGTTGTGTCCCCAGCCAGTCCGCAATATGTCCTTACAGGAATTAAAAACCATTTTATTAATGCTCTTTCCGTAGCCTCCGGTTGTTAAAAAACATGTCTAGAACATGAATTCAGCTGCACGCTATCTCTTTCAAATCGAACCTCTCACTCACTCCATTATCCGTAATTACACCTTATCCAGAAAATTACAGTTGAAATCTGTTCGTCACATCTACAGAAGCTAAATGTACCTTTGCGTACTAGGTGCCCATACTCACACAGGAGTGGATTGGGCACCTAAATAGATTACTCGTGTACCGGTCGTGATTGCCTGAGTCGGTTTTGTGGAGCAATGAGCGTTCACATAATGGGATAACAGAGAACGTTTGAGCGAATTTTCGGTTTCATCGCAGGATAATTACAGAGTACTTAATGGAAAAAGGGCTGAAACAGGGTAGCACAAAATTGAAACTTAAAGAGATTCAAGCAGCTGCTCGAAGGACCAATGAAAAAAACTCATGAAAATAATGTTCCAAAAATCGTAGTGAATCTATTCAACGACGAAATAAACGTTTAAAACATAGTTTTGAAACTCCAATTACAATTTCACTTTGTTCTCAAACATTTTACGCTCCGCCTCCGAAAACAACAACCTCGTGGAAAAAACGCCACTTCATCACTGTTCAACAATTCCATTTAGTCCAACATTTACGTCAAATCATAAAAAAACACGCGGGTCGCAGAACACGAAAGCAGTAGTTTTCTTAACTTCACATTATACGCGGTCGAAACAGCTGTTCGTAAAACCGAAAACTCCCGAGTACATTGTTTGATAATGGCTTCGGATTCTCCCTAAAGTGGGAAAACCGAGCAAATAAGTGGCGAAATTCTACGAATTTTTTTCGCCCCAAATAAAGTTTTGGACCAAAGTTTGACCGCAATTTGGAGTGTCTGAAAGTTGCAAATTATATTACGAGTGTGTGTAATTTTTAGTTTTGGGGACTGTATTTTTCTTTTCATTAAGAGTAACTTTGGATTTCATGTGTTGGTATTTTTAGTGCTACCAGCTCTTTTCGTTTAGTTGTTAGTGTTTGTCCACGAGCTACATGCAATACGTTATTGTGTGTTAGACAAAAAAAATAAAAGAGTCGCGACTTGCGACGCGAATAAAACAAGTGACACTAGCGCTTTTCGCATCAGTTTTCTTGAGTTCGTGAACAGGGCATAACAGCTAAATATAGATTGTTTGAAAGTTTATTCTAAAACTACTAAAACAAACAAAATTGTTTTATATCAGAAGATACTAGTCCAAGAATTTTTTTCCAAAAGAAAATACTTTAAGATAAATCTGGTCTTCATTTAAGCTTTCAAATAAAGATCTGTTCAAACTTAAAACAAAAAGAGAGTAATTTAAAAAGTTAACCCTTTTAAGACGGACATCCACTTCAGTTCTATCCATCTATCAAAAGGTTGTTTAAAATGTTTTAAACTAGAGCATTGTGAGTACTTGTCAGTCTTTACAAAGTTTAAGACTACCTTACAAGACTAAAATTCTCTTTGAAGAATGAGTTTTGTCAGCCGATTATAATGAATATTAGATTTTTTTTTTTAACTGTTAAAACACAAGAAAATGGAAAGTCTGGAGGGAGGCTAAGAAAACAAAGATAAAACAATTATTGGATCTTATAAACGTCAACGTCTTCCGCGAACCGGAATACGTTTCGTAGGAAGACCAGGTGGATCGATGACCTGGTAAATGCGGGAATACGCTGGATGTGAGTCGCACGGGACCGGTCAATGTGGATACACTTTGGGGAGGCCTAAGTTAACAAATGATAATCAGATAAAAGTAGGTTGTGGAGGCTGTGGCTGATATTAGAGGTGTGCTAAATAGCTACTAAGTTATGTCATATTATAAAGAGTGTTTTTTTTATCTCTATTGGTTTTTAAATTAAAATGGCCGCTTCAGCAGAATCGTAAATGAATCACGTTAAAAAATTCATGGTAATGGTTACAAAGACCATTTTAAGAATTTAATTTTAGCCAAGCGGCCACTTTAGACCCCCAGAATTAACTAGAAAATATTTATGAACGACATTAAAAATTGAAATTGAAATTAATTACTCTGTGTTTGAAGTAACATTTTTAAAATACTAGCTGTTGCCCGTGACTTCGTTCATGTAGAAATGTTGATGTGTAAGGAGGAGAATATAACAGTCCGACTTGCGACTTACTTCAACAATGAAATTAAACAACTATGAGGCGATGTTAAAACCGAGTGTTTGTTTTCACAATATGTTATGTTATTGCAAACTCTCTGCGACATTGTGAAGCTAAACATGGGCGGTTGCTGTGCTGAACTAACCAATTTTATCTTTTGAACCGGTACTTCGTCCACAACAATTGTGATATAAATATAATTTTCACTTCTCATGCTCTAAAAATACGCCAATATAGCCCTACGAAGCGGGACTAAAGTGACCAGTTTACTCACTCGGAGTGAAAAGTACAGTTTGCACCTCGGGACTGAGAGGCTGAGAGGCTGCCTGCTCCTCTGAAAAGCATAAGCAGCAGACAGATCAACGTCACCCTCTGCATAATATGGAGACGCGAAGAGGTTGGCTGAAGAGTCGGAAGAGCTTCCTCAGGTCGCCTAATTTATTAGTAGACTACAACAGGCCTAGTGAAGCAAAAATAAATTGTGGCTCCTCAAGCATCCCCCTCCGACACACTACGTCAAAGTAGCAGAAAAGCTTTCTCCGGGACGCCTACCATGGCCCACCTGGAAGACCATGGACCGTTTGCGAAGTCAGGTGGGCCGCTGCAGATACAACCTGGTCCGGTGGGCGTATTCCGATGAAGCCTTGTGTGGCTGCGGCGCCTCAACACAAACTAGGCTCACTTCCTGTCCTGCACTATGTGTGGGCTCCACCTGCACTCTGAGGGACCTTTCCGAGGCCACCCCCAACGCTGTCGAGGTAGCAGAGTACTGGTCGACAACAATTTAAAAATAAAAAAGGGGAAATCATCGACACGACGAAGAAGACCTCGAGACTAAACGCCAACTTAATATACCCTCGCTTTCATTGACTCTCTCGCACGCTCGGGAGTCAAACCACCTCGGGTTATGTTATGGCTTCGTTTAGTCCCTCGTTATAGAATATACTATTATATCTTATAGCACTCGCGAATAATGTAGCTTTCTGGCAGTAAAGGAATTTTTAGAATTGGATCATTACTTCCGACCTTAACCCCTACATACAAACTTTTATCTCTTTATAATAATTACTAGCCGACCCACGCAACTTCGTCTGCGTCACACAAGAGAGGTAAACTAAAGGAAAAAAAATCCCCGTTTTTGCAACATTTTTCATTTCTGCTCCGCTCCTAATAATCGTAGCGTGATGTTATATAACCTAAAGCCTTCCTCGATAAATGGATTATCCAAAACAAAAAGAAATTTTCAATTTGAACCAGTATTTCCTGAGATTAGCGCGTTCAACCAAACAAACAAACAAACAATTAAACATACAAACTCTTCTGCTTTATAATATTAGTATAGATTAAGTAAAGATTACAGATTCTAGTTTGTGGTAGCAATATTAGACACCTACTGACGTTTTGATGATTTAAAAATATGATCCTCAGGCAGAATACTTTTTGCTTTTACAAGAAAGAAAGAATTAATAAGCATTTAACCCGCACAGGACAAAACACACAAAAATCACACGGAAAAGCAACCCAGGTTTGCTTTTTCGCACGCATTCTCGCATACTGGCGTTATATTTTCCGAGAAACGGACGCAAATAATATAGATGAGGGGCAGAAGAAACAAAAGAGGCCTAAACCCAACAGTGGGTGATTCTTGATGTGACTGTGCATTCGATTACTTTCAAGGGTGATTGTCGAGAGTTTTGGTTTGCCCCAACGACTGTTAAAGATCTACAAAAGACAGTCGGAACCAATAGCTTAACGTGCTTTCCGAGGCACGGAGGGAACTTAGTATGTAAGGGTGGTCACCCATCTACAGACTAACCTAGGCAAGCACGGCTTAACCTAAAGATCGACCCAAACGGCTGTTATTATTAGCCACGAGCTCTTCGTAATATAACGTAACAAAATTACGATTAGTTTTAGCATTGAAACTATGTACTCGTAGATAACATTTGCGTTACCAGCACGTCATATAAGTCAGTGCGAGTGCCTCTATACCAAACATCTACATACATTACATCACATTTCAAAAATTCAACAATGCTTTTGTTTACAACGTTTTTCTTGCGTTATTAGTTCTTTTTTTCATAAAACAGGCAAATCGAAACCAAAAATCGACCACTTTCTTAAAATATTTTTGTAACCGTTTATGGTGGTTTTATGCCACGCATCACGCCTGTATTTCCGAAAGGTTAAGCAGAGATGTACTTAATAGTACACCCTCTTGGCCAGTTATGTTCAAGCTTTATGTAATAGGGGACGAGCCTATTGTCTTCAAGCGAGCAAAATTCCAGGCACCGTAGCTACTACTGGGCCATTCCTCATGGAAAAACCCAATAACATTTTGCTCCACCCGGGAATGGAACCACACCCTCTGCAGTCGTAATTGCGATCAAGGAGGCATAATTGTTTTCTGTAATAAAATTATATATTTATATTTATTTCTTTCTGTACTGGCCTACCTTAATAGTACCTACAAACGATTTTTTATTTTAGTTTTCTCTTGAAAATTAACAATTATTCGGTATCCAATATATCTGTAAAAGTTTGCTAAGTACACTTTTTAGAAATCTTTATACACCACAGGATCTTATCCCAGAATAAGAATGGGATGGCGCTAGACAACATTCATAGCTCCGTCTCTTTCCCACTCTGGAGTATCACCATTTTGGCTCGTCAGCAAAAAGTGTAACATAAGTTTTACAACTTTTTTTTAAATACTCGTGTCTTCAATTGTTTTTTCTTCTTTTTTATAAAAACAACTCGACTTACCGGATGACCCTTGATCGTCTTCTTCGAACAGCTTCCCATATACTCCTAAAGAACAAAGGACGAACAGTAACCCCCACATTTTCATAACGACTGTTTCACAGTTTAACGAAACAACAAAAGGCAAACGATAGGTTATAAAGTTTGTTTCAATTATACAATGTGGTTGTAGACCTAGGACGCGATAGAACCGGCAGTAAATATAACATCACGCCTGTGTTCCTCGAAGAGTTAGGCAGAGGTGTACACGATAAAACAGCCAAATTTCGTAATAATGTTTGAGGAGGAAGCGCTTTTTTTTCGATTATTCCATGAAAATATCATTCAATGGGATTACATGAACTAAGGTCCATGTTCACCGAAAAGATAACAGTCTGATTATGTAAACAGCTGTCACTGTGACATGTTCCCATACAAAAATGTGTTCTATCTTTTTATATTGTATTTGTTTTTTACGGGGGGTGACAGATTATTTGCGTTACGGAATTTCTGGATTCGGTCTCCACACTCAAGACCCGCGATAAAAGCTATGCAATAGCTTTTGACATTCAAATGTGCCTGTTATGGTCTTATTGAAATAAATGCTTTGAGTTTGAGTCTTATTTGGTATTATACTGTAATGTTACGGTCTAGAAGCTGTGTTAAGGCGTCTGTCTTTGCGAGTACTTTTATTTTTTCGGTTCGGTTTTCGGTTCGGGTTAAATCCGTGTTCTATTTTCGACAAACTTACATTCTGTAAATACATTCAAGTCGGTCGTTTCACCGACAAAACCTGCCATACAAACAGATATGCTCACTTCCTCATTCATAATCATATTATTTCGGAGAATTGTTACGCTTTGGGGTCTTTTATTGGAGGTGAACCATGCGTGAACGAGCGTTTGAATATCTTAACGTCATGTTTAAAAAAGAAATGTGTACCTTGGAATAAAACGAAGGTTTAGACCAAAATGACAGTTTCTGTCATATTTTTTGCAATACTTCATTCAAAATCTGTCATCAAATAATAACTGTGCATGCATGCAGTAATAAAAAAAACGCTAGTCCACTACTAAACTATTCATAGGTGTACCAGGGCGTCAAAACTCACAGGATGTTTTCATCTCGCAGCCAATGTTATGTCAACAGCGATACTAGAACGGTAGATTAGGGGAAATTGCTCTGCGAACGACCTATAGTGTTTCCTTAACGATGCCACGTAGAAATCAGTGCTATAACCAACTTTTTGTACGTATTGCTCCATCTTGCATAAAGACGTCAAATTATTTAAGGCCTCGGTAAATGTTTATCGTTAGAAGGGAAGTTGCTGTCTGTTTATTTCCATAAGGAAGTAGTGCGTTTTGGATAAACTGATTTTGTGCTCTCAATCTTTTATGGTCTCCTGGTAGTAAAAGGAAATGGTAGCGGTCTGTTAAGTGGCCATCTTTCCTTATCTTTTCCAAACCATAGCAGTGGTTTGTGCAATTAAATAAGTTTTGTTACTACCGGAAATTAATTAAGTTTCAAATGATGTTAGTTAGAGTACCTAAATATTGTAATGTTCGGTGATTATTACCGTCCTTTTGATTTGTCTTTAGGTAAACCAAGAAACGAATTTGCCGTGCGTTGTTTTTGTGACTAATTTAATATTTTAAAACTAATGGCGTCTGACCCTTACGGTCAGGCTTGACAGATCAAGGGTTAAGCGAGGCTGCATTTATTTCCAGTCTTCATTTTACACATTGGATGTGCAGTTAACTGAAAATCGCTGCTTTCATCTATAATGTAGCTAGATAAGTTTCCAAGTAATTTGTATTACAAGATCATTCTTGGTACTCTGCATTAATAAATGATATTGTATCACTTAACTGTAGTACAGGATACTCCACATAGGTTTAGTTACGAACAAGGTTATTAATTCATATCCCTTGAGTTTTGCGCGCAGCAACTAAGTAATTAAATCTCTGTATCTCCGTCATATAGCTTGTTAGCTACAGGTTCTGAGTTCAATGGTCTGGTCGGGTAGAGTTGTGGCGTACTTTTGGCTTACATACCTTAATTTTTAAAGGAAAACTATAAAGAACGAGTTTTGTAATCTAAGCCTTAATACAGAAGTTTGAAACAGAAATCTTATTGTTTCAACTTTTCTAGTGTAATCTAAGTTAAATTAAGTTCAGAGTTTTTGTTCCAAGAACATCAAACTACGTCACAAACTTCTCTAACTTATAAACTCCTAGTATCTTGTATCGCGGTAACATCTCTTCTTTATGCTATCTGTAGAAATTCTTACAAAAAAGATACCGTACGTAAAATATGTAATTTTCATACCCGAAAAACTTTTGAAACAAGATACAATCCGTCATTAGATCGGGTCTTTTGATACAAAATCTTTCACATTTGCCTCTCAACTCTAAGGACTAGGGCAAGATAAACCGAAGGGATGTAATAGGTTGTCACCCGAGTAGGCACTTGTTAAGATAACGGCCCATTAACGCCCAGAGTGGCTATTAAGGCCAGGGAGTCAGTTACGGCCTATTGAGACTGATTTCATTTTTCGTGTTATGTTTGGGAGTAACGATTCGCGATATGATTATGGGTAGGTAATTGGGTATCTGGAACTTTATTATGTATGGATGGTGTCAGTGAAAAGTGGCCAAATCTTGAAAAACCACTCAAATAAGTAAATAATAGCGTTTCGTTTGACTTAAAATCGTGATGCGACGACCCCAATTAACATGAAATGAGGGTAGGTAAATTATGACGTCTTTTAAGGGTTCCGTATGTCCGAATGAAATGAAACACGTAACCCTTATAAAAACAATGAAAAAAAAAGAACCCTTTTAAGGACAGAACCTTCGTGTTTCTCCCTGGGTCGCTTCGAATCCACTGGAACGATAAAATTGTACAGTTATACACAATATGCATTTATGTAATCTAAAGCGGCCGTTAGAAAAGAACAGAATTTTGGAAATTGGGTTCACTTTTGGGGGCATACTAGAACATAAATGAAAAAAAAGCTTACTCAGCAAATTCAAAACCACATTCTCATAGTATCCAAAGTTCTTTTCTTGTAATTAATCTTAGCCTTACTTACGGCAAAGGAAAACCTCGCGAAGCCTTAACCTAATGGTTCGGAACCGCTAACGAGGAGTGAGCTAGCATGATAATTAATAGTTGTTGTGTATCTGTGTGAGAAAGCAACCTTGAGCTGCTTGGTACTGTATGATACCCTGGTATTATCAATATAGCTTGCACTACTGTACAGTACAATGTTATTTTACCACAGATTGTCACAGTAAAGAAAAGTAAAAGGTCTTCACTAGGAAGTTCTCAGGTATAACTCAATTTCGGATTTGTATCCTTTTTAACCGACGAAAAAAAGGCATTTTTAATTCGGCTCTTACATTTTTTTAATGTCAACAAGTTTTTTATTTCAGAAACATTACGTGGCTTGTTGAAGTATTTTGTACTGCGTTATTAAACCGGGTGTATATTTAAGATGGAGCTTTGAAAGAAAGAGTTTTTGCGGATTTTCCTCTTTGCTCTCAGGTGGACCAGATTTTTTTCAGTTCTTATTCGAAAACTGTATCCATTGGCATCATAAGAATAAACGCCAATTGGCATTTTCCAAGCTGTTGTAAAATAAAAAGAGTTCCGCCGACCCAAAAATAACATGGGACCAGGCCAGGAAGATGATGATTTTGTAGCATTTTTCAAAAATCTTACTAACTCAAAAACTAAGGGACAGACAGTCTCCTAAGACCGTTTCCTTCAGCCAAAACGCTACAAGTACCCAGCCCTGATCCCAAAAAACTCCACTGTGACTTAAAGATGCAACACAAACCTTCTAAATAGTTGAGGCAACTTGCCACATCTTCAAACACACGCCCAAACAACCTTTATCTCTATCATCTCTACAAGTCTCTGAAACCCTGGTATGTAACTATGCTCGAACAATTTGCCAGATAATCGTCAGTCAACCGTCCCTAAGAGGTGATTGGATCGATTCAGTTACATGACACCTAGAGTTAGCTAGGGTACGGGAATGGAGGCTTTTGTCTTCGTAATGGGGTCAAAAGGACCAGGAAGTCATTTGGGCAGGTTGAGACTGATGTTTGATGTTGTAAAAGGTGCCTTCTTTGGGTAAAACGAAAATACGAAAATGGTTTTTCAAAACACTGCACTGCCTTGAAAACGGACCATTTATGAATATTAGAATTTCTTTACTTTAGGCTTTTTAGCGGCTTAAATTAAATAGCTTCTATTCCATTAATTCATGACAAAAATACTATTCGTTACACCCCACTTGTATCAAAATTAAAGCGAAAGCGTCAAGGTAGACCACGAAATTCAAATTTTCTTACGTTTTTTGCAATTTATCTTTTTTTTTTTAAGTCATCAATCGTTCCTAGACCTTTATGAACTTGGAAGGTTGTATTGATGATTATAATTGTGTAACTACATACGTCTTACAGTCATGAACAATATTTTAATCAACACACAACCTAGCACTGGCCTGAAAATTGCACAAATAGTAAGAAAAATTGAATTTTGTGGGCTACCCTGGAGAATCAGCCTTAAGAATAAGAATAAGTTTATTGAAATGATTCAATAAACTTATTCTTATTCTTAAGAATCGTTACAATCATTTTTTAAACATAACTTAGCACCATGACAAAATCGTAACGAGTAAAATTTTAACATAAATATTTAGAAAACAGAAGTCTTCAAACTAGGCTGCACCTCTATCTTGGGGACCGGAGTTGCGTTTAATTATAATTAAAACACATAATTATAACATACTAGCTCCTGCCAGCGGCTTCGCCCGCGTGAAGTTTGATAATTGTCCCATGGGATCTTCTACCGGGATAAAAAGTACCCTATGTGTTAATTCAGGTTATAAACTATCCTTGTGCAAAATTTCATCCAAATCCGTTCAGTAGATTTTGCGTGAAAGAGTAACAAACATACATCCATCCTCACAAACTTTCGCATTTATAATATTATATATATATATATAAATATATAATATATAATATATATATATATTATAGTAGGAAGTAGTATTGATGATCTTATAGAATTCCCTGATTCTAATTGGGGGCGTCGTCCACAGGTGCGTCGACCACTAGGGGCCTAAGCCACGGACCCATAAGGTTTTACCCATAGATATAATAAAGAAGGAGATATGGCGTGGAGTTCAAAATGTATAGAAAACCGATGAAGCCACAGTTGCCCCTCCATAAAGCTAATATTGCACACAGAGCTCTGTCAAAACAATACTACGAAAAAGTGCACACACGCGCCATCGATAACTCTGTCATTTAAATACAAACCTTATTTGTTAAAATACAGCGTACTTTTTCCGTATAATTAACTCACACTAAAACAATTATCATTGTGTGTTGTGGGGACACGGGGGCGGATACGACACAGTGCTTGACTAAATCGAAGAGTTATCGATAAATATATCGATTATTTTTATAAAGGATTTGGAAATAAAGTAAATAAAAATAATATGAAACCTACAAACATAATTCAATGAATAAAAATACTTTAAAATCAATTAAAAATCAAATGACACAGTTACACGTAGTTCAAAATCAAAATCAAAGCATTTATTTCAATTAGGCCAGTTACAGGCTCTTTTGAATTGTCAAAGAGAAAAAGAAAATTAAGCATAGAACCACATCGGCCTTCCAACCGGATTACAAGAGTTAACAAATTGAAAAAAAAAATTGAAATAGTAATATAACAATTCGCAGTCCTTTTTTTTTAGGTCCATGTTCGCAGTCCACTTTTTTGTCGACAGACTTTGTCAAACCTCCACGAGCACATCACTAGCTCGCACTTAAATACGGCGGACCGGAGCAGCGGACACACCATGCGACATGACAGCTCAATGATGTTTCGTTATGTCAGGTGTACATTGCTCGATCAGTCACTCAGTGACAGACGGATGTTCGGATGTTTCTTCTCAGAGTAGTCAGGTACGAAACACCGGCCCCATCTAGTTTAAAAAAAAATTGACGTGTAAAAGTGTTTGTGAAAACCTACTTACAAAATAAAGATCATTTATCATTTATCATTTAGACTAAGGTGGTTGTAAAAGAGCAATGTATTTAATGCAAACATAATACAGCCGGAGTAATACAAGAAAACATAAATCAAGTAGTACAAGTCAGATATATTTTAGGGATTATGGTTTTTCGTGATTTTTAAGACAAATATTGTAAAATACTTGTTCTAACTTGTGGTAACTGATGCCCTGTCTTCTAAAGTTTTTGTCTTGGCTTCTATTTTTGCACGAAACCACCGAACAAGACGGCATAATCGTTTTTTTTTACGAACGCGGTTGACGACACACTAACTCGCGGTTACGGCCATTTTTTCAATAGCTGAGCGACGAGGCCAGCTCCACGTGGTCACCGACACGCCCCCTTGCCACTTCTCCTGTTTTTAATATTTCTGTGGTTTTACCATTTATAAATTTTATTATCATAAAAAAATATAAAGTTCATTTGTGAAACAAGATTTCAGACCATTCAACTAATACGGAAATTTGCCGCCAATTTTCACGTAACTGCACAGTGCACAGCGTAAGTGTTAGGGGAAAAGACTTAATTTCCCAAAGGTCAGATGGAAATTCTTACGTTCTGTAAACCATGCAGTTTTAGTTATAGAAGTTCAAGGATTCCTTTCGCCTTCCTCAAACAGAAGAAATACCGGGTTCACTGACGGCCTGCCAATTTTCTCCCTTATTAAACTAAGTATTAAGGTAGTATTTGTCATAATTTCCACAAAAAGTGATAATAAAAGAATGGCGAGCCAAAAACAGCACATACGTGGAATTTATATCACTTTAAAAGTAAAACTGTTTAAAGTAAGTCATCTTCTAAAAAAGATGGAACAGTTGTATAAGAAAAACGCTGAAAATGATAATATGTCCATTCACATAATATTCTCTTACAAAAATAGGGTCATCTTTCATCCATCCTTCGAAATAAATCAGCCTATCTATTCATATCACCCTGGTACATATTTAGCCATTTCAGGCTCATCACTCTCTTTGAACCTAGATTCACGTTACAGATTACTCGCTATTATCCCTAAATCTATTGCCCTGGTAGTCTTGTAGAATAGATAAGAAGAAAGAAGGTATACTCGACGAAAAAATGTGTAAAATCTATTTTGAAACGAATGGTAAACAAACAACTATTTTGATGAACAGTCTGGAGCTATGATAAATCAGTCATTGCTCGCGACCTTAATCAGCGTGACATTATTATATAATTTATTAATCCCCCTTGATTATATCAGATTTTTAAATATCAAGGGTTTTAATTCTTTTGCACGGAACCCTGTCCTGTTTTTAAAATAAAACTAAAAAGGCCTTTTGCTATGGCGTGTGATGCTACGCCGATGTTCTGCGTGCATGAATAAAAATATAATCTTCAAAATTTTTTGTACTGTTGCACCTATTGTTTTATCTCTGCATTACCCTAACTAAGGTAGACTGGTAGAAAATGCTCAAGTCTTGTACATTATGTGCATAAAGTTTTAATAAATAATTAATATAGTAATGTGTAACGTGACTGACGCGAGTTGAAATTACCACAAGCAATGAGAGCGAATGGGTGAAGACGGGTAGTGGATGTTGATGATGAATCAGCCGAAGTCCTAGATAAATGTGTTCAAGGCTGGCAAATATAGCAAACTATAGTAACGTTACGTCGGAAGACCTCTCACTAGGTGGACCGAAGACCTGGTAAAGGTTGTGGGGTTCGCTGGATGGGAGTCGCACGATCCGGTCTGTGGCGACACAGGGAGCCTAGGCTAATTAATGTCCAGCATTGGACGTCTTTAGGCTGAAATGATGATGATGAAAGGAACTGTATAACTATATTTAGTTTGCTACAAGATTGCTTACCTCGAACACAAAATACGAGACTTTGGACGTGGAGCTGCGGTAGACACCGATAAACAATTAGAGCATAAGAGTGGTGATGAAAACGAGGTCCAATCGTCCTGTTCTCTTTTTGAATCACTTGCCTTCTGTCTCCACTATCACATGACAGTTAACCCTGTAAACGCCTAGGTACGTGAATAGGTACCCGCTGTGTACGTGCGACCGCTTTCTACGTGCCGGACCGCTGTCAAAAGCAATTGATCATTTTACATCGACGTTGAAAACCGTTATTACATAAACGTGACCACGCTAAATTTTATACCAGGGCCCCAGCGCTGGTGGGGTTCTATTGATTTGAAATTAAGAAAGTTTCTTGGGTATTAAAAATGTATGAAACTGTATTTTTTGCGTGATCATGCTATTAGCGGAGGTTTTTTTGGCTAGTAGTGGAAAAAACTAGGCGTTCTGATTTTTTCTTGTAACGTTTGTTACTATACTTAATACTTACGAAGCGTTTAATAGTTAGAATATAATCATTTTATTCGCAGAAAAAACAGGTGTTACCAGATAATAAAAACTAGTGATGTGTGTACAAACCATATTTTGCCTGTTTACGGTACGACAATGAGAATGACCTACTAGTACTTACTTATTAATGTATAACTAATTTTTACATTAATAAGTAGGTCATTCTCATTTCATTATTAATACAAATTTAGTGTCTTACTAATTTTATGTGAAATAAGCACCTACAACTAAAATAAAAAAAACTATTTACAAATATAAAAACTTTGTATAAATTCGTGTTGAGAGAAAACAATTTTCTGTCAGCCATTTTTACAGTTTAATATTAAAATATTTGAATTGATTGAAAATTGTTATGCACATTTTGCCCTTATCCCGGTTCATTCTGGATCGGCGCAGCATGTCTTCTTCCACACTTCTGTATTACGTGAAAATTGTTGTTGTTGTTTTGTATTGTTTGTTGTTGCAATTGATTGTTGTTGTGTTGTATTGTATTGTTGTTGTTGTTGTATTGTTGCAAACGCAAACGTCACGCGGTTTCACTCACATAGTCCCCGTTACGGTGGGAGTATGGGGATAAAATATAGCCTATGTTACTCGCTCATATTGTAGTTATCCATTGGTGAAAGATTTTTTCAAATCTGTGCAGTAGTTTTTAAGCTTATTCGTTGCTTACAAAAATATAAATTTGTCTCTCTCTATAATATTAGTAAAGATAATGTTATATTACAAAAGGCATAATTATTAAGTTAATAATCAACAGTTCAGTATATTTAATTAAATCATGATGATAATTACAGTAAACTGAACACAGCTGAAATCAATTAAGACTGCTAATCAAAGCGTACTTGAACATTAATATTAATATTGTCAATATCAATTGGAATTCAATATCACATACACTAACATAGTTAACATTATAAATTAGTATAATGAGTTTAAGGCCAAACACAGGACATGCCACACCTTCTGACCTGCCCATCGTGCACAACTAATTGCACTCTCCAGGATTTGAATAAGGCAAACGCGAGCTGATCATACCCCGTATTCATAAACGTTCGACTCGTTTCCGATTCGACAACTCGGTATATCTGTCTTCTTCTGGCATTACGAAAACGACCGAGATAGACATACGACTTTCCGAATTGGAAGCGAGTCGAATAGTTGTGAATAAGGGGCCAGGTCCCTACGTCCTGGATAAACGAAATCAAGGTTCGAGAAGAAGTTACTGCATTAACCCAGGCGTCATCTGCTTAGTCATTTCCCAACTACATTGTGTTCGGTTTGGAGGATCTTGTGGCTAAATAATAACAACCGTTCGGGCCGATCTTTAGGTTAAGCCGTGCTTGCCTAGGTTGGTCTGTGAATGGCTGACCACCCTTACATACCGAGTTGCCTCCGTGCCTCGGAAAGCACGTTAAGCAGTTGGTCCCGGCTGTCATTTGTAGGTCTTTGACAGTCGTTACAGGTAGTTAGTGGCCCAAAAAGTCTGACAACCGGTCTTACCAATGGGTATTATTCAGTACTAACTGGGTTGTGGAGGTCAGATAGGCAGTCGCTCCATGTAAAATAATGGTACTCAGCTGCATTCGGTTAGACTGGAAGCCGGCCCCAACATAGTTGGGAGAAGGCTGATGAACATATCTATACTATAAATATCTATGCTAATATTATAAAGCAGAAGAGTTTGTTTGTTTGTTTGTTTGGTTGAACGCGCTAATCTCAGGAACTACTGGCTCGAATTGAAAAATTCTACAACATCACGCTGTGAACAATAGGAGCGAAGCAGCAGTAAGAAATGTTGCGAGCGGGAAATTCACGCGAACGAAGTCGCGGGCAGAAGCTAGTAATATAATAATGCAGAAGAGTCTGTTTGTTTGGTTGAACGCGCTAATCTGAGGAACTACCGGCTCGAATTGAAAAAAATCTTTTTGTGTTGGATAGTCCTTTTATCGAAAAAGGCTTTAGGCTATATAACACCACGCTACAATTATTAGGAGCGGAGCAGGAATGAAAAATGTTGCAAAAACGGGGATTTTTTTGGGTCAGCCAGTAGTATATAGAATCGAACCATATATCAACAATTTGCCTACCCAACCATCAAAAGCTTACCTAATATAATAAAGTAAATACGGGTTGGTACAACTACGACGGATATAAATCTCACAAAGATTGGATCCCTGATGTTTTTGTTAGTAATCAGCTTAACCTAGATTTTTGTTATCCACCTACGTGGTTACGGGGCTGTGGGCTTGTTAGTTTGACGGATATAGTGGGTGGAGTAAGAAGATACATAGTTCAGGTGATATGTGGATTACATAGCATCTTTGGTATAAAAAAAAACAAAGTTGTAAAGCTCACAAATCTTATTGGAACATCGTGAAACCTTTCTATATAATATAAAAATAACACCATGTCTGTATTTCCTCGAAGGCAGCACAAATTCAGACTCCAGGCTCTAATTGAGCACACGGTAGAGGTTTGCCCCGCGTGGGCGGAGCACCGCCGTCACCTCGTGGCGGCGTTTGGCGGCGGCGATCTCTCGCGTCCGGCCCGGGTTCAATCCAAGGTCCGAAGCGAAATGGAATGGGAAGCGGTCACCTCCTTCTGCGAATCAGTTATGCTAGTTAAGGAGGTGGTGCAACGCGAGAGGGAGAGAACCTTTCGTCCCAGCCGCCGCGGGAGACGCACCGCGGCCGGGCGTCTCGCCACCGTAGGCGCGGGCCTGTGGACCGTGAGCTATAGGACGGCGCGTTCGTGTTCCACGCGCGCCTCGTAGAGATGTCAGCAAAATGAAGGGGTCCGTGAGGGCCAAAGCCTTCCCGGGACTGTTCCCTGCGAAACTGTTCGAAAGAAACCGTGGCCCCGGAACATAAAGGGCGAGGAAAGAAGGAACATGGATGAGTTTTAGTCAGTAAAAGTTTGACACTCCCTCACGCCCCGCCCCGAGGAGGAGTCATTTGATGATTTCCCATCCGAAATAATTAAGATAAAACAGGCTCTAATAAAATAAAATAAAAATCCGATCTTGGAATCGAACCCAGGTATGACGATACCTGGGTTCGATTTTTTTCAGCACTATCCCTTGAGACCACTAGCCGAACAAAGGAAGTCTGTATCTGCGTTGAAATGAATGAGCTCATCATTTTCTCTTTCTTCTTAGTCGAAACACTCATTATTTTAAAACTACAAAGAAATAATCAACGGCCCCATACAAAGTTTCAATACCAACTCGACCGTATGAGACAGCTGATAATTTTTTGACGATTACGATGGTGGTCCCATGTAGAAAGTGGTTCAATTTGATGCTCAGTAGCACACTCTTCCATTTGACTCCATTCTTATTACACGTTGTATAAAAGAACGCAAATAGCACACTATTTTAGGTAGATAAAGTACCTAATTTGCACACTAGACACCAGGGACTCAGAGATACCCATTAGCCGATCACGTTACCCGTTTATACCCGTAATTTAGTAAATATCTCAAGAAAAGTTTCAAGCTTGGAAGCTAAAGAAAAATTGCCCCGATGCTGCTCGCCTGGTATAATTTATCCATATCCCCCTCCTCACGGCCATAAGGAAGGATGAAACTTATCCACATACTTCGAAATACAAGTGAGGAAGCTGCAAGCGCTTTTACGTGGATAAGATTTTTAAAAGTTATGGAATAGAAGTAGTTTGCAATAGTTGTATATGAGAGTCTATATAGGGAATATCTCCCACCCCTGATGAGTTAGTTAGCTACACCACAATAACCAGTATCGTATAATCAGGCTCGGTGGTTTCTGCAACTCTATATTTATGTCTCACACGTTTTTGGAGTAAGTTTGCGGACGCATTTACAAATTATGTAAAAATGGTTTGAAATAGCCCTTTTTACTATGTCCTGACTACACGAAGCCAAAAAGAAGTGTTATGATTGTACGAGTATGTTTGTGTTTGCGTATGTTCCACCGTAGCGTCTAAACTACTTATCCGATTTTGTTGAGTAAGGTGTCAATAGATTCGTTATTATGGCCCGGGTAATATAGGCTACATTTTATCCAGTAGTTGGGTTTTTAGGGGTAAAATACCACAAAAAAATCTTGTCAATTAAATAAATATAAATAGTTAAGGTGAACTTATAATGGTGTTGATTCTGTTCTGCACAAACTAAACTTAATTTGGGCTATTGCTATCTTTGTCTGTCTAATAAAACGAGAAAGTGACGGACGTAATTTAGAGCTGTCAAATTTAATTGGGACCAATATTTCCATACAAATGAAGGGTGCACGTGAAAACATGTCGACTAAAATACGGTGAAGCGCAAGGCATAAACTAGTTTGGCATCTCTTACTTAGTTCATAGCTATAGCCGTCCTTTTCTCGTACTGCCTTTTAATTAAAGATAGCAATAGCCTAAATTACGTTTAATTGTGCACTACAGAATCGACACCATTGTCACTTTTATGGGATATCTTCCGTGATTATTTGTTTTTTTGAGCTCCCGATATTTGGACGCTGTTGCAAGCGCCATGATCGCGGGTTGACATAATAAGGGTTGTGATATAAGTTTAATTTTAAACCGGGAAAGCTTAAAACAGTGTTAGTTATAGTGAACTACATATTATGAAGTAAAAATTAAATATTTCTAGGAGATTATTGTCTTAAAGTCCTCTTTAACTATAGAAAATATATCTTCATGCCATCTTTCTTACTCGCAGTTACATTAAGCCAACATGGACCATTGTGTAGACGAGTCATTAGAGCAATTTTCCACACACTGAATACTGGTACATGTGGTGTAGCTAACGACGTCTTATATAACGTCATAACTATGACGTAACGTCTTAATGACGTTTAATGTTAACGTCGTTGCCGCTTGAGACAAGCAAAGAGGACGATGTAGTCTAGGTTTTAGGTAGCAACAGAAAAAGTGCAAGTCCGGGATAACATTACCTGATAAAAACGGGACTGCAGTCGCAGAAGTAGCTTCGGGATATTTCAATTACTTACCTAAATTACCATTTCTAAATTTAACTCTTTGGCACCAAATATCAAAATTACCGAAAAAAATTCTCTTCACCTCCTAGGGTCACCAATATTTGACGAATCTTTTCCGTCTTTCATTGAAGAAAAAATCCAAAATTTTAATGATGTTTCGGAGAGACTTTTCAAAATTAACATTCATTCAGCCTTCACTCTTATTCGATTCTGTTGTTTTGGACCAAAATTCACGTATAGCCTTCGCTCTTCTCATCTTTGGAAGCATCCACAGCTTTTAGAAAAAGTCGACCAAATTATTAGGAACACACTTACTTCAGTACTTAATGTGGCCCTGGACGACCGAGCGTGGCAGCAAGCCACACTTCCCATTCGCTTGGGTGGTCTCGGCGTCCGCAAAATTTCAAGTATAAGTTTACCAGCCTTCCTCTCCTCGGTCTACGGTACCGAGAAATTAACCAGGGATATTTTATCTTTTTCACTGGTTGATGTTCAGGTGCCGTATCTGACTGATGCGTTGAACGCTTGGAAAATGGCTGGTCCCAATACGGATTTGCCCAACAACCTGTCCTCCCAGAGTCAGTGGGACGTGCCGCTCTGCAGTATTGTACGGAATACCCTATTACATACGTCAATCAATACTGTGGAGCGTGCCCGTCTGTTGGCTGTGGGGGAATGGGAGTCGGGCTTGTGGCTTCAGGCACTTCCGTCATTCACCATTGGCACTATGATGGATGACGCATCGTTCCGGGTCGCTACGAGTCTACGCTTAGGCGCACCTTGTGTTGCTTCGCATCGTTGTCACTGCGGTGTAGCTGTCGACAGCCTCGGACATCATGGCCTGTCCTGCTACAGGAGCGCAGGTCGCATTGCACGGCACGCCAGCATCAACGACATTATCCGTCGGGCTCTTGCCAGCGCCGGCGTACCAGCGGTTTTAGAACCAAACGGCTTGGTGCGTGACGATGGCAAGAGACCGGACGGCATGACGTTGGTGCCTTGGAGCGTTGGCAGGCCTTTGGTGTGGGACGCAACTTGTGTCGACACCCTTGCGCCTTGCCATGTTGCAAGCACGGCAGGCTGTGCAGGCGCTGCTGCTGCAGCTGCTGAGATCCTCAAACGGCGCAAATACTGTAACCTTATTGGTAACTACAGCTTTGAGCCGTTTGGGGTCGAAACGCTCGGGTCATGGGGTCCGAGTGCGCGTCTCCTTTTTAAGGAAATCTGCCGCCGACTGATCGACACTTCGCGCGACCAGAGGGCTGGCTACTTCTTTGGCCAAAGAATTAGCATTGCCATTCAACGTGGCAATGCTGCCAGTCTTCTGGGCACGTTTCCCGATGACAGCGATGCGGAGGAGTATTTTGACGCCTAAGTGTCCTATTGACATTGTTGTATATATATTTTGTAAGTTCTAGTTTTATGTTTAGTTTTATTTTTGTAATTATCTGTAGTTTTAGATGTAGAATGTTTAATTAGTCAATAAATAAAATTCAAAACTTACCTAAAAATATTGATTTCTATTTCTACTTAGATGTTTTGGTCGTGACGGTACTAAAAAATGTTTTTCTTTCAAAAATTCATTTTTATAGCTTTATCATGTGGTTAGTGCCTAACCTGGTGTTTGTAAGTTTTTATGTATCCCATGGGCCTCTGACTTGGGTTTACATGCCGTCGAGAAATATCTCTCAGGCATGCTGGTTTCCTCGCGATGTTTTCCTTGTCCGAAGTATATACTATTCGCACATGAATCTGAAAAATCTGAGGTGAACTTGAGCCCTGTCATGACATGGCAGTCCACCGGTAACACCTCAAGGCTATCAGTGCATCGACTAACGAATAAAAACAAGACAGTTTAAGTAACAAAAGAAGAGACAAAGAAGCACCTTGTAAGACACTCAATCTTCTCAGAATCATCCCACAGATTACGCGCTCTAATCCGAAGACCTTGAAGAAGTTTAATTGAAAAGATTAAAGTATCATCCGGACGTATTTTTAGCGCTTCGCTTGCTTGCCCGGGTCTTCTTTTTGAGGCCGGCCATCTTTTATGTAGTGCTCGTTTTTCTTGAATGTGTTGGACTTGTAGCAGTGATGTCTATTGGTGTTATCGACTGCCAAGTCATTGGTCTCAAGTTTGATCCCAAGACGCACACCTCTGATTTTTCAGATTCGTGAGCGTTTAATTCTAATTGTTTCGGTGAAGCAAAACATCGTGAGGAAACCAGCATGCCTATGAGCCCTGCCTATTTCTTGACAGCAGATGAAGCCCAGTCAGACGCTCAAGGGAACTTTGACACCAGGTTAGGTACTAACCACACGATAAAGACTACAATTTCTATGTTCAGTTTAGACAACTGACTTGTTGTATAAAGTATCGGGCTGGTGTCCGAACTCCACATCTAAATTTCTATTTTGCCTATGGTACATAATTAAGGCGCTTAGACGAGCTAAATTAGCAACTCTATTATTTTGTGGTGGTTCAATCTTTGTTTGAAATGCTGTTACAATAATGTTCTAATCAGCGTGCACTACAAAGTGGTTGTTACGTCAGCCACTGCGGGCCAAATAGCGCGAAATGAGTGGTTTCGATCGATCTACAAAAAAACTTTTGATTGGATTAAAAACTGAAACAGTATCATGCTAATATATTGCTTGTGGAATTATTTGCCAAAAAAACCGAATGATCGCATTCATATTAGTATGTTTTATATTGTTTGAAAGATATTTTTAGAGATTTGTTCGTGATTTATTTTTATCGAGCCAAATTAATTGTATTATGTTTTCAAAACTGCTAGCATATATCTTGAAGAATATCGTATATTTTTCTGGTCTTGTTTATAGCAGTGAATCATATACTTTTAGTAATTATAAAACTCGCGTTTAGCTCATGTTAAGAACTTATACTTTTTTGTCTAATAATTGTGTAACCCACATGGCGACTAACACGGTGAGTGTTAATCAGCTGCATCTAGTTAGATCGGAGGCCGACCCCAACGTAGCTGGGAAAAGGCAGATGAGTGCAGGTTTCAAACTTTTTACTCCTCACAAAATGCAAAGCCCTTTGGCCTTCGTTTACAATCAATTTAATCTTATCAGAAACCATTTAGAAGTTTAATTGAAAGTTCAAAGTATTATCCGCAAGACTAACATTTTCCATCTTTCTCTGTTCTGTAATTCGTAAGAAGTTCGCTAAGCTTTACACCGGGACGTAAAATCCAAGTTTCATACGAGAAACTTAGGTCTTAACTGTTGAACTCTCATGTTCTCCTGGTACGAGATCAGGTAATTAAGTGCAGGTATCAAACTGAATTGACACTATAGAGTGGATAGCTGTGTCACTTGTGTTTTAGAAGTTGGTCAAAGTGGCCATAACAGCACCCTAATTTATGCTTTCTGACTGACGAAAAAAAACTATTTCATTTACGACTTTTGCTCGTAGCTTCGCTCCACATTAATGTACGGAAATTAACTCACGGGAACGTTTTAAACGTAGCATTTGACACTCGGAGATAATGAAGTTTCCCGGTAGTGAGAGAATTTCGAAATCGGATCCGTAGTTCCAAACATTCTATCGATCTCTTGGTAATATTAGTACAGAAACGCACAGATTATTTAAATTAAAACAAAGGCTATCCGTATTGTGTGCTGTTTGTGATGCTAGTGACGTAAGCAAAGCATTTTGTAATATAAAAATATAAATAAGTATTTATGTAAGAGATAAACGGCTGTTAGCTTGTCGCAGTCCTAAATTAGACGCCAGGCATAGTCTTCTCCAGAGGCGAAGGATTCTTGAAGTATTTTTATTTTTGCATTAGACTACGTTCACCTGATGATGATGTTATTGTGTAGAAAGGATACGTGAAACAGTGTTCGTAGGATACGCATACACATTCTACAAAGTGGCCGCCTTTTTTAAACAGGGATCTTCAAACCTTAGAAAAGGTTGGTAGAAATAGGGAATTCTTACAAAAAACAACAGAACCATATATTTCATTTGAAACAAGCCACTTAACAGGTGCTTTTCCCGCTCCACCTTACCTCCAAGATAGCCTTTTAAAAGTAACGTAGCGTTAAAACAAATTGTCTATGGGCGTACCATAAAAAACTAAATAAGTACCTCCCTACGAAACCGTTATCGTTGGTACAACACTAACTTGCTGTAATGGCCGACATTTTGGCGGGGAAATTGTTCTGCGCCTCATATCCTTCAGTGTGAAAGTATTATTCTTTTGTTTAATTAATCGATGATCACTACGTTTCACAGATATGTTTTTCTTCGTCGTCGGGTCTATGATTTCTCCTTTTTTTAAATTAAATTATTTATTAATGACATTTATAATAACAGGTGTTTGATACTTTGCCAGACTGTTCTCCAGTGATATTGCTACGCCTGAGGTTCTCGATTCAATTATCAGGACGAGCAAATTGAAACTAGAACTTTCGTGTGTCACTGCGGGAGGCCTAATGAAAACCAGCGCTGAGTGTTTTACACCCAGCATATGCTGAGTTGGTTACCCTTTCGTTATGGGCATGCTCAGCGCAGTTGAGCTGTTTTATTTGTATTAATTGTTAAGCTGTTTGTTGTTATAATGTATATGTATGTGCTGCTCTATTGTGTTGATGCTGTCCATTAACGAATAAATGATTATTCTATTCTATTGTATTCTATTCGCTTAAGATTTCTCAGCAGTAGCCGCCACTGAGTTTGAATTGTGTCCGATTGACGGCAATATGCTTGGCCCCTATTACATAGGACTTAAGACATAATTGATACTATTAGGCACATCTTTGCCTAGCGCCTCGGGGATACAAAACAAAACAGACATGCTGTTATGTTAGGTAATGTAAATTATAATCTCTGCGTTTCAGAGATATGGTAATTTGATAGTTATGTACTTCTTTTCGTATAATTTAGTGCTGCTGGAGATCCTTCATTTTCATACGTATGGCCTCTGCCTCCATAATCTTTTACTGCGCGAGAATAATTACTGCATGCTTCATATAGTCTGGGCTTTAATGCAGCGGCAATGTGTCAGAGTCTGAAAGTAATCACGTCAGCTGTCTGGTAGGTAAAAGGTATATTTTTAAACCAACAAGGACTGTTTGTTACAGTATTCGTGATTTCCATTCATCATCATTCTTTTGCCCGTAGTATACCTTTAAGCTTCAAGCTTTAACCGTAACACTGTTTTTAAAACAGTTTCAACAGAAAAACACTTTTAGATGTAACAGATACAATAATCAAACTGTAACCTTTTATATGTGTTAATAAGTGTTAATATGTGTAACTTAAATAATCAGTTTTACAACAGACTGCGACTAGATTTCGGCTATCCAATGGCAACGCTGAGTTTACCTGTTAAACACTTATTAACACTGTTAAACCTTTTATATATCTGTTACAGATATGTTACGGTTACACTTTTGTTAGTGTTTTGGGTTAACACATTAAAAACATATTTATAAGTGTAACATATTTGATTCTGTTACCAATACAACATGTAACACTTATAATTCTGTAACCTTTATGAAGGTGTTTTTGAGTCCCTGGGCACAACATGACTTCTTGTTCCATACTTCTCTATCAGTGATCGTCATCTGATCCCGTCATCACAGTCCATCCATCGTTTCTTTGGACTTCCTCGACTCTTATACCCATCCACATTCATACTCAAAACTTGCCTCACAACATTTTCCTCAATCTTCCGTGAAACATGATACCTCGATCTCGTGATCACGTGATTATCGATCATGAGGCTGAGATATGCATATTGCTTAGCAACCATTTTGGGTATGCGTTATTTCTGAAACCATACGGACATCTATCAAACTACAAGTGTAAGTGTACAATTCAACCAACTTATCTGTTTAGGCGGGTAAATACAGGACTAACATAAATGCTGCAAGTTTGACATGTCGATGCAAAATTTCTTGACAAGCGTAGTATAATCTCCTTAACTTCTAGAATGTCTTAAGTTACACAGTTCGACTTAAGCTATTGTCTTACTATTGTGTCTCTAATTAAGACATTCAAAAGGTTAAACTGCATATTTAAAGTGGTCATACAATACCTTACAATTAGAAGGCATATATTTGAAAGGAAACATTTTTATCGGTAGACAGGACTCAGATAGTTTGTGAGAGTGCTAAGTGTCGATAGGAAACCACGATACTAATGTGCTTCAAACTTGCACAAAGCCGAGTCTGAATTCAAATAGGTCTCACATTCCTTTCCATAGATTGTTTGCTTCATAACTTTTCAAGATATTTAATCTCTAATTTTTCACGCCAGTATCACATTTATAACAGACTAGCTGACCCTCGCAACTTCGTCTGCGTCGCATAACAGAGAAAAACGAAAAGAAAAAAAATCCCCGTGTTTGCAACATTTTTCGTTCCTGTTCCGCTCCTAGTGGTCAAAGCGTGATGTTATATAGCCTATAGCCTTCCCCGATAAATGGACTAACCAACGCAAAAAGAATTTTTAAATTCGACCCGGTGGTTCCTGAGATTAGCGCGTTCAACCAAACAAACAAACAAACTCTTTTGCTTTATAATATTATATTATTAGTATAGATAACCAAACCAAACAACAATCAACTTCGAATTTTTTTATCAGTCAGTTGAATTCAAACTGTCCATTACTCCATACGAATGGTTCTGTTATCCCGTTGATCGTTCCTGGACACTGCTAATCCATCATGTTCTACAGTGAGCGATATAAAACCCTTTTCCAAGTTATCAACGAATCGCTATGACGTATCGAGGCTTATCGATGTCAGTAGCCACCATTTTGTTTTTTTGACAGTTATGATTCTTTGTTTGAAATCGTATCGCGGTGTTTTCGTGATTAATTTCGAATATTTTTATAGGTTTCCTGATTACCGAGTTCGAAGTATTTTTTGTTTTGGATTTGACATGAAACATATTTATTTTTTTAAACTTTATACACATAACGTACAAAGGTGGACTTAATGCCTTGGGCATTTTCTACCAGTCTACCTTAGTTAGGGTGATGCAGAGATAAAACAGTAGGTTCCCAATTAGCAAAGCTCAAATTCCTATTCAATATTTTACATGCGAAAGTTTGTGAGGATGAATAGATGTTTGATACTCTTTCACGCAAAGACTACAGAACTAATTCGAATGAAATTTAGCACACAGATAGCTTATAACTTGTTTTAACACATACAATACTTTCTATCTCGGTAATATGATCTCGTGGGACAGTAATCAAACTTCATGCGTGTGAAGCCGTGTGCATAAGTTATTCGGTTAAACAAGCCATTTGGTTTACAGTTTAACCCACAAATTACATTGTAAAATGTAAACCAAATAGCTTTTTCGACCGTACTTACATATATAACCTTCCGCTCGTACCAGAGGGTATAGGTAAGAAATTTGGAACGCCTCCTGAAACAATCCTTACAAACCTACTACTCGTCTTTAATAAGGTACCCAGGGGTATCGTTTAACTACCCAGTCATTAATTTCTTACTTGTACTTTGAACATTAAATAATGATGAAAGACCTAGTTATTTGCTAGAATGGGTGTAAAGGTACCATACCCTTAAAGAAGGCGAAAGGCACTCGTTCTCCTCATCATTCGATTTTCTTATATGGACCGTACCTGGGAACCTTGTAATTACGGAAATATGGGTTAAAAGTTCCATGTTTTTCCACAATTTTTTATTTAAACACAATGGTGTCGATTCTGTTGTGCACAAACTAAACTTAATTTAGGCTATTATTATCTTTTTCTTACTAATAAAACGAGAAAGAGACGGACGTAATTTAGAGCTGTCAAATTTAATTCGAACTAATATTTCCATACAAATGAAGGGTGCACGGAAAAACATGTCCACTAAAAACACGGTGGAGCGCAAGGTACACTGAGAAAAATGTAAAGCCGAATGTTTCGTAACGAGGGCGGATTTATTCGTAATGAAGGCGAAAAAACGACCAAAAGTCAACCGACCAAAAACGCCTTCCTAGGTTGGAGGCGTTTTACGCCTTAAGCGAAAGGCGCAAAAAATAAGCAGCAATACACTCTCTAATGTGTATTTTAGACGTAATTATTAACAGATAAGCCTTAATTCAAAAGCTATAAACGTGGTAAGTCAGATAGAATCGTCTGATTGACGATGACATTTAACTTCCGGTAAGGCGATATAAACGGTAAAGGGACGTGCTCGGGTCACACACACAAAACTTTCCAACGTATCACTGTCCCAATTGACTTCTAGTAAGGCGTTTTACGTCTTTCCTTACAGTGGTTTAACCTGTCCACTAAGCGCTTTTACAGTTTATCGACTTCTAGTAAGGCGTCTAACGTCTTACCTTACTGTATTTTAACCTGTTCACTGAGCATTTTTAACGTTTCCTAAGTCGTAATCGACTTTTATTAAGGCATCTTAAGTCTTTCTTTACCATGGTTTAACCTGTCTAATAAGCGCTTTTAATGTTTTTTAAGTAATAATTGACTTTCAGTAAGGCATTTTACGTCTTTTCTTACTGGGGTTTAACCTGTGCACTAAGCGCTATTGATGTTTTCATAAGTCGTAATTCACTTTTAGTAAGGTGTTTTACGTCTTTACTTACTGTGGGTTTAACCTACCTACTAAGCGTTTTCAACGTTTACTAAATCGCAATCGACTTCTTTTAAGGCCTTTTATGTCTTTCCTTACTGTGGTTTAACCTATCCACTAAGCGTTTTTAACGTTTACTAAGTCGTATTCACCTTCTAGTAAGTTGTCTTAGAATGTTCCATACGATTAGGTAAGCCGTATCGTAAGGTAATTTCTGCTTTCTTTTCGAGCAGAAATGTTTTATGAAGACCGGAAAAGAAGCCTTCTAACGGCTGGTAACGATTTTCCCTAAAGGCATGATTGACTTGCTTTACTATCATTTATTAGTTCATATTAAGCACATTGGGCCGCTCAAAGTGCGCGTTCACTCTAAGGTAGCGCGAGCTAATATCCTTCACATGAACTTCATGATAGTAGATCAGCCAACCGTGCCTTCAGTGAATAGCGTAACCTGCTGTTTTCCCAGTCTTTGTAAGCTTCTGCAATCAATAGAACGAAAATGTATAAAACACTTCAATAATAACTGTTTACTAAAGAAACATACTAAATAGATTAGTACCTCCTCAACCCAACATTACAACCTCAACCTAATAATAAGCCGATAGCGTCTGTATCTTATAGGAATGATAGTGCATTGCAATAAAACCATTAAAAAAAAAAACAAAAAAATCTGTATTAGAAAATAGAAAATCAATTAAGATACATTACTATATTTAGATACTTAAAACAAGATAAAAAATATAGGTACGGTCACCAAGCTATTTGGTTTACATTTTACAATGTAACTTGCATGTTCAAATGTAAACTAAATAGCTTGGTCGACCGTTCTTAGTTCAATATTTTACATTGTAAGTTATAGGTTTGACGGAACCAAAAGGTTCCTTCAGTTTTCAACTTGATTTGTTCAACGCAACGAGCATGTGCTCGTGACGATACATGCCTTTTGAAACTGAATAGATAGAATACACTGAGGTAAGAGAAAATAATGTTAAATAACTATTCGTAATCAAACTTCAAAATTATTCAGGTCATTGTTGTTTGACTGTTTATCTTGTCAAAATGTCAAAGCGACAACCGACTTTATGGTGACGAACCTTTTCATTCCGTTTACTGTACCTATAGGTAAATGAACTTATATATCAATCTAAAACTAAAACAGAGGTCTAACTTAGAGTAAACTTACGAGTAATCAGACTTTTATATCAACAAGTAGTCAGTCATTGGTAAGAAAAAAATAACATAAAATTAAACTTTAAATAAAAATCAATTATTATTTACTATTTCATTTTATTAATTATTTAATTTAAATAAAATTTGAAGGGTGTGAGGAACCTTTTCATTCCGTTTACTGTACCTTTAGGTAAAAGAACTTATAACAATTTAAAACTAAAACAGAGGTCTAACTTAGAGTAAACTTACGAGTAATCAGACTTTTATATCAACAAGTAGTTATTGGTAAGATTAAATTTAATTAAATAAAAAAAAATATTGTACTTGTTTTATTAATTATTTAATTTAAATTTAATGTGAAGGGTAGGTTATGATTAGGGTTGCCAACCGTACTCTAAAATAGAGTACCTATTGTACTCTATATCAAATAGGCGTACTCTATAATCTATAACAAAAATAGAGTACGCTAAAATACTCTTTTTTACACAATGTTTACTATACTAGTGCCAGTTATGTAACATAATGCAAATCCATTATCATAACAAAAAAAAAAAAAAATACTGTTAATATGTGCAGCAAAAAGTACTAAAAAATACCTTTTTAAATATATAAAATAAATGATACCCAGTTTTTGGAAGTACGTACTCCATAACCTCAGCAGGCCTGGCAGAAGACGAAGATGGTGGGGACTCGTCCTTGGCTGCCTGGATTGCGTTAGAACTTAATATTACTACATACTTTTAAATCGAACATTGTCAATACTCTTAAGCGTAAAACACTTCACTTCACAACTTCGGTTTCTTCACTTTTTTCCACTTATTCACTCACAAATCTTCTCTCGGATTGAATTGTACGAGTATGCACCTAAACATCTTCAGCGTGAGCTTGGTCTCTCCTTCCGGATAGACGCTGCCTCATCCTTCTTATAAATGCAGAATCCACTTTCTCGTCTATTTGTTATGCTTTTGTATGATTTTCTTATAATTATTGCAATAATCACAATAAGCAACAGCACCAAAAAGGTCGTCATCAAAATGTTATTTAGTTTTGTGTGATTTTCTTGCTATTTCACTGGCACTGTTATTGCCTCCTGAAGCGTTTTGGGCGATGATAACCTCCTTATCCTCAGTCTTCGAATAACTTTTTCCAATTTTCGTTCGTGCTTATAATATTCCTTTTGTTTTACATTGTAACTTGGTGCACCAAGGCACACAGGAATCTGCCGCTTTTGCACTTTGCGCCCGTTAACGGATAACTTGCCAGCGCAGTTCCCGAAACGTGTGTGGCAGGGTCGCCATGAAGTATGCAGGTAGAATCAAACACGTCTGTTCAATACAAGCGTTTATTACTGACTACCCTAACATAAGGCTCTACTTATTCTAAGTACATTTATGCAATTCACTAAGGTTACCATTTGATTCGTCGTGATCTAAGCATATTTTGCCTTATGATAAGACAAATGTTGCCAAATTTACGGTTGCATTGACCAAATATGTACATCGTTATATGAAGAATTGTTACCGTTCAATCAGTCGTAACTTGACCATGTTTTGCTTTATGATAAGGTGAATATTGCCATGTTTACGTTTATATGTGCCGCATATGTACGTCGTTATATAACCTAAGGTTACCATTTGATTCGTCGTAATTTAAGCATATTTCGCCTTATGATAAGACAAATATTGGCAAATATACGGTTGCTTTGACCAAATATGTACGTCGTTATATGACGTAATGTTACCGTTCAATCAGTCGTAACTAGACCATGTTTTGCCTTATGATAAGGTGAATATTGCCATGTTTACGTTTATATGTGCCGCATATGTACGTCGTTATATAACCTAAGGTTACTATTTGATTCGTCGTGATCTAAGCATATTTCGCCTTATGATAAGACAAATATTGCCAAATATACGGTTGCTTTGACCAAATATTTACGTCGTTATATGACGTAATGTTACCGTTCAATCAGTCGTAACTAGACCATGTTTTGCCTTATGATAAGGTGAATATTGCTATATTTACGTTTAAATGTGTGCCGTATATGTACGTCGTTATATAACCTAAGGTTACCATTTGATTCGTCGTAATCTAAGTACATTTCGCCTTATGATAGGGCAAATGTGGCCACATTATACGTTTATATTGCCGAATACATACGTCGCTGAAAAACTTTATGTTTACGTTTAAATTGTTGTGACCGAAGTATATTCCGCCTTATTATAAGGTGAATATTGCCCTGCTAAAGATTATTTATGACGCTTTCGAAAGTTTGTTTATGACTTATGTTTACGTTTGTTTAGTTTTTATTGAAGTATATATCGCCTTAATTTAAGTTAAATATTGCCATAATTACGGTAATATTCACCACATATTCGACGTCGTAAATTTAAAGCGTTTTTTGGAGTCCATTACTGCTGTATTAACAGTATAAAGTTAAATTCCAACACTGCCTTACGGTAAGACATTATTGTCGGTTAGTGTTTATCATAAAAGACTTACCATTTTAACGGAAACGCCTAGCTAAGCCAAAATAACCGTAAGCGTTACAAAATCGCCGCGCGACATTACAATTTAGCCGTCAAAGGCGGAATACACCTTAAGCCAGAAATCAATTTTTCTCAGTGTATAAACTAGTTTGACATCTCTAACTTAGTTGATAGCTATTGCCGTCCTTTTCTCGCACTGCCTTTTAGTAAAAGATAGCAATAGTCTAAATTAAGTTAAGTTTGTGCACAACAGAATCGACACCAATGTGTTGTTTTAAATGTTACTATTTAATGCATTCATAAGCACGCTTTTAGTGCGTTAATTTGAGTCCTACAGTAAAACGTGATTTTTAATGTATAAAGTTATTTCCTAGCAATATGTTTTTCGTAGAAATACTTATTTTGATGCACAGACTGCTCGGTTGACGGTTTTGTGAAGGATCTGTTTACTCCCTGTATAAAGAAACATTATATTTGTCTTTGTCCAACAACCGAATACCAACCTACCTACATTCTAGCAGCGGAGGTCCAGTGGTGGCAGTAAGTCGTGTGTCCGAACCCTGTCGGGGAACATTACTTTGTATAATTCAATTCATCGTCATTACTCTCAAAACATCGTGAGGAAACGTGTAAGAGTAGTAATCGTGAGGAAAGGCATGTTCTAGAACCAAAAATTGACATTAGACATCTACCAATCCGCATTTGGCCCGCGTGGTGGATTACTGTCCACGCCTTCTTAGAAAGAAAGAAAGAAAGAAAGAAAAAGCATTTATTAGCCCGACAGGACAACACATAAATAAAAAAATAATAGTTAAATTGTGATTATAACACTAGTTTAAAGTAAACATAATGAGAGAATGAAAAAAAAAGATAAAAATAATAACGAAATCATAAGAAAAAACAAAAAAAATACAAAAACAGAATTTGTCCTGTACAAAACCAAAAGGCTCCTATCTCAGCTTGGTGCTGTAACATTTAAAAAAAAACGTCACAGCGCTGATATTCTGATAGGGCCCAAAGTGATGCCACGGTCAGATACGGCTAAGAATAAAAAATAAATAAGTATAAACAAAGAGGCCGTTAGTCCCAGCAGTGGGAACATTATAGGCTCATTATGGTAATGGTTATACATTCTAGAACCATCTAAACATATCCCCATTGTTTTCAGAAGTTGGTTGTCGGGAGTCCGAACCAGCGCAACTGGCGCGGGATCCTCATTGCCCTGCTGGTCATAGTGGCGGTGTTGGCGCTGATCGTGACGTCAGTGGTCCTGCTGACCCCGCCTGATGAAGGGCCCAGGGTCAAGGGCAGGAGGCTCAGGATACAGGACCTGTTGACGGAGGAGCTGACGCCTGTACGGTGGAATGGGACGTGGATTTCTGGTGAGTTCATGTTTTGTTTTCTTTTCTAGGGATGTCTTTTGGTTAGTTTGAAAGTACCATAGTGATCAAAATTAAAATCATTAATTTTTATCCTTAATAAGTTGTGGAAGATTCTTTAAGATGATAGCCGAAAGACGTCCACTGGTGGGCATATATTGACCGGTTCTTCCGGTTTGCGGTCGCCACTTCAGAACTTTTCGGCCCCATCGGCCAGCCGTTCGCGAGCAATGTGGCCTGCCCATTGCCACCTAAGTTTACCAATTCTTCGGGCTACGTCGATAACTATGGTTTTCTTCTAGATGTCCTCATTTCTGATTTGATCACACAAGGCCCTTTGATAAGGCCCATTGTGGCCCATCATTATTTATAACTAGAGAAAACATAATAAATTTGATTTATGCATGCACTTATTAAACTATTACTTATTTGGAAACAATTTAGTATTCATAATGTGACATGATATTTTTCAAGTCGTGAGAAACACCTGGATAAGGGGCCCACAATAGGGTAGTATGGCAGAAAAAATGGATGGCCTATATACAGGCTGTAAACCAGCTCATCACAAAGCCGTTAACCAAGCATTATGTACATCAAACGAAGTAACTTTACGCAAAAAATATTGCTGGGAAACAACTTTTTTTTTGAGGTTATAAATCATGTTTTTTGGTAGAACTCAATGTAACGCACTTAAAACATCATGCGGATGGATGGATCAAATAGTACGGGTTTCGTAAAAATGTTAAAAGTCAACTTCTAACAAAAAAAAAACTTGTCAAGAAGTTGTAACTTTGACCCCCTATATCTCCGTAACTAGAAGGTTCCCAGGATGGTGAAGAACAAAAAAATGAACGAACTGATGGGGAGAACAAGTGCCTTTCGGCTTCGTGAAGAGGTGTTTTACACCCTATATGCAGGGGATTATTCCAGGCTGACATGATTCCACAATTCAGGGAGCAGCGGTGGTGGCGGCCCCGACTTACGAGCAGTAAGTCGTGAGATCGAACCCAGACAGGCGCATTACTTTGAGTAATTTATTTCATCACCACTGCTCTCAAATCGGTGAAGGAAAACATCGCGAGGAAACCGGCATGTCCCTGAACCAAAATTCGAATAAATTATTGTGTCATCCACCAATATGCAAGTGTACAGCGTGGTAGATTATAACCCATTCCCTCTCATAGAGAGGAGCCCTGTGTCCCAGCAGTGGGAACATTAATAGGCTGAAGATGATCATGATAATCAACGCAATTCATGACTTACTACTTTGAAAAACGGAATTCAAGGACACCTTAAAAGCATTTACCAATTCATGTTTTTGTTGATCAAACTGCCTGTGACAACAGTGATTTTAAAAAACCGGGTGTTTTATGATTGGTGGGTCAAATTCACACACACAACGAATAGGTATCAGTTTTAGGTATCTACAAATTCATATTTACTTTGAACAAATCTGTTAGAACTCAGTTGTTTATTTAACAAAATTGTTGTTGTTTCAATATTTTGTTTCGTATCAAAAGAGGCCTTACATTTTCCGCTTCGTGTGCGAAACCTCAGGTGTAGAGGAAAAACATATAGTTTTTTTTACAAAATGTTATACTTTTACGTATACCAAAGGTCCCATTCAACCATTACTTATTTACAAAAGCACAGAATAAATATAATCTTCTTACTAGTGTTCCGTACACAAAGAAGAGCCTTTTTATGTTTCATCGATATTTGTTTTATGAACAAACTTTAGCGATACAGATTTCTAAGAAAATACTAACAAAAAATACTAAGGATCCTGTGAAAATAACAACGAAAGAAACGAAGATTTATCGCCTTTTAGTCGAAACTGGCATACTAAATCTCGTGTCTAGGTATTTTGTTCGTGAACCTTTGTTATAATAATATTGATGACCTATTTTTATGGAAGAATAGGGTTAGTTTATAGACGAACTTTAAAGAGAATTGTTTTTTTTTGTGAATGGTTCGTTGACAGTCAGACAGTGACATAATGAAGTCTGACAACCAGTCTTACCAATTGGTATCGTATTACCCAGTATTAACTGGGTTGCAGAGGTCAGATAGGCAGTCAGTCCATGTAAAATACTGGACTGGAAGCTGACCCCCAACAAAGGAAAAGGTTAAGCAGATGATGATGGTCATCATCAGCCTACAGACGTCCGCTGCTGGACATAGGCCTCCTCAATCGTACGCCATTCAGCTCTGTTCTCAGCAACTCTCATCCACTTGTTACATAATATTAATCAACATTAGGGTGTAAATCCCCTCATCACGAAGCCGTCAACCAAGCATTCTGTACAGCAAACTAAGTAACTTTACCTACGCAAAAATTATTGCTGGAAAACTATTTTTTTTGGGGACAAAATCACGTTTTTTAGTATAACTCAATGTAACGCACTCAAAACATTGTGCTGATGGATGGATTGAATAGTACGGGGGTCGTAGAGATATTCAAAGTGAAAATCATGCGACAAAAAGTTGTATTATTTTAAAAAAAAACCTGTCAAAATTTTGCAACATTGACCCACAATATCTCCGTAACGAGAAGGTTCCCAGGTATGGTGTAGAACAAAGAAATGATCGCAATGATGAGGAGAACAAGTGCCTTACATATTCGTTACGAGTTGTTTTACACCCTTTATTAGTCTTTATTAGTTATCTAAGATAACTAATTATATAATAAACAAAAAACTGAAGATAACTTATCTTCAGTTTTTTGTTTATTATATTAAGTTTGTCTATTAAACTTTAAGAAGTAAGACTAGTCATGAACTCGATAGCTGGGTTGTGGTGGATTGATCATGGACGGGTCCGACATAGAGCTCATTTCTGGAGAGGGGCGCGTCGGGCGGCGCGTTGCGCGTTTTTTCCGTTAGATTGGAAGTCGATCCTTACTAGTTAGGGAAAAGGCTAGACATATAATGATTATAATAAAATAATGATGGATGTCATCACAATCATCACCTCCATGATCGTGATGATGAGTAGGGATGTACATCAATCAAATATTAAAATTTATTTTGATAGCCAACTTTTTGCGTAACGAATTAATAATGAATGGTTTACACAATAAATATTTATACTTTCGAAATGAAATGAATAATTCTATAGTAACGGATATCGACGTGGATGAGGTGGAATGCCGAATAAAATTAATTAACGGCTTGATTTTGTATTCTCTTGATTACTTATTTTATTCGTTGAGTTTTTTTTATATGTAACAATATATTTGAATAATCCTGAAATCCTTGTGATTTCGGGCGAATTTCACAAATAGAACCGAACGTGAATAAATCATCTAAACTATGTATGATCAAGAGCTGGTTATGTGAATTGTGTCATAATTGTTGAGGAATATTAATACTGATAGCCTAGGTGTACGGTTTACGTACATTGCCCTAGTTTTAATTTTGCTTACTCGTCAATACAAGGTTGGAATTTAATATTTTATAATTCGTGTGCATTTAGGCGACCACGCTAACTAACGTGTGAGAATTGCGTACAAGAACTTAACTGTGACTTACGGGAATAAACTAAAATATCTTCTGTGAGACGATATTTTAGTATATTTTATATATTTTGAACACACTCAACAAACTACAGCTTAATTGTCAATGTACAATCCTACTAAGACTGTACACTAGGGGTCATAGGCAGGGGTTTACAACTGTACGACAATAACTTCAGATACAAACCTGACATTCATCATCTACCTAGCCTTTTCCCAACTATGTTGGGGTCGGCTTCCAGTCTAACCGCATGCAGCTGAATACCAGTATTTTACACGGAGCGACCACCTATGTATATGACCTCCAAGATACCTCGATACCACCTCGATATACCTTTGTCGACCCGATTGGCGTAGTGGTAGTGACGCTGCCTTACGTTCTTAGGGTCCTGGGTTCGAATCCCGGTAGGAGCAAATGTTTGTGTGATGAGCACGGACATTTGTTTCCGAGTCATGGATGTTTATATGTATAGTAAGTATGTATTTACAAAACAAAAAAAGTATTTAAGTAGTATATCAACTATCTAGTGTCCACGACACAAGCTTTGCTTAGTGTGATACCTCGTTTTGCCTCTTGGCAAAACTAGTTGTCAGACTTTTTGGCCCCTGACTACCTGTAACGACTGTCAAAGATCTACAAATAAACTCGGTATTTAATGGGTGGTCACCTATCCACAGACAAACCTAGGCAAACGTGAAGTTAAATAAAAATGAATTTCCAAAGAAAAAATGAAAGGTCTATTTCACTGCCCGAAATTATTTAATACAGTTCAAATTCGACTGAAAATAAAATTTCTGGAAACAAGCTAGTATTTAAATTACACAGAATCGATAAAGTAATTACATTGGCCGCTGGCCGCTGGTACCCCCTTCTACGAAATCTGATTAACAACATTTTCCATGAACGACTTCACGAAGTCACACCATTTATTTAAATTAGGCATTAATCTAAATCTATACTTAATATTATAAAGCAGAAGAGTTTGTTTGTTTGTTTGTTTGTTTGAACGCGCTAATCTCAGAAACTACCGGCTCGAATTGAAAAATTATTTTAGTGTTGGTTAGTCCATTTATCGAGGAAGGCTTTAGGCTATATAACATCACGCTACGGCCATTAGGAGCGGAGCAGGAATGAAACATGTTGCAAAAACGAGGATTTTGTTTTACTTTCGTTTTTCTCTCTTATGTGACGCAGACGAAGTTGCGTGGGTCAGCTAGTTAAGTATAATTGTGTTTACCTACAACAAACCATTTTTGTAACTTTCCAAAAGAATTTTGAAATAAAGCCATCGCTGATGTGTTTCAAAACTTTTTAGAAAATCAGCCGTCGCTGAATGGCAAATACGTATTTAAAGTTTTTCTTTAAAGCTTGAAATGAACGGATTCACACTTTCAAACCGAATAAACTCCTAAAATCTGCGCCACAAAACTTCTCTTATAAGACTTTAAGTCAACCCCACATCGCAGCCTCAAGATGTTTCAAGTATCCTACTACGTAAAATCTCTGCTTCTCTGACACAGAAACGTCAGGCGTACATAGTGCACTACTCCTAGTACTTAACAGTGCTATCCCCCTCTCTTTAGTAAGTACTACACCTCCATACGAGTCCTACTTTCCTTGTACCTTCGGCGAACTTTTAAGTGGACTTTAGTGTTGAAATGGTGAATGAAGGTGGGATAAAATAATAATAGTTGTTTTAGGATTCGTTAAGAACCTGAACCCTCATTGATTTTTCCTGTCCGTCTGTATGTCTTTTTTTTTAGAATTTATTTTAAATTATTTCATTTTTTTTTCTACCTTCAATGTTATTTGTTTACAATATGAAATACTAAATCCAAAAGTGCCAAGCAACAACAAGATCCAATCTTTCAAACAGCGAATGTCAAATAATCTAAAATCCTTTCCTTTATCGGAAAATCCAATTTTATTAAACGGACGTACTTGGTCGACTGCTTTTAGTTCCTCTAACTTTTGCTTACTGAAGACAGGAAATATGTCACACTCTTTGGACACCGTGATTTCAAACTTGGAAAGGCCAGTGCTAAAGTGTACCAACCCACATAAATATCGAAATGAAATACATTTATTTATTAATTTAAAATCCATTTTAAACAAATATTTTGGATGACCTTGATGTATCTTAATAAATAACTGAAACATATCCGCAATATGTTGGATTACTTTGTGGTATTTAACTGAGTGGGCAACTATAGTACTTTCTCAAGTTATTATGCCTTGTGACTTTGACTGTGACTGTAGCTTTGAGTTTTCTTTGTATTTTTGACAATCAAAAGTGCCGTAATGGTCTAATTGAAATAAATGCTTTGAGTTTTTTTTATGCTTTGTAGAATACCAATTACCGTTTCTTTTTTTATTTTATCTACTAAAACCCATCCATGTTCCTTCCTCGCCCTGTATGTTCCAGGCCGCGTTATCCCTTTCGAACAGTCCCGCAGCCCAGGCAGGCTTCGGATCTTGCGGGTCCTCCTGTATGATTTATTTATTCATTTAAAATTATGTAAATAACACAAATTTGTTCTACTTAGTACAAGCTTTAGTTCTAAGATCTGTATCAACTCTATCTAGCTACTTATTGAATACATTACGTCGCTAGAAATAGATCTACTCAGTCATGTGAGCTGTGCTTAGTGGTAAGTACCAAAATTACCGGAATATACCGATAACTAATCATTTGGAGTGCGCTGACCGCCAGTTCACGCGATGGTGCAATTCATCCGGTTGAATTCGCAGAATGCAATCGATCAATGCCTCGTGGCTGACCATTGGAATCTACATGATGAACCGTCGGGGAAATAAATCTGCTTTAAAATTACTGCTTTTCTTTATACTATAAAGTTCGATTCGAGCGAATAGAACGCCAGGAAAGTAAAAAAAAGAAAAAGCAAAAAGCAAATTTAATTCAATACGTTATGTCATGTGCTAAACGATTATAAACATCGTTTAGTTTTTATCAATTGTTTAAAGGTGGCAGAGGCACAAAATTGTGTAACTAGTATTTTAAATATATTATGTGAGCGTTAAGCGACATTTGTGAGTTTTGATGCAAGTGTGTCTTAATTGGGAAAAATTAAGAAGGACGACCACTTTTCTATCACTTGGGGCACAAGGCTGCCTGTCTGCAGAACGGAGAAACGGAACACCTTATCCAATAGGATTGCATAGTGGAGCAGAGCTGAGATTTTGGTTATTATTTCTCCGTTTCTGCGCTCCATAGTCTAGCTTCGCTTCATTGTTGTCGACCGCCACGCGCCAGTGAGGTAGTACGGTCGAACAAGCTATTTGGTATACATTTTGTTAACGTTAACCAAATAGCTTGTTCGACCGTACATAATAGGGTAGACGATAAAAAAAAATCCGTCCTATAGTGTCCAAAAAATATTGGACACTATCTGACTGATACACATATTACATATGTATATATATATGTGTGTATGTATGGATGTATATATGTATTTATATATAGGACTCATGTTTTTTTAATCGCGTAAACAAAAATTTGATGATGACACAGTACGTCGACAACTCGTGTGACGTCACATTCGGTACATTTTTTACCGGAAAGTGACGTCACAAGCCCCCACTTATTAATTTGACGTCATCTTTGATGCGTTTTATTAATTTGATGTCTATATCCAATATTTTTCGATAATCTAACTGACGGATTAAATACAATCATATTTTAAGGGGGGAACAGCGGTGGCCCAGTGGTGGCGGCCCCGACTTACGAACAGTAAGTCGTGGGTTCAAACCCAGACAGGCGCATTACTTTGTGTAATTTATTTCATCACCACTGCTCTCAAAACGGTGAAGGAAAACATCGTGAGGAAACCGGCATGTCCTAGAACCAAAATATCGAAGACATGTGACATCTACCAATCCGCACTGGGCCCGCGTGGTAGATTATAACCCATTCCCTCTCATTGAGAGGAGGCCGTGTCCCAGCAGTGGGAACATTATAAGCTGATGATGATATTTTAAGGTCCATGTTCGCCGAAAAGATAACGGTCTGTTTATCTAAAAACAGCTGTCACTGTGACATATTTCCGTACAAAAACGTGATTTAAAACAGCTGTTTTTAGATTATCACATCGTCATCTTTTTGGTGAACCACCTTAGTTAATCGTCAATATCATCCCTATTGTAGTTATTGGAGAATTATTTTTTAAATGGCATTCGGTCTTTTTATTACAATTATTATAGGAATTAATTTTTGTATTCTTCGAACTTATGAATATTTTGAAGCCACTTTTACTCTTGCTAATAGAATTTCCCTATTTACTACTGTAAAAATAACCATGAAATTCAGATAATAGGTTTGAAAATCAAACCAACCCAACCGTAGGGCGTAGCTTTAGACCGTTACTCAAATTTATTTGTTCGAGTACAATTTACCTTCAGGTAATACGTCTGCCCTAAAAGCAATTAATTCAGGTATTTACCCTAAAATTAAAGTAGGTAATTTAGGCATTGTTTATCCGACCTAAGTCCGGTCTTTTTGTTTGTAGATTCATTAAGGTGAACGAATTAATTATACATTTCTACGGGTTACTATTAAATTAAATCGAAATTATGAATTGAATTTACTTAACGTAAATTCTTATTTTTTTGCAATTTGCAGCTCAGTAATAAAATGTATGTGGATTAAAACTTGATTCGCGGCTGTAATACTTACACGCATGTATTTACAGAATAATCATCGTTAAGATCCAATGATGGACATAGGCCTCCCCCAAGTGGCGGCCATCCGTTCTGCGAGCAATGTGCCCTGCCCACTGCCACTTAAGCTTGGCAATTCTTCGAGTTACGTCGGTGTCCTTGGTTCTCTTGCGGATGTCTTCGTGTCTGATTGGATCCCGCAAGGAAACTCCGAGCATAGCCCTCTCCATTGCCCTTTGGGTGACTTTAAGCCTTTTGATAAGGCCCATTGTGAGCGACCACGTTTCGGTCCCGTATGTAATCACTGGCAACACACACTGGTAAGACTTTCGACTTTCGTCTTGAGACACCGGTAAGTTAGACGAGAAGATATCGCGCAGCTTCCCGAGCGCTGCCAAGCCGAGTCAGATTCGACGATTGACCTCTTTCTAGAAGTTAGACCTACTACCTAAGTGGACCGTTTAACCTAGGTATACCCAATCGTCTACAATTCCGAGTGTAGAGATTCCGATCTTGATAGGAATGGGTGTGACATGGGCATTCAACATAACCTGTGCCGGCTGTGGACGTCTTTCGGCTGAAATGATGATAATGATGAATCATTAAAATCATCATAACAAAGAGAAATTTAAAATTGTCAAAATTAAGTAAGTAAAATTACGCAAAATTATTTAATTTTGTTAGTAAATGATCTTCTATTTCCTATCTGGTTAACTATACTGGAACCATTAATGATGGACGACTCGAATAGCGTAGTGGTAGTGACGCTGCCTTACGTTCTTAGGGTCCTGGGTTCAAATCTCGGTAGGAGCAAATGTTTGTGTGATGAGCATGGACAATTGTTTCCGAGTCATGGATGTTTATATGTATATTAAGTATGTATTTACAAACAAAAAAAAAAGTAAACATATGTAGTATATCAACTATCTAGTGTCCACGATACAAGCTTTGCTTAGTGTGGTACTAGGTGGTGCTGTGTGTTAATGTCCAGCGATATTTATTTATATTTAGTGTGGTACTAGGTGGTGCTGTGTGTTAATGTCCAGCGATATTTATTTATATTTCTGTTCCACAAACGATGGGGCACTTCATGTGGCGTCCTGCGTGTTCTGTTGTTTGTTCACTATAGGAACTGATGGATGCTACCGAAAGCGCCCAAACTTGTAGCCAGTTTTTGGGCTGACACAATTTAAATAGCTATTCACAAGAAGAAGAAGAACCCACAAAATCATTCCCACAGCATTTTCTTAAAACAACTTTATTTTACACTATAGAATTACACCCGCGACTTAGTTTGCAAATTTTGATAGCTCGGCCAATTTGCATGATATCAATGTAATCTATAGCTTATGTTACTTGGTATATATGTAGCTTTCTAATTGTGAAAACATTAAAAAATCGGCTGAGTAGTTCTTAAGTTAAATTGTAAAAAAAAAAACTGTCCTCTTTATGATATTACTCGTAGTTTAGAAAACATTTTTTATAAAAATAATTTAAAAAACGTGTACAAAACCATTTCAATAACGTTTAAGTACGTAATTTATAATTAGTACTTTTCATACTCATCATGTCCGCGATACACAATTACAGAAGGAATTCTGTTTTCCCTGTAATACGCACCTCCCCGAAACTCCGACAATTAATTACGAACTTTAATCGGCCGTCCGTGTAACCCTCAACTGCTCACATGATTTATGAACATCGGTAATTCGGTAATGTATCTCCGGTAATTTTAGAACATTTATCTTAGAACACATTAACGGCTCATACGTATACCTACGTTTAAAGAATGTATTTACGGGGAAATTCTTCGCTTTTCCGGTATTTGTTTTTCGGCAAAAGTTGCGAGATGCTGTTGTGAGCGAATAAAGATTTTATTTAATTTTTGTTATCTTTAAATGTTGTTCTTTGGTGTATTAATTAGTGCGATTCATATTTTGTTTAACAAACAGCCTGAAACTGACCTGCAAATTACAAAAAAAAACGTTAGAATAATACGAGTATATGAAATTGAGATCAAAATTTTGAATTTCGAGTGCTACATTAGATTGAAGAAATCACCTTGAATAGTTTTGGCCTAGTTCTCTTTTCAAACCAAATCAGAAACTGGTTGTATATTTTAAAACGCCACTTCGAAATTCAAACAGTGTCGACATGAAAATCCGCCATGACATTTCTTCAAAAACAAATGAGTTTGCTTTCGAATTATAAACGTTCTCTTTAGTGAGTTTTAAATGAATTTATTTAAGGTACAGCATGGCACCCCAGTACAATTACATCCAGTGTTACAATTTCACCTGCACGTACCGCCACCAAGGTAAACTTAGTAATTACCTTGCTTATTCATGCTAATGTAATTGCAAAAAGTTTGTAATAGGTACAATACCAGCCAAGTTTAAGTACAAAGGAGTGTCGAGTCTTGTGTTGTTTCTTTAGTCTCAGTTTGAAAGTTGAGCATTTATTTTTTTAATTTATTTTATTAATGGCTGTGCTGTGTGCCTCTTGGAGGTACTGGGGTGTTTAATAGGTAAGTTTTGTTGAAGGTAAGACTGGTGATACTAGTAGATTTACGTATGCCCCGTAAAAAGAGAATATCTCCCAACTAGCACAAATAGCTGGTTAAAGACTGGACACCAAAATTTTTGAACACTCGTGGCTGTTATTTTTGCTGTACAAGGGCTGGATAGCCTACTACCCAGCCCTAGTAATTCTGAATTAGGCCCCAAATTAACCAGCCCTGAGCGATACAGTAGCTCGTTAGCAGCACTTTAGAGCACTGGATGATGGACAGCGGCTGCACAATGGCTGGACTAGCTATCTTCCTATCCACTGTCCAGCTCCATTAATTCTCTTAGACAGCCAAGAGATGGTTTATGGCTTACTAACGGCTGATGTTAAATCTACAAAGAAATATAGGAACAAAAAACTTTGACAAGTTCCTGCAATGTTACGTACGTCAAAGTCTCTAAACTTTTTCTGTGCATGACATATGATTATTAGTCTCAAAGTCCGATGGAGATTCTCCGATGAAATAGACTAAGACTGCAGAACCACATCACAGACGAGGCACTACCTGACCTGCTCTTTGTGCAACTCCAGCCGCACCTTGAGGGACGGTTCGAAGCGACTATCCAGGAGTGTAGCTACCGCCGTATCAACCATATTAATGATACGGGCCCCCCAAGTAACAAGGGCCCTGATGAGAAAAAAAACACCAAGAAAAATATTAGAGGTTGCTAGATGAGCAACCTCTAATATTTTTCTTGATAAAATATGAAATGAAGATATGGCTTATCGCGGTCCTGAAAGCGCCTGATTTTCAAAGAAAAATTAAACCCTGGCAGGATTCTAGCTCTTCATTAAAGTAACTAGTACTTTTAGTAGTAGTACTTTTTACACAAATAAAAACTAAGTTTAATACCAAATTTAAACTCCAAACCGTGCTCAAATCACGTTCTTCCAATAAGAATACTTACAAAGAAAAAAAGCGGCCAAGTGCGAGTCGGACTCGCCCATGAAGGGTTCCGTAACAGCAAGCAACATATTATAAAAGTTCTTGCAGTTCGTTGTAAATGAAAGGTAAATTCTGGTTTACGATTTATGACGTATTAAAAAAATACTACTCACTAGATCTCGTTCAAACCAATTTTCGTTGGTAGTTTACATGGTAATGTACATCATATATTTTTTTTAGTTTTATCATTCTCTTATTTTAGAAGTTACAGGGGGGGGGGGACGCACATTTTACCACTTTGGAAGTGTCTCTCGCGCAAACTATTCAGTTTAGAAAAAAATGATATTGGAAACCAATATCATTTTAGAAGACCTATTCATAGATACCCCACACGTATGGGTTTGATGAACAAAAAAAAGAAATTTTGAGTTTCAGTTCTATGTATGGGGAACCCCTAAATTTATTGTTACTTTCTATTTTTGTGCGAAAATCTCAATGCGGTTCACATAATACATCTACTTACCAAGTTTCAACGGCATAGCTCTTATAGTTTCGGAAAAAAGTATCTGTGACATACGGACGGACAGACAGACAGACATGACGAATCTATAAGGGTTCCGTTTTTGCCATTTGGCTACGGAACCCTACAAAATTGCTATGTTAACTATAATTTACCTGAATGCTAATCATTTTCGTTGCTTTAATGATGTTTTATATACCAGTAACCTATAAACCATCATTTAAGTAAACCTATGCTATTCATGATCACAGTTACACATTTTTTTGCCTCATTCTGCTCGCTCACACATTCTCTTAGTAAAATTAATGACAACTAAATGGAAGTCAGGGTGCTTCTTTCTTACTAGGACTAGCTACGCCACTGCTACTAACGCTATCATGGTGGCAGAGTTTTAGTCCAAGCTCATTTAACATCACAGGAAATATCGACACGTCAATGAAAAAGATCTCTTAAAGCTGAAGATTGACCAATATGTCATTGCCACGAACCAATAAATAAATAACCAATAATATAACCAAACAAATAGTAAAATAAAAGCATGACACGATCCTTCGACCGTCATCCACTTATTCCCAGCGAATTCAAATTCCGAAACACAATATTTATTCATAGAAACCGTTGATCGGTACGAAGTTCTGTTCTCTTTTTAAAAGCTTTTCGACTTTTTTTTGTTTTCTAACACTAATGGTTTCACGAAATTTGGTACGTTGGAATTGTTCAGCGGTTTTTTTTAGAGTTCCACTTCAAAAAGGTGCCAAGAAAACCTTGCTTACCATCTGCTATTTGCACGTCTTTCGACATCGTTCTCTCATAATACATAATTATGTATAATCTCACCATGATTGAAGATTTTGAATTAAGGTGAATGCTCTATCTATGCCGGGGTAGCAGGCCTGTTTGAAAGAGATACCGCGGCCCCGGAATATAAAGTGCGAGGAAAGAACATGGATGGGTTTTAGTCAGTAAGAGTCTGACAGTCCCTCCCCAGAGTGAGAGAAGACATTTGATGATTTACCATCCTAAAAAAAAAAAGGTGAATGCTCTAGAGTACTACAACCCTCCAAGTTCATAATAGTCTAGGAAATGCTTTTTCAAGGTCAAAGTCGTTCCTAGATCTTTGTGAACTTGGAGAATTGTATTGATGATTATCCTACTAATATTATAAATGTGAAAGTTTGTGAGGATGGATGTATGTTTGTTACTCTTTCACGAAAAAACTACTGAACGGATTTGGATGAAATTGCACACAGATGGTTTATAACCTGGATTAACACATAGGATACTTTTTATCCCGGTAGTAAGATCCCATGGGACAATTTTGAAACTTCACGCGGGCGAAGCCGCTGGCAGAAGCTAGTAATTATATAATTCCATACGTCTTACAGTCGCGAACGATATTTTCATCAACATACAACCTAGCACTGGCCTGCAAATTGCAAAAAAAAACGAAAGAAAATTTGAATTTCTTCGGCACCCTGGAGCATCAGTCTTAAATGAATGTCCTGTTTCTTGCTCATTCTTCTCTATAGAGATCTACGCTTTGGAAGGCCAACTGCAGTTCCTCAAAGTAAATATGCCTTGTGTAACTGAGACTGTGTTAGTGTGTTTTTTTATTTTAAAAACAAGTTAAGAAATGACTTATGTAGCTTTTTGGACATTCAAAAGTGCCTTAATGGTCTAATAAACTAATCTATACTAATATTATAAAGCTGAAGAGTTTGTTTGTTTGTTTGTTTGAACGCGCTAATCTCAGGAACTACTGGTTGGAATTGAAAAAATCTTTTTGTGTTGGATAGTCCATTTATCGAGGAAGGTTATAGGCTATAACATCACGCTATGACCAATAGGAGCGGAACATAAGTGAAAAATGTTGCAAAAACGGGGAAAATTTATTCCTTTTGTGAGCTTTTTCTCTCATATATGTGACGCAGACGAAGTTGCGTGGGTCAGCTAGTTAAAATATATGTTTTGAGTTTCTGTGTTCAGTTGCATTTGGGTTTATCCATGAAAACGGGTTTGATTTTTCTGCCCGGTTTAGCTGCCGCCATTTTGAGGCTACACACAAAAATCCTCCAAGCCCTTCTCAGTAGCTGTCCAGAATCTGGAAATAAGGGCCTATTTCCAGTATCTGGACAGCTTTGCTTTTTGCTTTGGATTCAAACATAACGGGCAAAATGTTGGTGTACTATAGGTACACGTAGCTTAATTCTTCATGGATATAAATAAAATACAGCGCCATCCAGTGCCACATTAAGCAACGAGGCTTGTGTCGTGAACACCAGATAGTTGATATACTACATATAATGTTATGGTTGTCAACAAACACAACATTAAAGGGAAAAACCTCTTTACTAAGCCGAAAGTGGTTCTCTCCGTCATTGCGATCGTTTTTTTGGTCTATACACCATACGTGTGAAGTTTCTAGTTCCGGAGATATTGGGGTCGAAGTTCCAACTTTTCAACAAGTTTTTTCTTAAATACAGGTTTTTAATCGAAGATTTTACTTTGAACACCTCCACGTATTATTCAATCCATCCATCATCACAATGTATGGAGTGCGTTACATTGAATTTTTCACCCCATGAAATTCGATTCCCAGCAACAATTTTTACTAAAGTTACTTAGTTTGATGTACAAAATGCTTAGTTAGCGGTTTCATGGTGACTCTGATTACACCCTGTATCTTGCAAGTCCTTTAAGTTTTAAAAAGCAAGTTAAAAAACGGAGCCTAGTCTTACAAGAAACCCCGAAATAAACGTCCTACTCGCCTTGGCCGGTTTTCTAAAAACTGTTAACTGAAAAAAAGAATTATGTAAATATACATTGTGTTGAGTAGAACACCTTTTCAAGCCTAAATGGTACCTAACGAGAATTGTAGTCTAGATTTAATTGCCATTATAACAGAAACGTTTTGAAAATTACGAATACCTATTTTGATTTTAATAACAAAAGCCTTTGTCAGAACATTCAATATAATGGACCAAAATAGCTTTATTATGATTTATATCTACGAAATTGTGATTTGTGGGACACACTGTGTCCTCTCATGCATCCAAATTAGATTAATTGAATGAATTAATATTCCTGTTACGTCCAGTAATTAAATAATTATATATACAGTGCTCTGATTTGGACACAACCCTCGTAATGAAAGCTGTGATTAACAATTTAGGTTAGATAGTACCTACTATGAAATAAAACTTCAAATAAATGTCCACACTACAGAAAATAAACATTTCATAAAAGAGATTTTGTAAAAAATCTTACTCTAACTAACCTATTTATTCTTGTTAATTCAAAAATCAAACAAGCCCCTAAGTTAGGATTCTTTCACAAATGAAAACGTGGTAATATTAGTTTAATGCAATAGAATACAGAAAATAGTTTTTCTACCTTTTAATAAAGTTTTTCCCTTTAATTTTGTGGTTGGTATGAAAATGAAACCTTTAATCATGCCCCGCTGGTACCAGGAGTTCATAATGACGCTGTATTTAATTTATAGCAACACTACTAGCGGTGCGGGAAAGTAACTAGTGGCATGAATATTTTTTTATGACGAGTATTTCTAAGAAAGTTACTTTGATGATATTACACTGTATTTCACAAAGTAGGTACTTAACAATGTGCATGAGTTTGAAAAAGATTATGTGGCACTTCTGGTTTAAACAAAGAAATCATTGAATATAACAAGAGCAGGGATGATCGTTAAAAGTACATTTTTGAGCCTTAACCGGTGTCAAAATATATCATACAACGTTAAAATTACACGTGTGTAAAGAAAAGAAACTGATCGATTTATGGCAGGATATTGAAATAGAATATCGAGTTCGAGTCCTCATAGCCTGTTCAACGATTTTTTTGATATTTGATACTCTTCTACATTTTGTTGATAGTTTATTTATTTTAGTTTATATGATAGTTGTATGCGACAATAATTAAGAATAAATAATATGTATGTCACCGTAAAATTGACAAACACGTAAACAGAGAGATTATTATTACCTAACGTGTTTGACAATTTTACGGTGACATAATACGTCGCATACATTTAACAATATTACGGTGTCACTTCGATAGATGGTAATCTACCGAAAAATAATGCGTTAAATTGTAAGCAGTAGGTTCAGTTGACAGCAATTCGAGAATTTACAATCTCTCTAGTTATATTACAATCTAATAGTTTTTACTAATAATAATACTTTTATTATTATATATCGACACAACGCATAAAGAAGTGGCCTTCCAATAGTCCGCTGCACGCTGATGATAATAATTTGATAACAAATGAGAAAGATATTGCCCAATGCTAGAACTACCTCTGCCCTTCAGTAAATAACATAATAATATTAAACTATATAAATTGGTACTATATCTAATACTGTACATAAACGCCTGCAAACATTTAATCACACCCCGCCAGTACCAGGATCTCATAAGACTGCAGTACATTATTTATAGGAGCACTAGCGATGCGGGAACGTCGCTCCAGAGAGATTTCAGAGTCGATTACTACCAACTTGGAATTTCATTGCAGAAGCTGTTGCTTTCCATTGAATTTTATATTTTACACTGGTATAAAGAACGTTTGGGTACTTTCTGGTATCCTGTTGTATTAAAATGTAAGACGATAAAAAGAAAGTTACGGAAATAACAAAATTGAATTAAAACAACTGACAACAAAACTGATTAGATTTTACTAAGATATCATAATTCCTTCGAAACTTAATGATGAATCAGCATTCAGCACCATGATCACCTGAACGGGTTCAAAAGCTGTCAGCGTTGACCTGACGTTTTATAGCAGCGATGATACCCTAGTGGTGTTATTCTCAGACTGCCAAGTCGTAGGTCTCGAGTTTGAACCCAAGACCAATGATTTTTCGGATATATGTGCGTATTGTCTAATTATCGCTTGCTTTGGTAAAGGAAAACATTGTGATGAAACAAACCTGAAAGATATTTCTCGACGGCATGTAAAGTCAAGTTAGAAGCGTTAGGGCGGCATAAAAACCTTGACACCAGGTTAGGCACTAACCACACGATAAAGAAGAAGAAAAGAGGAGACTATTGAACGTGGTTTAAACGTGTCGATCACGTTTTAGGTTGTAGGTCACATAAACGACTGCGCTTCCACCCACCACAAATAATGTAATTCAAAAATGAGCTTAACATATTGCTAATTAGATATACTTTACATTGGCAACATAAATTAGCAGACAGCTCGCTGTCAGCGGGCTTACCGCTGTCAATGCCAATGTAAAGCATATCTAAAGAGAATAACTTAAAGCCCATATTCGAATTATATACTTTTTGTTGGGTGGGAGCGGAGTCGTTTATGTGGGCTACAACCTTTAGTGTCATGTAGCTAAAACTCGCATGTAATATTGGCTCAGTGAGCTTCATTTATCGGTACGTTTTCCATTTTTTTTTTTCAATTTTATAATTTCATTATCATCATCAATTCAGCCGAAAGACGCCCGCTGTTGGACATAGGCCTCCCCCAAGTGTCGCCACATTGACCAGTCCCGTGCGACGCACATGCAGCGAATTTTCATAGCCTTCACTAGATAATCTGTCCACCTTAGTGCAGTGCAGTTTTATGATTGATTTCCACAAAATCCCACAGAAAATATATAAAACTGCCAATAATATTATTTTATAAATATTACGATGGTGTGACGCGATGAAAAATAACGAATGAAAATATTGAAATTCACTTTTAATGAAAATGATAAATTGCTTTTTGTGACACGTCACCGGGCCACGGGTCGACAACATGATTAAGCTCTTAAGCTTTGTTTACACAGCGACAATATGTGACAAACACTCGTATAATATACCGTATATATCTACCCTAATATGTTTCGCACGTGTAGGTATATAAATAGCACACTAATACCTTTTATTTTGTTCGAAAATCGGTGAAATTGACAGCGAAATACTCGTAAGTGCTGACTGATCAAAGGATTGCTTTATAAGATAGTGTTACGAGCTAGGTACGGGATAAATTGATTATACTACCAAAAACACTTAGCTTAGACAACGCACTTCTAGTTCACTTCAATTGGCTTCGTTGTATTGCCTGAATCAGACTGACTACTCCCGCAAACACGACGGCTATTTATATGCCGACCGATCCTTCGAGAATGTTCCACAACTCTCTGGAACCTTCACAGTTCCGTAGTGGAACATTCTAGACTCGAACGTAATCTAGAATGTTCGTGTAACGAATCGACGTAACAATAACCCTCAGATTTAATAAGTTATACAACGTGTAACGTTAAATGTGTAAAACCTGATAATAGTTTGACCAGAATCACAAGCAGAATCAATTGAACCACTTTTGAATATAGGTCACATTTTTCAAAAAATCTTCATTAAAAATGTTGCCCTGTCTATTTATTAATAGGTCAAGTCATCACGTGCGCAAACCCGCCAAAACAGGTAAACAAACAAACATAAATGGTTGTCGTCCATTTAAAAAAAAATATTACGCGGGATAAAAATAGTTCTTGCCAGTAAATCTAATTGATAGTAAAACTAAAACAGCACATAAAACCTTAAAAAAGATTACTTAATATGTGTTTATTTTTTCACCCAGAATTAGGTCAAATGAATTAAAAATCATTTGGGGTGTCTGAGGTTTTGCGCATTTAACGGTACACGTTGTTGATCCGATATCCCAATCAGTGTTGCCAACCCCAAAAAAAAATAAAAAACAACAACTCGCCTTAAAAAAACAGTAGAAAGAAGTAGGTAAAGAAAAAAAAGGCAGATTTCTTAATTTTGCTCATATAATTAAATAATAAACAATTTTCTTAGTTACTAGAACTCACATTCATTGATATTTTTATAATCACAACAACAACAAACAAAATCAAAGTAAAATTATTTTGAAGTTTTCAATATTTTCACACTCATTGTTATTTTTAAAATCATACACGGTGTAGCTGTCATTCATAAACTGGTATTTCCCCGGGAGAATCCCCGTGCATAAAAATATGATTGTCATGGTCGGGAATGCCTTCGAATCCCGACTAAAGAAGATACTGCCATCTAGTGTCATTGCGTTTTATTACGTAGTGGTTTGTCATTGCATTTTAGAACGTAGTGGGTATCAGTCGGCGTAGGCCCCTATGTCCAAGTGCAGGGTTTAAAGGAACCTAACTAACCTAACGGAGGGGGTGCCCCAAGTCCCGATTATGGGGGCAGAGATACTTCCGTATGTTCAGTTGACAATAATTCAAGAGTTTATAATATCGCTAGAGAGAAACACGTTATATTGTAATATAACGTGTTTGACAATTCTACGGTGACATATACACACTACCTTAAGAATATGTTTGATTATTATATTATTTTGGTGTTACGTTTGTATGAAAAACGCATGCTCCGCCGGCCCCTTAACACACGAAGTCCATTTCAAGTGTAGCAACCTTGACTTCAAACGTGTGACAGTTCTGTGTCTGAAACTGAAATAGCTCTCTTTTGTCTGCGGGGCCAAGGTCTCGGAGCTTTTCGGCCTATTCACGTGAAACGAGACTGACTGCTGGCCAAGGCTTTGGGCATTCATTTACGTGTAGAAATATACTCGGCGTTCTCTGGACACTTACGTTGTATCTAAACCTGTGTTAGTTGTCGTTAGAGATTTGTACATTTTACTTTTACGATATCCATCGTCCTAAACTGAGCTTTGCTGAATGGCACTGCGTATTTTTTTTAAACTCTAGATTTTGTTTGAATTTCATATTTCAGTAACTTGATAGTTCCAAGTAATAAAACATGAATGGCTCTGGGGTAGCGAATGAAGCAAAAAAGTAAAAGAAGTTAATCGTAAAAATACATCGGATATTCGAATTTGATTTTAATTCAATAAACACTATTTTTGTCTGTTTAGCACAAAATAAGATTGTAACGATAAACACTTTTCTCCCAACCATATTTGCTAGAAAACCTGTTGAGAGTACCAGGAAACTAGAAAACTAGGATGCAAGAAGTGTGCAATCACTCGCCTTAGCAATATACGAGAAAGGCGTACACTTTGGGTATTGCTATTCGTAGAGGGAATGACGGGAGACTGATTTATTCTAGTTTGCATAACTTTGCATCTGTTTTCCTTATAAAGTAGAGGAGAATTGCCGTAGACATATGTATATGTTACCGTGAAATTGTATATCCCGTTATATTGTAATCTTTCTAGCGAGATTGTAAACTCTCGAAAGATTGACAACTAAACATACTGCTAACAATATACCGTATTATTTTTCGGTAGATTGTAATCTATCGAAGTGAAACCGTAAAATTGTGAAATATAACATTTATTGTTTTTTTTTATGTAAAAATCTTAATGCGGTTCACAGAATACATCTACTTACTAAGTTTCAACATCATAGTTCTTGTAGTTTCGGAAAAAAGTGGCTGTGACATACGGACGGACAGACTGACAGTCAGAGACAGACCGACAGGCAGACACATAGACAGACAGACAGACAGTCAGTTTAGACAGTAGACGTCTTTTGCCATTTGGCTACGGAACCCTAAAAACAGTCTGTTTACAAATAAACAGACAATATTTTTTTTTTTTCAGACTTATATTAATTAAATTCAAGAACGTTTTCCTTCATACATGTCAGTCATATCCAAGATAAATTTAGAAAGTATTTAAGAATAAGAAATTACATTGTGGCTCACCCTCTTTGAACCCACTACAAGTGATAGCTAGATAGCTAAATCAAAACAAATCAAAAAGGTTTATTTGTAAGAAAATACATACAAACTGCCGAGAAAGCCCTTATATCCTAGAAGTCATTGTATTCGGCCGCAAGCAAGCAAGATAGTCTTTATGTAAATTATTGTCTCCAAATATCCTACCTACTTTGAACTGCGGTATCCTTTCAGCAAAATATCACCCATTTCAAAGCTACATGAACTAAACAATATAATATTCCGAGCGCACAAAGACTTGTAAAACAATTACATTCATACGTTCATTCGTTCACTCCCATTCATTCGAATGAATGCATTCATACCGCAGACCGCAGGGAAACAATGAAACTGCAACTTTATTTTCGAAGCCCGGCTTCCATTCTGGCTTCAAATTGAAAGCCGTACAATGGCGGTGTCGGCCACACATTAACTAGTAAACTGGACAATGTAAATTATTTTAGTGGACTTAGTTATGGAGGTGCAAGAATTAAATTCATATTGTTTTGTTAATATAGCGCTGTGCTTTGTTTGAACTAAGAAAAACTGGTTGTCTGTAAAGTTGGTTTACTGACGATAGTTGAACGTGACAACGTCTTAAGAAAATACTGATGGTATGGTAGCATTTTTTGACACCACATTCACTTTTCACTGCACTTGATACTCGATCAAAACATGTAAATGTACTATAGTATACTCGTAGCAGCTGTCCACGCAGACGCATCGCTCACTCAAGTAGGAGAGAGACGGATGTCGAACGCTGCCGAACGCAAAGGCCGATTGTGCTTCTTTGTCACTCGTTCCGCGCTCTTGCTTGCACTTCAAGCCTTACATGGAACGCCTCAGAGCGATAAGCGAGGTAACGCCGCATGAGGTCACGCCGCATGAGTCATGTTTTTTCGTGCGGGCAGCCGGCTCTATCGAATTATAAGACGTTGTCACGTCAATAATAAAAAACTAACAGACACCAACTTCATTGGTCTCGTGGTCACTAGCTCAACTAATGAGCATGAGATCCTTTTTTTTCTGATGGGAAAGCATCAAATGACTTCTCTCACTCTAGGCGGGGCGGGAGGGAGTGTCAGACTTTTACTGACTAAAACCCATCCATGTTCCTTCCTCGCCCTTTACGTTCCGGGGTCGCGGTATCTCTGTCGAACAGTCCCGCAGCACCGGGAGCACGAGGTCCTGGGTTCGGTTCCAGGTCGGGAAAAGTGTTTTTGTGTTTCTTCCAGCAGGGATTTCCCAGTAGCAGTCACAGAGTCTGGAGTTGTGCCTCGTTGAAGGTAATAGGCTCACCCCCTACTTAATAAACATAACTGGCAAAATGTGAGTGTAGGTACTATTAGGCACACCTCGTTATGATATCCATACTTTTTAACAGACTTAAAAAAACTTTTTTACAAAAAATAAAACCGACTTCAGAGAAAACAAAAAAAGTGAAAAATAACTTCAGAAAAAACGCTTCAGAAGTCGGTGACCTTTTTTTGATTGATTTAGTTTTTTTGTCACCGACTTCTGAAGCGTTTTTTCTGAAGTTATTTTTCACTTTTTTTGTTTTCTCTGAAGTCGGTTTTATTTTTTGTAAAAAAGTTTTTATTTTTCACTTTTTAGTGGTTCACATGTGCTTACCCCTTCACAGCGTACCGGCGTGATTTTAGCTTATGAACTGGTGTAAACAATAGACAGATATGAGATTTCGGCAATCCCAGTACATTTGTCATTTATTGAGGAGTTCCGTTGCATATCCGAAGTTCTTCATCAGATCTTCATCAAATTGAATTGGGATCACTTCGAGAAAGTACAATTCCTAAAACTACCCAAACCGCTTCTAGTGTGCCTATAAAATGTGAAGAATTCTCTCTATTTCTCCAGAATCCCATCATCAGCTACTGATTTGATGATTATAAGACCACACAGGAAGCACCAGCTTTCAAATAAAATAAGAACGATCAAAATCGGTTCACCCAGTAGAAAGTACTGAGGTAACAAATATTTTCGAAATCGGGTGTATTTTACACATGTGCATACCCCCTCAGAGCATACAGGCGTGATGTTACGTCATAATATAGTATAAACAATGAACCTACAAGCGATGGCAGCAATCACTGCAGATTTGCTGTGTATTTTTGAAAAGTTCCGTTGTATATCTCCGAAGATCAGCATCAGGTCTTCAGCAAACTAAAATGGGACCAAACGGGAGTACCAGCTTTCAAACAAAAAAATAACCATCAAAATCGGTTCACCCAGTCGAGAGTACTGAGGTAACAAACACAAAAAAAAATAAAAAAAATACAGACGAATTGATAACCTCCTCTTTTTGGAATTCGGTTGAAAAAGGAGGAGGTTCTCAATTCGTCGGAATTCACTTTTTTTTTTTTATGTGTGTTCCCCGATTACTCGAAGATGGCTGGACCGATTTGAATTATTATTTTTTTGTTTGAAAAGGTATACTTCCCAAGTAGTCCCATAATCATCAAGTCGGGATCTGACGATGGGATCCTGGAGAAATATAGAGAATTCTTCAAATTTTATAGGCGCACTTTATGCGATTTGTGTATTTTTTGGAAGAATACTTTCTTAAAGAGGTCCCATTGCAATTTGGTGAAAATCTGATGATGAACTTCAGAGATAGGTACCGGAACTCCACAATAATTATAGCAAATGGACTGGCATTGCTGAAATCTATTGCCTGTCCATTGTTTACACCAGTCTATAACATAACATCACGCCGGTATGCTGTAAAGGGGTGAGCACAAGTGAACCACTAAAAAGTGAAAAAAAAAACTTGGTCGGTTTTATTTTTTGCCAAACCAAAATATTACTCATCATCTCATCAGACACTTCTTTTCTTGCCATATCGTCTTTTATTTTTTATTTATTAGGGATATAAAACAGTTACATGCTACAAAAATGCATAAAATTCTTAAAAACTAGAGAGCACAAACATGTAACCCACACCAATATCCACGTCTTTACAAAAGAATAACAGACTGTGGTAGATTTTAAAGAATACAGAGCCTTCTGTGACGGCTGTATTTAATGTAATATATATTAATTTAATTTTATGTGTTTTACACAGTCCATCCATCGTTTCTTTCTTTTCTGGTCTTCCTCTACTCTTATACCAATCTACATTTATACTCAAAATATTAGTAGAGATATTTTCCTCATTCCTCATAGAATAAGTGTACTTATGTATTAAAAAAATGTAACGAACACATGACTTCGAAGCAGGTAGATTTATCTCATTAATAACGCCGGAGTGCTCCTAACAAGGTTAACCTAATAAAAGCTTATAAAAATGCAGTCGATCCAAGGATTTATATGAACTACTCTATAAACGAGGCAAGCGAACTAAAGCATTGTGCAGGCTAACACAATTTTCTGAATCATTTTTATTTATTTCCTCCTTCTTCAGACAAATTTGTTTGAACTTGTGCCCACTCATCAGCTGCCTCGCTTTTCCCAACTATGTTGGTGTCGGCTTCCAGTCTTACCGAATGCAGCTGAATATTAGTATTTTACGTGGAGCGACTGCCTATGTGATCTGCATTAAAAAGTGGAATAAGATACCCCTTTTTAAGACTGGTTGTCAGGTTTTTGGGCCATTGACTAACTGTAACGACTGTCCAAGATGTTCAAATGACAGCCGGGACCAACGATGTTTTATGTCTTTGGTTCGAACTCGAGATCTATGACTGGGTAGTTCTACGCTCACTAAGATATCACTGCTTAAAGTAAATCATATAGTTGTCCCAATCAACAATCTTAAGGGGCCTGCGAAGCATGCGTCGTTCATATAAACGTTGTACTAAAATAATTTGTAAATCAAACATATGCTTAAGGTAGTGTGCATTTATTTCGATTGGATAACAGAACATCGATGTTCCCAAATATATATTTTGAAAGGACAATGATCTATAGACGAGATATGAAGAATTTAAAATTTCTATAGAAAACTTATTTTTCTCATAACTCTTGTTTAAATTAGTGTCCATTCTTTATATTTATTTGGGAACCTAGATATTCAGTAATCCAATCGAAATAAATACCCACGACGTTAAGAATATGTTTGTATTAGGTACACATTATTTTGGTATTACGTTTGTATGAAATACGCACGCTCCGCAGGCCTCTTAATCAGTCAAAACTACTTTAGACTGGTGAAAACTAGTCAACACTAAAGCTATTTTAACAACAACTAACATTTACTTAGAAACTCAATCGTGATTCTAGGACTAGGCAATTCCAAGTGAGGTCTCCTAAAACAACATATTTTTCAATACACTTCCTCGAAAACTGGTTCTTTTCGCACTACGATTAGGTTCAAAATGCAGTGTATTTCACACGCGTGCATTTTTCATGTTTTTTCTACACGTGTGCAGAAAGTAAAATTGCCACAGACTAACTATACCTATACTTAGTCAAACTTGCTTCAATGCCTATAGTTAGAGGTGAATGTTTTTTTTGTTAATTTCGGCAAAGCGATCTACGTCTTTACGGCGTAAACATTTTTTAATACTCAATTTGTGTTAATAAATCCAATATCATAGATAAACATGATTATTTAAAACTATTATTTACTATTCTAAATTCAAAAATATTAAAAAAAAAACTTTTTTTTAATTAGGCTGTATAACTGCTTCATACCTTTGCTTTTCGTTCAACGTGGCGAAAGCAAAGCGGGGAAAAAAAATAAGAATAAATCATAGTCTCGTAATAATTCATGACACAGATATTTTCCATTCTTTTATTTTATGTCTTCAAAAGTGTATTGAAAAACGTCGTTTGATACACGTAGACATTTGTTATCGCAGTTCTCGGCTCAGAAACACTACTCGCCTACGGCTCGTGTGTAATACCGCCTCGAACGGCAATAACAAATTTCCTCCACTTGTGTCAAAATGTACTATTATTACAACGAAAACGTATTTTAACTTCATAAGGGACTTGACTGAAACCAGTCAAGAGTGGTGTTGATCGATTACCAGTTTTGATTGTATCATAGTCACTTTTTTGGTCAGGCCGAGCAGAAGCAAACCCGCCTGCTCAGTATAACTTTTCATTTGCGGAAGGCCTCAAATATTTAACCTCTAAACAACAAACTCTTTTAAAATTCCCTCTCATCAAATAACCTCAAAGCGAACAAAATAAATTACAATTACACAGGTTTAACAAATAAATCCTTTGACAAAGGAATGAGTTAAGAAGTTGATGTTTTTCCTCAACTCGAGACTTTATGGATTATGGTAATAAGAGACTGTTTGCTTTGCTCGTACGAATTGGGTCACGTTTGTTCGCGTATGTGTGTGGTTATAACATTGAGTGAACAATGTTTTTTTTTTTTTTTTTTTTTAAGAACTGTCTGCATAATTATGAAGAGTGCAAACGCAAATGATAGAAGGGACGAACGGCTTTTTTATAGGTGCTGAACCAAAATAATGATTGCAGTTTTTTCTTTATCACGTGGTTAGTGCATGCCTAACCTGTTATCAGAGTTTTGACGCCACCCATTGGGCTCTGAGTTGGCTTTACGTGCAGTCGAAAAATATCTCTCAAAATGCATGCTGATTTTTAGCGGCCATTTTCAATAACCTACTTGAACGAACTTTACCTTTACCTTGCGAACTTTACCATTAATTTAAGCCCGACGTTTCAACCGGATTGCACCAGCCGTGGTCGCGGGGAAACTGAAGTATTAGAGGTACCGCGACAGCAAAGAGAAGGTGTTTATTCAACTACCCTCACTTGATCTTCATAAATGTTAATTAAGGCCGGTTCACACTAGGACAGCACACTACACTAACAGTGTCCGTTTATTGAGGCGATTTCACTTGACGAGTACTCTTAGTGATCACTAGATTCTATTCTTAGGTCTAAAGCTGCTGAGCTTAAATTAAAGGTAAATGAAGTTCGCGATAGACACCCGTTTCCATATGTTTTTATAATGTGTTCTGATCGTGAAAATTTAAAAAGACAACTTACTAGCCGGTTTCAGTAGGTTGCTGTCTGTCTGCTTGACATTTTGCTTACTAGACGTTTAGAAACAAAACGTGACAGAAAAGCTTCCTTTGTTTTTTCTATGAATCATTTGACAGGTAGGTGACGCGAATATACAGGGTGTAAACCACCTCATCACAAAGCCGTTAACCAAGCATTATGTACATCAAAATAAGTAACTTTACGCAAATATTTTTGCTGGGAAACAACTTTTTTGAGGTTATAAATCACGTTTTGTGGTAGAACTCAATGTAACGCACTTAGAACATTGTGCTGATGGATGGATTAAATTTTACGGGGGTCGTGGAGGTGTTAACAGTCAAAATCATACAAAAAAAACTTGTATTAAAAAACAACTTGTCAAAAAGTTATAACTTTGACCCCCTATATCTCCGTAACTAGAAGGTTCCCAGGTATGGTGTAGAACAAAAAAATGATCGCGATGATGGGGAGAACAAATGCCTTTCGGCTTCGTGAAGAGGTGTTTTACACCCTTTATAGAAACACCGATAGTTACTGAAGTAGGCATATTAACCAACAGTTATACGTAAGGAAGTTACAGAAAACGGCCGTTAGTGGTCCTGTTAAATTACGTTACGCATATCAGTGTTTATAAGTCCAGTATAAAGGGTGTAAAACACCTCTTAACGAATACGAAAGGCACTTGGTCTCCTTGTCATTCTGATCCTTTTTTTGTTCTACGCTATACCTGGGAACCTTCTAGTTACGGAGATATTGGGGGTCAAAGTTGCAAGATTTTAACAAGTTTTTTTTTAAATACCATTTTTTATCGCATGATTTTTACTTTAAATATCTCTACGACCCCCGTACTATTCAATCCATCCATCCGCACAATGTTTTGAGTGTGTTACATTGAGCTATACCACAAAACATGATTTATAACCTCAAAAAAAAAGTTGTTTCCCAGCAATATTTATTGCGTAAAGTTACTTAGTTTGATATACAGAATGCTTGGTTAACGGCTTTGTGATGAGATACACCCTGTATGTTAGCATCCTATTCAATTTAAAGTAAATAATGTAAAAGGTAACTCAAGACCTTTATTTTAATAGCCTATACTGTCCCACTGCTGGGCAAAGGCCGGCCCCAATTCCTTCCATATGCTCCTAGTCCTAGCGGTACGCGTCTAGATCGTCTCCTTCTAGCGTCTAGATCGTCGCGTCTAGAACCTCTTTCTGGGTCGGCTTCGGCGGCGCAGTTCGACTTCCAGGACTTAGGACCTATTTCCTATTTTGGTATATATTTTCAGCCGGGGTTGCGGAACTGTTAGAAAGAGATACGGAATGTAAAGGGCGAGGGAGGAACATGGATGGGGAAAGTATGACACTACTCCCTCACGCCCCGCCCAGAGTGGGGGAGAAGTCATTAATTTGATGATTTCCCATCAGAAAAAAAGGACATATTTCAATAAAATTATTTAGTGAATAAATTACAACAAATTTTATTTAAAGCTTGTTTTTCTATGAATCATGTCTCACTAGATAGACAGACAATCTTTGGATATCAGCAAACGTGTACTGAAAACATTCTCATTTGTATTCCGCTATAGGAGTCCAGAAATCTATACTAATATTATAAAGCAGAAGAGTTTGTTTGTTTGGTTGAACGCGCTAATCTCAGGAACAGCTGGTTCGAATTGAAAAATTCGTTTGTATTGGATTCGTTTGTTTTGTCCATTTATCGAGGAAGGCTTTATGCTATACTAGCTTCTGCCAGCGGCTTCGCCCGCGTGAAGTTTGAAATTATCCCACGGGATCTTATTACCGGGATAAAAAGTATCCTATGTGTTAATCCAGGTAATAAACTATCTGTGTGCTAAATTTGATCCAAATCCGTTCAGTAGTTTTTGCGTGAAAGAGTAACAAACATCCATACATCCATACTTACAAACTTTCGCATTTATAATATTAGTAGGATAACATCACGCTCCGATAATTACGAGCGGAGCAGGAATGAGAAATGTTGCAAAAACAGGGTTTTTTTTTTCTTTTCGTTTTTCTCTCTTATGTGGCGCGGGTCAGCTAGTACTAGAATATGATTAATGATAATTTGATCGTACATGTGGAGCCATTTGACCGCGCCGTTTACGTCTGGCAAGTTAACTATGTATGGCTCTCAATGTGTCTGTCTAATCTACTGGATTGATTTTGACAAATGTAGTTTTTATCGATCAGACGATGTCGGCATCGGTTTTCGAAAGACTCAACTTTGACTGGAAACGGAATGAGGTTTAATTTTATTTCATCACGTGTGTTTGTGAAATGTATGAACATGGGCGAGAATAAATGAGTTTGTATGGATAGATGATTGATTGATGGATGGACTGTTTATGATATGAAAGAAAAAGGAGTAAATTTTAGTGTGACGTTTGACTTTGAGAATGGAAGAAATCAACATGTTACACCGACCCGAAGTAACACTGACAGAAAGAAAGAAAGGAAAATAAAGAAAAAATATTTATTCTTCGCTGTTTGGACATAAATAAAAATCTTCTTCGATAGCAATTAGGCGTATAATTAACGATTTGGTTTACAATATTATTTGCGATGTTTGTGCGTGTGTCGAGCGATTCATTGAATGATTGCTGCTCCGCGCGCGGTTGAAATCGGTACCACACGTCCCGCACTCCTCCCCTCTGCCGTCCGGTAGTAGTGGGCTCGCCGCTCATGATGACGATGCGTGAACATGCCCCCCGCCTTGGAGTGACAGCCTCCAATGAAGAAGTAGAAGCAGGTAGAAGTTGAGAGAAGTTAGGGTTCTTCCTCCTTCAGCAGCGGACATAATCTGGGGTATGATCTTCGTATCACTCCGTTAGCTGTCTTGATGTCAGCTACACGTGCTAGTCCATCCTTGCCAGGTGAAGTGCTTATGACTCGTCCAAGCCGCCATTTTAAGGGTGGTAAATTGTCGTCTTTAATGAGCACCAAGGTATTAGGTACTAATGTGTCGGTGTTGGACTGCCATTTACTCCTCGTCTGCAGCTCCGAAACGTACTCCTGCGACCATCGCTTCCAGAAGTTCTGCTTCATCTGTTCGATGCGCTCGTACCGGACCAAGCGTGAAGTATTTACAGCTGTGAGGTCTTCATATGTAGGAGCAACGAGCGGCCGGCCAATCAGGAAATGGGCTGGTGTAAGAGGGAGTAGGTCGTTTGGGTCTGAAGACATGGGATACATAGGTCTGGAGTTTAGGAGGGCTTCTATTTGTGTCAATAAAGTGGAAAATTCCTCATAAGTGAGGTTTACGTTTCCTACACGGCGGAGATGATGTTTAAAGGATTTAACCCCTGCCTCCCACAAACCTCCAAAATGTGGTGAGTAGGGAGGAATAAAGCTAAACTTAATATTTTCGCCTGCAGCAAAATTTAAAATATCATTTTCATTAGTAGCTAAAAATTGAGAGAATTCCTTTAGGGCGCCTACAAACGTTTTCCCGTTGTCGGAAAATATTTGTGTGGGTTTTCCACGACGAGATAAGAATCTTTTTAAAGCTAATAAGTATGCCTCAGAAGTTAGACTAGTGACTAATTCTAAGTGTATCGCTCGAGTAGTAAAGCATATGAATAGGCAAACATAACATTTTTCCAATTTTGAACCCCTTCCCTTGCGGTTCAATATGAACATAGGTCCCGCATAATCTACACCGCAGCGCATGAAAGGATACCCCGGTTCCAACCTTTCAGAAGGTAAGTTACCCATTTTTACTGATATTGCTTTCCCTTTCTGGCGAGTACATGTAATGCACTTATGCACTGTCTGCTTGGCTAAATCACGACCCTTGAGTGGCCACCAACTCTCTCTAATAGTAGCCAAGAGCAGTTGTGGGCCAGCATGGAGTAGACGTTTATGTTCAAATTGGAAAAGAAGTCGCGTGAAAGTATGTTTCGAACACAACAATACGGGATGTTTTTTACTATAAGAGAAGGTATGTGAATTTACTAATCTACCTCCCACTCTAATAATGCAATCTGAATCTAGGAACACATCAAGACTAGATATATTTTTCATCGACTTAACAGGTAAGTTTTTTATTAAGGCATTAAAAATTACTGGGAATGACGTTTGTTGTGCTAAGCGTACTAAGACTAAAGTTGATTTATTCAATTCATCAGACGTAAGCGGGCCAGTGCTACGTTCAGTTTTGATATTGATTCGTGCATTATGAATGAATCGTAACACGTAAGCGGCTGCCCGTCTCATGCGATTAAAATTTGAAAAACGTTCAAAGGTAAAAATACTAGTAGAAGTTGATTGTGTAAATAAAGAATTAACATTTGATTTAATTTCTGGTAAATCGTGCAATTCAATTATTTCATCGTGTTTATTCTGTTTAAAATTAGTGTTAATTTCGGTTAAAAATGCTGGCCCGTTCCACCAGATATCTGAATTTTGAAGCGCGTCGAGCGTGAGCCCGCGAGATAAAAGATCAGCCGGGTTATTTTTACCAGCAACATGTAACCACGGTAACTCACCAGTCAACTCATTGATTTGCACTACTCTATTCTGGACGAATGGTTTTAACAAATTAGGTGAAATTTTAATCCAGTTTATGACAATCGTGGAGTCAGACCAAAAGTATGTGTTATCAAAAGTTAATCTCCATGTGGGGTTTTGCCACACTTTTAGTCTCGTATTCTTAAGTGAAATAAAACAAACAATAGAGGTTCAAAATGAGAATAATTTATTGTCAAAATCCTAGTTCCTATATTACAAAATGGAATGTGAATGTAGTAGCTGGTTGGACTCAAAACCAAAAATCGATCAGCCAATCAGACGTATGGTTCCTGGTTTCCTAGGCCCTGGGTTCAGAGTGCGCCGACTACAAATACATGCAGCGCCGCTGTGCGGCGATTAGTTTCTCATCAGCTTCGATGCGAGCATGTCGTGCGGCGCGCGCGCCCGCCGCCGTCCGGCCGCGGAGGCGCCGCGCCTGCCGTGGCTTACTCAGTGTGTGCTGCGCGCTCCTCGCGCGCGGTCGTTTGATGCTTGCAGGTTGGCGGTGAGCGCGTTAAGTTTACGCATGTCCCACATCACTCCCCCTTAAGCGAAGCGAACAACGGGCTTGACGGTTCTTCCAGATCTTGTGGTGTATGGCTGGATTGCTTGATCAGGGGTGCGATGATCCTCATCTTCAGACTCGTTAAATATATAGGCTGGCTTGAGCCTGTCCATTGATATTACCGATGAGCGTAGCGGCAGCTTTATTTTGTAACACTTGTCATAGCGCTTGATAACTTCGTAGGGGCCTTCGTACGGCGGTGTTAACGGGGAACGAACTGTGTCGTTGCGCACGAAAACGTGTGTGCACGTAGTGAGATCGTGATGTATGAATGGCGCTGTTCGACTGTTGTTTGATCGCGGCGCACTTTTTAACGATGCCATGGTTTCTGTAAGGCGGCGTGTATAGTCGTTCTCATCAATATTGGACTTGGTTGGCATGACGAAATCCGATGGTAAGCGGAGCGTAGTGCCATACGTCATCATTGCTGGGCTTAAACCGTTGTTGAGTCGCAACGCCGTGCGTAATCCTAACAGTACAGTGGGAAGGTCTTCTGTCCATTGTGTGGTGCCTCGCGCCATAAGTGCTGCCTTCAATGTCCTGTGCCACCGCTCGATCATACCATTAGATTGGGGATGATACGCCGTGGTCCGTATTCGTGTTATCCCAAACTTTTTCATTAGTGACCGGAACAATGATGATTCGAATTGCCGTCCTTGATCGGTTGATGTTCTCAGTGGGCAACCAAATCTCGCAATCCAATTTTCGAAGAGGGCTTTTGCGACTTCCTCAGCGGTGATCTCTGTTACTGGAACGGCTTCTGGCCAACGGGTGCAACGGTCGATAATTGTCACACAGTATCGTCGTTCATTAGATAATCGCAGTGGCCCCACTATGTCCACGTGTATGTGTTCAAAACGTGCCGACGGGGGGAACTCACTCAGTGGGGTTACGACGTGGCGGTGAATCTTCGCTCGCTGACAGCTTATACATGCTCTGGTCCAGTTGTTTATTTGCTTGTTCATGTTGGGCCAGAAAAATTTTGAGCACATCTGTTTCCTTGTGGATTTTACGCCGGGATGACACAAATCGTGTTGAGCTTTGAATGCCTCAAAACGATACGTAGTCGGCAAGTATGGTCGGGGCGTTCCGGTAGATGTCTCGCACGTGATTGGCTGGTTAATCCCTGGCATTGTGACGTTGGTAAACTTTAGGTTTGGTTGATTTCTGAGCTGTTTCAGTACTGGATCTTTCTCTTGTTCGCTGACTAAAGCTGCGTAGTCGATGATGGAAGGGCATTGTATGTCTTCTATGCGTGATAATGCGTCTGCCGCCGAGTTATCTTCGCCTTGTACGTACTTGATGCTGGTACAAAATTGGCTGATAAATTGTAATTGCCGTTCTCGACGCGGAGTGTCGCTGCTGCTCGGTGGACGTGTTAGTGCATTCACTAGTGGCTTGTGGTCCGTATACACTGTGACATCGCCTCCTTCAATCAGACTCCTGAAGTGCTTGACAGCTGTATAAATCGCTAGCAATTCACGGTCGTACACGCTGTAGCGTTGCTGAGTCATACTCATCGATTTTGAGTAGTAAGCGAGAGGTTTCCATACGTTGTTTATTCTCTGTTGTAAAACAGCGCCAAGGCTGTAATCTGAAGCGTCGGTCATCAAGGCAAGGGGGCTTCCTGGTAATGGGTGTATCAGCTGAGTGGCTTCCAAAATGCTTTGGCGGCACTTTTCAAAAGCCAATTCTGCCTGTGTTGTCCACTCGATGGGCGTTTTATCGTTGCGTTTTTGATTGTGTAGATATTTATTTAGCTCATTTTGTTGTTCGGCTTGACGGGGTAAGCAGCTGCGATAAAAGTTTATCATACCCAGGAAACGTCGTAAATCAGCTATTGTCTTGGGTTTGGGGTAACTTGATATCGCTTTGGTTCTCTCTTCAGTGGGCCTGATCCCGTTGCTTGATACTTCGTAGCCGAGAAAATCAATCTTGTCCTTGCCGAATTCACATTTCTCCACCTTTAACATGACGCCGTGAGTCTTAAGGCGGTCTAGTACTTGCCGTAGAAGTTGTCTGTGGCTCTCTTCGTTTTTTGAATATAGCAGTATGTCGTCAACGTAACAGAAGCAGTTGTCTATGCCTCGCAGTACTTGATGCATGAATCTTTGAAACGTCTGACTAGCGTTGCGTAGGCCGAACGTCATGCATGTGAACTCAAACAGCCCGAATGGTGTGATAATTGCTGTTTTCTGAGCATCTTCCTCTGCTATTGGAATCCAATAGTAGGCCATTTTGAGGTCAAGCTTCGAGAATAACTTCATGTTGTGCAGCTGGTACGTGAAGTCTTGTATTCGTGGTATGGGATAGCGGTCTGGTCGTGTAACCGAATTTAATCGTCGGTAGTCGCCGCATACCCTTAGGCCTCCATCCTTCTTCGTGACAATATGCAGCGGGCTTGCCCACGGGCTCTTGGATGGCCTGCATATGCCGAGTTCCAGCATGTGGTCGAACTCCTCTTTAGCAGCCTTATATTTGTCAGGAGGCAAGGGACGGGCTCGTGCGTAGACTGGAGCGCCCGTTGTCTCGATGTGGTGCACTACATCATGCTTCGCTGGCTCCTTCAAGGACATAGGTCGCAGTACCTCTGGGTATAACTTCAAAATGTCATAGTACTCTTGGTCGGTGCTAATGACATGAATAGTTTCCTCATTTGTTGTAACTTCAATGGCGTCAACTGATATGTCGGTTGTATGATCGACGAGCTTCTTCTTGTGGAGGTCGACCAGGAGCTTAAAGTGTCGCAGGAAATCAGCCCCTATGATCGAGGTTTTCACGTCAGCTATGATGAATGTCCATAGAAAACTGCGCCGAAAGCCAAGGTTTAGTCTTAGCGTTTGTTCTCCGTAAGTGTTGATTGGAGTATTATTTGCGGCGTATAATGTGTAGGCGCTTGATGTCTTCGTTTTCCTTTTGTTTGTTGCGGCTAACACGGATATTTCAGCGCCGGTGTCTACGAGGAAACGCTGTCGAGTGTCGCGATCGAAGACACATAGGCGGTTGGTGGTACTGGGGACATCGACATCCGCCGCGGTCGATGTCGTAGCTAGTTTAACGTCGTAGTGTGATTCTTGTTCCTTCTACCACACGGTGACTCACATCGTTTTGCCTTGTCTCCGAAACGGAAATGGTATCTACACTCCCACGTTGGATCGCCGGGTTTGACAGACGGCTTGTTGCTATGCCGGCGTGACTGTGACCGTGACCGTGACCGTGATTTGAACGGTGTGAAACGGGGTCTATAGCGCTCCCTTGAACGTCCGCGTAGCTCAGCCACTTCTAGGCATAGTTTCTCCATTTGCTTCGATAGTATTTCTAGTTGTGTTGACGTCACGGTATCTTGCGTGGTTGTGGACACTGCGGCAACAGTTGCTGGTTCGGAGTATTCTGCCATCTTATCGGCCATTGCGGCGAGGGTATCTAGCGTTGCTTCTGTGTTGATCGACAGCACAACACGCATCTGTGTGGGTAGGTGATTTAGCCACTCGATTTTTAATCCCTCATCTGTGATCATGCCGCTTCCTAGTTCCCTCATCTTGCGTAGCAGTTGTGTGGGTTTTTGATCACCCAACTCTAGGCCGCTGATCAGCTTCTGGAAGTTCTTTACGTCAGACTGGTCGTACACGGTGAGCAGTCGATTCTTCACAGCGTTATATTTTCCCGTGGTGGGTGGATTGTATAAAATGTCAGTTAGCTGTTGAAGATCGGTGTTTTGGAGTTGTTGTAACACGTAGCGGTATTTCTGGTCGTCCGAAGTCTTCAGGGGATCCACGACGGCTTCAAATTGGATGAACCAGGCTCGTGGGATCTCCCGCCAGAATGGTAATAATCTAGACTGAACCGATATGGCAGCTAGATCGGAGTCCATCTTCATGGATTTGCTTCCTTCACTTGTGGTCTCTTCTTGCGACATTTTTCCTCGGGGTCACCAATTGTGGGGTTTTGCCACACTTTTAGTCTCGTATTCTTAAGTGAAATAAAACAAACAATAGAGGTTCAAAATGAGAATAATTTATTGTCAAAATCCTAGTTCCTATATTACAAAATGGAATGTGAATGTAGTAGCTGGTTGGACTCAAAACCAAAAATCGATCAGCCAATCAGACGTATGGTTCCTGGTTTCCTAGGCCCTGGGTTCAGAGTGCGCCGACTACAAATACATGCAGCGCCGCTGTGCGGCGATTAGTTTCTCATCAGCTTCGATGCGAGCATGTCGTGCGGCGCGCGCGCCCGCCGCCGTCCGGCCGCGGAGGCGCCGCGCCTGCCGTGGCTTACTCAGTGTGTGCTGCGCGCTCCTCGCGCGCGGTCGTTTGATGCTTGCAGGTTGGCGGTGAGCGCGTTAAGTTTACGCATGTCCCACATCCATGACTGAATTATTTTTTGATATAACTTCGAACCCACTAAAGCCCCGCATAGTTCCAGTCGCGGTATTGTAACTGGTTTAATTGGTGCGACTTTGCTCTTAGCACAAAGTAACCTTACAGTGACTGGTGAATTGTCGTTGTATGTACTTATGTATGCACATGCACCATATGCATCCTGTGATGCATCCGTGAAAATATGTAAATCTGTGTATTTTGTATTCACTTGTCTAACATGACGAGGAATTTTTATGTTTTGTAGGTGTTGAAGCGTGTCGATAAAGTTTTTCCACAAAAACAAAATATTGTTAGGTACTGGATCGTCCCAACTTAACTTACAAAGCCATAGTTTTTGTAAAAGTATTTTTACAATTATAATTGAGGGTGATAACAAGCCTAATGGGTCGTACACCTGTGAGACAACAGACAAGATAACGCGCTTAGTCACATGAGTGGAGGTTTGATCAATCTTTGTAGTAAAATATAACAAATCTAAATAATTCAACCAACCAATACCGAGAGTTCTAGTTAAACAATTTTCGCCCAAAGCCAATTCCTTTGTTTGATCTGTTGTAGAAGTCTCCGAATTAAACAACCATTTACGTAAATGGAAGCAACCAGATTTTAAAACATCATCTACTTTGGTACAAATGTCTAATAAACATTGCTTATTATCATGACCAGTAATTAAATCGTCTACAAACAGATCTTCGTCTATTACTTGCCTTATGACGTCATCATCGCACTCGGATGCTAACTGTTTGATGCATCGAATACTTAGATACGGAGCGGACGCGGTACCGTATGTCACGGTATTAAGCTGGTACACACCGAGTTCGTCCGATTTATTTTCACGCCAAAGAATTAACTGGAAGTTTCTTTGATCCGGTTGAATATTAATTTGTCGATACATTTTTTCGACGTCAGCGCATGCAACAAATCTAAACTGTCGAAAACGTAACAAAATTGAGAAAACGTCATTATGTAAACTAGGGCCAGTAAACTGAATATCGTTAATCGATTTGCCCGATGTTGATTTTGCACTTCCATCAAAAACCACTCTAAGTTTGGTAGTACTACTATGAACTCTTAAAACACCGTGATGCGGTAGAAAATAATTTGGTGATGGATAGTGATTGACGCGACTCATGTGCCCCAAACTTAAATATTCATTCATGAAATCACAATATAATTTTTTATATTCAGGTGTAGATTTATCTAATTTACGTTCAAGTGCGTGAAAGCGATTTAGCGCGAATGAATACGTATCTCCTAGTGTGTCACTAGACTCGGCTAATGGAATGCGCACAAAAAACCGACCCGTGTTATCGCGGTACGTAGTTTGCACAAACAAGTCTTCACACAAAGACTCGTCCTTAGTTAATTTAGTTTGCGGAACTATTTCTTCTAACTCCCAGAATTTTCTAAGTTGAGTATCTAATGATTGTGAGTAATTGCATTGAACTCGATTTTTGCGTGAAGTTTTATCATTCAACAGTGAACCAGATATTACCCAACCCAACTTAGTATTCTGAAGATATGGACCACTACTTAGTCGAATTAGTCCATCATTTAAAAGTTCCCAGAACTTATCTGCCCCAATTAATAATTCGATTCCTGTTGGCGAATAAAATTTGGGATCTGCTAACTGTATATGTTCAGGGATTTTTATGTGTGATTTTGTACCTAAAGATGGCAACTGAGCTGTGATTTGATTTAAAACTAAACATTTAAAGCGTGTATTATATTGTGTAGTTTTAGACCTCAAATGAATTTCACATGATTGTGTGGAATTAGTCACCGAGTCACCTACCCCGGAGACTTGCACAGTGGACTGTATTAAAGTGAGATTTAGTCGTTTGCATAATGATTCTGCAATAAAACAATGCTGGCTGCCGTTATCTAATAAAGCGCGGGTGGTGTGAAAATAATTGTTTTTATCTGCAACCTCCACTAAAGCAGTAGACAACAGTACCGTCTCTAATAATGAATGAGTAGTACTTTGATGTGTCGTGTGAGATGCAGAATGTAATGTGGTAGTGTTTGAAGAGTTAGCACTAGTTGTGTCCTGCGGCGATGCTTGGGAATTAAGCGCAACAGCTGACGATGTGGATGCACTCGCATTATCGTCACATTTATCATGAATTAAATTGTTGTGTTTCTTATTACATTGCCTACAAGGACCGAACCAGCACTCATCTACCGAATGACCAGCGCGTAAACAGTTACAACACAATTTCTTTTCATTAATGAATTTAATTTTATCGCTAATAGATAATTTTAAGAATGAATCGCAAGAATAAAGCGGATGGTTAGCTTGACACATAGTGCAAATACGAGAACGTTTGGAAATTTTATTATTAGATTGTTTATTTTGTGTTGATGTGTAACTATGTGATTTGTTTGGTTGTTGTGAATGTGATGGTTTCTTTACGTTATTGTCCGTGGTTGATTTACTATGTGCCAAATGAATAGTTTCTAGTACGTCAGCCCTATTTTTAAGAAACGTAATCAAATAATCAAGAGATAAAGGTGATTTTGACTGGTTATGACTATTTATAATTGAACTTTTATGAGTCTCCCATTCTCTTTCGGTAGCTGAATCAAGTTTAGATGTAATTAAGTAAATAGTCAATGTGTCCCAAGACTCAGTCGGTTCGCCCAGATTTTTGAGAGAGCGTAGATTTTTGAGAACGGTGTCGATGAGTTTACGAATTTGATTGGATGATTCCTTATTAAGCGACGTAATAGAAAATAAAGCCTTTACATGGTTTTGCACAAGTAAACGGTTATTATTGAATCTGTTTTCCAATAACTCCCATGCTATATTGTAATTATCAGAGGAGAATTCCAATGACTTAATCACCGACGATGCACTGCCAGTAAGAGAAGACCGTAAATAATGGAATTTTTGCACATTATCTATTTCTTTAGAAGTATGGATGAGAGATAGGTAAGTATCGCGGTACTCTAACCAATGGTCGTAAGAGCCATCAAAGGAAGGAAGTGAAATTGTAGGTAATTGAACTTTACTAGAAATTTTGGAAGAATTATTATTATTTTGAGCGTTATCTGCGTTAATAATACACTTAGCTTTAGTCACATAAGTATAATAGTGGGTTTCAAAAGTTTCCCTCTCAGATAATTCCTTTTCTATTTGACTATCAGGGATTTTTAAGTCTATTTCATCCTGAATTTCTGAAAACTGCTCTAACAATAAATCTGCCTTCTGTAAACGCGTTTGTAATTCTGTTTTAATGGTTTCAGTAATAGGTATTTTTTCTACAGAGTCTACAAACTTCATGAATAGTCTAAATTTACCGCGAACAACACCTCTTCTTTTATTTAAATCTCTAATTATTTCCTCACTACTACTACGACTCTCTTTCTCTTCTGCCGGAGTTTTAGTCATTTTGGAGTTTGTGGAAGACAGTGGAAAATACTTATTTGTAAAGATTTGCAAAAGCTTTTTTATGATTTAAACGAAGCTGAGGGTAGTGGCTAAACAAAATCTTTACTCGTTTTTAACTATTTAACGGAAATAAAACACTTTGATTTCACACAATATTAACACAAATGAAGCACTGAATATAGAAAGAAGGGATAAGGATGAAGAATGATGATTGACCTGACCGTTTTATGCTGGTTCCTTGGATGACTTCGCTGATGGCCTCGTGCGTCCGATTAATGCTGGTCGCTACGATTTCTTCTGCTGCACCCGGCGCTAAAGGTCCAAATTATGTTTGGACATAAATAAAAATCTTCTTCGATAGCAATTAGGCGTATAATTAACGATTTGGTTTACAATATTATTTGCGATGTTTGTGCGTGTGTCGAGCGATTCATTGAATGATTGCTGCTCCGCGCGCGGTTGAAATCGGTACCACACGTCCCGCACTCCTCCCCTCTGCCGTCCGGTAGTAGTGGGCTCGCCGCTCATGATGACGATGCGTGAACATTCGCAAAGTCATGACGTGCATAGAATATTAATAAACATAGAACGCATTTATACAAACACAAACATTTACCGATTTTCAAACCGAAAATTAACACAACAACATTAACATTATAATAATTGCAAGACAAAACGGACAAAAAATAAAAAAATCACTGGAGTAGGGCAAGATGAAGGTGATGAAGGGCCCTTTGATTAAACACACAAAAATACAATCTTCTATACTAGTATTATAAAGCAGAAGAGTTTGTTTGTTTGTTTTTTTGAACGCGTTAATCTCCGGAACTACCGGCTCGAATTGAAAAAAGTCGTTTTGCGTTAGATAGTGCATTCATGGAGGAAGGCTATAGGCTATATAACATAACGCTACAACCACTAGGAGCGGAACAGGAATGAAAAATGTTGCAAAAACGGTTTTTTTTTCCTTTCGTTTTTGTCTCTTATGTGACGCAGCCGAAGTTGCGTGGGTCAGGCACACTATACAATACAATATAAAAATATACTAATACATACAAAATATAACTTATGAACTATGAACACACGAAGTGGCGGCGTCATGTTATGCTGCTCGGTGTCACGTAGCCTGCCGCAAAAACGTCGGTAGACAACATCCTTCGGTCAAAACTCTTCTTTGAGAAACTTGTCGAGATATTGTGTCGGAACTCGCACCACAAACAACAAAGTTGGTTTCGTACTTTCGGCCTAGCCCCATTGGAAAAGGGTGAGTTTATGTTTACTAGAAAAACCAATTTAAATCGACTCTGAATTTCTCAAACCGTTCTCTAGATCCATTGAAGTATCGTGTATATTTTCCTATCGTTTGACGAATGTCATTTTTTGCTGTTCTAGTGGGAACAGTAAAAAATGTTGTGTGTGTGTGTGTTCATGATGGTTGAAAAATTTAAAATTGCGCTGTTGAATTATAGTGTACGACAAATAAGTCCAACTTATTCGACACAAACTTGGCTATCATTTAAATATTCTTCTGTGATTGGTTCATTGGATTGCCAAGAGCCAATCACGTCTCTGGACTGTTCCATAATTTTCGTTTCAGAAACTGGGTGATAGTCTTAACGTGTTGCATCTAAGTTTTAATGTAAAAAACGTCAATTGCATCATCATCTGCTCGCCTGCCCAACTATGCTGGGGTCGGCTTCTATACAGGGTGTAAACCACCTCATCACAAATCCGTTAACCAAGCATTCTGTACATCAAACTAAGTAACTTTACGCAAAAAATATTGCTGGGAAACAATTTTTTTTTTGAGGTTATAAATCATGTTTTGTGGTAGAACTCAATGTAACACACTTAAAACATTGTGCTGATGGATGGATTAAATAGTACGGGGGTCGGGAGGTGTTAAAATTAAAACCTTACAAAAAAAAAACGTATTTAAAAAAAAGTTGTCAAAAAGTTGTAACTTTGACCCCCCATATCTCCGTAACTAGATGGTTCCCAGGTATGGTGTAGAACAAAAAAATAATCGCAATGATGGGGAGAACAAGTGCCTTTAGGCTTCGTGAAGAGGTGTTTTACACCCTTTATATTTAATCGAGATGCAGTTGAATACCGGTATTTTACATGGAGTGACTGACCTCCACAAACCTGTACTCTCTTGATAAGACTGGTTGGCAGAATTTCGGCCCACTGACTACCTGTAACGGCTGTCAAAAATCTACAAATGACAGCCGGGGCAACATCTTATTAATATTATAAATGCGAGTTTGTGAGTATGGATTTGTGTTTGTTAATTTTTCACGCAAAAACTACTGAACGGATTTGGATGACATTTTGCACACAGATAGTATATCCTTTTATATATAATTAACACATAGCATACTGGTAGTAAGATCCCATGGGAAAATTATCAAACTTTACGCGGGCGAAGCCGATGGCAGAAGCTAATTAATAAAATTATGTTATGTAAAATTATGTTATGTAATTAATAAAATTATGAACAGGATTACTGAACTCTGTCTCATCAGAAAGACGGTAAAGAGAGGTGATGCTGTGACAATATAACTATTTTTCTCATTCCAATGGGATAATCCCCTTAATATTCTTTTCCCAAATTATCCATTAACCTACCAACAAAAAATGAATTGTAATAAGAAAGCTAATAAACGTACTGTCTTGAAAAGCTGTCGTAACGCAGCCCAAAATAAAATTAATGTTCAAAACTGACGTCCAAATTAATGTTGAAAAGTGACGGTGAAATTAGCGGCTTTGCTGACAGATGGGACCCGTTATTTATTTTTTATTATTAAATTCTTTGTATATGAGATCTTTTGTTGTATTTTTACTGTGGAGAAAAATAATGTAAGTAGGTATACAGGGTGTAAATAGCCTCATCACAAAGCCGTTTTTTTTTTGGGATGGGAAATCATCAAATGACTTCTCCCACTCTGGGCGGAGCGGGAGGGAGTGTCAGACTTTTACTGACTAAAACCCATCCATGGTCCTTCCTCGCCCTTTATGTTCCAGGGCCGGGTTCCAGGTATACAGGGTGTAAATAGCCTCATCACAAAGCCGTCTACCAAGCATTCTGTAACATCAAACGAAGTAACTTTATGCAAAAAAATATTGCTGGGATTTTTTTTTGGGTGAAAATCAATTTTTATGGTAAAACTCAATGAAACGCACTTAAAACATTCGGCTGATGGATGTATTTAATAATACGGGGGTCGTGGAGGTGTTTAAAGTAAATCTAACAATAAAACTAGTACTACTAGTATTTTAAAAAAAACTTGTCAAATAGTTGGAACTTTAACCTCCACTAAGTTCCCAGGTGTAGAACAAAAAATTATCGCAATGACGGGGAGAAGAAGTGCCTTGCAAATTGCTAGAGGATATTAAGGTAGACGACAAAAAAATAATAAATAGTCCGTCAGTTAGATTATCAACAGATATATTTGACCCTTTTTTTGTTACATAAACCAAAATTGACGAAGATATGACGCTTTTTTCAATTCTCAATACGTCACCTCTTGGTGTAAGTTTTGGCGAGTTCTGACGTCACGAGCTCCACTCCTGAGTTTAGATACGTTTTATCTTGTTGTGTGTTGTGAATGTTGTGAATTTTTAATATTCATTGATTTACAAGAAACAAAAAATAAGTGTCCATTATTTTCCAATACACGACGACGGACGGACTAAATAGATATTGAATTTTCGATTAAAAATCGACGTAATTACGTTACGAAAAACGTCTACGTCTAAACTCGCTCTAAAACCTCGTTTCAAGTCAATTACGACCACATGGATTAGTGTAGTCAACCCTTTAGAAATATGAAGGTCAAACTTCCCAAGTGCGTACATAACTAGATCCAACTAATAAAATAAATAAATAAACTACTTTTTACATACCCCAATAAACCCAACAGTTTTATATCATAACCAATAAACCGCATTAAAAAGGTAAAAAGTAAGGCTGTTAACATATTTACGACACACGTTTTTCGTAACGCGGGTAGACTGTGACAGGTATTTCCCGGGACATATCATTTCTGTAGTGTATGTGTCAGCTTCTAAATTGGTATTTGGAAGTCACAAAGGGAAAATAGAAGTTGACTGGCGATCAAGTATCTTGAAATTCATGTTACCTTTAGTTTTCTACGTTATAGATGCTTGAGAAAATGAATACATGGTGACATTATCAAAGAATTACAAATATATTTAGTACGTTCTTTTGAGTTTTGAAAAATAATGGACACGTATTTTTTTTGTTTTTGTAAATCAGCGAATATTTCACAAAGATAAACCGCATCAAAACTCGGCAGTTGAGAGACTCGTGATGTCAGTATTAGATAAAAATTTTACCTAGGCGTGATGGGTTGCGAATTTTTAAACCATCGAATCTTCGTAAATTTTGATATACGCAACAAAAGAAAAAATACGGTTCAAATATTTTTTTTAATCTTCCGGACAGACTAATTAGATTTTATTTTGTCGTCTCCCCTATTAAGTATTGTGTCAAGCCATTGTCCGGGAGACATGTCCTCGGAGGTGACCATAACGTCAGAAAGCAGAATTGTTTTAATCTTATTTTAGTGTGAAAGAGATGGCGGTAGAAGCCTTCTATAGCGCCGTCTCTCTCACACTGGTGTGACAATAAAACACCGTTGGTCTTGTAGTCGCAAGCGCAACTGTTGAGCAGGTCCTGGGTTCGATTCCCGGGTCGGGCAAAAAATGTTACTGGGTTTTTCTTTAGAAATTTCTCATTAGTAACCCGGATTTTAGAAGTTGGTGGTATGATACCCCCGTGCCTCGGTGGGCACATTAAGCCGTTGGTCCTACACAGGGGGGTAAAACTTCCATACATTAGTTTCAAACAAAATTTTCTTAGATAGTGCTGCCATCTGTGTGTTACGGCAGCTTTTCAACTGTTTGACAGCTTTCAACTGTCATAACGAGAACAGCTATTTTAGACAACTCTAGTAGGTTATCTACTTCACTTACGACATTAGCTGTAACAGCGGTTGCCTTGTAAATAACAGTTCCCAAATTCGAATCCTCAGTGAAGAATTACTATTTGTATTTATTTGTTTGAACAGAAACTAACAGCGCCATCTAACAGCTCAGGTACACAGTTTTAAAAACAAAAGCCAGGGTTGCGCATTTATCTTGTATTATATCTGGTCCTACGTGCGATATCTCCCCGGTCCTGTCGGATTGCCCTCCCATCGGACGATGAGAGTAAAGGAACAGAGAGTACACCAACGCCTTTTTTTTTTTTTTGGTTTGGGAAATCATCAAATGACTTCTCCCACTCTGGGCGGAGCGGGAGGAAGTGTCAGACTCTTACTGACTAAAAACCATCCATGTTCCTTCCTCGCCCTTTATGTTCCGGGGCCGCGGTATCTCTTTCGAACAGGCCCGCAACCCCGGCAGGCTTCGGACCTTGCGGGCCCCGTACACCAATGCCTGAGCACACACTTGTGCACTATAATACCCCCGCCTCGATGGCTAATCTGCGTTAAGACTGGCTGCCATGGCCGAAAACGGAGGACTATTAAAGTCTTAGGCCAGTTACACGACTCCGCTCCTACCCGGCAAAAATAACATAAAATACTTTACATTTGGCATTGACAGCGGTAAGCCCGCTGACAGCGAGCTGTCTGCTAATTTATGTTGCCAATGTAAAGTATACAGGGTGTAAACCACCTCATCACGAAGCCGTCAACCAAGCATTCTGTACATCAAATTAAGGAACTTTTAATAAAAATATTGCTGGGAAACAATTTTTTTTGAGGTCAGAAATCACGTTTAACTCAATGTAACGCACTCAAAACATTGTGCTGATGGATGGATTGAATAGTACGGGGTTCGTGTAGGTATTTAAAGATCTTGCAATAAAACTTGTGTTTTAAAAAATACTTGTCAAATGTTGTAATTTTGACCCCCAATTTCTCCGTAACTAGAAGGTTCCCAGGTATGGTCTAGAACAAAAAAAATATCGCAATGACGAGGAGAGCAAATGCCTTTCGGCTTCGTGAAGAGGTGTTTTACACCCTTTATCGGAAAAGTAATACATAAAGCTCATATATATTTCACTGCAGCCTGACGCAGTTCACAGGAGTTGCACTGAAGTGCATCGAGAATGTTAACAGTTGATTGTTTTAATGTAAGTCTGTTTATTTTGTTGTTATTTGTAAGTGAGTTCTTGGTAGTAACATCGCATTGGCGTTATAGCTGTTAAGGTGTTATTTACATAATTTAAAATAAATAAATATTTGAATTATATTATTTTTATTAGGTGGAAGCGGAGTCGTTTATGTGGGCTAAAACCATTATGGTTACTACTAAAGTAAGTCATAGTCACCCTCCAAGACATGTCCGATATTCCGGACAAGCTGATTTCAAATATTATATCGCTCACACATAATAGTCCTTTCTAAGACTTAAGGCAATCTCTCAATCAAAAAAGGAAAAATTTTATTTTTTTAGTTTGTTTGTATGTTTGTACCTTGGTTACGGTTTAACTCAAGACCTACTCAACCGACTTAAAAAATCTTTCAACTGTAGAAAATACTGCACCTTATCGAGTATCAAAGGTTATAAATTATATTAAATTAATATATCATGCAAATTATCAATAATAATTATAGTAATCATCGTGCATGGACATTTGCTTCTGAGCTATGGATGTTTATATGTATGTATTTACCAACAAAAAGTATATATGTCTATATCAACTGACTGGTGACCACGACACAAGCCTTGCTAAGTGTGGCACTAGTTGGCGCTGTGTGTAATGTCCAGCGATATTTATTTATTTATTTTATTAATTATCATAAAGAAATAATTTTGAGAGATCAAAAGAAACGGCAATTTTAGCATTTACTGTAATTTCCTCTACCCATATTCAACTTGATAAGTAATTTTCTTTAATACGTCGATAAAATTACCCTACCATGTAATGAAAATATAAACGAAGAAATTAAATGTTTATTTATTAGACATTTACGTCTGGGTATATCCGTGACCAGGGGTTGTAAACGTTTGGTAATGGCCGGACGTAAAATAAACTTAATTTTATATTTCGTCTTTATTGTTTTTAAGCAGTAAACAATGGCATGGCAAGTAAATATATTTAATTTACTGTTTAAACCTTGGTTTATACAGCGCTACAAAGTCAAATTAAAATAAATTATTTAGTGAGACTTACCTAGTGAAAACAACCTAGTGAAACTTACCTAGTGAAAATTACCTAGTGAAAATTACCTAGGGAAAAATTACCTAGTGAAACTTACCTAGTGAAAATTACCTTGTGAAAATTACCTAGTGAAACTTACCTAGTGAAAATTACCAAGTGGAACTCACCTAATGAAACGAATGCTTCGTTGGTCTAGTGGTCGCAAGCGTGGTTGCTGATCATGAAGTCTCCGTACACATCATTATTTAAACGGAGTTTCTCTATATAATTTATTTTGTGTTTGTATCCTTATGTATACATACATAACAAGGAAAAAAAATAAAACTGCCAAAAACCCTTCAAAGTTTTTTAAAATATTAATGCTATTTTTAAGTTTTATTACTTTTTAAGGCGCTTGCACGAGCTAAATTAGCAACTCTGTTTGTGGTGGTTCAAACTTCGTTTGTAATGCTGTTAGAATAAAGTTCTAATCAGCTTGCACTACAAAGTGGTTGTTAAGTCAGCCACTGCGGGCCAAATAGCGCGAAATGAGTGGTTTCGATCGATTTACAAAAAAAACTATTGATTGGATTAAAAAACTGAAACCGTATCATGCTATATATTGCTTTTAGAATTATTTGCCAAAAAATCAGAATGATCGCATGAATATTAGTATAGTTTTTATTGTTTGAAACATATTTTTAGAGATAAGTTCGTGATTTCTTTTTATCGAGCCAAATTAATTGTATTATGTTTTCAAAAAAGTATCATGTTAGCATATATCCTGAAGAATATCGTATATTTTTCTGGTCTTGTTTATAGCAGTGAATCATATACTTTTAGTAATTATAAAACTCGCGTTTAGCTCATGTAATCGCCTTAACCTCAACTAATAACTTAACCGTTCATTTTAAGCCAAGAATATAAGATTGTCAGTTTGTTTGAAAGTTTGAGGTGTAACTATCCTCTATAAACTGTCTACACAAATATTGAAAAGAGTGTTTAAATAGCTCCAAAAATGGTTGAATACTTTCTTGTGATTTCAAATAGATTTTCTATTTGTTATGGTTGAATTTAAGTAGGCTTCAGTTTACTTGTTTTTAATCAAACACGCTGTAAATTTATGTAGATTAGATCACCTAATTTTCTACCAAAATTCAGTAGTTTTTGAGTTAGTTATAACGTGCGATAATTTCTGTTCAATTCGAAATTCTAAACTAAAGACTGCCAACCCGCTTTAATTTGAAATCCCACCTTAAATTCAAACGCTATCATAACCGCCGCATATTCCGCTTCACTTAAAATTCTTTTGACAAGCACCGCATACGTTCGCTCATGCATATAATTCGCAACACTTAACATTAAGTTCCTCTTTTGTGCGGCCGTATTCGGAGGCTCTAGCACGAATGTGCGACAAAAACGTAACGGAAAGTCGAATATTTATAAACAGGATCAAAAAATAAATAAAAGATACATTTTTTATAATAAATAAAACGGAAAGTTTACGAAGCCGTCAACCAATAATTTTGTACGTCCATCAAACTTTGGAAATTTACGCAAAAATGATTAGGGGATCGTGGAGTTGTTTAATTTAAAATTCTGCAATAAAAAAATATAGGTGTTAAAAAAAATTGATAATGTTGAAACTTTGACCCCCAATATCTCCGTAACTAGAAAGTTCCCAGGTATAGCTAGTCTAGAACCAAAAAAAAATATCGCAACACGAAGAAAACAAGAGCCTATCAAGAGTTATGGGTCTTTTAAATACCCTTTAGAATTGTAGGTCCAACCTATCCGTTACATATATAGTACGAGTACATACATATATACATTACATACATAATATACATATATAGTAGAACCGACGACTGTTGGGGTAGATGTGTTCATGAGTGGAGACCACGCATCGTCGAGTGTCAGGTGGGACACCTTCGGTGGAGCGATGATCTCTGCAGGGTGCCTGGCTGGTAGTATCAGGATCAGAGTTTCCGAGAATCGAGCAGAGTGGCGTTCGGAGAGGCCTATTTCCAGATGCCACGATTAATATCATCATCATCATTTCAGCCGAACGACGTCCACTGCTGAACATAGTTCTCCCCCAAGTGTCGCTACATTGACCGATCCAGTGCGACTCACATCCAAGGGATTCCCGCAACCTTCACCAGGTCATCAATCCACGTAGTGGGAGGTCTTCCAACGCAACGTCTTCTAAAATCAAAGCATTAAAATTAATGCTTTGATTGACTTTTTTTTTTACTGTAACTAGCCTACTTGAAACAGTGACTTTTGTCCGGCCTGTCCTGTTGCTTGCATATAACAGGAGCTGTTGGACGCTACAAAAAGTTCTAAACTCGTGACTGGATTAACTTCCGCCATTTTGTCTTTTTTTAAGTAAGCGGCCACGCAAAAGACTTATTATAATCGATTGCTGGTATCAATACAAAACGTCAAAGTTTTGGATGAAGCAAAATGTTCTTGAGTGTCACGTTTCCGAGATATGAGATATAAAAGTCTATTCACTGATGGAATCTTCAGAACAACTTTGATTTGATCAGACACGCATAAATGTATCAATTGATAGCTGGCATCAATACAAAAAATTGTATAAAACAAAACGTTTTAAAGCGTCACGCAAACTTGTGCAAGGTAGCGATCACAACGCGGTTTTATACAAATCTTATGCGTGGCCGCTACTTTTAAACAAAATCAAAATGGCGGAAGAAAATCCGGCCAAAAAAACAAACCCGTCGAATTAAAATTGTCATCGACATGCTAAGCTGTAGATTTGATTGAACTTAAACTCCGCTCGTTCATACTAGGCCCAGTTCGTGTGGTACATACAGCCGGACCAGTTCCTACTGAAACAGGGTCGAGAGGAAAATTACGGAGTTTAAACGAGTCTGAATTTGTTGGCCGCGTTCGTATTTAGACTTCTGAGAGTATGTACTCGTAGTTGGATAGACTTTTATTTATGTACATGTTAGTAGATGCTTGGGTTAACCTTTTTCTATTAAGGATTTCTCCGTAGCAGGCGATAAACCCGCCCCCTATCTGTCTATCTATCATGGGGTTTAGGTTCCCGCACTTAGTACTTGAAGCGAATCATTTTGCATGAGCCATGGTGGCCGATTACTCCAATCTGCCCACCCCCTCCAGAAGCAGATTAAATTTCCCGGTCTCTTCAGGGCATCCGCAAGGGATCTTGGTGTTCCCAGGGACTCCCGCGAATCATGGTAACGCCTGTGCACTCAAGGAGCACTTGCGCCACCGTTTCCTCCGCCTCCATGGATGCTCTGCACAGGGGAATGTTAGTGATCCCTAGGGTGTGGAAGTGTTTCAGTGATGGTCCAGCCACCAGACGCAGGCTATCTCTGTCCAGGCGCAGGAGGCGCCTGGTCAGCTTTGTATCCAGGGATGGCATAGCTTCCTTGGCTTGCCTACATCCTGGTGGTGAGGTGCACCATTTCTCTGCTTGTATTCGGGTGTGATCCACCACCAGCCAGCTTCTTAGCTGCTTGAAGGGAATGGGCACAATCGGGTTTTGTGATAGTACCTCTTCTGGCAAGTTCGGCAGCCGCATCGTTTCCAAGTGATTCACTGGGACCCCTAATCCATTGCAGCGTTACCGTGTTGTGATTTAGTACCGTGATTCGTTCCAGGGCCTTGTGGCATTCTAGTGTTAGTCTCGACGTGATCCCTAGAGACAGAAGAACTGAGGCACTGTGGGAGAGTATTCGAATGTTGGTATCCATAACTTCCCTGGCCTCTACAGCATGTGCCACTTGGATATTACCTGCACACTCTGCTTGGTAAACAGCGTTGAGCAGTCCAAGAGGTTTGGATATTTTAATGTTGAGGTCGTCGGAGGACACTCCGACGCCTGTCCCGTCGTTGGTTTTTGATCCATCAGTGTAGATCCTTAGCTCTTTTGTGCCTGAGTAGTCACACAACTCCTCTATGAGCTTTAAGTTGTAGTGTTTTTTGAAGCAGTGGGTCTTCAGGGTTCTGTCGATGGGTGATGCCATCATCGGCTGTTCTTTGATTGCATTTTCTTTGATGCATGTGTGTTTGATTCTAGAAACTCGCACCCCAAAACATGGAACTTAAATATGGAGATTACGAGCGTAATGTTGTGTTGATGTATAAAATACATGCAAATAAAAAATAATGATGCATGATGAAAATGATGATGATGATGATGATGATGTAAATGATGCATTTAAAGTAGCTCGTCATTTATTTAAATGTCTTTGTATAAAATATACTAAGAGAGCTTTGAAAAGAGGAATACATAAATTGCAATACCAGTTTCTGAGTCACCTCAACCCGCTTTCTCCGACTGCCTATTTGGTATAATTATTCTTAATAAAGAAAAGGATCAAGGCAGGAAGAATAAGTAGGATGTATCTTTTACTATAATAAGCTTTCGAAAAAAAAAACTTCAACAGTGAGTAAAGCATGTGTAAATAAAAGGCTGGTTCGTTTGCTGTGACCCGAAAACTTGTCGAACATTCGCTGATTAAATTGACCGACTGCCAATCGGAATTGAAACCTCACAATAATGCATTTTGGCTGCAACTTGTGAGACTGGAAGCTGTTGGGAAAAGGCTAGGCAGATGAAGAAGAGTTAAAATAAGATAAATGTTCGTAATATTATTTAGAAAGAAAGAAAAAACATTTATTAGCCCGCACAGGACAAAACACATCAAAATTATCAGTTTAAAACTTACTAATAAAAATAACACAGAAAAAATATATACACCGTGTTCCTGAGGATATACATTAATGTTGAATAATACTTCTATAGCTCTTGTTAAACATATCGTACAAAGGAAGTAGTAGTATAAATGGCATCGTTTTTAAGTTATTGGTAATTTAAGTTTAACCAATTAAATTATGTTGTGCTGTGAGAAAGAGTCTTTATTTGTGAAATGTTGCCACTTTGTGCAACCAAAACTATCAAACTGAATTTCATATCGCAATGTTAAAGTACACTTGTGAACAAAATAACCTAAGTTAGAGGCATTTTGTGTTGTGTTGTGATAAAATGAGTTTGTAATCTAAGATGAACACTAAAAGTGAAAAAAAATGGTAAAAAACTAAAAAATAAATGGTATAAAAAAATATTAAAAAATGGTCAATTTGTTGGTCTGAATAACATGCCGAAGTTAATGTATAACCTCAGGAACACGGTGTATATATGTCACCGTAAAATTGTCAAACACGTTGTATTGTAATATCTCTAGCGATATTGTAAAATCTCGAAATATTGTCAAATGAACATACTGCTTACAACAAAACGCATTATTTTTCGTGATATGCATGCGATGGTAGTCAAATTACGCGGTGTGGAGGGAAGGAGGGGTCCCCCTTGTCCAGTGGTACTCTTTAAAAGATATTGTACCATTCCTGAGAAATACCGATTATTATAACCTAACCTTAAAACACTTTATATTCCCCTAAAAAGCGTAGTCGACGGAGCCCCGCTTCGCGGGGCCCCTATTTCCGCGTGCAGGGTTTAAAGGAACCTAACTAACCTAAAGGGGGGTGCCCCAAGTCCCGATTATGGGGGCAGAGCATACTTCCGTATGTTCAGTTGACAATAATCCTAGAGCCTTTTTTTTTGAAAAAAAATCATGTCTTCACTTGTCTTTTGTATTCTTTATTGTGGTTCTTTTTGAAGTGAAATCTTCTTCATGCGCGTTGAGCTTTTGAGTGAACAAAAATCGTGGAACTCCCGTGACCGTCACGTACGCTTTCTCACTTCTATCGGCAGTTCCCAAAGACTGCCCTGCATGTTTTTTTTTTCTAGCCAAACAATAAATATCTATTACTTCTTTGCCCTCTGCATTGCTGTTGCACCAACAATCCCTCTATCGTAATTAGTGAAATTTTAATTAGGGACGTATTGGCCTCACAGGAAAGTCCACAGTCGTACGGAACCAATGGAGCCAATATTGGCGCAGTGATTGTCAATAAAACCGCAGCTCGTATTACTTTGGCTGGTACATACGAGGATGTTGAACAGCTGGATGTGGTTTATGGTTCGGAGAGAATATTCTGGGGTTTCCTGGAAAGCCGAGTCATTATTTCGGCCAGCTAACCAGCTTTTAAACATGTCCCAGTGGTATTTAACACTGGTAACTTTTAGCAAAGTAAAGTTATTTGCACACGGATAGTTTATCGCCTGGATTAAAACATAGGTTACTTTTTATCCCGGTAGTAAGATTCAATATGACAGTTATCCAACTTAACGCGGGCGAAGCGTTGTTTATTTTATTCATTAACACATACATTTGTTTTAAAAGGTAAAACCCAAGCTAACAAAAGTAGTCATTATAGCAAATTGTCCAGTCCAAACTAACGGGCCCGGGCAGAAGCCAAAAGCCAAGAGTAAAATCTTAAATGTGAAAATGTGTATTATTTGTCTAAAAAAATAAAACCAACTTCAGAGAAAACAAAAAATTGAAAAATAACTTCAGAAAAAACGCTTCAGAAGTCGGTGACCTTTGTTTGATTGATTTAGTTGTTTTGTCACCGACTTCTGAAGGGTTTTTTCTGAAGTTATTTTTCACTTTTTTGTTTTCTCTGAAGTCGGTTTTAATTTTTGTAAAAAAGCTGTTATTTTTCACTTTTTAGTGGTTCACACGTGCTTACCCCTTCACAGCGTACCGTCGTGATTTAGGTTATGAACTGGTGTAAACAATAGACAGATATGAGATTTCGGCAATCCCAGTACATTTGCTATCATTTATTGACGAGTTCCGTTGCATATCTCCGAATGTCTTCATCAGATCTGCATGAAATTGAAATGGGATGACTTCGAGAAAGTACACTTCCTAAAACTACCCTAATCGCTTCTAGTGTGCCTATAAAATTTGAAGAATTCTCTCTATTTCTCCAGAATCCCATCATCAGATACTGATTTGATGATTATGAGACCACACAGGAAGCACCAGCTTTCAAATAAAAAAAGAACCATCAAAATCGGTTCACCCAGTCGAAAGTTGTATGGTAACAAATATTTTAGAAATCTGGGTGTATTTTACACATGTGCGTAACCCCTCAGAGCATACAGGCGTGATGTTACGTCATGATATAGTATAAACAATGAACCTTCAAGCGATTGCAGCAATCACTGCAGATTTGCTGTGTATTTTTGAAAAGTTCCGTTGTATATCTCCGAAGATCAGCATCAGGTCTTCAGCAAATTAAAATGAGACCAAACGGGAAGCACCAGCTTTCAAACAAAAAAAAAATATCAAAATCGTTTCACCCAGTCGAAAGTTCACAGGTAACAAACACTAAAAAAAAAAACAGACGAATTGAGAACCTCCTATTTTTAGAAGTCGGTTGAAAATAGAGACTGTGCCACTTTTCAAGTGGAAGCCGATAGGAATCAAGTTGTATGGAATCTTCGCCACTGGATGCTAGAAATATTATAAAGGCGAAAGTTTGTGTGTTTTTGTACGTTTGTTACTCTAAAACTATTCAACGGATTCGGATGAAATTAAGCACACAGATAGTTTATAACCTGAATTTACCACCTAGGATTCTTTTTATCCCAGTAGTAGGATCCTGTGGGACAGTTATCAATCTTGACGTGGACGTAGCCGAGGAAATAGGCTAGTTGGCCATGATCCACAGTGAAAGCAAAAACTTTTTAAATGAGTACAATTGAACAAAAATTCCCTTGTTGACAATCGCTAGTAATTTAGCAGTGGCCACCTTATTACCGAGCAGTGGACAGTAAACGTCTCTTCCATATCTTCTACATCCATGTATTTAATTTTACAACTGGACAAAAGGCAAGGAATAAAATTTATTACTGACATTGTACGAGACTTTACGTGGTTTCACGTACTTACACGGAAATGCATTTAAGTCGTACATAGATAGTAAAACTGTGTGGTCCTATTGCACCTTTGGCTGTTAAGATTGATTGCTTCCAATAGCAAGTGGGTACATTCATCTTAGTTTTTATCCAATTGAATGTCATTGACAATTTAACAAAAAATCTAAATTATGTTGTGAAACTACCTACATAATATAACGACAACAATAAGACACTTAGGCATCCAAGTAGTGCCCAGAAACTGGCAGCGTTGCCACGTTGAATGGCAATGCTAATTCTTTGGCCAAAAAAAACAGCCCTCTGGTCACGCGAAGGGTCGACCAGTCGGCAAGAGATTTCCTTTTATAGGAGACGAGCACTCAGACCCCATGCCGAGTGCGTTTCAACCCCAAACGGCTAAAAACTGTACATTCATTTTAGGATCAGTAGAAAAGTTCACAAAAAAAAAACGCGATTAGTATATCCCATACGACGTTCAAGTGTTGTCAGTGTCAATAACTGTCAACGTGCCATAGCAGTTAGGACACTGGTAACCCTCGGATGATCAGCATTTTGAACGTTCCTGGCAATGTTTAAATATGAATCTAACAAAAAAAAAAAAAAAAAATAGGTTGTCTGTAAAGTCGGTTTACGGACGATAGATTTACGTGATAACGTCATAATCATTATTTTATGTAATACAAAAAAGGAGGTGGAACGTTACTATGGAACGTTACTATGCTATGGAACGTTACTATTTTTCATGAGTGTTGCTGGTATTATCAATTTATAAGACGTTATCACGTCAAAAGAATTTGGCAACATTGTTAGTGTGAATTTCGAACCTGTAATATTTTTCATTTTCAGTAGCAATTATCGTTAAATGAAGTGAATAAGCTTGCACTTTCAGATACATCGCATTTTTTCTAAACAATTTGTCATCATTCTTTATATTTTCCACTGCAATTTTCTATTTATCCGATTCTTTGTCAACAGACAACAAACGAGTGCCACCGCTCGTAGCAATATTGCTACGCCGTAGCACTGTGCTACAAAATTTCTGATAAAAAAAAAATTGGTTGTCTGTTTAGTCGGTTTACGGACGATAGATTTACGTGATAACGTCATAATCATTATTTTATGTAATACAAACAGGTGGAACGTTACTATGGAACGTTACTATGGAACGTTACTATTTTTCATGAGTGTTGCTGGTATTATCAATTTATAAGACGTTATCACGTCAAAAAGGTTTATTTTTCTATTATTACTTTTTTGTTAGAAGAAACATATTGTTGTGTGTTTTCTGAGTAACAGTGAAGTAGTTTATGATGTCTTGTTAGTCAAGCTATTAGTTGACAAGTATTAAGACCCCTTGGTGCTTTTATTTAGTCGAGATTTTCGGAAGAAACGTTAGAAAATATTTTCTGAATTTAATGTTTTTGTATTAATAGTTGTTCTCCCGCGGTTTTGCTCACGTTACTGTGTCACAGCTTATTCGTAAGGAATTCTCTTTTTCTACAACATTAGTTTTTTTCACGCTTGTCCGTTTTCAGTTACAGTAAGTGATACCAACTTCTGCACTATTGTGATTGCTACTTAAAAATCTGACAGTGTCATTTTATTTAGTCACTAGCACTACGCCCGCGACTTCCTCCGCGAAAATTGTTTTATCTCGGCTAATTGGTAATAATTGTCCGTATGGTGCCGGACGTAAAGAATAGCATCATCCCATATCTTCCCGTGGGTGTCGTAAGAGGCGACTAAGGGACTTACCAGAGAATGGGCAGCAGCGTTCTCTGTGCTTTTGTGACAACCATACTGCGATCGCCAACCCGCCTGCCAAGCGTGGCGATTATGGCATAACCCCCCAATGGACACCGCATTCAATAAATGGCCCCTAGTGCCCGGCAGCCCGTCTACCCTCGACTACGGCAGCGGTCGAGGTTATGGCGTGGCAAGGGGTGCGAAGAATCCCCGGATGGGATCCGGCTGCCAACACCAACGACTGGACCTGGCAACGTATAACACGCGCACACTCCGGACCGACGAGAAGATAGCGGAGCTCGAAGAGGAATTGAGCAGGCTGCGATGGAGTATTGTGGGATTATCTGAAGTCCGAAGAGAGGGGGAGGACACGATAATCCTAAAATCCGGCAACCTGCTTTATTTCCGAGAGGGCGACCGCCAGTCCCAGGGTGGTGTTGGGTTTATCGTCCACAAGTCCCTTGTGAACAACGTGGTGAAGATCGAGAGTGTGTCGACCAGGGTGGCGTACCTTATACTCAGAATATCCTCAAGATATTCGCTGAAGGTCATACAGGTCTACGCCCCGACCTCGGCACACCCCGACGACGAAGTGGAGACCATGTATGAGGATATCTCTAAAGCCATGCATGGTTTCAAAACTCACTTCACCGTTGTCATGGGGGACTTCAACGCGAAACTGGGCAAACGAGACGGGGATGAGCTGCAGGTGGGGCAATTTGGAGTTGGACGTCGGAACCACCGGGGCCACCAACTGGCTAGTTTTATGGAGAAGGAGGGCCTCTATATGATGAACTCCTTCTTCAAAAAGCGTGAGCACAGGAAGTGGACCTGGCAGAGCCCAGATGGTGCAACAAAAAATGAGATCGACTTCATCATGTCAACCAAGAAGCAAATGTTCAATGATGTCTCTGTGATCAATTCGGTGAAAACCGGGAGCGATCACCGCATGGTAAGAGGCACATTGAACATCAATATCAAGCTAGAAAGGTCTCGACTGATGAAGTCTACGCTCCGTCCAGCACAGATCCAAATCCAAAACCCCGAGAGCTTTCAGCTCGAACTCCAGAATCGTTTCGAGTGCCTAGGCGGCTCAGTGGACGAATATAACGATGGGTTCGTGGAAACTGTCCATACGACCGGGTCTAAGTTCTTCAAGACACGTCGTACAGATCAGAAAAAGAGGTTCTCCGATCAAACTCTCGAGCTCATGAAGGAGCGGCGTGAGATGATCCTGCAGTCTTCAGATGAGGCGTCGAAATACCGGCAGCTCAATAGACGGATCTCTAAATCCTTAAAGAGCGACCTCCGCCGCTTTAATACCGAGCGTATTAAAGACGCGATCGAGCGGAACAAAGGCTCTAAAGTATTTTCAAGAGATCTGGCTATTGGGCAGAGCCAGCTCACGAAACTGAAGACCGACGATGGCAGGATCTTATCCGCCAAACCGGAGCTACTGAGGGAGATCGAGAGCTTCTATGGACAGTTGTACACGTCAACCAGCAAACCCATTGTCGACCTAGCAAACGACCCAAGAGCTAGACTAACCCGACACTATACCGAAGACATCCCGGACGTCAGCCTGTACGAGATTAGGATGGCTCTGAAACAACTCAAAAACAACAAGGCACCGGGAGATGACGGAATTACTGCCGAACTCCTGAAGGCGGGTGGAAAACCGGTACTTAAGGCCCTTCAGAAGCTGTTCAATTCCGTCATACTCGAGGGGAAAACGCCACAGGCATGGTGCAGGGGTGTGGTGGTGCTCTTCTTCAAGAAGGGTGACAATGCCCGGTTGAAGAATTACAGGCCCATCTCACTTCTAAGCCACGTTTACAAGTTGTTTTCAAGAGTCATCACGAATCGTCTCGCGCGCAGGTTTGACGATTTCCAGCCACCCGAACAAGCCGGTTTCCGAAAAGGTTTTAGCACTGTGGACCACATACATACGCTTCGGCAGGTTATACAGAAGACCGAAGAGTATAACTTGCCTCTCTGCTTAGCGTTTGTGGACTACGAAAAAGCCTTTGATTCGATCGAAACCTGGGCTGTACTGCAGTCTCTCCAACGGTGCCAAATTGACTATCGGTACATCGAGGTGTTAAAGTGTTTGTACAAAAACGCCACCATGTCAGTCCGACTTCAGGACCAAGCCTCGGAACCTATCCTTCTGCAGCGAGGTGTAAGACAGGGAGACGTCATATCTCCGAAACTGTTCACCGCTGCACTGGAGGATGTCTTCAAGGTTCTGGACTGGAGAGGGCTAGGCATCAACGTCAATGGCGAGTACATCACTCACCTTCGGTTTGCCGACGATATTGTGGTCATGGCTGAGACCATGGAGGACCTCAGTACAATGCTCGATGACCTCAGTAGAGCCTCCAAAAGAGTGGGTCTAAAAATGAACATGGACAAGACGAAGGTCATGTTGAATGCCCATGTCACACCCATTCCTATCAAGATCGGAGACTCTACACTCGAAATTGTAGACGATTATGTATACCTAGGACAAACGGTCCAGTTAGGTAGGTCTAACTTCGAGAAAGAGGTCAATCGTCGAATCCGACTCGGCTGGGCAGCGTTCGGGAAGCTGCGCGGTATCTTCTCGTCCAACTTACCGCAGTGTCTCAAGACGAAAGTCTATGACCAGTGTGTGTTGCCAGTGATTACATACGGGACCGAAACGTGGTCGCTCACAATGGGCCTTATCAAAAGGCTTAAAGTCACCCAAAGGGCAATGGAGAGGGCTATGCTCGGAGTTTCCTTGCGTGATCGAATCAGAAATGAAGACATCCGCAAGAGAACCAAGGTCACCGACGTAGCCCGAAGAATTGCTAAACTTAAGTGGCAGTGGGCAGGGCACATTGCTCGCAGAACGGATGGCCGATGGGGCCGAAAAGTTCTGGAGTGGCGACCGCGAACCGGAAGACGATGCGTTGGAAGACCTCCCACTAGGTGGACCGATGACCTGGTGAAGGTTGCGGGAATCCGGTGGATGCGAGTAGCAAGGGACCGGTCAATGTGGCGACACTTGGGGGAGGCCTATGTCCAGCAGTGGACGTCTTTCGGCTGAGATGATGATGATGATGAATTGGTAATAAATAGCTTTAGAATTTGAAAAAAAAAAAAAATTAAATCGGTTGAAGAGTTCTTGAGTTAAATCGTAACAAAAAAATGAAAAAATCAAATCTCTCCTCTTTAAAGTTCAGTTTGGATAGTTTAGAATTTATTATTCTAAAGGGTGTAAAACACCTCTTGACGAAGCCGAAAGGCACTTGTTCTCCCCATCATTGCGATCATTTTTTTGTTCTACACCATACCTAGGAACCTTTTAGTTACGGAGCTATGGCATTAAGTCCGCCTGTGTTCTTTTGTGCTTGCAATGTTACAACTTTTTGACGAAGTTTTTTTTGTAAAATTTTGACTATTAGCACCTCCACGACCCCCGTACTATTCAATCCATCCACCAGCACAATGTTACATTGAGTTCTACCACATAATTACCTCAAAAAAATAATGGCAAAACGCTCGCTCTCTCGTGTATTCATGGGACACACACTAAGTACACATCTGTCTAACCCTTCGCGATTACAGGCATGATGTTATTTAATGTCAATATCATCATCATCATCATCATCATCATTTCAGCCGAAAGACGTCCACTGCTGGACATAGGCCTGCCCCAAGTGTCGCCACATTGACCGGTCCCGTACGACTCCCATCCAATGTTAACATAACAAAATGTTATTCTACCTCCGTTAGCATCAAACATGAGAAGAAGACATGAATTAAAATGAGAAGGAGAACAGAATGAAATAAATGAGAGAATAGAATGACAAGCCATACTTCTAGAAGCCAAAACATACTATGGCATTAAGTCCGCCTGTGTTCTATTGTGCTTGAAGTGATAAATAAATAAATAAATACTAGTAGCGAAAACATACTAGTAGCCAATACACACCAATATACTAGAATGAAAAACAATACATACTAGTAGCCAATACACTATTTTGTGTAACTCTTTTACTTGCAACTGGCTAGTAGCACCACTTAACTAAGTTGGGAAGCATTAATTTAATTCCCACTGTTCCGGCCATCCATCGGGTGCATCTGTTCCACTCACGACTGCTATATATTTTCTCAATAGGGTTGTCACTTAATTTTATTTTGATTTTGCGTACATAACTACATCAACCTTCCTGTCAAGGGGGTTGACAGAAGCTATTGAACGCCATTTTTGGCCTTTAGTATTTTGACAGCGCTTTTGATGGGCGTTTTTGACGTAATACCTCGTTGATCTTGTAGGAGAGGAGCTCGTGACTTTATAATAACAGCCGCTCGGGTCAATCTTTAGGTTAAGCCGTGCTTGCCTAGGTTGGTTTGTGGATGGGTGACTACCCATTACATATCGAGTTTCCTCCGTGCCTCGGAAAGTACGCTAAGCTGTTGGTCCCGGCTGTCATTTGTAGATATTTGACAGTCGTTACAGGTAGTCAGTGGCCCAAAAAGTCTAACAACCAGTCTTATCAAGGGGTATCGCAGTACCCAGTACTAACTGGGTTGCGGAGCTCAGATAGGCAGTCGCTCCATGTATATTCGCCTGCATCCGGTTAGACTGGAAGCGGACCCCAATATAGTTGGGAAAAGGCTAGACAGATGATGACCTCGTTGATCTTGTGGTCTACTGAACATAAGGATTAAGGTTCGATTACGAAGTCGATCAAAAGAGTGTTCTCAGGTTTTATTCAGTGGCAAACTCGTCGCCTTCTGGGCTGAATCAATTTGAATAGTCTACGCACTATGTCGTGACGATTAATAAAGGGTGTAACACACCTGACACACGAAGCCGAAAGGCACTTGTTCTCCCCATCATTGCGATAATTTTTTTGTTCTACACCATGCCTGGGAACCTTCTAGTTACGGAGATATTGGGAGTCAAAGTTCCGACTTTTTTGACAAGTTTTTTTGTAAGATTTTAATCCATCCATCAGCACAATATTGAGTTCTACCACAAAACATGATTTATAACCTCAAAAAAAAAAGTTGTTTCCCAGCAATATTTTTTACGTAAAGTTACTTAGTTTGATGTAAAGAATGCTTGGTTGACGGCTTTGTGATGAGGTGGTTTACACCCTGTATTTATCGTCGGTTTTTAGTTGACAAAAGTCATGGGCGACAGTTATCGTGTCGTCCTAAATGTCCATCACAAGCCACGACACTTAAAACTACACGATTATCTGTCGTCACGACATACTGGGAACAGGGTCTCAGCAGAGGATTAAAAACCCCACTACGTTATGTTATAACATACTAAAGGTCTATGTTCACCGAAAACAGCTGTCACTGTGACATGTTCCCATGTGTAAATGTGTTTTAAACAGCTGTTTTTAGATAATCAGACTGTCATTTTTATGGTGCACATGGACCTAAGTAAGTTCTTCGATACATTAAGTCAGTCCCAAACGCCACTTTTCCGTTATCATTCGTGCTGATAGAATGTTTACTTTGTGTAGACCCTCAGACACAACCTAACCATAATTATCACGTTATGAACCATAATTCCAATCCCCTGCAGTAATAACATAATTAAACGTTTTACCAGACCGGGCATCAAAGCCGGAACCTCGCCGCGCTAACTAATTTCCAATGTTGCGGCTTCTACAGGATGTGACTCCGGTCCGACGCGCTATCTCTCTAGGTCTTTAGCAGTAGGGTTGGCATGTACTTAATTTATTTTAATGATGGAGTTTCTCTAAAATAAAAATAATAAGTATTTTTTGTATTTTGATTTACTCATCATCATCATCTGCCTAGCCTTCTCCCAACTATGTTCGGGTCGGGTGTGCAGCTGAATATTATTACATGGAGCGACTGCCTATCTAACCCCCACAACCCAATTACTCAACTTTAAGTATCATTAATGAGTAACTCCAGTATATAAAGCTTGGCCATTAAACCAATCTTGTGGTTTGACATAACAAATTCATTGATTTAGATAGAATAACATGCTAATTATTCAGTTACTAAAACATTATTTGAAGCTATCAAATTCAAAACTTACTAATTACACACCAATGACAGACAATCATAACGGAATGTCCGTGTTTACAGTACATTTCTAAAATCTCTTATAAGTAGAGTGTTTACTATCAAAAAGTATCTATTATAGAATATCAACTATCTGGTGTTCACGACACAAGCCTCGTTGCTTCGTGTACCACTAGATGGCGCTGTGTGTAATTTCAGGCGATATTTATTTATTTATTATGTCTTTCAAGTGCACCCATCCACCATCTTCACTTTCGTCAACCCTAACTAGACTGGCCACTCCTACTAGCCAGTTATTTGTTAAACATAGTTGGCTCGTAAATCCTAGTTTATCGCTAAACTTCTTTTTTTATTTTTACCATCTGGGAAACAAGGGCAGACTTTAATGCCTTTTTTTTCTGATAGTTTTGAGGAGATTTTATTACTTTTTGATGAGTTTTGATAGGTTTTGGAAAGTTCTAATCGAAGAGGCTGATGACCTTTTCGCTAGTTGTTTTTTTAGCTCTAAATCGAAGTAACAGATATTTAAGAAACTATCCTTACGTGGTGGCGTTATATCTGTTAATAACAGTATAAGATAAAATACGGCCTAACGCAAAGTTCACACTACTGTTATATACTATTTTCCTTTACTAGTAAATTAAATTAAAAACTTCACTTTACTTTTTATTTTATTTTAATATACATTTATAGTATTTGATAAATGTGTTTAATATTTTATATATAATACATATAATACTTTATAGTATATCGTAGTATTAAATAAAATTATTCTCAGATTTTCAGAAATGACACCTACCACTGCTTGTCTCTGCATCGCCCAAAGGTTGACTGGTAGAAAATGTCTATGGCATTAAGTCCGCCTCTGTACTTTTGTGCTTGAAGTGTTAATAAATAAATAAAACCACTCGACACAAATATTAACGTAGTCAATAATGTACTAAAATATAGAAGAAAGAAAGAAAGAAAGAAAAAATGTTTATTCGTCGCAAAGTCATGACGAAAAGAAAAAAAAAAAAAAAGAAATATAAGTGAAAAGTGTTCGTTAGGTCTTAGATACTAGTCAACACTCCAATTTCCTCATCTCATTTCGTTAGTAAGTATTCCTTATTTCCTTTCAAAGTGTACATTATTCTACTAATCAAGCCCTTTCATTTGATACCCATATTGAAGGAGTTGTGAAAACAAAAGTAATTCACCATTTTGTGGTGGCGGCCATATTGGACCGATTTTCATCAAACTTAGCTAATAACACTTCCGACTAATTCACTCTTCGAACACAAAATCAGAATCGGTTCATCCGTTTGGGAGCTACGATGCCACAGAGAGACAAACACACACACACACAGACACGTCAAACTTTTAACACCCCGTCGTTTAAAAATACACTCACGCATAAAACTATTTAGCTCCAATCAAACAATCACCATAGACAACATTCCTAATATCCGACAGCTGTCAATAAGAAAAGAGGTCTCATCGTAACTGACATCGCAAGAAGGATGAATGCCGAAACAAATACGCGAAACAAAGGAATCGAGGAAGAAAAGGGGCAAGATTCCTCCTGATTGATCCATCTCAATCAATTTCCTTCGAAATGGCTCCATCTATATGTAGCGGAGTGGCGCCATCTATATTTATAAGAGAGTATAGTATAGCTATTAGACCCATCAGTGGTTTTGCAAGCGTGAAACGATTGGCCTTGAGGCTTTTTCGGAAATACAGGGGAGTCATTTAAAGGCTTTTTAGGGATGATTGTTATGGGGTTTTCAAGGACACTGTTGGAGTCGTCTTTGAGAAAAATCATGTGAATTTAGGCTCTTATTGGGTATGAGAATAGCTTTATTTACATAAATGTTAAATCTGTCAAACTATTTTCCAATCTAATCCGCTCGACACACCAGTGATTCGTTCCGTATTCACAATTAAAGGTACACCAAAAACGAAGTGCTGCAGTTTCTACTGCCCTTTCATTCTTTCAGTAAACATTAAGAATGTACATCTTCTTAGTGTTTACTGAAAGAAATAAAATAAATTGTGTTTATTTGGCACCAGTGGCCCGTCCCGGCTTCACGGGCTTCATTTTATTATAGAAAAAATATGCATATGACCATCACAAATAACATGGCTTCCAATTGCTAAAAGAATTTTCAAAATCGGTTCAGTAGATCCAGAGATTACTAACCTCACAAACCTTCAAAATTATTCAAAACTAGCTGACCCACGCAACTTCGTCTGCGTCACATAAGAGGGAAAAAGCTACCTACTACTACCAACCTACCTACTACTACATTTTTTTTTCATAAGAACCTTCTCCTGACAATAACAAACACAACAAAAAAAGAATCAGCCAAATCGGTCAAGCCGTTTTCATGCTATGTCGTGACAACGGAAAACGGGTTTCATTTATATAATATAGATAAATAAACAAACAAAACTAATAATGCCAAAATAGCCTCTACTCACAGGGTGTTACCACCTGACGCAGATTTTCAGTACTGCATATATGTTCATAAAAAACTACGTGTATAGTTTACTTCATACTTCATTCTTCCCCTAAGCTTTCTAGTCTGAACCCTTTCTTAAACCAAACTCAAATTCTACGCAATGCGTTTCAAATTCCCACGCATTTTTCACTACTCTCTAGTCCCTTAACCCTGCAAGTAAACGGCGCGTGAACCAACCCTCGGCCGCTAACCACTTTTAATTATTCAACTGGGTTCCGTTAAACATAGGCTATTTTCTGCGCGCTGTCGGAAACCCTAATTTTATAATGGAGGTAATGAGCATTTTTAAAAGGTTTATAATGGTATTATTAAATCTTTTTTTAGGGTAATATTTTTGGCTAGCACGTGTTTGGAATTCAAATGGAGTGGAATTGGCAACACTTTATGAGCGAGCATGGTCAATTGGTTGTTGGTTGTTCTCCCGTGTTGAAAACGAGGCTTATGCTCAGCATTGGGCTGGCTTAAACGCAAAAAAATATGTGAATTTTTGATGTTAAAGAAAATAATGAAATAGGTGCTGCCAGTTAAGGTCGCAATAACGGTGAAATCCAAAAATAAACCTGTTCAAGTCTTGAATCGTCATCTTCAACATTTTTCCTACTGAAAAATGATTGGTTCGTATTAAGAAATATTAAGAGACCTGCGGAACATACGTTTTTCATACAAACCTAATACCGTAATGTAAATCAAACATATTCTTAAGGTATTGTGTATTTATTTCGATTAGATTACAGAATATCTAGGTTCCGAAACACACAGATTGGACACTGATTTAAACAAAAGTTGTGAGAAAAATAAGTTTTCCATAGAAATTTTAAATTCGTCATATATCGTCTTTATATCACTGTCCTTTCAAAGTATTTATTTGGGAACCTAGATAATCTATAATCCGATCGAAATAAAATTATAAAATCAAAATCAAAGCATTTATTTCAAGTAGGCCAACTGGCCTACAGGCACTTTTGAATTGTCGAAACAAAATTGAACATTTAAAGTAGCTACAGTCCCAGTCACAAGACATAAAAACTTGTGAAAGTACTGTAGTTGCCCATTCCCTAGCGTAGATCTCTATGGAGAAGAACGGGCAAGAAACTCCATGGACACTCTTTTAAATCAAAAATTGTTACAAAATCTTGGTTTCATCATCCATGTTCATCAGTCATAATATACCATATATTATGTAAGAACAATGTAGCAAGTTGTGCACGTTAAAAGTGTCCATAGCACTACCATAAATACACACTACCATAAGAATATGTTAGATTTACAAATTATTTTGGTATTACCTTTGTAAGAACCACGCATGCTCCGCCGGCCCCTTAAGGAAAGGGCAATGACCGCTAATATAATTGCGATCGTAACTATCAGCAACTGGCACATGAAGAGGCATGACGACAGAATCAAAAAATTACAAATCTATTTCGTCCGTCAGTCAAATTATTGAAAAATAATGGACACGTAGTTTTTGTTTTTGTTTTTGTAAATCAATGAATATTGACAAAGATAAAACGCATCAAAACTCGGGAATGGGGGCTCGTGACGTCAGAACTAGCTAAATATCATACCTAGGCGTGAGGTATTGGGAATTTTAAAAGCGTCGTATCTTCGTCAATTTGATTTACGTAAAAAAAGAAAAAATGCGGGTCAAATATTTTTTAATAATCTTTCCTACGGACTTATTAGATTTTTTTTGTCGTCTACCTTATTGGTGGACTACCTTTTTCATCTGATGGTCGCAAGAACTTTTTCTATGCCTTAAATTATCGGGTTTGCAGTTTTTCATCTAGATTTTTTCAGTAGCAGACCGAAGCGCCCCAAAGTTAGTACTTATTAAATAAATATAAATAAAAAATATCGCTGGACATTACACACACCTCCATCTAATGCCACACTAAGCAATGCTTGTGTCGTGGTCACCAGACAGTTGACATACTACTTAATACATACTTTTCTGTGTATATGTTACGGCTAATACCCGAAGTGCGGCTGCACCTAGTTTTAGCCGGTTAGAACTAGGTGTAGCCACTTACTCTTGGTTAAACCTAGTACGAGCCGATTGTTTTCGGGTAAAACTAGGTCTATCCTTCATCATGCCGGCTACAACTAGGTTCGGCCATTCCCTGTTGGATAAAACTAGGTCTATCCGATATCATTCCGGCTAGAACTAGGTCCAGACAATCCCTGTTGGATAAAACTTAGATGCGTGTCCCGCCAAGCCTTCCGCCCCGCGTCACACTCATGACTCACCGCATCTGCAGCAGCGGCGCGGGGTGGAGGGCATAGCGAGGCACGCGCCTCTGTAGGATGTGAGCGCCAGGTGCTGCTGATCTGCTGCAGGTCTACTAGCGAGTGTGACTCACAGCGTCTGCAGCAGCAGCGCGTGTCTTAGTGGCTGTACATAGTTGTATCTATGCTATCGGCAGAGCTTTTTTAGATATTAAAAAAACATCCAATAAAAAGAAACGTAGAGTTTTTTGACGTGACAACGTCTTAAATTAGGTTGCGGCTGGGAGTCACTTATGAAAAAGTGTAACGCCCGGTAACGTTACGATGAGTCACCGAACGAGAGAGAGGCCCGCCGAATGCCTTGCGTCTCTCTCCCACTCAACTATGATCGGTCTGCCGCGCGCGCAGCAAAGTTTACATGTACAATGTTTTAGTAAACAAAATATATTTCTATAGTTAAAATTTGTGCAATTCTTATTTTCATTCAATTCCTTGTTCCTATTGTGCAATTTAATTATATTCATATCAATAAATATTCTACCGAGAAAAAGACGTTGTCACGTAAAATCTTCGCCCGTAAAACCGACTTTACAGGCAACCATTTTTTTATTCTTATAAATCACATTGTAATAATTAACACAAATTATTAGGAGAACAATTTTTAATATAATAGGAACAATCAGGAACATTTTTGACGTGATAACGTCTTATAAATTGATAATACCAGCAACACTCATGAAAAATAGTAACGTTCCATGTTCCATAGTAACGTTCCACCGTTCCACGTGTTTTATTACATAAAATAATGATTATGACGTTTTTTGCGGAGTTTTAAAACAGGCTGACTCAAAAGTGTCCTTGTTACGTAACATCTCAAACGGTAAATGATAAATTATAAATGATAAATGATAAACGATAAATGATAAATGATAAATGATAAATGATAAATGATAAATGATAAATGATAAATGATAAATGATAAATGATAAATGATAAATGATAAATGATAAATGATAAATGATAAATGATAAATGATAAATGATAAATGATAAATGATAAATGATAAATGATAAATGATAAATGATAAATGATAAATGATAAATGATAAATGATAAATGATAAATGATAAATGATAAATGATAAATGATAAATGATAAATGATAAATGATATATGATAAATGATATTTATTCAGCAAGTAGGTTTTCTCAAACACTTTTACACGTCATTTTGACGTGATAACGTCTTATAAATTGATAATACCAGCAACACTCATGAAAAATAGTAACGTTCCATAGTAACGTTCCATAGTAACGTTCCACCGTTCCACGTGTTTTATTACATAAAATAATGATTATGACGTTATCACGTAAATCTATCGTCCGTAAACCGACTTTACAGACAACCAATTTTTAACAACAGACAATAGTTGCATATTATAATTTAAAGAATGTTATTATAATTATAAATCACACTTTTATAAAGTAACATTGTCTATCCAGGCGCCTGTTACTTGTTTCAACTTATTTGCATCTAGTTTTATCCAACAGGGAATGGCTGGACCTAGTTGTAGCCGGCACGATGAAGGCTAGACCTAGTTTTAACCGAAAACAATCGGCTCGTACTAGGTTTAACCAAGTGGCTACACCTAGTTCTAACCGGCTAAAACTAGGTGTAGCCGCACTTCGGGTATTAGCCGTAACATATATACTTATATACTTATTATACATATAAACATCCATGACTCGAAAACAAATGTACATGCTCATCACACAAACATTTGCTCCTTACCCTAAGAACGTAAGGCAGCCTCACTACCGCTGCGCCATTCGGGTCGTCAGTATTTCTACTCATAACGTTTTAAAATACGAGTTCACCACAACTACCCAGTTTAATGCAATGGACGTTTACGATTGTAGTCTGCGGTTAGAAGTGTATTACCTAATTAAAGTGTTCGTCTTAAGATCATCCTGAACATACTAAAATAATACCATTCTAGATTACAAATGGGTCTCTAGAGAAATAGTGCCTATGTTTCTAATATTTCATGCTACCTACGCGCGTAAGTTGTTTTATAAATTACTCGCGTGGGCATTGTTTTGTTTAGCTTAAGGCAGCTCAACGGAATTTGCGACTTCTCTATTTCGAAAATTGAAATAGCTTGATTGATCTTCTTCTTATATATAAAATTCTCGTGTCACAGTTTTCGTTGCCATACTCCTCCGAAACGGCTTGACCGATTTCGATGAAATTGTTTGTGTTTATCCGGTATCTAATCTATCCAACATCTATTTTTCATCCCCCTAAATGTTAGGGGTAGTCCACCCCTAATTTTTTTTTTTTTTTGACAAAATTTTTAATTTCTATTTTTTTATGATACAACATACAAAAATACATACAATCGTTCACCCTTCTACGATCAATCCTTATTTTTAATAGCCATTTTTTTTTCGTTCGTTTTTCTCTCTTATGTGACGCAGACGAAGTTGCGTGGGTCAGCTAGTATATTTATATATGTATTGGATTGACGAAATACCATCCGAAAAAAAAAGGCAGTCGCATGAGGTCCGCAACGGTTTAAAGCATCTATATCATGTCTAACTGAAGACGATACCTGAATGGATGCCCTAATCAAAATTTGCAATTGGATTTTCAACTTTGGACACTGAATCGAAGGTTGAGCTGACGTAACGTCCAACTATTTCTTTTTATTCAGGAATCGCTTAGTGAAAATGCGGCGTTATATCAGTCGGCGTTTAATACTTTTTTAAGCCTATTCTATCCCAATGCTGGGCAAAGGGCTCTCTCAATTCTTTCCAACTATCTCGATGTTAGGACACGATAATATAAATATGACAGTTATTCTCGATAAAACGAGTTTGTATGGAGTCAAAACTCATTTTATCGAGAATGACTGTCAAATTTATCTTATCGTGTCCTATCGATTCCTACGTACTTGTACTGAAGAGAAGACATAACTCTTCTTTTTTTCGTAAAATTTTAATACACTGCTGGTCAAATGCCTCCTCTTTCTCTCTCCAAACTTTTCAGTTTCTAACTCCTAACTAATCAAAAAACCTTCAAAGTAAATATAAGCCTACAACACAGTCTGGCCTCAATTCACAATTCACAACTGGCAACCACAATGTTATTGTTGTAACAAAGGGACCAAACTAATCCCTTTTGACATCTGTACTGATATTTGAGGTTTGAAGTTTATTGTAACTTCTTGGCACCTACAGAAGTCAATCTTAGTTAATTAGGTGTTCTTTACTAGTCTGATTATCAGTTTAAAACTAAAAACAAACTTAAAATACTAATCAAAATTCGTCATCTCCCCAGCCTTTTTCTAACCTAATAATATGTTGGGGTCGGCTTCCAGTCTAACCTGATGCAGCTGAAAACCAGTATTTTACATGGAGCGACTGCTTATCTGACCTCCACAGCCCAGTTGATACTGAGTAATACGATTTCACTTGGTAAGATTGGTTGTCAAACTTTTTGGGCCACTGAGTACCTGTAAGGACTGCCATAGATGAACAAATGACAGCTGGGACCAGCAGCTTAATGTGCTTTCTGAGGCACGGAGGAAACTCGTTATGTAAGAGCGTTCACCCATCCACAGCCAACCTAAGCAAGCACGGCTTGACCTTAAAATCGGCCCGAGCGGCAGTTATTATTTAGCAACAAGTTCCTCAATTATTCAAGTTTATTCATTTCCAAATAGTGTAACTAATTTATCGACACTGTGAATATTTTACTACACATACCTAGGCCTTATACATGGGCACTTATGCATGAAACGTCAAGAAAAGGTGCATGGTTCGGGTTGGTCGTTAACCGGCAAGAAACTCCATGGTTACTCTTTTAAAATGATTTGTTTCACAATATTATCATGTTACAGCTGTTTTAAAAACCCCTGATCAAATCGGGAAACGGGTTAGTAGTTTGTGATTATTTAGTAAGAATATCAGTGATTTGGAAACTTTACCAAATCACTTCAAGTCAATTGTAAGATTACTGAACTTGAACCTGAAGAGTTTGTTAGAACGCACTAATCTCTAGAACTACTGTCAGATTTCCTTTTTTTTTGCATTTGGTGGTCTAATTTTTTTTGAGGAGCGATCTTTAGGTTAAGCCGTGCTTGCCTAGGTTGGTATGTGGATAGGAGACCACCCATTACATACCGAGTTTCGTGCGTGCCTCAGAAAGCCCGTTAAGCAGTTGGTCCCGGCTGTCATTTGTAGATCTTTGACAGTCGTTAGGTAGTCAGTGGCCCAAAAAGCCTGAAAACCAGTCTTACCAAGGGGTATCGTAAAACCCGGTACTAACTGGGTTGTACAAGTCAAATAGCCAGTCGCTCCATGTAAAATACTGGTATTCAGCTGCATCCACTTTGTGATTAATTTCGTCGCGGGATCCAAGACAGTTAAATTCTTTCTCTGGGACTTGGTCGAGCTTCATTGTCTCGGTGCCTTTCTGTTGGTCGCCACTGTTGATTCTGCCTTTCAGGAGTTATAGTGGTTTGAGAATAGTGTGGCGGGCTTACATCCGGTTGGACTAGAAGGTGACCCCGACATATTTGGGAAATGGTTGGGCAGATGACTAAGGTCCATGTTCACCAAAAAGATGACGCTCTGATTATCTAAAACAGCTGTTTGAAACACATTTTTGTAGGGGAACATGTCACAGTGACAGTTGTTTTTAGATAATCAGACTGTTATCTTTTCGGTGAACATGGACCTTATAGGTATGTTGGCAATTAATTGACGACCCGAATGGCGCAGCGGCAGTGAGGTTGCCTTACGTTCTTAGGGTCGCGGGTTCGAATCCCTGTTGGAGCAAATGTTTGTGTGATGAGCATGGACATTTGTTTCCGAGTCATGGAGGTTTATATGTATAATAAGAATGTATTTACAAACAAAAAGTATACATGTAGTATATCAACTGTCTGGTGACCACGACACAAGCCTTGCTTAGTGTGGCACTAGATGGTGCTGTGTGTCATGTCCAACATTATTTATTGTTATTTATTATTCAACCATGACTAATTAGGACTGCAATCAATAGAGCAACATCTTATCAAATAATTATGTCAACTGTTACCGAGTGATAAGCGGATATGAATAACGGAGCGCACGGAACAATCATTATAAAAAACTTGCATTGCAATCTTATACATTGGTTATAAAAAACACACTGGATTAAATAACTTGCTGTACAAAATTGTTTCTTGGTTATAAAATCATCGATTTCATTAAAATCCTGCACAAAATATATAGGGTGTAAAACACCTCTTAACGAAGACGAAGGCACTAGTTCTCCTCGTTATCATTGCGATATTTTTTTTTGTTCTACACCATACCTGGGAACCTTCTAGTTACGTAGATATTGGGGGTAAAAGTTGCAACTTTTTGACAAGTTTTTTTTAAAATACTAGTTTTTATTGCAAGATTTTTACTTTATACCCCACGAACCATGTAATATTCAATCCATCCATCAGCTCAAGGTTTTGAGTGCATTACATTGAGTTATACCCCAAAACGTGATTTTTGACCCCAAAAAAAAGTTGTTTCCCAGTAATAATTTTTGCGTAAAGTAACTTAGTTAGTTAGTTGTAGTTTGATGTAAAGAATGCTTGGTTGACGGCTTCGTGATGAGGTGGTTTACACCTTGTAGAAGAACAGTTGATTCTGTTTTTTAAAACTGACAAAAAAAAAAACAGTATTAAACAGTATACGGAACCGGGTTTTGGTCCCATAGTAAAAAGCCGGGAAAAACATAGTTACTTGATTTTCACGAGACAGAAACATGGTTCCGAATGCCCTTATCGATATAGAATCATACATGAACGAAAGTCATGGTAACAGTTTGGTAACTATTGCTTACACTAAACCATATAACGAATTTGAAAATTGCAAAAACAATGTTCACTATACTGAAGGCGTGTTTTTCCTTATATTTTCGATCTACAAATATTAACTGTGCGTATATCCCAGTTTCTGTTTTCCTCTCATATTTCCACGCAAACCTACGTATTTTCCGATTCGAGTATAAAGTCTGGTAACTCTTTCGACTTGCCGACTCGTAACCTCTTTTGCTCTGCTGAGCCGACGCCAATGTGTTCGAGCGTGACGTGCCTTTCGCTTACCGACCCGCTAACTTGTTTTTTTTCTATATTAAAATAAATATGTCGACTAGTTTTTTTTATTTTGAAATAGCAATGCCAGTTCGAATTTTGCATGTTTTAAGTAAACGGTGTGGGTGGGTAACACATCTTTGGGTTAAGCCGTGCTTGCCTAGGTTGGTCTGTGGATGCGTGACCACCCTTGCATACCAATAGTTGTTTCCGTACCTCGGAAAGCACGTTTAGCAGATGGTCCTGGCAGTCATTTGTCCATCTTTGACAATCGTCAGGTAGTCAGTGGCCCGAAAAGTCTGCCAACCAGTCTTACCTAGGGGTATCGTACTGGGTTGTGGAGGTCAGATAGGCAGTCGCTTCATGTAAAATACTTGTATTCTGCTGCATCCGGTTAGATTACCGACCCCAATATAGTTCGGAAAAGGCTTGGCAGATGATGTGTGGGTGGGTATTATATGTGGTAGGTGGCTGAACACTCTCGCCAAGAAACTCCGAGGCAGGGCAAGTACAGCCAAGCGACAAACACCGAGGCTTGGCGAGCACTTCTTTATAGGTACTCTCTCACACTTGCCCTACCTCGGAGTGTCGGCGGGAGTGTTCAGCTCTGTATGCGATTCCAGGTTTCAAATAATAAAACAAAGTGGGGAAACTGCACAGTTGGTAGTGTTGGACCGTAGCAACACTACTGGCAATGGCAAAAATGCAGCCAGTGACAATATCTACAGAATTGAGAGAGAATAATAACAGCTGCTCGAGTCAATCGCAATTTGGCGCTGATAGTCGAAATACAGGTCTAGTTCGGCTACAAATGACTACACCACTTATACTGACCTAAGTTAGCCTGTTAACACTTTTTAACCTATCTCTAAGCTTTCTATAAATAAACATTATTTATTATTATTCCTTTATTCAATTTTTCAACATTTTTTTTACATTTTTAAATATTGATATAAAAAACATTTAAAAATATAAAAATTGTAGCCCACCGGGATCGGGAACAGGGTCTAAGCTACCGGCGGTCAGGGCTCCAGAGAGAGGAACCTCCTAACAATACGGGCCGTGTCCAGGAGTACCGCTTTCTGAATCAAGCCCTTGATCCAGCTGCCTAACGAGAGCCTCCTCAGGTGTTGGTCGAGGCTCTTGGCAATTAAGCCATGCGCTGACACGACTATCGGCACAATGATTGCTGAGTCCACTTCCCACATGTCGACAACCTCGCAAGCCAAGTCAAGATACTTGATTTGTTTATCTTTCTCGGCTTTCACGAGGTTCTCATCATGCGGGACCGTTATGTCAACAATCATTGCGCGCCGCTCTGATCGATCCATCACCACTATATCAGGTCTATTAGCTATAACAGTCCTGTCAGTGATGATGGATTGATCCCAGTACAGTGTGATACTGCCATTAACGAGAACTGGGTCGGGCACATACCTATAGTAGGGCACTTCCGATTCCACAAGATTGCTTCATGTCAGCCACATTGATGCCCAGCGCTTCCGACATACCCAAATACTTATAGGTTTCAGTTGCTGAAAGGGATCTAAGATTTATGGAATCTGAGAGCTGGGTTCCCACGGACTCCACAATCTCCCCTCGCTTTACATGCATGACCGCACATTTGTCCACACCAAATTCCATCCTGATGGCGCTACTGAAGGTTTCAGTTACCTTCAGTAGCTCCATCAGTTGCAAATCGTTGGGGGCAAAGAGTTTCAAGTCATCCATGTAAAGGAGGTGAGATATAACCCGACCATCTTTCCGCAACAGATAGCCTAGACCTGCCCTAGTAGCATTTTTTGTTGGCATTTAGTTGGGCCACATACCTCTGTTTAGTTGGCAATTGCATACAATTGGCGGGCAGTTTGCGGTTTGGACCCAAAACTGATGGCCAACGAAGATTTGCCTACGAAAGCCCAACTTGCGATGGAGATGGAGCTAACGTGGAATCATAGACTATGACTATATGGATATATTATAAACTGCGTGGAATTGCCTACGAAGTCCCAGCTTGTGAGAATTCTGGGAGGACGGCGCGAACGCTTAAAAAATTACGCATCAGAGTTATCCACATTAGGGATAATCGCAAGGGTCAATCTGACTGCAGTTCAATGGGAAGGCCTGGGGGAACCGCCTATTTGATCTCGGTTTACCTTATTCCAGGTACGTATGAATTCACTACAATACTGCGCGACAGTCATTCGACGCGGGAGAATCTTAACACCGCGATTCAGAAACGTGACGTAATTGTACAACGCCATCTAGTTTAAAGATACAAACTAAAACGTGCTGTACTTACGCGTCTTCTTTCCCAGAATAATGGTACCTTTACTTAGATTGCACTCACAGTACAATGTTAACAAGTTAATATATCAAGTACCATTGACAAGATTGCACTTAGTGAGATATCTAAGTAAGATAAATTGAGAACAATCAGTTACGAGATACTGACGAATCATAGCAACAAGGCAATTAAGTCATCTTCTTTAGTGTTGTGATATATATTTACTAGACTATAATAAACAGGGTGGAATTTTACAATGCCACCTGGAGGGAAAGTACTCTAAATACTGGAGAACGCAAATTTTACTCAAAGGAGACATACCTTTATTTTTAAAAAGAAACAAATCTGCATTCGAAGATTTTCAAAAAATATTTCGAACCAGAATCGAACCCGGGATGGATCGGCTGAAGTTCGAAAAAATAATATACCTTTTTGACATCAATCGATAGGTTCAATCATTTATGGATCAAATCTCTCTAATAAATATGATACGATTTAAGTTCGACAATACAATAATTGTAAGACGTATCATACCTAACAGGCCTATTGAAAGATTTAAGTTGGACAGATGTAAGTTGTTATCATAACTTAAATCCCTACAAAAAACTCCCAACAGTAGGAATAGAAGCTGCAGGCCTGTCGATAGTTGGCTCAATGTTGTTTTAGTAATTTAAATGCATACAAAATCTCCCAACAGTGGGAATAGTAACAGAAGGCCCTTTGTTGGCTATTCGTTGGGCAAATAGTGCATGTTTATGACGATGGGGCTATTTTAAGTTTAGGTTGGCGAAACAACTAACCGTCTGCCAATACATTCCCAACTGTTGGCATAATAAGGAAGCCAACGGCAATTGCTACTAGGGTGAATCCTCCAGCAGTGTGCTAAGAGGATTCAAGGCTAAGCAGAACCAAAGTGGACTCAAACTATCGCTCTGAAATATTCCTCGCTCTATCCTTATCGGCTCGCTATTCCTCTGAATTTGCCGACATCCTGGATAGCGAAGGACTGTCCTCCATTGCCCCATACACGACATCAGGAAGGTGCGCAGAGTTGCATCAACTTTATACAACTCTAGCACCCTCATGAGCCATGTATGTGGCACTGAGTCATAGGCCTTCTTATAGTCTATCCAACATGTCGACAGATCCTTTCGGGAACGACGAACCTGTTGGCTTATGGCCATATCAATGAGGAGTCGCTCCTTAGTACCACGGGACCCATTCCTACATCCATTTTGGGAAGCAGACATGACAGAATTGTCATCTACATGTTTACAAATTTTAATTCTCAAAATGGATGTAAGAACTTTATAGACAGTCGGGAGACATTTGAATACAGGTCCACAATCCGCTTCCGATTGCCTCCATAATTGAATTGAACCCGTTAATTTTTCCACGTATTTGAACGTACTACCCATTCAATGGAATCAATTGAAAATACTCGTTTCTTCATGAAATTCATGTTCGTGTTTTGTATTTATTTATAGCATTTCGCTCCTGTTTTTGTCATCTTAATTTATGTTTTGTAGAAAAAATAAACCTTTTTGTTGCTGCCAGACGTTTTTAGGTAACAACATTTATATACTGTCACTTGCGGGATATTTTCCTTTATTACCTATTATTGTTCTTAGCTCCTGATATTTTGACGCTGTTTTAAGCGCCATGATCGCGCCACAACTGGAAAAAGAGGCTGAGGACAAAAATAACGGCCTGATTATCTAAAAACAGCTGTCACTGTGACATGTTCTAATATAAATATGTGTTTTAAACAGCTGTTTAAAATACATGCTTTGACGTGGAGTTGCGGACTCCAGCCCCGCGTTATACAATACAATACAACCTTCAGATCGACCCAAGCGGCTGTTACTATTTGACAAAGATCTTCTACGTTTGCTAGAAAATGTTTGCACAAAATTAAGGTAAACAAAAGTACTATTGAACGTACACATACGTTTAGCCGATGGCACGAAACACGCTGTTAAACAAACGAGGCGCAAACTAATCCAATATGCACTAACTCCAGTTGGAGAACAGCCTCCGGAAATATACGCAGTATGTATTATAGTATACTAGCTTCTGCCAGCGGCTTCGCCCGCGTGAAGTTTCAAAAATGTCCCATGGGATCTTACTACCGGGATAAAAAGTATCCTATGTGTTAATCCAGGTTATAAACCATCTGTGTGCAAAATTTCATCCAAATCCGTTCAGTAGTTTTTGCGTGAAAGAGTAACAAACATCCATACATCCATACATCCATACAAACAAACTTTCGCATTTATAATATTAGTAGGATCATGTGCTATTGTTTATATGGTTTTTAGGGCGGCTGGGGATGAAGGGAGAATTTGTTATGATGTAACTTAGCTGTTTCTAAGTGTTTTGTTGCAAACTTGGATCGCTGATTACTGATTTATATTTCCTGTATTTAATGCTACCTGCCTCGTTGGTCCAGTGCGACTGCTGAGCATAAGGTCCTGGGTTGCATACCCGGGTCGAGCAAAGTGTCGTTGGAAATCCTGAGGGTAAAAACCAATTACAGTATTCTTATAGTATCTTATTTATGACTTTTCATGGTTCCTTGGTTAGTTTTTGTGGTTTTCTTGGCTCTTAAGCCTTTGAATACAGTTTTAGGAATTATGAGCTCATAAAAATATAAATATTTGTTAAATTACGATTCGGCAAAAATAACTAGTTTTCGTGTTATAGTAGGATTTGATTCCGACTAACTAGGATTCCAAGTGCAATTAAGTGAACTCTACTACATAGTTAATTTTGCAAAAATAGGTATCTCATGGTACATTCATGTGCAAAGGTGCTTCTAGGATTTGAATAGATCAATAAATCCACAGCTAGTAAAGTATCCAAAAACTACAAAGTTATAAAAGTTACTAGGAACTCATATTTGACGAAGCAATATTGAGAAAGCAAAGTTCTTGTTTGTGAAGGATCGACAAACAAGGCGAAAACTTATGTGAAAAATGTTTGTCTTTTATATTCTCACAATATTATTCAGAATATATGGGATAGGTTTATTATTGAACTCCTGGAAGTGGGGGAGTAGGTGCCATCAAATATGTCGCATACCTTTTTTTTCGGATAGAAAATCATCAAATGATTTCTCCTACTCTGGGCGGAGTGGGAGGGAGTGTCAGACTTTAACTGACTAAAACCCATCCATGTTCCTTCCTCGCCCTTTACGTTCCGGGGCCACGGTATCTCTTTCGAACCGTCCCGTCACCCCGGCAGACTTCGGCCCTTGCGGGCCCCTCCCTTTATGCTGACATCTCTTTGAGGCTCGCGTGGAACACAAACACGCCGTCGACACGGCCTGTCGTCATTACGGACGGACGGCGAACTAGCCCATAGCTCACCGTCCACAGGCCCGCGTCTACGTGGCCGGTTGCCACCACGTGGCCTCCGATGCCCGGTGCGTCTCCCACGGCGGTTGAGGCGAGAGGTTCTCTCCCTCTCGCGTTCCGGCACCACCTTTGCTAGCATGACTGCTTCGCAGAAGGAGGTGACGGCTTCCCATTCCGTCTCACTCCATGGATTGAACCAGGGCCGGACACGGTAGGTCGCGGCCGCCGATCGACGCTACGAGGACATGGCGGTGCTCCGCCCACGCATGGCAGACTTCCACCGTGTGCCTGATACCACACGCACACCAAATACCTTTCTCCCATGAGGATAGGTAAAAGCCACAGACCGTCACCTGCGACGATACTCACATACTCCTTTACCTCGTCCACGTTCATAGATCTAATCATACACGCACGTCTGCAGCGTGTACAACACACCTGACTTATCTGATACACTCCCGGCATTACCACTCACGTCTGTCTTGTAAATACCTTTTATCTACACAAATATCATAAACCCTCTCTAATGCGTTCAAAAACCATAGGCAATGACCAGCATTACCAACCTGCAGAAATAAACGGAACTGTAATGAACTCATAACGCAACTTAAAACAGTAGGTTATGAGTTTTAAATTTGGAACAGGTGTCAAATTCAAGTGAGTGTGCTATTCTAGTACCACCTACATTAAATCAGATATCGATAAAAAAAAAACCCCAATTCAGTATGATTTTAATTATAAATCGCACGACATTTTGATCTCGAGTGACACAAGAATAGTGACTTTGTTCGTTTGCCTATGATTTAAAAAAAAATGACAGATATCCGAAACGCCGCCATTTCGAGCTGTCATTTGTTCGTTAGCTTTAGACAAATTTTCTGATAAGTTCTTTATTTCTGTCGAAAATGAGTGATAGTGACTCAGAAATTGACATGAATACTCCGCCAGATATCGTAAATGCAGCGACGAATGCAACTAATAACCTATTGGCACAAAAATCAAGGGCCAAGTAACAATGCAGGTCATTTCCCTATGGTTCCTGAACCCATCAAAGAGCCCTTATGATATTTGGGTAGATAAAGTAGTGTATGCAACTATACATAATTAGGCATTATGCAAAGTCGCATAAACTACTATTATTAGTCGCCTTTCACTGTTTTCGTGTTTTGAAAGTAACGCTGTTATATCATATCATTATTATAGTGGTTGTACATGTCTAGAGGAAGCGTAGAATAAGACCAAAGAAACGATGGATGGTCTGTGTTAAGAATTATATGTAAAGAAAAGAAGTGTCTGACGAGATGACGAGTACTAGGGTAGTATGGAAGAAGAAGACATGCTGCGCTGACCACTAATTAATTGGTATAAGGGCAAGAGTATGAATAAATTATAGTGACTGTACACTCTGGTGGAGATACTCCGAGACAGGGTATTTGCGAGAGTTTCGTATCGCTCGTCATTCTCGGTGCTACGGAGTCTGAATATGTACCCGGACTGCAGCAGCATGAGGTCCTAGATACCCGGGTCTGGTAAAGTATTATAAGACTTTTCCATCAGGAATTCCTTTGTTGGTGGCAGTAGGTCGCTCCCTATTACATAGGACTAAAACATTGGCGATATGGGGTGTACTATTAGATACACCTCTGCCTAATATATCAAGGATTAAAAGCGTGATGTTATGTTATGAAATAGGAAATATAACGCTTTCAGGAAAACACACACCGGTTACGAACGCCTCAATAAATTGGCTCTGATGCTTAATGCTCCATAAAATATGTTTATGTGTCGCTGCGCTGTTCAAAGCTGGTGCCGACGTTTTTATATTCAGTTTAAGCTTTTGTTTAATAGCAGATGCTTTTTTGTTTTGCATAGTGATTCAGCTAAATGTGGAGAAATTGTAAGAAATACTTTATTAGATGACCCGAATGTCGCAATGGTAGTGAGGCTGCCTTACGTTCTTAGGATCCCGGGTTCGAATCCTGGTAGGAGCAAATGTTCTTGTGATAAGCATGGACATTTGTTTCCGAGTCATGGATGTGGTTTTAAAATTAGGGTGCCAAACTTTAACGTTACAGTTTCCTGGATACGAAAACGTAAGGTTGCATTGTATAAAATAAGAGAAAAACGGCAAGAGTAAATAATAGCAAGATGATTTAATAGACTAAGGAAGCCGAGGTAACGTGGGGGATAAGGGTCCAGGTCTGAAGCTCGCAGTTGGCAGAAGCGGCTCGCCGCAGTGATAGACTCGCTCGCAGACGCCAACCTTGCGGGGGTTCGAAGTTCGAGGCTCACCCGCTGTCAATGTCCAGGTTCTGAGAAATAGTAGTATGTAAATGCCTTTTCAAGGCCGACAGCATCCAAGCTCTCCGTAGTAGTGTAGCAGTGTAGTAGCAGTAGCTTTTCAAGGATATTTGGGCTGGATTTTGCTAACTTAGCGATCACATCAAATAGTTAAGAGCACCGCCAAGCTTCTTACTCGCTCGAGGACCAAGGATAGATTGACTATTCAGGCTCGGCTTCCCGTCATCATGCAGTTATGAATTTTTATAGCGGCCTCCTGGTAGTTTTTGACTGATCCCTTCTTATAAAGAAAGAAAAAGAAAGAAAGAAAAATGTATTTATTAGCCTAGCCCGTACAGGACAAAACACATAAAAATTAACATAATGTACAACTAATGAAAATTAACATAGATAAAAAAAATAAAAAGGAACTAAACTTTTCCTGAACGAGGCCAAAAGGCTCCTTTCTCAGCATGGTGCTGTAACATTAAAAAAGCGGCCAAGTGCGAATAAGGGTTCCGTAGCAGCAAGTAACATAACATAAAAGTTGAATTGATTGAATGAAAGGTTAATTGCAGTTTACGATTTATGACGTATGAAAATAAAACAAGTTACTAGATCTCGTTCAAACAAATTTTCGGTGGAAATTTACATGGTAATGTACATCAATATCATCATGTATTTTTTATTGAATTGTAATTTATATTTATTGAAAAAAAAAAACCATGTTGAATTTCAATGGAGTTTGATCATCTTGATTTATTGATCTAACTTTAAATGTAATATTAGTATTATTAATTAAATAAATAAATCTATCAATTTAATATCTTATTAATTATTCTATTGTTGTTATTGCTTTATTTACATGTCGACATATAGATGAATTGTAAACTGATTATTTTTAAATTGCTGATTTGTTGTTTGAATTTAGGGAAATCAAATTTAATTTATGTTAATTAATTTAATAGTGCCTAATTGTCTTACTGTACCTGTGTTATTTTTGTGTTTAAATTCAGATACAATTATTTGTTAATGAATAAATGACTATGACTATGACTATGTCAATATTTTTATCATTATCATATTTTAGAAATAACGGGGGCGGGGGGTGCACACATTTTACCATTTTCGAAGTGTTTCACACGCAGCTTGCGTGTCCAGTTCCATGCAGTTTAGAAAATAATAAATTAGAAACCTCAATATCATTTTTGAAGACCTTATCCATAGATACGTATGGGTTATATATAAAAAAATATTTTTTAGTTTCTGTTCTAAGTATGGGGAACCCCCAAAATTAATTGTTTATTTTCTATTATTGTGTGAAAATCTTAATTTAATGCGGTTTACAAAATACATCTACTTACAAAGTTTCAACAGCATAGTTCTTATAGTTTCGGAAAAAAGTGACTGTGACATACGGACATGACAAATAAGTTAAGGCTTTAGGACCTCAGGGGGGAATCGCAGACTTTTTTTTTAGATTCCACTTTTCCCCTTTAGGGGGATTTCAGAAATAAGCCCGTGAATAAGACCCCCCTTTTCCATCACACAACACATTTTCACCGTGTCTCGGAAAGCACGTTAAGCCGTTGGTCCCGGCTGATATTAGTAAATCTTTGACAGTCGTTACAGGTAGTCAGTGGCTCAAACAGTCTCCAAAGGGGTATCGTTTTACCCAGTAATAACTGGGTTATGGGATTCAGATAGGCATTTCACTCTATGTAAAATTCAGGTATACTGGTTGGTGGTATTGGTTAGACTGAAAGCCGACCGTACCATGGTTGGGAAAAGGGTAAACGGATAATGATGAGCTGCAGGCCAACAGCATCCTTATTTGCACAAAAACAAAGTTCACTATAATTATGACAGACTGAACAATGATAGCAATAGATTAATGACCTTATTGTTGCTACCATAAAGGTCACAGTGTTTGTCAGCGATGCATGCACGGATGTAATATATCTTTAAAAGGCCAGACTTTTCAGACTTTTCGCATTTCCAGACACTTAAACACTATTCTATGTCACTTTAAATAGAGTTCATAATACCAAATAAAAAGGTCTTTGAACTTCACAGTCAATTGGTCGGCAACATGTCCCTAGAAATAGGAGTGAATTCTGGCACCACTCCAGCATAATGCTGAACTAGTGAACAAGATTGGGTTGGTAACATTTTGTAGAGAAATGAACATGATGTACGCATTTTCATTAGTGATCGTGTTTGCCTGTCATGTAGTCCTGGTACATGAGTTATAGGAAAATAAAGTTGTCGAAGAAAATCAGATGGGCTTTTTACACGTTTTTATTAGTTACCTTCCTAAAACTATAAGTATAAGTTTTTGACCCACTCCCGGTTTCCGATTGAGCTGGAATTTTTTATGCATGTTTAGTTTGCAACAATGCATGATTAACTACTTACGTCATTCTAAATCTAGTCAAGACTAGTTATTTTTTTATGCATTTCCACCATATGCGTATCAAATGAAAAGATATAAAGTCTTTTGCAAGGCCTGAGACGCGATTGGACACCTCTATAGTTGATGCCAGTTAATTCGCAATTGCGGTCATTGCCCTTTACTTAATATATCTTCGTACGAACCAAAACAAATGAACCATATTGTGTTGTTTTTCATTAGAAAAAAATTTGAATATCACGATAGATGACGATTCAAAACTTGAACACTTACTCTTGGATTTCAAAGTTAAGAACTTTAATAAATGTAGGTGAGTCAATAACCGTTATTAACACCTTAACTGGCAGTTACTATACCTAAGTAGCACAAGTACGATATTGTCTGACTAGTATTTTGCCAGTGGCTTCGCGTGCATGACAGTACATATACAATTTCCGCCAAGTACATGGCGGAAATTCATCATCTGCCTAGCCTTTTCCCAACTATGTTGGGTTCGGCTTCCAGTCTAATCGGATGCAGCTGAATACCAGTATTTTACATGGAGCGACTGCCTATCTGACCTCCACAACCCAGTTAATACTTGGCGGAAATTGTCCGATGTGAAATTACGGTCGAACAAGCGTTTTCTTCTTCATTCGTATTTGGTTCTTCGTTTAACCCACAAATTACATTGTAAAATGTTAACCGAATAGCTCGTTCGACCGTACCATCGGGGAAAAGCATATCTCCTAGCCCTAATTGTCTCAAACTTTCGTCAAAACAGACCAACAGATAGCCCTTTTTTTACTAGCGAATTTATTTATTTGTGATCTTTTAAACAAAAGACACACATTACTCTACATCAGCAGTATCTAAACCTACGAAAGTAGAACCTCGCAATAAATGATTATTCACGTTCACAAAACTTGCAACTCAAAGTTCAATCTACTCTTAAATGGATCTCCGAGTTCTGAATGGCGTTGAGTGTTTGAGCTTCAAACTGTCATGTTTGAGTTGTCTGCTGCCCGCATTTGATATCAACTGTGATTCTCTGATTGTTGGGTACTGTCGTGTGATATTGTGCGAGTTTGAAAGAAGGTTTTATAAAACTTAAGAGGACGGGTATTTATCGCGAATTTACCTTTAATTTAATCCCGACGTTTCGACCGGATTGCACCAGCCGTGGTCGCGGGGAGACTGAAGTATTGGAGGTACCGCGACAACAAAGTGAAGGCGTTTATTCAACTACCCTCACTCATCTTCATAAATGTTAATTAGGGCCGGTTCACACTAGGACAGCACACTACACTAACAGTGTCCGTATATTGAGGCGATTTCACTTGACGAGTACACTTAGTGATTACTGGATTCCAAAATACCCGTCCTCTTAAGTTTTATAATGTGTTCTGATCGTGAAAGTTTAAAAAAGACAAGAAGGTTTTAGTCTGTCAAAGTAACTTTTTTGGTTGTTAAGACAGTGGGTACACTGAAAGTCATAGAGTTTTGTCTGTCAAGGGCAGAGTAATTTTGCCTTGAGTCAGAACAGATTCTTAGTAAATTTTACTACTAGCTTATGCCCACGGCTTTGCCCGCGCTGTGTCCGATAATTTGTCCCACGGGATGATATTACGGGGATAAAAAGTGTAAATCCAGGTTATAGCTATCTTTGTGCTTATTTTCATACAAATCCGTTCAGGAGTTTTTACGTGAAAGAGTAACAAACATCCATCCATCAATCCATCCTAACAAACTTTTGCTTATCATTAGTGATTATTATGAATGCGACAGTTTGTGTGTATTATGATTATGCTACGCGCCAAAATATCCTTGTCCCAGATATTTTACCGAAAAACAAATGAAATCAAACTAAAATTCCTTTCACCAAAAGCTATCGATATAGAAATTTTGATTATTCAAATCTAACCATTCATATTCGCTACACGTGTTATAGATTTGACGTCAGAAAGCGACGTAAAATCGTTCATGACAGTGTGAAAAATAACGTCACAGTAAAGGCTTATAACAGTAGGCTTGGTTCCAAACGGGAATTGCGTGTATACGCTGTTTGAGTTTAGGAGTAATCTTGATTGGTGAAATTATGAGCGTTTTACATGTTTCAAATATGTTTCTATTGCTGCTATTTTCGTTAGTTTTTTTTTTTTTTTTTTTTTTTATTTAATTAAGGTTCGCCAACAGTTGTTACAGATATCTTACAGCTAGAAACATACAAGTAATTGTGTCTTAAATCTAACTGCACAACCAATTACAGGCAAACACCATATGCATACAAGCTTTGGTAAGCGTTACTTCTCCTACTTAATTGCATGCCGACGGACTCGAACAACACCCGACCAGGACTTATCCATCCGCACCGGATTTTGTAGGCTTCGTATAAATCCTGGAAGGTGCAAGTGGCTGTGTAGGATAGCCAAGAAAGAAGGTGGGGCATATCCTACAGATAAGCAGCATTATATAAGGGACCAATGATACCCCATTTGGCTAGATTATTTCTAGAGCAGCCAATCTGGGCCCGCTAACGGTTAAGAGATTGCCAGATTTACCACTGCAGTTCATGTCCAAGAGGAAGATGTACTCCTGGATTGATGAGGAGGGGAAGGATGTCGGTTCCTCCACAATTTACATCTTTCATCTGACGCATGATTATTGTTACTGAAGGGCCAATTAAGGCTCATATCCGACGCAAAGTACAACTATAAAGGGTGTAAAAATCTTCTATACATTTTTTTTTTGTTACACTCTACCTGGGAACCTTTTAATTACGGAGACATTGGGGGTCAAATGTGACAAGTTTTTTTTTTTAAATACAAGTTTTTATTGGAAGATTTTTACTTTGAACGCCTTTTCGGACGCCGTACTATACAATCCATCTATCAGCACTGTGTTTTGAGTGTGTTATATTAAGTTCTACCACAAAACATGATTTTTCATCCCAAAAAAGAAAATCGTTTCTCAGGATTTTTTTTTTACTTAGTTTGATGTACAGAATGCTTGGTTGACGGCTTCGTGATGAGGTTGTTTACATCCTGTATAACATAGGTCAACTCTGGTCACAAATAGGTGATGTTATGTTGTATTTCCAGCCATTATTTGTTGTTCAGTAATGTCGTTCTTTTGCTCTCCAGAAGATCTTTTTGCCTTAATATTTGTCGCTGTTTTACTGGCTGAAAAAATAGAAACATTTCTTAGAAACTATAAAACAATAGTTGTAGGCTATTAACCTTTATATATTGCCAGTCGGATTAATTAATAATCTATACTTAATATTATAAATCAGAAGAGTTTGTTGGCTTGTTTGTTTGTTTTGCTGAACGCGCTAATCTCAGGAACTACCCACTCGAATTGAAAATTCATTTTTGTGCGGGATAATCCATTTATCGAGGAAGGCTTTAGGCTATATAACATCACGCTACGACCATTAGGAGCGGAGCAGGAATGAAAAATGTTGCAAAAACGGGGATTTAACGTTTTTTTTTTCTCTCATGTGACGCAGACGAAGTTGCGTGGGTCAGCTAGTAAGCTATATAAGGCCATAAACTTATAGCGATGCATAGGCATTTTATGGTAACCTTGTACTTTTCGTTCTTTGGTTAAATTATTTCTATGATCAACTTATTTTTTGGTAGGCATGCTTGATGGCTTTTCACAAATAGGTATTACTTTTATATATTTGTACATTTTATGATGGATTTTAGGTCAACATGAAACCAGCATTGCGTGATTATTTACCTACGTTCATGCTATGTATTCATTATCTTTTTAAAACACGATAATATATCAGAGTTATGCGATCTGCTTGTAGTTTTCACGATTCATTTTTAGATTTTAAGCTTAAAAATCTAAAAAAATACACTCTTGTTAGAGTCCACCATACCTTTACATAAGAAGATATGGGGAGATCAAAACTTCAAGTTTTTTACAACTTTTTTTAAATACCTACATGACCCCTGTTCTACTCAATTCATCCATCAGCACAATGTTTTGAGTGTGTTACATTGAGTCCAACCAGAAAACATGATTTATCACCCTGAAAATAAAATCGTTTCACAGTATTTTTTTTGCGTAGAATTACTTAGTCCGATTACACATTGTCTGAAACTGAAATCCCGTATACTTAAACATATTCATTATAATTAGCCTATTTATGTTTCCACTACTGGGACAACTATATCCACCACGCGGGCCCAGTGCGGATTGGTTGATATCACCTGTCTTCGATTTTTTTGGTTCTTGGACATGCCGGTTTCCTCACGATGTTTTTGTTCACCGGTTTTGAGAGCAGTGGTGATGAAATAAATTACTCAAACTAAGACGCCTGCCTGGGTTCGAACTCACGACTCACTGTTCGTAAGTATAATTATGTATAATTTCTACATGAATTATATAACCAAGAATGTCTGCCTTAAACTTAAACTTATTACTTAACTCGAATAGGTACTGAGTAAATAAATAAATACTTGAAACAGGTTAAGGTAAGTTATTCGCAATAAATTATTTATTTATTTAAAGACTTTTAAAGATGTTTAAAGCCTTTTAAAGACGTTTAAAGACTTACAGCTAAATACAATAGTGATAAGTAACACAATGATAATCAGACAGCCAATTATAAGTTTTCACATCTAGAGCTTGTCTGGTATAAACAATACTGTGGAACAAAATATACACACTGCCACGTAATGCCAGAAAAATAAAAATAATAAAATCATGCAAATAGATAATCACACAAAACATGAAAAAAAAAATTACTACAGACAGGCATATGATATCATGAGAATCAAGATGTTAAAATACAATTAAGAAAAATCTTATCTTATTATCTTATCTTATCTTATTAAGGCGACTACATGAGCTTAATTAGCAACTCTTAGTGTGGTGGTTCAAACTACTTTTGAAATGCTGTTAGAATAAAGTTCTAATCAGCTTGCACTACAAAGTGGTTGTTACGTCAGTCACTGCGGGCCAAATAGTGCGAAATTAGTGGTTCCGATCGATTTATAAAAAATAGAGATTGGACTAAAAATACTAAAACACTGTGATGCGAATATATTGCTTGTAGAATAATTTGCCAAAAATAAGAATGATGGAATGTAATTATTATGGTTTATTTTGGTTAGAAGAAATTCTTAGAGATTAGTTCGTGTTTTTTTTTTTTATAAAGTAAAATTAATTGTATTATGTTTTTAAAACACTATCATAGTAGCATATGTCCTGGAGAATCTCATATACTTTCTGATTTTGTTTATTGCAGTATATCACTTTTTACTTTTAGGTATTATAAAACTCGCGTTCAGCTCCTATAGTCGCCTTAAACAGAAACACTTAACATCGAAATGTTGTATGAAATGCAAATGGTATTAAAAGCAGTCACTTCCCCGTCAGCCAATGAGAAGGGTACAGATATCGGTATGGAGTAATTGACGGGAGAGCTTACTTTTATACCGGTATTAATGTTTATTTGTTTTTATTTCTTTTATTATGTATTGGTTTATGTTGATGAAACAGAGCAGTAGATCGATAATAAACAATATTTCACTCGGTATATTTAAGCTCCATAAGATTGCAATCACAAATTAAAAGTCCAGACAGCTACTGTATCACTATCACTATCCCTACATATTATAAAACAAAGTCTCCCGCCGCGTCTGTCTGTCCCTATGTATGCTTAGATCTTTAAAACTACGTAACGGATTCTGATGCGGGTTTTTTTAATAGATAGAGTGATTCAAGAGGAAGGTTTTTGAAAGTAATTTTACTAGTTAATAATTAAAGCACAGAATTGAACTAATCAGCATCGCTTGGGGCCACCAAACCAAGGAGGTAGTCGAAAACGTAAAAAAACGCAGCTTGCAAAAAAGTTAAACAAGAAGCAAACCGAAAAAATACATGTCGGTACTGACTGAGAAATAAAATTGAATAAAGAAAATAACAGTTCCATGTTCGTGGAATCGTTTGAAAGTGGTCATAGAGAATGACAATCAAAAAGAGGTAAGTATTTCGTACTTCATCGAGGTCTTCCACTATTTCAACCGATTTTATCCTCTATTTTCATACCCACAGACACTTGTATTGCATCTAAATATAATATAACCTAGTGGCCTATATTTCACATCGAGTACCTAACTTCAAAAGCTTTTATCATAAATATGTATAAACTTATTTACCTCCCCAACATCTGGGATTACTGAACCATTTTGACAGCTCGACCAAAACCGCAATGTTCTAAAATTCTATATTCCAAATTCCGAATACGCCTTCCAAATTCAAAAGCCACGTAGGAACGATAGACGTGCATCGAATTTTAAAACAGCTGACTAAATTGTGTAGCCAGCCTGTACCGTTCCCACTGCTGGGACACAGGCCCAGGCCCCTTTTCAAGTAGAGGAAGTGGGCCGTAATCCATCACTTGGGCCCAGAGTTGGTTGGTGAATGTCACATAATATATATATCTTCAAATTATTGATTGTAGAAGTGTGGATAGGTATAAGAGTAGAGGAAGAACAAGGAAACGATGAATGGAGTGTGTGAAGGATGCTAAGGCATGAAAGGAGGTTTCTCTAAATAAATTGGGATAAGGGCAAAATGGACATACCGTTTTCCTCACGATGTTTTGACTTTTCGCAACTACGTTGTGGTCGGCTACTATTTTACATGGAGAAACTGCCTATCTTACCTTCACAATCCAGTCATACTAGATAATACGATACCCCTTGGTGAGACTGGTTGTTAGAGTTTCGGGCCATCTGTGATGACTGTCAAATATCTACAATTGACAGCTGGGGCTAACGCCTTAACGTGTTTTCCGAGGCATGGAGGCAACTCCGTATAACCTAGGCAATCGCCGCTTAGCATGAAAATAGACCTTTTTTTTCCGGGGAGAAATCATCAAATGACTTCTCCCACTCTGGGCGGAGCGGGAGGGAGTTTCAGACTTTTACTGACTAAAACCCATCCATGTTCCTCCCTCGCCCTTTACGTTCCGGGGCCGCGGTATCTCTTTCGAACAGTCCCGCAGCCCCAATGAAAAGCTACCCAGAGCATCTGCTATTATTCAGGCACAAGCTCAAGCTCCTCTATCTAAAAGTTTTCAATTAAAATAATCAAATAATTGAATCGTAAATTGTGGAATAATTACCAATGATTGGTGTGATAATAACGTAACATTGGCATCGCAGGGTTCCGCTTGTCACACCGCACCGTAATCGATTTTCATCGCTTGGCTCGCGTGTTTTGTGTAACAAACAAATATCGCTTGTGGCTGTACTAAGTGCGTAATAATATTTTATTGGAGTCATTACCGTTTTGGTGGTGGACGCCTGTTTGTGTTGATTCTATTTGTGGCCAGTCGGCTGGGGGCTGAACAGTTAATATTAGTTATTTTATAGGTGCGTGTGACTTAAAGTTTTTCCTAGTTTTGTTATAGTTGTTCATGTTTTTTTTTTCATATGGCTGTCTGATTGACTGACATATGTCAGTCAATCAAGACTTCAACAACAACAACGCCCGGCCCAAACTCTTGGACCTAGAAAGCGATGTGGACAAGGATAAGGAAGGATCAAATAGGAATGAGAGTCTGCTAAAACATAGGTATAAGTTTGGAACAATAAAATTATATGCAGTGTGTCTGGACATGGACTAGCTATATTCTAAATACTTAAATATAAACTATTTTATCCAATATACTTATACGCTATGTGGCAGCCATTTTGTTTTTTTGTTGAAATATTTTCCATAAGAGTACAAAAAAAAACATATCTCTCAGAGTTTTAGTCATACTGAGATATTAGCGAGAATAATTGTAAATTACTACAAAAACACCCCAGACAACTTTTTCATTTTTTTACTAGATCGACAGATTTTGAGCTAAGCTACAATACAACATACAATTAACAACTGTATGTTTAATACTTTAAGAGTTATCGTTAGCAATATGTTAACAATATGACAAAAAGAACCGAACATTTTTATGATTTAAAATTGATACAAGATATTGATTGAATGTTATTTCGGGACTGACCTTAGCCCTTTTGTTCGGTCATTGGTTATATTTTATTTAGTCACGTTGCTGGAAGTCTTATTTTGGGAGAAATCGTTCGACAAAATAACTTTTTTTCTTTATTAATATGCCATGACTTCTCACGTTCACTAGCTCTTTCTTTACTTGCGCCTGTAAAGCGACTGTCAACGAAGTATTGAAAGACAGATTCTCTCTCATCCGGGTCGATTTTGCCGAAGCTGCATCAGCGGCCACCTAACTCTCCTCCGATACCCCGATTCTTTTTACAGGAGCCTCTTTCTTCGACGTGGGAGAGCTGTCACTGCTAAATTTATGCCGTGGGCCAGCCATCTTGAATTTGGCATCAACCTTCTTCTTTTGAATAACATTCTTTATTCCCCGTCTGTCATTCGTCTACTACTTTCAAACTCAAACTCAAATTCTCTCAGTGCCAAATGAAAACGTTGACACGTATGTAAGAGCCTTATCACACTAGCGAGTTCCTAGCAAATTGAAAGAAGGGCGAGTGCGCAACGAGCTCGCCACGAGTTTGCAACGTGTGCCCGGCAAACACGCTGCGAAGAAAAACAAAATTAATGGTTGGATAAAAAAAAACACGGATCACACACCGCGAACTCGCTGCCCACCCGCGGCGTGTTCGCCGCGCACACGTTGCCATTTTGGGCCGAGCCCGCTGCGCACTCGTCACGCTATCAATTCGGTCGCAACTCGCTAGTGTGATAAGGCCCTAAAGCCCCAGACACGGCTAATATGTTATAGGAAGCGACCACACTTATCGGACGCGGAATCGGCTTGAGCCTTTCAGAACAACCATACATCCACTAAACAAAAGCCAAAACACGTCATGCATCTCTATTCGGTTCTTACGAGGCAACTCGACACCGTACCGAACTAAATGCAAAAATAACAGGTAAGGGGAAATACAGAACGGATGGCCGAAGGGGCCGAAAAGCATTATAGTGGTGACCGCGAACCGGAAGACGATGCGTTAGAAGACCTTCCACTTCCACCTTAGGTGGACCGATGACCTGGTGAAGGTTGCGGGAATCCGTTGGATGCGACTCGTACGGGACCGGTCAATGTGGCGACACTTGCGAGAGGCCTCTGTCCAGCCAAGGGCGTCTTTAGGCTGAAATGATGATGATGATGATGATGAAGGGGAAATAGTAAATAAAAATAAATAAATGTGGTAAAAATTATCAGTTTAAGATGATACTGCTATTTTCACTCCCACATAAGGAAAAATAAACTTTATTTCGACACATTTGTTTCCTTTCCACCAACAAAACTTCTCGAGTAACATTCATCGGTAACAAAAGTATTTACCAAACGACAAATTAGCAGAAGAGACGAAAATCTCTGGTGACTTTCCTTACTTCGTTTACTCATTAGGGACGATAAAGAAATCACGTTTTCCCTGACTTTTTCCTTAACCGGAACGTTTTCGCAATTAGGCAATCACGTCGGGGCCACGAATTACACGCGTCTAACAAAACAAATGCAAGCTAAATTGTTTTGAGCATGTAACGAGACATCGTGACGCGTCTGGCGAGGTAGTGCCGATTCCTTACCAGAGCATTCGGTCATCTTGGATACGCAAACGTTGCGTTGATACTCATTTATTTGGAAAATCGGAAGGTGCCCCTCTGAGAGCCTATGTACGTCCACAGTGCGTTGCGGCGGCGGCGGTGCGGCAATATTTTGTCGCACTTCTGATATTCGGACATTACGGCGTCGCACCGTTGGTACAATTGGTTGGTTAATAAAATAATTCGGAAAAGTTGTTGCTCCTATTACAACGTCATCGCCAAAATTGACGAAGAAGCACACGACAATATTGGATTAGTTCCTTGATTCGGCGTCGCAACACATGAGGTATTATGTGGCGACGCCGGAGCGTGATCAACAAAGGGTTCTACTCACGCTGCAACGCACCATGTGCATAGGCCCTTATGGAGCGACTACGCGTGTTTGTCTGTCAGAAAAAAAAAACACAACAGTCACTTATTCCCGTGAGCAACCGTACTTTTTTTTAAGATAATATACTGATATAGGTACGAGAAGCTCGTGGCTAAATAATATCAGCCACTCGGGTCGATCTTTCGGTTAAGTCATGCTTGCCTAGGTTGGTCTGTGGATGGGTGACCCTTGCATACCGAGTTTCCTCCGTGCCTCGGAAAGCACGTTAAAGGTCGTGGCACACTTGACAAGCACCGCACCAGCACCGCACCAGCACAGCTCTTAGCCAGCGTTGCCTTGAATTTAGGCTGCAGCGCGCTTGCCACGCGTGGTCAGCGAGGCGCAAGCACGCAGTCCACGCGCGGGCGGCGTGTCTTCCACTCCCGGGCGGTGCGGCGTCCGCGGGCCGTCCGCGAGGCGTAAGCTCGCAGTCTGTGCGCTGGCTGCGATAGTCCGGGAGATGGTGCGAAACTTGTAAAAGAAATAATATAGTCTGTACGCCGGACGAAATTTAACAAAGTGATCGTTTAAATTATCAAAAGTACGAAATCAACAATCAGCTGTGTGGGTAGCGGTCTTTACAAGTTCATGCAACCTATAAACGGTACCCATGACGGAAAATGAAAGAGAAAACTCTCGAAAGATTGTCAACCGAACATACTGCTTAGAGTTTAAAGCATAATTATCTTATTTTTCATCATCGTTTTCAAGGTTTTCGGGGTGGCTGATAACGAAAATGAGGTTAAAGTTAACTACGTCAAGTATTAACGCGACCATTTAATTAAATAATCTGGGAGTCTTATCGAACTAGGTTCAGTGTAGTGGGCTCTCTAACTAAATATGTAACTATACGTTGTTTGGCGTTCAAGTCGGAGGCGGCGCGCGGTCCACTCGCTTGCCGCGCGCGATCCACTCGCTTGCGGCGCGCGGTCCACTCGCTTGCGGCGCACGGTCCCCTCACTTGCGGCGCGCGGACCGCGTGCGGACGCCGAGTGACCTGCCGTAAGCTTTTTCATATGGGCATTATAAAAAAGGGCATGCGACACACGATTTAGTGCTTTAATTTGAATGGCAAGTTAATTGCTGGATTGGAGCGGTGCCGGTGCTGTGCTTGTCAAGTGAGCCACAACCTTAAGCCGTGGTCCCGGCTTTTTTTTTTTTTGGGACACGCCCGCCACGCACGCCCAAACCACTGTAACTCCTGAAAGCCAGAATCAACAGTGGCGACCACCAGAAAAGCGCCGAGACAAAGAAGCTCGACGAAGTCCCAGAGAATGAATTTAACTGTCTTGGATCCCGCAACGAAATTAATCAGAAAGTATAACGGAGGAGTAGGAAAGAACTGTAATTTCCACTTCCCTCCATATCAGCAGGAGACAGAACGAAACAAGGCCAATAGGCACAAAGGGACGTTTACAACTGGGATAGGCCCAGTTGCCAAGCACCACGGATAAATATTAACGTTAATGGGTCCTAGTAGAGAGCTGTTATATTTGATTCCAATAATAGGTATGGCAAAAACGCTTGAACGCACGGAAATTAGCTCTAGTTTCCACAAGGTCCGTATAGTAAATAACTCCGTTGGTCCCGGCTGTAATTTGTCCATCTTTGGCAGTCGTTACAGGTAGTCAGTGGCCCCAAAAGTCTGACACCAGTCTTACCAGGTATTATCGTATTTCCCAGTATTAACTGGGCTGTGGAGGTCAGATAGGTAGTCGCTCCATGTAAAATACTGGTATTCAGCTGCATCCGGTTAGACTGGAAGCCGACTCTAACATAGTTGGGAAAAGGCTAGGCAGATGATGAATTTACGCCATGTACATGGCGGAAATTGTATATGTACTGTCATGCACGCGAAGCCACTGGCAAAATACTAGTCAGACAGATGATGATGATGACTTATACAGGGTATAAACCACCTCATCACGAAACCGTCAACCAAGCATTCTGTACATCAAACTAAGTAACTTTACGCAAACATTATTGCTGAGAAACAAGTTTTTAATTTTGAGGTTATAAATCATGTTTTGTGGTAGAAGTCAATGTAAAGCACTCAAAACATTGTGCTGATGGATGGATTGAATAGTACGGGGTTAATGGAGGTTATTAAAGAAAAAAAAATGCAATAAAAAATTGTATTTAAAAGAAAACTTGTCAAAAAGTTGTAACTTTGACTTAAGGAGATATGGGGATATCTCCTTAAGTAGAAGGTTCCCAGGTATGGTGTAGACCAAAAAAATGATCGCAATGATGGGGAGAACAAGTGCCTTTCGGCTTCGTGAAGAGGTGTTTTACACCCTTTATAGGTATCTGTCTAAGGTCGACGTTCACCAAAAAGATGACAGTCTGATTATCTAAAACAGCTGTTTAAAACACATTTTTGTATAGTAATAAAATATGTCACAGTGACAGCTGTTTTTAGCTAATCAGGCTGTTATCTTTTCGGTGAACATGGACCTAATTCCCGTGTCACGCCACTCTACTACTACCTACATACCTGAATGACAAGTTACACAAGTCACACGACTCGAGGCTGTTAACACGGTCTTACGCTTCGGTGTAACAGGCGGTCGATGTACAATGGACAGTAATTACACAGACATTCGGCGAGTGTCCGTGACGCGGTGAGATAACCTGCCAGCCGGGAAACTGGACAAACCGCAGAATAAATTGTACTGCTACATAGTTTCCAACATTATTTTATAGTCAAACTTATATTGTCACTTACGGGATATCTTCCGTGATTATTTATTATGTTGAGCTCCCGATATTTCCCCCCATAATAAGCCGTGTTAGCCCGCGATCATGGCGCTTGCAAGACTGTCGAAATATCGGGAGCTCAACATAACAAATAATCACGGAAGATATCCCGTAAGTGACAATGTCAGGTTAGTTTTAAACCGTGAAAGCCTAAAACAGTGTTTATTTTATAGCCACTAAAAAAGCCAGTAAAAGATATATAGGATGATTTCTATGTCTAATTTTGTTTGTTTATCAATTGAAGTGTTTGAAAGGCTATAATTGTGTTCTTCTTCTATCACATCTTATTCAGTTAAGAGTCCTGCGGAGCATGCGAGTAACATACAAACGTAATACCAAAATAATTTGTAAATCAATTCTCAAGGTAGTGTGTATTTATTTTGATTGGATAACAGAATATATAGGTTCCCAAACACATATTTTAAAATGTACACCGATTTAAACAAAAGTTACGAGAAAAATACATTTTCTATAGACATTTTAAATACCTTATATCTCGTCTTTATATCATTGTCCTTTCAAAATATTTATTTGGGAACCTAGATATTCTATAATACAATCGAAATATACCTATACAGACTACCTTAAGAATATGGTAGATTTTCATATTATTTTGGTATGTAAACGTTTGTACGAAAAACGCATGCTCCGCCGGACCCTTTTTTTTTGTTTACGGGTGGGAAATCATCAAATAACTTCTCCCACTCTGGGCGGAGCGGGAGGGAGTGTCAGACTTTTACTGACTAAAACCCATCCATGTTCCTTCCTCGCCCTTTATGTTCCGGGGCCGCGGTATCTCTTTCGAATAGGCCCGCAACCCCGGCAGTGCTCCGCCGGCCCCTTAAAGTAATAAATGAGCCAGTTTGATTAAAATTAAAACATTCGGCAGTTCGTAGCACAATAAGCTACGGTGTAGCAAGTCCCTGGCGTAGCAGCTGTAGCTATGCGCAGCAAGTCCCTGGCGTAGCACCCGTTCAATGCTACGGGCGGCGTATCAAATGCCTGGCTTAGTAGCCGTAGCACCCGTAGAAAGTCCCTGGTGTAGCACCCGCAGCTATGCTACGGCGTAGCAAGTGCTTGGCGTAGTAGCCGTAGCACCCGTAGCAATTCCTGGCGTAGAAGTCGTAGCACTGAGGCTCGTAACTAACAACACTGTATACTGAGCTTTGCAATACATAATAAATAGGTCTAGTTATTATTAATGTATGTTGCTAATGAATGTTTGATGTAATTAGGGTTTAATTGCAAATCCGTACTTCGGTGTCTATGACGTGTTCGAGATAACCAGCCATCCGGTGAACTGTGCTAACCACATGCGATATCAATAATTATCGTTTGCGTTTGTTCATCATTTGAAGGTTATTATAAAACTTCAGTTCGTTCTTTCGTTTTGTAAAACTTTACGTTTTGTTATGTAATGACATCTTCCCACGGTTTCGCCTGTATACCAATAGAAATAAAAAAACAATCGACACATGGATTGCGGAGAATCACTTGCTCGGCTCATTCGATTTGGTTAAACTTTTTTGTTGTATTAGATTGTAATTTTCAGGTCTAGGTTTATCTGACTGATTGACATTTTTATGATAATCGTGTTTTTTTTTTTTTGCACGGAACCCTTATCCTTTTTCTATAATAAAAAAATAGACTAAAATACTCCTTATAACATCAGCTATCTACCCGTAAGTCGTCATGATCGATCAAGCGGTTTTGAATTAGTTGGGACAAACAGACAGACAAATATTTATAAAATGTTTTATTTTGTTATACACTTTCACAAGCATTCAGTAAAAGCTGTTATCTTTACATTTACACCCCATGTGTTAGGTTATTTTCGTTAGGTTACTTTCGTTACGGAATTTCTGGATTCGGTCTCCACGCTCAAGGCCCGCGATAGAAGCCATGCAATAGCTTAAAAACTTGTCAAAAATTTGGAAATTTGACCCCCAATATCTCCGTAACTAGAAGGTTCTCAGGTAAGGTGTAGAACTAAATAATGATCGCAATGACGGAGAGAACAAGTGCCTTTCGGTTTCGATAAGAGGTGCTTTACACCCTTTATACAAAAAAGACAAAAGTAGCAGAAATACGGAACTCTTTCTGTGCTTGCCCCGGCACATATTTGCCCAGTGACAAGGTTGCATTCCTAACCAATAGCTACCTGCATTCAACTACCCTACACCACCACGTTTCAGATTGATCACGTTCGTGTAGTATTTTACGTTGGGGCAGCCATTACAAGCGACCAGTGATACGGCTAATGTCTCTAGTAACATAAGGCACGGGTCTCACCGCCAGCGATAAGCGGGAGGTCAGTAGAACTACCGACTGAAATAATTTACTCACTAATTGAATGAAGTAATATGTTATTAACTTTGACCCACTTGCTCCCGCGATGTTAATCTTCTGATAAAATTATATTCTGCACATAATCTTATATATATAAATCTCGTGTCACAATGTTTGTCCTCAATGGAATCCTAAACCACTTAACCGATTATAATAAAATTCGCACACCATGTGCAGTTCGATTCGACTTGAGAGATAGGATAGTTTAAATCTCAAATTATGAGACGCAGACGAAGTTGCGCGAGTCAGCTAGTAATATTATAGTTATAAAAAAATACGCTAGAATTAGAACTAAATTAGACTCAATTGTATTTCTCGTTTTTTTTTTGGCTTACCTATTTATTTGATACTCATATCATGGGAATGGTTAGGTTAGGTTTAGGGTCAATTCACACCGAGACGCGACGCGACGCTGTGTTGATAGAGCGACTCAAAATATAACTTTATTTACTACACGAAAAGATACATATTTCATTGCGATGCGTCTCGCGGCGTCGATATCACTGGCTTCTTTCAGTACCGTCGCGCCGCGTTGCTTCACATCGCGTTCCGATGTGAACTGACGCTAATGCATTAGCATGCAAAAGCGTGTCGTAAACAGAGTCTTTTTTACTCAATATTGACGATAATTCCCACTTGACCGTAAACTTATTGCTTGTTCTTTATTGACCGTAAATAATAAAACAATTTATTAACGGTCAATAAAGAAGAAGAATTCATATAATTTTGCGGACTACCCCATAGTCTCCCAGCTGAAAAAATCGGACTGTAATAGGTATCTTTTTTCACTGACACGGGACCAACAATCTTCTGTACCTTTCATGACCGAGACTATTGTCGCTTCCTCGCCGGCAGTGGGACAGTAGCTTTACAAGCGATAAACGATACGTCTAGTGTCTCCAGTACCATTAAGCCGTACATTTACCAACTAATACAAGTATAAACACAAGTTTCTATGTAGCTTTGCTGGTAAGTCGCTTCATTGGCGTCGTTGGTCCTGTGGTTGCAAGCGCGGCTGCTGATTATGGAGTCTTGGGTTCGCTGTCTAGGTCAAGCAAAGTGTTACTGGGCTCTTCTGGCTTCTTATTCTTCTTCTTGGGGTGGGAAGCACTTTTTGCTTGAACAAAAATTATATAACTCGCGTGACCGTCACCTAACACTTTGTAGCGTGTGCGGGGCACAACCTGTAGCAGATAAATGTTTTCACATCGATCGGCAGTACGCAAAGAGTCCCCTGTATGATTTTGTTTTCATGACCACTTTAGCAGCCCAGACAGCAGAAAACTGCAGTTAGATGCTTCAGGATAACTTCAAGAAACCCTTGACGAAAAACCCGATAACACTTTGTTCGTCCTTGAAATCGAAACCAGGACGTCGTGCTCAGCAGTACCAACTCACCTCAAGCCCAATGCGGCAGTCGAGGCTACGTTTAAAAAATGGTATCTTAAGGGGCCGGCGGCGGCGGAGCATGCGTTTTTCATACAAACGTAATACCAAAATAATTTGTAAATCAAACATATTCTTAAGGTAGTGTGTATGTATGTCGATTGGTTTACAGAATATCTATGTTCCTAAATAAATTTGAAAGGACAATGATAAAAAGGTAGGATATTAATTTATTTTTCTCATAACTCTTGTTTAAATCAGTATCCATTCAAAATATGTGTTTGGGAACCTATATGTTCTGTAATCCAATCGAAATAAATACACACTATCTTAAGAATATGTTTGATTTACAAATTATCTTGGTATTACGTTTGTATGAAAAACGCATGCTCCGCAGGCCTCTTAAAACCGTTTTTTTCAAAATCTCCGTCAAGGACAAACCAACAGATAGACCGTGGTATACCTATACATACCGTTCTCCATCCCACCCCGAACCATTAAGTACGACAAGCTATTAGGCTAATGTCTCAAGTACCATTATCCAACACATTTAGCTACCAGAACTGTTTGTACAATAATGTACACTCACGACCACTAATATGTAGAACACTTAGCAAAATTCAAACATTATTTTCTCTTACTGTACTGATTAACTTTGTACGTTTTCACGATTATACTATGTTCCTTCGATACTATTACGAAAAAGCCTAATTTCGAAGTGGAAGTTGAATTTACACATTATATACATTTTGTTGCTCGTGACTGTACATGAACATGTACTTCTATTGTACCAACGTATATGTACATTGTATGCATAGCGACGGAATGTACGTGTACATAGATGTGCAATCAATTTGTGGGTAGAATAAGGAGCGTAATGTGTTTATCTGCATGTAGTTTGAGGGTCATCATCATTATCTTAGTTGCTGCAGTGTTCTAACAAAGGCTTTGTTTAGTCATAGTATTCAGTGCAATTAATTACTAAGCAGATTGTTTGGTATCAAGCTCCATTTGTGATGTTGGTGATCTTGACGAGCTTCTGGGTCTGAACATTGATCTGCAAGAGGTACCAAGCACTTGGTAACTATATGGAGCTCTATGGAGCTGAAGAAGTATCGTATCTCACTGTATTTAGTGTATATGTCACCGTAAAATTGTCAAACACGTTATATTACAATATAACGTGTTTCTCTCTAGCGATATTGTAATTTCTCGAATTATTGTCAACTGAACTTAAGGAAGTATCTCTGCCCCCATAATCGGGACTTGGGGCAGCCCCCCGTTGGGTTAGTTAGGTTCCTTTAAACACTGCACTCGGAAATAGGGGCCCCGCGGAGCAGGGCACCGTCGATTACGCTTTTTAGGGGAATATAAGTTTTAAGGTTAAGTTATAATAATCGGTATTTCTCAGGAATGGTACAGTATCTTTTCATGAGAGTTGTACCACTGGGCAAGGGGGACTCCTCCTTCCCTCCACACTGCGTGAGTTGACTACCATCGCATGCATTTCACGAAAAATAATGCGTTTTGTTGTAAGCAGTATGTTCATTTGACAATATTTCGAGTTTTTACAATATCGCTAGAGATATTACAATATAACGTATTTGACAATTTTACGGTGACATATACAAGACGTATTAAAGGATCTGAAGAACTGAATCTAAAAATAATCTGTTGTGAGGAGCCCTATCCGGCTCGAAGGACCACTCTGAATGCAAGCTCCAGTTATGATGCTGGTGGTCTCGACTAAATGCTGCTTTTTGATATGAATAATACTAACTGGGTGAAATACAAATATAAGTGGACGACTCACTCACTTACCGTCACATATCATGGGCATACATCGGCCATTTTCATTGGAGCTTGAACACGCAAACACAGACACGATGTGTTCCGGACGATGTCCATAAAATTTGCCCGGTCATTGTACTCATTATTATAAACAATTTTTAGTATGAGACTAAACTGTGAATCGCAAAAAAAAATAAGCTGTTCACTACAATTATGTACTACTGTATACTATTATACTGTTTGTAAAAAGATCGACATATGCGACATAACCCTTCATTCTCTTACCCTCCATACAGAAGGTAAATAAGAAAATTTCTCCGCGTAAAAAACACAGTTCTCGACAAACAAAAAACGTGGTTGTTTCCGTGAGCAAAGTGATAATTTATTTGACCTTTATTTTTCTTTGTTCCAAAAATGGTAGAGTAAAATAATCAAAGGAACAAAACTTTTCCACAATATACAGCAAGCAGACAGCAGAATTTTCTACGTCAGATTACTCTAAGACATAATATAAACTTATCCTAACCAATTTCTGTAATAACATTCACAAAAGTATCTTAGCCAATTAACTTAAAACATTTTGACAAAAACAGCAGAGTAACAAAATATGTAAGCCCTCAGTCTCCCAAAACAGTATCCTACATAAATATTATGTGCGTATTCTAGAATTCTAACGTTGTATGTACTTATTTGATTAATTATTTTAGTCATATTTTAACAACTTTGCGAATAGTATGAAAGTAACAGTGTGTGATAGAGAAAATTTTAAATAATAAGATAATTTCCATCCTCTCTCTCTTTCAGTGTACATTCAATCGTTTTAAAGGAGGTTGTACAATCTCGTTGAGACCCTGAAGTGAAAGCGAATGCGAGAGTTTACAGCCAAGCGAAAAACTCCGAAGTGAGACGAGCGTTTTTATAAAAACTCTCGTATTCGCCCTGCTTTGGAATGTCTCTCGGCGAGAGTGAACAGCCATCTTAAGAGATCGCTCTATGCACATGTCTATATTACTAATTATACCTTTTTTTTTCGGATGACAAATCATCAAATGACTCCTCCCGCTCTAGGCAGAATGGAAAAGAGTGTCAGACTTTTACAGACTAAACCCATCCATGTTCCTTCTTAGCCCTTTGTGTACCAGGGCCGCGGTATCTCTTTCGAACAGTCCCGCAGCCCCCGCAGGATTAATATTATGGGCCGATGCCTGGGATGTGTATTAGTCAGCACAAGTCTGACATTCCCTTCTGCTCCGTTGAGACCGGGAGGGGTCATCTAATGATTCCCGAAAAAGAAAATGATGGATTGATGGTTGTTTTTTACTCTTTTACGCAAAAACTACTTCACGGATTTGGATGAAATTTAGCACACATATAGTTTATAACATGGACTACTGCGTAGTATACTTTTAATCCCAGTTTTTCCTGCCCAAAAACCTAACTCATTTGCCATCTGTACATACAGTATGCTCTAACTTGTCTGTTTTAACATGTATGTTTCAGTAACATACAAACTTCGACATCAAGTAAATTGCTTGATAATCCTCTTACTTTGATTGCTCTGAATATTTTATTGAACCAATTCGATTAACGAAGGAGTTAGAGAGATACCTATTTATGCAGATAGAAAGGGGCAGAATAAATATAATATCGGGTTAATTCTGGGAACAATAAACGGTTAGCTAAAGTGGTTTTTAGTGGAAGTCAATCCTGGTTTAATTTATGCAATGATTCGGATCAATGGCTGGGCTTAGGAATGTTATTTTAAATGAGGTTCTAAATTATGTTAGGGTACCTGTTGCTGTATAATGCGTATTGGTTTATGTAATAGCAATGTTATAAATCTATGATAGTTAAATTAAATAAATAAATAAAAACTGGTGGACATTACACACAGCGCCATCTAGTGCCACACTAAACAACGAGGCTTGTGTCATGGACACCAGATAGTCGATATACTACATGGATACTTTTTGTTCGTAAATACATACTTATTATACATACTTAACATCCATGACTCGGAAACAAATGTCCATGCTCATCACACAAACATTTGCTCCTACGGGGATTCGAACCCGAGACTCGTCGTAAGAATGTAAGGCAACGTCCCTACCGCTACGCCATTCGGGTTGTAATTATTTTCAAGGTCTGTGTTGTCAATTTTGTAAATGAGATCATCATCTTTTGCTTAACCATTTCACAACTATGTTGGGGTCGGCTTCCAGTCCTATAGGATGCACCTGATTACCAGTATTTTACATAGAAAGACTGCCTATCTGATCTTCACAACCCAGTTAGTACTAGGTAATACGATACCCCTTGTTCAGACTTTTGGGGTTGCCAATTTTACTAACAATAAAAAATAGTTTCAAAAATATTTTTTCAAACGCGTCAACATATTACAATATATGAAATCCGAACTGTATTTACTTACAAACGCAACGTATGTGGTGTTAGCATTTAAGTATGCTATACATACTAAAACATTTTAAATTTGTTTTTCTCTTTGTTTCAGGCGATGAATTCATTTTTCGTGACACATTCGGAGGCATCAGCCTCATGTTTGCAGCCAACCAAAGCTCGAAAACACTTATGCCGAACACTACATTTGTAAGTAAAACTTTTTATTTAGTAGAAATTAATAGAACATGATCATTTTTATCAATCTGTAACAGTTTACGCCTGAATTACTGTTATGCTGACGGTCGGTTGTACATGGTCGCTCGCGTATGAGCATATAGATTGAATAATAAATAACTAAATAATAAATATCGTTTAACATTACACACAGCGCCATCTAGTGCCACACTAAGCAACGACGCTTGTGAGTACGGGGGTCGTGGAGGTGTTAAAAGTCAAAATCTTACAAAAAAACGTTTATTTAAAAAAATACTTGTCAAAAAGTTGTAACTTTGAGCCCCCATATCTCCGTAACTAGAAGGTTCCCAGGTACGGTGTAGAACAAAACAAAATGATCGCAATGATGGGGAAAATAAGTGCCATTCGGCTTCGTGAATAGGTGTTTAACACCCTTTATATGTCAACACCAGAACAGGTTCTATATACAATTCTGCAATTTCTAAATTTTCAACATAAACTGTGCGAGAACGGAACCAACGGAAGCAGCAAAAACTTGAACTTAATTTTCAGCGCTTAACAGAAAGTTATTAAACACAGCATGAAAAGCAAAACCCGACCACAAAAGAAAAAGAAACACAAGCAAGTGAGCGAGCAAGTCAAAACCAGCACTTCAGCTTAACGAGTCAATTATCGAAGAAACAAAACAATCGATTTCAGTACAAAATTGTTTTCAATGAACTGAAAGTGGACGAAAACAGCAAGGTCACTCAATATCCTAAGTGTCAGGGACAGGGTCACGAAATAAATTGATGTCCGGCCAACAAGTGGCTCCAGGGGGTGTAAAGAGGGGTGGTAGGGGGTGTTCCGATCCATTGCCTCCTTGTGTATTCGATGGAAAACTTATTTTTGCAACGTACGCCCGATTGAGTTAACATATTGCGGTATTGGAGGGCGCCTGTTTATTTTTGGAGCTACTTTTATTTGGTTTAAATGTATGTGTGATATTTATTGGGTCAGGTCTGGTTAATATGCTAGGATTATGAGTGTGCAGGAAAATAAGATGCTTGAGCTAGTAACAAAAGATCACATGGTTTTAAAGGCGACTACACGGTGCTTGGTACCCACCGTTTAAACAACAAATTCAGAGCGTGCATTCAGAAAGTTGGCAACCTCGCAAATACCTGTCAAATATTTTAAATTAATCTCGAAATATTAATGTACTAGCTGACCCACGCAACTTTGTCTGCGTCAAAAGTACTACCTACCTACTACTACCTACCTCCTACTACTACCTACCACTACTACCTACCTCCTACTACTACCTACTACTACCTACGTACTATTACCTACCTACTACTACCTACCTACTACTACCTACCTACTACTACCTACCTACTACTACCTACCTACTACTACCTACCTACTACTACCTACTACTACCTACCTACTACTACCTACCTACTACTACCTACCTACTACTACCTACCTACTACTACCTACCTACTACTACCTACCTACTACTACCTAACGGGATAAAAAGTCCCTATCCTATGTCCTTCTCCTGGCTCTAAACTACCTCCCTGACAATTTTCAGCTAAATCGGTTCAGCCGTTCTTGAGTTATAAGTGGAGTAACTAACACGACTTTCTTTTATATATATAGAAGATAAGATATGGGGCTAACAAGCGAATAAGAATATAAATAGTGAATTGCAATAAACACTGAATTCTATAATTAAAAAAGGTAAACATTTGGCAGGGATTGCGAGGTTGCCAACTTTCTGGATACGCACTCTTAAAAGCCTCTATTGTTTCTAATCCTATATTAAAACCGGGACTTTAAAAAAAGATACCGTGGGCCCCGGAACATAAGGGGCGAGAAAGGAACATGGATGGGCTATAGTCTGTAAAAGTCTGACACTCCTAGTGCCGGAGAAGTCATTTAATGGCAATACCATTCGAAGAAAAAAAAAGGGAACTCACTCAGGTGACCTCGTGTGGTATTACAGCATTTAATGAAACTCAACTTAAACTCAAAGTATTTATTTTAATTAAACTTTTGAATGTTGAGGTTATACATCCATATATGTGAGGATGAGATGGAAAGTCTTAAATATACGTTAACAGCATACATTTTCAAAGAGAGGACGCCTTTGACCCAGCTGTGGGGATACACTAAGCTGATCTTGCTTAAGTTAATCATAGGCACCGAAAAATAACATTCCCCTTTCATTTAAGTCGGCCGAAAAATAACATTCCCGCCCCCCCTCCCGCCTCCCCCTCTCAGACAAAGCGGATCCATTATTACCACACACAAAAAAAGATTAACAGACACCGCAAAAAGGTATCGCAATGTAAACAAGACTTTCGTAATTGAAAACAATTACAGTCAAGCCGGCCCTAGCCTGCCAACTAAACCGCTTGGCCACAAGCTACACGATCATGCGACACGCATGTTGATGACATTATTCGACACATGACATAACATAACATCACGCCTAATCTTTTTTTTTATTTTTTTTTTATTGGTTTTCTACCGCAGACGTGGGGGGGGGGCCCGCGCTCTTATTTACATTTTATTTATTGTTTGATTGATTTAGAAAAAAATAAAACTACGATCGTGCTCCATCATTGGACACGTTACATTAAACTAAGCTTATTATTAGTAACTTAAGATCTACGTGAGTCCATCAAATACCATTTCTTTTTTTGTTTTTTTTTAGGCTTTACAGTTGTTGATGTTTCCTTAACCACGAATTAAAATTAACAAAAATCTACACCAAGCTATTTACTTTTTTTTTTTTTCCTGCCTGTAATCTTCAAAGGGCCTGGGCCTGTGCCTGTAAGCTGTACCTAATAGTCCAACTACATTTCGCCAGTTATGTTTATTTTCCATGTTCTTTTGATCTTTATCTTTAGGTTGCCTGGATTGGTATGTGGATTGGTGACCACGGAAAGCACGTTAAGCCGTTGGTCTCGGCTTTCATTTGTAGATCTTTAACAGTCATTACAGGTAGTCAGTAGGCCAAAAAGTTTGTCAACTAGTCTTACCAATGGGTATCGTATTACCCAGTACTAACTGGGTTGTTTAGGTCAGATCAGTCGCTCCATGTATTATTTATTTTATTTTATTATTGTGCATGTGAGGACCTTGTGGGTCACTTTTTGTTGTTTTTTTCTCCACGACTGTCTGGCAGTTTGAGTACTATAGCGACCTACCCAAATGTCCTTCTTTGGTATTATTCGTCGTTTCGTTGAGCTCCTTGAGTTAAAAGTCGAGCTACACGATAACTGCTTGCACTGACTGGACAGTTCCACTCAAATCTGTATGGTTCTTTCTTCAAAAAAACATCTCAGACACTAATCTGCATAGTTCTCATGTAAGTTGAACAAGATTGTCTGGACTTTAAAAGAGACTATGACCTCTGAGTTTGTTTCGGCTGTTTCTTCTCAGAGTAGTCAGGTAAGAAACACCGGCCCCATCTAGTTTAAAAAACAAGGACGTGTAAAAGTGTTTGTGAAAACCAATTTGCAAAATAAATATCATTCATCATTTATCATGTAAAGTACTGGTATTCAGGTGCATCTGGTTAGACAACTGAAACTGACACCAACATAAAAGGCTAAGCAGATAGATAGAGCAGAGATATTTATGTTCCATTTAATAGTTGAGCCTATTAGCATCAACCGGGTACTAACCCAAACTACAAGGCTGCTACTGAGAAATTCCTAATGGAAAAACACAATAACATTTTGGCCGATCCGGGAATTGAACCCAGGACCCCATGCTCACCAGTGGCGATTGTGATTACTAGACTATCAAAACAATGTTGACAGTTAATTAACGATAGAATGCACGAAAAAAATCGAATGCTCGATGCTCTGAATATTGTATGCACGTCATGACTAAGCGACGAATACATGTTTTTTCTTTCTTTCTTTCTTTCTTTCTTCTTTCCTGGGACATAGCTAACATACTTTGTGATTGTGAGTGGGTTAAAATCGTGATGCGGGCCCAATACAGGATTTATGAATACCACCAGCAACTGAGTAGAAACTCAATGAAAGTGATCGCTTAGAGCGACGATTCACCTCGAGGCGACGGTATAGCACCGTGACAATGTCCCCAAGAACCAGAGTCAACAAAACCATGTTGCAGAATACTTACATGAAGAAAACAAGCAAATCACAAATCGCATCCCAAGTCACATCACCTGAGGTCGTGGACGACGCACAACTAAAACAAACACGCCCAAAAGGCTAAAAGCTACCAACTAGGGTTGTCACTTCACAGGCGACCGACAGACGTAAACAAACGGAGACAGTGGTCGTGCCGGTCGCAATACAATTACACTGTCGGGCGAATGCCAGTGAAACGTCTCGCCAGTGTAATGGGTGGTTCCGCAAGTGTAATTTTGTATGTAAATGAAACTTTCTGGAAATATTGTTAGCAAATCTTGCCGTGTTTTATTTTTTTACAGGTGATATTTTCTGTTTTGTGTAGTTTCCTGCGCCTTTTTAGGACCAATCTGGGTTTTTGTAGGTTCAAAGCTGCCAACAGGGCTCGTGTAACTAAACTTGTGCTATTCTTCTAATCGTAATACTGAATCTTTAAAACCGTAACTAAACTAGCCGGTTTAGGTCCATGTTCACCGAAAAGATAACAGTCTGATGTCTGTGACACGTTCTCACACAAAAATGCGTTTTAAACAGTTGTTTTAGGTAATCAGACTGTCATCTTTTTGGCAAACATGGACCTTAATGATTCTAAGTCATCAATGCGAATCTAATAAAAAAATATGAAGGTAAGAAACAAAAAAAAATATACAAGCATTGATGGGAAATCTCATCGGCAACAAAGAAAAACCTTTATGAACTTCATTCGTTTTGGCATGTCTTTTATGGGGTTGAATTTTTAATAAATAATTCCATAACACATAACGTTTTTATTGAAGCAACTATAGTGCTTTCATGCTTCCAGCTGTTTCGGCTCAATCCATGCGTTGTCTGTCAGTCAATAAATAAATTGAAGATTTGAGATTTAATTAAGTAAAGGATCTTTTACACCGTGTAATGTTTGTGTTTTTGTACTTACGTTTTTGACCGCTGTAATCCAAAATTTTATCATATCTCCTTTCCGAATAACTTCATAGCTTTTATGCGGAGGCTTAGCATGCCTGCCTGCATGCCAGGCTTCCCTAGTCTTAGTAAACCATCTATCTTCATTTCTCCCTTGCCAGTTTTCTTTCTAACTTATCAAAGCGACCTAACATTCTCCTCTCCAGGAAAACGTAACGTTACAACCGTCATTTGGTTGCTCTTATTCCATTTCATTTGGGGTCGTCACAGCAAGTTTGCTCTTTTCATACTTCTCTATTACACCTCCTTTCTTGCCATATCATCGTTACACAGTCCATTCATCGTTTCTTTAGTCTTCCTTTACTCTTATACACATCCACATTCAAACTCAGAACTTTCCTCCTGACATTTTCCTCGTTCCTCCGCATCACATGGCCCATACCACGACAACCGATTATGACACAACGTTTCAGTCACCGGCGCCACTTTCAGACTTCCTGTTTTGTACTCATTTCTTATTTTATCTATTCGGGTAACACCACATATCCCCCTTAGCATTCTCAGAGCAACTGAATAAGAGTGAACCTTAAATGTAGGTCTACCCTATATAGTAAACGTTCATAATAAAAAAATTGGTAAGAGATTTGAATAATTTAAAAATAAAAATTTTACTCATTATTATGACGCAAGGCGTAGTTTTGTTTCGTCAAAAATGGTGATGGAATGATCTGCTCGACTCGTGCGCTAGGTAGGTATACTCTACAGTTTGATATACGTAAACATTATTAACATTGTTTCATATTTCTAATGTATTATTTATTTTTCTTCGTACTTAGTATCTTAATTACTTAATGATTAAAAATAATAATCGCGCCTAGAGGTATTTTATGTCGGGTAAATTGAGTGGACTGCTTTTGTAAGACGACTAAAAAGTCACGGTGTATATCTCACAGAGCTAAAGTACTAACTCACCGGCTCAATAACATTTGCCTTACTTATGCCTCTGTTTTCCACTCTCACAGACCACTGAAGAAGTAAATTATGGCGCTAAGAGTCACTGGGAAATTCATTGAAGCGAATATATTCCTTTCGTACCGTGTTCTGCGACCAACTTCGGGATATTCTCTTTTGGAATATTCTTTTCACATGTTTTTTTTAGTTAGTGTTTTTGACGCATAACGGTGAGGTACGTTACATTAACCTAAGTTTTCCCTGTTTGTTCATAATTAAGTATTTGTAATTCCGCCGTACCGTGAGACGAAGAACAGCGGCGACTCAGTGGCAGCGACCCCGACATACGAGCAGTAAGTTGTGGGTTCGAACCCAGGCAGGGCATTACTTGGTGTAATTTGTTTCATCACCACTGTTCTCAAAACGGTGTACAAAAACATCTTGAGGAAACCAGCATGTCCTAGAGCCAAAAACTCGAAGACTTGTGACATCTATCAACCCGCACTGGGCCCCGTGTGGTGGATTATAGCCCATTCCCTCTCATAGAGAGGAGGCCAGTGTACCAGCAATAGGAACATTATAGGCTGATAATGCCATGCTATACATTACCATTAACATGGCTCAAATCCCTCTGAATATACAAAGGGGAAATTGGTAATATCTTCAACTCGAGAAAAATAATAACAGAATTCAGTTAATCACTTCATTCAAGCTACCAATAAATTAAGTACTTATTCTAATTTCTTATGAATAAAACAATACGAATTTCAATTTCATCATTAGAAACATAACACCAGCAAAGTATTGTGGTAGCAATAAAACTTTTCCCATCACTTTATCATTGTTAATTCGTTTAAAATCGTATAATTTTCATCTGACGTTCGCCCATTCTTTGGAAGTCCATTAAAAATTATAATAATCTCATTTTCCTCAAGTTTTTGATGAGCACCGAGTTTATTCGTAAAACATTACCATGAAAATTCTATGTTGTAACCATAAAGTTACTCCCTCGATAAAGGAGGTTGAAATGGAACTTTTAACCCGTTTGATCATGTCGTTCTATCCCATATGATCCCTTGTCATTTCCTAACCTCCATCAAAAAATAGCATGTACTTAAAAATACCCTGAAAGAAGGGTATACGGAACCATAGGATGTTTGACTTTTATGGAAGAGAAAATGATTATTATCGATAGACTCCGAGTTTATACTCCTCCCATTGCGTGAAAACACGATTGTCACATTCGTATTTGTGTCGTATTTATTTAAAAAACAGGAAAACCCACTGTCAAGGCAACCAGCATTTAGGATAGCCGAATAAAATGGATCAGAATGTGACGCAAGCTTTCGACGTCCGCTTTAGTCAGACCATCGCCTTACAGTCAAAGAACCAATTAGTTTTGCCCATAGACAATATCTGTTCCATTGTTAGGGAGCTCCGAAATTAGCCAATTTAGCCCTAAATGATTTTATTAGCTGATCATTAAGGAAAACAGTTATCTATTAATAACCAGATCGTGTAATCAAATTAATAAGGATGTCAGGCTTTTGTGTGTGCGCGTTCGTGTTCCACGCGCGCCTCTATGAGATGTCAGCAAAGTGGCCCTGGAACATAAAGGGCGAGGAAGGAACATGGATGGGTTTTAGTCAGTAAAAGTTTGACACTCTCGGTCCGCCCAGAGTGGGAGAAGTTATTTGATGATTTCCCACACGAAAAAAAAAGTAAATAAAGGCTTTTGTGATGTGACATACTAATTGGGGCCTTCTTTGATTACTCAACTTTTATTTGAAATCATATAGATTTCTAACTCCATGGACGCGATGGAAGGAGCTGGTGCTTTAATATTAACAGCCGCTCGATTGGATCTTCAGGTTAAGCCAGACCTGCCAAGGTTGGTACGTGGACGGGTGACCACAAATTACATGCCGAGTTTCCTCTGTGCCTCAGAAAGGACATACCTAAAGCCGTTAGTCCTGGCTGTCATTTGTAGATCTTCGTTACAGGTAGTCAATGTCTCGAAAGTCTGAGAACGATTCTTACCAAGAAGTATCCTATTGCCCAGTACTTACTGGGTTGTGGAGGTCAGATATGCAGTCGGTGCATGTAAAATGCTCGCACTCAACTCCATCGGGTTAGACTGGAAGCTGCATCATCATCTATTTGATGATGATAAACGCGATTGGAATTGATATCTGAACATGATAAAACAACAGAAAATGAATCTTTTTCAACTATTGTTTAAAATATCACCAATCAGGGCTGTAGGGCTTGGAAAAATAAATTCATTTTACTTTGTACTTAGCAACAATAAAATAAATAAATAAATATCGCATGGACATTAACACACAGCGCTACCTAATGCCACATTAAGCAAAGCTTGTGTCGTGAACACTAGATAGTTGATATACTACATGACCATACACCTCGTCAAAAAATCATGAAATATTATTCAACATCTGTATTTACCCCACTAAGCATAATCTCTCTTCCTTCAGGTTTTCACATTAAAACTTATCTTGTTTGTACCTAATTGAATATTTTCTGTTTGCTTAGGACCTAAGCCGAGGATGGAAGTTTGTTAACATTTTTAATTTCGTTCCCTTAGGCCGCGTTCCCACTATGTTGTGACGACACATAATCGTGTAGTTTTAAGTGTCGTGGCTTATGTATTTAAATGGAGGTACTACACATTTAGGACGACATGACATAGTGGGAACGCGATTAATTTGTCGTTGGTTTTATTTAGCAAAAGTTGTGGACGACAGTAATCGCATCGTCCTAATTGCGGACACCTCCATTTAAAGACACAAGCCACGACACTACAATTATCTGTCACCACGACAAATGCGTCTTCTAACGCGTATCTGGGAACGCGTCTTTACCCGTGTTGTCAAGACATAGTTGAGGAAGAATGTTAATGAGATGCCCAAGTATAAAATTACTTTTACTTACTTTGTGTCGTTGGAATATTTAAAATATTGGGAGTTTGACACGGGGAGCGTCACAGCACGTGTCTGCCTTTTTTTTTTTTTTTTTTTTTTTAAGGATGGGACATCATCAAATGACCCCCCCCACTCTGGGCGGAGCGGGAGGGAGTGTCAGACTCATACTGACTAAAAACCATCCATGTTCCTTCCTCGCCTTTTACGTTCCGGGGCCGCGGTATCTCTTTCGAACAGGCCCGCAACCCCGGCAGGCTTCGGCCCTTGCGGGCCCCTCTCCTTTTGCTGACATCTCTTTGAGGCGCGCGTGGAACACGAACGCGCCGTCGACACGGCCTGTCGTCGTCGTTAGACGGCCGGACGGCCAGCTATTGCCCATAGCCAGCCGTCCACAGGCCCGCATCTACGGTGGCCGGTAGCCACCACGTGGCCCCCGACGCCCGTTGCGTCTCCCGCGGCGGCCGGGAAGAGAGGATCTCTCCCTCTCTCGTTCCGCCACCTCCTTCGCTAGCATAACTGCTTCGCAGAAGGAGGCGACGGCTTCCCATTCCGTCTCGCTCCGGACCATGGATTGAACCAGGGCCGGACGCGAGAGGTCGCCGCCGCCGATCGCCGCCACGAGGACACGGCGGAGCTCCGCCCACGCAGGGCAGACTTCCACCGTGTGCTCCACCGTGTCCTCCGGTCGATCCTCGCAGTGGAGACACCCGGGCGATTCCTCCCGCCCGATTCGGTGCAGGTACCTCCCGAAACATCCGTGTCCGGTGAGGACCTGCGTCAGGCGGAAGGTGAGGACGCCGTGGCGCCTCTCCAGCCACTCCTCAAAGAGGGGACTTACCGCCACTATCGTGGCGTGCCCTGCACGGGGTTGCGACAGTCGCTCTCTCCATGTCGCCATGAGATCGCGCCGGAGGTCAGTCCGCTGAGCGGCAATTTGCCGCGGCAGCGGAGTTTCCCCCCGGCGTAGTACCTCCGCGCGCCACTCATGCAGGCGCGCGAGGACTATCGCCTCCAGATCCCACGGCGGCAATCCGGCAAGCAGGCCCGCCGCCTCGCGAGAGATCGTGCGGTACCCACGGACCATCTTTACGGCCACCACTTTTTGGGGCGCGTTCAAATGGTGAGCGGCTCGCCGCTTCAACGAACGCGCCCACACTGGGGCCCCGTAGAGGGCCATGGACCGCACGACTCCCGCGTAGAGCCTGCGGCAGGAGGCGTTCGGCCCCCCAAGGTTGGGCAGGAGCCGCCTGAAGGCAGCCCCTGTCCGTTCCAGCCTGGGGGCCAAACGTCGGAAATGCTCCACGAAGTTCCACCGGCTGTCGAGGACGAGTCCTAGGTACTTCAACGTCGACTCGACGCCGATGGATACCCCTCCTACCGTCAGTGTGGATCCCGACGGTGGCGCATTCCGAGGCCCATGAAAGCACATGGCCTCGGACTTGTGCAATGCCACCTCGAGACCCAGTTGCCGGATCCTCTCAACGACTATCGCAACCCCGCGTGTCATATTGTCGGCCGCCGCCTCGTGCGACCTCCCCTGTGCCAGCACCAGCGTGTCGTCTGCGTAGCAGACGACGCTGACACCACTTGGGAGGTCCGCGCGCAGCACCCAGTCGTAACCGATGTTCCACAGGGGCGGTCCCAGAACCGACCCCGTGGGACACCGCACGACATCTCTCGCCGGTTCCAGTCTCCGCAGCGACTGGGGTAGATGACGGCCCTGTCCGTCAAATAGTCCCCGACCACACGACGGAGGTAGGTCGGCACCCGGTGATACCGGAGTGCCTCCATGATGCAGCTCCAGGGCAGGGAGTTGAAGGCGTTGGCGATGTCGAGAGACACCGCCAAAACAACCCCGCCCCGGGATATCGCATCCCCCGTCGTGAGGGCTCTCACGCGCATGATGGCGTCCACTGTAGAGCGCCCCTTGCGGAAACCAAACTGGTTCTCCGCAAGATTCGGCCCCATCCCCTCAAGGTGCTCGGCGAGGCGGTTTGCAATGACTCTCTCAAAGAGCTTGCCCACCTCGTCGAGCAACACAATGGGCCGAAATGCGGACGGAGAGTCCGCAGGGCGCCCCGGCTTCTGGATGAGGACCAGTTTCCCCGTCTTCCAACGAAGCGGGAACTGGCCTCTCTCCAAACATGCGCTTAAGAACCCCTTCAGTCGGGGCCCGAGAGCCTCCGCATCCGAGGCCAGGACCCTGGCTTTGCCAGGCAAGCCATCGGGTCCCGGGGCGGTATTTTTGGCCTTGAGCCTACCTACCGCCACTCTCAGGTCTACCCCAGTCACTTCCGGAGTGTCGTCGTCGTCGCTTGGGTCCGACACCGCAGGTGGCGGAGCCATAGGCGGGGGCGGATGTTCCCCCCGCGAGGGGAACAGAGCGCTCACCACGTCCTCCACGAGGTCGGGCCGGAGACTCTGCGTCAGCGGGGGGGCCCAGGTGCGGAGTTTATTCCGCACCATCTTGTAAGGGCGCCCCCACGGATCTCTGTCGAGAGTCTCCAGCATCTCCGAGCGGGCCAGTTCCCTGGCCCGCAGGACAGCCTCCCGGAGGGCGGTCTTCGCCGCTCTGTATCCCTCGTACAGCTCCGCCTCAATGGCTTCCGCATCCGGCGGGCGGATGCGGAGCCTGCGATGCCTGGCGTACAGGCGCCGCGCTTCGACACACGCCTCCCTCAGGGAGCACGTGTCTGCCTTAGTTTTTGTTTTTGATGTTTACTCGGTCATTGATTTTTACCCACAGAGCATCAGAAACTTGTACTTTAATTAAGTTTTGGGGTCCGTGCTGGGTATTATTTTGTGCAAATGTGCTTGTGCTTAAAGACTTTTTTTATATATTCCGACCATTTTAAAATATTTTTTTTTTTAAATTTTGGTCTGTGGTACGAAAGCTCAATAGTACCGGGTCCGCTAGTAGATTATTATAGTTGTAAAAGGATCAATTGTTGAAATTGAGGCTGAAATCGTAATCGTATCCAGCACACCTGGTTTTCTCAAAACAATTTCTTTAAATTACCCGCCCTCGCAAACCTTGTAATCCTGTTGCTTTGCCACCACGCTTACATTAAGATTGTGCTCAACTTCTCAGGCACTAAAATGTTCTTATCTGGCCACTGTATAACTCCTTATTCCCTAGTCACCTCTTCAGAAACTCCCGGAAAGACCAGACTTTGTTTTACTTAGGAAACCTTATTTAAATATCATACCTACCGTGAACCTTTACCTATTACATGGAACTAAAACGTAACTCGTGACATGTAGGTGTAAGAAAAAAGAAAGAAAGAACATAATATCAGCGCTGTGACGTTTTTTTTTTAATGTTACAGCACCATGCTGAGATAGGAGCCTTTTGGTCTTTTACAGGACAAATTCTGTTTGTTTTTTCTTATATTTTATTTATTATTATTATTATCTTTTTTTTTATTCTCTCATTATGTTTACTTTAAACTAGTGTTATAATCACAATTTTACTATTTTTTTTTTTTTTTATGTGTTGTCCTGTCGGGCTAATAAATGCTTTTTCTTTCTTTCTTTCTTTCTTTCTAATAAATAAATAAAGAAACTTAAAACTGTACAGAAAACAAAAGAGATAATATTGTGTGTCTTATGGCTGCACCAAAAAGGTTGGTTTTCAGCTGGACCTGAGATGGTGATGTCACGGACATAATAGTAGTTTATGCAACTGTGCATAATGAAGGGCATTACAACACGAGTGTGGGTTTAAGAAACGAGCCGAAGGCGAGTTTCTTAATAGCATCACACGAGTGTTGTAATGCCTAATTATGTACAGTTACATACACTACTTTATCTACCCAAATATCATAAGGGCTCTATGATGGGTTCAGGAACCATAGGGAAATGACCTGCATTGTTACTTGGCCCTTGATTTTTGTTCCAACAGGTTATTAGTTGCATTCGTCGCTGCATTTACGATATCTGGCGGAGTATTCATGTCAATTTCTGAGTCACTATCACTCATTTTCGACAGAAATAAAGAACTTATCAGAAAATGTGTCTACTCGTAACTGGATTACTGGAAATGAAAAGCTAACGAACAAATGACAGCTCGAAATGGCGGCATTTCGGATAATTTTAAGTTTTTTTTAAATCATAGGCAAACGAACAAAGTCACTATTAAAACATTATTATTCTATTCTATTGGGTATAAGTACCTCTGTCTAACATTTCAAAGATAACAGGCGTAATGTTATGTTATGTTAGGTACGTACTGTGAACCCTACCGCCGATACAAATATAATCTTTTGACCTGTCAAATGACGGCCAGTGTCAATAACCTATCTATCTTTGGATTGCTTACTGTCGGTAGTTATTTGTCACTTTTTGTATGGGAGTAATGTTTAATTTCTACCCACAATAAGCAAAACTAAAGATAGATAGGTTATTGAGTCCGGCTATTAATGGGTACTTAACCTTAGGTGACTATCCCGTTAGTTCAGTGGTCGTAAGTGCGACTGCTGAGCCTAACGTCCTGGGTTTGATTCCCAGGTTGGGAAAAGTGTTATTCGTTTTTTCCATCAATTTATCAGTACCAGACACGGAACATGGCTTCGTGTCTAGTTGATAGAAATATCGCTCACCCTCTATAAAACATCAGGTCGCCTAAATAGAAGGAAAAGAAAGAAAAAAAGAAAGAAAAAAGAAAAGAAAGAAAGAAAAAAAAGAAAAGAAAAAAAGAAAGAAAGAAAAAAGAAAGAAAGAAAAAGAAAAGAAAGAAAGAAAAGAAAGAAAGAAAAGAAAAGAAAGAAAGAAAGAAAAGAAAGAAAGAAAGAAAGAAAAAAGAAATCAAGAAAAGAAAGAAAAAAATCATGTTTATTTGGCACATAGGTACCACAAAAACACAACGAAAAAAAACGAATAAAAAAAAAAAAAAAAATTAAAACTGCTCCACAAATAAAAACGGAATAATATTGTGTGTCTCACGGCTGCGCCATATAGGCCCAGTTCAGCAAACTGCCGAACAATTAGTGCCCGACGCTGGTTTTTAACTGAACCTGAATTAAATCTGACCTAAATCATCGGAGATTACAGGCGTAGGCATAAAGTAGTTGATAAAACAAGACTGTCTGAAAACATTCTACGGAATGTCTCCGTGATTGTCAACAGCGTCGAAATACCGGTAGCTCAAAATCATGAACAATCGCGGAAGTAATCCCGCAAGTGATAGATATGTTAAATCAGTGTTCTAATAAAAATAAAACCAAAACAATTACTAAAAACACTCTTATAATACCTAAAAAAAACAGACTATTCAATAGAGTCGTCGTAAAAACACCAAGACCAATCTATTGTCTTACTGTCGTACTAAATTTGTGTTAGCTAAATTCCACCAGATGGTCCCTAATGAAGATTTCTGCTTCAATTCTCTCTGTACCATTGACAGTAATAAATCGCACCTGCCGAGCCTTATTAGGTGGTACTGTGACATCATAGGACTTTTTCTTTTTTATTACTTTTCATCTTATTAAGCTGGTTTGAAGCCTGATACTGTTATATTCTGGTAGAATGAGAAACGCCGAAGCTCAATTTAAATGTCGTTCTAATGGTGTGGTGTGGTGGGGTATCAAGACAGTTGCGCGAAAGACATTTGCGCGAAAGACACTTGCGCGAACCCTTTTGAGCGAAAAGACAAATGCGCGAATGGACTTTTGCGCGATTGGACATTTGCGCGAACAGACATTTGCGCGCCAGCCAGGACACAGGCGCGAATGGACTTTTGCGCGATTGGACTTTTGCGCGAACGGACTTTTTCGCGAAAGGACAATTGCGCGAGTGGAAACTTGCGCGAGAGGGCATTTGCGCGACTTAATGGCCACAGAGGTTTACTCTGTGGAGTAAACATAACATCACAATACTTGAAGGGATTTTTGAAGTGAAACTTCTTTATCGGGGTTGGAAAAAAATTTAGTGTAACATTTTTTGGTTACGCGTCACATTTTTCCGTTACGCGCCATCTTTTTCAATAATAATCTTTGTAGTAATAAGCTAAAATGAAATAATTGTAGAATTTGCATTTATGTCTTGGGGAGGTCGGGAAAAGGATGGGTGGGTTAAGCAACACGAGGTGAGGTCGGGAATAGGATGGGTGGGTTAAGCAACACTTGGTGAGGTCGGGAAAAGGATGGGGGGGTTAAGCAACACTTGGTGAGGTCGGGAATAAGATGGGTGGGTTAAGCAACACTTTGTGAGGTCGGGAAAAGGATGGGTGGGTTAAGCAACAGTTGGTGAGGTCGGGAAAAGAATGGGTGAGGTTAAGCAACATTTGGTGTGGTCGAAAAAAGGATGGGATGGGTGGGGTTAAGCAACATTTGGTGTGGTCGAAAAACGATGGGTGGGTTAAGCAACATTTGGTGAAGTCGGGAACAGGATGGGTGGGTTAAGCAACACTTGGTGAGGTCAGGAAAAGGATGGGTGGGGTTAAGTAACATTTGTTGAGGTCGGGAAAAGGATGGGTGGGGCTAAGCAACACTAGTTGATGGCGCCCATGTTTTTTATGGTCGCTGATTATGAAAATGGGGTCGAATGGAAAATCAAAGATGGCGCCCATGTTTTTTTTTGTTTTGTCTGTCATGTTTGTCTTTTTCATGGTTTTTGGGGTCGCTGATTACGAAAATGGGGTCAAAAAGAAAATTCAAGATGGCGGCCATGTTTTTTATGGTTTTTCGGTCATGGGTGTCAACACGAGGTGAGGTCGGGAATAGGATGGGTGGGTTAAGCAACACTTGGTGAGGTCGGGAAAAGGATGGTGGGGTTAAGCAACACTTGGTGAGGTCGGGAATAAGATGGGTGGGTTAAGCAACACTTTGTGAGGTCAGGAAAAGGATGGGTGGGGCCAAGCAATATTTTGTGAGGTCGGGAAAAGAATGGGTGAGTCAAGCAACACTAGGTAAGGTCGGGAAAAGGATGGGTGGGTTAAGCAAAACTTGGTGAGGTCGGGAAAAGAATGGGTGGGGCTAAGCAACCCTAGTTGAAGTTGGGAAAAGAATGGGTTGGTTAAGTAACACTTGGAGAGGTCGGGAAAAGGATGGGTTAGGTTAAGCAACATTTGGTAAAGTCGAAACAAGGATGGGTGGGTTTAAGCAACACACATAGTGAGGTCAATAAAAGGATGGGTGGGTTAAGCAACACTTGGTGAGGTCGAGTAAAGGATGGGTGGGTTTAAGCAACACGAGGTGAGGACTGGACAAGGATGGGTGGGTTAAGCAACACTTGGTGAGGTCGGGTAAAGGATGGGTGGGTTTAAGCAACACGAGGTGAGGTCGGGAATAGGATGGGTGGGTTAAGCAACACTTGGTGAGGTCGGGAAAAGGATGGGAGGGTTAAGCAACACTTGGTGAGGTCGGGAATAGGATGGGTGGGTTAAGCAACACTTGGTGAGGTCGGGAAAAGGATGGGTGGGTTTAAGCAACACGAGGTGAGGACTGAACAAGGATGGGTGGGTTAAGCAACACTTGGTGAGGTCGGGTAAAGGATGGGTGGGTTTAAGCAACACAAGGTGCGGTCGGGAATAGGATGGGTGGGTTAAGCAACACTTGGTGAGGTCGGGAAAAGGATGGGTGGGTTAAGCAACACTTGGTGAGGTCGGGAATAAGATGGGTGGGTTAAGCAACACTTTGTGAGGTCAGGAAAAGGATGGGTCGGTTAAGCACCACTAGGTGAGGTCAGGAAAAGGATGGGTGGGGTTAAGTAACATCTGTTGAGGTCGGGAAAAGGATGGGTGGGTTAAGCAACACTTGGTGAGGTCGGGAATAAGATGGGTGGGCTAAGCAACACTTTGTGAGGTCAGGAAAAGGATGGGTGGGTTAAGCACCACTAGGTGAGGTCAGGAAAAGGATGGGTGGGGTTAAGTAACATCTGTTGAGGTCGGGAAAAGGATGGGTGGGTTAAGCAACACTTGGTGAGGTCGGGAAAAGGATGGGGAGGTTAAGCAACACTTGGTGAGGTCGGGAATAGGATGGGTGGGTTAAGCAACACTTTGTGAGGTCGGGAAAAGGATGGGTGGGTTAAGCAACACTTGGTGAGGTCGGGAATAAGATGGGTGGGCTAAGCAACACTTTGTGAGGTCAGGAAAAGGATGGGTGGGTTTAGCACCACTAGGTGAGGTCAGGAAAAGGATGGGTGGGGTTAAGTAACATCTGTTGAGGTCGGGAAAAGGATGGGTGGGGCTAAGCAACACTAGTTGAAGTTGGGAAAAGGATGAGTTGGTTAAGTAACACTTGGAGAGGTCGGGAAAAGGATGGGTTAGGTTAAGCAACATTTGGTGAGGTCGAAACAAGGATGGGTGGGTTTAAGCAACACACATAGTGAGGTCAAGAAAAGGATGGGTGGGTTAAGCAACACTTGGTGAGGTCGAGTAAAGGATGTGTGGGTTTAAGCAACACGAGGTGAGGACTGGACAAGGATGGGTGGGTAAAGCAACACTTGGTGAGGTCGGGTAAAGGATGGGTGGGTTTAAGCAACACGAGGTGAGGTCGGGAATAGGATGGGTGGGTTAAGCAACACTTGGTGAGGTCGGGAAAAGGATGGGGGGGTTAAGCAACACTTGGTGAGGTCGGGAATAAAATGGGTGGGTTAAGCAACACTTGGTGAGGTCGGGAAAAGAATGGGTGGGTTAAGCAACACATGGTGAGGTCGGGAAAATGATGGGTGAGGTTAAGCAACATTTGGTGTGGTCGAAAAAAGGATGGGATGGGTGGGGTTAAGCAACACTTGGAGAGGTCGGGAAAAGGATGGGTTAGGTTAAGCAACATTTGGTGAGGTCGAAACAAGGATGGGTGGGTTTAAGCAACACACATAGTGAGGTCAAGAAAAGGATGGGTGGGTTAAGCAACACTTGGTGAGGTCGGGTAAAGGATGGGTGGGTTTAAGCAACACTTGGTGAGGTCGGGAAAAGGATGGGGGGGTTAAGCAACACTTGGTGAGGTCGGGAATAAGATAGGTGGGTTAAGCAACACTTTGTGAGGTCAGGAAAAGGATGGGTGGGGCCAAGCAATATTTGGTGAGGTCGGGAAAAGAATGGGTGAGTTAAGCAACACTAGGTGAGGTCGGGAAAAGGATGGGTGGGTTAAGCAACACTTTGTGAGGTCAGGAAAAGGATGGGTGGGGCCAAGCAATATTTGGTGAGGTCGGGAAAAGGATGGGTGAGTTAAGCAACACTAGGTGAGGTCGGAAAAAGGATGGGTGGGTTAAGCAACACTTGGAGAGGTCAGGAAAAGGATGGGTGGGGTTAAATAACATTTGTTGAGGTCGGGAAAAGGATGGGTGGGGCTAAGCAACACTAGTTGAAGTTGGGAAAAGGATGGGTTGGTTAAGTAACACTTGGAGAGGTCGGGAAAAGGATGGGTTAGGTTAAGCAACATTTGGTGAGGTCGAAACAAGGATGGGTGGATTTACGAAAATGGGGTCAAAAAGAAAATCCAAAATGGCGCCCATGTTTTCTTTTGTTTTTTTTTTGTCATGGGTGTCGTTTTCATGGTTTTTGGGGTCGCTGATTACGAAAATGGGGTCAAAAAGATAATCCAAAATGGTGCCCATGTTTTTTTTTGGTTTTTCTTCATGGGTGTCCTTTTCATGGTTTTTGGGGTTGCTCATTACGAAAATGGGGTCAAAAAGAAAATTCAAGATAGCGCCCATGATTTTTTATGGTGTTTCGGTCATGGGTGTCGTTTTCATGGTTTTTGGGGTCGCTGATTATGAAAATGGGGTCAAAAAGAAAATCCAAAATGGCGCCTATGTCTTTTTATGGTTTTTCTGTCATGGGTGTCCTTTTCATGGTTTTTGGGGTCGCTTTTTGACCCCATTGACACCCATGAAGAAAAACAAAAAATAACATGGGCACCATCTTGGAATTCTTTTTGACCCTATTTTCGTAATCAGCGACCCCAAAAACCATGAAAACGACACCCATGACAGAAAAACCATAAAAAAAACATGGGCGCTATCTTGAATTTTCTTTTTGACCCCATTTTCGTAATGAGCAACCCCAAAAACCATGAAAAGGACACCCATGAAGAAAAACCAAAAAGAAACATGGGCACCATTTTGGATTATCTTTTTGACCCCATTTTCGTAATCAGCGACCCCAAAAACCATGAAAACGACACCCATGACAAAAAAAAAACAAAAGAAAACATGGGCGCCATTTTGGATTTTCTTTTTGACCCCATTTTCGTAAATCCACCCATCCTTGTTTCGACCTCACCAAATGTTGCTTAACCTAACCCATCCTTTTCCCGACCTCTCCAAGTGTTACTTAACCAACCCATCCTTTTCCCAACTTCAACTAGTGTTGCTTAGCCCCACCCATCGTTTTCCCGACCTCAACAAATGTTATTTAACCCCACCCATCCTTTTCCTGACCTCTCCAAGTGTTGCTTAACCCACCCATCCTTTTCTTGACCTCACTATGTGTGTTGCTTAACCCCACCCATCCTTTTGCCGACCTCACCAAATGTTGCTTAACCAACCCATCCTTTTCTCGACCTCCCCAAGTGTTGCTTAACCCACCCATTCTTTTTTCGACCACACCAAATGTTGCTTAACCTCACCCATCATTTTCCTGACCTCACCAAGTGTTGCTTAACCTACTCATCCTTTTGTTGACCTCACCAAGTGTTGCTTAACCCACCCATCCTTTTACCGACCTCACCAAATGTTGCTTAACCCACCCATCGTTTTTTCGACCACACCAAATGTTGCTTAACCACACCCATCCCATCCTTTTTTCGACCACACCAAATGTTGCTTAACCTCACCCATCATTTTCCCGACCTCACCATGTGTTGCTTAACCCACCCATCTTTTTCCCGACCTCACCTAGTGTTGCTTAACTCACCCATTCTTTTCCCGACCTCACCAAATAGTGCTTGGCCCCACCCATCCTTTTCCTGACCTCACAAAGTGTTGCTTAACCCACCCATCTTATTCCCGACCTCACCAAGTGTTGCTTAACCCCCCCATCCTTTTCCCGACCTCACCAAGTGTTACTTAACCAACCCATCCTTTTCCCAACATCAACTAGTGTTGCTTAGCCCCACCCATCCTTTTCCCGACCTCAACAAATGTTATTTAACCCCACCCATCCTTTTCCTGACCTCTCCAAGTGTTGCTTAACCCACCCATCCTTTTCTTGACCTCACTATGTGTGTTGCTTAACCCCACCCATCCTTTTGCCGACCTCACCAAATGTTGCTTAACCAACCCATCCTTTTCTCGACCTCCCCAAGTGTTGCTTAACCCACCCATTCTTTTTTCGACCACACCAAATGTTGCTTAACCTCACCCATCATTTTCCTGACCTCACCAAGTGTTGCTTAACCTACTCATCCTTTTGTTGACCTCACCAAGTGTTGCTTAACCCACCCATCCTTTTACCGACCTCACCAAATGTTGCTTAACCCACCCATCGTTTTTTCGACCACACCAAATGTTGCTTAACCCCACCCATCCCATCCTTTTTTCGACCACACCAAATGTTACTTAACCAACCCATCCTTTTCCCAACTTCAACTAGTGTTGCTTAGCCCCACCCATCCTTTTCCCGACCTCAACAAATGTTATTTAACCCCACCCATCCTTTTCCTGACCTCTCCAAGTGTTGCTTAACCCACCCATCCTTTTTCCGACCTCACCTAGTGTTGCTTAACTCACCCATCCTTTTCCCGACCTCACCAAATATTGCTTGGCCCCACCCATCCTTTTCCTGACCTCACAAAGTGTTGCTTAACCCACCCATCCTTTTCCCGACCTCACCTAGTGTTGCTTAACTCACCCATTCTTTTCCCGACCTCACCAAATATTGCTTGGCCCCACCCATCCTTTTCCTGACCTCACAAAGTGTTGCTTAACCCACCTATCTTATTCCCGACCTCACCAAGTGTTGCTTAACCCCCCCATCCTTTTCCCGACCTCACCAAGTGTTGCTTAAACCCACCCATCCTTTACCCGACCTCACCAAGTGTTGCTTAACCCACCCATCCTTTTCTTGACCTCACTATGTGTGTTGCTTAAACCCACCCATCCTTGTTTCGACCTCACCAAATGTTGCTTAACCTAACCCATCCTTTTCTTGACCTCATTATGTGTGTTGCTTAAACCCACCCATCCTTGTTTCGACCTCACCAAATGTTGCTTAACCTAACCCATCCTTTTCCCGACCTCTTCAAGTGTTACTTAACCAACCCATCCTTTTCCCAACTTCAACTAGTGTTGCTTAGCCCCACCCATCCTTTTCCCGACCTCAACAGATTTTACTTAACCCCACCCATCCTTTTCCTGACCTCACCTAGTGGTGCTTAACCCACCCATCCTTTTCCTGACCTCACAAAGTGTTGCTTAGCCCACCCATCTTATTCCCGACCTCAACTAGTGTTGCTTAGCCCCACCCATCCTTTTCCCGACCTCAACAAATGTTATTTAACCCCACCCATCCTTTTCCTGACCTCTCCAAGTGTTGCTTAACCCACCCATCCTTTTTCCGACCTCACCTAGTGTTGCTTAACTCACCCATCCTTTTCCCGACCTCACCAAGTGTTGCTTAACCCTCCCATCCTTTTCCCGACCTCACCAAGTGTTGCTTAACCCACCCATCCTATTCCCGACCTCACCTCGTGTTGCTTAAACCCACCCATCCTTTACCCGACCTCACCAAGTGTTGCTTAACCCACCCATCCTTGTCCAGTCCTCACCTCGTGTTGCTTAAACCCACCCATCCTTTACTCGACCTCACCAAGTGTTGCTTAACCCACCCATCCTTTTATTGACCTCACTATGTGTGTTGCTTAAACCCACCCATCCTTGTTTCGACCTCACCAAATGTTGCTTAACCTAACCCATCCTTTTCCCGACCTCTCCAAGTGTTACTTAACCAACCCATTCTTTTCCCAACTTCAACTAGGGTTGCTTAGCCCCACCCATTCTTTTCCCGACCTCACCAAGTTTTGCTTAACCCACCCATCCTTTTCCCGACCTTACCTAGTGTTGCTTGACTCACCCATTCTTTTCCCGACCTCACCAAGTGTTGCTTAACCCACCCATCCTATTCCCGACCTCACCTCGTGTTGCTTAACCCACCCATCCTTTTCCCGACCTCCCCAAGACATAAATGCAAATTCTACAATTATTTCATTTTAGCTTATTACTACAAAGATTATTATTGAAAAAGATGGCGCGTAACGGAAAAATGTGACGCGTAACGAAAAAATGTTACACTAAATTTTTTTCCAACCCCGATAAAGAAGTTTCACTTCAAAAACCCCTTCAAGTATTGTGATGTTATGTTTACTCCACAGAGTAAACCTCTGTGGCCATTAAGTCGCGCAAATGTCCTCTCGCGCAAGTTTCCACTCGCGCAATTGTCCTTTCGCGAAAAAGTCCGTTCGCGCAAAAGTCCAATCGCGCAAAAGTCCATTCGCGCATGTGTCCTGGCGCGCAAATGTCTGTTCGCGCAAATGTCCTATCGCGCAAAAGTCCGTTCGCGCATTTGTCTTTTCGCGCTAACGGGTTCGCGCAAGTGTCTTTCGCGCAAATGTCTTTCGCGCAAAAGTCCCAGATCCGTGTGGTGGGTGTGTTGCGGGCCTGTTCGAAAGAGATACCGCGGCCCTGGAACGTAAAAGGCGAGGAAGGAACATGGATGGTTTTTAGTCAGTAAAAGTCTGACATTCCCTCCCGCTCCGCCCAGAGTGGGGGGGGGGGGCATTTGATGATTTCCCATCCTTAAAACAAAAAAAAAAAATGTGTGTAAAATGCCCTGTCATTGTGATATTTTTTTTGTTCTAGACCATACCTGGAAACCTTCTAGTTACGGAAATATTGCGGGTCAAAGTTTAAACTTTTCGCGAGTTATTTTTGTGATAATTTACTTTCATTTATACCTTCACGACCCCTATACTATTCAATGCATCCATCAGCACACTGCTTTGAGTGCGTTACATTGAGTTCTACCGTAAAACACGAACGTAAACACAAAGGAGGCTACTCAAAACCGTAATAAACCAAAATGGCCTTCAAGACAAATAAATACCATAACAATATAACAACACGACCGTGAATCGATTGAAACCAATTTGATAACATCGATACCTGTTTTACGATGCTCTTTATAGGCGCAGGCATCGGTTCTCGTTTCCTGGTATCGAATATGGCGTATAATTTGATACTACCCTCTAATACGGGTATCGCGTGTCGGATGACATGCGAATTACGGGTGAATGTTGTCACAGTGTAAAAGAATACAGCAGGATCATGGTTTGTTGTCGGAATGCGAATTTGAACTACGATTATACAACTTTATTTGGCTTTGTACAGAGGAAGTTGTATGACATTCGTTCATTTTGTCAAGTTCATTATAAAACTAGTCAATCGTCACCCAATTTATAAGCTTGGCTTCACTGACTGCTAGTTTTCTTATTTCCTACATGCATAGACTCGCCATGTTAAAATATTTTTACCATCTGCTATAATTGAGGTGCTTAAAAACATAAAAAAAAACGCTTTAACATCACACCATAAATGCAAAATGAACTGTGTCTACCTGTATTGTGATTGTTACTTTTTCGCGCCTTAGGCGCGGGACAAATACAAGAGACGTTGCGTCGGGCAATGTTGTGGCGCAGACGCAGCGCCGTCGCGGCGCCACTTCTTTAATATTTTATACAAAATGTATAGAAGAGGTGTGGCGCGAAACATATTCAGACGGTGGCGTGGCGGAACGCGAGAGGGAGAAAGCCTCTCGCCTCAGCCGCCGCGGGAGATGCACCGTAGCGGGCCTGTGGACGGTTAGCTATGGGCTAGCTCGCCGTCCGTCCGTCTTATGACGGCAGGCCGTGTCGACGGCGCATTCGTGTTCCACGCGCGCCTCAGTGATGTCAGCAAAGTGAAGGGCTGTTTGAGTGGGAGGGGTCATTTGATGATTTCCTATCCGAAAAAGAAAAAAAAAGGATACTTTTTGTATCCCGGTACAATCCCGTGTTATAATACCCTACAACCAAGCGTATAATACCCGACAACCAAGCGTATAATACTGAACAACCAAGCGTATAGTACTCTACAACCAAGCGTGTGCTGGATTTAAAGGTTTTACTCTCATATTTTCCACTAGTGATTTTGTACGCACGGTATGGTCATGCGCCGCTGAGGCGTCCGTGTTCTCTGCGCATTTGAGTCAGCTGCCATATTACCCACGTAAGATCACTTAATCGCGTGATAAGCCATACTTACTACTTACCATTTGTTTCAGAGGGTGCTAGAGCCAGCCTCGTTCACCGTGTCCGCCGATCGTCGCTTCTTACTGCTCGCTCAGAACGTGCGCAAGATTCACACGCACTCGTACCTCGCACGGTATACTGTGTACGACATATTGACTACGTAAGTACATAGCTTTGTTTATTTTTGATATTAACCCGGCGTCATGGAGGTTGGGTCTGTGCGACCCATCACATTTTATTGCGCTTCTAGTTCGGTTACTATGCGTGTGAAATTGCCGTTCTTCTCAATAGCTGGAACTGTTGAGTTGTTCTATGCGTCTCAAGCAACGTATTAGTCGTGGCACAGCCGCAGAGGGAGTTACAGGTGCACAAAATTGAATAAAGTATGTGAGACCCACCCCGCAGTCAGTGCAACAATTTCCGCCATTTTGTACAGATATTGTTTTACTTATTATCTGTGTGTTTTATCCTTTTATATTTGATTTTTTGTTGTTGTTTACAATTGTATTTACTGATATATAGTTCAATGTATTTCTACACTAATATTATAAAGAGGAAAACTTTGTTTGTTTGTTTGTTTGGTTGTAATGAATAGGCTTAAAAACTACTGGACCGTTTTTAAAAATTCTTCCACCATTCGAAAGCTACATTATCCACGAGTAACATAGGATATATTTTAACCCCGTACTCCCACGGGAACGGGAATTACGCGTGTGAAACCGCGTGACGTCCGCTAGTCATTTATATATCTGTGTAGAACATAATAGTACTTTTTTGTGCTGACTGTACCAAAGACATGAAGTGATTTTTTTTTCTTAAGTTAATTTAGTTTCCTACAAAAAAGTGCCATTAAAACATTAAGGCTGATTGTTTATTAATAATATAATTACATTTAAATACTTTTTTTATTTTTTTCCATTTAAATTAATTAAAACATAAATATAATATGATATTTGTATTTTAGTTATTTCCTTAGATCCCTAAAAAAATAAAATTAATAATAATATCTTTATTATTTACACAGTATTGGAATAATTTTGACATTAATAAACGGGTCGGTGAGACCCACCCCAGCGTCCATGTAACACTTTTCCACCCCCATGACGCCGGGTTAAACTAGCAACCCGCAAGTGACTTGACAGTGTCTGTCACTTCGTGACTAAAATTTTTCATGTTGCATTATAATATTTATTGATAATTTCGTGTGATAAAAATATTTTTGTAATGTTTGTAAATTGTACATACATTTTCATGTAATTAGTTAACAGTATTATTCCTGCCCATTCGCGCCTTACATGCTGATTTATTTATAACGAAAAGTATTTGTTCTAATTGCCGCTTAAAACACGCAGAATAACTGACTTTGTAGGTAACCATATCAAAATGTCTTACACCTTCTTTCAATAAATTAGTAGTAACGACCCATATATTTAGTTAAGTTTCATATGTTGAAAGAATGAGTATGAATTATTAAACATAACATCACGCTTGCAATCCCCGAAGCGTTAAGCAAAGGTGTTCCTTATAGTACAGCCATATTTTGCTAGTTATGTTTTTCTATGTAGTGGGGGGCACAGACTCCGAGAATACTACTGAGAATTTACTGGTACCACCGGCGAACAAATCGTCATCCAGCACCGGTAGCAGAGGCACTCCTTAGTAATTTTAAGGCTTAGGGACCTCAGGGGGGAATTCTAGAACCCTTGTTTTTTTATATTCCAGTTTTCCCCCTCGGGAGCACTTTTAGGGGGGGTTTGTGGAATAAATATTTTTTAGATTCCAGTTGCAGGCCTGTGGACGGTTGGCTATGGGCTAGCTAACCGTCCGTTCGTCTAACGACGACAGGCTGTGTCGACGGCGCGTTCGTGTACCACGCGCGCCTCAAAGAGGGCTTATTCCACTAATCCCCCTTAAGAGAATCCCCCTTAGGGGGGAAAACTGGACCCAAATGTAAGAATAATCCAGAAAGTCCCCTTTTAATTTTGAGTTATTCCACTATTCCCCCCTGAGAAAATCTACCTCAAAAACAAACCATAATGTAATAAAATCCAAAAATTTAAACGCTAATTATTTAAAAAAACTAAATCATAATGAAAAAAAAAAAAGTTAAATCCTGATTATTTGCAAAAACTGAATCATATGGAACTAAAAAAAAACAAAATTCAAATCTTAATTATTTTCAAAAACTGAACCATACTGAAAAACAAAACAAAATTTAAATGCTAATTATTTTCAAAGATGAACCATAATGAAAAAGAAAACAAAATTTAAATACTAATTATTATCAAAGCTGAACCATCATGAAAAACAAAAACGAAAAAAAAGCTAATTATTTTTGGAAACTGAACCAAAAGGAAAATAAAAATATAATAATAATAATACATAGGTAAATATTTTGTGGTTCTAAAAAATGTTGCTGAGTAAATTAAAAAAAATAACGACAAACAATCTGCTCATTTTTCAACATAATAAAATCCAAAAATTTTAATGCCCATTTTGGTAGTCAACTCACGCGGTGTGGAGGGAAGGAGGAGTCCCCTTTGCCATTGAAATAAAATAAATACTGGCTCCTTGTTTTTTAACATCTATTACGCTAGTGTATTAAGTACATCAACCCAGCGCAATTATAATAATTTTCTAAAAACAAAAAAAACTTGGATTACATTTTTATTTGGTTGCTATGGCTTTGTTATAGAGATCCTCTGAAAATATTTCGTGTTTTAATAGATGACTAAAAGACCTACAAATTATTATATACCTACAACGACGTTACAACGACTTATGCGTCCAAGTAGTCCTCGGCATTTACAACTGTGATTTTGAAATCTAAACAAACGCCATTCGAATTGCGAAATAAAGTGATAATATAAAATTATATTTGTAATATTATTTTATAGCGCTGATACACAATCATCAAATTTTAAGTGCTATTTAATACATCCCAAATAAAAATGGGATGTCCGAAACTAGGGCAAAATAACACACTGAGCAATGCATTATCCACAGATATAATACTACATACAGATACTCAATACCATACAAAGAAATAACACCTCCTTATAGCCCGGTTCTCACCGCAAGCGGAGCGGACCATTAATGACTTCTAATACCTCGCAAGAGAATAACATTATAGTCAGGTACATAAGTCTTACATGGTCGAATTCGCAATTACAAACGATCACAAAAAATAAATTTCAAATTTAATAACCCCCGACATAATGTACTTGCACTTAACAGTTTTTTTTTTTTTTAATAATTCTATAATTCGCCATTTTGTTGTGGCGACCATCTTGGATTATAACCTTGATCTTGATTAATTGATCATAGTGAATAGTCTTCCACTAGTCATGCTTTTTCATTTGATACCCATATTGAGGGAGTTGTTGAATAAATATGTCATCCGCCATTTTGTGGCGGCGGCCATCTTTGACTGATTTTTATCAAAAATTTGCTAAGAACACTCCCAACTAATTCAACTTTCAAACAAAAAAAAACAAAATCCGAATTAGTTCATCCGTTCGGGCACTGCGATGCCACAGACAGACAGACACACACGCACAGATACGTCAAATTTAACACCCCGTCGTTTTCGCGTTGGGGGTTAAAAATAAATGCAAAATTATTACTAAGCTCGCTTCGCTCGTTCCTGATTTCTAGGTTATCTAAGTGAAATATCTGTCACCGCCTGGGGTAAATATTTGACAACGACCACCCGCGAACAAATTGTCACCCAGCACCGATCGCAAAGGCACTTTTTAGCCAAATTAAGGCTTAGGGACCTCAGGGGGGAATTCTAGACCTCTTGGTTTTTACATTCCAGTTTTCCCCCTCGTGGGAACTTTCAAGGGGGATTTGTGGAATAAATATTTTTTCGATTCCACTTTCCCCCCCTAAGGGGGATTATCAGGGGGGAATTGTAGACTTTTCTTTTTAGATTCCACTTTTCCCCCTTATGGGGACTTTTAGGGGGGATTTCAGGAATAAGCCCTCAAAGAGATGTCAGCATAAGGGGAGGGGCCCGCAAGGGCCGAATCCTGCCGGGGTTGCGGGCCTGTTCGGAAGAGATACCGCGGCCCCGGAACATAAAGGGCGAGGAAGGAACATGGATGGGTTTTAGTCAGTAAAAGTCTGACACTCCCTCCCGCTCCGCCCAGAGTGGGAGAAGTCATTTGATGATTTCCCATCCCAAAAAAAAAAGAAAAAGAAAGTGGATTATCAGGGGGGAATTCTAGACTTTTCTTTTTAGATTCCACTTTTCCCTCTTACGGGGGCTTGCGTCCACTCCACCAACGAGGCAGTTGAATTATTAAAATAACAAAACATAACGCAATGTACCCAGCTGGGGTAGTAAAGTTATTTCTCTAGCCAAGCTATTACTTATGCATGACTGGTCCTCGTTAAAACGTATGAAGTTAAATTATTTTGGGTATCGCTAGTAAAGATTCGAGCACACTATGTGTACCTACTTCTAAATATTTTTTTTTTTACAAAAAGGTATATTAAGGTAAATGACAGAAAAAAATCTTTTTAGTCCCTCAGATTGAATTCCAAAAAATGTTAGACACATATTCTTTCTTTTTTCACGTATACAAAACATGAAGACGATACATTGCGTCGAAAATTCGTATGACGTCACATTTGGCATCGTTTCGTTCCTCTTTTTAACCGACTTCAAAAAGGCGGAGGTTCTCAATACGTCGGAAACTTTTTTTTTATGTATGTCCTCCTACCACTCAGAGATGGCTGGACCGATTTGGTTTTTTTTTGTTTTTGTTTGAAGGGGTATACTTTTCAGGTGGTCCCATAATCATCAAGTCAGGATCTGATGACGGAATCCTGGAGAATCAGAGAAAACTTTTCAAATTTGATAGGCACACTTCAAGTGATTTGTGTGCTTTTAGGAAGAGTACTTTTTCGGAGAGATCTCATTTCAATTTAGTGAAGATCTGATGAAGAACTTTGGAGATAGGCAACGGAACTCTTCAATAAATGATAGCAAATGCACTGGAGTTGCTGACATGTCATATCTGTCTATTGTTAACACCAGTTCATAACATAACAGCACGTCGCTACGCACAAGGGAACCACTAAAAAGTGAAAAATAAAACTTTTTTGCAAAAAATAAATCCGACTTCAAAAACACAAAAACGTGAAAAATAACTTAAAAAATGAGATTCAGAAGTCGGAAAAACTAAATCAATCAAATAAAGGTCACCGACTACTAAACCTTATTTTTGAAAGTTATTTTTCACTTTTTTTGATGTCGGTTTTTTCTTGGAAACAGGTTTTTATACTTTGATTCCACTGCGAACTGTGGAAAAAGCCGACAAGAAGTATAAAAAGAGGCTCGTCCAACTCGCTCGCTAGCTAGCTGGCTCTTCAAACAGTGGCAATTTAATCAAAACTTAAATCTAAACTAATAGAGGAAAGATTTGATTTTTTGTTTGTTTGTTTTGATTGAACTCGAGACATATCTTTCACCATTAGAAAGCCAAATCTTTACATAGGCTATAAATTATATTGATATCAAATAAATTAGCTGAGTTATCACAGTTTTTGCGGACGAAGTCACGGGCGAAGTAGCATTTTTTTTTTTTGTTTTTTTTTTTTAGGGTGGGAAATCATCAAATGACTTCTCCCACTCTGGGCGGAGCGGGAGGGAGTGTCAGACTCTTACTGACTAAAACCCATTCATGTTCCTTCCTCGCCCTTTATGTTCCGGGGCCGCGGTATCTCTTTCGAACAGGCCCGCAACCATCGAACAGGCCCGCAACCGGCGAAGTACCATTCGAAGAATATTTGTCATCACCACTGCCCCACATTGTGTGCCCCATCCCTTACCAAAACATTACCCAGTACACACCACGTCTCAGTATCGTAGCATAATTAATTATTAAACAAAATGAACAAAGAGCTAACGAGCTCACAAAAGTTGAAGGTTGCCTAAAGCTCCCGTTAATTTGTTGTGCTATTAGTCTTTTTGGATGACTCACTTTTTGTTCAGCTGGTAGTTATTAGCTTGGGGACGTGATTTCGAAGTTGGTAATTAATATTTGTTCAAAGGTAGTGTTAGAAGATTGTTTTAATTTCTATCTGTGTCGATTATCACTTATGAATGACCATTTAATATAATAACATTATTTATTTACTACCTACTACCCTCATCCGTGTGTCACTGCGGGGGGGCTACTGAAAACCAGCGGTGAGTGTTTTACACCCAGCATATGCTGAGTTGGCTACCCTATCGTTATGGGCATGCTCAGCGCAGTTGAGCTGTTTTAATTAATTGTTAAGCTGTTTGTTGTTATAATGTATATGTATGTGCTGCTCTATTGTGTTGTGCTGTCCATTAATGAATAAATGTTTATTCTATTCTATTCTATTCATTAGCGGACGTTAAGTTAGGTTGTATTTTATTTTTGTTATGCTATGGACACTTTTAGTGTTTAATCTTGCTACATTGTTCTCACATAATACACCAACCACCATCCAACACCATCTCAACATGAATGATGTAACCAAGATTTTGTAACAATATTTTGATTTAATAGAGTGTCCATGGAGTTTCTTGCTCGTTCGTCTCCATAGAATTCTACGCTAGGGAACGGGCAACTACAGTACTTTCACAGTTTTTATGTCTTGCGACTACTACGACGACTGCTGCGAATCGTTCATTTTTTTTTCGACAATTCATAAGTGATTGTAACTGGCCTACTTGAAATAAACGCTTTGATTTTGATTTTGAAGTATGAACACGGACGAGGCAGAAGAAGTATGTAAGGATCGTGACAGGTGGTGTTAAGGGGCTCTATAATCTCTGCTTTAGCATGAATCACGTTAAAAGTTTTAAAATTCTTAAAATGGACTTTATGGTTATGACAATAAGAAACGGTCAAAACGTCGCCGTCGTGATTAAATTAAAGGTAAATTCGCGATAAATACCCGTTTTCATAATTATCTATACTAATATTATAAAGAGGAAAACTTTGTTTGTTTGTTTGTAATGAATAGGCTTAAAAACTACTGGACCGTTTTTAAAAATTCTTTCACCATTCGAAAGCTACATTATCCACGAGTAACATAGGATATATTTTATCCCCGTACTCCCACGGGAACGGGAATTACGCGGGTGAAACCGCGTGGCGGGTGCTAGTGTTTTATAATAAGGTTCATTTTAAGTTTTTTTTTTAACGTGATTCATATTATGATTCCGCTAAAGGGGCCATATTAGCACAGATTACCAGATAACTCACTCCATACAAAATGTTCAATACCTACCGCTATAATAGCCTACACTTTCAAGTCGATAGACGCTGCGAACGAAAATGTACCTAACCTTACAAACGTAAAGTGGGTATTGCTTTGTAGATCGCGCAGCCGCGTGGATATTGTGAATTGCAAGGGCTGCCTCTGTCGACGAAGATGTTAGTACGGAGTTTTAGTATAGGTACGTTATAAAATAAAACATGTTTTGTAATGTATCAGAATTTATAATTGTTTTTAAAATAAGTATAATAACGAAATATAAAAAAAAGAATTGCAAAAATAACTGCGTAGAGTTGTTTAATTTTGATGTAATGATAGATATTATTTTCCCTTCTTTAAATTCCCGATTGCTAAAGTAGTAGAATATTCGAAATCGGTCAAATAGTTTTAATAACTTTTCTTTGGGGAATATGCGTACGTGCGCGCCGCGCGGCTTTTGGCAACCCAGTGCACTATGGGTTACCGGTTACACGGGGCTCGGTAGGTGATTAGCGCGTGTAAGTACATGGAGTGTAGTATCTGGTAATCTGTGATATTAGGCCCGCTGTTGTTTCTGCCTACCCACTTGGGTAAAAGCGTGAGTTAATATATGTATTGTGACTACAACTCGGGTTCGTCTCCACGTGTAGGGTAGATGACTAAAAGAATCTAATAATTAGTCCATCAGATAATTATACAGAATTCCAAAAAATATTGGACACATATTTTTTCTTTATTCACGAAAACTAAAAAGACGTGTGGCACTCGGGGACTGCAGCGGTAAAGCTATTGCATTTGTTTTTACGGGGGGTGTTAGATTATTTTCTTTATGGAATTTCTGGATTCGGTCTCCACGCTCAAGGCCCGTGATAGAAGCTATCCAATAGCTTAAAAATAAAGACGAGTACAGTAGGTACGTCGAAAACGTGTGTGACGTCACATTTGAGTACATTTTTTACCGGAAAGGGACGTTTGTGACGTCCCTTTCCGGTAAAAAATGTACCAGCACTCATGATCTTTGACGCGTCTTATCTTCGTCATCTTTACTTAATATTATAAAGCAGAAGAGTTTGTTTGTTTGGTTGAACGTGCTAATCTCAGGAATTACGGGTTCGAATTGAAAAAATATTTTTGTGTTGGATAGTCCATTTATCGAGGAAGGCTTTAGACTAACATCATGCTACGATTATTAGGAGCGGAGCAGGAATGAAAAATGTAGCAAAAACGGGGACCTTTTATCCTTTCGTTTTTCTCTCTTATGTGACGCAGACGAAGTTGCGTAGGTAGCTAGTTTTTTTATTAATTTGATAGAACAAAAAACACGTATCAAATATTTGTCGATTAACTAACTGACGGACAAAACAGAAACATATTTTTTTTAGTCAGGAATCATTCCTATTCATGTTGTCAGGCATAAACAATGCCAAAAAGCATACTTACAGAAATACTCATATGCCTTTAAATTTTAACACCTAGGGGTGTTCACTTCCCTTCCTCGGCTTATTCCTCTAATCCCCCTTAAGAGAATCCCCCTTAGGGGGGAAAACTGGACTCTAATGTAAGACTTATCCAGAAAGTCCCCTTTTCATTTTTAGTTATTCCACTATTCCCCCCTGAGAGAATCTTCCTCAAAAACTTAACCATAATGTAATAAAATCCAAAAACTGAAATGCTAATTATTTTCAAAAACTGAATCATAACGAAAAAAAAAAACAAAAGTTAAATCTAATTATTTTCAAAAACTGAACCATACTGTAAAAAAAATGCTAATTATTTAAAAAAACTGAACCGTAATGAAAAAAACACAAAATTTAAATGGTAATTATTTTCAAAAACTGAATTATACGAAAAAAAAAAAGTTAAATCTAATTATTTTCGAAAACTGAACCATACCAAAAAAAACAAAAGTTAAATCTAATTATTTTCAAAAACTGAACCATACGGAAAAAAAATGCTAATTATTATACAAAAAAACTGAATAGTAATGAAAAAAACACAAAATTTAAATGGTAATTATTTTCCAAAACTGAACCACAAAGAAAATAAAACACAAAATTTAAATGCTAGTTATTTATTATTTTCTACTGAACCGTAATGAAACAAAATATATTTTAATGCAAATTATTTTCAAAAACTGAATCATAATAATAAAACAAATGATAAATCCAAATTATTTACAAAAACTGAACCATAATAAAAATAACAAAAACCTTAATGCCAATTATTATATTATTTTCAAAAACTGAACGTAATAAAGGAACCAAAATCGAAATGCTGTATATTTTATTATTTTCAAAAGCTGAACCATAATAAAAAAAAACAAATTTATATGCTAATTATTTTCAAAAACTGAACCATAAGAAAGGAACCAAAATCTAAATGCTAAATATTTTATTAATTTCAAAAGCTGAACCATAATAATTTTTTATTATCGTTCAGCTTTTGAAATTAATAAAATATATATATAACGAACTTAAATTCTAATTATTTTCAAAAACTGAACCATAATGAAAAAAACAAAGAAAAACAAACTTAAGTTCTAATTATTTTCAAAAACAACCATAATGAAAAAAACAAAGAAAAACAAACTTAAGTTCTAATTATTTTCAAAAACAACCATAAACAAAAAAAAAACTAATTTAAATGCTAGTCATTTTCAAAAACTGAACCAGTAAAGAAAAGTAAAAAAATGCTATTATCATATAATATTATGAATGTAAGATTTATATAGGTCACCGTAAAATTGTCAAACACGTTAGATTGTAATCTCTCTAGCGATATTGTTAACTCTTGAAATATTGTCAAACGAACAAACTGGTAGGTGGGTAGTGGTAGGTAGGTAGTAGTAGGTAGGTGACAGGACAAAAAAAAAAAAAAAAAATTTACTATTTTTTTTATAAATGAAATTAAACGTCGGTACCCCATTAGAAGAAGAAGAAGCCATAATTCTAAAATATTATCAAGACTTCGAATGCTAGAATAATGTACTCGGTGACAGATCGATGCACAGTGTTTTACTTTGCCTTAGTTGCGGACACGCCAGATTTATGTGTTTTTTGGAAAGATAACAATTCATTAATATAACACCTATTAATAACTCCGCCGGCTCTTACTACTAAGTACAGTTGAAGAGAAAATAAGAAAATCGAGAAACATCCCTAAAATCCCTACAATTAATCTATATTTTTACAGGAGGGTGAAATTTGCTTTATTCAAGAAATATTATTATTTATTATTCAATAATAGTTGTAGCTCCAAAACGAAGGAAAATATCAAAACGGGGTTTCTAGAATGATTTGTTAAGGTTTAAACTATAAAGAAGATAAAAATAAAAAAGGGAATAATATTAACGCACTTTTTTTTTCTTTGCCCCTTCCGACCATCTGTTGGGCGTAATAGACAACAGTTATAATGCAAAAAAAAAATTTTGTAGTTCGGTTCATGTTTATTAAAGTAATAATGTTAAATTATAGTTGTATGATTACCTTAAAGTAAAACTGTTTTCATCAAATTTAAAGTGCTATCTAAAACATCCCAAATTAAAATGGTATGACCGAAACTAGGGCAAAATAACACACTGTACAATGTATTATCCACATATATAATACAACATATAGGTACCCAACCCCATACAAAGAAATTACACCTCTTTAGAGCCCGGTTTTCACCACAAGCGGAGCGGACCATTAATGGCTTCTTTTACCTCGCAAGAAAAAAATAGATACAAAATTATTACTTAGCTCGGTTCGCTCGCTCCTGCATTCTAGGTTATCTAAGTAAAATAACTGTCGCCGCCTGCGGTAAATATTTTGACAACGACCACCGGCGAACAAATCGTCACCCGGCACCGGTAGCAGAGGCACTCCTTAGCCAAATTAAGGCTTAAGGACTTCAGGGGGGAATTCTAGACCTCTCATTTTTTTTACATTCCAGTTTTCCCCCTCGGGGGAATTTTCAGGGGGGATTTGTGGAACAAGTATTTTTTCGATTCCACTTTTCCACCCTAAGGGGGATTTCAGGGGGGGTTTGTAGACTTTTCTTTTTAGATTCCACTTTTCCCCCTTAGGGGGACTTTTAGGGGGGATTTCAGGAATAAGCCCCCTTCCTCAAGTTATCTGTAGTCTAATCAAAGCCTTGTTTCCATTTGATGATAATTTATCCTAAACCCATGTCATCATTATCTGCACTTGTGTCATGTTACTATTAATTATTTATTATTATTATTATTTACTCCTTCATATCAATCCTCTTACAATTCATCATCTTTTCTCGTAAACCGATGTAAGTTATCATAATACGTTTATGCGATTATTCGTTAAATTGGTTTCAGAATAACAGAAATAGTATTAACAAAAAACATAAATAACAGAAATAGTACACAATGATCTGAAGATACTTCCAGTCAAAGAAGAAATAAAAAGCCACCTCAAGTCATACAAAGAAAGAATAACTCGTCACCCAAACATCTTGTCTAACCAACTCATGGATAAAAACGGAATCCGCAGACTAAAACACAAAATTCCACAGGATCTTGTCGGACAATACTAGCATTATGCTTTTAAGTAAGAGGTTGTGTCATAGGACGCATACCGAGCAAGACAACTAACACGCCATAGAAAGTACTTATTGTCCTAATGACTAGTGATAGATTGTAAGAAAAAGGAGACAAAAAAATAAAAAACATTTTTTTTATTGAAACGCGAACTGCATTTCTTACATGGTGTAAACTGACTCACGAAGCGGGCATCCAAGCATTCTGTACATCAAACTAATTAACTTTACGCAAACAATATTTCTGGGAAACGACTTTTTATTAGGGGTGAATAATCATGTTTTGTGATAGAACTCAATGTAACGCACTCAAAACAGTGTGCTGACGGATGATATGAATAGTGTGATGGTCGTGGAGGTATTTAAAGTAAAAATCTAATATTAAAAACTTGTTTAAATAAAAAAACTTGTCGAAAGTTGGAACTTTGACACCTAATCTCCGTAACTAGAAGGTTCCCCAGTATGGTTTAGAACAAAAAAAAATCGCAACGACGGACGAGGAGAACACGTGGCTTTCGGCTTCATTAAGAGGTTTTTAACACCATTTACTTATGGTTTTCGAAGTATTTTTTTCATAAACCTTCGTTTGTTTACATGTTTGGAAACTACATCGCGGACGTAGTATACGAGAACTTCTTGGTCTCCACGCCTACTGGTATAAAAACTCTAATATTTCAAAATTCATTATCTATTCAAGAGTTTGCGAGCTCTCTCCCTTGAATTTTGTTTCTTAGAAGTCAGTGAATTATGTAATGAAACATCTGTTCATGAGTTCTGAAAGAATAAAGGGATGGGGCCGCTTAGGGGTCGAATTTTCGGTTGGGGATGTAAGATGTTGGAGGAGCTCGTGGCTAAATAATTATAATACACACAATTCCGTTATGGAAATCAATTAAAAAAGTTCCTGATAAATTAAATTTCAATATTTCATCATTTGTTTCGTAAACAATTAAAAAAACCGCCAGCCCTTGCATCAATATTTTAAAACCGGTTTACATATAAATCAAAAAAAGATTGCGAACCAATAAATCTCTTCCACATTTATGAAACCCTGGTACCTGGTTACAAATAGCCACCATTATGCACGGGGTAACAATTGAAAAACGTGAAAAATTGACTCCGCGTTCGAATGGAGCTTTAAAAACTGAGTTACAAATTGCTTTTCAATTTGCTATGTTAGCTCCAAGATTTATTTCAAAAGAAAACGTGTTGTTCGTTCTGGGAACTTGGTAAATGTTGACATTCAGTGTTATATTGTTCAACCATTTATCATCTGCCAAGCTTTTCCCAACTATGTTGGGGTCGGTTTCCAGTCTAACCGAATGCAGCTGAATACCTTTATTTTACATGAAGCAACTGCTTATCTGACCTCCACAAACCAGTTAGTACTGGGCAATACGATACCCCTTGGTAAGACTGGTTGTCAGAATTCTTGGGCCACTGACTACCTGTAACAACTGCCAAAGATGGACACATGACAGCCGGGACCAACAGCTTAACGTGCTATCCGAGGCACGGAGGAAACTCAGTATGTCACCCGTCCACAGTTCGATTCGTTCTTTAGGTTGGTACCTAAAGATCAAACCGAGCTGCTGTTGTTAATTGGCCACTAGCTCCTCATTTTGTTCAGTCATAGTAACAATCGAAACAATCAAATTTTTATAAGGGTCTCGATTCCGTGCATGCGGAATTAGAAGAAGGTATTATGGGCATTTTTCTAATTACTGTTTAAGTCTAAAAAGGCAAATCATTTAATTTAATTACGACCAAGGACAAAAACGTAACGTAAAATTGTAATCCAAAACTTGTTGCTACATGTAACAAATCGGATCGGTCTGTCTAGTATTACAAGCTTGCTTGTCAGATGTCATCCGTGTGTCAAAATTGAAAATGTTCGTGATTCAAACTTTTGTTTGACTTTATTCTTAAAAACTCTTTGATTAGACGTTAAAAGACGTTTTGCGAGTCAAAATTTAAATACAATTTTAATAGAAGTAGATTTCTGTTCCTATTCATCATCATCCTTTAATTTTCTCACTGCTGGAACAGGCCTCCTCTCTATGAGAGGGAATGGGCTATAATCCACCACGCGGGCCCAGTGCGGATTTGTAGATGTCACATGTCTTCGAATTTTTGGTTCTAGCACATGCCGGTTTCCTCACGATGTTTTCCTTCACCGTTTTTGAGAGCAGTAGTGATGAAATAAATTACACAAAGTAATGCGCCTGCCTGGGTTCGGACCCACGACCACCGCTGCTCTCTCTGTTCCTATTACCATAGCTCAATATGGTGACCTTCACATCTGCACTATTCTAGACCCTCTAACTGTCGAAGATACGATGGTCATTATAAATCCATTCGCTTAATTTCAGAAATTGTTCGGGTCACCTACTCCACACCAAACCTAAAACAAATCGATGCCAGTACTAACGAAAACATCAACGCCAATTCATAGACAATAGCCATAAACTTCATCGCAAACACAAACAGACAACTCGTTGCCAAATCGATCCCTGCAAATCTCAACTCTAATGATAAATCCCACAAGTACCAAAACTCGTTGATAGTCGGTTAGTTGTCACAACAACTTGACAGCTAATGGCTACAAAGACTTATTGTTTGCCGAATAGATTGCTCGAATTTGATTTAAACTTTGAATCGATTATCGAAGTTAACCAACCTTTGTTTGGACACAGAATAGGTAGATAGTACAGAAGGTCGATTCCTTATTCAACTCTGCTTCGAAATGACGCAGTCCACTGCTGGACATATCCTTTCACATCCAGCCACAGCCACCTGTTTAATAAGGTCGTGGACTTGCGGACACCAGCCCGTTGTACAATAAGGTCGTCGGATCACCTAGGCTGGGAAGTTTTCCGGATAATTTCATTCGGATCTTACCCGTCAATGGTATACCAGTACCATATTAGCACATAGACACGTTTCACGTACAGCGAGTGCGAATCCTTATCCTTACTTCCTAACTAAGTATAACTATATTATACTAGCTTCTGCCAGCGGCTTCGCCCGCGTGAAGTTTGAAATTATCCCACGGGAACTTATTACCGGGATAAAAAGTATCCTATGTGTTAATCCAGGTAATAAACTATCTGTGTGCTAAATTTGATCCAAATCCGTTCAGTAGTTTTTGCGTGAAAGAGTAACAAACATCCATACATCCATACTTACAAACTTTCGCATTTATAATATTAGTAGGATATGCGAAAGTAAGTTTGTCTGTTACCTTGCAGGCCTAAAACCACTGAACCAATTATCCTAAAATTTTGCATATATCATACGTTGTCAGGTGTACAAAAACGGACATAAAGTACCTTTTATGTCTTCTTGCTGTTCCCAAAGAAAACAACAATAACGTGCTGATTATAATAGACGACGCCATGTGTCTTTCCAATCATGATTTAATTATATTAATACAAGTAGACTACAGCCCGAATTGATTATCAAATTCTGAATTAACGCGAGCGAAGCGGGCAAAACCTGGTTAAAAATATGTATATCTCCATACTTTCTAATACTTATCCTAATCTTTGTCTTATATTACCAATAAATCGCGTTACCGAGCTCTCAAAGAGAGCCGACTCAATATGCATCCGTCAATAATATCTTCAGTTTTAATTCTGGGTGAAACATTGTGCCTGTTTTATAGGTACCGTTGTATTGATCCTTCTGTATCTATCTCCTCCGTGATTTGTATTTGGTTATTTCTCTTCTACATTATGCCCCAACAAAAGAAACTTTTTCATGCTTTAAAAGTATTTCAAAGCCCGCGGTTTCGTGTTTTGTGAATTGCCTTTTTGTATCCGATTTGAGTCGATTGGTAAAAGGATGTTCTTTATCGATTTGAGTTGCGTTGTGAAAGGTAATTACTAAAGTTCTGTTGAATAATCTGTTGAATAAAGGTTTGGGTTGTAAACGTTTGTGTTTGGTAATGTTGTTTTTGCAAATGGTAAAAGGTAAAGTAATTACTTTGTTAACTGTATTCAAATTTTAATCTTCTTTATTCCTGGTGTAAAGTGCGTATTCTTTTTATGAAAGGAAATGTCAGGTCATGGTCAAAGACTACTCTGAAAAGCTTTTCATCTCAGTAATCAAGTCTCAAATTTTTTGTCTTAAGTTAAAGAAAAAATCACTACATTTTCTTCCCAAATCCGTTTGTTTAATGTAAATGTTTTGTTCATTCTCGTATGTACATAATAAAATTCAGAAGTACCTATACAACACTACAGCAGCCATAATCGCAGGTACCAGGCGAACATAAAACCTAATATGTTCATAAATCGGGCCTTTAACACTACGTTCGGCGTACTAAGGTATTTTGCTTGAATATTCAAGACACGTAAAGGATTCTCTACTCTATTTCATAGCAATAAAGTTGGTTATAAATTGGGATTATTTATTTACTGTGTTTTCTGGATACATACAAGTCTTGCAGTTTGCAAAATGGTGTATCATAAGAGATTTTGTATGTTAACACTCTTCATATTTTAAAGTCTGATTTCATGTTTTCGCATTCTTCAACCTCATTTCGTGCGCATTTCTCATGTGTGTCGAGAAAAGTGATTTTTTCATAAGATTACAAACTTTATTTATTGGTCACACAAGTAAGGAGGGCCCAAAAATTTCCCAAAACTTCGGCAATCATCTGATTATTTGATCAACTTTACGCAATAATTAATTACTGTAGTATGTAGTATGTATTACTGTATAATGTATTTCTTTCAACAAATACTACAGAAATTCAATCCAAAATTAGTATTGGACAGGACTTTTAACTTAAAAAGGACCGAGAAAGATCTCTATTCATCCATTCTAATTCACAAAGATTATCTAACATTTCTGAAAGATTTTCGTGAAATCAATGCCGTGTTAAAACATGGCCGAGTAATGTATATTTAAAAAGTGAAAGAGACGCAAAGGCGACTGAATAAAGCCTTTGTTCGCCCTTCAGCCACTTCCCTTGGGCCTATTGTTGGAAAAATAAAAAAATATTCGGCCGTTGCGCGGGAAAACACGGCTTTGTGACTAATGTCTTGGATGCTAGAAGATACCGGCTTGTTTATTGAAGCTCTTCGAGAACTTGGGAGCCTGGTACTTTGTATGACTTATTTAGTAGGAGTATGTATCTTTATAGGGGCTCATGGCTACATTAATAACAGTCACACGGGTCGATCTTCTAAGTTAAGCAACGGCTTTCAAAGCCGGTACGTGGATGGATGGCCATTCATTAAAAGACCCCTCCGTGACTCAGAAAAAACGGTATACCGACCCGGCTGTCATGTTTAGAGCTTTGACCTTTGACAGTCATTACGGGCAGACAAAATTCAACTGCATCCGGTCAGACAGGAAGCCGATTCCAAAGTAGTTGGTACAAACTTAATAACTTTACAATAAGTTACTAGCTCTCTATTTAAATTCAAACCTTTTATTTAAGACAAGCAACAGCCGAAGTATTAATATTCTGAATAAAATGGCCAGTGCTACTTAATCTTTTATTAAAATTGGGTAATATTGGACATAGCCCACCAATCATTCACTGAACAGTGACGTGTTTCACAAAGTACAAAAAACCTTGCAAAAAGCCGAGACTAAGTCAAACAAAATTCAGCAACTATACTCAGATTTCCAATTGCATTCTCGAACCGCAGCAAATATTTTTACATCATTCAAATTCATATATTCCGACGGAAGTTCGCCAGCCAAGCTCAAAGAGTAATGGAGCGGGCCAGGTTTTATATCAAACTTGTCTTGGGTGCTGTCTTGCGGACTTGCGTATTAAATCTCCTTGTCATTTTGGGAGCCTGGTACTTCTTGATTATAGGCTTGAAATAAGAAAAAAACTGTCTTGTATGCTGTCTTTTTGACTTGCGATAACAATCTCTATATTGAACTTGTAGCTTTGGTACTTTCCCGATGTTTTCTAGTCATTAAAATAGAAAGAGCACCGAAGGGTGGGTTTCTATCAAGCTTGTCTTTCTGACTCGTGTATGAAATCTCTTCGATACCTTGTAAGCCTGGTACTTTGTCATTGAAATGGGGAGAGCGTCGTTTTGCACAGCGCTGATGGAATGATTGATTCGTGATTGATTAGCCAACGTGGAGCACAAAATATTAATCCTGTTTTCACTTAAACTAGGTGACACCTAAATTTGGCGTTGTCTAATTGCCAAGAACGGGACCTACTGCGTATTTGAACACTACCTAAATAGTATTTAAAATAAAAGCATAAAGTACCGACGCATTAATCAATCAACCGGAAGTTGTTTTCGTCGAAATTCAGCAAAACAGAAACATTTTACCATCATTCAAATTCATAATATTTACGTCATACTGATATCTTCGCTCAGTTCAAGGTGTAATGGAGCGGGAGAGGTTTTCTATCAAACTTGCCTCGGGGCGAAGTCCCGCCTAACACGATAAAAATGCGAAGATTATCATTATATCCACTTTCTTGTATAGTTAGGGAGGGTCACGGAAAAGTCATTATTTGGGTAAGGTCAGGGATTTTAATAAATGTAGCTAACATAATAAAGTGCGTGGGGGTAACTTTAGAAAAGGCCGGGGTAAAGTTAGCAGTAAGGGACTTCCATGGGAACCATGTGTTACCGTTACTCGGTGTGGGACTTATCTGTTTTCTACCCACATTCTAAACATACTTTATTTATTAATATATAATGTTATTTGCCTTGTAATGTTTAATCACACTACACTCATCTTTGATTATAACAACATTGAAAGGGACTAACGTCTACGATACAGGCTTGGCCTTGTTTAGGCGCTAGGGTTAATTTTGATCTAATTATTTAATTGTACTTGAACAATATTGTGATAAGTGTAAAATGTGTTTCCTCTTTTTTCGGCGTCCCTCCTTCCGCCTTATATGCTGTATGGTGCTGCATCGTTCTTTTGACGTTTACCCTCCTGCCTAAGAAATTCAAGCGCCACAAGAAACACGCTAAAATATTGCATAAATCGTCCTAAAAGACAAAAGAAGATCAACACGCTAATTCCTCCGCTTTTGTCCTCAGAGAATCCTACCCCCTCACGCATTTGCCAGACGAGGTCGGAGGTGGCGTGATCACAGAAGGACCATCCCTGCTGCTCGCCACCTGGACGCCCAAGGGCCACGGGCTGATCACCGTGAAGGACTATGACATATACTACAGGCCTGCCCCTCGGTCTTCCACGGGCTATCGAGTCACGGAATCTGGGATACCTGGGACTATTCACAATGGTGTTCCGGATTGGTTGTACGAAGGTATGTTCTTTATTTATTGCTGATCCATTTGCCAAAGAAACGATGGATGGACTGTGTGAAGTATGATGACTGAAAAGATGACGAGTAATAGAGAAGAATGGACGAAGAAGATATGCTGCGCCGACCCCAGAAAAAAATGGAGGGGAGAAGAATGATGATGATGACGTATTGCCTAGATCATCATTTTCATTTGCCTAGACTACCGGATTCAGCGAATACCAGTATTTTATATGAAGCGACTGCCTATCTGACCTCCACAACCCAGTTAATACTGGGTAATCCGATTCCACTTGGTAAGACTGGTTGTCAGACTTTTTGGGCTACTGACTACCTAACCGTACCAATCGTACCAGTGTACCGTTTTGCATAGATGTGATGCATATTTTCCCCCAACATTTTGTTTTGGTATGCTCCATCTTTTATGCGTCACGATTACTGCAAATAAGAAATGTAATCTCTTTTCTTCCTTACTATGGTACGAATTTACCCCGAAGGTATCCGAAACCCGAAAGTCGGTTTAACTCGTTATAAAGTTTAAGACACAAAATAGAACTTAAAAACAACTTTAATTACACTCTTTTTTTGGGCAGTCGTGTAAAAATCGGTTTGTAAACATTTTTTCCGGTTTCCTATTAATTTTAATTTGAAGAAACAAAATTAACCAGTTTCTTGTGTAAGTATAACCTTTTGATTTTACATGCTTATGTAATAAACGCGTACAGAGTCATAAACACAGCTAGGACGCAGGGTTTCTCTCTACGAGAGGCAACGGATTTTACGCTCATCAAAACATTTTTTCGCTAACCAAAAACATGACTCCATCATTTCATTAAATTCTCGACTCCATCACAATACAAAAAACAGCAATTTCCTCTCACCATAATCTCCACAAACAACAAAAGCCTATCCATTCACTTTTATCACAACTTCCGTAGAATGGACGCCGAAAATTTTCAAATATTTTCTCCCAGCATACAGACACTTCAATTTCATGGTCGGCAAGGCGTATCCGTATAACGCTTACGTCATAACCGTTCGTTTTCACAAAGGAAAATCTGGAAGTCTTTGGGTACAGAGAAACCAGTGTTGCTAGTCAATTTAAAATTTTTCGGAGACGATTTTGTCATTGTGAATGTAGAGGAGTAGGATAAGTGCGGAGTGCTCTTGAAATAAAATATTTAGATTTTAGAAGAATTTCATATTGTTTTATTATTAAATTCTATTTCTGGAATTAAACGTGAGAGTCCTGACGTGTCGACAATCGTTTCACATATTGGAAATTGTCAGAAATACGCGTTTGATAAAAATACTCGTAGGTCCTCATGGATTGGTGGAGATAATATGTCAATTCAATTTTTATTAAAGTTACAGGGAATACAGATAATAATAAGTTCGAATATACTGTATATTACTGTTTCTTTAGTGGACTATACACACCAAAGACGCCGAACAAACCGGTGACTTACTTAGTTCTGGTAGAATTAGACCATTTGGCTTCTGCAATATTGTAATTTGGTCACTTTTCGTCTCGTCTAACGTATTATTAAACTTACATTAACGTTTCAGCATCGATTTCTTCTCTGTCCTTTGAGAAAGCTTGAGGTCAAGAGTAGGCCCATTTAATATAAGAAAAAACATATAATTTAATATCATAAAACCTCGATGTTCTATGAAGCCGTAAAATATTGCAAAACAGGGCTACTAGATAATTTCTAAATCATAAAATCAAAAATCAAAATCAAAATATTTTATATCACATAGGCCTGGATGGGCACTTATAAAACGTCGAAAAAGGTGCACGGTTCGCGTTGGTCGATTCCATGGAGAAGAACCGGCAAGAAACTCTAAATACGATATAACTATATACTATATAACTATATATAATAATGATACGCCTTGTCCACTCAATTCGTACAATGAGAGAACCTACAATTTCCAATGTCAATGTAAAATTAAACCACTGCCTCTTGAACAGTGGTCCATGAAACTCGATATTTATCGACGATTCGCTTTTCAATATGGCCGACGCTCATTCAGCGCAATATTGTAATTCTAATAAAGCCACGATCGAGGCGCTTGTCGTTTGTTCCTTGAGAATATTCTATTCAATTTTGAGGGTTGGTATCTAGTCCAACGAACTCCGATAAATGTTATTTTTATTGATATGAGGGTAGTTCTATATTGGTGATAACGTTTGGCCAATATTTGCGAAGTATTCGTTGTAACCAGTCGATTTTGACTGCTGACAAAATGACGTGACCCTTTTTATTCGATAGCAAGCTATGCGGCTGCTTAAATTATTTTCCCACCAGCTCCATACCAGGAACGTTACGTGATGACCGTTTAAAAGAAAGATGATGCAAGTATATTTTTCCACATCATCATCATCATTTCAGCTGAAAGACGTCAACAGCTGGAAATAGGCCTACCCTAGTGTCGCCACATTGACCGGTCCCGTGCGGCTCGCATCCAGCGGATTCCCGTAACCTTCACCAGGGCATCGGTCCACCTAAGTGGGAGGTCTTGCATCGCTATGTCTTCCGGATACAAATTACAAACTTCTACAAAGCTTTTATTACCTATAAAACTCTTTTAGGGAAGAAATTTTACTCCACAGAAAAAAACAAAGTTCTTGCATTTTTTGCATTCTTGCTTTACCTATGTCTTCTAAACTCAGAGTACAACCCAAATCTTTAAAAAAGTCAAAGTAATTGATTGAGTTGAAGTAATTAGTTATGATACGATGTTTGTTCTCTAATAAAGTAATTGCTTGAAGTTAGAACTGTCAAATGTTGTAATTCTTAGCTATGCTTTCTTTGACGGTTCCTACTTCGTTATTTTTTTTTTTAAATTGTTCCATACTAATTACAAGACTATAGCAACACGTGTCAGTCCGTGCGTTGTCTGTTAGTTAGTGAATGAATAATTTCAATCATTTTACTAAGGAGAGGTTTTTCCTACGTTTGAAACCAAATTGCTTTAAACCACGTACCATCATACATCAGCTACATGTAGTAGGTTGTATTTACGAGTAGATATGGTTGAAGACATGCATGTCTAATTAATTCTCCCTGCGTTGCTGGAATATCTCAGTTTACTGATACGATAATCTCGACTCCGTAATATCACGGTTATACCTTAGCTAGAATTTCTTGGAAGAGGACCTGTTTCAACTTCAAGCTAGTATGATTTTTTGATCAGTCCTTCAAACTACTTCTTACTTATAACTTAGAATTGCGTATCTCATAATATTAACATTCATTTTTATAAAAGGTTCCATTAAAATAGATGGACAAACTTTTAGGAATCATTCAGACCACCAAAATAAGGCCAATGGTAAAAAATAATAAGAAAAACGCATTAGATACTTACAAGAAAAATAAATCAGGTAACGAAAATACACTAAAACCATAAAACTGTTGGTTACCCTGTTCAAGTCTTTCTTATCTCAGTGTTTGTTTTTTGCTTCGATATGTTTGGTTAGACATGCTGAACGCTGTTAAAATTTGTCCATCTATTTTAATGAAGCATGGCCTGCCCAACTACCGCCATTGATTCTATTTTCAAATAACGGCAACGTATAAAACCTGCATTATAAAGTATGAAATCAATAGGAAGCATCAATACAAACAGATGTTTCGAATGCGGGTTGGTAAATGACACATGTATTCGAATTTTGCAGACAACATTTCATTTTCATACATTATTAAATATCACTAATGTTACTTATTAAATATATTCAGTCCTTATTAGTCAATAGTATGCAAAGTTACCAATTGAAAAATTATGACTGTATTTTCGCCCTCTCGAAGCAGAACTTTTCGCATCATTTATCAATGTTTCCTTACACTGCATGTCTACTTTCAAAGTGCACATAGGAGACCAACTTTGAGAGGGTTTACGAGTCTGCCAAGTTTCTTGTGGGTAAGTTCAGTGCGTGTTTAGTAACTTATAATTTGGATAGTTTAATAATTATTGGACTAACTTGGACTTAATAGTTTTATACGTATTCTTTATAAAGGAGCCAGCTGTTTTATGCCCATTGTTACTAAAATAGAAAAGCAGCTGCTTGTCTCTGCATCACACAAAGGTTGACATGGTAGAGAATGCCTGTGGCATTAAGTCCGCCTTCAAAAAAATCGCTAATAAAAGCAGATCATTCATCGTCAACATCATCATCATCAGCTTATTAATGTTCCCGCTGATGGGACACAGGCTTCTTCTCTATGGGAATGGGCTATACCGCTATACAGCTATACCGCACTGGGCCCTCGTGGTGGATACCACGAGTGTGTGTACCACGTGTGTTGCTGGTTTACGAGTCTACCAAGTTTCTTGTGGGTAAGTTCTGTGCGTGTTTAGTAACTTATAATTTGGATTGTTTAATAATTATTGGATTTACTTGGACTTAATAGTTTTATACGTATTCTTTATAAAGGAGCCAGCTGTTTTATGTCCATTGTTACTAAAATAGGTTGACTGGTAGAGAATGCCTGTGGCATTAAGTCCGCCTCTAAAAAAATCGCCATTAAAAGCAGATCATTCATCATCAACATCATCATCATCAGCTTATTAATGTTCCCACTGCTGGGACACAGGCCTCCTCTCTGTGGGAATGGGCTATAATCCACCACGAGGGCCGAGTGCGGATGGGTAGATGTCACATGTCTTCGAATTTTTGGTTCTATGACATGAGAGTTTCCTCACGATGTTTTCTTTCACCGTTTCGAGAGCAGTGGTGATGAAATAAATTACACAAAGTAATGCGCCTGTCTGGGTTCGAACACCACGACTTACTGTTCGTATGTCGGGGCAGCCGCCATTGGGCCACCGGTGCTCAGCAGATCGTCCAAATAGACATAAAGGAAAATATAATATCATATAAGATAGCCCGTGTACTACCCAAGCAATGTAAATTATATTAATTTTACCAAATTAAAATAGGTAAACACGTAAATCGAGCCAGCATTCAGGATGTGATGAGGTAACAAAAGCAAAAAAAAAACACCCGAATTGATATCCTCCTTTTTTACAAGTCGTTTGAAAAGAAAAGAGGTTCACTGTAGTCTTGCAGAAGGACAATAGAAGCTTTTATTTCTTGCAAAGAGTCTAATTAAATCATACCTACAATGGAGACGGGCTAAACAAAAGAGAACACATTTCCTTTTGTGTTAGCATTGCACTTAAAATGGAACCATATTACGTAGTTAAGTAGAGTAGAGTATTAAAAGTTGTTGTTAAGTATAGTAATTGTATTCTTTTCTTAATTCAGGCAGTCCTATCCCGTGTTGTTTTAATTCTTTTTTTTCCAGATATAAAAACCTTTGTTGTTTAATTAGCAAGTATTTTTTGTAGTTATTTATATAATCTAATTATTAAAAGACGCACTTCGATATAGAGTTAAAAGAGGACGAACAAGAGTTTATCTATGAAGTGTTGTCGTTATCAGGGAAGTCTAACACCCATATCTGTAGTCAAGTTAAAATAATTACTTGAGTTTAAGTAATGTAAATATTTATGCAACAATTTTTACGTAACAGACTAATCATTTCAACGGAGTAAGAACCGTCAAAGAAACCAAAACTAAGAACACTTTTGAATAAAAATTACAAAGATGGAAATTAAAAAATACGTTTTACATGACTAAAATATTCATTTACACAGAAACAAATCAACTTGTCTTATGTATTGAGTACAACATTTAACGTTTCCTAGAGATAGAATTACAATTATAGGTAGAATTCATTGTACTCCATACTTCAAGCATTTAATTCCAAATCCGAGATTCCTGACCTTCCATTCCATCCAGAAATAACTGCCGAAATTTCGCATAAAACACGTTTCAACCCTCCAGCGCATCTCTAGTGGCAACCTGGCAGGTATGCCAAGGAATGTGGCGGACTGGCAACTGGCACAATCTGACAACTGGCACGCAAATGAGCCGAGTGCAAGCGCTCATTAAGATAAAGGTGGAGGCTCGTTTACAAGCCGTCTGAAGGAATAGAATGATCATTCTCTCCCCTTGGGGTGTTAAATTAGAACGTCTTGTGGTTTTCAGTTCACAGGGTTCTGTAGAATGTTTTGTGTATTTGTGGTCGTGGCCTTTAACCTCGAGGTCAGGTGTAAACTATTAAAACAGATGTAATTTTTTTTGACGAGTTGACATAGCGGGAATCGACATAGAGGGAATCTTCATTATCGTGTGGTTGGTGACTAACCTGGTGTCGGGAGTTTTTATGCCACCCATGGGGCTCTGACTTGACTTAACATGCCGTCGAGAAATAACTCTCAGGCATGTTGGTTTCTGCCGGGGTTGCGGGCCTGTTCGAAAGAGATACCGCGGCCCCGGAACATAAAGGGCGAGGAAGGAACATGGATGGGTTTTAGTCAGTAAGAGTCTGACACTCCCTCCCGCTCCGCCCAGAGTGGGAGAAGTCATTTGATGATTTCCCATCCCAAAAAAAAAAAAAGGCATGCTGGTTTCCTCACGATGATTTCCTTCACCGAAGCAAGTGATAAATTAGTGTTTTCTTTTTTGTAAAGTTTAGGACATGCTTTTATATTGGGTAGACTAATATACATTATTTCGAAAAGAAATCTTGTAAGGGTTACGGAAAAAAAAGTTGCTAACGTATCCTAAATGAAGCCCAATTCACGTATATCTACGCCTTAAGCTCCGAAACTTCGTTAAGCGGGCGCCCGCGACGAGTAACCGTCGCGTGTCTATACGCGTGGACACGCGGGTGGGCTCTACGTGCCCCGTCGCTCAGTGGGGTAGGATTATTAAAATATGTCGTTAATTCAGAATGATGATTTGGAGTAGATATTTCAATGGTGCCATGATTGGGTTGGTGAAATAAAAAAGAAAATTAAACGAACACGAAAGCGATTTATCGTTTGCAAAATAGCTGTGCGATGTTCACCGTCACATTTTGTTCTTTTTTCAATTTCCTTCTGAAGTGAATGTATCTGATCTTAAAGTTAATTATGTCCAGAATTTTTAATTATCTTAAGCAACTTTCTTCTTGTCATAAACAAGGTATTGGAGTTTGTACCTGTGTAAAAAGTAACAAAAGAATTTAATAAAAAAGGAGGCATTTTTCAAATAGCGACTTAACCCACTACTAATGTTATTTGTTTTAAATCGGGCAAACATGTGCAAAAAACTAAGAAATAATCTTAAACTATAATAGCTTCTGGTACCAAAAAAATCTTAACGTAACCCGATCAGTTACGGAACATAATTAATTATCTAATTGATTTATTAGTTTTAAATTCTGACTTCTGTTTTTTTATGCAATCTTTGACTCACAATTGTACCCATCAAAACAAATATTAAAATATAAATATAGTGTGAAATAATAAGGTAAATACCTCAATTTTACGCTTCCATAATAGATTCTGGAGTTTTTATGACAAGTATTTAAAAAATCGAATGTACACTTCGTTATTGCGCAAACGCACGAATTCACTTGTATGTTCCAAGAGTGGAGTGAGGGTCGTGGTAGGGAGCGGGGTTTGAGTGGATCGCGTCTGTTTAACTGCGCTATTGTTCCACAAGACACATGGTGACATGATAAAGCAAAATCAAATATTTGTATCGATTTAAGTAATCTTGCCCCAGTGTGCGTCGTGGCGATTTATTTATGCAGTATCGCTAGTTCAATTTTAACGGTGTGTATGTACAGTCGTGTCGATGGATCCACGTAACGCAGTTTCAGGCCTTTTATATAAATTTCGTATAAACCTCGTCTTAATACCACCACGAACATCAAAGCAAATGCAAATGTATGTCCAAGCACGTTCTATTGGTGTAACGAAGTTACGATTCGATACAGAATACATACACACAAGGTTCCCAAAGTGTTCTAGCTGGAATCTAGCGTAATAAAATCAAATATCCCGGTCACTATCTGCCTCCCACAATACCGTCAGTATGAGGGAGTGTCAGACTTTTACTGGCTAAAACCCATCCATGTTCCTTCCTCGCCCTTTATGTTCCGGGGTCACGATCTTTCGATCAGTCCCGCTAGCTCACCGCCTCTAATCCCTGGGCCACGAACTACACGCTCAAAAAAACGCGTGTTGCGGCATCGACTACAGAGAGACAATTGCTGGCTCGTGGCATGATCGCCACGAGACAGCGCGGTACTCATGCGGAAAAAACAAGTGACATTCGCATGTCTTTGTTGACGTAAGCAAATCTACATTTTAATATTATAAATAGGAAAGGAGGTTTTTGTTTGTTTGTTACGATTTGACCCAAGTAGTGCTCAACCGATTTAAAAAATTCTTTCACCATTAGAAAGCTACATTTTTACCGAGTAACGCAGGATATATAAATTATATTGGTATCATGCAAATTAGCTGAGTTAACACAATTTTCGCGGACGAAGTCACGGGCAAAATGATAGACGTTTTGTTTAATTAATATTATATTTTTAATTTTGAAAATAGACACTGCAATATAATTAGTTTTAAGATATCTTCTTCGCACTAACAGGGTCATTTATTTTTCGCAGTGATATCGTAGAACACCCCGTATTACATAATGGCGCGCCGGATTACAAAACGTCGCCGCTATGTAATGCGGCGTGTTATACGAATTGGCTGCGGCATATCTAATAGTTCCGTGTTCCGTTCTGTTAGTGCCTAGCGTTTATCTATGGATGTGTGCATTAAACAAATAAATACGATTACACCGCTCGCTCTCGCTAGAACCTGGGGTAAAGTGTTCGAGCGTAATAAAATCAAATATCCCGCCAACTACCCGCTTCCCACAATACCGACTAAAAGATGTAGGGGCCTAAACCTGGCCGGCCGGGCTTACGGCGATACTAATTGACCTAGGCACACGTAGACCTTGACATTCGGCTCAGATGGATGAAAGTTTTCCGCAATATTCGAGTCTAGCCTTGTTTGTTCAAGAACGATGTCTAGTTTTTGTCAATAATCTGAGGATATACACTTGTGTTGCGGGCCTGTTCGAAAGAGATACCGCGGCCCTGGAACATAAAGGGCGAGGAAGGAACATGGATGGGTTTTAGTCAGTAAGAGTCTGACACTCCCTCCCGCTCCGCCCAGAGTAGGAAAAGTCATTTGATGATTTCCCATCCTAAAAAAAAAAAAAAAAACTTAGTTAGTGTTCAGTTAATATCGCAATAGCGATCGTTGACCCGCCTACATTTACTTAAGTTCTTAAGTTTGAAATCCAATAATAAAAATAATAAAGCGGCCAAGTGCCAGTAAATGGTGTCAATTCACAGGGTTTGAAAGTAAAAATGGGGGTTCCACAAGGCTCAATATTGGGTCCTTTCCTTTTTCTAGTCTATATAAATGATCTACCCTATTTATTGAAAAACCAACCACATAATATCGTGTTATTTGCTGATGACACTTCCCTAATTTTTAAGATAAATAGACGGGCCCAAAATCTAGATGAGGTGAATAACGCCCTTCTTCAGGTCCAAAATTGGTTCACAGCAAACAATTTGGTATTGAATGAAAAGAAAACTAAATGCATAAGATTTTCATTACCGAATGTTAAAAGTAGTGATTGTGAGATAATATTGAATAAAGAGAAACTCGAATTCGTAGATAAAACGGTTTTCCTGGGGCTTACGCTTGATTCAAGGCTACAATGGGGGTCTCATTTAACATCGCTTGCGGGGCGCTTAAGTTCAGCAGCATATGCCATCAGAAAAATCCGTCAATTCACTGATGTAGATACCGCTAGACTGGTCTATTTTAGTTACTTCCATAGTATAATGTCTTACGGTATTTTGCTATGGGGACGGGCTGCTGATATTGAGTCTATATTTATTCTGCAGAAAAGAGCCATCAGAGCCATATATAATCTTCGTAGGCGCGATTCTCTAAGGGAACTATTTAAGGATATTGGCATCATGACGGTTCATTGCCAATACATCTACGAAAACATAATGTACGTCAGAAAAAATCTGCATCTTTTTGGTAAAAGAGGTGACAGACACAATTACAGTACTAGAAATAGGAACCAACTAGTTCAGCCAGGCTTTAGACTCGCTAAAGTAGACTCATCTTTCATGGGGTACTGTTTGAGATGCTATAATAAAATTCCACAAAGTATTCTTGAACTGAATGAGACGAAATTTAAAACATGCATTAAACGCACACTATGTAAACAAGCATATTACAAGTTGAGCGATTATATCGCTGATAAAAATGTTTGGCTTAATGCTGGTCCTGCTCCACATGGACAGGGGCGCAAAAATTGATAGCATTAAATGGTATTGTTGGAGCTGCTGAAGATTGTACAACTATCCTTGCATTGTATAAATTCAATATCTTTAGTATTATATAACCTCATATCCCATATTGTGTGAGTGCCATGTACTAGAATGCTATCATTCACTGGAAACCTACGTTTTTATTTTTTATTTTTTGACTTGAATGTGCCCTGGCGGTTGAGAGTATGTCATGCTCTCTCAAATGTCTCGCTGATGGTGGCGCGTGTGTCGGACCATTTAGTTCCCTTCAAAATGGTTGAGCTGAATGGTGCTGATCCATGCGTCATGTTCGTGAACGGGCGCTGTCAGTTGTGACTGGTCATCTCTTAGTCGCCATGGTTTATTTGAATTAATTATTTTGTTTTTGAGTTGTATTTTATTTTTGTTTTGCTATGGACACTTTTAACGTGCACATCTTGCTACATTGTTCTCACATAATATACCATCTCAACAAGAATGATGTAACCAAGATTTTGTAACAATATTTTGATTTAAAAGAGTGTCCATGGAGTTTCTTGCCCGTTCTTCTCCATAGAGATCTACGTTAGGGAATGGGCAACTACAGTACTTTCACAGTTTTTATGTCTTGGGACTGGGACTGTAGCTACTTTAATTGTTCATTTTTGTTTCGACCATTCAAAAGTGCCTGTAACTGGCCTACTTGAAATAAATGCTTTGATTTTTTTTTTTTTTTAAGTACGGTTACTATTTATGACGTATTAAAACAAACTAGTTACTAGGTCTCGTTCAAACTAATTGTCAGTGGAAGTTTACCTACATACATCATATGATTTTTCAAGTTTTATCATTCTCTTAATAAAGAAGTTACAGGGGGGGGACACATTTTACCTTTTTGGAAGTGTCTCTCGCGCAAACTATACAGTTTCGAAATTTTTTTTGTTAAAAACCTCAATATCATTTTTAAAGACCTAGAGTTCTTAGTCTTCTAGTTTCTTATTAGTCTTGAATCGCCATCTATTATGATCTCAAATATTTTTTTTAATGAGAAACGATATATGGTTAATTTTTTGGGTTCGTACGAAGAGATATTAGAGGATGGCAATGACCGCTATTGCAATCTTAATTGGCACTTACTATATATATATTTTTTTATATATATATTATTATTAACAGAACATCACGCCTGCAATCCCTGACGGAAGGGAGGGAGGCAGAGGGGTTCCTAATATTACACCTATACAGGGTGTAAACCACCTCATCACAAAGCCGTTAACCAAGCATTCTGTACATCAAACTAAGTAACTTTACCCAAAAAATATTGCTGGGAAACACCTTTTTTTTTTGAGGTTATAAATCATGTTTTGTGGTAGAACTCAATGTAGCGCACTTAAAACATTGTGCTGATGGATGGATTGAATAGTACGGGGGTCGTGGAGGTGTTAAAAGTGAAAATCTTACAAATAAAACTGGTATTTGAAAAAAAACGTGTCAAAAAGTTGTAACTTTGACCCCCCATATCTCTGTAACTAGAAGGTTTCCAGGTATGGTGTAGAACAAAAAAATGATTGCAATGATGGGGAAAACAAGTGCCTTTCGGCTTCGTGAAGAGGTGTTTTACACCCTTTATTTCGCCAGTGATGTTTAAGTGTTAGGGGGTGAGTATATTGCCATGAATCGGGCACGAATCTGATCTCCATGGCTGCTTCTGAAAAACACAATAACAATTTGCCTGACCCAATAATCGAACCGAAGACCAAATGCTCAGCAGTCGCGATTGCAATCGCAGAGAAAGTTTGTATGCAGGGTGTTAACAACCTCATCACGAAGATGTCAACCAAGCATTCTACAGAGTGTAAACCACCTCAACACAAAGCAGCATTCTGTACGGTCGAACAAGCTATTTGGTTTACACTTTACAATGTAATTTGTGGGTTAAACTGTATACCAATTAGCTTGTTCGACCGTACATCAAACTAAGTAACTTTACGCAAATTTTTTTGCTGGGAAACAATTTTTTTTTTTTGAGGTTATAAATCACGTTTTGTGTTAGAACTCAATGTAACGCACTCAAAATATTCTGCTGATGGATGATAGAATAGTACGGGGGTCGTGGAGGTGTTAAAAGTCAAAATCTTACAAAAAAAACTTGTATTTAATAAAAACCTTGTCAAAAAGTTGTAACTTTGACCCCCCATATCTCTGTAACTAGAAGATTCCCAGGTATGGTGTAGAACAAAAAAATGATCGCAATGATGGCGAGAACATAGCCTTTCGGCTTCGTGAAGAGGTGTTTTACACCCTTTATACATCAAACTAAGTCACTTTATGCTGGTATGGGGTAGCTCGTAGCTAAATTATAACAGCCGCTCGGGCCGATCTTTAGGTTAAACCATGCTTGCCTAGGTTAGTCTGTGGATGGGTGACCGCCCTTACATACCGAGTTTCTCCGTGCCTCGGAAAGCAGGTTAAGCAGTTGGTCCCAGCTGTCATTTGTATATCTTTGGCAGTCGATACAGGTAGTCAGTGGCCCAAAAAGTCTGACACCAGTCTTACCAAGTCGTATCGTATTACCCAGTATGAACTGGGTTGTGGAGGTCAGATAGTCCCTCCATGTAAAATAATGGTATTCAGCTGCATCCGGTTAGACTGGAAGCCGATCGCAACATAGTTGGGAAAAGGCTAGGCTGATGATGATGTTGTAGGAAAAATAACGGGGAGAACAAGTACCTTTCGATTTTTTACACCCGTTATTGTTAATTTCTTAGAATATGGGTGTTAATCCTGGTAGAAAAAAAGCGTGGGAGTAACTTGTGACAGCCCTTCCCAAGATTGTAAAAGTAACTACATACCTAACATACCAAATCTGTCTTCTATCGTCACCGTTCTAAACATACTCTTTATTTAGCTCTCAAGGTTATGCAAAAATTCTTCTTAGGCACTAGGTACGTCGGCCATCCGTAAAATTAAACACGAAGACTATATAGAAAAGGAGAACGGCCCATCAATGGCGAGTCCTCACTAAATTCCCCGAGCTTCTCGACTATTTCATAGTTATTTCTCGCAAACACGCCAAAAAGGTCCTCCTCTGCTTTTTCTGAAAAGGCTCCAAAAAGCGGAAAGGGTTCGAATTCCTTTGGGAGTGTGTTAAGTTAGTTTTTTACGGGAAAAACTACACAAATATTCCAATAATGTGACTTGTATATGTCACCGTAAAATTGTCAAACACGGTATATTACAATATAACGTGTTTCTCTCTAGCGATATTGTAATTTCTCGAATTATTGTCAACTGAACATACGGAAGTATCTCTGCCACCATAATCGGGACTATCATGTTTTTAATTATTTTTCAAACGTGGGAGTGTCTGTGTTAACAATTTAAATATTTCAAAAGCCATGTGTGTATTTTTACGGTTATTATTTTACTTTATGTGAATGTCACTAAAGTAAATATTATAACTTTTATATCGTATCGTTGTTGATAAAATACTGGCTCTTTGGACTATAATAATTTTGTTAATTATATAATTATCTTAACTTTTAAATGTTTTATTAATCATCAGTACAAGTATTGCTATTGGTACACATTATAGTCGCAAAACTATTTCTTTTTTGAGTTTTCTCTCTTTTATAATGTTGAACTGCACTTCCTATCTCTACTTCACTCTTAAGTTCTTTATTTTTCTCTTGCCCTTATTCCAATTTACTAAGGGTTGGCACAGCATGTCTTCTTCTTCCATACTCCTCTATCACTCATCATTTCATCAAACTCCTCCCACACAGTACATCCATCGTTTCTTTGGTCCTCCTCTACTCTTATACCCTCATTCCTCCGCATCACACAACCACATCAACCACATCAACATGTATGCTCTTGTTTTTTTGTGTTTGACCATATTTTATATCATGTTTTTAAGAAAATAACTAAATATTATTCTATTCTATTCTTATTCTACATGCCCATTGCCCATACCGTGATAACTTACCACTTTTCAGTAAACGTCTAAGGCATAATTATGATCCATCTGTTTCAATAAAAAACATGCGAGCAGTTTTTGGTTACAACCGATAGAAGTGAAAACTCGTAGCGGATCGGCTACGAGTGCTACGGAGCGTTAGGTGACGGTCACGCGAGTTTCATGATTTATGTTCACCCAAAAAGTGAAAAAGAAAATTTCACTTTAAAAATACGGAATTCGTCACTACCATAATCCAAAAATTTGCTGAAGCCCACGAACACAGATTTCATCGACACGTGAATGTTGTGGCAATCCAGCTGCTAGACAACACAGACTTAGTGCGTAGGCTAAAAATAACTAAACCTTCAGAATTAGTGTAGTGTACAGAGTGAATGAGTAATAGTAACAATGTTGTGCTATACATAATAACACATGTTTTATAAATTATATTAGACTATATGAAAGTGCTACGGACTTGTGTAAAAGTGCAAATGAACACTGTTGTTAGTTTTAACACATTCTATCACGTAACATATTAAGTTAGAGTTAAATTGCTTGTTAGTCTTTTAGGCTAGAAGCCATTTATTATTAATATTTTGTTCGTACAAAAAAAATACTTCAAAAATACAAACTTTGACTAAAATAACCACGTTTGATCCTCCTCGTTCAACATAAATCATTTCAGACCTACAGAACCATCATCATTTACCCTGTAACAATTTATTCAGCAGATGTCTACACGAGTTTATCTTATCTATAGAATGTCATCAAGCCGTCTCGTGAGCGCGCACCTTAATGATGAGAACCTTAAACTTTTTGATAGAAAGACTTGGAATGAAGTAAGGTACAGGCTTTATGGGATTTTAGTATACTATCCTGGAGTAGATTTAATTCTGGGGTTCTTTGCTTTGAATTGATGTGAAAAGAAGTTTTCGTTGTTTTTTTTTAATGAAAGATGTTGTTTAACATGTACTAGATGACCCACGCAATATCGTCTGCGCCACTTAAGAAAGAAAAACTCACAAAAGGAGTAAATTCTACCTGTTTTTGCATCATTTTTCATTTATGATCCGCTCCTATTGGTCGTAGCGTGATGTTATACGGTCTTTAACCTTCCTCGATAAATGATCTATCAAACATTTTTTTTTTTTTCATTTCCTACCAGTATATTTTCTGAGATTAGCGCGTTTCAACCAAACAAGCTTTATTTTGTGTTATTTGGTAATTGGTAGTAAAGTCTTCTAGTACTTAGTCCTCATTTTTAGAGTCGACCTATGATATTTACCCATCATACCGAAATACTCATGTGCAGTTGGTTGGTCGTGATAGTTCTATTCTTATTTTTTGTAAAGTTTTAATTAAATTATTTGTAAATTATTATCATTGTAACTAGAAATGGAGCATTTCTTGGATTATAAACTATCACATATTGTAATTTAAATGCATTATTTTCATCTCTATACTATAGAGTAGTTCCTTTTCTAAAGCGCATGAAACCACAGACAACAGCTAGATCATAATATTCCACCCTATTTTATAATAATACCCAAGTCCTTGCTACCACAGACACATTTTCCACTCTATTATACAAGGCATCCCTCTGATAAACAATATTTATAGTTCCCCTACAATCTATGAAGCCTTGGTAGCCTGCTTACTGGGGTAAAATAAACATGGACGCCACTTTGCCACAGATAATGTAATAATAGCCCGTTGTGGGGAATTACTGCGTAGTTTTGTGTATTCAGAAATAAAGTTATTAAGTACTGTGAATCATGTGTTGCGTCTTTATGTCTTTTAATATAAAGGGTGTAAAACACCTCTTCACGAAGCCGAAAGGCACTTGATCTCCCCATCATTGCGATCATTTTTTTTTTGCTCTACATACCTGGGAACCTTCTACTTACGGAGATATGGGGGGTCAAAGTTACAACGTTTTGAAAAGTTTTTTTTTAAATACAAGTTTTTTTTGCAAAATTTTGACTTTTAACACCTCCACGACCCCCGTACTATTCAATCCATCCATCAGCACAATGTTTGAAGTGCGTTACATTGAGTTCTACTACAAAACACGATTTATAACCTCAAAAAAAAAAAAGTTGTTTCCCAGCAATAATTCTTGCGTAAAGTTACTTAGTTTGATGTACAGAATGCTTGGTTAACGGCTTTGTGATCAGGTGTTTTACACCCTGTATGTATTTTGAATGGACACAGAGTTATGAGAAAAATAAGTTATCTATAGAAATTTTAAATTACTCATAAATATAATCTAATTGAAATAAGTGCAGACTACCTTAAGAATATGTTTGATTTACAAGTATTGGTATTACGTTTGTATGAACTACGCATGAGGTGAACAACTTATCACAAGTTTAAACAAAAAAAAAAAACAAGCTTATCCTGGTTTAAGAACATTATTATTCCTTATCAAGAATTAACAATAATTCACTTACTGAGATACTTAATTTAACAATGTTTATGAGCGTACAGAATCTACGTTCATTGTAAAAGATGACAAAATAATGAGGGTAAGCGATCACAACAACAAAATAAATATCTATTTAGTGGCTAATCACCAACCAACCAAACACGGATATAAACTAAAAGTAAGTTGTTGTACTAGATATGGCAATACATGACAATGAAGTTTTTATTTTTTTTATTTTAATTTGCTCAATATGTATGATTTCAGCATTTTTTTAAAACAAGACAAATTTTTAGCTTCTTTAATATCCATCGGTATTGTATTATACATGTTCACACCTTCAAATTCAATATTCTTTTTACCGTAAATAACTGTTCTGGGAGGACGCGTTATTAGGTGATTGTGATTTCGAAAATTTCTTATAGTGTTATATAACTTTACTTTAAAAACCTACATGACCCCTTTTCTTTTTAGGATGGGAAATCATCAAATGACTTCTCCCACTCTGGGCGGAGCGGGAGGGAGTGTCAGACTTTTACTGACTAAAACCCATCCATGTTCCTTCCTCGCCCTTTATGTTCCGGGGCCGCGGTATCTCTTTCGAACAGGCCCGCAACCCCTACATGACCCCTGTACTATGCACCCATCAAAACTATTGCAAATTGTATAGTAACTCTATTTCTTTTTACTCCTCAACGACTTCGCGGATTCAGTTTTTTATCCCCGTAGTGTGTTTACCATCCGTTTGGGTGAAACCGTGAGCAAAACCTAGTTTAATATTGTAATATTAATGAGATAATGAGTCGCCCTACGTTACGGTAAGTACTAAAACCAGCTCGGCGGCGCAAAGTAAACACTGCACAGTGTTGTAGTATTATAGTCTATTTACTTGAAGTACGCATACAGGGTGAAATTTTGAGGTGAGGCTGAAAAATTTTCGGCGATTCCAGACTTAAAAATACTGGATTATAGTTGTTTCCATAGAGTTATTTTACCCTTACTATAAATAGAGTCGATTGGCTTCAAAAAGTTTTTGTGAAAATTGACAATTTTTTTCAAAAACCTGTGATTGCGGATCAAATTGTCCCAAAAAGTTTTGTCGTCCAAGACCATTTTCTCGTAGCTGCAACACCCTGAAAACTTTCAGCAGTTCAGTCGTGAAGTTTTTTGCCATTTCTGACTTTTAAGCTATTGCATAGCTTCTGCCGCGGGCCTTGAGCGTGGAGACCGAATCCAGAAATTCCGTAACGAAAATAACCTAACACCCCCCGTAAAAAACAAATGCAATAGCTTTACCGCGGCAGTCCCCGAGTGCCACACGTCTGTTTTTTATTACTCCAACTTGGGTTGGTTCGTTAGAAGTTTTTGATCAATATTAGAAACAGAGTCGATTGGTATCAATAAAATGTTTTTCACTTCTCATGCTCTATAAGTACGCCATTATAGACCTACGAAGCGGGATTAAGGTGATCATTTACTCCCTAGGGAGTAAAAAGTAATTAAAAAATGGAACAATCCTTTACTCTGAAACATGGTCACAAAAAAGTAAAAAAACGAACTCTACAACGCGCGAAGAATTTATGGTTGTTTGTGTGCATCGTTGATTTTGAAAAGTATGTGCAATGCCTCTGTTGCTAGCCGCTGCAGTAATGTAGGTACTTATTATCTGTGGCGTGTGGATCATCTTCATTGCGAGAATGTTGAGAGTTTGTGTTGTGTTTTAAATTGTTAATCTGTGATTGACCTGATAGAAGAAAAATCTGACTGCTCAGTTCAGAATTTTTGTCGAGTGTAAATTTGTTCGGTTTTAAATGACTATTTTTCTCGCAGTCGAAGTGAAAAGTACAGTTTGCACCTCGAGACTAAACGCCAATTTAATTTAATTTTAATTTATACCCTCGCTTTCATTGCCTCCCTCGCTAGCTCGGGAGTCAAACCACCTCGGGTATATGGCTTCGTTTAGTCCCTCGTTATAAAATATACTATTGTGTAAAAAGGCCATTGTTTTGCTCATTGTATTTTTTTTAATCTGCTGAGTCCATCTTCGTGTAGCTGCAATAGTTTAGATGTAGTGGCACGCTGAAAGTTTCCCCCTGTATATTATTCCGCTGTGCTGACCTTAAAATACTGTTAGAAAGTCGGCTCGAGGAACCAAGTGTATTTTATTTCGCGGGACATTTCGCTAATGCAAACTTGGCTTTATCTAAAGAAAAAGCTTTGTAAATAGGCCGGTGCATAGCCAAATACTCTAGGAAGGTTTTCTAAAGCAAACGAAGCACGTTGATACAGATTTATTTAAAGCAACCGTGAATTCTATAATTCGAGCATTTTCTTTTCCACGACTAGCGCGCCTTTTTGAGGAGCTCGTGGCTAAATAATAACAGCCACTCGTGTCGATCTTAAGGTGTGCTTGCCTAGGTTGGTCTGTGGATGGCTGACCACCCTTACATACCGAGTTTCTTCCGTGCCTCGGAAAGCACGTTAAGCAGTTGGTCCCGGCTGTCATTTGTCCATCTTTGGCAGTTATTACAGGTAGTCAGTTGGTCAAAAGTCTGACAACCAGTCTTACCAAGCGGAATCGTATTACCCAGTATTGACTGGGTTGTGGAGGTCAGATAGGCAGTCGCTCCATGTAAAATACTGGTATTCAGCTGCATCCGGTTAGACTGGAAGCTGACCAAGATAGTTGGGAAAAGGCTAGGCAGATGATGACTTTGCCCCCAAAATTGTGATAATTTAACTAAATATGCATGATATAAAACGTAATTTATAGCAAATAGCAGCCACGAATAATGTAGCTTTTGAACAGTTTTGAACAGTTTGTTTTGTTAAATAGGATAATTCGTTCCAGCGATTACCCTACACACAAAGTTAGAAAAAAACCTCTTTATAATTTAGTATAGATGAAACCCAGCTATAATGTAGCTTCCCAATCGAATTAGAAATTATAGAATGAAATCAATAGTTCTGAAGAGCCCCTATATAAAATCTTCACAATCAAATTAGTATCGATAAAACGTGATACACCACTAAACCCTATATTTGTTTGACTCGGAAAGGATTGTGTAATTTTTTGTATAGTTTTTTGTGTTTCTAAGACTACTGACTACTGATATACATGTCTGAAGTAATCAGAGGACTATGATGGAAACGGACCCTTCACAAATCCTTCCATCAAGCATTCTGTACATCAAACTACTCGACGCAAAAATTATTGCTGGAAATATAAAGGGTGTAAAACACCTCTTAACGAATACGAAAGGCACTTGTTCTCCTCGTCATGCTGATCATTTTTTTGTTCTACACTATACCTGGGAACCTTCTAGTTACGGAGATATTGGGGGTCAAAGTTGCAAGATTTTGACAAGTTTTTTTTTATATACCACTTTTTATCGCATGTTTTTTACATTAAATATCTCTACGACCCCCGTAATATTTAATCCATCCATCCGCACAATGTTTTGAGTGTGTTACATTGAGTTATACCACAAAACATGATTAATAACCTCAAAAAAAAAAGTTGTTTCTCAGCAATATTTTTTGCGTAAAGTTACTTAGTTTGGTATACAGAATGCTTGGTTAACGGCTTTGTGATGAGGTAAAATACACCCTGTATACGTCACCGTAAAATTGTCAAACTCATCATCTAAATATATATAATTCAAAGGTGACTGACTGACTGACTGACATAGTGATCTATCAACGCACAGCCCGAACCACTGGACGGATCGGGCTGAAATTTGGCATGCAGGTAGATGTTATGACGTAAGCATCCGCTAAGAAAGGATTTTGATCAATTCTACCCCCAAGGGGATAAAATAGGGGATGGAAGCTTATATGAAAGTCCGTCAGTTTTAAAGTTAGGATCTTCTAATTTTGTGTTTAGGCTGACGATTGAAAATTAATTTAAGCGTGTTTCAGCGTTTTTGATAACTCCACTCCGAAGGCTTATAAAGGGGATGAAATTGCATGTGAAAAATCCTTAATTTTCGACGAAAAAAGTACAAAATTTGTTATCTGGGCTTATGATTGGAAGCTGACGCAACGGCTTTATTAGAATGTCAACCCTTGAGGGGTGAAAAAAGAGCAACATTTTGTTTTTAATTAAAGTTTTTTATTTTTTGAGTCACCAAAAAGTATCAAAGTTAGTAAGTCGTTAGTTTTTTTTTATTTCGACCCACAAAGGGGTAAAAGGGGGGATGAAGTTTTGCATTGTAGTAGTTTATTCGTTCACGAATAACAGCAGCAGGAGAGAACTTTTGCAGCAGTGCAAGTTAATAGTATAGGCCGTACACAAGTTAATAGCATACGTGACTTCGCGGCTGGCAGTACTTACCGTTTTGTAGGGACCTAGGTAAGCCGAAGATTATGGACTTACGGAGCCGCCGCTCCTGTGGGTGCCGCCCGCTCGCACCAACTTGCTGCAGCACGCGCCGCAGACGCGCGCGCTGCGTGCACTCAGTATGATGTCACAACAGATTGATTGCTTCAATTGTACACTGAGCGAATTCACACGGGCCGCATTTTGCGCAATTACTTAAGTTTGTCAAATTAATTAATTTATTAAAAACATAAATAATTTAACTTTAAATATAACTGCTCTATTGTGTTAGGTACCTAAACCTGTAATAATAGCTGTATGTGTTGTTTAAATAAATAAATAAATACATAATGTATAGTAGAAGGAGATAGAATGAGTAATTGTCGATATCGTATTTGATACCAACTAGATTATTTTATTTAGTAGATTTCTGTTTTTTTTTCTCTTCTGCATTTCTGATCTTACTTTTGATGAATAAAGATGAAGTCAAAATAAAAATCTAAGTTTTTGGATGTTTAATCATGGGTGTCGTTTCCGTGGTTTTTGGTGTCGCTGATAGTGAAAATGAGGTCAAAATTAACACGGGGAAAAAAGTAAACAGAAGCAAAATAAACAGTTTTCCTTTTTTTTCTACGGCTTCCCCTGACACTATTTTCACCCTGCGCCACTGTTAGGTAGAGGTGTATCTAATCCTACACCCACATTTCACACATTTAGCTTAATCCCATCAACCGGGCACAAATAATACAATAACACTATGCCCGTCCCGTAAATCGAACCCAGGACCTCATGCTCAGTAGCGCTTGCGACAACTCGAACAACGATGCAGTCTCACACATGATCCATCAATATTTTCACGCGAACGAAGTCGCGGGCAACAGCTAGTATTACAATATAACGTGTTTCTTTCAGCGATATTGTAAAGTCTCGAATTATTGTCAACTGAACATACGAAAGTATCTCTGCCTCCATAATCGGGACTAGTTATATAAGTGCTCTTTGGCTTCATTACTGGTTGATTTAAATCCTTCTTTAAAACACATATTCACGCCTTTTTCCTGCCACCAAAACCACAGAACTCCACTTGTACTTTCGCCTCATCCACGATCATACATCTGGACTCATAATCCTAAAACTAAGAGGAGCTTAATCCAGTAATATTACTTTACACCCAGGAATATTTTATTCCACGGGACATCCAATAACGCAAGCCTGCACCTGTGTGCGAAGTAAACACAAGTAGGTTTATTTATGTGTTAAATAACTGTGCTAAACTTTAGGTAAGTTTATATACATTTGTGTCGGTTAGCTTTTTATTTATAAAGTTTTATAGAAAATGTTTTTTTTTGGGATATATTGAATTTACAAATGCAACACATCGATGCGTTTTCCATTAAATAGTGCTAAGAATTTAACACAAGTAAAATTAAATTATTAATTTTAAAAACCCTTGGCACAATTAACTAAAGGTTAAATAGAAAATAATTCGTTAATACGCCATTTTGTGGTGGTGGAATTTTAATTTATCATAGTTTATAGTATTCTACTATTCATTTGATACCCATATTGAGGGAGTTGTTGAATAAATAAATAAAATAAATAAATATTGCTGGACATTACACAGCACCATCTAGTGCCACACTAAGCAAGGCTTGTGTCGTGGTCACCAGACTGTTGATATACTACATATATACTTTTTGTTTGTAAATACATACTTATTATACATATAAACATCCATGACCCGGAAACAAATGTCCATGTTCATCACACAAACATTTGCTCCTACCGGGATTCGAAACCGGGACCCTAAGAACGTAATCAAACCGTCCTCAATACCGCTGCGCCATTCGGGTCGTCGAATAAATATCTAATCCTGCAAACATAATTATGCTCTAGATAGCAATGTTGGAAAAGGCAGATCAAAACAGAATATACCTTAGATGTAATATAGGCGACCGAAAACCTTATCCAAATAAAAACAAGTCATCATAGCAATATGAAAGCGATTGACGAGATTTTGAATAGATTTGGGTCTCTATTTGTTCTTCATCAATTTAACTATCTCTATTCACTACTTACTACCCACGTTTTTGCTCTGTTAAATACAAACTATTCAAGTAACTCTACGTAAAATTTATTGCTGTGACACCACTTTTTTTTGGGTTGAAAAATCACCTTTTACTGTAAAACTCAACGTTACACACTCAAAACAATGTGCTGATAGACGCATTTAATAGTACGAGGGTCGTGGTGGTGTTTAAAGTAATAAAAGTCCTTACATTACAAACATGTATTTAAAAAATACTTGTGAAAATGTTGGACCCTCCAATATCTCTATAAAGTTTTCAGAATGGTCCAGAACATAAAAAAATGATCGCAATGACACGGAGAACAAGGAGTGTCTTTTGGGTCCATTTTCAACCTTTACATAATATCTTAAGTTACATTTTCGCTACCATATTTGTATACACCTACCAGGCTTCCATACATGCTAGAGAGTAAAGCAAACAGTGCTTCTGACCTTTACAACACCCGAGTACGGTCGGCAAACTGATGAAAATGTTTTATTAATTTAACAACTTTATGCACATTCGTAGAATTTTAAATTCGGAACTGGAAGCTTTTGAATAAAATGGCGACTCTGTAAGTCGATCAGTGAGGTACGTTCATGTACAGATATTTCACTGTTATTTTATGTCTGCATGTGTATCGCTGTCAAAGTCAATGATCTTTATGCCAGTAGTAATAAGATTGTTTTCAGTTTGCCATCACTCACGAATCGTCTAAAGAGATAGTGAGCTTTATTTCATCGTAAGTAAGGTTGCTATTGGACTGCAATTTTCAATGGTAAAGAACTTTAGAAGGACTGTACCTACTAATTTTGTGTCCGGGTCACGTTTTCGTAGGCTACCGGTTCTTTTTATTCTGTACGTTGTCAACCACACACTCGTGTTGCAATTTGACTTTTGCAGCGCCTTTATTTCGTTGCAATAAGGTAGTTTTTTTGTGATTCAAGTGTATATACGCTTTAGAGCACGTTTTGCTGCCACCCTGGTAGTTTTACCTGTCATATGAATGTGTATCTTTCATGTGAATTCGACTGAAGTATTTCCTTACTTACTGGACAGGTCCACTCAAATCTGTATGGTTCTTTCTTCAAAAGACCATCTCAGACACTAATCTGCATAGTTCTCATGTAAGTTGAACAAGATTGTCTGGACTTTAAAAGAGACTATGACCTCTGAGTTTGTTTCGGCTGTTTCTTCTCAGAGTAGTCAGGTACGAAACACCGGCCCCATCTAGTTTAAAAAATAAGGACGTGTAAAAGTGTTTGTGAAAACCAATTTGCAAAATAAATATCATTTATCATTTATCATTTATCACTTAGAGATAAGGTATATCTTGCCTCTATAGGTGTGAGGCTATGAAAACTAGGCCTTATTGTTAGTTTCTGAAAATGGCGCTTTAGTTCTAGAACTAGCTTTTTTGTTACTGTCGAATAGAATAGCAAAACCTTCGTTTGATCGTATTTTAAAGTGCAAAAAAGAATATATTTATTAGTCTCACACATGACAAAAAGAAAACGATAAAATTAACAAAAAAATATATATTTAAAAGTGAACAGAAAAACTTAAATATTCGACATAAAATTAGTTCTACGAGACCAGTAGCCCCCTATGTGAACATCATGGTGCTGTTGTAACATTAAAAACAAATATCACAAAAATAAGACAAAAGTGCTTTTTCTCTCTAGCACACAAAGTGGTTTTCCAATCTAATACTTACAAATTAACGCCTAACCCTCACTTCCAAACAAAAGGTCAAATATTAATTAACTTTCTGCCAACGCTACATTCGTTTTAGCAAACACTGGCCCATTCAAGTGGAACTTTTTATGCCGACGCTACATCTCTGTATAGTTCTAACGAGAGGTAGCGTCTGAAAAAAACATGGCCGTCTGAAATTATACGCCTTTGCATTTACACCAGGGCGTGAACAATGCAATCTTTTTTGCTAACCGTACACTGTATGTGCTAACTTTATAGCATTTTTAGTATAATGAAGGAACTCGCGTATTCTTTTACATACTGGCTGAAAGAGAATACGTTGGTTTAATGAGGGCAAGCTCTTGTACCAGAATGTAGCTATTTATGAAGGTACCTTGGTATGTAGTTACAAACTGTCCATCTGAATCTTTTCCCATGTCATGCTTTTTGGGTATGGCATCTTATAACACTAGGTGTACCGGAGTTGTAAATAGTGTTACATCGGACCTACTAGAACATTCGAGAAACCACGTGATTATAGTATGTGTACGTTGAAATTTCGAGAGATTCCATTATTATTACTTTTAATGTTAGGTAGGTACAAACTCGCGACCTATTTATAAAAAGACATTAGAATTTCGACCGTACGCCTAGGGCATACGGTTCATATTTGTGTGTACAAGTAGCTAGTAATAATAATTACCTACCTGCTATTCTTTTGTTAGTGTTTTTTATGACCCTCTAGAATATTCGTGGTAATTCTGGTGTGTCAGTTGGCGAGTATAAATACACCGCTCAGGCCCGCGACCGTCAGTCCGCAGCTCGACGCTGATGGCAAAGGCGAACGGGCCCACGGCTAACGATGTCACTGCCTCGAGGCGGAGGAAGAAGAGACGCGGGGGGAAGAAAAGGGGGAAAAACCCCCTGACACCCGCGCCTCAACAGGGAAAATCAAAAGAAGAGGGCCCTGCCCCTGCCTTGGCGCAGGCGGCAATATCTCAGGCGAGTGGAAAAACTCTAACACAGGAGTGCAACATTGCCGCTAGAAATCTCACAGGCGCCAAAAATTCGGGCGCCTTGAAATTTAAAAATACCAACCGGACGGACAAGCCCGCCCCATCGACGGATGCGGCCCCGGCACCCTCACAAACGGTGGAAAACACGGGACCACCACCGCAGCAACTACCACCGAAAAAGGTTAAAAAAACAACTGGACAACCAAACCACGAAACAGGCGCCCGTCAACCACAGAGGCGCCATCTAGCGGCAATGCAAGAGCAACCACAACCAAAACAAAACCCCGATCAAAGGGAGTTTACGGCCTGCGCCATAAAGCTCTTAATGGACCTTATTATGGCCATTAGGCAGGGACAGGACGCGGGCTTAGTAATTCTCGACGGGCTAGCCGAATTACTGAGACTGTACAATGGCTAGCTCGTTGAGAATAATACACTGGAACGCCCGCGGCCTTAAGAGCAAGGTAGCCCCCCTCCGCCTCCTCCTCAAGGAACAAAAGATCGACGTGGCGCTCATAGGTGAAACACTCCTGGGGCCTGCGGACAAGATCAGGTTCCCGGGATATTTCACCTACAGGAAGGATGAGAAGTCGCCGCACGGCATCACGTACCGCGGACTAGCGGTACTAGTGAACCGAAGAGTCGTCCACCAACCGCTCCCAGAGATCACCCCGACCACCTTTCAGGTGTTGGGAGTCCAAATTAACGTCGCCGGCAAGGACATGAACTTGTACGCGGCGTACCACCCACCGGGCTCCGACTTCAACATAGCGGAGCTGAGGAACATTTTGAAATCATCAAACCCGACACTCCTTGCCGGCGACTTTAACATAAAGCACACGGCATGGAACAGTCGCCTAACACAAAAATGGGGCAGACGGCTCTTCGCGGACGCGGAGGCCCATGGATACACGGTGTCCGGCCCTGAGACACCAACACATTACCCGGACAACCCAGCACACATGCCTGACGTACTGGACATCGTGATCCACATGGGCCTCGACTGTCAAATCACCCAGCAGGTGATGGACGACGAGTTCCAGTCGGATCACCAACCGGTGCTCGTCGTCCTATCAGAGATGCCGACCAGACTCTCACCTCCTGCGCCACGTCGCATCACGGATTGGGACATTTTCAAGGAGAGGATGGAGATCACCACACCCACTTGGCCCGTCGAAACCGCCGCAGACGTTGAGCGACTCTCAGAGGAGATCACCGCCTGCATCCAGCGCGCCCTTGAAGGGGCGACTACTACATCGCCGTCGACGCCGGGGGGTATTGTTTACAAACCCCTCCCCGAACACATCAAGCAACTGATCGCCCAACGAAGGCGCCTGCGCAGGCGGTGGCAGGACACCGGCTGCCCTACAGCAAAGCGCGACCTCAACCGTCTGGCGGAGAAGGTAAGGGCCAAGCTGCAGGAACACAACGCCACGGGCTGGGAGGAACACATCGACGGCATAGAGGGAGACTGGCCGTCGATACACAAGCTGTGCAGAGCACTAACGAATACCCCAGACCCGGTTCGGCCTCTACTTCACAGCGACGGGGCGCCCAGGTACGCGGCAGCAGACCGTGCTGAAATATTCGCTGAGCACCTGGAGCGTCAGTTCCAGCCAAACCCGAGCTCTGACTCCGAACACATCGCAGCAGTCGAGAGGCACCTTGGAGAGTACTTCGCATCGCCGATAGCTCCAGAGGAGGACCCAATCTTCTTCTCTCCGTGTGCAGTGAGACGCGCCATCCTCGGGACGAAGCCGAGAAAGGCCCCAGGCGCCGATGGAATCACCAACACAGTGCTGCGCCACCTGCCGTACCGAACGGTTGCGGCCCTGGCGCGCCTGTTTACGGGGATCCTACGCACCGGGACCTTCCCGGCTGCGTGGAAAGAGGGGCGCGTCATCATGCTGCCCAAGCCGCACAAGAATGTACTAAAGCCTGAGAGCTATCGGCCCGTCACGCTTCTCCCCTGCACCTCCAAGGTGTTTGAGCAACTCCTGCTGCGACACCTCAAGAAATACGTCGAGCCTCGCCCCGAACAGTTCGGGTTTCGCTCGGAACATTCAACGACGCTCCAGCTGTCGAGGGTGCTGCACCTGCTCACGGCAGCGGTGAACAAGAAGGAGAGGGCGGTTGCAGCATTCCTCGACATGGAAAAAGCGTTTGACAGAGTCTGGCATGCCGGTCTGCTGTACAAACTGTCAATGACAGCCGCGCCTCGTCGCTTGTTACAGGTGATCTCATCCTTTCTATCTAACAGGACTTACAGGGTGGTGGTTGATAAGACGCTGTCAAGCGTCCATCCCATCGCCGCCGGAGTGCCGCAGGGCAGCTGCGTCTCTCCGTGGTGTTACTCCTGCTTCACCGACGACATCCCAACAACACCTGACACCACGCTCGCGCTGTACGCGGATGACGCCGCGTACATCGCTACATCACTCAACGTGCAACACGCGGCAGTCAAGCTGCAGCGCGTGCTCGACCTGCTGCCGGAATGGCTGAACAAATGGAGGTTGTCGGTGAATGTGGGAAAAACACAGGCACTGACAGTGGGCGGCTACAAGCAGCCACCACCCCTGAAACTTCAAGGCGCCGACGTCAAGTGGCTCCAGACGGCCAAGTACCTGGGAGTCACCATTGACAGTCGGCTAACCATGGCGCCACACGTCCGCACAGTCGTCGCGAAGGGCAGGAACGCCCGCTTCCAGCTGCACCCTGTGCTGTCGTCCCGACTCCCGCTGCGAGCCAAGCTGAGCGTGTACAAAACGTACATCAGATCGCAGCTCACGTACGCCGCCCCAGCTTGGCTCGCCCTCACGAGCGAGCGGAGCAGGAAGGAACTGGAGAAGCAGCAAAATATGACGCTAAGAAAAATTGTAGCAGCCCCTCGCTACGTGAGGAACGAAGTCGTCAAGCGGGACCTTGGAATAGAGAGCCTGGAGGACTTCTGCGGTCGCCTCGCGTCCACCATGTTCCAGCGAGCCGACGCCTCTGCCTGGCCGCATATCAAACAGATAGCGCCATGGCACACTCGACCACCGGACGCGGGGCGCCGCCCACGACGACTACCGCGCGACTTAGTCGCGGACGTGACGCGCCACCCACCGGATTGACCCCTGAGTAAGTCGTTTTATTTATGTATTATACTACAACGACTTACTCACCAAGATAACTCCACACACACTACACACACTTGGTGAAACGTCGTGTTCTAAGTTAATATAGGCACGACGTCCACCCCCCACCTCATACCCCGCACGACTCCTCATGCGATTATACTCACACGAGACATAGCGGCGCGGGCGCACTATGTACTCGTTAACATGGGCGGTGTTACTATAACACAATACCGCTCACACATACATACATGGCCCCTTAGCCCGGAGCGCATCGGCTCGCTTCGATAACGCTGTGGGCGGGGGCCTTTCTCCTGGTAGGGGGCAGCCCCAGCCGCCTCTGGCTGGTCATCATCCGCTAGGCTTCACCCGGGGCACCGGGAGTTCCACCTGGCGGTGACAGACCGCCGAGGCGGCGTGAAGATACGGTTAACACCGTGGCGCCCTCTACACACACTTTATGACACTAAATCACAGGCGAGCGGCATTGCGCGCTCGCCGAGGCCAAGGCCTATATCGGCCGACCCAATGAAGGCGCCCGTATGCTTACGGGCGCAATCGATCCCGCGGGACAAAGGGCGAAGCCCAAAACCCGCCTGCCGCATCCCCCTGCGGGGGTGCAGCGAACTCTCACGGTTCGACCGTCAGTCTTGTTTTGGCTACACGACGAAGCGAGTCGAAGTGAACTTGAAGAGCGATATCTAAGCGAATAGTGAACAGTAGTGTATTGTAGCGTAATTGTGATTAAGTTTAAATTGTTTTGTGATTAATAAAGTTATTGTGTTGTTTAATCGGTAGTAATTAATTTATCTCATACCCAGCTCGTAACAATAGGTATTTTAGTACTGGATCAACTTTCAACTCTTGTAGAGAGCATTAATTGCAACTTGGATTAAAAAGAGTTCAAATTGAAACAAATATAAAACAAGCTAGCGTTAATGTTTGTCTGAATTTTCGTAGTTTTTGTTAAATACCTCTTTCGACTAGCTTATGATGAGCAGTGCCGTAGTAAACAGTAGAGATCGTTCGATCGATGATGTAGTAATTATGTTCCGTATTTAAATCCATACCCAATATTGTTGTTCCAATCGTGTTCATTAAATTGATTTCAGTCGAAATAGCTCAAAGGTTTGTCTCCAAGTCGATTTTAACCGATTGTAACCATGAAGTTTCTTGCCGGTTCTTCTCCATGGAATCGACCAATGCCAACCGTGCACCTTTTCGACGTTTTTTAAGTGCCCATCTAGGCCTATGTGAAATAAAATGTTTTGATTTTGATTTCTAAGGTAGGATATGTTTAAAACGAAAAATTATCATTTTTCACAGTAACACCTATTGTAATTAGCCTTACGTAAACTTTTACAAAGTAACCCTACATTATCTCGCTTCTCTATAAAAGTACCTATTTAGCGAAACCAAGAACGTGTAAACTTTTACGCAACTTCAGATAAGTTCGTACCCAAAAGGAACAATTTACATAAATAATTGACTTGGCGATTCTTTACCAACACCGTTCCTTGGGCCTGTAGAGGTTTCTTCTAACTTATTAAGATAAAAACTTTGGACAATAAACTAGGTAGTCCATTAAAATCCAATGGGGTTTGCGGTAGTGTTTTGTAAAGTTCACGTTCGACCTTATTCAAATGATTTGACACAATTTGAAAGCGACTTCATTTGTTTTTTGATAAGTTAATCATGGATTATGATATTGCGATTTGTTCATTAAAATAGTCCGAAAGCGCTAGGTTTTGAGGTTTCAAAAATATTAAGGTGTATTTTTTTCGCATATAGTTTCCGGACCATTGCGCAACCTACTATATTGATTTGTGTCATTTTAGGTACCAGTATATGAAGAAATTTGGCTATTTGTCTTTTCGACAACTATTAGACGAAAATAAAATATTTATAGTTGAAAATTTTACTTTAATTACAATAACGAATTAGTAACCGATATACGAGTACATAGGCACTTTGTTGTGTCATCTCTCTCCACGGGGATTTCTTATATTTTACCGGTACCTAACACGTCGCCCAACTAGCTCGTAGGCGCGTCGCTCACTGGTAAGACGAAACGCCGGCGCCGCTGCCGTCCGAGGATAGGTCTCTAAGTCTACGTGGAGTCGAGGCGCAGACGGCTGTGCTTCCTTCACATTCTATGTAATTATAATAATAATAATAATATAATATATTTATTCAAACTTAGAATTCGCACGAAAAATACAAGTTAAATCTTAAAAGTAATGTTGGTATAAAAGAGTTCGGTGCCTGTACTAGGTTAAACCTGTATCACAGGCGGCATGTTTCTAATAAATACTATTTGGACAATGAATTTCTTAACAATATAAAACATAATAGTGAAATTATTTAGTATGGTTTAGTATATTATGATATAACTAATGTACTTAAACGCTATTATAAGATACAAACAGTAAAAAAAATATAATTAAGGTCACACATGTATATAAATGGAAAACAGTTTGTAGCACTTATTTGCTAATAGGTACTAAAATTATGTCAGCAGTACTAAACAAGTAAACATTGCAAAACACCGTAAGTTATTTTTGTTGCGGTCGACAATTTTGCCTAGACAGCGAAATGTCAAAGAATGTCTGACTAGGAGTATTATGACGCACTAGGTGCCCTCATAATCGACGGAGTTTATGTATCGGTGTTCCGCTATTTTTCTAGCAGGGCATTCAGCGTCTCCCGTTTTGTGGTCACTGGGCTTTTTATTGTTCGCCCGCGCTTTGACACCGGCTCGACTTTACTTCTTGTGAGCGACGCGCTTATAAGAATACTAGCTGACTCGCGCAACTTCGTCTGCGTCTCATGATTTGAGATTTAAACTATCCTATCTCTCAAGTTGGATCGAACTGCACATGGTGTGCGAATTTTATTATAATCGGTTAAGTGGTTTAGGAGTCCATTGAGGACAAACATTGTGACACGAGATTTATATATATTAAGATTACAATCGGGGAAATAGGTGTTACGCGTTTTGGAGTACCGATATTTGTAGATGTCACATGTCTTCGAATGTTTGGTTCTAGGACATGCCGGTTTCCTCACGATGTTTTCCTTCATCGTTTTTGAGAGTAGTGGTGATGAAATTTGTTCGTAAGTCGGGGCCGTAACCACTGGGCCACCTGAAACCCACGACTTACTGCTCGTAAGTCGGGGCCGCCACCACTGGGCCACCGCTGCTCTCAATAAATAAATAAATAATAAATAAATAAATAAATAAATATCGCTGGACATTAACACACAGCGCCACCTAGTGCCACACTAAGCAAAGCTTGTGTCGTGGACACTAGATAGTTGATATACTACATATATACTTTTTGTTTGTAAATACATACTTATTATACATATAAACATCCATGACTCGGAAACAAATGTCCGTGCTCATCACACAAACATTTGCTCCTACCGGGATTCGAACCCAGGACCCTAAGAACGTAAGGCAGCGTTTAACAAATCTAACAGTAATTTAAATTTCAAGTACTAGGCTCACATATCATCGAGGCACACCTATAGTAGACATCGTAATTATTATGTAGGCTATGTAATTAATGTCAATGACTGCGCGTAGAGACTGCGACCGTTGCACCACATCTGTGCAGTATTATTAGATGCGAATATACAAGGTGAGTCTTTTAAAAAAGTTGACATTTAGAACGTTTTTATTCGTTTAAGATCCTAAAAACAATAAAATATGACAACAACAACATCAATTTATTTCAGGCTACAATGGCCCTTAGATATACAACCATAAAAACAAACATATTCAGGTAAATACAAAACTTGTAAAACTATGTCAATAGCACTTCACTTTAGTCAAACTTCACTTGTGTTGGCTGTCCAGTGGTACTTGTCCGCGGAAGCAATGGAACACCACGTCCTGCGGCCAAAAGTCTTCTTCCATCACCATGGGCAGGTAACAATTCGATACTCGCATCACTGAAGTTGACGTTGCAGCGCGACTCCAGTAACTGCACCCTCGGTGTGTACCTCATCTTTTGGCGCACATACTCAACGATAGCCTCCGCTTTAGTGGTGTAAGCGGGCAATGTACACCGGTGTATTCGATTTGTGCAGCCCGCCGGTTCACCTGTAATTATTGACTATTACATAATTGTATACATTAAAGTAGGTGTCCGTGTCTGCCTGTGTGGGTACGCTGTCATCAAAGCTCCGGAAATGTATTTTGATACGATATTCATTTTTAATTACACAACACACTTTCATAACCACTTACAAAACACTATCATAACCACTTGGAAAAAGGATTGTTTTAAACTTAGATTATTTTTTTTAATTTATATTTGATCCCAGACCATGACGCTTGCAACAATGCCGAAATATCGTTATATTCTGTTTTAAGTGCTAACGGAAGATTTCTATACGGTTTTAACGTCATTGAGAAAAAAAACCCCGAAAGTTTTGAAACCACGTTATCTTCAGAAGTAAATCTGCCATGTTATAACCGGTTCAACAACAAGGACTCTAACAAATGAAATAGACTATAGTGGCCACAACTCAACAAAAGTCTACATAAATTCATGTGTCAGACCAGCAAGACATGTATAATGTTCCATTTTAAAAATAAATCAACCTGTATACACATGACATGGCATGCTGCGGTATGCACTGACGTAGAAGCACGACGCACCGCTGCTGCTGTCAGCTGTGATGTGACAGCGCGCTGACATCGCGTCTGATTAAAAATAAATCAACCTGTATACACATGACATGGCATGCTGCGGTATGCACTGACGTAGAAGCACGACGCACCGCTGCTGCTGTCAGCTGTGATGTGACAGCGCGCTGACATCGCGTCTGATTAGATAGGTACATACTTTATTAGTAGATTTTCACCCTATTTGTGATTAATACAGCGTATCTTTTTCAGTTAAATATAACTTGCACTGGGTATGCACAGACGTAAATGCGATGTTTCGTTGTCGTCATGAACTGGGGCAGCGACCCTGACTGTAAGGCTGATTGAAACTGGGACGCCAAGCGAGCGTGTGATCTTTGGAATCACTTGATCCAGAAGTTGTGCAGTCCGTCCGGCCCTGGAGATTTCCAGTTAGGCAGCGGACGGACTGCACAAGCTACGCCTTGGGGGCTGATGATGATTGCCCCATTTCCGGTATTTGATCACACACTTGTTCAACCTTCCGGATCCAATCGCCCTCAGTGCGACTGACAGGCACCGACCAGATGCTGCGCCAGAATGAACACATGGCATCATCATCTGGTAGACGCGTGTCAGTCACACCTTGGTCCGGTCGCTCCCAAGCCCTATATACCCACCTTTCATCACTTTGGAATGTGCGATTCTGAGTATATCGCTCCACTCGCCGCTTATACCGACGAATACGGCTTGCCCATGCACAGATTTTCTGCTTTTCGGTAAAATATAGTTCGAAGGACAGGTCCACTTAAATCTATGTGATTCTTTCTTCATCTCAGACACTAATCTGCATAGTCCTCATGTAAATTAAGCAAGATTTTCTAGACTTTAAAAGAGACCTCTGAGTTTGTTTCGGCTGTGTCTTCTCAGAGTAGTCACGTACGAAACACCGGCCCATTTAAAAGCAAAATGACGAGTAAAACCTACTTGCTGAATAAAGCAGATGATAAATAATGCATTTTGAACTCTTTCGTCTTCATTGGCGACACCTTCGGGGCTATACGATCCTATAAGTACTTATTGTATAATTAATGAATAATGTTCTTCCTCCGAAACCTTATTTAGGGCATGACACGAAACGGCTAAATTAAAAGCGCCCTTAAGGTCAGCGCAGACAGAGAGGAATAATCTCCGCGCGGTCTCGGGCATTTTCTTTACGGATCACGGATGCTCGAGCGTATCTTCAAGGACGCGCGAGCATTTTTTGTCAGGTTCATTTTTGCACTTTATCGTAATAACTTAATAACTTTAGAGTTTATTTTCAACTCTCCGCTGTGCTCTGTTCTGTCTGCGCTGAGCCTTAGTCACCAATTTCAAATTAATAATAATTTAACTAAAGGTCGCAAGCTCAACAGCGCATACGAGGTCCGGAGTTCGATTCCCGGGTTGGGCAAAACGTAATTGGGCTTAATCATCAGGATTTTTTCAAAAGCAGTCACGGAGTTTGTATTTGTGCCCGGTTTGATGGCAATAGGCTCGCCACCTACGTAACTTGCGAAATTCGAGAACACTATTAAGTACTTCTCTGCCTAACCCATCGTAGATAACAAGCGTGATGTTACGTTAATTATTTTCTTGACTGTTGGAGGAGCTCATGGCTAAATAATATCAGCCGCTCGGGTCGATCTTTAGGTTAAGCAATACTTGCCTAGGTTGGTCTGCGGATGGGTAACCACCTTTACATATACCGAGTTTCCTCCGTGCCTCAGAAAGCACGTTAAGCCGTTCCCGGCTGTCATTTGTCCATCTTTGACAGTCGTTACAGGTAGTCAGTGGCCCTAAAAGTCTGACACCAGTCTTACTAAGTGGTATCGTATTTCCCAGTATTAACTGGGTTGTGGAGGTCAGATAGGCAGTCGCTCCATGTAAAATACTGGTATTCAGCTGCATCCGGTAAGACTGGAAGCCGACCCCAACATAGTTGGGAAAAGGCTAGGCAGATGATGATGACTGTTCGGCGAGGTTGAACAAAATGATTTTTTTAGGTAGCAATCCGATATTTTGTCAGTCTCATTGCAAGATATTTAGTCGGTTCGGCTTGTAACATGGTAGGTACTTAAATAAAGGGTGTAAAACATATCTTAACGAAACCGAAAGGCACTTGTTTTCCCCGTCATTGCGATCATTTTTTTATTCTATACCTTTTTTTTTTTTTTTTTTTTTTTTTTTTTAGGATGGGAAATCATCATTCTATACCTTACCTGGGAACCTTCTAAGTACGGAGATATTGGCGGTCAAAGTTCCTACTTTTTTACAAGTTTTTTTAAACAACTTTTTACTGTAAGGTTTTTACTTTAGCCACCTCTATGACCCCTCGTACTATCCAATGCGTCCATCAGCAGAATATTTTAAGTGCGCTGCATTGAGTTTTACCACAGAACATAATATTTTTCACCCCAAAAAAAAAAGTTGTTTCCCAGCAATAATTTTTACGTAAAGTTATTTAGTTTGATGTACAGAATGCTTTGTTGACGGCTTTGTGAATAGGTGATTTACACCCTGTATAACTGGAGAAATGAGGATATAGGTACTATACGCCCCTGCAAATCCCTTCTGGACCCACAGGAATGATGTAATGTGCTTTATTTTAATATTTGTGTATCAAGTTTTATTGATAACTGTGTATGTGTGAGACTAAAAAAATAGTTTACGACCTACTCTCAGACCTCCCAAATATGCACATTTTTTTTTTAATAATGGGTCAAGCCGTCTCGGAGGAGGTCGATAACAAACACCGTGACACGAGATTTTGATGTATTAGATTCTGCGTCGACATAAAATTGTGTCGTGTTTTTTAAACAAAAATGGTTTTCAATAAAAATATGTTTGCATTGAACATTGCGTCAATGTGTCGCATATTTAATTTGAAAGTCATTCCCAATAGTGTTCAGCTGAAATATTCTGAAATGAAAAGAGAAAAATGTCATGTCAACTTGTTATTTATTTATTTTTTCTTATTCTACTTTCAATTCAGAAAACATTCGCAATATTTTGAACAATAGACCATTAATTATATTGATTATGTATCTGTCCATGACTTGGGTTATTTTTAATGCTCTTTTAAATAGGTAAATACACACAAAACATCACGCTTTTAACGCCCAAAAGGTAAGGTTGAAGTCTACCCCACATTACTCTAGCTGTGTTTAAATTTAATGTCATCCGGGCACAAATACAAACTCCGGAAAGCTACTTCGTTTTAGAAAAATCCAATAACCTTTCACCCGACCCAAGGAATCAATCCCAGGACCACTTGCTCCTACTAAGCACAGCGCTTGTGCCCAATAGACCAAAGAGGTAGGCATTTTAACTACGAGGACAATTGTAAACTCTCTAAAACAGATGTCATTTGTTTCTCCAGTCGACAGCGGGAATCGATATAGAGCAGTGGTTCCCAACCTTTCTTATGCCAGGGACCACTTTGGTTTGTTCATTGTTAACAGGGACCATATGGTCCTAGATAAACATGGACACCGACAGGATTATAACTAGGGGAGTGAAACTTTAACTCACACCATACAAAAATTGGACAAAATCGATCAAATTGAGCTCGAAAAATTTAGCAATCCTTTAGTATGAGATTCTGAAAAAACTTTTTTACAAAAAATGTAACCGACTTCAGAGAAAACAAAAAAGTGAAAAATAACTTTAGCTTCAGAAGTCGGTGACCTTTGTTTGATTGATTTAGTTTTTTTGTCACCGACTTCTGAAGCTAAAGTTATTTTTCACTTTTTTGTTTTCTCTGAAGTCGGTTACATTTTTTGTAAAAAAGTTTTTATTTTTCATTTTTTAGTGGTTCACATGTACTTACCCCTTCACAGCGTACCGGCGTGATTTTCTTTAATGAACTGGTGTAAACAATAGACAGACATGAGATTTCAGCGATCCCAGTACATTTGCTATCATTTATTGAGGAGTTCCCGTCGCCTATCTTCCGAAGTTCTTGCTCAGATCTTTACCAAATTGAAATGGGATCACTCCAAGAATGTACTCTTCCTAAAACTACCCAAATCGCTTCTGGTGTGCCTATAAAATTTAAGGAATTCCCTCTATTTCTCCAGGATCCCATTAAATGGAACTTAACATATCTAACTGTCGAAATCTGGGTGTATTGTACACTTCTGCGTACTCCCTCAGAGCATACAGGCGTAATGTTACGTCACTATGTTACATAAACAATAAACAACCAAGTCATTGCAGCAATTACTGCAGCTTTGCCGTGTATTATTGAAGAGTTCCATTTATATCTCCGAAGATCAGCGTCAGATCTTAACTAAATTGAAATGGAACCACACGGAAAGCACCAGCTTTCGATTAAAAAAAGAATCATCAAAATCGGTTTACCCAGTGGAAAGTTCAGAGGCAACAAACATTGTCGAAATCTGGGAGTATTGTACACATCTAGGTACCCCCTCAGAGCATACAGGCGTGATATTACGTCATGATGTAGTATGAACAATGAACCTACAAGCGATTGCAGCAATTACTGCAGATTTGCCGTCTATTTTTGAAGAGTTCCTTTGTATATCTCGGAAGATCAGCATCAGATCTTCAACAAATTAAAATGGGACCAATCGACAAGCACCAGCTTTCAAACAAAAAAAGAATCATCTAAATCGGTTCACCCAGTCGAAAGTTCTGAGGTAACAAACACAAAAAAAAAAAAAAAAAAAAAAAAAAAAAAAAAAAAAAAAAAAAAAAAAAATACAGACGAATTGATAACCTCCTCTTTTTGGAAGTCGGTTGAAAAATAGATTTTTGCCTCTGATAATACTCGTATGTTCAATTAAGTTGGGTTGAGCTTGCAACTTCTGTGCAAAATACTTCTGTGTTATAAAGTACGAATAACATTTGAATCTTTCGCGGACCGTAGTCGAGGCTCCTGCGGACCACCAGTGGTCCGCGGACCACAGGTTGGGAACCAGTGATATAGAGGGAATGATTCCTACAAACGATCTTTTAATTAATCTAATTACGATACCTGGCTACCAATGGTCAAGGAAAAGATCGTCAGGGAACTATGTTTACCACATAAATGTTGTGGCGTTCAAACCAAAAAAAGTTCGTCTCTGATAAATCACTACATATTATAAAACAAAGTCTCGCCTCGTCTGTCTGTCCCTATGTATGCTTAGATCTTTAAAACTGCGTAACGGATTTTGATGCGGGTTTTTTAATAGATACATTTTTACATTTTTAAGTGATTCAAGAGGAAGGTTTTAGTGTATAATTTGACGCGGGCGAAGGCATCGGCTAGTTCTTGATAAATAAAACTAGTTTCTTTGTTACAGAAGAGATCCTGGGCTCTCGAACTGCGCTATGGATGTCAGCAGACGGACACATGGTGTTATACGCGACCTTCAACGACAGCCTGGTGCATGAACAGAAGTACCCCTGGTATGGAGCAGCACTAGACACCGATGATCCTGCCAAGGTAATCTGAATGTTATGTGTTGTCTGATAAGGTTACTATTTATTCAAAAAAACATGCAAGGCATTCTTTGGAGACTGCCGATAGAAGTGAAAACTAAGTAATCTATGTCTAAGCTACGAAGCGTTAGGTGACGGTCACGCGAATTCCATGATTTCTGTTCACCCAAAAAGTGCTCAACGCGCCTAAAGAAGTTTTTACTTCAAAAATATTTTATTAAACTGCCGTACGGTTTCTAAAACTATTTTTAAAAGACCCAAATCTAGTCTTGTCTGTCTTCTCTAAACGTAAATGCACTATAAACCACCTTAGACAATTTGGTCAACTGAATGGAATGTGGATTCTCTGCCCGCCTGCCGTCTTAGGCCCCACATTTGTCCTCGATACTGTGACGAACCCCAGACATTTAGGAGTTACATCACTACGGTGACTTGTATAACTGACTCATTACTTACTGGTTATATAAACAATAGGAGCTGGGAATCAATTAATCTATGTTAGCTTGGCTTTACTGCAAAATAAGTAAAATAAAGTTAAACAAAAACTTTTGAGTTCAATTCCTAGGTGGTGGTGTTTTTGGGTTTGTCCCAAGTAGTCGTACAAAATCTGACTTTGTTGCTGATTGATGGCAATGTGCTCCACCTATAGTTCCATATTACATGGAACTTAAGCGTGAATGATGAAATGTGTGTACCTAAGTACTATAAGTACAACTCTACCTTTCAAAAAGGCTTATTCCTTAGCATATCTGTATCAAACTATTCGTTCTCTCCACCCAGACATACCCGGAGATCAGAAGCGTGAGGTACCCAAAGCCAGGAACGAACAACCCGACGGCAACACTGACAGTCGCCGATATTGCGGACCCCAAGCACATACGCACAAGACACCTCACACCACCCAAAGTTATACTAGAAGAAGGGTAAGTAAACCAATATTTTATTAAATGTAGAAAACTTGAAGCTTATTATTTGAGGAGACCACTAGAACGGTTTTCGTCGTATTGCTCGAAGCTCATGACCACGCAGTAACCAGTCGCTTGGGTCGATCTTTAGGTTAAGCCGCGCCTTCCTAAGTTGATCCCTGGACGTGTTTGGGAAAAGGCTAGGCAAATGTTAATGATCTTATCTGGGTCATTGGCCAGCCGTGCTCCACTCACTGGTGATTATAGGCTCTTTTTGGTCATGTTTTCTTGGTCCACGCGAGTCTTCACCAGATCTTATGATTGCATTTGTATTAGTAAAAATAGAACTTTTTACGAGTTTAGGGTAACATCACTTACAGTTGTTGTTCTTGATAGTAAATGTTGAACTCTTTTGAGAGAGTTTTTTCAGCTTTGCAATGATCTGCAATGCTATAGTCGCCTAATAATCAAAATAAGACAGGCTGTTGAATAATCTAAATAGAAGAACAAATTATGGCTAAACCACTGTTGTGTCCATTAATATTTGTCTTTATATCTGGTTCAAGCTGATCCACGTAACTTCGTCTGCGTCACATAATTTCATAAGAACCTTCTCCTGACATAACAAACATAACAAAAAAAGAATTAGTGAAATCTGTCCAGGCGTTGACGAGTTATGCGCTTACCAACACATTTTGCGATTCATTTTTATATTATAGAAGATTGATAAAGCGTGACCACCTCTATATTCAGATTACAGAAGGTACCACCAATGTTGTCAAGTTAGTATCCAACTAGGGCTACATGAAGGTTACCATAACAACAGCTCAAAACAATTTACTATCCTCGAAAGAACCCTTCTTCATAGTGTTTCAATATACAAAGTCCCAGGATAGCCATAAAAAGCGAAGACTCTAAAGCGGACCCGACTGCTTTAAAGCGCTGTAAGCCATAAACCGAGCTAGATAAATGAGTTGAACCCCGTAAAGTATACAAAGTGGGCGGGTATCGTATTACAACTTCAATATTTTGGATCGAGGTTCATTTACATTGTGAGTTTATTGGTGAAAGAGCCCGGTCGTGTTATGTTTTATGGTTTAGTGGTAGTTTCGTGAAGGTACGTTTTGATTTCTTGTAATTTAAGTAAGTAGTCAGTTATGTTTTTATGAAGGTTGTTCAAGAATCCTTAGAAATTGCGTCTATCATTTTCGATAGTTTTTCGAAAGGCAGTCATTCAGAAGTTTTGTAATGAGCGTCACATTAATTACTTTTACTTTTTAGAGTTCCGGTCCCGAAGGGTACCCAACGGGACCCTATTACTAAACCTTCCTTGTTCGTCCGTCCTAGGGCATACAAACCGGGTTTTCAAAAACTCGGGAGTTTTCGATTTGTGAATAAAACCAGCTCTGCTGTATAAAAAGCCAGGTTTTCGGGATTTTGGTATTTTTTAAATCGATCGTTATTGATCTGTAAACTTCGCAGATCAGACACGCAACACGTTGTAGGTCAACAGAAACTTCAGGGGTCATAAATCTTAAAGGCTCACATAATTTCCCCCATGGAACTTGATGTTCAATTGTTTTATTCGTATCAGTTATCGTCTACAAGAAAACAAACTCTATACTCTTACATTTAATTGATAATTTTCCTTGACATGATATTCTATAACATGACCTTCTATTACAGTGACTACTACTTCACGAGCGCACAATGGGTGTCCCTGACAGAAGTGTGCGTGGTCTGGTTGACCAGGATGCAGAACTTGTCTGTGGTTTCCGTCTGCAAGAGTCCCATGTGGTACTGTCAAGAGGTAAGAAACAGAATGAGGCGAAAGCGTTCGGGTAGCCCGCGAAATTCAAATTATTTTTATTTTATTTTATTTATTCAGGGACAATAAACAGCTACAATATGTGTTGGAACAGAGTAAAGATAGTACAAAACATTAACAATATTGCAGCCTACTACATTAGATATTGACACGAACGAATAAAATAATGAGTGCCACTAGATAGGTAAAAAATAAAATATTATAAAAACTTCCATCAAATTAATAAACAATAAATAATGATAGAAATACCAAATAATTCAAGAAAGATCAGCTAATTAGCTGATCTTTCTTGAATTAAGAATTAAGTAATTATTAAACATTAAATAACTTAGTAATTAATAAACAATAAATACCTTAGTAACAATAAACTTAACTAAATATGAATTACATCATGCAAAATTAGATTTTCAATTTGATTTAATTTAATTGCTTGCAGGGTAACAATAAACAATAAAACACAAACTAGCTTACATTCCTAATTACATTATTGGTTCATAATAATTTTCATGACATTGGATTTAAATTTGGATTTTGAACATATAAAAATATCAATATCAACAAAATTACAATTATAAGATTCAACCATTCGCCGGACAGGGCAGCGCAAACCAGAATTAGTTCGACAGGAATTGACAGCAAATAAGGTAAGTGCACGGGTACTACGTACATTGACAGTGCGTGGGACTACGTAACATAGTTTGCTCGTAAGGTCAATACAGTCGATTATCTTACGTTTTATTGCGATTTGCAGGCCAGTTGTATGTTGATTAAAATATTGTTGTTACGACTGTAAGACTGAATTATAATCATCAAAATCGTCGATACAACCCTCCAAGTTCATAAAGGTCTAGAATCGATTTTGACCTTTAAAAAGTCATGAAAATTTGAATTTCGCGGGCTACCCCGAAGCATCCACCATAAGTTCCATAGGTATATCATATATTTTTGAAAGACGTTTTTCAGAAGTTTTGTAATTAGCATCACATCAGCTGCTAGGGTTCCGTTCCCTTTTACTAAGTCTCCACTGTCGGTATGTCTGTCTGTCAGCGGGCTTCATATGAGCATCTACCTTAAAGCATATGTTTTGTATTTGTAGTTTGGCAGATCATCACTACATATTATTTTAAAACTTTTTTGCAAAAAATATATATATAATAGCTTCAGAAGTCGGTGACGTTTGTTTGATTGATTTAGTTTTTTTAGTCACCGACTTCTGAAGCTAAAGTTATTTTTCACTTTTTTGTGTGAAGTCGGTTATATTTTTGGCAAAAAAGTTTTTATTTTTCACTTTTTAGTGTGAAGTCGGTGAAAGGGTAAGCATATTGTATATGTGCTTACCCTTTCACAGCGTAACGGCGTGTTTTTTTTTTATGAACTGGTGTAAACAATAGAGAGACATGAGATTTCAGCGATCCCAGTACATTTGCTATCATTTATTGAGGAGTTCCTGTCGCCTATCTTCCGAAGTTCATCATCAGATCTTTACCAAATTGAAATGAGATCACTCCAAGAACGTACTCTTCCTAAAACTACCCAAATCGCTTGTGGTGTGCCTATAAATTTAAGGAATTCCCTCTATTTCTCCAGGATCCCATTAAATGGAACTTAACACATCTAACTGTCGAAATCTGGGTGTATTGTACACATCTGCGTACCCCCTCAGAGCATACAGGCGTGACGTTACGTCATGATGTAGTATGAACAATGAACCCCACAAGCGATTGCAGCAATTACTGCAGATTTGCCGTCTTTTTTTGAACAGTTCCATTGTATATCTCGGAAGATCAGCATCAGATCTTCAGCAAATTAAAATGGGACCAAACGAGAAGCACCAGCTTTCAAATAAAAAAAGAAACATCAAAATCAGAAACATCAGTTCACCCAGTCGAAAGTTATGAGGTAACAAACAAATACGAACGAATTGATAACCTCCTCTTTTTGGAAGTCGGTTGAAAATAAAGTCTCCCGCCGCGTCTGTCTGTCCCTATGTATGCTTAGTTCTTTAAAACCACGCAACGAATTTTGATGCGGGTTTTTTTAATAGATAGAGTGATTGAAGAGGAAGGTTTTTGTGTATTATTTTACGTGGGCGAAGCCGCGGGCATCGGCTAGTATACCTATAATAATACATAACCCACGGTACCGAGTTTCCTCTATGCCTCGGAAAGCACGGTAAGCCGCTGACATTTGTTTATCTTTGATTCGTTTATCGTATTATACCGAGTACTTACTGGGTTGTGGAGGTCAGATAGGCAGTCGCTCCACGTAAAGTACTAAAGCCTAGTCTATATTTGGTATAGACTAGGCAGACGACGAATTATTGTCGATGACTAACGACGTCGATTGACGGCGATCTCTGCGCAATTAAATATAACAGATAATGCAACATTTTGTAAAAAAAAAAACATTATCAGCTTCAATACAAAATAATATAAAATTCCAAATTCAAATTTATATCTACCAGTTCCAGTAACACTAAAAACTCTTGATAAAACCAGTATCACTGTTTGACTTAATAAAAGAATTGTCTTTAAATGGCTTCGAAGTTTGAAAATATTTGAACCGGAATATTATTGTTGAAATTGGAACAATTCAAAAAGATTCTGTGTTCTAATATTGTAACTTCATTTTTTTTTTTTATAAATGGCGTACTAGAATTTTGTTTTGTCGTAGCTTTTCAATTTTAAAGCCTTAACTAAATTTTATGTTAGGTTAGGGAATGCGGTTATATGTACTTTTTTAGGGTTCTGTACGACTGTACCTAAGTCTGCAAAATCGGACTCTATTACTTTGTTCTTCGTTTGTACATCTGTCGGTTCGTCTGTCCAGACTCTTTTTGTCAGGAAACCGCAAAAGTATGAAGCTGAAATTAATACTGAATACTTAAGTCTGCTATATCTTGGAACAGTGTATAATTGTTACTTGTAAGTCAACACGATCAAAAGATATGACCATTTATATCGCATATTTTGCAATTTCATAAAGGAATCAAAACCTATAGGGTATTTCTCGTTGATCAAGAATCATGAAGCACATCCCCTTTGTCGTAACATAATAATAATTTGTCGATTTCTCGATCGGGTTATTTTTTTGTGGCAAGAAGCAATGTCTTGCAGAAAAGTATGTAAAGGAAAAATTCTGAAAACTGTAAATATTTTGTTAAATAAATATTTTGTTTAATCTACAAATTAATACGGAACCCTCAGTGAGCGACTCCAACTCGCACTTGGTAATGCTTTACCAACTTTACTGTTTTTGTTTTATTTTTCGTCCCTAACTTCGTAGCTTGGTAATTTTAAATTCTTATTAATGTTTAAGAATGTTAACTTTTCGCGGCTTGAGTTAAAACTCTCGGATTAAATATTCACATGAATTAAGTTTGTTTACTAAAGGGCCGTCCCCACGAGCGAGAGAATTGCGGCGATATTATTGTAGAGAAATACATAGGTGGCACAACAATAAAAAAAAGAGTGTATAGAAATACATGACAGTACGATAATATACAGAGTGGAGAAGACAATACGACAATAAATGAAAACACGCGTAATACTAGTTCATAGGAATAATTCTACACAATTAAAAAAACCCAAAACCGAAATAAAAAAAAAAGAAACAGACAAAATCTAACTCTAAGGATATTCTCTATGACTCTTATTGGCCTGGTTTAAGGTCTAATTTGCAGTAAATCAAATTAGCGAAAATTTTTAAATAGCGAGTTGGCAAGGGGTCGTTAACCTGTTAGTGCTTCCTTAAAATCAGATACATCATGTAACAAATGTTGAAGGTGAAAAATAATTTCCTGTGACTAAACTACTTGATATTTTCAAACGATTTTTTTTTGTATGTTAGGAACGTCTTGAGGTATGCGTAGTTTAATTTATTGTCGTATTGTCATCACCACCCTGTAGATATAAGAGAGTGTAAAGAAATACGTGACACTACGGTAATATAGATATAACAGAGTATAAAGAAATACGTGACACTACGATTATATCGTCGCGATTCCCTTGCTCGTGGAGACGACCCTTTAGTAAGCAAACTTAATTCATGTGAATATTTAAAGCCGAGACTTTTTAGACAAGCCGCGAAAAGTTTTTAGTCAGCCTCTAAGAGAGTGTATAAATATGTCATATTCATCATCAGCCCATAATGTTCCCACTGCTGGGACACGGCCTCCTCTCAATGAGAGGGAAAAAAAATGTGTCGTCGTAAAATTGTAAAACCCGTTATATTGTAATCTATCTAGCGAGAACTCGTCGTGTACTCGTCGCATACATTTCACAATATTTATGTTTCACTTCGTTAGACAATATGACTCATTATTTTTCGGTAGATTATAATCTACCGAAAAATAATGCGTAATATTGTAAGCAGTACGTTCGTGTGACAATCTTTCGAGAGTTTACAATCTCGCTAGTTATATTACAATCTAACAGTTTTTAAAATGTGACGCTGACAGATATATGTAGTAGGTACGATGATAATATCGCCGCGATTCTCTCGCTCGTGTAGACGCCCCCTAAGAAAAGATCATTATTTAACTTTGTCTGAAACACATTTGTTTTATCTTTACTGGTTTCGGCACTATGTTGCGAAATGTAGACTTTATTTGTTATTTATTCAACGGCAGTATTCATTTAATCTTGATATTTTAAATATATCAAGAAATTATTAATTCAACACTGAGACAATTTGGGTGGTTTTCGTAGGGATTCAAATTTATATTTAGGTATGACAAAAGCAGAAACATAGGTACATACTTCTCCCATTTATTTTATTTATTATTTATGTCTTGTTGGTCTAGCGGTCGCAATCATGACTGCTGAGGATGAGGTCCAGGGTTCGATTCCCGGGTCGGGCAAATTTATTTTGTTTTTTTTTTCATCAAGAATTTCTCAGTAGCATCCACGGATTTGTGCCTGGTTGATGGCAATAGGCTCGCTCCCTATTACATGAGACTTGAAAAAAAGCTGGCGAAATGTTGGTGTACTATTAAGAATAACTCGCTTAGCCTTCGGGTATACCAGGTGTGATATTATGTTATGTTATGTTATGTAGTTACCCGTTCTACGCTCAGCATTTCATCTATTTCTTCTCAGTTTAACTTCTCCATTCTTCCCCAGGTCTACAGAATATCTTCAGGGTTGGACGGCTGGGTAGAGTCAGCCCCCTCCCCCCTCTGGTCAGCCGGTGGCGGGGCCCTGGTGACCCTGGCCCCTGTGAGGGACGGCCCAGCGGGGTTGTTCCGTCATATAGTGAGAACGGAGCACAACTCGCACGGGCCCAGGGCGTTGCCACTGACGCATGGGAGCTTTGATGTCGTCCAGTTGTTGGCTTGGGATCATGCGAATCAGCATATGTGAGTGATTTATGTGATTAGATACCCATTCATTCTTATTCAATCTTAGTACTACGAGTACATAGTTTGCATTCTTAAATAACTATCGTTAAAGCTTTAAAAAAGGTCCTTTAGAGCGAGGCCACACGATGCGTTGCGCTGCGTTGCGTCGTCGCAGCGTCGTACAATCACTGTCAAAATGGCAATGCACAACAGTGATTGTATGGCGCAACGCACTAGTGGGGTAGTGATTTGTATGTAAGATGACGTTTGCGGCGCCGCTCAGTCGTCGCACCGCACCGCCAACGCATCGTGTGGCCTCGCTCTTACTTATAAGTAAAATACGTACCTTATTTCAGTATTAAAATATAGTATTTTTTTTCTTTTTAGGGTTCCGTAGTCAACTAGGAACCCATGTATACTTATAGTTTAGTTTCGCCATGTCTGTCTGTCCGTCCGTCCTCGCTTAATCTCTGTGACCGTTAGCACTAGATAGCTGAAATTTGGTACCGATATGTGTATCAATCACGCCGACAAAGTGGTAAAATAAAATTGGAAAAAAATGTTTTATTAGGATAGGCCCCCCTATATGTAAAGTGGGTTTTTTTTTTTTTTTTCAACCCTTAAATTACGTGTGATATATTGTTGGAAAGGTATTTAGAAATGAATAGGGGTTTACAACAAACATTTTTTGAAAATGACAATAATTTCGGAAATAATCGCTCCAAAAGTAAAAAACAATGTGTGTGCCCCCTCTAACTTTTAAACCATAAGTTTAGAAAATATGAAAAAAATCTGAAAAGTAGAACTTTATAAGGACTTTCTAGGAAAATCATTTTGAACTTGGATGGAAACAAGTTTTTGTACAAAAAAGACAAAAAGTTGTACAAAATAATTTCTGGACTGTTTGTAGTATAATCGTAATGCAAGCATTTTTTTAACTTCGTTTACGCATTTTATTATCCTGAACGTATCACACTGAGCGTGACCCGACACGCTCTTGGCCGGTTTTTAATCTCTTTTTATTAAAAAAAAAGTGGTCCGGTGCTACCATCCATGTTCCTATGAGTCGATTATGACGGATAAATCTTGTTTCAGATATTACATGGGTATCCCAGAAGGTAAACCAGGGCAGCAGCACTTATACAGAGTATCCTCCGAGGCGCCGAGGCCGGGCTCCCCGCAGAAACTACCGTACTGTGTCACGTGTAACTCACAGGTCAGTTAAATCTCCATGTAAGATCAAGATCACCATTATGCTGTCGTGTCGTACCAGAACAACAGAATCAACTAAGAGCTTCCTCTGAAACGTTAATATCTGTCTGTCTCAGGCCTGCATCTCTTGTGGATAAATCACAAGTCAGTTCAATCAACAATGAAACCATAGTGTTGGCTCAGTGTAATAAAATCGGTTCTCAAAACACGTTGCAAATACTAATATTATATCGAAAATGAGTACAAAATCGCTTAATCGTTTACATCTGTTGCAATGTGTAGTGGCTAATCGTCAGAATATTGCAAGTACGTCTTTACCAACATCTGTGCTACATCGGTGACACATGATATTGCGTGCACTTATACTGCTATCTATAGTTTATGATGGCCTAGTAGAAACGTAATTGTAGTGCCAGAAATAAAATTCCTTAGAGTTTAAAAAAGTAAAAACATGCTTTCTTTCATTCTTTTTAGCAAACACTTTCATTCATTAATTTGATATGTCATGGAATGCATAAATAAAAATAGCTAGTCCACCATCTTTGGGAGTCCGCCATTTTGTATTTAGAATAACGTCACTTACTGTAGGGCCAACATATTAGATCACATTTGACAACTTCATCAAAATTCAACAACCTAACCTTGTAACGGCGGGCATATTTTTTTTTTTTCAGAGTTAGAACTGCACAATTGCAACTTTTTTCAATTAAGATAACAAATTATTCATTCTAATAATGACATCATTTTAAACATGATAAACAATTCCTGTTCTAAAAAGAACTGATGCCAAATGTGATCAGTTAAATTGGCCCTATTTTAGTTAACCATGCATTGGTGTCGATTCTGTTGTGCACAAACTAAACTTAATTTAGGCTATTGCTATGTTTTTCTTTCTAATAAAACGAGAAAGAGACGGACATAATTTAGAGCTGTCAAATTTAATTTGAACTAATATTTCCATACAAATGAAGGGTGCACGTAAAAACATGTCTACTAAAAACACGGTGAAGCGCAAGGCATAAATTAGTTTGACATCTCTAACTTAGTTCATAGCTATAACCGTCCTTTTCTCGCACTGCCTTTTAGTAAAAGATAGCGATAGTCTAAATTAAGTTTAGTTTGTGCACAACAGAATCGACACCATTGTCATCCAAACTAAACATGTATGATCCCAATGGGATTTTTCATGGATTCCCGATTATTCATGGGAAACATGAATTGGGAATTTAACCGGGAAGTGGGTCAAATATAACTATCAATATTTTTTACGTATTAACAGATGAAGCTAATAAAATCGTGTTAACATAAATATTCTTTTAATGTAAATAAGACATAACACTCATATTTCTAACTAGTATTCAATGTTTTAATAGAGCTAATAAAGACCTAAGTTAACAGATTCCGGAAATAATAAGATTTCCTTTCTTGACGATCATTTCCTAAGATAATTGTTGAAATAATACTCACAGGATCGTTTTCTCCATTTTCTGGTCAGTAGGTACTAGGACTGTAGTAAGTTGAAGAGTAAGTAATATGAACACAAGTATCATAAGTACACCCTTGATGTTCGAGGAAGCGGCTTATATTGAAAAATACATGCTTCACTGATTTCAGATATTGATAAAATTGTACCTAGCAGTAGTAGAGTTTTATTTGTGAAGGAGGTCTTCCTTGGAAGTACTACATAAGAGGTTTATATGTATGTATGCCACCGGATCTGCGCCGGTTTATCTGTGGTGGACACGTAACACACCTGAGATTCCTCTCATACAAGTTATCACATTATAAATGCAAGCCTAACAAAAAGGAGTTTCTTTAGGATTTAACGCAATCAGTTGATCTACATGTATAGCAAAACTAAAAGATATTATGAATTTCCAAAAGTTTTCCAAAAGTTTTTCTATTTCATGGTCTGACATAACACACGAGAGGAATTTCGTTATTTTTTGCAAATGTTCATAGGGTCATGACAACTTGCCATCATCAGAACATCCTGCTTGTTTATGACCAAATATTTAAACAATGATTACTAGACATCGAAATATGAATCAAACTAATGACGTAGAATCCATTTTTTTTTGTACTTTATATAACTTCTCATCATCTGGCTAGCCTTTCCTCAACTATATTGGGGTCGGCATCCATTCTAACTGGATGCAGCTGAAAACCAGTATTTAACATGGAGCGATCTGACCTCCACAACCCAGTTTGTACTTTTTAATACGATAACACCACTTGGTAAGACTGGTTGTCACACTGTTTGAGCCACTGAACCGCTGTAACGACTTATCTTCTACGGTTTTCAATGTTATTTTCATAAACACATTTTATTCTACACAATGATCATAGGTCATTCTTCTCCCTCAGCCATCTCCGTCAATAAACCTGGAGTACTACGGCAACTTGGCGTCTTCTGGTGACAGCACGTGGGGAGATAGCGACTGGGACGAAGAGCTCCCAGCCACTTCGCCCTCGCCCAGCAAGAAGAAGAAGAAGAAGTACCCTGGTAAGAGAACATTCTGTTACCATAATACTGAAGCATTCCATGGTGTCCCCAGATTGCCCCGAGTAAAGTCATCAGACCTAAAGTTCATGGACATGGGCTAATAGAATAAAAAAAATATTGTTGAGCCAATTCTCGGCGTCTGTCGTTGCTGTGCGTGAAGGGTGCCTCTTTAATTTTTAATTTATTTTTATTATTTGTTGTAATACCGATAACAGAAATACACATTGTGTCTGAATTTCAACTGTCTACCTATAACTGATCTTGAGATGCAGCCCACTGACAGATAGACGGACAGAAGGCCAGCAGAGGCTTAGGGCCTTATCACACTAGCGGATTGCCAGCGGATTCGCCGCGGAGGCGCAGCGAATTTGCCACGGAGGCGCAACGAATTCGTCGCGAATTGACAACGTACAATACACTCGGTAACAAAATGGATTCCAAAGGAAACACTCCTGTTGGCTTTTTTACTTCGAAAACACCTAGCATTGAAAAATTTGGGAAGATCCAGTATCAATCAATCGAATGGAAGAGAGCGACTACTTTGTGTTGTTTTGCAAACGAATAAAGCATAATCCACAACAATTTAGATCCTACCTACGAATGTCAAGCCCTACATTTTATGAGTTGTTGTATCTGATACAAACTGACCTAAGACGCGAAGACACACATTTGAGATTATCAGTGTCACCTGAAAAGAGGTTGAAAAAATTAAATTGAAGTAAATTTAGTTTTAAATAATCATGTTTACCTATGATATTGAATTTATAAGCACAATTTGAATATATGCTTAAAATTAATATTCTTCGAACTTTTGGAGTCCACGCTGCTATTTGCGACAAATCCGTTGCGCATCCGTGGCGAATTCGCTGCGCCACCGCTCCGCTTTGAATCCGCTTAATGTGCTTTCCGAGGCACGGAGGAAACCTAGGCAAGCACGGCTTAAACTTAAGATTGCCCCGAGTGACTGCTATTATTTAGCCTCGAGCTCCTCAATCAAGGGTAACCTCTGGTATGGAACTCTAAAAAGATTACAAAAAAGCCTAAAGATTTTTTCGAAGGTAGCCTCAACCGCAGCGGCAATGCAAAAAATTGCAAATACACATCGTACACAGAAGCGTTTTCATAAACTTACGTAGAAGGCAGTCGTGTCAGTGGGGTTTATCTTCAGAGATTGGGCAGCTTTGCTTCCAAGTAAATTATTTATGATAGTAATGTTGATGCAAACATCAGGCCAAAGAAACCACGGCTGTCCTAAAGCTCCTTGGGTTGACGATATCGAGAAAGTTTCGGGTCCAAGGAATGCACACCGGTCTAAGGAATCCACAGAACCGGGAATTGTGGTAAAAAGGGGAGGCCTAGTCTACAGTGAGGTGTGGGAGGCAGTGGGTGATTCCGAGCTAATAATTATGATCATGGTAAACACCATACAAGAGTCCATTTACTTTCTCCCCCCTTCCCCCAGATGGTGTGCCTCAGAACCTTCCGTGCCTGTACCACGAGGCGCACTTCAGCCCCTCGTCGGCCTACTTCGTACTGGAGTGCCTCGGGCCTGGAGTGCCCACCTTCAGCCTGCATCGGACAGCGCTGCCTGATCCCAGGCTGGTAGCGCATTTGGAGAATAACACTATTGTTAAGGTAAGAAAGTCGTTATTCCTTTTACTCTTCTTTAGATAAGATAAAAGGTTCTTATTTGCAATATTTTGTTGGAGTTTTATTTTTACGTAAGATTCGCGGCCCGATAAGTAAATGGGTCTGGTTTTGGTATGGAAATTCGATTACTTTGCATAGTAAACAATAAGGAATAATATGTTTTAGTTTAAAATTTTTGATTGTTGCTGTAGTTAGCGGTGTCAACCGGAGTATGAAATGAGGTGTTATGCTCTCCGGGGTTGCTCACTCGCTCGCATTGTCCAGTTGCAAAATATAAAAATCAAAGTATATATTTCAGCCATCTGAAGCAAAAAGTTCTTTCAGCCATCGATCCGTGATAAAAGAAAAGATTATCCCGGATAACAGCAGGATAGGATTATCCTCTTGGTCGATTCCTACCGTTTCAACTTTATGTTTTCCCAAATAAATTTTCCACAGAAATAACTCCGAGCATGTTTACTTATTGTTAAAATTTTATTCGTCTGCTTTTTTTGAGTAAAGTTATGGCTTTTTAAGGGCCAGGTTATAAAATGTTGAGCAAACATGTTTAATAAAGTGCGTGACGCGGTTTTATGTTCATGAATGTTTAAAAAGTAGGCTATAAACTTAATGGTGTTTAAACACTGTACATTAAAGCGTCTGGCGGAAAGTTTTTTTTAACATAACATCACGCCCGTGATAGTAACTTATAGCACAGTTTGATAAGCCACTTTCATTACTTTACAATTTTGAAGTTTTATACATTCACGAGTACCGTAAAATGGGGTGAATAGCGATCCAGGGGTGAATGGAAACAAAACTTTGAAATTAATTTTATCGCTGAAATTATATTGTATCTTTATAGTTAAGTATAATTTAGTTAACACAATAGAGTACTTGTTGGTACCATATCATGGGAATTCAACTCTAAAATCCATTTCAAAGTTTTGTTTCCATTCACCCCTGGATCCCTATTCACCCCATTTTACCTGGTACACATATTACCGAGTAAACCCGATTTGTATTATACGGCTAAAATACAAATAGTAGCAAGTGGCTGATAAATTAAAGTCCCTGACTATATATTCAAATTACCGGTCAAAAGTTTCACCAGATTTAGCTGAATACTAGTATTTCACATGGAGCGACTGCCTATCTGACCTCCACAACCTAGTCAGAATTGGGTAATGCGATACCCTTGGTAAGACTAGTTGTTATAATTTCGAGCCACTGAGCCTGTAATGACTGTCGAAGATCTATAATGGACAACCGGGACCAAAGGTTGAACGTGCTTTTTTAGGCACGTAGGTAACTCTCAACGCTCGGAAGACGATGCGTTGGAAGACCTACCACTAGGTGGACCAATCACCTGGTGAAGGTTGCGGAAATCCGTTGGATGCGAGTCGCAAGGCACCGGTCAATGTGGCGACACTTGGGAGAGGAATATGTCCAGCAGTGGACGTCTTTCGACTGAAATGATGATGATGAGATAACTCAGTAGTCTTTATGTTAAGGGTGGTCACTCATCCACTGGCCAACCTAGGCAAGTGCAGGTTAACGGGAAGATCCATCCGAGCAGCTTTTATATTAGGCATGCATGACGACAGTATCAAAAAAATACAAATCTATTTACTCCGTGTTAGTTAGATTATTGAAAAAAATTGGTTGCCTGTAAAGTCGGTATACGGGCGAAAGTTTTACGTGACAACGACTTTGAGTGGTAAAATAATTTTAATGTGAATATTCATTCGTATAGTAGGAAGAAGGATGAAATATGTCTGTCTCTCTCGCTCTTAGGCGGGCTAACCATGCCCGAGTGGAAGGGACGCGTGCCTCTCACTCGCTCTCATTGTGAGCGCATAACGTGAGCGGAGCGTAACGCAGTTTCTTGAAGTATCACCCGGCAAACCAATTTATAAGACGTTGTCACGTCAAAACTAGCTTCTGCCAACGGCTTCCCCCGCGTGAGGTTTGATAATTGTCCCATGGGATCTTACTACCGAGATAAAAAGTATCCTATGTTTTAATCCAGGCTATAAACTATCTGTGTGCAAAATTTCATCTAAATCCGTTCAGTAGTTTTCGCGTGAAAGTGTAACAAACAAGCTTACATTCACATTTATAATATTAGAGTAGGGATAGGGATAATGGATACGTATTTTTTTGTTTTTGTAAATCAATTAATGTTGATAAAGAAAAAACTCATCAAAACTCGGGAGTGGGGGCTTGTGACGTCAGTACTAGCTAAAAATTATACCTAGGCGTGACGTATTGGGACTTTTAAATGCGTCGTATCTTCGTCAATTTCGATTTACGTAACAAAAGAAAAAGTAAAGGAACATGGATGGGTTTTAGTCCGTAAGAGTCTGACACTCCCTCCCGCTCCGCCCAGAGTGGGAGAAGTCATTTGATGATTTCCCATCCTAAAAAAAAAAAAAAAAAAAAAATATGATCTATCTGACGGACTCATTAGATTTTTTTTGTCGTCTACCCTATTTAGCCACGAGCTCAAAACGAAACAGTTTTTTTCATAAACACAACGTTATTCAACCAGAAACAAAGATAACAACACTAACGACTCTTGTACAATATCTTCTTATCATTCGCTCATTATCTTTTCTCAAATATTTCCTCAATTACAACAAACCATCCATAAAACCCTAGTTTCTCACCACATTGTGCGAATTGTATGTGAGTTAAGATCCCATTCATCACTACGCAAAAACAAGGTTAAGACTCCACTGTAAGAAAGGCGGAATTATATAGCTTATCGTCATAAGAATAGGATTGAAATCTCGACAGTATCTTGGCGCATTTTTGGATTATGATTTTCGAGGGATTTTGTTTATCCGTTAAGATTAACATTGAGACATTAAATAAGCAGGGAAAGATTATTCTTATACATAGTCGCTGACTTTTGCCGATTTTGTAACGAGAACGTTTGCCGAGGTTACCTTATGGCAACATTTATTCTTACATAAAGGGATCCTTAACGAAGCCGAAAAGCACTTATTGTCCCCATCATTGCGACATTGTTTGTTTTAGCTAGACCATACCTAAGACCTTCTGGTCAAGTTCTTTTTTAAATACAAAAGTTAATTAGTAAGATTTTTACTTTAAACACCTCGATGACCCCCGTACTATTCAATCCATTCATCAGCCCAATGTTTTAAGCGCGTTACATTGAGTTCTACCACAAAACATGTTTAATTCACTCCAAAAAAAAGTCGTTTCTCAGCAATAATAATGATGTAAAACTCAATGTAACGCACTTAAAAACATTGTGCTGATGAATGGATTGAATAGTACGAAGGTCGTAGAGGTGTTTAAAGTAAAAATCTTACAATTTAACTATTTAGTATTTAAAAAAACTTGTCATAAAGTTGGAACTTTGACCCCAATATTTCCGTAACTAGAAGGTTCCCAGGTATTGTGTTAAAAAAAATGATCGCAATGACGGGGAGAAAAAGTGCCTTTCGGCTTTGTTATGAGGTGTTTTACACCCATTATAGGTTCATGTTTTAATGTTGTAATATGGCATCCTAACCTTTGATACTAATCGGCTAACCCAACCATTTCTTTACAACAGGAGAGACTAGCATCCATAGCTTTGCCGACGCCCCGTACGTTCTCGGTGCAGCTGTCTAGTGGTCACGCAGCCAGGGTCCGGTTGCTTCTCCCACCAGGGCTCCGAGAAGACGAGGTTACGAAGTACCCTCTTGTGCTGAAAGTGTGAGTGCTGATACTTTATTACAAGCTTTTATTACCTATTCTACAGCGAGGTTTAAGACAGGGAGACGTCATATCTCCGAAACTGTTCACCGCTGCACTGGAGGATGTCTTCAAGACTGGAGAGGGCTAGGCATCAACGTCAATGGCGAGTACATCAGTCACCTTCGGTTTGCTGACGATATAGTGGTCATGGCTGAGACCATGGAGGACCTCAATACAATGCTCGATGACCTCAGTAGAGCTTCCGAAAGAGTGGTTTAAAAATGAACATGGACAAGACGAAGGTCATGTTGAATGCTCATGTCACACCCATTCCTGTCAAAATCGGAGACTCTACACTCGAAGTTGTGGACGATTATGTGTACTTGGGACAAACGATCCAGGCCTAACTTACACAGGTTTTTACTTAGTATAGGCTCCTGTCTCCCATCTTCAAAATGATTATGAATATTATAGTGTACATCTAAATATTTGTGGGAGAAAATAAATAAATTTGAATTTGAACTTCGAGAAAGAGGTCAATCGTCGAATCCGACTCGGCTGGGCAGCGTTCGGGAAGCTGCGCGGTATCTTCTCGTCCAACTTACCGCAGTGTCTCAAGACGAAAGTCTATGACCAGTGTGTGTTGCCAGTGATTACATACGGGACCGAGACGTGGTCGCTCACAATGGGCCTTATCGAGAGGCTTAAAGTCACCCAAAGTGCAATGGAGAGGGCTATGCTCGGAGTTTCCTTGCGCGATCGAATCAGAAATGAAGACCAACAGAACCATGGTCACCGACGTAGCTTGAAGAATTGCCAAACTTAAGTGGCAGTGGGCAACTCACATTGCTCGCAGAATGGATGGCCGATGGGGCCGAAAAGTTCTGGAGTGGCGACCGCGAACCGGAAGACGATACGTTGGAAGACCTCCCACTAAGTGGACCGATGACCTGGTGAAGGTTGCAGGAATCCGTTGGATGCGAGTCGCACGAGACCGGTCAATGTGGTGACACTTGGGGGAGGCCTATGTCCAGCAGTGGACGTCTTTCGGCTGAAATGATGATGATGATGAAGCTTTTATTTAACTTGCAATGTTTGTATAGGTCAAATCTTGCCACTTAATTTTCATAAATTATCGCCAACTGAAATTTTGCATACGCGTTTTGTTTAGATCACAATTCAGGATTATCTAAGTGACGCCATTCTAAATCTAATATGGCGGACTCCCAAAGATGGCGGACTAGTTATTATATCATATGGGTATCAATTTTATGAAAAGAAATTGCTGAGAGAAACCGAAAAAAAATGACGTCACACCTATATTTAAAAGCTCAAAAAAGGTACTTTTACTATAAGTTTGTTGATTTCGTACGGTCCGGTTTTATGAACGCTCGCAGGCATTAGTAGGAACACAAGGACACAGGCAGGAGCGCAGGGTATAACACCTGCTTTTGATGATTTTTGACTGATTATGAATCAGTCAAAAAACGCAATACTACGTTCAGATTTGAATCTCCGAATCTGATTAATTTCGAGTTACGAAACTCAAAAGAAGAAGATTAGTAACCTCCGCTTACAAAAAAAATTAACCACTCTGGGCGGAGCGGGAGGGAGTGTCAGACTCTTACTGACTAAAACCCATCCATGTTCCTTCCTCGCCCTTTATGTTCCGGGGCCGCGGTATCTCTTTCGAACAGGCTCGCAACGACATAGACAACCTCATTTACGAATATGAATGGTTTATGATCATAGATCGGAATAGGTAGAGCTATTTAGGTTCATTGACCGCAAACATTGACGTTATAATGAACCATGGGATTCCGACTGATCCTACGGGATTTCATTATTATATTGTTTGTTTAAATGTGAATTATTAAAGCATTTCGATTATTCTAAATAAGGTTTTAAGGTAAATACAATTTCTATTTGATAATGTTTTGATTTTCTGAGGAACAAATAATTTGTGTGGAAATATGTTTTTGTATCTACAACTTCAGAATAAAAATGTTTAAATGATTCTTGAATAAGAAATTGTTACGTAAAAAACATTTTTGTGGTTTAATGAATCAAGAATAGCTATTTATTATACTATCCTTAATCCCGTCCTTCTTATATTTACCCGTCAGAAAGGAAGTGTAATCTTTCATTAGTCCCGAAGGCGAGAATAGTCTTTTTATGATTTTACTAAGTACATACTTAAAAACTAAATCCCGGGACTCGGGGAATAAGTATCCATATTATTATAACCTATGGCAAGTACATAAAACAGCTCCACCTATTCCGATCTATGTTTATGATAATACCTACCTACCATACTTAAATTGTCCAATTTCCATGTGCTTTTACGGCATTCTTAGTATTTATTCATTTTTATTTAAAAAACTGAGATGTTATTAAAGAGATATAAGGCAGCAACATCAAAAGGAACTACTTAGTTATAAGACTTATAAGGCACGCATTTGGCGAAACCATCTGGTTGATCGAAAATCGCGGTAGAACATTTAGATGACGCAAAATACACGGAAATAAAGGTAAGAGAACATTTTCTTTGGAAGATGTCTTAACGGCAATATACTTCGAATACGTAAAAGAGTCGTTACTACAAAAATATTCTCCGATCCTAATACTAACTATAAAGAACACTGACAGTTATCGAACTTCTCAACCAAATTCGAAGATCAGAAAACGACTGAACACCAAAATTATTCGAATTTTGCCATAGAATGAAACTGTAAACGTAAAATATAACCGCAGTTACTTCTTATAAGATTCTTAGTCTATTTCTGGCCGATAGCCGCGCCATTACAGTCATTGTTACAAGAGCTATACGAGCCGTAATGGCTTGAGATCCTACAAATCATTTGGACAATAGACTCTGAAAATATATCTGATGCTTAACATTCCTTGTAAGTAATAAGAGACATTTATGGACGGATTTATTACTGTCATTACTGTTCTCAAATAATAAGGATTTTTAAGCAATCTCTATTGTAATTTTCAAATCAAAATTCTTGCTATTTTAGCTTCAGATCTGTAAAATAGCTCATAATTTCGGTCTACAAAGACTTTTTGTGACTGAAATGAAAATCTTTTTAAGAATAACATAAGCCTTCACTCTAAATGAAAAAGTACCTAAGCCAATCTCAAAATAAAAGACAATTCCTAAAGTTAAAAGCTGAGTACAGACCAAGCATACAGAAAACGGATGAGTTATACATGCAAGTTACCTTTTGAACTTTTGTTTTAGTCATTTGCAGTAATACTGAGCCTCACGTTTTGCTAATGCACTTGTCTTCCATCATAACAACCGAACAGCTATAACTGACTGGAACTGCCTAGCTGTCAGCAGCAACTAATTCTAAGTTCCTTAAAACCTTTGCTTGCCTGGTACTTTTTATCTGCTTTAACAGCATCTTCATTTAACACACAACTTAGTTACAGACCTTTGTACTTTAGATACGAGCTGTAAGATTGGAGATAGCGCAGCATCCCCGCGTGAAATTCATTTACAATTTATAACCGCCTGGTACTTTTATCTGCTTCAATTCCTTCAAAAGGCATGACGCACCAGAGACGCAGCTAGTGACGAAGCATTGGACTCTAGACTGTGGCTCGATAGCTGCTGCTGAAGCGGGGAGATCCTCGTTTCAATAATACTTCCAACTTATAACCGCCTGGTACTTTTTCTCCAACAGGCACGGGGCACCAGGGACACAGCTAGTCACAGAGCGGTGGGCCCTCGACTGGGGCTCGCTGGCTGCTGGAGCGGGGGCTATCCTAGCCTCAGTAGACGCGAGGGGGGCGGGAGGAAGAGGTCTCGGTGCTCATCACGCGTTGCATCGACGGCTCGGGACAGTTGAGTTACAAGACCAGTTGGAGGTTGCTGAGTAAGTTATGCTAAGCTGTAATAAGAAGTGGCCATTAAATTGATGACGGTAATGACGTAAATTCTCAAGCAAAAAGCAAGAAAAGTAATTATAGAACTGTGTCCGTACGTGTACTGTACTAGTCGGTGCTTAGCTATTTTGGACTCAAATAATATGTACCTATGTAAAAAACAAGTGATAGCTGGTTATGTTTGTTTTTAACATTTCTGAATCACTTCGAGACATCTGAAGAGCATCAATTGAAAACAGAGTGTAGAAAAGCAAAGAGCTGGCTAATACTAGTGTCCGTTTAACAATCCCTGGTGTTTCCACGATGTATGTCGTTTACTGTATGTTCCTAATTCCATACTAACCTTGATTTTCCACCAGGTACCTCCGTGACTCCCTCCACTTCATCGACTCACGTCGCGTGGCCGTATGGGGGCGTGCACACGGCGGGTTCCTAGCAGCGCTCGCGTTAGCCAGCACGCTGAACGTGTTCCATTGCGGCATCGCGCTGACGCCCATCGTGCGCTGGCGGTACTATGGTGAGCAATGTATAGCGAACTGTGCGATAGATACCGGTGGTACTTTCAGGGGTTAGCGTTCTTGTGTTAGCCAGCACGCTGAACGGGTTCCATTGCGGCATCGCGCTGACGCCCATCGTGCGCTGGCGGTACTATGGTAAGCAATGTATAGCGAACTGTGCGATAGATACCGGTGGTACTTTCAGGGGTTAGCGTTCTTGTGTTAGCCAGCACGCTGAACGGGTTCCATTGCAGTATCGCGAGGAAGTGTGGTCAGTAATGTACAGAAAACTGTGCGATAAATAGATGTGTGTGTGTACTCATCTATCTATCCAAATCATGGTTCCATCCTAATCTGGTAAGTCGTTTTCGCGTAAAATATAACAAACATCCAGACATCCAAAAATCTTCACATTTTTTCGCCTTTACAATATTTGTTTCACGTGTTCTCCAACAAGGTACTATTTTCATCAAATCTAATTTATGCCAATATCTTCGCATCATAAAGCACTTCGTTTCTCTTCCACAAACGAACGAAGCACCCACAAAATTCTCATCAGACCCAGACAACAAAGGAACTCAAATAGTAATCGAAGGACTCCTGTAATTGTTATAAATACAGTAATTTCACCCTTATACTAATGGGCTTTAATGTTATTTTAATGGCGGTACATGACAGGCGTTGCTCGCGTAATCTATTTGAATAGGCTTTTGTTTTCGAGGGACTGTGGTTGGATAATCTTGGGTGATTAAAAGGATAGGAGGTTTAGCATTTGAAATTGTAGTCATTTGTCATTTCTTCGTTGAAATTCCAATACCACGCAAGTCAAGAGTAGCAACTTTTATAGGAGATTGAAAAAACTGCGTCCTCTTCAAATAGACATTGCTTATTGAAATATTGCGTCTTACGATTCTTTAGTAAACTGAATCAAAATATCAAAACCGCCAAAAAATCATGGTAGGTAATGGAACGTCTAAGGTTAGAAACTGCCAGCTGCCTATGCGTAAATATCCAAATTAACTCTCAGGTCGATTTCCAACAGGATTACAGAGCTTCGATAGGTAATGTCAGTCAATTGTATGTCAATTTTTATTAATTTTTCCATCTTTTGATATCTCTATCGTTATGCTGTCATTATCATTCTTCGGCTCTAATCCAGCAGCATGTCTTTTTTTCCTTACTTCCCTATTACGTCCTGGTCACAACTACGAGCGGCGCGAATTACGGCGCGACAAACGGTGAACGCGAAAAACAAAATATGATAGATTCTTGACTGAATGATATCTTGAGCTAACGCCCTTATTTCAAGGCAATACCGTGCCACTTTTGATAGGGCAATTTTAATGATTTTCTCTTATTACGTCCACCGCTGACGCCGCCGCGGTCGCTAGTAGTCGAGCTGTGGCATACCACCGCGAACGCGCCGCAAGACGCGCAGTAAGACGTGCCGCGATTCGCGCAGGCCGCGTTAGCTGTGGCCAGTCAAGTCACCTTTTATCTATCCATACCATTCTTCACACAGTCGATCCATCGTTTCCTTAGTCTTCCTCTACAAATAGTGTCTTATAATTAGATCATTTAAACTTTGATTTTGCTGTTACTGTCAGTTGTTGTCAAAATTGCAATTCCGAGGTCAAATGTTTCTAATAATTTCCACAATAAAGTGCTATTCCTTTTGGACTCTGGTGTGGTTAAAACTTTACAGTCCTTTTCGGGCCTTTTCTTTAGGTCTTACTTTATTTTCTTTCACAGCTTCACAATGCCTGAATAAATAATTTTATTATTCCCTAAACCTTTTAAAGTTAATGTAGCTGAAAACCTTATTCCTTTCTTTTTTTTAAACTAAGCTTTTATTGTCTGGCCCGAAATCTTAGTTGAAAGTATAAACTTTAGTCTTGGAAACTGATCTGGGTATCTAGATTCTGTTCTAAGTTACTTTAAATTCCTTTACTTTTTTCAACTATTGTCTTTATGAAAAAAGTTTTAAACAATACTCTTTGTCCAACAAGATGTTTCGTGACATCAATTCAAGAAAATATATGGAAAGCAACAACAACAGTCAGGAGCAAACTAAAGCTGTCATCTTGTTTATTAATACGGGTTATTGTACATTCGCCGCAAATTAATTTAAGAGCCAAAATATCCAAGTCGCCACAGAATAAATAAAAACGCTCGCGAAAAAAACGGGATGCTATTAAATAATTCTGTTCTTCTCTCCAACAGCCTCCGCCTATGCGGAACGCTACATGGGCTTCCCGAACGCCACCGGGAACTACCGAGGGTACGCCGACGCCGACGTCACCAAGCAAGCAGCAGCCTTGCATGACAAGATGCTGCTGTTGGTGCATGGGACTGCAGACAATAATGTGCATGTGCAGCAGAGCATGGCGCTTGCGAGGGCGCTGGCCGACCAGGGGAGCATGTTTCGACAGCAGGTCAGAGATACAACAGAAAGTTATCATCATTCAGGAAAGGGAATAGTGATAATTACGGTTTTAAAAGTACTAGGACAGCGTAATTCAATAGGAGATGGAGACAGTAGGTAAGAGAGAAAATTATAGTTACACACGGTACGGCATGCAGACCATCATAATGTACATGTATGTGTAGCAGCGCAGGGCGCTTGTGAAAACGTTGGCAGATTAGGAGAGCATGTTTCGACAGCAGATAAAAGAGATCTAAGGAATGTAAAGAAATACTAGGACAGCCTTTTCCAATAGAAGATGACAAAACATAATAATGATAGAAGATAAAACTACCAATAAGAGAGGTTAAAAAGTATCCTGACTTCGAGGATATTCCAACAAATCAATAAAGAGTAACTGATACACTTGTTTTCTAAGAGGATAACAATGAAACTTTGTTTATCTAATAGTAAGTTAGGTGAAAATCCTAATGATGTTAGAGTAACTGATAGTGTTGAGGTGACGAGGTGTTTTCTTGGCCACTTATTTCATTTTTATATCACCAACCTTTTTTATCTTTAGACTTATCCTACACTCCGTAATGGGCTTACTTGGTGGCTTTTGGTCCACTTACTAGGGAAACATTACCTATACGTGGTAAATTATCAGTGTGGGGTACATAGGTAGATAGACTGCTAAAATTCTTTTTTCTTCCCTCAGATCTATCCCGATGAGGGCCACAGCCTTGACGGAGTGAAGCGGCACCTGTACCGGACGATGTCAGCCTTTCTGGACGACTGCTTCCGCAAGCAGGTGCCCCCGGAGACCAAGGCGGGTTTGCGGAACGGGGGGAATCTAGACTGAGACACGTGGAAAGACGAGGAGTTGTGCTCTTGGTAAGATTTGTGTAGATGTTATTGGCTCAATGCAAAAATGTAAATTGGTATGTAGAATCCAAAGAGATTCAAGATACGAATTAATGTTTTCGATTTCTATCTTCTATCGATGGTATTGTGGTTTATAAGTGCATCCTTTAGTAGAAAGGCTTTTAAAATCTCAACAAAGTCGTTTTCTGTAAAAAACAATCAGTTGCCTTTGAAATCGTTGATAAACGTTCCCATGATTTATGAAATATATCGTAGATTTTCTCTGAATGTGGGTGGTTTTAAAGTGTGTTTTCACAAAGAGAAACCAGAGACTACAAAAATTAACAGATATAACCTAATTAGCCTAACATAATTAATCATTCAAGTACAAAGATTAGTCGGACAGTAAGTACACAATGGCAACATAATTATACGTAGTGCTCTCATGCATACTATTTCAAAAAAACCACGTAATAACTACAAACTAAAGCTAAAGCTTGCATTCACGTGTTTTTCTTTGCAAAAATCGCATTGAAAAAACTACTAGAAACTAGTGTTACAAAAGAAAGCAAATAAAAACCAAAATATCATTAATCATTCAAGTGCAAAGCTGAGCCGGACAATACGTCAGCAATACAGCGACAAGTGGAATGGTACCAGGAATACATAAGTTACTAGAAGCCGGTAGTAGCCCCGCATCAATGCCTTGCGGTCGGGACACAATGGCAAGATATACGTACTGCTCTCATACATGTTGCAACTGCGGCTTGTTGTAATCCGGTCGGAGCATAATCCGGGCGTAAATGTATGTCAGATGGATCTTGTGTGTAAATGATGATAGAATGAATATATTTGCTGAAAATAGTGATTTTACTTTCTTCAAATGCCAGCAGTATTGCAAACATTTTATAAATTTACGATCTTTACTTTTTGTTATGACACCTTTTATTGAGGCATTCTAGACTAGACTAGACTATGCTTTGACCCTAAGTTTCCGATTTCTTCAACTGCATTATGCCAAGCAACTGATTTGAATACAACGTTTGATAAACTTGACATGTTTATAATGATTTATGTATTTGCTCACAGCTCACCAATACGAGGAGAGGACAACTCTGAGCCAGAAGACTCCGAAGAGAGGTATGTCAAAAGTAATTGTTAACTTGTATTTACCCTGATACCTTAATAGAAAAATCGTGTGTACCCAAGGTAATATCTTAGGGCTCAATCTAATTTTGAGATTTCGCTTTGATCTTAGTTACCTCCATAGTCTGTTTAATCTGCATTCAGATCTTTCAAAGGTCTAGGTATTTACGTGATCTCAAATTAATTTTCATACAGTGTGACATATCAATATCTTTTAGAATTTTTTTGCCATCTTGTTTCTAAAACTAAGTATTGTTATATTTTTCATTTCCATGCCGACGTTTAATTAGTTACGATTCTCTGATATCTGTAAGTCATTTTATCAGTACAATAGAAAAACTAACGAATTATTCTCTTTGTTCTCAGGTAATAATAAATCAAAATTGGACTAGCACCCGAAGAGAGAGTGTAGTGATAATCAAATAACCCGTAGTACAATTAACTCCATATCCGACGCGTTCGACAACTGCCACGTCATACATATACAGGTTTTTATGTCATCGTAATCGTGGACGAAGCCAGGATACCTTCAATTTAAAAAAAAAGAGTAAAAAAGCGATTATTCGACACTAATACAAGGATCTTTTGGCGCTCGATTGACGTTAACAGGTGACATTTAACAAGTGTATAGAAAAAACTAAATGGAGGCGTTATTCCCTGTTTTATTTTCGCGCCAAAATATCCATTTACGTCTATATCTTCACTTCTCGAAGAACTAACGAACGGGGATATAGCAAACCATACATTCATTTATTCATTGGACAATACTATGGCTAGGTACATAATTGTCAAAGTCAAAAACAAAATTGACTTCGTCTCTCTCTAATATATATGGCAAGAAGATTAAGAAATTGAATATTTATGGTGGACACAATTCTCAATATATAAAAACAAAATTATTTAAGCTGCAATACTTGATTCTCTAAAGTGAATCCAGTACTTAAAAGGAATTCTGGCTACGTTCATGACATCATAAAAAGTATTGGACTATCGATAAAGACTCGGCCACATTGTTGTCGCGGCGTATTATTATTTACAATGGAATCGTCAGTATTATTGAAAGCTACACGTTTAGATGCATATGTATTCAGTCGAGTCTGATTAATTGGAATGAAGTTATTTGAATTGCTACTGAGAATTAAACGGTTGTATGAACAAATAAATACGTTTCAAACAATAATAATTTAAGTGCTTTAATAATACGCCGTACAATAGTGTGTCCAAACCATAACAGACAATCATGTGAATTTTCTTATTATATAAACATACCATAGTATAGCACTAAAATTTTAACCTCAAAAGAGAAATAACGCCAACTATATTTAAGAATAAAACGATATTTACAGCAGTAATTTTACACAAACACATATCGGTAAACTCAAAGATTACTTATTATTACTATTCAAAACTCAAAAATAATTATTCGAAACTTGATATCTATTTTAAAACTTATCTAAATGCTGCCTTATTTTCTGCACAAACACAAGATTCTTCCATTATACCCTCTGTGCATGCATTATTCGCGTCTTCTCAACATTTAGCTTGTAAAACGCAATATTTCATCTAGCGACTAATAAAGGAATTGATAAATAGTTCTTTAGTCAATCAGTTTGTGATCTAGTAGTTAAATTGTTATAACTAGTGGTACCTTTTCATGTATTCATTGTCATGTTCGCTCGAGGAAGACTTCCTTGAATAGTGTAGAATTTTCGTTGATCGAAAATGTCTTGGTAAGCGGTCATTGTTTTTGATGAGACCATCATTGCCTGGTTTTTGTGCAATTGTAGGAAAATGTGCTAAATAACTTGAAGAAGCTGTAATGTTCTACAATCGAAAATTCGAAGACGATGTTTTTTATCCCATTCAGCCCTCTTCTTCGCTCCGAAATCTGCAAATCCAGAATTAGACTGAAGTGGTTGGAAGTTCAATTTAGGATTTTTTTGCGAGGACAGTTTCAGTGGATATTTAAGTAAACTAACATGTAACTTATGTGCAGTTAACACATTGTTGCAACTACAGTTACCAGGCGGTTAAAAGTTTAAACTTTGATTTACCGTAATTAGAACAGTTTTCAACTTGTCCAATAATTCCATAAATGGAAAGGTTCTGAAACAAAATAATAACGTCAGAGATATGAGATCAATATTGCGTAATTCTAATATATTTTTTTGATATTTCGAGAAACAAATAAATAAAATAAGTGGAGCTCCAAATATCTAATTAGTAATATGAGTCCATTTTCTTACTATTGCTGCAGCCAGGCATGACCAGGCAAGACCTGTAAATACTCGAGTCCGCATGAACCACACGTAAAGCCATTGCAATATTTTGCAATGTGAATAATTTACTTTGAATAATAATTTAATCATTAATTTTAATCGCATACGATGATGATGGTAAAGTGTAATTTCTAAATGACAAATAATTGTACAGATATTTATATAATATTTCCCATTTAGATAATATAATATGCTTCTTATTATTATGTATGTTACTGAATGTATGGAAAAATATTACACAAATTACGATGAAGATGATTTGGTATTTCCATAAAGTTAGTAAAATACATTTATTTTAACAAATATCCAAACATTTGATCTTTAAGTATAAAAATTGCTCATTCTCATCAAGTTTTGCATGATTCTAGTCATTTCATTTATAGTATTAATAGTATTTAATATTAAATTTTATTAAAGACCAATAGTACGTTAAAAATATTTTATTAAAGAAAATAAAAGTTTTAAAAACTAATTAGTGAAGATTTTCAAAAACTAGTAAGATTTAGTGCATTAGTTACCTTAGTGAAAGTTTGAAGTTAAAAAAGTTTTATTGAAATGTAACTAATATAGCAATAATTTAATAGATAAAATACCTCCTTTGTAAGTAAGCACTCTTCCGATAAAGCACTTATATAAAAGGAATTTTGAAGCGTTAAAAATATGAAGAAAACTATAGAAACGAACAGTCAGTACACTTGCACATGCGACTGGGTTTATGTGCAGATATCATGACGTTTCTGTGCACGAACACCAATCGCCAATGTTTAATGCTTTAGTGTGCCTGCACGAGCCAAGAAGCGATGTTCTTACCGTCGCGTCGTTCGCACAGATTTTTAGCTCAAGCAAAAGCGTGTGATGTTTCTGCACAAATTTCTTGCGCAAATCCAGCTCTATTTGCAAGTGTTCAAAATCTACACGATACAAGAATATTTATTCCAGTGGCGTACTATTGAGAAAATAATACGACTAAGTAATAATAATACGCCACTAGAAAAAATATTCTTCATTGTAGGTTGAAATGTTCCAAATAATAAAGTTGAGTGAAGCAATGCTCGAAAAAGATTGTTCAAAAGAATAAAGGAAAAGACCTAAGTGCCAAAAGCGTCGTTTTATCTCGTACGTTTCTGTGTAAGTAATTATTGTAAGTACATTAGATTCATACGGAAAATTCGATTACATGCTCGCGTATTATTATTTTACGTCATTAGATTATTATTCCAGACGAATACGCGGTTCGTCGGTAAAAATCGGTTTTGTTACTACAGCGTATTTTTGTTTAAATATGCGATTTTACGTCTTTTCCTTTGTCGTAAATTGGGTACGGATTTTTCGTGCTTGTACCTACTTTTTGTTAAACTTATAATTATATTTCCTGTTTGTAAGAAAATTGATTTCTTATCGTAATTTATTTGTATGATTTATGTTAAATGTATAAATTCCTATCGATCGAATGTATAATAAGTGAAATAAAACAAATTAATTTGTTTGAATGTGTATAAGGATGCCTTCACATTTGGCGTTGCTAAGCCAACGGCCACACAGAAAAGACGCAAGACGAGGGCGGAGCGCGGACCCGTCGCAAACAGGGCGCCGCGCCGTCACGACTTTTTAACTTATATAGAAAAGACACGGACCCGTCGCAGACAGGGCGCCGTCACGACTTTTTATGGCGCGCACTAGAAGCTTTACCCGGCATTCAACCGTCCGATTTTGATACGACAACATGTCTTCTTCTGAAGATGAAGATGTATTGGCACTGGTATATCTCGCTAATCTGCAGAGGGTTAGACGTTACTGGGTACATCCGGTATGGCTAAGCAATGGACAGAATAGATTATTTAAATAATGGAGGATCTACATTATTATCCTGATCGTTTTCAAGAAGTATACAAGATGACTCCACAATGTTTTTTCATTATTATGTCCAAACCTGCCCTCCGCGCCCTTTCCGCTCCCCCGCTTGTGCCCGTGCAGGCCCGCGCCCTTCCCGCGCCTTGTCCTTTCTATATGTTTTCCAATAGGACGCCGACGAGTTAACGTCGTGACGGTGTCCCGTCTTTTCTGTATGTTTTACGTCGCGACGGCTGTATACATTTTATGTGCAAGTAGATTAAACGGGCGCCGCGACTGCGACGGGTCCGTGCCTTGCGTCTGTTCTGTGTGGCCGGTGCCTAAGACGGTTTGCCGTCGCGTTGACGCTACGCTAGCGTCGCTTAAACCTGATTGAATCGAAATAATCGGTACGTTTGAATGCTCAAACGATAAGCGTGTTATGACAGCGACTGTAGAGGTGGAGTAATTAACGAAATTGCCACTAGTGCGTCGCCGGTTGCGTCACATGTCTCGTGTCAAAACAAATGAAAGACAAATTATTATAGAACATTCTTTTCATTTGTTTTTTTCCGTAGCCGCTATGTCTACACACGTATCGCTCGATCGTGTAACTTGTGGCCAGGTGGTTAGCGTTACGTTGACTTCTACAGTGCTGCAAGGATCTTTTGGCGTTTACATGACATTGTCAGAAGAGCGCTGTAAAAAAAAAATTGAAAAATACAAGATGGCGGCAGCGTTAGTTCCGATAATGTCCACGCGCCAATAGAACTATGTACAAATTTACGCTAGATGTGAAGGTTTGCCTTAGTCGAGTGTAAAATGTTAAAAGTTGGCATACACTAGCACGTTCGAGTAACACAAATAAAACGCACAGATTGTGATTTTTGCCTTATCGGTGTTCTCGCTGTTAACGTTTTTGTTTTTAAGCAACCAGTTTGTTTGTATTGCTGAATATAATAAAACATAAATTATGAAGGAATTGCAGAGAAAAATAACATTGTTTAAAACCAGTTTTTAAATAAGATCGTAATGTGTAAAAGTATTCCCGTATCTAAGTTTTTTATCGTTATATCAATGTATGAAAAGGGAACTGTAATACTGTGGAATAGTTGTCGCCTAATAGTTGTGTGGCCTAGTGGAATGTTTGGCAAATGATTAAAGTCCCAAAGTTTTTGTGCCATTATATACTAATCAGCTTAACAATAATTCTATCAAATGAAACGTTGTCATTACAACATATGTCCAACAGACCTTATTGTACTTTGGCAAAGATTTGACTACAACTGTCAGACTCTATTTATGTTCCCCGGCGACTTAGGTCATAGTATAATGTGAAATACTGTGCTGTATAATGTGAAGTAAGTACTGAAATGTTGGCTCCCAGATTTCATAAGAAATTGCCCATCACCCTTTACGTTTATTTATTTTTACAGATATCACGAAACAACATAATAATATTAGTAAACACGCATCTATTATTTAAATATAATTTTGTTCATACGGGTATATATAAGTACTCTCTTTACGTAAATATATCTTCACAGAGTTTTGATTTTTACATTCAGCAATACAAATGAATAAAAGGCAATGGTGCAATCGCTTTGTGATTACAATATAATAACTTTATAAACATAGTTTTAAGCTGTTTGATTCGGGGCGTTGTTAAATGTAGTTATTTTTCAACCATTATCGTAATATTTAATTAGGAAGTAATTGAAATACAACGCTATATTTTTATTAAAATATCTCTGACTCTACTCTTATAGGATAGGTGTAGTGTGGTGCAATGTTACATGAGATTAAAATGGCTCCACTTTAAAGTTCTATTGGTAGAACATGATTAAGAACGGTCGGGACGCAAAATTAAATATATTTGGCTCGAATTGCGCCGAGCAACCCCATCATTTTATCGATTCTTGATGCCGAACGGAATATACAAATCGGCACACAAGGAATAAGTGGCCAGCATCACCGTAGTATATGAAATGTAGTTTCTTTGTTGATATGTTTACTACTTTTTGCAAGGTTAGTGAGGACAAGGCTTTAAATTAAAAATAGTTTAAAAATACAAAATAGTGTACACCTGGAGTTTAAGGATTTTTTTTTCTAGGTTGCTGCGTGATCTAGAAAATCTAGACCCATTTCTCAAACTACCAAAAGTGACTCTAAATGGGCTTTAAAGTCACTTTAAAGCCTATTTATATCACACATTATAAATGCGTTTATTACGTGGCAGAGACAGAATGTTATTTTCAAAAAAGTTAACGTTAAACACGTAAAAGTAGTTAGTTGTGGCCCAAATGGGACTTTTATCTGAGCGCACTAACAGCCGCAGTGTCATTTCAATACAAAATATGCGTTGCGGCCTGCATCTAGTTTGCAATAGCTCCTGCAAAAACGTACGAAAGCGATGTAGGAGTATATTTTGCTATGTGGTGGTGCGGCCAGCTCAAATATATGCCTTGTGACATTGCTCCCAAAACGGTGAAGTAAACATCGTGAGGAAACGGGTATGTACTAGAAACAAACATTCTAAGACATGACGTATACCAACCCGCACAGAGGCCGCGTGGAGGATTATAGCCTACTTCCTCTCGTTGGGCCTGTGTTTCAGCTGTGGGAACCATATATGCTGATTTTGCTTGTAACATTGCATCAAACTGCACTCCTCTACAATACAATTCAAATCTATACTTAAAATAATAATTCTCTCTATAATTTAGCTTACCAACAGATTTTAAATCGATGCCAAAATGATTTCTAGTAATCAGCAGTATTGGATTTGTGTTATAATCATAGTTCGACTGTTATTTGATCAGATCAAAGTATTATTAGCTAATTAATATATTGTAAACGTTAATTATTGTGGGTAGTGTCAGTCAGTGAGCGAACTAAGGTCCATGTTCATCGAACAGATAACGGTCTGATTATCTAAACACAGATGTTTCTTCAAGGGACATGTTCCCCTACAAAAATGTGTTTTAAACAGCTGTTTTTAGATAATCAGACCGTCATCTTTTTCGTGAACATGGACGGAAGTAGGGTTGCCAGGTCCTCAGACGCAAAAGCCGGACAGACCTGTGAGTTTGTCCTGACATTTGGGTAAAAAATCCGGACATCTGGTTTTTTTTGTTCATTTTTTTATAAAAAGTGTAAAACTAATTTTTTTTTGTCCTAACATTCGGTCGAAAAATCCGGATTTTGTCACGAGTATCGGCTAACCGAGCGCGCGGCCGCCGGTCGCCGCGCCCCGCGTCGCGCCGATACTCGTTCGGCGTGATTCGATCTCGATCCGCGCGCGAATTTCGAAATTGAAAAATTCTACCTAAATCCTAACAGGCCGGATGCCGCTTATTTTGGCCGGACAAGCAATCAAAAATCCTACGTATGTCCTGCTTTATCCTAACACCTGGCAACCCTAGACGGAAGTATGCCGTAGGGAGTAACCACAGTTAACCACGTTGGAACTAGAGTGATCTAAGTGACATTTAAATTACCAATACTAAGGTTATTCATCACTAAACAATAGTATAGAACAATCATAATAAATTATTTGACACACCAATCAATTGACATTCTTTTTAAGAGCTGACAAAACGCGGTTCTCTCATAGATGTTGTATTGCAATAGCGCGCTGTGACGTCACTGCTGCAACTTTTTATTAATTTCAAAGAACAAAAATGGAATTTGGTAATTAATTGAAAATAAACCAGGTTTTCAGAACCAAAATAAAGTTTTTTTTAGAGATTGGTGATTGATGGTTTCTTGCAATGAGATTTTTTCCTTTTGAGAATAAGAAAGAAACATAGTTTCCATGAACTCGACAGATGGTGTTGATCTGACTAACTTACTAGTTACTAAAGTTACGCTTGAAGAAACCCCCGTCACATACGCTCGTTAACTGACACTTTCGTTTGCATAAGCTTCCGAATATAATCATTAGGTCCAAGTGAAATTATGTGACGTTCTGTTCCTTGCAGTAACGTAGTCAGATCAACGCCATCTATCCAGCGACTAGGGAAGAGTTGAAAAAGATAATCCCTCATAGCGCGCTGTAACGTCACTGTAGTCGTCTCGATAACTCAACTTTTTATTGATTTCAAGGAAGTAAAAACGAATTTGGCAATTAATTGAAAAATAATCGATGTTTTTAGAGATTGGTGTCTTGGAATTATTGCTTTAAGGTGTCATCTACCATGCCACACTGGGAAAAGTGATCTTCAGTGCTTTTTCCCATCACAACATGTCACTATAGAATTGGCGCGGTCTGCAGAGTGAAGAATTTGCCATACTGTCGAAGTAATCAGTTCAGTTTTGACTGGTCATCTCTTAGTTGCCATGGCTTGTTTGAAATAATTATTTTGTTTTTACTATGGACACTTTTAACGTGCACATCTTGCTACATTGTTCTCACATAATCTACCATCTCAACCTGAATGATGTAACCAAGATTTTGTAACAATAATTTGATTTAAAAGAGTGTCCATGGAGTTTCTTGCCCGTTCTTCTCCATAGAGATCTACGTTAGGGAATGGGCAACTACAGTACTTTCACAGTTTTTATGCCTTGTGACTGGGACTGTAGCTACATTTAATTTTCATCTTTGTTTCGTCAATTCAAAAGTGCCTGTTATTGGCCTACTTAAAATAAATGCTTTGATTTTGATTTAATGAGGTGCACTTACTTACTATTGCGCCCTAGCTAGATCACTCTAGTTCCAACGCCGCGTCGACGTCAGTTATAGATGCGGCATCGACTCGGCCAGGCCAGAAACAGCTTTGACTGCTTGCAATAAAAGCGAAAATGATGTCATCCGTCTCTTTCCTGTTTTGAAATGACGGAAAAGTGATGAAACGTGACTGGCTCAAGCCGAGTCGATAAGTGTGCTCAATCCCTAAAAACACTTTTGTGGAATACGTCAGCAAACACTGAGCAAGATGACATCTTAAGCCTTTGAACGACATTGTCTCATATACGTGACAGGCTAGCGCGTAACCTGTACGCTAATCGACACAAATATGTGACAAAATGTTTGGTTAAATTGTGACTTGGCGCGGAGGGCACGCGTGTGCGTGTATGCTCTGGTGTTCAAAACATCAAATGACTTACATTCTTACACGTAGAGACACATAGCGAGCAACTTGCAGTTGCTTTTGCAAACAGACACCGTCAAAATGTAATATTGCAAATGATACTAGATTACTTAAGTACTTTAAGCTCACACAAGTATTACTAATCTGCTCAAATTCTTATAAGCTATTTGTGATAACACAAAAAGCGCTGCATAAGTGCTACGTAGTTACAAAATGGTACTACGTAATACTACGTAGTACTACACGAGGCATAGAAAACAGTTCCAAAATACCGGTATTTAGGGGTTTCGGTACCAATACCGGAGCAGAAACCAGAACCAAAATTGGAACCTTTATTTTACCGGGTCTTAGGCGAGCGAGTCCAAACTTGTTTTTTGAGGTGCGAAACGAAGGCGAACTAAAAGAAAAAGTATAATATGCTAAGCACGCTCCGAACACCATCCCTTCGTCCGTAAGGAACATTTAAATCGGGTAACAAGGAGCCGGTATAATATCATCAGATTTACAGGTTCTAGGAACCGGTACCGTACCGAAAAAAGGAAAATTTTAAAGAATCTAAATGAAATTAGTACCGGTTTTCAATCCCTGTACTACACACAATCAGTGTGATATGTGTTTACCTTTTTGTATGGCGGTGCGGTAGGCGCAGTGGCTGAGAACAATCAGCCAATCTCTCCCTTATGTAACAAATGTTTGTGAAGCCTACAGATAGATGTTCTGGATCTGGTTGTTAGTGTGAGTTAAAGTGTTTGTAAACACACGACACCAATGCACTGTAAAGGAGAAAGTCGTAGTGTGAGGCAAAGTTATAAAAAAATAAACCGACTTCAAAAAACACAAAAATGTCAAAAATAACTTTAGCTTCAGAAGTCGGTGACCTTTTTTTTGATCGATATACTTCCTTTTTTTGTCACCGTTAATTTTCACTTTTTTGTGTTTTTTGGAGTCGGTTTTCTTTTTCGCAAAAAAGGTTTATTTTTCAGTGTTTTACTTTTTAGTGGTTTACTTGTGCGTAGCCCTTCACAGCGTAGCGGCGTGATATTGTGTTATGAACTGGTGTATACAATAGATAGACGTGAGAGTTCAGCAATCCCAGTCCATTCGCTATAATTTTTTGAGGAGTTCCGTTGCCTATCTCCGAAGTTCTTCAGATCTTCACCAAATGGAAATGGGACCACTTTAAAAAAGTACTCTTCCGAAAACTACCCATATCACAACAAGTGTGCCTATAAAATTTGAAGAGTTCTCTCAATTTCTCCAGGATCCCATCATCAGATACCGACTTGATGATTATGGGATCACCTGGGAAGTACACCCTTTCTAACAAAAAAATATAATTCAAATCGCTTCAGCCATCTCCGAGTAATCTGGGAACATGAATAAAAAAAAAAAAAACAAAAAAAAGGTTCCTACGAATTGAGAACGTCCTCCTTTTTGAAGTCGGTTAAAAAGAAGAAAAATAGTATGGGTACATAGATTTTCCAAATACATATTAATTATGATGTTAAATACGCTGTATCGTATTGAAACATACTACAAAGTACGCTATGATAAAGCCAGTTTTTAACTAAATAAATATTCATATATTAACGCAATCATTTCAAAACGAAAAAAAAAACGTACCTATTTTCTCGATATCCCGGAGCAGATAAAATATTAAATTTCCTTTTTCACTGATTTGTTATCTTTTGCGGAAATATTGACCTTTTGTCGAACTAATGAACAGGATGCCAATAAAGGTGAAAACGGAATAAAAACGTAAAATAAAGTAACATCTTTCAATATAAATTCTTTAGGGCCATGTCTCACCACGGGCGATAAGCGGGAAGCGAATATAGAGGTAGCAACTTTAGCGAGTTGTTTGTTTGATTGAGTTGCATTATAAACTGTACTACCTGACCCGCGCAACTTAGGCAGCGTCACATAAGAGAAAACGGATTAAGGAATGATTTTTCCTAGTATTTGCAATATGTTTCATTGATGCACCGCTCCTTATTTAGCCTTCCTTGTTAAACGGGCTAGCTAACACTGAAACCATTTTTCAATGCGAACCAGTAGTTTCTGAGATTAGCGCGTTCAACAAAACAAATAAACAAACTCTTCAGCTTTATGACATTAGTATAGAGGTATGTATTTTAGTGGCGTTACTTTCATACAAGCCTAAAAGCTTGGCTTGCCCTTATAACCTACTACTCCTCATGACGTTAGGGTTTCTGAACAGTCAGCTTGCCTTATGGGCTTGCGTATTGTAGGGCTCTAGGCACGCCACTGATGTATTTAGTTAAATAATGATACACCACAGATAACTAAAAGCCTCTCTTAAATCCATCCAAAGGTTGTCTTGCAAAGACAACACCCACGCACCACATACCATAAAATTGTGTCACCCTATTTACAAGTTCTCCATTGTGGCTGTAATCTGTATGCAAATAAGAAGAGTATTCTTGTCTATTCGATTACTCGTCGACGGAGTCATCCCTTGTCTTAACCAATTTTACATAGAGTAACTGCCTATCTGACCTCCACAATCCAGTTAGTGCTGGGTAATACGTTACCCCTTAGTAAGACTGGTCATCAGACTTCCAGGCCACCAGCTGCAACGATTGTCAACTAAAATTACTGTAGGGGACGTGACTAGGTGGTACCTATTGAGAATCGCTACGCTACTCAGTTAAACACTCAAACAACTTTGACGGGTTTATTGAGGTAACTAGGCTCTGTTATTGCTAAAATGATGGAAATGAATGCACTCGGTTGCTGTCCGTTATGCACTAAACTCGCGGGGCACTTAGTGCGGCCGCATCGTATCGCTAGGTCAGCAAAACGTGGTCGATTGCAATCATTGCATCGAACAATTACGTTACCTCTAACTTAGGTATCACTCGCAACGAGTTAATCTACGTACGTTTCTTGAGGGCTAAATAGTCAATAGCAAGTCGCTTTCTCGCTGGTGGTGAGACAGAGCCTTATAGTCGCCAACACGGCAACAAGCCGAATTGAACCCGTTGAAATAAAGAATGTGCAAAAAATGCTAATTATTTGAAATGAAAACCGGTTCCTTTCTAGTTGATTTAACTTTTTTTCCGTTTTCCGATGTATTAAAAGCGTTTTTAGCTGGCTAGCTTGATAAATGCTATAGAGCTTAATGAAAAGTGTTGGCAAAAGTTAAATGAATTGAATTTATTCTTAAACACTTCACTTCATTGTAATCACGTCTACAATGTTAGTTCTGCAGGTTTCTAAATTACGATTCAAATCCTACAATGTTTATAGAATAAAGTGATAACTGTGACAGAGAGAAGACATGTCTCGGTTTGCTTCACGTTCTACGCCGGCTACGGCGTGCTACGTCACACTACGGTACCGCTACGACGTGCTACGACGTGCTACGTCACGCTACGATACCGCTACGACGGTCATTGCTAGTTTCTGGTATAGTGATCGGAATAACGGCCATTGCCCTTTCCCTAAAATCTCTTCGTAAGAACCAAAACAAATGAACCATGCATGGTTTTTCATTCCAAAAAAAAAATTTTTAAGGATCATGATTGATGACGATTCAAGACTAGACTAGGCCTATTTTTTGGAATTCAAAGTTAAGAGCGTTAATAAATGTAGTGGGTTTTAACTGGCAGCAACAATAGGTGCATTGCTTTACTTTTTACAACGATTGAGCTAAATGCGTAGCATAATAATTCTACTTCGCATTAAATCACGTCTATGACAAACTTTGGCAATGTGATCATTATTGCGGGGCTAACATGGCCGGAAATCGCACAAAATGTCCTTTTCCTAGTAAAAAAAATGCGGGAGAAGTGAAAAAGTGGCGCTACGAAGCGTTAGGTGACGATCAAGCGAGTTCCATGATTATTCTTCATACAAAAACTGCTCAATGCGCCTAAAACAGTTTTCAAATCCAAAAAAAGACCATTGAAAACAAGTCCCGTTGTTCGTATCGTAGCTAGTATTCGTAAATCGATATACAAAATGAGTAGGCAAGTTTAACATCCGTATAATTCAGTAGGGTACTGATTAAAACTCACTGTTTCGAGTAAACATCAAGTGGGTACTGGGTATAATGAAAAAGGCCTACAGAAAAGAACTTTTGAAAACGTTACGTACACACACAAATGTGTTGGTGGAGAAAAATATGAAGAATAAAATAAAATTTTCTTACGAAGTCCACAGACGAAATGAATACTTATCGATATCTAAAATGAATGATGAACCATTTCATCATTAATTTTATAGCGTATATGATTTTATGACAGTTAAAAACAATCATATAAGCGCATAATGTCCTTTTCTTCAAATTCCTTTCTCAAAAGACAAAATGGCATCAAAAGTCTCCTCAACAGGTCACCTAGTAAATATACCCAAGACATTGGCAGCGTACTTGCACGCTTAGCCAAGGTTCAATCGACAGCGCATTAAGTTGCCACGAAGTGTCAAATTTTGTCATTCGATTTTGAACATATCCATCAACAGTTTATGATTTAAAATCATTTGGAGAAAGACAGTTTGTGGTAACTTATAATGCTGTCGACTGTACCATGTGTATCTGTATCATGTAGTTTCGCTAGTTAATTTAATGTAACCTTTGATAAACTGTCGTGCTATCTCTACAACGTCTAGCAAAAAGGACAAAGTCTTATAAAAAGGTGTGCTACTTACCATCAAACTGTACAACTTTCTCCATGAGAGGGACCACCACCGTAATCGCGAAAAAATAATCAGCTGTCTCATACATTTGGGTCGAATATTTATAGTAGGCCCAATTTGATAGATCAAATTTGACATCTGTCAGTTCATACTCGTAGTATAGGTGCCGTCTATACTTAATATTATAAAACAGAAGAGTTTGTTTGTTGTGGCTCGAATTGAAAAAATCTTTTTGTGTTGCATAGTCCATTTATCGAGGAAGGCCTTAGGCTATATAACATCACGCTACAATTATTAGGAGCGGAGCAGGAATGAAAAATGTTGCTAAAATGACGTTTTTTCCTTTCGGTTTTCTCTCTTATGTGACGCAGACGAAGTTGCGTGGGTCAGCTAGTTATTACAATAAAGATGTAATCTTAATTACAAATTAATCATACTTTATGCCAGCCGAACTTACAAGGTTACGTTGTTGTATTTTCAAGAAGTGTCAAATATGATCTATTAAATTGGTCCTATTTGAAATTTTGTATGAAGGCGTTGAGTATTTTTTTTCGCGATTACCTTGGCGTCCCCATTGAAACCGTTGTTCAGTTTGAAGGTCGGTAGCACACCCTTCTATATGACTATACCCTTTCTACTATACGTTGTTTAAAAAACTGTGGTATCGCTGACTGACACTTATTTCACGTCAATCTACTTCTAAGTATGTTATTGCTGCAAATTTTATTTACTTACTGTTATATAACTATTGGATGAACTCACTCACTTCATCGAGACTTGTCTATTGTACTATGAAATCAATAAATAGATATCATAAATGATCTGTGGTTTTATTTTTACACACCCTTTTTAGGGTTCCGTAGCGAAATGGCAAAAACGGAACCCTTATAGATTCGTCATGTCTGTCTATCTGTCCGTCCGTATGTCACAGCCACTTTTTTCCGAAACTATAAGAATTATGCTATTGAAACTTGGTAAGTAGATGTATTCTGTGAACCGCATTAATATTTTCACACAAAAATAGAAAAATATTTTTTTTTTGTGGTCCCCGTACTTAGAACTGAAACTCGATTTTTTTTTATCATTCTCATACGTGTGGGGTATCTATGTATAGGTCTTCAAAAATAATATTGGGTTTTTAACATCATTTTTTACTAAACTGAATAGTTTGAGCGAGAGACCCTTCCAAAGTGGGAAAAAGTGTGTCGCCCGCCCCCTGTAACTTCTAAAATACGAAAATGATAAAACCAAAAAAAATATATGATGTACACTCCCCCATGTAAACTCCCACCGACAATGAGTTTGAACGAGATCTAGTGAGTAGTTTTTTTTTAATACATCATAAATCGAAAACAGCAATTTTCCTTTCATTCAAACTGCTACGGAACCCTTCATGGGCGAGTCCGACTCGCACTTGGCGCCTTTTTTAATTTTATCTGTATTAAATCTTAGACCGACTTTCCGGTTTCCTTTTGAGGTAAAATTTAACACATGATTAATTTGGATGTCTTGCATGGTTGGGTAAGTGACTACAAACGTCAAAGAGTGAATTAGAATATGGTGGACTTGCAAAGATGGCGCACTAGCTATTTTTTATTTATATGGTATTGGGTACCAAATGAAAGGGTTTGCTGAGATGAATACGAGACATGAAAAGACGTTACTCTAAAGCGTCACTACATAAAGGCTGTGAAACACCTCTTAACGAAGCCGAAAAGCATTTGTTCTTCCCGTCATTCCAATCATTTTTTTGTTGCACACCATACCTAGGAACCTTATAGTTACGGAGATATTGGGGGTCAAAGTTACAATTTTTGAGAAGTTTTTTTTTTATTACAAGTTTATATTGTAAGGTTTTTAATTTAAACACCTTTGCGACCCCTGCACTATTCTATCCATCCATCAGCACAATGTTTTGAGTGCGTCACATTGAGTTATATCTACCACAAAACGTGATTTTTCACCCCAAAAAAAAAGTTGTTTACCAGCAATCATTTTTGCGTAAAGTTACTTAGTTTGATGTACAGAATGCTTGGTTACCGGCTTCGTGATGAGGTGGTTTACACTTTATTATATCTATGGTTTACATCCTGTATAAGTATTATAAATCAAAGTCCTCCACGCGTCTGACTGCCTGTTCCCGATAAACTCAATAACTAATCATCTACCTAGCCTTTTCCTAACCATGTTGGGGTCGGCTTCCAGTCTAACCGGATGCAGCTGAATACCAGTATTTTACGTGGAGCGACTGCCTATCTGACCTTCACAACCCAGTTAATACTGAGAAATACAATACCACTTGGTAAGACTGGTTGTCAGACTTTTTGGGCTACTGACTACCTGTAACGACTGTCAAAGATGGACAAATGACAGCCGGGACCAACAGCTTAACGTGCTTTCCGAGGCACGGAGGAAACTCGGTATGTAAGGACAGGCTAACAAAAATGATATATTAAATGAAAGGAAAACCATGAATAAAAGTGAATCTTGTTGAATTTATCCCATTGAATTTATAACTGTTCCGTCGATTTGGTTGGTGGTTTTCCTTTCATTTAATTTATCATGTTTGTTAGAGAGATTTGATCCATATGGTTGGCCCCATCGATTGATGTCAAAAAAGTACAGAATGTTATTTTTCGCACTTTAGTCGTTTAGATTAACGAGTGTGGAAAGCGAATTCATAAAATCTATGAATGCAGATTTGTTTCTTTTTAAAAATAAAGTAATAGTAAAATTTGCTATATTCAGTATTTCGAGTACTTGCCCTCCAGGTGGCATTGAAAAATTCCAATCGTATAATTTGTCAATCGGGCGGGCGAAGCCGCGGGCATCAGCTAATATTTTTACATACGTTGATGTTATTTTGCTATACACAATTTATGCTATCCCAACTTAAGGGGACTGATAGCTACCGTGGCCCTGGAACAAAAGGCGAGGAAGGAACATGGGCGGAGCGGCAGGGAGTGTCAGACTTTTACTGACTAAAAAGTCAGTAAAAGTCTGACACCCCCAGTCTGTCTCCCTGCCGCTCCGCCCAGAGTGGGAAAAGTTATTTGATGGTTTGCTATGCAAAAAAAAAGGGGGACTGATCGCGACGATAGGTCGTGGTGGAGCAGCAAAATGAAACGTGTAGTGGACGGTATAAAAAGATAATGTATTGAAGTAAAGAATTCAATTACAACGGGCGGTTGGTTGGAAATTAGAAAATAATAAATAAGACGCTAAGAAACGCGTAAGCACAGCTGTGCGTGGAGGCGTGCAACAGCTGACTGGTGTGGTGCGGGGGCCCGCGCTCGGCCATCGGCCGGCTGAGTACCCGCTATCCCCGCACCCCTCGTTTACTGACGCTGGCGCGCGATGTTGAGAGTAGCTGTCTCAACAGGGACACTGCATCATTTGTCTGATGGTCGCACGCCTGGCAGCTAAGTGAATAGCTGCTAAGCTGGTTCGATTATTATCTAGATCAGGCAATATTTTATAAGGTTTTACAACGAGGAATCTTCCACAGCAATACGGAGTATGGATGTGTGCCCAACAATTGACAACAGCAACAGAGTCGGACTGGGTGAAAGAGACCTACCCCTTCTTGTAATACCTACAGTGGTGATGTTGCCAATGTAAGTACCTCATGTATCTGACGGGGCTGCGGGACTGTTCGGAAGAGATACCGTGGCCTTGGAACATAAAGGGCGAAGAAGGAACATGTGGTGGGTTTTAGTCCGCAAAAGTCTGACACTCCCTTCCGCCCGCTCACGGAAGGGGTCATTACCCAACCAAAAAAACAAAAAAAGGACCTAGGAGCAGGTATTATTGGAGTGTAAAAGATGATGATGATGGATTATCTATAAACCTTTTCATTTTTTTAGGATTGGAAATCATCAAATAACTTCCCCCACTCTGGGCGGAGCGGGAGGGAATGTCAGACTCTTACTGACTAAAAACCATCCATGTTCCTTCCTCGCCTTTTACGTTCCGGGGCCGCGGTATCTCTTTCGAACAGGCCCGCAACCCCGGCTACCTACACATCTACATCATCATTATCAGCCAAGCCTTTCCCCAACTATGTCGGGGTCGGCTTCTATTCTAACAGGATGCAGCTGAATACCAGTATTTTACATGGAGCGCCGGCCTATCTGACCTCCACAACCCAGTTAGTACTGGGTAATACGATTCTTCTTCGTAATACTTTTTACCCACACAATATACCTAAATCGCTAAGTACCTACCAGTACATTATCACAGTATACACTAGCGTTGCTCTCAGAGTCAGTCGCACGGCAATTTCCGGCGACTGCCTGCACTTTGAGTCATTTCCACGCGCCGTAGCAGTACATAGCTGCATAGGTACAACTTGTACATAATGTACTGTATACAGTTAGGTAATAAAAGGAGCTAAGTACTATGACACAGTTTCAAAATTCTCTGTAGGTAAAGTCGAGGACTACAATTTATTGATAATCCACTTTCACAACTTTCAAATTTTGCACGAATTTAACCGAATAAACCCGATTTGTATTACGCGGCTAAAATACGAATAGTGGCAAGTGGCTCCTAAATTAAAGTCCTCAACTGTACCTACCTACGGTCTGTTGTACTGCTAGAGAATATCTAATCAATTAGGTAATCATAGTATCTCAAGGGTGTAAAACACCTCTTCACGAAGCCGAAAGGCACTTGTTCTCCTTGTCATTGCGATATTTTTTTTGTTTTACATCATACCTGGGAACCTTCTAGTTACGGAGATATGGGTGTCAAAGTTACAACTTTTTGACAAGTTTTTTTTTGTAAGATTTTAACTTTTAACACCTCCACGACCCCCGTACTATTCAATCCATCCATCAGCACAATGTTATAAGTGCATTACATTGAGTTCTACAACAAAACATGAATTATAACCTCAAAAAAAAAGTGGTTTCCCAGCAATTTTTTTTGCGTAAAGTTACTTAGTTTGATGGACAGAATGTTTGGTTAACGGCCTTGTGATGAGGTGGTTTACACCCTGTATAGGTGTAATATTAGGAACCCCTCTGCATCCCTCCCTTCCGTCAGGGATTGCAGGCGTGATATTATGTTAAAAATAATATATATATATTTATAAAAATATGAAAAAGGTCATGGTTAATAGGTAAGAGCCCGACCGAAGTTTCGGCTTCCGCCATCTTCGATTAAAAAAATGATCATCGGATTCGGCCAAACTTGGATGATTATTTGGCCGTAGTCGATGGTTTCAAGAAAGCACCGATATTGAACGAACTATTACAAATGATTGAGAGCACAGAGGGAGAAACTATGCGTGGGAACAGAGCCGGAGGCCTAAAATGGCCGCTTTAGTAGAATTATAATAGGACCCATCGGAATGTGGCGATAAAATATAGCCTATGTTACTCGCTGATAATTTAGCTATCCATTGCTGAAATAATTTTTCTAATCGGTTTAGTAGTTTTAAAGTTTATTCTTTAGGTACATATAAAAATATACTCTGACATCACAATTCATAAGTAATATAATCTGCGTGTGACAGTTTAAAAAAAAATTAACGCGATTCCTATGCTATTCTGTTTCTGTTATAGCGGCTATTTTAGACCCCCAGTTGTTAAAACAACAAACAGTCTTAGACTGAAAAACTAGAAAAATCACTCTCAAAATTAATCACAGACCACATGAATTCTCCTAAGTCCGGGGACCTAGTTAGGTTTTAATTTACTCTGTTCCGAAAGCAATTTATCATTTTCACGGAGAAAATAAGATGAATCACTTAATTTTATCACGATTAGGTAGCTCTGCTGGAAGTTTGTTTGTTGAAATTTAATATGAAGAGAAGTTTCTGTAATTACCTGCCTTTAGTAAGTAGGTATCTTACCTATAATTATGATTTTGTTTAGAGTTGGTATCTAAGTTTGTAGGTTTATGATCATCATCTGCCTAGCTTTTTCCTAACTATAGTGGGGACGGCATCCAGTTAACCGTTTCCAGCTGAATACCTATACCTACCAGTATTTCACATAGAGCGACTGCCTATCTGAGCTCCACAACCCAGTTAGTACTGGGTAATACGATATCCCTTGGTAAAACTGGACCTATAACGACTGTCAAAGAATTCTAAGGTAGTGGATCGATTAACTTTAAACAACCAACTAAAGTATTCGAACGTTTATTCCTAGCTACCGTAAATTACAAAATACAATAATTAATTAGCTACAAAAAATTTATAATAACTAATTAACTATGCCAAATTACCCTTTTTAACCTTTGGGTTCACACATTGACCCTGACCTTTCCGACGCCCTTGCGAAGGTCATGGTGTCAAGTTTGTAGATGTGACAGATTCAGTGTGACCTATGTGTCTGTTGCCTAAGCTGTGTCTATGGTGCCGACGTTTGAGATGAGACAGCGTTCGGGTGACCTAAGTGAATTGGGTAGGTACTGGTGAGACAAAAGGGGTTTTTGTTGAGGTGTGAATAAGAGATTTCATTTCTAAAACACGTCAAATAAATTTGACTAATTTCTAGCTTAGTTACCATTGATGTTGATAAAGTGACTTGATAGTTTTAAAGAGTAGGTAGGAACGGTCGAACTAGCTATTTGATTTACACTTTACAATGTAATTTGTGGGTTAAACTGTAAACCAGTTAGCTTGTTCGACCGTACATAGAATAGAAAGAGTTTATGACGTCGGAGTAAATCTCCATCCACAACAGCTATAAGATCACCTATAAGATCACTTTCCCTTCCCTTGTCCCTTATAAGATCACTTTCTTGTCCGCCTGTCACGAACAGACATCCGTCTGTCACCATCGATTTTTTTTTTGTATCATTATCATCAGGGCTCAACGCTTTGGGGGAGACCTATGCCCCGCAGAAGAACAGTTATTGTCTTTTTTTAAACTTGCACGATCAGAACACATTAAACTTATTCAAACATGTATTTATCGAGAACTTTACCTTTAATTCCCGCCTTTAATTGTCTTCCCGCGACCACGGCTGGTGCAATCCAAAAAAACAAATCAACGAAAATTGTTTATTTCAGTTTTTTATTACTTATATTAATGTAATATTATAAGTAATGTTTCCCTACATGCGTTATTAAGTAACAATAGGAAAACGCGCTCCGCTTAGAGAATATTATGTAGGTATACAGGTCTGCCAACGTTTTTTGTTAGCGACTGTACAACGCAAAAGAGAATACGTCTGCCCCTGGCAGTCTGTTTTCGCCTGTACAGGTCGATTCACACTCATCGTTTGATGTATTTCGAACTTTAGGCTAATAAAAGAATGCCCTAAAACTCCTTGATGGCTTACAGTTAATGACCGCTTGTTCTTTGTTTTTAAAACAGGCAGACACAAGTCTTAAGAGGCCTGCGGAGCATGCGAAGTTCATACAAACGTAATACCAAAATAATTAGTAAATTAAACATATTCCTACGGTAGTATGTTGTAATTTTGATTGGATTACAGAATATCTAGGTTCCCAAATAATTATATACTTTGATTGGACACTGATTTAAATGAAATATTAAATTCCTCATATCTCGTTTTTGTATCATTGTCCTCTCTAAATATATATATTTGAGAACCTATATATTCTGTAATCCAATCGAAATAAATACACACTACCTTAACAATATGTTTAATTTACAAATTATTTTAGTATTACATTTGTATGAAATATGCATGCTCCGCCGGCCCCTTAAGACCCATTTACACGCTGCAAGTTTATCGCCTGTTGCACACAATAATATTGAAGCAATAAATTACTGGCATCGTCTAAACAACATGTCACATTCTTGCACTACTAGGCAATTTTTCCATTCAAAACTATTCTTAGGTCCATGCTCACCAAAAAGAACTCGGTTTAATTATCTAAAACAGCTGTTTAATAGTTATTTGTTATACAAGAGTGCAAAGTTGTTTTTTAACCGCGTGCTCAATTTTGATGACCGAGCAAGCGAAAGATTATAAAATTGAGTCACGAGCGCAGCGAGTGATTCAAACTTAGAATCTTGAGCGTTAGCGAGGGAATCAAAAGAGCACGAGGTGAAAAATCTTTGCACTCGAGTGCAACACGTAACTTTTCATCCCACCTCAGCGAGGAAATGAACAAACGCAAAAAAATGCGCATTATTAACTTCCTCGTCGCTAGATAATGTGGTCGTTTTAGGTTTTTCAATTGTTTTCAAGTTGAATTCCTTGTGTTAACCTAAGGTGTTAACGTGAAAAGAAAATGGCGCGCGCAAAATATAATATTAAAAAAGTACACCAAGAAGGTTCCGAGTCTGAGTTCTTTACAAATTGAAAGAAAAAATGTATGATAAATTCGGCACCATAGAGGTAGAAGTAAATAGGTTTAATGATGTTTTGAATTCACATGCTTAGTGCACACGATGTTCTAATTTCAAATTTACTTTACCCTCAAGACGATAAAAACGGCTTTTGCACTCAGATATCGAAGAGCAAAAATTCTCTTTCCGAGATGGGGGGATGAAAAACACAGTTTTGTATGGGAACATGTCAAAGTGAAAGCTGTTTTCTGATAATCAGACTGTTATCTTTTCGGTGAACACGGACCTTAGGTCCATGTTCACCGAAGAGATAACCATCTGATTATCTAAAAACAGCTGTCAATGTGACATGTTCCCATACAAAAATGTGTTTTAAACAGCTGTTTTTAGATAATCGTCCGTGATCTTTTTGGTGAACATGGACCTTAGTAGTTGATATAAACAGCACGTACAATCATTTCGCATTTTTTGTATTCAATTGGATTCTCTATTCATTTGCAAATACGAGTGCATTGAGTGATGATGTGTTGATTGTTGTCGCTTTCAAGTGTTTAAGTAAATCCGCGTGTGAACAGTTGCTTGCAATTCTTGAAGGTCAATTATGGCGCTTAAATGATTGGATTCAATTATAGTACTTGTATGTTCAAAAAAATGGCATCATGTCGGTTACACTTTATCTACATCTAAATAATCAAGTTAATCCAACCAGTTGGATATAATTCCACCGTTGTACCACGGGTCATAATCATAAATATCAGAAAAAAGAGTTGAACCATGGGTAAATTTACTTCTCCGTAGTACAACCAGTTGGACATCGCAGTTGTACCACGGGTCGGGCACGAATTTAATAATATACTTGTCCAGTGCATCCAATCCAGCATTCCGTAGCCAGGGCCAGGTATTTCTGAGCAATGCCACGTAGTGTCGTCCCTAACGTCGTCGCCCCAGTTCAAGGTCACTCCGACGGAACACTAGTGACGTCATCGGCTTTCTTCCCGCTATGTTTACTTTATTTTCACCGATTTTAGGCTTGTATTGAGATAAGCGGGTCTGGCTTGTCTGGGCATTGAGGGGTACGTAGACATGTAGAGGTCAGGGTAGGATAGAAGTAATTTTTATCTATGAATTGCCCTGAATTTGTGGTTTTCTAGCGACACTACGCGCGTTTGCTCGCGTGTTAGGGTTCCTTTCTAGATAGATAATCAACGGGACCCGATGACTCCACTGTCCGTCTGACTTTCTGTGAACCGTGATAGTAAGACAGTCGAGTTGAATTTTCACAGATGAAGTATTTCTGTTGCCGTTAAAACAACAAATAATAACAAGTAATGATGTAGCCTATGTGACCCGTTTCATACTAACGAATCGATTCGTCTAGTCCGGATGAATAGCGGCTCTACAGAGGAACATACAAACATACATAAGACTGCTAAAATCATAACCCTTCCTTTTGGTTTCGTCGTAGTTAGGTAAAAATGAATTAAAAATTAAAGGAGGCTCCCCTAATACGATGGTACGGAACCTTCGCAATTGGCCGATCTTGTTCCAAATAAAACAAATGCGACATATTCATAATTTTATTAGTCCGACATTAAAATATGATCTATACAATAAACATTATCAATTTGTTCGCATTCCATAATCTGGCCCATTCATATACGCAATATGAAAAATACTTGTAAAATAATATGAAAATCTATCGTTGTGTGGGATATATCAGTATAAAATAATGTCTCATTGTAGTCTCGTTGAGATCCCTGGTCCCGCCGATTTTTACTTCATTGACAATCTGCAACAAAATGATTAAATTATTATATACTTCATACAACTCGCGGAGCTCGTGGCTAAATAATATCAGCCGCTTGGGTCGATCTTTAGGTTAAGCTATGCTTGCCTGGTTTGGTCTGTGGATGGGTGACCACCCTTACATACCGAGTTTCTTCCGTGCCTCGGAAAGCACGTTAAGCTGTTGGTCCCGGCTGTCATTTGTCCATCTTTGACAGTCATTACAGGTAGTCACAGGCCCAAATGGTCTGACACCACTCTAACCAAGTGGTATAAATAGTATTTCCCAGTATTAACTGGGTTGTGGAGGTCAGATAGGCAGTTGCTCCATGTAAAATACTGGTATTCAGCTGCATCCGGTTAGACTGGATGCCGAACCCAACATAGTTGAGAAAAGGCTAGGCAGATGATGATACAACATGACGCAACAAACTGGTGGTCTGGTGGTGGTGGGTTGAGTGGTGGTAACAGTGGTGTGGTGGTCTATGACAAAGATGATGAACTAAATAGCGAAATACGTCAAAACCCTACATCGCACAAGCAGAGTTATTCGCAACCTTCAGACTATAATTATACAGGGTGAAATGGAATAGATGCGACAAATTTAAATATAGAATAATACGTGTTGTCAAGAAAATGTATAAAATATAAAATTAAAAAATAATTGATCAGTATTACGAAAACCGTTAAAATAATAAAAGTATCAAAAATCTTGCCGACTCATCGCAGTGCTCAATATAGCGGTCATTTACCTAATTTTGCCTTAATTTTTCTTATTTATTTTGCATATTACTGGAATACCGATAATTCGTACTTAAATAAAGATAATAACATCAATGGACCTTTTGAAAACGATAATCGCCTAATTTTTTTTAACGATTTAGATCGTAGAAAAAACACTTTATAATTACTATGTTACTGTAACTGAAGCTCCAATTTCATTTTGTCGCATTAATTAAAATTCACCCTGTAGTGCGTAAAAACACTTCTCATAATGCAACGGTAGGTCCGTTGCATTATAAGAAGTGTTTTTACGCCGAGCGGTTGTCATCTTGTTCAATAGGAGTTGACATTTGGCACTCATCGCATACAGACGTGCACATCAATGCAGTATAAAAATAAATAAATTAACGCTTGCATTAAATTTGACCCAGTTTTAGTGTATTAGCTTGATATAATAAAACAACACAGTGAGCGGTTTTTAACGCAGAATAATGGACTGACTTGATTACAAAATAAGTGTTATAATCTGAAAAATGGCCAGCAGCCCCTTCAATCGAAGTGGGATGACGCCACGCAGCCCTCCGTCGACACCAACACCGAGACCACCTCAACAAACAAAGCAGCACCAAGAGGAAGCCTTTGAACCAGTCAGTACTGCAGAAATTCAGAACTGGTTGGGGTCCATTGAGGATCATCTGAATGAGGTATTTTGCATTGCTTCTGAAGGAAAACTCAATTCTGAACAGAAGCAAAGAATTGGAAATCTCTGCCGGAAAGTCAGTCATGGTGTTTCTCAATTAGCTGTCCAATACCAGTCGCTGAAATCAAGAGCAATACAAACCCATACCGCCTTAAAAACTATGACCGAAGCTCGAGACCTAGCGGACTGTTTAGCAGAGATGAACCGCACGATTCAGGAGTCCTGTACGAGGCAAGGAGCAGCATCTACATCTTTTGCCGATATGGTTAAGAAGGGATCTAGCAGCTTTATTCGCCCTAATAATCTCAGCTCCGTGGCGATTTTTCCATGCGACAATACCAAGACCAGTGACGAAACCAAGAACATGGTACAAAAAATCGTATGCCCTGGAGAAATGAAGCTGAAAGTACGAGGCGTACGTAAAATAGGAAAAGGAGGACTTATTATCAGCACTGAAACTAAGGATGACCTTGATAAACTCAAGCAAACAGTCCAAATCGCTTCGTCAGGCCTTACCGTCGACGAACCTCGGAAACGCAAACCTCGTATTATTGTACTAGGAGTTCCCGCATCAATGGCCGAAAATGAGGTTTATAAATGTATTTACGAGCAGAACATAACAGACAAACTGCCTATGACCCTAGAAACATTTATGACCTCAGTTAAACTTAGCCACAAATCTGGTAGGAAAGATGCTGAGACCTGTAATTATATTATAGAAGTTTCAGCCACTATCCGCAAGGCCCTCATCACGCAGGACAGGTTATTTATAAATTGGACGTCCTGTCCGGTACGGGACTTCACTCTAGTAACGAGATGTTACAAGTGCCAGCAGTACGGTCATGCATCTAAGACATGCAAGGTCACTGTCTCGACTTGTGGCCATTGTGGTGAAGAAGGACACTCTAGCCAAGACTGCGCAAAAAAAGCCGATGGTCCAAAATGTGCTACATGCATGCGCTTTAAAAAACAAGCCAACCACAAGACGGGAGACGCAGCATGTCCAGCTAAACTTGCAGCCGAATACAGGTATATAAACTCGATTGATTATGAAGGCGCCTAAGAGCGCCACATATTTGTTTCAATCTTAGACGTATTTTATTGTTTGTTATTTTTAAGTAGAATGGATATTAATTTAATTACCGAAATAGATAACTCATTTTTAACCGAGTCAAAGTCATGTGAGGTTGAGGACTGCAATCAATATCTTTCCCAGTATCAAAAGTCACTAACTATACTAACCCAAAACATACGAAGTATTTATAAGAACATAGATAGCTTTAACATTTTTCTTCATAGACTTAACTTTAATTGTGATATTATGGTTCTAACAGAATGCTGGCTATCAAAGCACCACGATAACCTCCCAGTAATACCAGGATACAACTTATTGTACACTAAAATTAACCACACTCAAAATGACGGTGTCGTTGTATTTGCTAAGGAATCATTAAAGGTCAAAGTCGAAGAACCTGATCTACAAAATTGTATGAGTAACTGCCTTATCATCAAAATTGGTACAACCACAGCGATAATTGCTTTGTATAGATCCCCTTCCGCCAGAAACCTAACCTCTTTTCACAGTTCCCTAAACCAGATCTTTCAATCACTTAGCCCATTTAATAATGTAATACTAACAGGTGATATTAATATTAACATTAGCTCGGAAAACTGCGACGCAGGGACACAAGACTACCTAAACATCTGCTCATACCATGGTTTTCTGCCTGCTCACACATTGCCTACTCATCAGAGCGGTTCTTGCCTCGACCACATGATGATCAAAACCACTTATTCATTTATTACGCTTGTTACTAACTCAACAATAACCGACCACCATTCTGTCTTACTAGCTGTAAATTTAACGCTGCCTAAGCAAAATCGCCCCCGAACAAAATCCAAATTAGACATAAAAAAACTCGAATATGATTTACGCAACCTTGATTATAGCCTAGTTTACAATACTGCTGACGCTAATTCGGCTTTATCGTACTTAATAAAACATGTCCAGCAAGCAATATTGCGTAATACGTCAGTTGTGTCTATAAATAATCGTCTTCATAATATTAAACCTTGGATTACTCCTGGACTAATTCGGTGCATAAGGCACAGAGATAAACTGCACCAGAAAACTAAGAAATTCCCTGATAATTTAATAATTCTAAACACCTATAAAAGATACAGGAATTTCTGTAACAATCTCTTAAAAAAGCTTAAAAATAATTACGATAAAAATGAATTAAATAAAGCAGGCAACAATACCAAGCTAATTTGGAAGCATATTAAAAACGTTACATACATGACTAAACAACGTGAATCAAATTCGAGGTTACTGCATACTAATCCTTCAACTCTTTTATCAGCTAACAAAGTAAATAACTTTTTTGTTAATGTTGGAAAAACTTTGGCCGAACAGTTTCCGAAACATTGCGCCCATAACTCTTTCCAAAACCTGAACAACAGCTGCAACCTGAAGTCATTTGCTATGCTGGATACTGATGAAAACGAAATATCCCAAATAATTTCTGGTCTTAAAGATGACTGTGCAGTTGGATGGGATAATATAAGCAACAGGATCCTCAAACTCTTTAAGCATGTATTGGCACCTCCCTTAACGCATATTTTTCGAAACTGTCTTTCCAAAGGAATTTTCCCTAAATGTCTCAAAAAGGCTGTTGTTATCCCTATCCATTAATCTGGAGACCGGGACTTGGTTAATAACTATAGGCCAATTTCATTACTCCCCTCAATCTCAAAAATATTAGAGAAAATTATAAACAGCAGACTAGTTAGCTTCCTGGAAAGAAACAACATCTTGTCACCAGCGCAATTTGGCTTTAGAGCCAAATTATCCACAGCCGATGCGGTGCATCGCCTTACCAATTATGTCTCAGAAGAGCTGGGCAAAGGCAACCAGGTCATGGGAGTCTTCCTTGATTTAGCGAAAGCTTTTGACACTGTCTCTATTTCTATGCTTCTGAGGAAACTAGAGGCCATAGGAATAAGGGGCACGCCTCTGACATTACTTGCTGACTATTTAAACGATCGATACCAGTGTGTTAGGATCGACAATTTTACGAGCGATGAGCTGAAAAATACTGGATTTGGTGTTCCCCAGGGGAGTATATTGGGCCCTACCCTTTTCCTGGTTTATATTAACGACCTGTGTAACCTAAATATCAATCTCGGCAAAATCATATCATATGCTGACGACACGGCGCTAATATTTTCTGCTGAAAACAGTAGCGAACTGTTTGAAAACACTCAACTTGGCTTTAATACTGTGACTAATTGGCTTCAAAGCAATCTACTAACACTAAATGCTGATAAGACAAAATACATCCACTTCTCCATGCGCAAGTCTCACACACTCACGAACCTCCATGTATATGCCCATCAATGTGATAATCGGTCAGTCAACATTTGCAATTGTCCTTCTATCCTCAAAACCAGTAATATTAAATACTTAGGGGTTATAATTGACGACACACTCTCTTTTAGGTATCATATTGAAAGTCTCGTTAAAAGAGTGCGCAAATTAATATATGTATTTAAAAAAATACGAACTTTTGCAGATCCTAAATTAATCACACAAGTTTATTTCGCGCTATGTCAATCTATAATTCACTACTGTATTATTTCATGGGGAGGCGCATCAAAAACTATCCTGCTACCCCTCGAAAGAGCTCAAAGAGCAATTTTAAAGGTGGCGAATTTCCATCCCTTTTACTTTCCCACAGATCAGCTGTATAAATCCTGCAACGTGCTGACTGTGCGCCAGCTATTTATTATGCAACTGGTATTAAAACAGCACACCATGCTCACGTACAATGCTGACAATACTAACAAGAGACGGAATGATATTGTATGCATTTCTAAAGCAACCTCCAAACATGTCTTTGTGGAAAGATTCTTTACATTTTTAGGCCCATTTCTGTACAATAGATTAAATAGAAAACTAAGTATATATAAGTTGAACTATTTTATCTGTAAAAAGGCTATTATTACTTTTTTACAACCCATGACCTATGCACAAACAGAAGATTTACTTGTTGTCTGCAAGTAAACTGCAGACATGTTGTTTGTTTTTTTTTTTTTTTCTATGTAAGTCGTAATTTTAGTCATTTACTTTTACATTTCTCTTAATGTTAATTTATTTATTTTAAGTAGGTATTTATGCACCTTCTAGCCTGAAACACAGGTTCCACCTAGTTCAGGCAATAAGCAACAGTGCTCTATTTTACTTGTTTCTGATACTAAATTGTAAGTGTGCCCCTTTTGATGAATAAACGAATATTATATTATTATTATTAATAGATCTCGAATGACTGATAAGTAAACCCAGCGTCAAGTGACGTACCCGCGGTGGGTGTAGGATTGGGAGATTAGATTAAGTTACATAAAAACAAGAGTAAATCAAAGTACGCCGGCTGAAACTTGTTTCATAAACAGTTTTCATCATACTGAGCTTAAAAAATATCGTCAGCTGCATAGTGGTGGGGGGATTATGAGTCAGCCGCTCGCATGAACTTTTAAATGATGCACGCCTGATAAAAAACTAAAAGCAATCTATCACACTCTCTACTTGGTTATAATAATCCTACACCCACTACTTGAACAGCTGACGGTTGGTTTACTTATTGGTAATACAAGATCAACCTTCGATGACAATATCACCCGGCTTACTTTGACGTTTTTATTTGCAACGGTACCTCCCGGACTATTATCATCATTATTACCATCTGATTGGGGAATCCTCCCCTTTCTATGGGAATGAAGAGCTTTACACACTGTTCTTCATAACTCCGAACTGGGACAAAATAGTAGGGAACTGGTGCACTGAGTCAGTGTGGCGGGGTCGCGACAGGCCACGAAGGACCGGTTCCATCAAGGCTGGAAGTACTGCGCGGTAGGTCCATGACCGAACACATTGTTTAATAGAACTACTTATGGTAGGTGCTAGATGCCCCATGGTTTTATTTCCACAAAGTGACCAACCCTATGTTCCTACGCATAGAAGATAAACAAATTCATCACAAAGCTGTCAACCACGCATTCTGTACATCAAACTAAGTAACTTTACGCAAAAATTCTTTCTGGGAAACGAATTTTATTTTTGGTGAAAATTATATTTTGTAGTAGAACTCAAAACGTGCTGATGGATGGATTGAATAGTTTAGGGGTCTTGGGGGTGTTTAAAGTAAAAAACTAACATTTAAAACTTGTATTTAAAAAAAAACTTGTCAAAAAGTTGGAAATTTGACCCCCAATATCCCCATAACTAGAAGGTTTCCAGATATGGTTCGGCTTCGTTAGGAGTCTTTTTACCTCTATACAAATAGAGTATACAATACTACTCACGATTGATGTTAGCTCCCCATGCTGTTGGAGTTGGTACTCTTGCTCATCAGCTTGGCGACCATCTCTTGCACGCGTTTCATTTCTTCTAGTTGTGTTGTGAGCTGGTACAGGCGGTTCTCTCGTTCGAGGACTGTCTTCTCTAGCTGTTTTATTGTCTGCGAAAAAATGTATGTGTTAATAAAATGTGTGATATCAACTTGTGTTTTAGCAATCAGTTCGTTCCTCGTCCTGGACAAACAATGAATCTCTACAAAAATAGTGAAAGTGATTTTCACTTCACTTTCACTACAAAAGGGAGTGATGGCAGGCGATGGCAGATGATGGCAGGTGATGGCAAGTCTGCAATCTGTAATTCCAAAAGGATTAAGCAGAGGTGTACTAAGGTCCATGTTCACCGAAAAGATAACGGTCTGATTATCTAAAAACAACTGTCACTGTGACATGTTCCCATACAAAAAAAATGTTTTTAACAGCTGTTTTTAGATAATCAGACCATCAGCTTTTTGGTGAACATGGACCTTAATGGGTCCCATATAACAGAGAACGAGCCTATTGCCAACAACTGAGCACAAGTCCAGACTCTGTGGCTATTATAGGAAGATTCATGATGGAAAGAACACTTTGAAAACCTGGGCATCGGACTCAAGGCTGGTCACTATAGCAGGTCTGTGGACGGTGAGATATGGGTTAGCTCGCCGTCCGTCCGTCTTATGACGACAGGACGTGTCGACGGCGCCAGAGTGTAGATGTCAGCATATTATTATTTTTTAATGAGTTTTCTACCGCAGACGTGGTGGTCCGCGGTCTTAATTACATTTATTGATTGTTTGATGGTTTACTTAAAATTAAAACTACGACCGTGCTCCATCATTGGACACGTTACATTAAACTAAGCTTATTATTAGTAACTTAAGATCTACGTGAGTCCATCCAATTCTTTTTTTGTTTTTTTTAGGCTTTATGTCAGCATATTGAAGGGTACATATTTCAATACACGACATCTCTTTAAGGCCCCGTCGATACGGTCGAAGCTTACCGGCAAGGGCCGAAGCTTGCCGGGGCTGGGGACTGTTCGAAAGAGATACCGCGGCCTTGGTGCACAAAGGGGTAAGAAGTAACAAGGATGGGTTTTAGTCAGTAAAAGTCTGACACTCCCTTCCGCTCCGCCTAGAGTGGGAGGAGTCATTTGATGATTTCCCATCCAAAAACTAAAATAATAAAATATGTTCATGGCAATATGCCATTTTGAAATCCACATGATGAGCCCTTTAATTTGATACCCATATTGCTTTTAGCCTATGTTACCCGGGGTAACCCAAGGATTCTAACGATACCACGTACGTTTAAATCGGTTTAGGCCTTTAGAAGTTATGGTGGAATAAAGAAACTCACAAACATGTATGTATATACATGAAGCCTGGGGCCTAATTCTGCTATTTTCATAAATTCGTCACTCCAACACGACTCCATTCCCATCCCATTGTCATTTTGCCTTAAAATTCGTAATCTGCTACATTCACAATGGTCGATCATTGGTCAGTCTATAACCTTGTAATAGAATTGTATTTTAATGACATTGTCATACTAACCCTCGCTCGCAGACGAAGTTGCGCAGGTCAGCTAGTTTATAATATATTTTTACACATTTATCAATATGTGCGAGATTACCATTCTATGACATTTCTTTCAACGGAGTGTCTGTGGTTGATCATTGGAAAGTCATAATGGCGCCAATATATTACAAAACTTGTCAAAACTTGACAGAACTTGAATAGTATGAAATCAATGATCTACTATCCTGACACTATTGAAATAGCAGAAATGAGGCCCTGAAAACATACACTCCTTTTTTTGGGCAGTCGTGTAAAAAAGGAGTGGTGACTCAGGGCTTTAAGAAACCAGGAAACAAATTAGTGTAGTAGTTACCATATCTCTCTGCTCGATCTCCCTCCGCAGCGCGGCGTCGTGTCCGGCGGCCTCCTCTAGCTTCTTGTCGCGTTGTTTGACTCGCTCTTCAAACTTGATTAGTACCCCCGCTAGTTCGCTGTTTTTACTTGTCTGCGAGAAAAAATAGTGGCAGTTAGTACACTGTTTTATTTTAATTAACCGCAGTTACGAGTAAACCGCAAACAGATTGAGTTTATGGAACTTTTAGTGCATATTTCACAAGTATCTATGTAGTATATCAGCTATCTGGTGTCCACAACACAAGCCTCGTTGCTTGGTGTGGCACTAGATGACGCTGTGTGTAATGTCCAGCGATATTTTTTTATTTTTTTTAGAGGTTCGTACATAAAACAAGGAACACAAGTTTTAGGCAGCCGTGAACCAAGTACATCAAACTAAGTAACTCTCCGCAAAAAATAATTCCCGGGAAATAACTTATTTTTCAACTGACTCTAGTATGTACCGCACTCAAATCATTGTGCTAATGAATGCATTGTCATTGTAGGAGTCATTGTATTGCATTGTACAATGGGCTAGAGTCCGCAACTCCACGTCAAAGCGCGTATTTTGCGTATGGGCTATAATCCACCACGCGGGCCGAGTGCGGGTTGGTAGATGTCACATGTCTTCGAATTTTCGGTTCTAGGACATGCCGGTTTCCTCACGATGTTTTCCTTCACCGTTTTACCTTACAGGGGTCATGGAGATATTTTAAGTACTTAAAGATGCAATATCAAAAACTTCTATGTAAAAAATTGTGTAAGAGCCGGAAGGTCACAACCTTTGATTTCCGTAACTGGAAGATACGGATGCCCACCAGATGTCGTCCAGAAAAAAAAAGATCGCAATTACGGAGAGAACAAGTGCCTTTTCGCTTCGCTCATTGTATTTTTACACCCTTTATAACACAGAATTCCTTCATGCTTATATTCGGTAAAAGCACTCGTTACTTTTCCTAAAATGAATAGTAAAAGTTATTTAAATTTTAGTATTTTATATAGATCTCACCTGTTGTTCTAATTTCTTCTGTATCGCCCTATTGTCGGCTTCGGCCGCTTTTAGACGCTCCTCGAATTCTCTCTCGCGGACTTTCATTTCACTTTCCAGACTCTGAAATAGTAAAAAGTTATAGAATTGAAGTTATAAAACCCAATAACACTTTGCCCAACCTGGGGATCGAAACGAGGCAGTCAAAATTAGAGTTATTTACACAAATCAAAGCTTTATCCTCCTTTTAAGACAGTCGGGCAATGAAATATTTCGATTTTTACATTGGAGATAAGGAATCGACACTGAAAAAGACATAAATACTAGTTTTTCAGGTATTTAGCAAAATTTTATTTTATGATATTTAAGGGTGACACCCATTATATACCAAGTTTCCTCCGTGCCTCGGAAAGCACGTTAAGTCCGGCTGTGTTATGAAGATCTTTGACAGTCGTTACAGGTAGTCGGAGACCCAAAAATGTCTTACAACCAGTCTTACCAAAAGGGTATATTACCCAATACTAACTAAGTTGTGGAGGTCAGATCGGCAGTCGCTCCGTGGAAAATACTGGTTTTCAGCTGCATCTGGTGAGACTGGAAGCCGACCACAACATAGGGACACACATTTGGGAAAATGGGCTAGGCCGTCGAGTTTTGGACGCAAAATTTAGAGGTAATAAAACTATTTATAATACATACCGCCATTTGCGCGCGCATTTCCTTGTGTAGATTGTCCTTCTGGTTTTCTTTGTCTAATTTCTCAGCGGCTAACTTCGCCCTGTAACCTCGCAACGTTATTTCTGCATCTTCTAGCTGTTTGTGTAATTCCTCTATTGTTTTCTTGTGTCTGGAAATAAAATACCACTATACAAGCTGTCAACCAAGCATTCTGTACATCAAACTAAGTAACTTCACACAAAAATGATTGCTGGGAAACAACCATTTTCTTTGGGGTGAAAAATCATGTTTTGTAGTCAAAATCAATGTAACGCACTGCAAACATTGTGCTGATGGATGGATTGAATAGTACGGGGGTCGAGGGGGGGGCCTGTAGCTGAACGATCGCTAGTAGTTGCGTAATAAAAATGAATGATTCTGTTTAGTCAGTAAGATTTTCGAAAAATATTGGAAACGTGTTTTTTTGTTTCATCAAATTAATAAAAATTGCAGAAGTTAAAACGCGTCAACGACCATGATTTAGGGTTTGTGGCGTTACTTATCGGTAAAAAATGCACTCATATCTGACGTCACGCGAGTTTTAGACGCACAATCGCCTTTATTTTATGATTACGGGACAAAAGAAAAAAATGTGTCCAATATTTTTTGGAAATATATCAGACGGACTAATAGGACTTTTATGTGTCCCTTATCTATACTAATATTATAAAACAGAAGGGTGTGTTTGTTTGGTTGAACCCGCTAATCTCAGGAACTACCGGCTCGAATTGAATATAACATCACGCTACGATTATTAGGAACGGAGCAGGAATGAAAAATCATGCAAAAAACGGGGTTTTTTTTTCCTTTCGTTTTTCTCTCTTGTTGCGTGGGTCAGCTAGTCTACCATATTATCACGCGGGATCGTAGTACCAGAATAAAAGTATCATATAGGGTGACTGGTAATTAGTGTTTGAAACTTAAACACGTGATTGTGCAAAAAATCTGCTATTCAATACATTTGCGTTCGCCTAATGTACTCATCATCTGCGTAGCCTTTTCCCAACTATGTTGGGGTCGGCTTCCAGTATAACCGGATGCAGCTGAATACCAGTATTTTACATGGAGCGACTGCCTATCTGACCTCCACAACTTAGTTAATACTGGGAAATACGATACCCCTTGGTAAGACTGGCTGTCAGACTATTTGGGCCACTGACTACCTGTAACGACAATCAAAGATCTACAAATAACAGCCGGGACCAACAGCTTAACGTGCGTTCCGAAACACGGAGGAAACTCGATATGTAAGGCTGGTCACCCATCCACAGACCAACCTAAGCAAGCACGGCTTAACCTAAAGATCGGCCCGAACGGCTGCTATTATTTAGCCACGAGGTCCTCGCCATTAGTTCGCCTAATGTACTGAACAGCTGATATTCTTTTATTATTTCAGCTTCGGTCCCATGGTAAAAGTTGTTTCTTATCATGAGCACAATCACGTGTTTAAGGGTCGTACACTAATTGCCAGTCACTCTATTTAAGTGAAGCCAGGTCATTAACTATCTGTGTGCAAAATTTCATCCAAATCCAGTCAGTAGTTTTTGCGGAAAAGAGTAACAAACATATATCTATCCTCACAAACTTTCGCATTTATAATAAACTAAACTTTTACAAAGAAAAAAATGTATAATCTTGCTTTAAAAATCATACATAAATACAAAAAGTGTAATGCATCGGCCGGGAATCGAACCCGGGCCGCCCGCGTGGCAGGCGAGCATTCTACCACTGAACCACCGATGCTTATACATAATAGCTTCAATTTACCGTTCACATTGGACATAGAACCGCTATTTATAGTAAAAGTAGATAATATATGAAGCAGTATTACGGTCATTCACCTATTACGTTATACCGTAAATCAAGCGATTGTAGGTATTCGTGAATTGTGTTGTTAATAGCATAAAATAACAGTGCGGTCGGATGTGCTAATTTAATGCTAATAGAAGTAGTTATACTTCACTTCATGATTTATGCTTTTCGATTAATATTTTATATTCACGCATGTGACTAAAAGAGTGGTGGACATAAGTATTGATGGATGGAGAGGGAGAGGAAGGCCAAAGAAAAGATGGATAGATTGTGTAAGGACTGATATGAAAGAGAAAGGAGTAAATGATGCCGTGACCAGTGACGGATTAACCCTTAATCAAATTAAGCAATTGCCTAGGGCATCACGTCTTGGGGGGCACCAGAAGAAGCACAGAAAAAAATCCGTACTTAGGGCATCAGGTCTCATACAGAGAAGATTAGGATGGCCCCTGCGCAAAGATGACACGCAAAATCGTGAAGCGTTCCACATTTTTCGCGTTCCTTGAGACGGCGAGCCGCCCATTATCTGAACGTGCCCCAAACGGTGGTAGCCGCACGATCGCCCGCGAGGCGGCGGGCCTGCTTGCCGGATTGCCGCCATGGGATCTGGAGGCGATAGTCCTCGCGCGCCTACACAAATGGCGCGTGGAGGCACTACGCCGGGGGGAAACTCCGCTGCCGTGGCAAATCGCCGCTCAGAGGACAGACCTCCGGGGCCCCGGCGCGATCTCATGGCGACAAGGAGAGAGCAACTGTCGCAACCCCCTGCAGGGCATGCCGACGATAGTGGTGATAAGTCCCCTCTTTGAGGAGTGGCTTGAGAGGCGCCACGTCTTCACCTTCCGCCTGACGCAGATCCTCACCGGACACGGATGTTTCGGGAGGTTCCTGCATCAAATAGGGCGGGAGGAAACGCCCGGGTGTTTCCACTGCGAGGATGGACCGGAGGACACGGTGGAGGTCTGCCCTGCGTGGCCGGAGCAATGCCGTGTCCTCGTAGCGGCGATCGGTGGCGGCGACCTCTCGCGTCCGGCCCTGGTTCAATCCATGGTCCGGATCGAGACGGAATCGGAAGCAGTCACCAGTCCTTCTGCGAAACAGTCATGCTAGCGAAGTAGGTGGCGGAACGCGAGAGGGAGAGAGCCTCTCGCCCCAGCCGCTGCTGGAGACGCACCGGGCGTCGGGAGCCACGTGGTGGCTACCGGCCACCGTAGACGCGGGCCTGTGGAGGGTGAGCTATGGGCTAGCTAGCCGTCCGTCCGTCTAATGACGACAGGCCGTGTCGACGGCGCGTTCGTGTTCCACGCGCGCCTCAAAGAGATGTCAGCATAAAGGGAGGGGCCCGCCAGGGCCAAAGCCTGCCGGGGCTGCGGGACTGTTCGAAAGAGATACCGCGGCCCCGGAACGTCAAGGGCGAGGAAGGAACATGGATGGTTTATAGTCAGTAAAAGTCTGACACTCCCTCCCAGTCCGCCAAGAGTAGGAGGGGTCATTTGATAATTTCCCATCCGAAAAAAAAGGGCATCACGTCTCCGGCGAGGCGGCGAGCCTCCTTGCCGGATTGCCGCCATGGGATCTAGAGGCGTTAGTCCTCGCGAGCCTGCACGAATGGCGCGCGAAGGCGCTACGCCGGGGGGAAACTTCGATGCCGCGCTGGCGATAAGTCCCCTCTTTGAGGAGTCACTTGAGAGACGCCACGGCGTCCCCACCTTCCGCCTGACGCAGGTCCTCACCAGACTCGGTTGTTTCGGGAGGTTTCTGCATCGGGTGTTTCCATTGCGAGGTTCGATCGGAGGACACGGTGGCGCACTCCACGGTGGAGGTTTGCCCCGCGTGGGCGGAGCACCGCCGTCCTCGTAGCGGTAATCGGCGGCGGCGACCTCTCGCGTCCGGCCCTGGTTCAATCCATGGTCCGGAGCGAGACGGAATCGGAAGCAGTCACCAGTCCTTCTGCGAAACAGTCATGCTAGCGAAATAGGTGGCGGAACGCGAGAGGGGGAGAGCCTCTCGCCCCAGCCGCTGCTGGAGACGCACCGGGCGTCGTCGGGGGCCACGCGGTGGCTACCGGCCACCGTAGACGCGGGCCTGTGGAGGGTGAGCTATGGGCTAGCTAGCGGCGATCGGCGGCGGCGACCTCTCGTGTCCGGCACTGGTTCAATCCATGGTCCGGAGCGAGACGGAATAGGAAGCCGTCACCTCCTTCTGCGAAGCAGTCTTGCTAGCAAAGGAGGTGGCGGAACGCCAGAGGAAGAGAACCTCTCGCCCCAGCCACCGCGGGAGACGCACCGGGCGTCACCGGCCACCGTAGGCGTGGGTTTGGGGACGGTAGGGCTATGGCTAGCCGTCCATCCGTCTTATAACGACAGGCCGTGTCGACGGCGCGTTTGTTCATTATTTATTTTATTTAGGGAGTAAAATTCTGACACACCCTCCCGCTCCGCACAGATTGGGAGAAGTTATATGACCATTTCCCATACGGAAAAAAAAGGGCATCACGTCTCACTCTCACGTCACCAAAAGCCACACCAAAAAAAGTTACTAGGACTAACTGAAAATTCGCGGGTTTTAAGTTGAAAGAGTCTGACCTAGACTACTACTAGACCTTACGGCGATTCTAGTTGACATTCGGATAGGGGGCCCCACAGGCGTGGATTGCTTAGGGCATCAAGTAGTCTTAATCCGTCACTGGCCGTGACGTCTAACAGGGGAGAATGGAAGAAGAAAACGTGTTGCGCCGTCCCCAAATAAAATGGGACAAGGGCAGGATGATGATGATGATTCATTTCATTAGTCGTCAATAAAAGTGTACAAGGTATAAAGTGTTTAGCTGACCCACGCAACTTCGTCTGCGTCACAGAAGAGAGAAAAATGATTTTTTGCAACATTTTTCATTCCTGCTCCGCTCCTGATGGTCATAGCGTGATGTTATATAGCCAATAGCCTTCCTCGATAAATGGACTATCCAACGCAAAAAGATTTTTTCTATTCGACCCGGTAGTTCAAAAAAAAACAAACAAACTCTTCTGCTTTATAATATTAGTATAGATGTTACCTTTCATTTTGCATTTGTGTGGTGTACAGTACATCTTGTTGAGATGAGTTCGTAGCTTGTAGCATCGCCAATGCGTGCTGTAATGACGCCATATGCTCGCTGGCACCCTAGAAAATATGTACATTATAGTATCTAAAGGCTTAAAGTCACCCAAAGGGCAATGGAGAAAGCTATGCTCGGGTTTTCTTTACGTGATCGAATCAGAAATGAAGAGAACCAAGGTCACCGACGTAGCCCGAACAATTGCCAAACTTAACTGGCAGTGGGCAGGTCACAATGCTCGCTGAATGAATGGCCAATGGGGCCGAAAAGTTTCGAGTGGTGACCGCGAACCGGAAGACGATGCGTTGGAAGACCTCCCACTAGGTGGACCAATGACCTGGTGAAGGTTGCGGGAATCCGTTGGATGCGAGTCGCTCGCGATCGGTCAATGTGGCGACACTTGGTGGAAGCATATGTCCAGCAGTGGACGTCTTTCAGCTGAAATGATGATGATGATGATAGTATCTAATGTTATCAACCATCATCACCATTCTATTGTCCTTATCCCAATTTATTTGGAGTCGGCGCCGCATGTCCATACTTCTCTAGTACTCGTCATCTTATCAGACACCTCCTTTCTAGCGATATCTTCCTTCACACAGTCCATCCATCGTTTCTTCTCTACTCTTATACCCATCCACATTCAGACTCAAAACTTTCCTCACAAAACCTTCCTCATTCCTCTGCATCACATGCTCATAAAACGACAACTATTCAACGAAAACATTCACGACGCACATTTTGATTCAAAATTGTACTACAACAACAACATACATTACGCCACAGCCCTACAGTGTTTTGCAGAATATTATATTCTATAGTCCGCGCCACGAGTTGCTTTAATTTTTGTAAACAAAGAATTTCTACCAAGTAACGTAGCGACAATTCAATTAACAACAAATACTTCTAAATTCAATCAACTCTAATTATCATACGTGTAATACGAAACTAACGAGCAATTTCACTTGGTCGGGTTATATTTTGGCGATAGGTATACAGCGCTGTCATCTAATGTTTTGTGGTACTGGAAAGCAACTGACGTCATGGAACGTAAACATTTGGGCGCCATTTTAAAATACCCCCCTTTTTTCGGATTAGAATTAATCAAATAACTTCTCCCACTCTGGGCGGAGCGGGAGGGAGTGTCAGACCTTTACTGACTAAAAACAATCCATGCTCCTTCTTCGCCCTTTACGTTCCGGGGCCAGGGTATCTCTTTCTAACAGTCCGCAGCCACGACAGGCTTCGGCCCTTGTAGACTGCATCCTTAGGCTGACTGGAGCCGCAACCCAAGTAAGTCCACCGTGACGCTGTCATTTTTGAATTTGTTCCAAAGGTTGCCAACCCGCTTGTGTGTTTACACAGTTTATAGCTTCTCGTGACGGAAACTATACTTATCTTACTCCCAGATTATTATAAACTTTACAAACACAAAAAAAAAAAATACATTTATTTACCTGTAAAGCTACCGAGTGTGAGTGCAGCCTCTGTTCTAGACATGTCATCTTGTAACCGTACAACTCCATTACGCTTGACGTCGCGATGTCCGATATCTAGAAATGTATCAAAATAAAATTATAATTAATTGCTGTGTCAGTTAAATGCCAATGTAATATCTTATCAAAAAGTCTCGTCACTGGGTTGTGGAGTTTAGATAGATAAACACTTCAAGTAAAATATTGGTATCCATCTGCATTAGACTGGAAGCCAAGTCTGTCACAATTAGGGAAAAAGCTCGGCAGAATACATAAAGCAGTGGTATTAGCCCTTACGAGGTAAAGCCCGTGCGTTCGATTTCATCGCCACTGAAATTTTTGACAAAGATTTAATGAAAAGCTAATTGTAGATGGTGCCACCATAGCTGCTCTCAATCTGACCAATGAGGTCTAGGCATTTTAAAATATGAAATGACATTCCTAGATTTTCAACCAATGACGATGCTTGTATCAAGCTATGTCGTATAAGTATTATATATAAAATTCTCGTGTCACAATTTTCGTTCCCATACTCCTTCGAAACGGCTTGACCGATTCTCATGAAATTTTGTGAGCATATTGAGTAGGTCTGAGAATTAGCCAACATTTATTTTTCATCCCCCTAAATGTTAAGGGTAGTCCACCCCTAAATTTTATTTTTTAGACAATTTTTTTAGTTTTATTTTTTTATGATACAACATACAAAAAAATCCTAAATTATCACCCTTCTACGATCAACCCTGATTTTTTAATAGCCATTTTTTTCCGTTCGTTTTTCTCTCTTATGAGACGCAGACGAAGTTGCGTGGGTCAACTAGTTTTATTATAAAAATATGTTATCTATCGCTTTATTTACCTTCCCGTCCCGTAGCTTATCAGTGAGCGTGGCGACGAGTGTGTCGACGGCATGTTCCTGCGCAGGCGCCAGCCACGCGCCCCCTTCCCCGCCCGAACACCCCGCGCCCCCCGCCCCCGCACCCCCCGCGCCCCCCGCCCCCGCACACACCGACACGTCGGAGGTGGAGTCGGACAGTCCTGCGAGAGACTCGCCGAACACCTGGAAATGGAAACGAGATTCTATGTGATTATCCAGAGAGCGTGCGTCGGTCATTCAAATCGCACGTTACTAAAAGCCCGACCGGCGCCGGTCTCACTTTGAAATAGGGCTTAGTTTGGCGCGGTTTGATGAACAGAAACGAAGCTTTTACTGCATGCCATTCTGATCAGCTCCAGCCGATTTCGTTGATAATTGTCACTCCTTTATTGCTATGAATAAGTTTGTAGAACACATCAGTCATATAAAAACCTACTTATTTAAATTATTTCCACTCAATCAATTTTGGAAGATCTTAATATATTTTTCACTTCTCATGCTCTAAAAGTACGCCAATATAGCCCGACGAAAGTGACCATTTTACTCCCTAGGGAGTAAAAAAAGTAGTTCGTTTTTTAATTTCCTTCATGTGACATGGACAAACTCAAACAGCCAGCAAATATTAGTACTATTATCTGTGGAGTGTGGACCATACATCTTAATTACGAAAATGTTGGGAGTTTTAGTTCCATGGTTTTTCCGCAAAGAGGGTGGCGCTATGTGTTTTAAATTGTTAATCTATGACTGGTTTGAAAAAAAAATCTGACCCCGAAAATTCAGAAAGTGTCGAGTGTATTTGCTTGGTTTTTTAATAAAAAGTAGTTTTTTTCAACGACAGTGAAGAGTTTGACGTCGACCACAGAGCAAACGACATAATAGATACTGACTTTTGCCTTCAAAATCGCCAAAGATTTACCTAAAAACTTGAAAGTTACAGTTAAGAAAGCACAAGAGGAATAACAAACGAATGTTTTTATACTAAATTGGCTATTTTTCTCGCACACAAATTGAAAAGTACAGCTTGCACCTCGAGACTAAACGCCCTCGCACGCTCGGGAGTCAAACCACCTCAGGTATATTATGGCTTCGATACAAAATATACTATTATTAACTTAAGAAAAAAAAGATTGCTTTGGACTAGAGGCATTATTCTAGTAGAAAAAAAGGGAATACGAAACATCGATTTCATCGACAGTCAGGAGAATCGCAGACCCTGTTTCCTCTTAATTGTGCCCGAAGAACATTACTTTCGTACGAATATATTACCTGATTCATCTGGTCAGAAGGGAAGTAATGATGTTTGACCAGCTGCAGTATCTGTCGCCGTCTCGGTCCATTACTGCTTGTTAAACCGACGCACAGGAGTTTTCTCACCTGTAAAACATGACAATTTGATAATATTACTCTGATCTTGTACGGATTTCTTTAGGAACGTTTTTTTTTTTTCAGATATTATTGCACCTTTTTGTGGTGTCTTAGCGTTTTTTCCTGTAGTACGTCGTAGTAGTCTCAGACATACTCTATTCTCTCTCTCTCTTACACACATACAGTCTGTCTCTCATCTCTCTTATACATACATACATTATCTCTACCACATTTGTATGTGCATTTGTATGTGAGAGAGAGATTATGTATGTTGTCTATGTGTGAGAGAGAGTTTGTTCTCTCTCTCACACATAGACATACTCTCTCTCTCTCTTAAACACAGTTTCTCTCTCACACATACATTCCCCCCCCCCTCTCTCTCTCACACAAATACATTCTCATTCTCTCACACATACATTCTCTGTCACACACACATTTTCTCTCTCTCATTCTCTATGTCTCTGTGCGGTGGAATCATTATACACTTTTGATGTCATACGTTTCACCAACCTGATGATGTGCTAGCATTCGCGCTAGGGCAGACTCCCAATTCCTGTCGAGCGGCGCTAATGTCAGTGCAGTGCGACATCCCACTACCACGGCTTGCTGAGACGCATCGGCGCCTACTACGCCGTTCTGAAAAATTACGAATAAATGTATAGCTAGTACCCATAGAATATTACTATAGAGGAAAAATACTCAAAATACTGGAGATAGCAAATTTTATTCAAAGGAAGCATTCCTTTATTTCGAAAAAGAAACTGCAATCAATGATTTTCGAAAATTGAAAAATCAATTAAAATTGACAAATTCCTCTGCTCTGTAACGATTCAAAAGTAATTTGTGGAGTACCTGTGATGTATATTGCAGTACGCTATACAACGTGTCTTCAAAAGCGTCGGGTGTCACTTCTAGAAGCAATCGTTCTTGTGTTTCTGTGGACTCGCAGAGAGCGCCCACTACTTGCAACTGTAAACAATATGAAGAATAGATATGTCACCGTAAAATTGTCAAACACGTTATATTGTAATCTCCCTAGCGATATTGTAAACTCTCGAAATATTGTCACCTGAACATACGGAAATATCTCTGCCCCCATAATCGGGACTTGGGGCACCCCCCCGTTCCTTCCAGAGGACACGATTCTGTACTACTTCTTCAGAATTCTCAATTTCTTACATCCAGTATGTCCCGCCATCTCCTTCGTGATCTGGCGCGACTCCGTGTCACTGTTGACACCTCTTAACTAATTTAGTTAAATTATAGTAACGTACCCACTGCAACCCCGCCTTGCCCGGCTCCAATGAAGGTGGAACAAGGAGTCCTGGTAATCCATCGCTTATCACTGATATCAACTCCTGGGGTAAGCGACCCTCATCTAGAAAACACAGACACATTTTTATAAAGAATTTTGTCATTTCGAGCGCCAATGTCAGTTGGTCATGGTGAGGGCATGGCCTACTAAATAGTATTTTTTGAGTAAAATACGGAAATCAACATAACAAATTGAACCGTATTGTTTTTGACTACTGAATTGTATACTAAGGTCATAAGGGTGAAAAATGATCGACGGTCAGTGAATGATTGTCAGTGAGTGACTCTGTAGTACATCAAACAATCTGTATGGATGTGTCCTCGAATTGTCTGTCAGTTTAATGTGAAAATCAGTTGGCGAGAAAATCTGACTTAAATGTGCCATCATCGTCAAGCTTTTTCCCAAATATGTTGGGGTCGGCCACAATACAGTTGCTGATTACATCATGTAGTAACTAGGGATCTGTATCAAGTTTTCATTTTTAACCGACTTCAAAAAGGTTGATGATTCGGCCGATTTTTATTTAATTTTGTGTACACCGATTTCTACGTGATTTATTTGATTTTTCTTTACTTCCTACTTCCGAAAGTTAGTTAAACTTTTGTGTTTTTTGTGTTTTTTTTTTGGAAATCAATATTTTTTTTTAGCAAAAAGGTTTGGTACAAAGAAAAATGTAATATTGTTACCTCTATATTGTGACACGATAGCGGCGAATAGTTCTAGAGACTCCGGCAAACATATACGACTTGCTTTCATACATTGGCAGACTAAAGCGCTGTGGTGGCAACGAAGCGAGTACAGATCTGAAAATATAGAAATTTACTGTGACAAATTATTCACACAAATATATTTCTTTCTCCAAGCTTCAACTCTTAAATAGGTCTGTTGTGCATGGTCCTGGCCAAGCTAGGCAGTCTATCTCCACCCAAAAGCACAGAATCTTCTTGTGGGTGATATGGAGGAAAAAGGATTTGATCCACTGGAGGGTTGAATCGATAAGTCTATAGATAGAGAATCGATGGCTCTCGTATTTACTGAATCCACTCTGCGATAGGAAATACTTGGAAGTCAGGCATCACTTACTAAATTACCATAGTTTACCATAATATTTTGGTAAGCCCACTGCACCTAAGATTTAATCTGGTTTTAAGAACCAAATTATCTCAAAACGGTGAAGGGAAAGTCCTAGAACCAAAAAATTCGAAGACATGTGACATCTACCAATCCGCACTGGGCTCGCGTGGTGGATTATAGTTAACGTGACCATATTTTTATTTTTATCAAAACGGGACATCGGTTTTTATAACGTTGATTAGTCCGGCCGATTCCTAAAAAATACTCTATTTTGGTGTTCGCTAATTCAATACATTTTGGCGATTTTAAATAGTGAAATCAAATTTGAGTTTTCTTATAGATTTGGCGAGTTTCATTCAGTAGCCAAATCAAACTTGAGTTTCCTTCGTGATAAAAATTCACAATGAAAAATAAAACACATTTTTGTTAATTAGTTCAATGAAAATTAGACTTAAGTATTTCTTACAATAGTAAAAAGTTTACCACATACATATTTGTTCAGTTTATTTATACTTCTCTGAGGAACAAATCACTTTTAAAACAGTTGGTGAAGATTTTAATTAGGAATACATTCTCAGAAGAGATACCTATTTGTAAGTGGGTTTTATCAGAAGTCAAACAATTTGTTGATTAATGAAACTTCCATACCAGGCAGACATAAAATGTTTTCAATCATGATACCTACAAAAGGATTTCTGTTTGAGATTACTGGTGTGGAAGTGTTTGAGACCACCCATCTATTTTCCGTCGCAACTTTCTGATTGTTGCATTCAGTTCTGCCCAATAAGATATCTCTAATTCTCCTCAATTTTTATTTTGCGGTTTCGGAAAACGGGACAATTTTGAGTCCTGAAGCTTCGGGGACACAGGGACAGAGAGCCGAAAACGGGACAGTCCCGTTCAAAACGGGACTTATGGTCACGTTAATTATAGCCCATTCCCTTTCATAGAGAAGAGGCCTGGGTCCGTGCAGTAGGAACATTATTTATTTATTTATTAAACTTCATGTACAATAGTGGTACATAGGCGGACTTAATGCCACAAGGCATTCTCTACCAGTCAACCATTGGGTCAAATAGACAGCATTGTGATAGAGTACAATAAAAATAAAAATAAACATACCATCTTATAATCCTAAATAAACACATAAATAGGTACCTACATACTAATACATAAATAAGCATATAAAATAAACTAATATATATGAAATACATACGAATAGTCCGAAATACGAGAAATCTTTTGATATAATTACAACGACTCTATGAATATGGTACCATATGGTAAACAACTTAGAAACACTGGTTAACATTAATAGGCTGATGATGATGAAGAACAAAATTGGATGGATATTGGAGTAAATTTGAGCAGCAGTGGGAGTTGGGACATACGAGGCTTCTAAAAAAAATAACAAAATTGTCTAACAAACACATACCCAAGCTAACCAAAACAGTGAGGAACTTCAGCACGTTACGAAGACAATTAGGCGCATTCTCCGGTTCAGCCATATCATCCGGTGCTGCCCGACATAGTTGCGTCACATCCTGGAAATAAATAAATTAATAAGGTTAGTTGTATAAACTTACCAAAGGTTACCGTATTACCCAGTACTAACTGGTTTGTGGAGGTCAGATAGGCAGTCGCTCCCCTACCTGGGAATCAAACTCGTCTTATGTGTAAGACACATCAATTTTACTTTAAATGCCACAGAAATTTATTTTTAACAGACTTCAAAAAAGGAGGTAGGTACTCAATTCGATATTTTTTTTCTTTTTTAAACTTTCACGATCAGAACACATTATAAAACATATGAAAACGGGTATTTATCGCGAATTTCGTTTAATTTAAACCCGACGATTCGACCGGATTGCACCAGCCGTGGTCGCGGGGAGACTGAAGTATTGGAGGTACCGCGACAGCAAAGAGAAGGAGTTCATTCAACTACCCTCACTTGATCTTCATAAATGTTAATTAGGGCCGGTTCACACTAGGACAGCACACTACACTAACAGTGTCCGTATATTGAGGCGATTTCACTTGACGAGTACACTTAGTGATCACTGGATTCCAAGCGGTAGAGAGTTTGAAGCCGCTTTCGCTATTGAAATTAGGGTACTTCTTGATCTCAATCGCTTCCCGAACCATTCTCTTATAGTAGCGGCACCATTTATAAGAGAATGGTTTGGGAAGCGATTATTAAATACCCGTTTTCATATGTTTTATAATGTGTATTTTTTTTTCGTCTTTTTTATGTTTGTTACCTCAGAAATTTCGACTGTATGAACCGCTATTGATGATTCTTTTATTATTTGAAAGCTGTTGCTTCACGTGCGGTGCCATTTAATGAAGAAGTGACAAAAAAACGAAAAAAATAAAACAAAGGTTACCGACTTCTGAAGGGTTAGTTTTTGTGTTTTTGTGATTTGAAGTCGGTTTTTTCATTGTTACCTTCATTGCGTCGCCAAGCGCAGTTACGAAATGCGGGTAGGTAAGCACGTAGCTCCGTAAGTTATTGTCTGAACACAGGTCGTTGACGAAAGTGTAGGCGTGGAGAAGCTGGGTCGCGTCTTGTTCGCTGAAACAGAATTAATAAGATCAACACTTGGTATCTAGCAATCATCACCTCTCTTGTCTTTGTCTGAATGTATGCTAAGTAAACTCTTGGGGAGCAGCGGTGGCAGTGTGGTGGCAGCCCCGACTTACGAGCAGTGAGTCATGCGTTCGGAGTTCGGACCCAGACCGGCGCACTACGTTGTGTAATTTATTTCATCACCACTGCTCACAAAACGGTGAAAGAAAACATCGTGAGAAAATGTCCTAAAACCAAAAATTTCGAAGACATGTAACATCTAGTAATCCACACTGGGCCCGCGTGGTGGATTATAGCCCATTGCCTCTCTAATAGAGAGAAGACCTGTGTCCTAACAGTGAGGACATTAATAGGCTGTATTGTATTGTATTGTATTGTACAACGGACTGGTGTCCGCAACTCCACGTCATAGCGCGTATTTTACGTATGGGCTATAATAATATTACATCTGACCTACTAGAACATTCGAGAAACCAAGTGATTACAGTGTGTGTACGTTAGAAGTTCGAGAGCATTCTTTTATTATTAATCTTAAAGTTAGGTAGAAACTCGCGACCTATTTGTAAAAAGACATTAGAATTTCGACCGTACGCCTAGGGCATAAGGTTCATATTTGTTTGTTTTGTACAAGTAGGTTATACCTACAATTTTTATTATCTACCTACGTACCTACGGTTCTATTGTTTTTTATGACCCTCTAGAATATTTGTGATTATTCTGGTGTGTCTGTTGGCGAGTATAAATACATCGCTCAGACCCGAGACCGTCAGTCTTGTTTTGGCTACACATTCACAACGAAGCGAATCGAAGTAAACTTGAAGAGCGATATCTAAGCGAAGAGTGAACAGTAGTGTATTGTAGTGTACTTGTGATTAAGTTTAAATTGTTTTGTGATTAATTAAGTTATTGTGTTGTTTAATAGGTAGTAATTAATTTATCTCATACCCAGCTCGTAACAATAATAATAGGCTGATGGTGATGGTGAAACTCTTGAGTGTAAGGTTAACTATTGTATTTAATATCTAGAGCCACTCATTTTAATTTACAATGCAGTTTTCTTTTCTTATGTTATCGCTTATTTTTGTGAATTTTGGTTAACTTGTAATAGGTTTGTGTCCTGAAAAAAACTAATTAGTCCGTCAGATTTTCAAAAAATAATTGACACGTATTTTTTCTTTTGTTACGTAGACCAAAATAGACGCAGATACGACGCTTTTAAAATTCTGAATACGTCACGCCGTGCTATAATTATTAGTGCGTTGTGACGTCACGAGCCCCCACTCCCGAGTTTTGATGCGTACTAACTTTGTCAATATTCACTGATTTACAAAAACAAAAAATACGTGTCCATTATTTTCCAATACTCTAACTGACGGACTAAATAGATTTGCAATTTATTGATGGTGGAAACTAGCCTATTGGCGGCTGTGTTAGCCTATTGTGTATAGGCTATAAAATCTATGTATACCTTAATGTTGTACACAAAAGCTGTTGGTGAACTTACAGTAAATAAATTCATTTGGGGCTGACAAAGCATTGTTGACGACCCGAATGGTGCAGCGGTAGTGAGGCTGCCTTACGTTCTTAGGGTCCCGGGTTCGAATCCCGGTAGGAGCAAATGTTTGTGTGATGAGCATGGACATTTGTTTCCGAGTCATGGATGTTTATATGTATAATAAGTATGTATTTACAAACAATATCAACCTTCTGGTGACCACGACACAAGCCTTGCTTAGTGTGGCACTAGATGGCGCTGTGTGTAATGTCCAGCGATATTTATTTTATTTATTGTCTTCTTCTTCCATACTTCTCTATTACTCTGTCATCTCATCAGACACCTCCTTTCTAGCGATATCTTCCTTCACACAGTCCATCTATCGTTTCTTTGGTCTTCCTCTACTCTTATTGGTATTCGTGGTTGGTTGGCATTGTGGTTGTTACTTTTACGGTCGGACAGATTTACCAGATTTCTCAGGACAATGACATATCTGGCTTTTTGGCCCTTGTCAGTATTTTGGCAAAACTTGACATTTTTTGGAATTATCTACCAAGGTTTTCTTTTAAAACACGATTAAAATTAAAATAAATGACTACTGAAAAAAGAAAAGCGTTCAGGAAGTCATTTTCTGTAAGTTTTCGTGATTTATCGTGTAGTGTCGGTGTCTGCAAATTCACATAGAAAGGGCGTATTTTGTGTGCCGATCGGAATCACCATTTTCGCTAATAAAGCTAGTAATGCCATGAGAAAAAAATATACGTTTGATTTAGAAAAAAAATAACAAAAGTGTACCTGACTGCCTTACTAAAAGTGCGCATAGTACAACACAGATAGCTGTGCACGTCAGGTTGTCGTGTCGCGGCCGCGCCTCTCGTCGCACCAGATAGACACAGAAGCAGTCTGCATACTTCCACGCCACCGTAGCCGCCATCCTGCAATAGGATAATTATGGATTAAATAAGTAAAGAAAGAATGTGAAATGTTCAGTAGTTGATAGTTTTGTAGACTGATCATCTTAACAAATACCAACTCTCTCCAAACTCTTTCTTGTTTTCCATAGCACCCGCTGAAGGAAATGTGAAAAATATGTGATTGCTTCAAGTTGATTGTGAGTGAATTAGTGTGACTACAATCTTCTGCTGGTCTGACGGTCATGCAAATATGTTGTGAAAATAGAATTGTGACCATTTTTTTTTCTTTTATCCTTTTCTGTTTAAATTGGGGTAAATCAATCACTCAGTCTGTGCCTCCCACTCCCACTCAAAGTTGGTTTCAGAAGGTTGACCATTATTTTATCGACAAAACTATACTTAGTAGTTACATATACCAAATGACAGTAGGAGCAAATGTTTGTGTGATGAGCATGGACATTTGTTTCCGAGTCATGGATGTTTACATGTATAATAAGTATGTATTTACAAACAAAAAAGTATATATGTAGTATATCAATTATCTAGTGTCCACAGCACAAGCTTTGCGTAGTGTAGTACTAGGTGGCGCTGTGTGTTAATGTCCAACGATATTTATTTATACCTTTAAAGTAATAAGATGAACAACAAAATCCTTAGTATCAACTGTCCTCATCAGGGCATATATTGCTGGCAGGTTTCCATAGCAGATATTGACCAATACTGTCAGGGACTTATGGCCGATGGTGCGGTGTTGACCCTCTGCCATTGGTTGGGTTATCCATTCTGTTAGTTGCTTCATAAGGTTGGATAAGTAGGACTCTTGCCAGCTAATTTTGATGCCATAGGATATTTCCTGAAATAGAAAGCAATTTTACACATCTGAGAAGTCTCACCATCATCTGCCTAGCCTTTTCCCAACTATGTTAGGGTCGGCTTCCAGTCTAACTGGATGCAGCTCAACACCAGTATTTTACATGGACCAACTGCCTCTCTGACCTCCACAACCCAGTTAATACTGAGTAATATGATACCACTTGGTAAGAGTGGTCTATACTATGATATAGTAGTATTGAGTTTGAATTTTAGAGTTTGTATGTATCAGGGGGTATTCTCTGAACATCCAGCACCTATTTGAAAAATACTTTCATCATATCTTGACTATCTTAGTAATTACTTCGGGATTATTTCCTGCAGAAGTGCCGCAGTATCTTTTTTTGGTTAATATCCTCTGTGATAAGCCTAAGTCAATAGTATATATTCAAAGGCATTTATGTTCAGCAGATGTTTTATACTTATTGCATGATTACTTACTTGCATAACAGACAGAAGTTTTATCTTCTTGTCATTTGATATTGAGTCAGATAATAGTCTGGCCAGGATCGGCATGAACCTGAAAATATGGAAACAAAATTTAAATTCAATTTAGATAAGATAAGATATTTATTTTGCAAATATGGGTACATACACGGGACATAAAAATATAATTAGCAACAGCCATATTTTACCAGAAGGCATGCAAAAGTACAGAATACATTAGACGCTAAGTGGGTTTAATTATGTGTGTGTGTGTGGGTGTGGTGGGTGTTTACCTACTATCATGATTCTGTTTCATGGTTTAGTGGTCACAAATGCAAAGCAGGAGGTCATGGGTTCAATTTGCAGGTCGGGCAAATGTATGATGGATTTATTTATCAGGAATTTTTCAGAGGCAGCCACGGAGTCAAGGTAAGTTCACTTTTGCCTGACCCTTCAGGGATTACAAGTAAAATTGGCCTTTTTTTTTACAAGAAATAAAGAATATTCAGGTCTATGAAGAATATGAAACAGTATTATAGAAAAATGAACAGTATTTTATTTATTTATTGATTTAAATACATATTTTTAGAGATTCTCGCACAACTTATTAATTTATGCTTGCAGTATGCTGCATCAGAATTATAACAGAAATTAAAATAAATGAGCTCATTTTTTATTAAATTTATAGATGCCTAGTTCTATCCTCCCGCCACTTAGCATTCATTACTGAAAAAACTCTTTCAGTAAATGCTGAGGTGGTGAAATTTGTTTAAACTTCTATGTGTAACACATTATAATGTGTTTGCAGTTTGATGCTGAAAACTATTTTGTATACTTTATTTTTGTTCAACTGTTAAAGTATAATTGAGTTAAAAACAGTATAGTTGGCTGTCATAGTTGGTTGTCATGTATTGTCACAAGGTGTAAGCAGCATTTTATTGAAGTAAGCTGTACATCCCTCAATGATTGCAATAGCCAAATATTATAGTTCCATTTATTCAAACGTCATACAAAAGTTCACAAATCAACCACTGGCTTCTTCCATGTGAGCCCGCTTGCACAACAGAAATGTTCAAACTTGTTTAGTTTGTTTTTTTGTAAGCCACGGATTCTGTATCTGTAATACGGTACTACTCAGGTGGGATGCACAGTGTATATTAGTCGCAAAGGCATCTGGTTAGTCTGCCCACCATTTATTTAAATAAAGAACTTGACTAACTTGTAAGTATGTGTTAGAGCATGTCTAGCACTAGGCTCAATAGCGGCCCTCGCAAGTACTGCCACACCAGCCCAGTGTGGGCCACGTCCGTCACACATCACGCGCCATAACGAGCTGAAGAACGCGCACACTTCTGAACGACCGGGCGAGAATATCGAGAGGTCGCATGATGAGGCTATTAACTGAAATAAAAAGAATCAAGATTTCAGCCACAGCTTTTGGTGTGGTTGAAGTTATTAGCAAGTTAGATTTCTGTTGAGAATTTATTAGTTTAAGATTGTACTGCAACATAAGGCACCGTTCATGCGGTTTTTTTAAGTGTTGGGCAATTTCGAACGTAAGCAAAGGCAGGAACTTACCCCAAGATATCGTGTCATCAAATTCACAGCAGACTCACTGTGTGTTGCCTCAAATTCACGGGCAGCAGTCACAAATGCTTTTAAGTTGCAGAACTTTCCACCTTCCGATGTATTACTGATAGTTTCGAACCCGTCGACTTCCATGTCCATACCATACGGGTTTCAGGACAGTTCAAGAATAATAATGATTGATATGAATCACAAAAACAAGTTTACACGATGAGCAAAAAAATCACGCCTCAATGTATGAAAATATCACTGATAAAATGATTAGATTTGTTAAAAAAAACTTATATTTTCACCACAAAATTCAATTTCAACTGTTTTCTATGTCAATCCCTGCGAGCGACAGACAATTTGCTTGTTTATAAAATTAAGCGTTTTGATTGGTTGACGCTGGGAACCATAAACAAAATAAAAATTAATGTTGGGTATTCTCGTTAATGACATTATATCGGACCCTTTTTTTGGTTTGAGGGTGTGTTCCTACACTAACTTTTGTAGAGACGTATCGAGAATTTCATCCAATCTCTTTCATTCAGGCTGTATAACTTGGTACATGAACCAAAATAAGCTGCTAAATAATAACAACCACAGACCATATAGAGCTATAACAACTAATATCCTAATATCTAATCTGTGAACAAAAACCTTGACGTTTTCGATTGTGTTGTTATTTTATACAAACAATTTATTTATCTGAAAAGTACAAAACTTTTACATATTTTCAGCATCACAGTTATTGTATACTATCATGGGAGTAGACGTAGAAACTATTTCACCTGGTAATGGTACGTAATTTATCAATAACTTGTGTCCACCCATCACATAACCTCAATTGATTTATTTGTATTACTAAAATTTATTTATAGGTACAACATACCCCAAACCTGGTCAAACTGTAGTGGTTCACTACACTGGAACGCTAGAAGATGGCAAGAAGTTTGATTCCTCGAGGGATAGAGGACAGCTATTTAAGTTTACGCTAGGAAGAGGTGATGTTATTCAAGGATGGGACCAAGGCATTTGTAGGGTAAGTACTTACTCATTAATAAATTCATTAATTTTGGCCCTGCCTGCCCTTGAATGCATTTGTCTCTTATTGATTGTGTTATTTCTAGTGTGTGACTGTGAGGTTTCTCCACTGTCATGATTTTTGGTGTACCACTCTCAAAAAAATGTATTAAAAGTAATAAAAATACTGGCCTGTCATATAGTGAAAGAACAAGCTTGAACTAAACCTATTAGCTTCTTCGATCTCATGTGGTTGAGACCTACCTATTTGTCGGTACAAAACACTAGATCATGGATCTAGCCTAGAAAAATCGAACATTGTGAAAGAAATCTACAATATTCAACTCTAAGATGACACTATGACCCAGTGAATTTCTCAACCCTGAAACTCATACAGTTCAGGTGGAAATTCAAATTAATAAAACAAAACACATCTTAGGGAGTGACAATATTGATTCTCAAGTAATATTTTCTTACCTACAATAACATTTTTTCCAGATGTCGGTTGGGGAGCGTGCCAGATTAATCTGCTCCCCAGACTTTGCATATGGATCTAGAGGCCATCCTGGAGTCATCCCACCGAATGCAACCTTAGTTTTTGATGTTGAGTTAATACGTGTTGAATAGTTCTAACGAACAACCGTTACACATAACACCTGTCCCACCGCCAAAGAGGAAGCTTTCTTGTTCAAGAAATGTACAAAAGATACACTTTCTGTGTCAGTAAAAGAGATACATACATATACTACCTAACTCATACTCTACCCATGTCACAATCGTTCTAAACCATATGTGGTTCATGAGACACGGAAAGGGTAGATAATTGACCACTTTTTTTTAGTTGCTTTGCTGACTCTACTTACCTTTTTGGCAATACCCGGTAGTGGGACAGGAGCCTATGTTTGATAGTTTTATCTGTTTCATATTATTGTTGACAAAAATCTCATTAAATGTTTATATTAATTGTTTATAACAGTATTGGGTTTGTGACTTATATGTGATGTTTATATTAGAACTTATAATGTACAAATACTCTGCTTAAATAAGGATTTTTAAGTGTAGATTGCTAGAGTATTTTGAAGTATGCATTTCGGTGATGGACCAGACAGATTTGGCATGGCAATTGCGGTCATTGATCCACCAAAGGAACATAAGTCTTAACATTCTGTTGACAATAAATTATTACAAGAGAAATCCTCAGTATTTTTCATCTATGTTTTGGGGTTTGCAAGAAGACCCAAAACTATAGCCCTTGTCATTAGGGAATGAGCATTGTCTTTTGATCTATTTTAGGCACATAAATGTGATCACTAGTGTTTTGAACTATGAAGGCACACGCACAGAATTGAAAGTCAGTTAGCAATGCTAGGTTTGAAATAAGCGAAGATCGTTATTTGAATGGAATGGTATTGTTATCTTTATGGCCTTTTTGAAATTAATCTAGGCTTTTTATGTGGTCATGCTTTTTGATGTTTTAGTCTCTAAAAGTTTTTAAACAAAATGGGCCTATTATGTTCTGGAGGTAAACGGGGCTTTCTCATAGATAAGACGAGCATTGACCAAGCTTGTTAACTTACAAAGTGTTTTAAATATTTAACAAATAGTTCTATGTATTTGTTGTTCTAGGTCTAATAATGTATTTCTATATTCAATATTCTGTGCTTAACTGTATAAATTGTAATGTTTTTCTTCTTGATGTTTTCAATCTTTGTGCTTGGCAAGTGGCCTGTTTTTAACTGACGAAAAAAAGGAGTAGGTTCTCAATCAAACTGTTTATTGTTTCAATATGAATCGATATTAGAGGGAGATCCCATGAACTCTAAAAGTCCAGACCTACATAATTTGTCCAGACCTGCAGATGTACCTTTTTACAGGTAAAAACGCTTGGCTACCTATATTGTAAAGTCGATTGTAGTGACTTTGGCTGGACAAAAATTAGGTTTTTTCAAGAAGAATTAGGTCTGGCATTTACAGGATATTCACAAATTAATGATTGTCAAACTTCACAAATCGTACCAGAATTGTGTAACAATATTTTCATATTCATACTGTTGTACTTACAAAAAAAAAGAATTATAAAAGTATTGGTACTAGGTAGTAGGTAACTACCTAAACTTTTATAATTCTTTTATCACCCTATGTGATGATATTATATATATGTATATATATATATATTTGATATTTCAAATGCATATTGTGATAAGGCCACATAATATACAATTGTGACCATTTTAAAATAACAGTCGTCGTTAAATGGCTAATGCCTTATTTTAACTTGATAATAATAAAATCTTTAAATATGTATGGCTATGGTCCTTTGAATATTAATGCATTTATGTCTATGTAAAAAAAATCCTTGTATTAACACATTATAAATGCAGAACCAGACCAGACCAAACCTGAATGCAGACCTTTGGGTGTGTCCAGTAATTACGTTATGCAATTTAAGCGATTTTTCGAACCCCCCTCCCCCCCCCCCCCCCGGTGTGATCGTGAGATTTAACGTGACCCCCTCAGTCCTTCCCTAATCTTAATGTGATACTTGCTGAGACTGCCTCTCTCCTTTGTGATATCCAGCTCTACTCAACACCCCCAAGTGGCTCACGTACCTAATTAATGGATGCCCCCCTTCATGCCTTGATGGCTGAACAGATTTAAATATTTCATAAGTACACAGGTAAAACATGACTTGGTTTAGGCACAGATAATATAATACTCGCGTGTTTAGGCGTTATGTAAAAAGTATAACTTTTTTATGGCAGTCAGTTCTCTCTTGGCGCCGACATACAACATAGACAGTGTTAAAAATAATTTGCCATTTCTTGTATAGATTAGCTTCTTCCTTTCCTGAAATTGTTATCATGTTAATTTATTACTACTGTAGGTATCTAATAAAAGATTTTATTTTACTGGAAAAATATATTTATTTTCATTCATAAGCTGATAGCCGAATGCCCACCACCATCATAATTATGAATTATCTCTAGAACATTAATGTAACACAAATTCTTTTTTATCACAGAAGTAGAAATAGATAGAAATAATACTTAAATGATATAATATACAAATACAAGACAGTATTTAGATAACATAACCGTCAGTACCTAATATGTAGTACATTTAAGTACATACTAACTTCTTTGGTTAAACATTTCCTAGCATAAGCATTTAATTTCCCTTACCAAAATATTAACATTAAAACTTGGAAAGATTGATACTACACATTTCCCCTTTGCCAAAATTCTCAACAAAAACAAACAAATTGTCTATGATCCCTCTGGAAAATAATTCATCAATGGAACAACACAATTTTTAGTGAATGGTGAGCGGCATAATGCACAGCTTTCCAGTGGCCCGTAAGAGCAATTCATACAAAAGATATGACCGCAGGGTAAGACACAAGGCTGACGGATTTCTTCTAAGCAGGCCACACAAGATTTGCTACTGTCCACCTCATTTGGGATTTCTCTCATTTGGTCCATGTGAGTTTTTGCTCTGTACAAACTCTGGCCACACGAAACAAAGGCATGTAGCAGAGTTACTACACCAAGGAGCCTTAAATGAGCATAGTAAGCTGCAGCAGCCGGCCTAACATGCACATAGTCTATTCCAGCCACTGTTTTACCTATCTGCAGTGGCCCTCCATACATATACGCTACTCCTCTGTGAATATTTTGAATCTGAGGGACTATGTTGCCCAAAGTCTTCAGGAAAATTAAAAATACGTTCTGTGCTTCTACAGTTAGTGATGGATTTTGTTCAACACGCTTTTCTACGTGTTGGAGTAAGTGCCTAGTTATGTTCTCCCCAAATATTGATAGTATGATGCCGAATAGTCGGCTGTAGTACGATGGCAATTTATTGTAGGTGTCGTCGACTTGCACAATACCGGAGTATTCTTCACCGAGAGTTTGAAGGTCTTTGAGTGTTGTGAGGGATCTGTAGATCACAGAAGATAATGGTATTGCCTTGGAAGCGTTTCTTGCTGACATCAACTTAGATAAAGATTCAGCCAGCTGTTTCTCGTAAAGATCGTCTTTCTGCCATGCTCGAAGAATTTCGGCGGGTTGGGCAGTTGGTAGCGCCATGGTTTAAAGCAGAAAACAATCGCGATAAAGTAAAATAAAATAATTACTGACTGGCTTAAAATATTGCGAACTTTGGCTTGGCAATTTTGACATGTAATTGTAAACATGTCACATTGTGGTTGTCAATAATGTCAATCGTAACTTTTTTTCTTAACATTGATTGGACTATGGAATTTTGAGCCATTTCTAGAAAAGGGTTTTGAAATCTGATGGAAATTAATTTATTTATTTTTCCTATTCATAGAGCAAGGCAATAAGAAATTTAGGGATGAATCGAGACAAAACTTTGGATTGGATTAATTGTGATAGGATAACGTTAAATTATTATAGTGTGTTGCCAACAAGTCTAAAAATTCATAAAATATAGTACTTGTTAATGACGTTGTCTTATGAATTTAACGTTAAAAACCCTTTCAAATTTCAAAGATGATTAAATTCAACCCTGCTGCGCTACACCACTCGGTAATACCAGGCCTAAATTCAGACTTCACATTGAGCTGAGTATGAAGAGAAAATCTCGTTAGGCAGACTACAGTCGAGGAGAGATATAGACTTTTGGATGAAACCCCCGACCTATCGTTCAATAGGTATACTTTCCTCGGAAATCGACCACTTATTGTATATAGCTCCTTTCTCGGTGGTGTGCTCAAAGGCTAGGTCAAGTAGTTAGAAGTTTTTCGTCGTTCTTTATGTGGATGAACTATCTAGGCCGGCTTCCGAATTACAAAATAATCGCTCACAGCGCTTACATCCTGTTTTTCTCTGTTCCGTGCTTACATCTATATTTTGCGTCCCGATTTTGTAGGTATTCAGAAACTAGGCAACCTCGCAAATTGCTAACTTTCTGAATACTACTGTATAAAATCGGAGAAATATTTTCGCCTCTGTATGGAAATAAGAAATGTGGCTAACAGACTATCCAGACTATTGATTACATCCATGGTATTAGATGTAAAAAAAAATAGGTACACATTTGGAAACTTTCCAAATGCCTTTTTTACTTTTAAAACCGATTATTCGGTGTCACGATATTAATTATTGCATTACGTAATCGATAATCTGCATAGTTTGTTAGCTATATTTCTCATTTTCAGTATTGCCAAATTAATCCAAATAGTATAATATTTACAGCTATTTGCGACATTGCCTACATTCTGTATAAGTCTTTCCGTCCATGACTTTTGCCAATTAAAAACCAACAATCATCACGCCATAGTGGGAACGGGGCTGTTCACGACGAACGTCACCAAAATAAGTGTAAATAGTTTCTTTGCAATGATAGCATAGAGATACTCATAGGTACATAACTGTAATTAGATATAAATTCAGAACTGTAATAACACAGAAAACCTGTAAATATTCAAATGAAAATATATAATAAAGTATTCCAAAACACAGGAAGCGATTCGCGGCTCTCGTTACAGTCAAGTTCCGTAGTACATTAGTAAATTTAGATTTTCTTAGAATCATCAGTAGTCATCAGTACGGCAAATATTATATTATAAAGTGAGTAAATCAAGCAGTAAAAGTAGTGCGCGAAAGTCATGAAGAAATATCGAATCGCTTCCTGAAAAGTTATGAAAGTTTATCAGTGTTCTCATTCCCAGTAACCCTTCCCCCTGATAGTAAACGACTGAGGTTGTCTGTACCTACAGGTGTAGTACGTCAGCGCCGTCTAGGTTCGTAGATTATGTGTGTGCAGTATTAGTATAGGCAGAACGTCTGTTAGAGTATAGGCAGAACGTCAGGTAGGCAAACATACATCCCCGCGTCTAGCGATCACGCCCGTCCGGCACAGGGGCCTTTCAGAGACTAGAGTAGTCCCCACCGCGGTTTTTGCTTTTACATTGACCCCAGCAAACAAGATTAATAAATTAAACTTTTAAATCTTTATTACAAATCATTTGTATTTCCTTAAAACTATTACAGATTACACAAATACAGTAATCCCAAATCATCCAACATCCTAGAATTACCACAGAGTCCTTATTAGAGTTCAAAAATGCATTAAATTCGGAATAAGTCTCCCACATACACAAGTAGAACCACAGTTTATGAGAAAAACATGTTGACAGCATGGGTTCTTCTGCCCCGGCCTGAGTGGGTGCCCCACCAGACTGGAGGCTGTGATTGTCAGAAGTAGTGACGGTATGTGTGCTTGTGCGTCTGTCAAGTGCGCCTACGCTTCGCCGGTGTGGTGGCGGGGGGTGTAGATGTATTTGCTCTTCGGCGACCGCGACGTGAACCGCCATCTTCGTCAATTAGAGGGGAGTCCCATGCTGTGGAGAATATTTTTTTTAATGGAAACTCATTGTCTTCATTTTTTTTTCATATTTAATGGCTGGTAGCCAGGGTCGTGACGCAAGGATAATCGTGTAGTTTTAAGTGTCGTGTGGCTTGACTAGGTTGTGTATGGAGGTGTTCACAAATAGGACGACACGATTACTGTCGTTCACGAGTTTTGCCTAATCGTCACGACATAGTGGGAACGGGGCCTTAGCGTTAAGGGCCTTGTGCCCTTGTCACACTACCGAGTTGAAAGCGGGGGCGGCGAGTGCGCAACATGTGCGCGGCGAATACGCCGCGAAGATAAACAAAATGAATGATTGTACGAAACGCGGATCGCACACCGCGAAGTCGCTGCCCACCCGCGGCGTGTTGGACGCGCACATGTTGTGCACTGGCGGCGAGCTCGCAGCGCACTTGCACACTAGCTAGTTGCGAGCTAGTGGAAAGCGTCCACTAGCTCGCAACTAGCTAGTGTGATAAGGCTGTAAGGATTTTTAAAAGGCATATGTTTAATTCACATATCCAATCAGGGACTTGACTTACTAATTAAAACAATTAATTTTGCGTTTTCAATTTAAATGAAGCCTGTTCTAAAAATGAACATTGACTGAGAAATGAGCATTAACTGAAAAAACAGGCCATGTGCGAGACGGATTCGCGCTTTAAGGGTTCCGTAATCTCGTAGTAGGGGAGCCCCATATAATTTTTATTATTTGTTGTTATAGCGGCAACAGAAATACATCATCTGTGAAAAGGACAATGAGCGGTTTCGTCCCATGTGTTGTAACATTTTCTTACCTATATAATTTGAAAGATCTCTATTAGTGTTATGTTTTTTTGTGTGGGCGTAACTCTGTATCTTGTGCAGGGAAGCTGTTATAGTGGTATCATTTATTCAAAAAAATATTGAATAAAACTTAATCAATCAATATTTTAATGACAAAAGGGCTGAAACGATTTTAAAATCAAGTGGAAAAAAACCACACGGTTGACCGTGCGCCTACCTACTCTAAGCTAACACCCCGTCTCCCACCTCGCGAAACACGCCATATTGTAAGCGCAGGAGCAGATAGCAATATTTTATGAGACAGCGCTATACGTTAGAAAGAGTATGTTGCTGGTGCATCTACATGCAATTATTTATCTAGCGCTTTCAGCACATTCAAAACATCCTGAGGAAACCAGCATTCCTGAGAGATATTTCTCGACGGCATGTTAAGCCAAGTCAGAGGCCCAGGGGCGGCTTAAGAACTCTTGACACCAGGTTAAGCAACTAACCACACGATAAATAAATAAGCACATTCAGTTTTTGGTAGCTGTGCTGTACTTCCGTGTTTTTAATTGTTACTCCTCTGTTTATTTACTGACGACTTACGCTCACGTAATGAGTATTATTTGGTACCTTGGCCGGGCTAGACACCAGCCAAGCATATTGTTATTGGGACACAACTCATACATTAATGCCCATTGTCCTTTAATCACAGTTCATAAGACAGCCTGGTCACAAACAGACAAATGGACAGTGTAGTTTTAGTAATAGAGTCCTGTTTAATAACCCTTTGGCTAAGGAACCTTAAAAAGTATTTTGATGTCATTCTTTACCTGCCACTGAGCTAACTTTAGGGTTCGACACTTTCTCCCTGTGTGATGTAGACTTTCTACTGCTGGAGCTGTCTCGAGGACCAGACGCGTTCGAGTCGCGGGAGTCTCTTCTGCGGTCTAGAAAACAGAAAATAAATAACACTAAAATATTTATAACATGGTTATGATGGACTGAGGGGCAGAGAAACTTGAAGGTAAACTTAAATGAATTTTGTGAAAGGGGATATTAGCCTTTTGACCACCAGACCATTAACACGACACGCATTTCCACACTAAGCCATACTTTCACCTACCATTTGGTCACATATTTGTGTCATTTGGCATGCAGGGCACGCACTTGCCTGTCAGGTATATCTGTCTAAATTCAAATTCAAATTCAAAATCATTTATTTCAATCCCTTTAGGATCATAATCAAACATAATTCGATATAAATTAACCATTACAAAATTAAAATTTCAGTCAGTAAGCAGGCAGGGTTCTAAGCAGGTTAAAGAAAAATGAGAAGATGATAGTCTAAAGATCATAGACAATATTTCCTTACCATAATCCTTTTCAGATTTGATGCTGGGTGTGTCAGTGGAAGCATGGGAACTGCCGCTCTCCTTGCGGGTCTTAGTAGCCAGTGCGCTCACACTGTCTTTGCGGCTGCCTGGTCAAGGAACTAGCATGTTAAATATGTATCAATAAATTTATATTTACATTCCATGAAAATGTGAATGATGACAATAATGCTGCCCTCGTAAGCTAAAAAGCAATACCTCAATAACAAAATAAACAAAATGTTAGGTGCTTTTTGGTAGTTATCAACTTGACACAAATCTTGCATCAGGTCAGGTTCCCTGATCAAAGTAATCTTTTCTTCATTACTATTTTTTAAAGTTTTCTTGAGTTACCACTTTTTGGCTTACAGGGGCAAAAAGACAATTCAAAACAAGAATAGGACTGACCTTTAATGTTGTTTAAACTAACTTCAATTGAAAATAAACATCTGAGAGAGATTTACAATCTTGATGAATTAATACATCTCAGAATGGTGACAGTCTGAAGTCAATCCTAATCTTATCTTCATTTCAAAGTAATTTTCTGTAGAAAATAATGAAATGATTATTAAGTGAAACCTTTTTTCATGGCAGTTTTAATTAAGTTAATAAAAAATACCCTTCTATACCACATCACTAGCTACAAACACCACAAACCACAACAATAAAGAAAAATACAGTTGGTAATAGACAATTTCTACCTTTGGGTGTACTATCTTTAGACGCAGTGCCTCTAGAACTGCTCCTAGGTGTCGAAGGCTTAGGTGACGGACTCCTCCCATCTAGACGTTAACATTTGAATGCATTATAAGCGTAAATATGATGGCCCAAGCAGGGCCTGCCACTGAAAATAGCAAGAATTGGTGGCAAAGTTTTCAAAATTCTGAACACCACAATAATTGTTACCTTCACTATCATCCGCTAAGATAGCCTCTTTACATTTCTGTTTCATGAGCGAACCGAACTCGCTCTCAGGCAAACTAAACGGCATTTCTTGATTCGGAAACGGTATTTGCTCCGTCTCTTCTAACATATTTAAATCGTACAAACTTCCTATGTGTTTCCATATATCTTGGGTGGAAATCTCTTTAGTTATAGAGTTGGAAAGCTTCTCCCAAATGCAGGCCATGTGAAAATGTTTGTTTATACCAACCGGCTTGTGGTTAGCCATGGCGTAAAACAATTGAACCTCCATATCAACGTCCCATGTTAATGCGTCGCCGGTCTTCAATTCTGGCTCTTCCTCGCTAGAAACCATTTTTGTTGAAACGCAATAATCACATGAAAGTAGTGAGTTCAATTCTTGCTAAATATTTTTTTGTTTACAATTTTACAGCACGAGCGCGTCACCTTCATGAACATTGTCAGTCAGACACAAACAAAACACCACAGACAGAGTATAATATAATCACCACGTTTAACAAACACAATGATAGAAGACAGCAGTTTGACAGCTTTTCAGAGACAATCCAAATTCCAAACCACATTTTGTGGCCTTTGATAACGCTTGAAGAACGCGACTGGTACTCTATTTGTCTATGCCATTGTCATTAAAAAGCTGTCAAATTTGACAACGATTAAACAGCGTTGTGGTTCTTTCGAAAATTCGATGTATTGAATTTATTTATTAATACACAGCCTAATGCTAATTATCTGTGTATAATTACAGCTGTGACCCTAATATAAGCCATGGCTAATCACTATGAGGTGCCCAATTGGTAAGGGATACTTCCGTTCTTGTCTTACAAACATACGTTGAATGCTGAGTTTGCCGGTCATAAATTTTAATTTTCTTTTAGGGCTGGAAAACCTCCTACTGGGCTTCACTTAGACGTTTTAAAAGGCGATAAATTAATACAGAAGCTTATGATTGATGAGAAGAAATGTTATTTGTTTGGTCGGAACCCACAGATGAATGATTTTTGCATCGACCATGCTAGTTGTTCGAGAGTGCATGCTGCATTTGTTTATCATAAAGACTTGAACAGAGCATTCTTGGTTGACTTAGGCAGCAGTGAGTATGAACTATGAGGGGTCTCACACATTACGCAGCAACGACGACGGCTTGTCGCAAAACGGGCTACAATTTGGTTCACAGAAACTTTGACCAAAAAGAAAGTTGGACTGAACGATCACTCAGCTGATCAGTTTTATTCAAAATTATGGCCTGTCGTGCGACAACTTGTAGACGTAGCCGCGCGGTATTTGATGTGGACAAAAAACTTTTTGCAAAAAATAAACCCGACTTCAAAAAAATGAAAAATAACTTTAGCTTCAAAAAAATTATAAATCAAATTGATCCAGCCAACTTCAAGTAATTGGGGAACATACATAAAAGAAAAAAAAAGGTTCTGACGAATTGAGAACCTCCTCCTTTTTGAAGTCGGTTAAAATACTACTAACATAAACTTAAAATGTCACTTACAGGATATCATCCGTGATTTTTATTTATATTGAGCTCCCGATATTTCAACTCTGTTGAAGAGATATCCCGATAAACAACATTTTAAGTTTAGTTTGAACTGTGATAGCTTACAACATACTCTTTTGATGAATTTCAAACTTATGTGTAGATTCCAATAATTTTTTAGCTCATGGAACGTTTATTGGACAAATGCGTTTGGAGTCTAACAAGCCGACCCAGCTGCCAATAGATTCCAATTTCCACTTTGGAGCGTCGACAAGAAATTACATTATAAGGTAATATGGACAACCAATTTGATTTCAGTTAGAACTACAGACTAACTAGAACAAAATACTTTCCTTCTCCAGGATGAATGTTGGATAGAAAAAAAATCCGCCCCTAAGACGACCCACTGACCAAATTATTATGCCTTATTGTAGGTACGTGTGAGGTCCTGGGATTGAACACAATAAAGCAAATTCTTATTGGGTTTTTCCATCAGCAATTTCTCAGTAGACAGCCATGGTGGCTGGATCTGTGCCTGATTAATGACAATGGGCTCCCATTACATGAGACTTCAACATAACTAGCGAAATGTGCCTCTGTCTAATCCTTCAGGGATTGCAATCATGTTTTTTACAAAAGTTTGAATGTTCTTTATGATAATAATACTAATTTCCAAACAGAGAGCGTCCTACAGGCAATTCTAGAGGCATAATGGAGGATTTGCCTAACACGGAACAAGAAGGTGCCTTGCTGGGTCTGCCTGAAACACAAACGGAATTAGATGTAAGTACTATTAATTTTAAATAAGCCAACATTCAAGAGATATGTCAGACTAGCTTCAGCCATGCAAAATGTATCTGTCACCGTAAAATTGTCAAACACGTTATATTACAATATAACGTGTTTTTTCTCGCGATATTGTAATGTCTCGAATTATTGTCAACTGAACATACGGAAGTATCTCTGCCCCCATAATCGGGACTTGGGGCACCCCCCCGTTAGGTTAGTTATGTTCCTTTAAACCCTGCAATCGGAAATAGGGGCCCCGCGAAGCGGGGCTCCGTCGACTACGCTTTTTAGGGGGAACATAAAGTGTTTTAAGGTTATGTTATATTAATCGGTATTTCTCAGGAATGGTGCATTATCTTTTCATGAGAGTTGTGCCACTGGGCAAGGGGGACCCCTCCTTCCCTCCACACCGCGTAAGTTGACTACCATCGCATGCATTTCACGAAAATAATGCGTTTTGTTGTAAGCAGTATGTTCATTTGACAATAATTCGAGACTTTACAATATCGCTAGAGATATTACAATATAACGTATTTGACAATTTTATGATGACATATCCTTTTGACCACAAGAGCATAAACATAAACGTGTGCCATGCCAAGACACAAAGTTTGCCATTTCGTCATGTTGTGAGTCATTTGGTGTACTGGGCATATGCTGGCGTGTCACATATTTGTGACTACAGCGATCAAAAAGTTAATAAAATAAGCTTTACTAGGACTTTGTGTTTGTTTATCTGTACATAAGTAAATTATAACTCACATTTTTTGAAACTGCGACAAGATAAGGAAGGCACTGGAGGAAAAAGAATACTGCTCTGCAGTTTTCTTGGATATTCAACAGGCTTTTGATAGAGTCTGGCATAAAGGCCTGCTATGTAAAATTAAAAGTTGTCTTCCACACAGCTACTTTTTGATATTTAGTTCGTACCTCTCAGGAAGACTGTTCCAGGTCAAAGAAGGTGAATCAACATCAAAGTTTTTTGAAATACAAGCGGGTGTACCGCAGGGGTCAGTGTTGGGCCCTATACTATACACTATGTTCACAGCTGACCTCCCATGCTCGAATACCATAACCACAGCTACATTCGCTGATGATACTGCTATCTTGGTGAGTCACAAGGACCCAGTAATAGCCTCAAAAATCCTACAGGAAGGCCTAGACGAGACAACCAAATGGCTTGGAAACTGGCGGATTAAAGCTAGTACCTCAAAATCAGTGCAGGTTACTTATACCCTACGCAAAGGCAATTGCCCCTCGGTGAAACTAGAAAACGCTACCCTTCCTCACCAGAACTCTGTCAGATACCTTGGTCTTCATCTTGATAGGCGTATAACATGGAACGAGCACATCAAGAAGAAACGCGATGAACTGAAGATTAAATACAAAAGCTTCCTGTGGTTGCTGGGTCGAAACAGCAAACTGTCAGTAGACAATAAATTACTTGTGTACAAGTCGATCCTGAAACCTGTATGGATGTATGGCCTTCAGCTGTGGGGTAGTGCTTGTAACTCCTCCATCATACGAATCCAAAGAATGCAGAACATAATCCTCCGAACAATCAGTAGTGTCCCCTGGTATGTGACTAATGCTGAAATACACGAACACCTGGAAATGCTCACAGTGAGAGAAGAAATTACCAACGTCAAGACTCGATACAGGGAACGGCTAGAAGCCCACCCCAATACCCTTGCACGACAGCTCACAATTCTGAGCTATGCTAAACGCCTTAAAAGAAAAGACATCCTATAGGGTAGAAAATTACGAGTAGAAGTTCTCGCTGGAGGACTCACTCTGAATGAGAGAAGCATGCAACATATCTGCTAAAAGTGAATGCACTGATTGCAGATGCAATAAAAAAAAAAAAAAAAAAAAAAAAAAAAAAAAAAAAAAATTTTTGAAATTTTTTATTTAAGTAACTCTTTTGTAGACTAACTTCAAAATGATTTACAATACTTGCAGAATCTAACGGAATTTAACACAGCACACAATAGAAGAATTTCCATGCTGGGAATATCAACTGAAGATGGCAGCGATGTTATGAAGGTATATTCTATTACCAAAGAGGTTTTACTGCCAACTGTCTGAATAAAACCTATTTACTAAACACCTACTTTTTTAGCCCCCCACTGGCACGAAACGATCAACGTCCATGCCAGGTGGGATTGCAAAGAAAATGAAGCGTAATGTGTCATTCAATGAAGAGGTGGATATAATCAACCCTGAGGACATAGATCCGACTATTGGAAGGTTCCGGAACCTGGTGAAGTCTACTATAGTGCCAAATGCTAATAGTCAGCCTAAGAAACTGAAGTTGCAGACTGCTGATGACAGTAAGTAAAAAAGACCCAGTGATGACTAGAATCTTAATCTTACCTTTTTGGTTCACAGTTACACCTTTTGATGGAAATAATCCATGACTGTATTTATGTAGGCCATGTTGTTCATGACCTGGTGGATGTTGCGGAAATCCGTAGGATGCGAGTCGCTCGGGACCTGTCGATGTGGCGATACTTGGGTTCGGCCTGTGTCCAATGGTAGTCGTCTTTCGGCTGAAATGATGATGATGATGATGATGATATTGTTCAGAATAACCTTATTTAATACCAACCCCAAATATATTGACATAAAGGCAGGAGAATGATGTTGGATAATCAGCCTATAATTTTCCCAGTACTGGGACACAGACCTCCTCTATGAGAGGGAATGGGCTATAATCTATAATGTTTTAGAATTTTCTAAGACAGGCCGGGTTCCTCATGATGTATGCCTTCACTGTTTTGAGAGCTGTGGTGATAAAATAAATTCAACAGAGTTATGCCGTGGTGTCGAAACCCATGTCTTACTGCTCATAAATCGGGGCCGCCACCACTGGGCCGCCGCTGCTCTAAAAAATAATTATGTCTACATAATTAATAAAGAGTTTTTTTTTTGTTATAATATCTGCTATCAGCCCTATTGGCTTTAATCAGATTTGTTGATTTGTCATCTCAATGAACGAAGACGAAATAAATAAATGCTTGTTTGTGCAGGTAATCATCACCATTCACTAAGACTACAGGAGATATCAAGAGGCAGCAACTTGTACTCGGACCTGCCGGCGCCTAGCTCACATCTTAGTCTTATAGGAGCCAGGTGTGTACATACTTACGATTAGAACTGTTAGCGAAGTAGACACAATAGTTAAACAATGGCGTCAGACCGATTCGGTCGAGCATCACAGATCAAGGGGCATATTTGACCGAACATCATTAAAAAAAAAGTTTAATGATTATTTAAGTTACAAAGAGAGTTGTAAAAAAATGGTGATTGCCATGTGGTGGCATCCTATCCAAAGCGATTATCGTATTCATATGTCACTAATTTTCTCGGAAAACTGTAAGGCAGTTGGCGCGACCATGCATTCGGATTCGCTGGACAAAATGAATGTGACGGTCCAGTGTTCCCGAAACGACCGCTTTGGTAAGAACGCGGCTTTAAAATGTCAAGACGTCTTAATATACCTCAATTTTCAAGTGATTTCTGCCCCATCTATACTAATATTATAAAGCAGAAGAGTTTGTTTGTTTGGTTGAACGCGCTAATCTCAGGAACTACCGGCTCGAATTGAAAAAAAAATTGTGTTGGATAGTCCATTTATCGAGGAAGGCTTTAGGCTATATAACATCACGCTACAATAATTAGGAGCGGAGCAGGAATGAAAAATGTAGCAAAAACGGGGACGTTTTTTTCCTTTCGTTTTTCTATCTTATGTGACGCAGACGAAGTTGCGTGGGTCAGCTAGTTAGCTAATAAAAACTTTTGATTTCAGATTGGGTCTATCACTACCAAATCCTGCACCTGATGTGGAATTGGAAGGTCCCGAGCCACACCTCAATATTCATCCACCTCTGCCACACACAGGTAAAACCTACCTATCAAGCTATTATTCTTATAAGGGGTCATCCTTTAATCACGCGAGTGATACGTCATGAGTTTTTAGGCAACCTCTTCTCCGACGTGCATTTAATTATTATTGAAAAGATCTATAATACTCGTAATTAAATACACAAATCCGCGTGTTAGAGTTTTTAAATAATTATTAGTATATTTCTTAAACATCACAATTATTTAATTATTATTTTTCCTCCTACAAAATACACGTTATTGTCACACTATCTCATCCATCACAATCTTGATTCGTCGTCTAAAATGCTCACTTTTGCAGAACATAATATGAATCACGTTAAAAATTTAAAATGGACTTTATGAGTATGATAATAAAGTGCATTATGGAATTTAAAATTTTTAACGTGATTCATATTCTGCAATAGCGGCTATTTTAGGCCCGCTGTTGGCCAGACATTTTGAAAATAAAAAAGATTGCAGTCACAGAGTATAATTTCCTGCTTGCCATGTCCAACTCGGTTCTAGTTGTGATATCCGGAAGCTCAGGCCTCTAGTCAAGTCAGTCAGCACAAAAAATAACTCAATGTTCTACTTTTCCAGCTCCAGAAGAGGCAGGCCCATCAAGCGAGCCCAAAAAGAAGAAGTACGCCAAAGAAGCCTGGCCGGGCAGGAAACCAGGTCTCATACCGGGAGTATGAGATTTGTACTAAGAGTCTTATTATACTGGCGGTGAGACAAGCAAAAATGTTCCTTATGTGGCGCTAAGAAAGTTTATTATTCAACGTATCTTGGCGATAGGACACCCTACTTATGTGATAACGTCCGCGAAAATTGTGATATCTCGGATAATTTCCGTGATATCAATATGATTTATAGCCTATGTTACTCAGTAAAGTTGCGGCTTTCTAATGGTGAAAGAATTTTTAAAATCGTTCGAGTAGTTCTTGAGTTGAATCGTAACAAACAAACAATCAAATGTTTCCTCTTTATAAAGTTAGACACTCAATTTTCTTTTTATATTGGGATCTTCACCTCTCCTTTACCCAGTCATGTTGATCGCTGAGAATAAGGTCCTCGGTTCAATTCCCAGGCCGGGTAAGGTGTAGTGTTATTCAATCAGGAATTTCTCAGTGGCAGCCACGGAGATAGGATTTGTGCTCAGCTGATGGTTATTAGCTCTCCCCCTTTTTACATGGGACTTAAACATAACTGGCAAAATATGGTTGTTCCATTAGGTACACGCCTAACTAGGGGGATACAAGCGTGTGTGGTATGTTGTAATATTGAGACAAAACAAATATAATAGGCTAGTTTCCACCATCAATAAATTGCAAATTAATTAAGTCCGTCAGTTACAGTATTGGACAATAATGGACACGTATTTTTGTTTTTGTAAATCAACGAATATCGACAAAGATAAAGCGCATCCAAACTCGGCCCGTGACGTCAGAACTCACTAAGAATGATACCAAACAGTGACGTATTGAGAATTTTAAAAGCGTCGTATCTTCGTAAATTTTGGTTTATGTGACAAAAGAAAAAATACGTGTTAAATATTTTTTGATAATCTAAGTGACGGACTAATTAGTTTTTTTTCAGTTAATACTGGTAATTAGTGTACGATACTTATACACGTATTTGCACTCATGACAACATAGTATATTTTATAACGAGGGACTAAACGAAGTCATTATATACCCGAGATGGTTTGACTCCCGAGCTTGCGAGGGAGGCAATGAAAGCGAGGGTATATTATATTGGCGTTTAGTCTCAAGATGCAAACTGTACTTTTCACTTCGAGTGCGAGAAAAATAGTCATTTAAAACTGAACAAATTTACACTCGACAAAAATTCTGAACTGAGCGGTCAGTTTTTTCTTCTATCAGGTCAGTCACGACAGTCACAGATTAACCATTGAAAACACAACACAAATTCTCAACATTTTCACAATGAAGATGATCCACACTCCACAGATAATTAGTACCTACATTACTGCAGCGGCTATATAGCAACAGAGGCATTGCTTTTCAAAATCAACAATGCACACAAACAACCATAATTTTTTCTCGCGTTGAAGAGTTCATTTGTTTTTTTTTTTTTCAATAAACCGCTTTCTATTTGCATGCCAATTCGAAATTTAAATAAAACCTTTGACAAGTTACTCTTATGTGACCATGTTTCAGAGTAAAAGATTGTTCTATTTTTAAATTACTTTTTACTCCCTAGGGAATAAACGGTCATTTTAATCCCGCTTCGTAGGGCTATAACGGCGTACTTTTAGAGCATGAGAAGTGAAAAACAACTTTTACTATGTATGATACCAAACCCGAAAAAGCAAAAAAAAAATTCGTTTCAGTACATTTTGACCAGTTAGGCGTACTGAACAGCTGCTTTTTCTTTCGCGATTTCAGGTTTGGTAACATAGTAAAAGTTGTTTGTTGTTTTGAGTACAATCACGTGTTTAAAGTTTCGTACACTAATTCCCAGTCACCCTATATCGTTTGACATGTCTGGATTTTTGTTTTGCATAAGAGCATAAATAACCTAATCGATAAAAATCCAAAATAATATTTTGAAAGAGTGTTTCATATTTAGGGTGCAGTTGTATCTTTTAGTATCGTATAAGAATGCGCCGCCAGTGTAATTTGACCCTTATATTTGACATTATAGTGACGTGAATGCCGCTAGTGATGTGCATGAATTGTACAAAATTTATACAAGTACAGTCAGCGCCATTTATATGATTAATTTTATAGATTTAAAAAGATAACCTATTTAGTTGAAAATTCTATCGAAACAGGATAATAAATAAAGAAAATGCATGTAAACGAAATATAACTACTTAGAAAATTAAAAAATAATGTTTTCTAAACTTAGATAAAAAATATTCCGCGAAATGAAGTGTCAATTAAAGTTTAAATAGATAGGTATTTTTGAGGATGGTTGATAATCCCTTAAGAGAACGAGATATAAGAAAAAAATAATAAAATAAATTCGCTAGACATTAAACACACAGCGCCATCTAGTGCCACACTAGACACAAGCAAGGCTTGTGTCGTGGACACCAGATAGTTGACATACTACATAATATATACTTTTTTGTTAGAGGAAATATAACGATAGAACCTTTTTTCGAGAACGGTGAATTCGAAGAAAGTTTCTAAGTAAAACCTTCTTTATTTATCATGAATAAGTAGATGTACACAACATATTAATGAAAATTTTGCTCAAATGTATATTGAACGATGTAGGAATATGTTTAGACAAATGTACTGTATTAAAAAAAAAAACCTGTGAAGACGCTGGAACTTTTTAACCTTCAATATCTCTAAAATGAGAAAGCGAGAAAAAATGAGGAGCACACGTGCCGCTCAGCTTGGTTAAGGGTCTTTTTTCCACCCCTTTTTTCCTAAATGCATATATCGATGTTTGGGCCCGTCCACCTAAGAATCCATGATAGCTTTAATACACACATAGGAAAGGAACATAGAAAGGCCTATCTTAATCAGACCATAGTATGGCAATACTCTTAAGTCACTACTTTCTACGCTAGATAGAATTATAAAAAAATGGTTGCCTAAATTCATATTGTATGAAACTTAGTAAAATATATAATTTGTTTAAAAAATTGTACCTAAATGGACATGAAATAAAGCTCACGTTTCAACGCTTTACTTCGAGTCTCTGTAATGTGCGAAGACTTTAAAAGTTGGGTCTGGAAACATAAAATTTTTCACAAGAGTTCATTTTATAACAATGGGGAGCACTAAATAAATATTTTCTTAAATCAGCCCCTAAAGGAGTGGAAATTTATGGAAAGGTTTGTTTGTCATTTTGCTAGTGGAGTTTCTCGTAGCGCCCACAAATGATAATATCCTAATTAATACTTTCTAGTATATAAAACAATAATGCAATAATAGTGACCACATATTTTTGGCGCTGACTATACTTACAAAAAGTTGCTCATATAATATGGCAATCACATTTTTCACCCTTTTTAAGTACATTTTAATCTAATGTAATGAATGTCGTAATAAGTTACTTTTAAGAAAATTGTGAATGAATTATAAGAGAAAGTAATAAGTGAATTTGTATTTTATTTTCATTTACTCATTCCCATGTACCTAAGATATTATACTCAGACATTATTTGTGAGTCATCGAGTTTTAAGGTGTGGAAAATTATATGAGCCATCGAGTTTTAAACCGGAAACACACTTACGTGGCGTGGCGTGGCGCTTGCTGTCGTGATGACTGTGCATACTAATGAGTCGTGTCGTGGCGCGCTCTGGCGTTATTTCTGAACAGCACATATTGATCCTTTGCAGCGTTCAAACGTGCATAATGTTTTCTTCGGTAAGCTCGCGCCACGAGCCACGTGGTGTAGAAACACATTTGCCTGTTGTGGCGTGTCGCGCCATAACCCCCACCATCGCTCTGACGCAATCGGTGGTGAGCAGTCAGCGCCACGACAGAATGCGCCATGACACGACACGACCTACAAATATGTCTCTATCGGTTTCATACATTTAGTATGCTAAATGTATGAAACCGATATGCTTCTGGCGCGCCACGCCACGTAAGTGTGTTTCCGGCTTTAAGGTATGTTTTTCAATGCAGCGGAGGTGGAAATTTCACCACCTTGAATTGCAAAGGTAGGTTGAACCGTCTCGGCTATAACCGTCGCGGGTTCGATTCCCACACGGAAGCCTAGCCTTGAGACTTTTCCCAACGATGTTGGGGTCGGCTTCCAGTCTAACCGGATGCAGCTGGATTTTACATGGAGCGACTGCCTATCTGACCTCCACAACCCTAACTGGGGTACTGGGTAATACGATACCACTTGGTAAGACTGGTTGTCAGACTTTTTGGGCCACTGACTACCTGTATAACGACTGCCAAAGATTACTGTCTTACCAGTCTATTATCTACACGTCACATTAAATTTAAACATAAAAAACCCTCGACACAGGGTCATAATGTCAAGGTATTTTTTTTGGAACGAAGTTCCATTACGCGGCATACGGGTAGTGCGATTTAATAGAAATCGTCACGTAACGAAATGCCGTATGCTGTGTGTGTGTGTAGTATAAATACTAGTGTAATAATATAATATTCCTCTTTCAATATAGTGTACATTATTCTACTAGTGAAGCCCTTTCATTTGATAGGCACCCATATTGGGGGAATTATGAAAAATGAAAATGAAATTCACCATTTTGTGGTGGCGGCCACCTTGGATTTGAAATTTATCATAGCGCATAGTATTCTTCTAGTAAAGCCCTTTCATTTGATACCCATATTGAAGGAGTTGTTGAATAAATATGTAATCCGCCATTTTGTGGCGGCGGCCATCTTCGACAGATTTTTATCAAACATAGCTAAAAACACTCCCGATTCACCTTTCAAACAAATAAAACAATCAAAATCGGTTCATCCGTTCGGGAGGTACGATGCCGGACAGAAACACACACACAGACACGTCAAACTTATAACACCCTGTCGTTTTAGCGTCGGGGGTTTAAAATAAGATCAGCACATCTTTTACTCTTTTCACACTAGCCTATCCCCTAAAGCTACCCTCCCAAAAGTACTTAAGTATATTTAAGCTTACCTTTACAGCACTGAAAGCAGGTGGAGGTACGTACGTACTCATTAATTTGAGCTCGCTCGAGAGGCTCTCGCGGTGGCCGTAAAGCGTACGAATCTTTTGACAGCATCACGTTTGATGCTCATTAACTTAAGTTGTTGGTTTAACAAAATTGTGGAGGAAGTGTATTTGGGCTGTTTAAAACCAAATGTAAAATGTTTACTGGTGACAAGTGTGGGTTCTTGGGTTAGTTTTTCAACCGCGCAAGTATAAAGGGTGTAAAACACCTCATCCACACGAAGCCGAAAGGCACTTGTTCTGCCCATCATTGCGATTATTTTTTTTGTTCTACACCATACCTGGGAACCTTCTAGTTACGGAGATATGGGGGGTCAAAGTTACAACTTTTTTTCAAGATATTTAAGTTTTTTTTGTAAGATTTAACTTTTAACACCTCCATGACCCCCGTACTATTCAATCCATCCATCAGCACAATGTTTTAAGTGCCATACATTGAGTTCTACCGCAAAACATGATTTATAACCTCAAAAGAAAAAGTTGTTTCCCAGCAATCATTTTTGCGTAAAGTTACTTATTTTGATGTACAGAATGCTTGGTTGACGGCTTTGTGATGAGGTGGTTTTTTTTTTTTTTTTTTTTTTTTTTTGTTTGGGCAGGAGTGGGAAATCCCCACGGACACCTCGACTATCCCACAGGAATTTCTCTTGTGAGACAGTCGAGGTAGTGCCGGACTCGAACCGGCTAAAAACCACTCCTGCCTAGCCAGTGTCCCTCTGACATGGGAATCAGAGCCCTTGTTTATCAAGTTTTTCCTTGTTTTGCGATTTATTTATAGGAGGCCGAGGAGACCACACTCATATTCTACTTTTTATCTAAATTGTAATTTCTGTTTATTTATATTATAATTTGTAATAGTTGTTTTCTTTTTGTGAACGCTATATTTACTTAACTACTATTTCAAAATCGATTTTATTTTTGCCAATTTAAAGATAATTATTAACAATTTTCCTATGTTATCTATCGTTTAACCCTAATTTGTATGCCCTTTTAATTTATATTCCGCGCTTATGTTTAAATGCTTTTTTAACTATTTTTTGTTTATTCTTGCTGTTTAATAATATCTTAAACATATAATTATTATATATCTGATATTACTTATCTATTTCTTTGAAAACTATTTTGAGGCCTAAATGAATTGTTGTTATTTTTAAAAAAGAAAACTACTCTAAACAACTTTTCGAAACGACGCGCGACGGCAGGATTCGTCGCCCAGTCTGACACAACTTGACGATTCCACTAGAGTTGACTTACGGTCCAGCATAATTCCAGCCACTTTCTTATGAAAGTGACTCCAATTATCGTTCTCCATTAAGCCAACCCCAGTGGTTCGCTCAATGCGTCTGCAATCTGGTTGTGTCAAACTGGTCCTCACTGTGTACGCGGAAGTGGGCGCATCGACAACTTTAGCAATATGCTATTGATGCTCTAGCGAATGCGTCCCACTTCCTACGTATCGGGCATACATCGCTGAATGCATTGTGCGAGTGTTCCCCCAGTTTGGCTCTGGTGCAGTTTACGCACACCGCTGCTTCGACCCTGTGCTTCTCTGGGCAGTCCACTCTAAGGTGTGGACCGCCGCAGTGGCTGCACAGGTCGGCCGTCTCCGTGCACAGGCGTTTGCCATGGCCGTACGATAGACAGCGGGTGCACTGCACCAGAGGCGTCTGATCCTCGACGCGCACTCTCTGGAGGTCAATACGGAGCTTGCCTCCTTCGAGTGCCCTTCTCCAGATAACTGGGGTAACACTCAGCACAATGCTGCTCACGTGCGGGTTACGCGACTTCTTCCTGAACTTGATGGACATATGCTGTTCCTCGTCACCGAGGCCGTGAAAGATCTCCCGGTTCTGGTTCTTAAGGGCTCTGATCACTTCTTCGTCACTATGTACTAAAAGCACGTCCCTAAGAACCAGAAGCGGGTTTCGATTTTTCACTTCCTCGACGACGAGGTTCTCCCCGGCCTTCTCCAGTCGCGTTTTTAATTTTCGCCTCTCCTCCGTCGTTGCGCACCCCATGATGACCTTCTGGTCCTTGGCCTTGCGGACCCTTTCGACACGCACCCATCCCTCCTTCGCGTCCACTGCCTTCCTCACTCTTTCGAGGATTTCGTCCCCGGTATCCATCTCTTGGGTTGAGGAGACAACTACCGAGTGCAGCGTCGTTCGCTCCAGGGCCTGAGCCCCGGTGTGGCTCTTACTGACACTCGCTACACTCGCGTAAGTAGTCTCCTCCACCCCTTGCCTGCTGGCCAGACTGTCTCGGAGTTTGTCGAGTTTCTCGGAGTTGTCTCTTAACTCCGAGATGTGCTCCTTCAAGCTGTTTAGGAGCTCAGTCTGGCCAGCAAGAACCTCGGTGGAGATTGGATGGGGACTAAGGTCAGCAGTGGGCGCGGGTTCCGGAATAGCGACGGGTGCGGAAGAGGCCTTATCTCGCTCGGACTCCTTAACCAGCTCGTAAAGCCTGTTTATGGCTTCAAGCACCGCAGTTTTTATCTCGGCCTTGAGGTTGCGAGAGTTGCCTAAATTAAGCTTGGCTTTATTCAGGCAAGCTCTCGCCTCCTCGGTGCGACTGCGGCACTTAGCCTCAGGCCTCATGAGCGGTTTTGAGGCGTCGATAGCAGCTCGGCGCGTCCCCGGAGTGGCAGGGCCCCGCTGCGACGCAGGAGGAGTCTCATCTCCGAAGGAGATTCTCCTCCTCGCAACCGCAGACGAAGGCGCCGCTTTCTCCGCCGATCGCGGCGAGCCACTAGAGCCTGGAGCCCTCACGGTGCTGGACGGGGTGCGGAACATCGTACAACTTTGGGAGCAGGTATTGCTAGAGTCGAACCCTGTAAAGAGGGGAACTAAACAACAATATCTGCTCGAGAGGAGAGACTGAAAGGGTTGTCACTGGACTTAACTGTGTCCCTGTAAAGGGGGGCACACAGTACAATAAAATAAAATAAAATAATAAATCAGCTAAATAGTATATAGGTACAATAATAAATAATTATAAAATGATGTCAACACTTGTGAGCCTTTGCAGACTCGGTCATACACGTTAAAAATATTTAAAACTCCCTAAAAATCAGTTAAAATTCCTCACAAGACTAAATACTAATATGATCCGAAAAATAAAATTTTGCCAAAATCCCACGTCTACCTTCCTATAACCCAGAGGGCGGGTGGGTGGGCAAAATTTTTTTTTTCGAGCTAGGGGCGCGTGCGAGGTGTCCAGAGACGCGTCTCCGCGCGGGCTAGCGAATTATGGAATAAAACGTTTTATGGACCGAACAAAAATTTTGAGTTTTGGTCAAAAAACCAGTTTTCGAAATAAAAAATTTGGAATTTCACCCCACAACCTGGAGACCGGGACACGGAACGCGGACCAGAATTCAGGGAAGAAGGGTGAGGACTATTGCAACTATAATCTAATTTAAAATGTGAAGGAAAATTTGGAAAAACAATTAATTTTGAGGATTTTCTCTGAAAATAAGGGATGAAGTCCAGACGCGCGTGTAAAATGCGCGCGTTATGGTCAATACGTAGGCGGTGGCCTAGTTAAGTCTGAAAACACTGAAAACAGATTGAAAATCGCACGTCTGGAATAGAAAATATCGACCGTGATGAGGTGGTTTGCACCCTGTATCTCAGTAACTACCTTTTGCTACATCATTTATGGTATGCCGTATGGCAGTGGTAAGGCGATACACGCTAGGGTGTAGCTGACAAGTATGCCTGTAGGTACCGACAGTTGAATCCGCATAAAACTGGTCAGTTTCCCCCACTCGTCAGTTTATATAATGATAGGTTCTTTTTTGAGAATTAAAAAAGTTTTTTTCAAGAACTCGGTAGATGGCGTTCAACTGACTACGTTACAGGGTGCCAAAGCCAGAAAGCTTGAAAAAAACACGTCACATACACACACACGTTTCGGTTCTATACGCTTCCGAATATAAATAACCATTAGGTCCCAGTGAAATTACTTATGTGACGTTCTGTTCCTTGCACACCGAGATCAGCGTCATCTATCCAGTGACTAGGGAAGAGTTAACAAAGAAAATCCCTTTTTTTTTTTTTTAAGGATGGGAAATCATCAAATGACCCCCCCCACTCTGGGCGGAGCGGGAGGGAGTGTCAGACTCTTACTGACTAAAAACCATCCATGTTTCTTTCTCGCCTTTTACGTTCCGGGGCCGCGGTATCTCTTTCGAACAGGCCCGCAACCCCGGCAGGCTTCGGCCCTTGCGGGCCCCTCTCCTTTTGCTGACATCTCTTTGAGGCGCGCGTGGAACACGAACGCGCCTTCGACACGGCCTGTCGTCGTCGTTAGACGGCCGGACGGCTAGCTAGCCCATAGCCAGGTAGCCACCACGTGGCCCCCGACGCCCGTTGCGTCTCCCGCGGCGGCCGGGAAGAGAGGATCTCTCCCTCTCTCGTTCCGCCACCTCCTTCGCTAGCATGACTGCTTCGCAGAAGGAGGCGACGGCTTCCCATTCCGTCTCGCTCCGGACCATGGATTGAACCAGGGCCGGACGCGAGAGGTCGCCGCCGCCGATCACCGCCACGAGGACACGGCGGAGCTCCACCCACGCGGGGCAGACTTCCACCGTGTGCTCCACCGTGTCCTCCGGTCGATCCTCGCAGTGGAGACACCCGGGCGTCTCCTCCCGCCCGATTCGGTGCAGATACCTCCCGAAACTTCCGTGTCCGGTGAGGACCTGCGTCAGGCGGAAGGTGAGGACGCCGTGGCGCCTCTCCAGCCACTCCTCAAAGAGGGGACTTACCGCCACTATCGTGGCGTGCCCTGCACGGGGTTGCGACAGTCGCTCTCTCCATGTCGCCATGAGATCGCGCCGGAGGTCAGTCCGCTGAGCGGCAATTTGCCGCGGCAGCGGAGTTTCCCCCCGGCGTAGTACCTCCGCGCGAGGACTATCGCCTCCAGATCCCATGGCGGCAATCCGGCAAGCAGGCCCGCCGCCTCGCGAGAGATCGTGCGGTACCCACGGACCATCTTTACGGCCACCACTTTTTGGGGCGCGTTCAGATGATGAGCGGCTCGCCGTATCTACGAACGCGCCCACACTGGGGCCCCGTAGAGGGCCATGGACCGCACGACTCCCGCGTAGAGCCTGCGGCAGGAGGCGTTCGGCCCCCCAAGGTTGGGCAGGAGCCGCCTGAAGGCAGCCCCTGTCCGTTCCAGCCTGGGGGCCAAACGTCGGAAATGCTCCACGAAGTTCCACCGGCGGTCGAGGGCGAGTCCTAGGTACTTCAACGTCTACTCGGCGCCAATGGATACCCCTCCTACCGTCAGTGTGGATCCCGACGGTGGCGCATTCCGAGGCCCATGAAAGCACATGGCCTCGGACTTGTGCAGCCCCACCTCGAGACCCAGTTGCCGGATCCTCTCTACGACTATCGCAACCCCGCGTGTCATGTTGTCGGCCGCCGCCTCGTGCGACCTCCCATGTGCCAGCACCAGGGTGTCGTCTGCGTAGCAGACGACGCTGACACCACTAGGGAGGTCCGCGCGCAGCACCCAGTCGTAACCGATGTTCCACAGGGGCGGTCCCAGAACCGATCCCTGTGGGACACCGCACGACATCTCTCGCCGGTTCCAATCTCCGCAGCGACTGGGGTAGATGACGGCCCTGTCCGTTAAATAGTCCCCGACCACACGACGGAGGTAGGTCGGCACCCGGTGATACCGGAGTGCCTCCCTGATGCAGCTCCAGGGCAGGGAGTTGAAAGCCTTGGCGATGTCGAGAGACACCGCCAAAACAACCCCGCCCCGGGATATTGCATCCCCCGTCGTGAGGGCTCTCACGCGCATGATTGCGTCCACTGTAGAGCGCCACTTGCGGAAACCAAACTGGTTCTCCGCAAGATTCGGCCCCATCCCCTCAAGGTGCTCGGCGAGGCGGTTTGCAATTACTCTCTCAAAGAGCTTGCCCACCTCGTCGAGCAACACAATGGGCAAAGAAAATCCCGCATTTGAGTTTCGTTGTTATGTGACCTGTGTTACGCGGAGTCGACAGTTGAACTGGTACACTTGTACAGGTAACCGAACCGTGTATGTTTAAAAAATGTGCAGGTTTCTCAAGTGACAGCTAAACTTTAGCCGTATACAAACTATGCGAGGCATGCGCCGCGATACTCTTGGCGAGGCATGTGCTACGCACGCGCGAGGGCGAGCCAAGTGAGCCAAAGTATGTCGGTAAATGCTTCAAGATCAAAGTGCCTCAATATGAGCATTACATCATTGTGTACGTTGACGCGCATGACGTTCGAGATGTGCGCCGCGTTTGATATCCACGCACGCCTCGACTAAGAAAACGAAACTGCGTTTGCTCGGGCCGAACAGCGCGCAGCGCATGCTCGGGCTGATCCAACCGACGACGCAGCAGTAGTCAAGATGGCACCTTTCTTTGCGCGTATCCGCTGCTGCTTTTTAACGGACTTCAAAAAGAAGGAGGTTCTCAATTCGTCGGAACCTTTTTTTTCTTTTTTTATGTATGTTCCCCGATTACTCGACGATGGCTGAACCGATTTGGATTTTTATTTTTTGTTTGGAAGGGTATACATCCCAGGTGGTCCCATGATCATCAAGTCAGGATCTGATGATGGAATCCTGGAGAAATAGTGAGAATTCTTCAAATTTTAAAGCCGCACTTGAAGCACAAATGCAGCCTAATAAATGTTAAAACTATACACTTTGAAAGCTTATTCTGTACTGTCACCACCCAATCAAACTATACTGCCAACCTGTGTGCGGTATATCGACCACCCAACTCGAGTAAGATTCTATTCATTGACGAACTACAAACTTCACTACAAAAGTTCACTATAAACACAGAATTGTACCTATTGGGAGACACTAACATCGACTTAAAAACTGATAATCCTATAAGACATAAATACAATAACATGTTATGTGGAATGGGCCTTATGTGTGGGATCACTGAACACACCAGAATAGCAATATCTAATGGGAAAATAAGCAAATCTTGTATTGATCATATCTATGCGCGATCCCGTACACAAGACCTATTTACGGCGGCACTCGGTACCACACTGGCTGATCATCGCGCTGTGATGCTCGCATGTGCGCGCATACACAGGTTGTTCCAAAATATAAGACATGCATAAATAATCATCAACTAAGTAACTGTTTCGATGGAATTCAGTGGGAAAAAACACAGGATATAAAATGCCCTTTAATTCTATATAACTTTATACATACACAGTTCAAGGCATGTTATAAAGAATCTGAATATAAAATCAAAATTAAAAGTAGTGTATCGCGTAGTAAAAATGATTGGATGAATAAAAAAATTATCAAAGCCTGTGGACATCGGGATAAACTGTTCATGAAGTGGATAAAAGACTCCAATAACATAGTCCTCAAACAAAAATACAATAAATCAAGAAACTATGTAAATAGTATAATAAACAAAACTAAAAACAATAACATAAAATCTGAAATTGTATCAAATAAGAGCAATACGAGACAGTTGTGGCAAATTCTTAATCGAATAACAGGAAGCGTAAAAAAATCTATTGATGATGCAATTCAGAACTCATTTATTAAAACTAATTTAACTTCTACAGATATTGCTAATAATTTCGCGAATACTTTCGATAAAAGCTTAAAGCTAATTATTCCTAAGTGCTCGAAACCATTGTTAAAGAAGGCAGAGTATACAACTCCAGCTAATGTTTCAATGCGTATAAAGTCTGCAGAGCCTGACTCAATTAAAAAAGTCATTATGTCTTTGAACAATAATAAAGCCCCCGGTATAGATCGAATTAGAGCCATGGATATTAAAATGCTGGGCACGGCAATCGCCTCCGTGATTTCAAAATTAATTAATCTATGCATACAAACATGCAAATATCCATCTACACTTAAAACAGGAATTGTCAGACCGATTCACAAAAAAGGAAGCAGGCTGGACTACAACAATTACAGACCCATTACTATATTGCCCACTATTGATAAAATTATAGAGAAATACATTTGTAAACAAATACACGAATTCTTTGAAAAAAATAAAATCCTAAATAACAAACAATATGGCTTCCAACCAAAAAAGAATACCACACAGCTGCTATCAACGTTCACAGATAGTATTCAAAAACACTTAGATGCAAAAAAGCACGTTTTAGTAGTATTTATAGACTACAGCAAAAGCATTCGACACGCTCAGACACGAACGATTACTAGAGTGTCTTCATGACAGCGGAATAAGAGGCAAACTACTCAAGTGGTGCGAAAACTATCTTGATGACAGAAAATATATGGTCAAAGTCAATGACGTGACTAGTGAGCCGGTCATTGTTACCGAGGGAACGGCGCAAGGCTCGGTCCTTGGGCCACTGCACTACCTTACTTATGTAAATAGCCTTGTGAATGTCATAAAAAAGTGCGAGATATACCAATTTGCTGATGACACCTGCCTTGTAGCCGCTGGACAGAGTGTTAGAGATGCCCAAAGGCAATACAGGAGGACTTTGATTTGTTGGCTAAATGGTCTCATGACGCTGGTCTAGTATTAAACGCTAGTAAGACTAAGTTAATGTACATCAGTACCAGTCAAAATAGAAGTTCTTCCTTGCCTACACTAACATCTCACTGTCATGAGTGTTTGCATGATGAAGTAGCCAAGCCTTGCAGCTGTGACACCATAGATCTCGTAGATAGCCAAAGATACCTGGGACTCACCATTGATAGCCGACTTAATTGGAAGGAGCATATTGACGGGGTTTGTGATAAACTTAGATGTATATTAGCTAAATTCTCTATTATAAAATGCAAAATTCCATATCAAACCCTGTTAATGCTTTACAAAGCCCTGGCCGAATCAACGATATCCTTTGGTCTGTCGAGTTATGGTAGGACATATAAGACTCACCTTGATCAAATTTACGTAGGTACTTCAACTACGCATATTAAAGGCAATTGTCCCGTTTAACATCAAGAAGAATTGCATAAATGAGTACCATAAATTATTTGAATTTCGTAAGATATTACCAATACATGAAAAAACTAAATACGTACTAATTAAAGAAGAGTTTTTTAATGAAAATTTAAAGAAAACCAAAATCATGAACATGAATGAGACTAGGACTCGTAGCTTCCTTAATGCTAAACTGTTACTTCCAAAGTACACGAATTTGCACGGCAAGAGATCGCTAAAGTATATAATCCCTTACCTTATTAATCAAATACCTATAGAATTGAGGGATAATTTAACTCAGGTAAACATAAAACATAAATTAAAGCAATATTTTTTACAAAATATGAATGCCGAAGATAAATAGGATGTATGTTAAATATTTTAAAGCAAAAGTATTACATGGCATTTATAACAAAAAAAAAGTATAATAATAATATATGTATAGTATAATATGTACTTCTATGAACAACCTGTATATATTAAAACTTCCTTCACTACTTTTGTTTTTGTGAACGGACGGTCGGATTGGTCACCGAGTCTCGCTCGTTGATATTATTTCGCCAAATACCCGTTGGAACTATTAGTTTGTTGATTCTAGGGTTTAAGCTATATAGTATTGTAATAAACATGTCATCATTTTCCTGCCCCTGCATAGTGAATTATGAAAGAAAATATATGCGTATTTTCTTTCATAATTCTCTATGACTCGTCATTTCAGCAGTCACCTCCTTTGTAGACATAATATCTTCCTTCACATATTCCATTAATCGTGTCTTTGGTCTCCTCTACTTTTATATCCATCTACATTCATACTCAACATTTACCCCATTCCTCCGCGTCACATATCCATACTACGACAACCGATTACCACACAATTTTTCAGTCACTGGCGCCACATTCAGACTTCCTCTTATGTACCTACTCATTGCAAGGAAAATTATTTAATTTCCTTTTTGCAACCGTATTTCCTTGATACTTCTTAAGTAGGTAGCTACTAAGCTACTTTAGCTATGGCTTAAGTATTCAAAGTCTACAGTTCACGGTATTAGTTCTCGTATTTACCAATCAAGTAAACCTCAAACTCTTTTGGAGAGTTTGGCAGTATTATTCAGTTGGTCGGTAAAGCCAAATTCTGTTGAGATTAATCAAGTTTTCATAAGGGCACTCGCTATAGGTTCCTGTTTAACATGCATAGTTGCTGGGCTACTGAAAGTTAAGATCAATGCAAGTAGGTGGGCAGGTCGGTAGATAATTGTATATTCTTAGCACGCAGGTCAAAGTGGCGCTAGTTGTAAAAATTGGGGTCTTAGGCACAACCCACAGTTTGCCTTTTTAGGGTATGCAAATGTCTGGAACGGACCGGTACTGCCTCCAGGCAGCTACTGCTCAACCTGGGGGTCCAAACGCCTCCTGCCGTAGGCTCTTCGCGGGGGTCATGCGGTCCATGGCCCTTCACGGGGCCCCAGCGTGGGCGCGCTGGCTAGCTCGCCGTCCCTCCGTCTTATGATGACAGGACGTGTCGACGGCGCGTTCGTGTTCCATGTGCGCCTCCGAGAGTTGTCAGCAAAATGAAGGCGAGGCCCGAAACCTGCCGGGGTTTCGGGACTGTTCGAAATAGATGCCGTGGCCCCGGAACATGAAAGGGCGAGGAAGGAACATGGATGGTTTTTAGTCAGTAAAAGTCTGGCACTCCCTCCCGGTCTACCCAGAGTGGGAAGAGTTATTTGATGATTTCCCGTAACTTCTCCCACTCTATCTATTATCTATTCTCGCGGTATCTCGTTCGAACAGTCCCGCAGCCCCGGCAGGCTTCGGCTCTTGCCCCTTCATTTTGCTGACATCTCTTTGAGGCGCGCGTGGAACACAAACGCGCCGCTGAATAGCGCCTCTGCCGCTGCAATAAACGTGGCCACGTAATGGGCCCAAATTATCTTATATAGCCTACATCGATACGACAAGAAGAAGAAGAATGAAATATCTAAAACGTTTCTTTTTCTTTTCTTAATAAACCATTTCGGCAGGAAGGACACCTTCTGCCATGGCCCACCTGGAAGACCCTAAACCGATTGCGAAGTCAGGTGGGCCGCTGCAGATACAACCTGGTCCGGTGGGGGTATTCCGATGAAGCCTTATGTGACTGCGGTGCCTCAACACAAACTATGGCTCACCTCTTGTCCTGCACTATGTGTGGCTCCACCTGCACTCTGAAGGACCTTTCCGAGGCTACCCCAACGTTGTCGAGGTAGCAGAGTACTGGTCGACAATAATTTAAAAATAAAAAGGGGAAATCATCGACACGAAGAAGAAGGCAGGAAGGTGCACACGTAAGTACTAGTGTTTTACGTAGACCTACCTAAAGCTGAGACAAAATGATCACGGCTTCAGCCATTGACCGGTTCACAGCTAAATGCTTCTTTGTAAAATTGTAAAGGATTCACTCGAGCTTCAATTTATTGCCTACCGAACTCCAATACAATCTCGATTCCGAATCGTCCGACTGAAAATTGTAGTACCTAGGTAGGTCTAGTTACTTACAGCCCTGGCATTGGTATTGCTTCCGCTTCGGAAATAGGTACGTAGGTAGGCGTATGTGCAGGTACTGTGATGCAGTGATATGAACGATAGAACGGTGAAAGATATTGAATGTATGGATTCCGTTTTGTGTTTACTTAATTGCCTACAGGACACTGCATGTGGGGTCGATAAGTAATAGGTATAAGTTGTTGAAAGTTCTGGTTATGAGTCCCGAGACGGGTACCTATTAAAACCAGACATATACTTTTGTGGATGGTAAAGAATGAAATGACAAGAAAAGTAGTGTCTGAGGTGATGACGAAAATAAAGAAGTAGGTATGGAAGAAGAAGACATGCTGCTCCGACCCCAAATGTCGTGATCAATGATGATGACGATGATGATATAAAAAATGTCGTGTATAGGCTATAAGGTGTTTCTGTCACCGTAATATTGTCAAACACGATTGTAATCTCTCTGGCGAGATTGTAAACTCTCGAAATATTGTCAACTGAGCATACTGCTTACAATATAACGCTTTATTTTTCTGTAGATTGTAATCTATCGAAGTGAAACCGTAATATTGTGAAATTGCATGCGACGCACAATATAACGCATTATATTTTAAGCAGTATGTTTTTTTGACAATCTTCCGAGAGTTTACAATCTCTCTAGTTATATTACAATCTAACGTGATTGACAATTTTACGGTGAAATTTCTATTTCTACACGAAATCATTGTACTCGTCATTATGAACAACTTTTAGTATGGGAACAAACACCGATTCTCGAAAAAAAAAATGGGTTAAATATAATGACCACCTGAAATAACTTTGTGACCACTAACATCTATCACCTAAAATATCAATTGATCACCAAATTTTAATGAGGTATTTGATGGCAAACTTGTTTTGCCTAGGCCGACTTGGGGACTCCGACACGGATAGATTAAGTTAGAAGGGAATTGAGCTGCATTCCGAGATACAAAATAATCGATCACAGTGCTCACATCCATATTTTGCCGATTTAGATATCACGATTTTTGCGCTGTGAGCAATTGTTTTGTATCTCGGAATGCACCCATGGATTTACTTCGCTTAAATCTAACGAAAAATAATGCGTAATTGTGTGTTCGGTTGACAATATTTCGAGAGCTTACAATCTCGCTAGATAGATTACAATCTAATGGGTTTTACAATTTCACGGTAACTATAGGGTGTAAAACACCTCATATGGAGACTAAAGGGGCTAAATTAGCAACTCTATTTGTGGTGGTTCAAACTTCGTTTGAAATACAGTATTGTTAGGATAAAGTTTTAATCAGCTTGCACTACAAAGTGGTTGTTACGTCAGTCACTGCGGGCCGAATAGTGAGAAATTAGTGGTTTCGATCGATTTACAAAAAATCTATTGATTGGACTAAAAAAATAAAAGACTATGATGCTAATATTTTGCTTGTAGAATTATTTGCCAAAAAAAAGAATGATCGCATGTATTTTAGTGTGGTTTATACTCGTTAAAAGATTTTTTTTGATCATAAGTTCGTGATATTTTTTATCGAGTAATAGTTATTTGTGCAACAAGAGAGCAAAGTGGATTTTTGCTACGAGTTTTGATTTTGAATCCCGAGCAAGCGAAGGATTCAAAGACACGAGATGCAAATAACTTTGGTCTCGTGTAACACATACAACTTTTCACCTCAGCAGGGAGAGCATAATACTTACCCAGACAATACAAAACATATACCTACCTATAAAACACGGTACATACAACAACATACATACAACTGCAACATACAATATAGTGAGATATAAATAATGTTCAGATAATAAATAATTAACAGATATTTACCGCGAGGCTTCAGGCAGGAAATTTAATTCTGCATTTTTACATTATACTTCAATTCTTCGGGTGTTAAATAGCATACCTCGTCACTGTACTCACTCATATTCAATGATGGTTACATTATTATACAATTTTTATTGTACTTTGTAGTTAGCGTACAATGACCTAATTATTGCTAGCGTAACAGAGAATTTAAACAATAAAAAATTTAATCCCGCAATTTTTTTTAAATGCGTTGTGAAACTATACTCGCGGTATTCTGTCTCAATATTAAAGAATGTTAAAACTATAAATAAATAAGTAGATACATGATAAACTTCGTTTTTTTTTTTAACATTCTTCATCTTGATTTAATATTAAAAAAAAAACTATTATTTGCAACAATGTTTCATTTTAAACCTAAACACGTAATAAACAATATTACGGTTATCGATTTACAATATCGGTATCCGAACGTTTTATTGTATTTCTTTCTTTTTTGGGCATCTACTGGATATGGAATTTGAAAATCGAATCGACTTGTTTCTATCTCTCGCTTTTTTCGTTCGAAGTGAAAGTGACAGAACAAAGTGAAGTTGAAATCTTTCGAATTTTGTGAGTAGGCTTGTACACTTGTACAGTTCTCGATATTTAAAAAAAAATAATTAAAAAGTTACTTTATATCATTGTCTGTAAACAGCAAAACCAGCATGTTTGAGGTGCTGAGGTGAAAAATTAATTGTATTATGTTTTCAAAACGCTATCATACTAGCATGTATATCCTGAAGAATATCATAGGTATATATTTCTGTTTTTTTTTTATTGCAGTGAATCATATACTTTTAGGCATTCAGCTCCTGTAGTCGCTCTAACGTAGCCAAAGGGCACTTGTTCTCCCCATCATTGCGATCATTTTTTCGATCTACACGAAACATGGGAACTTTCTAATTACGGAGATTGAGGAATTTTGGGTCAAAACTCCAACTTTTTTGACAAGTTTCTTTTAATACTATTTTTGGTGTAAAACACCTCTTCACGAAGCCGAAAGGCACATAAATTCTCCTCGTCATTGCGATCACTACTTTGTTCTACACCATGCCTTCTAGTTACGGAGATATTGGGGTACAAGTTCCAACTTTTTGACAATCCAAATTTTTAAATACAAGTTTTTATTGTAAGATTTTCCTTCTATCCTCTGCGACCCCCGTACTATTCAATCCATCCATCAGCACAATGTTTTAAGTTGCGATTGATTGAGTTCTGCGACAAAACCTGATATAGATCAGGTCGCCCCAAAAAAAAATCGTTTCACAGCATTTTTGCGTAAAGTTTCTTAGTTTGATGTAGAGAATGCTTGTTTAACGGCTTCGTGATGAGGTTGTTTACAACCTGTATATTACCTACATACCTAGTTCATAGGTATTTTGAGGCTTAACCACAAAATCCCGTCTCGGACGTCCAATCCACTTCCCAATTCGACCGAGCCGCATTCTGTCGGAATTGTCCGATGCAAGAACAATGCTTGCGTCCGGCCTGGATGCAAGCATTATTAGTATTTATTGTAAAATGAAAATTAAAGGTCCATAAAATCTAATAATGATCAGATTTTATCATAGATATAAGGATTTTACTCTCTACGTCTACAAGAATGTATGCAGACAAAGTGTAATCTTAAAGAATATAATTACCTACACAGTTGTTTTGTAATGTAGTATGTACTATGTACCTATTGAGTTGTAATAGGTAGTTGTAGTATTAGTTACGTTTTCATTTTTCATAAAATCTGTTAATGGTTTGTACCTACTTCGTAATAATGTAAAACCAGGCAAAATGGATTGTGCATTGCATTAATCATGCACCTACTTTTTTATCAGGTAACCCTGTATTTTATGCAATTGTCATTCTTATTCCTTATCCTAGTAACATACGACTGCAGAAAAATCTCACCCCCTAGAAATGTGTAAAAGCGCCATCTCTGGGGAATCAATGACACTGCTAAGATTCTAAAGCCACGTTTTGAAAAAAAATATTAAGAACAATATTCTAGAGCACCTCTGATCATTTTCAGACATTTCAGACGGCTCCAACCGGTGTCAGACACCCATTAAGTCCACCGTGGGTGCGATCGCGAGTATAAGGAACTACTTTAACCGTTAGGGCTACACGAAAATGGTCTTCGGAGACTATCCATCATTTTTAGTAAAATTTCGATCCTCATTCACATATTAAAATAAAAATCTGTAAATGGGGATCAAAATTTCACAAAAAAATATGGATAGTCTTCTTAGACCATTTTCGTGTAGCAGTAAGGGATAAGGGAGCTCTCCTTACTGCACCGTTTACCATGTCCACCTTGGAACGCAATGACGTTCGTCGCCCTCTTGTGTTACGACGTCGACGCAACGCAGGTGTGGCATAGAATGCGTGACGCAATGCAACGCACTAATGAAGCCTCACCCTTACTTGTGGAATCGATATCACTAACTTCATTAATTTCACAGAGATGGCGCGCTCGTAAACATCGTAAATCATCCTGCGATAGATGTCGCTTTTTTACATTTCTAGGGGGCGAGTTTTCTCTGGAGTTGTAAGTACAAGCAAACCCAAAATTTTCTTGGTAACTGTGAAATATGACACTAGCTACCAAGACACTTGCACGAATGTCTTCTCTTTAAGTAGGTAGTAACTTTATTCAGTTCGTATCCGCTTTCACCATAATATAAAGATACCGTACTTCTGAAAATATCTCTACACTATACATTTTGGTCTGGAGCTAACTTCAGAGTTTCACAAAATAAGAGACCATCTCGTACTGGTTAGTCTGTATTGCCGTTTTGGTTATGTTACCACTGAAGTGCGGCTTATACCTATCGTAGCTGTTTTGCTGCCGGATAAGATGACAATACCGGTCATTGACCCATCAACATTTATTAAAGTTCTTAACTTTGAAAACCAAAAATAAGTCTGTTCAAGTCTTCATCGTTTATCGTGATCTTCAACATTTTTTTTCTAATGATACAAGATACATTTGTTTTTGGTTCGTATGAAGAGATATTAGAGAAAGGTCGATGACTTCTATTGTCATTTTATCTGGCAGCAACTATATTTTGTTTATATAATGAAGGTAAAACTAACAGAGTAATGCGTTACGCACTACGATCAAACAAGTCATTCAAAACCAGTTTATTATGATCTCTCATTGAACGGAAAACGTTAGCTACGGGAGTCGTTTGCTAGCCACAGTAGGGGCACGTCGCGCCGCGCGTTACTTTATCGATCGGCATCACATTGTAAGTGCATGCTGGGTGTTACCCCGCTGGTCGCAGTCACGACGAGCAAGCTGTTTACTTTTTTGTTCCGTCCTGTTGAATGTGCTATTTTGTAACTGTTTTTTAATTTGTGTAACTTGTCTCGCGTTGTTTGTTTACTGTTATGTTTTGGCATGCATTTAAGTGAACGTTTTAATTTTGTAAAAATGGCAAGTAAAAAAATGTAAACGGTCATCTTTTTTTTAAATGATTGATCCTCTTTCTTTGAGATACAAAAAAAACCATTTCAATAGATTTTAATATGTTTAGAACCGACATCTGTTATTTATTTTTTGTTCCCCAAAACTAAGAGAATTATGAGCATGAAATATATATTATTTTGACTTTTTTATTAATTCGATTTATCTAAATTACTTTTTTGGGTCTATATATTTTAATTTCACAAAGAAGTTACGGTCGAACACAATTAATAAAAGTTTTGGAAGGTTTAATTAGGAATAAAATCAAGGTAATATCAAAATGTTTGTAATAAGGCATAGTCGACGTACCTAGGCCCGCTACGCGGGGCTTTTATTCTGCAGGGTTTCAAAGTAACCTGTCACGAAGGGGATGGCAGGGTCTTAGAGCGCTCGCTTCGCTCGCTCTCTAAATCCCGCCATTCTCTTCGTACCTAACCTGACGGGCGGGGTGCCCCAAGTTCCGAGCTCACTTCGCTCGCTCGTGCTGAAAAGACCTGCACCTAATAAAGAGGATCAAAATAAATATTATTTTTGTGTACCAAATTATGTATTAATACAGTTTATCAAACATAAATATTAAGTTAAAGTTACCTTGTCTGAAGTTTATTTACAATTAATCCGTAGATCAATTATTAAAATATAAAAGGCATTAATTATTTTTTTATTTTCCTATGCGTAAAAAATACATCCTTTATTTTTTTTAAGTGCTCATTCACAATAGATGAATTTGATTTTAGAGGATTAAATAATAAAATCACTTATTTTTTTACTTACTAATAAATCTTTTTCTTTCTTTCTTTCTTTAGGTGCGATGGACGTGCTTCCAAGCGGTAACCTATTCCGCGAACTGCAGGTCGTCACGGACACCGGCCATTTCGAGTGGAAGTTGTCTCTGGAAGACTACTGGCAACAGACATGCTACGAGATGGAAAGGTATCTTCGAGAGGAGCCACTCAAACGCCACGAATCCTCTGAAAAAGTGGATATCACCACGGTGAAGTGCGAGCCGCTCAGCGATTCGGAGCAAGAAATCAACCCTGGTACATCAATCCAGGAGCCACCGTCTGCTCCAAGCCCGGAGCCGTTGCTGCTCCTGATTCCGCGCAAGTCAGGGCCTTCGACGCGCCACCACCTACAACCGCACCCCGCAGCCCCTCACCGGCGGGTGTATCGCTGCGAGTTCCCCGCCTGCGATAAGGTTTACACCAAGAGCTCGCACCTTAAGGCTCATAAGAGGACACATACTGGAGAGAAGCCGTTCAAGTGCTCATGGGATGGTTGCACCTGGCGGTTTGCGCGTTCGGACGAGCTGACGCGCCACTACCGCAAACACACAGGCGCCAAGCCGTTCCGCTGCCTAAATTGCGAGCGCTGTTTTTCGCGCTCCGACCACCTCGCTCTGCACACCAAGCGGTGCCGCTCAGCCACCACCACTCGCGGCAACAACCGCGCGCGCGCCGCTACGTAAACGCAAAGAAAAGTCGTCGCGCGCTTCGTTTATTTACACGTATATTAGTCATTCGTGACTGTTGTGATCGCGGAATTAATTGTGATGAGCCGCGAGCGTCAAGCCAAATAATGCTTTAAAGTTTATGTTATTAAGTTTAAACGAGTTTTTTATTAAGGAAAAATGTTATGATGTTCCTGCAATTATCGTTAAGGTTCTTTGTTGCTAAGAGTTTGTTTTATCGCCTGGCTGTTGTGTATTAAGTTGTATTGTGAGTTTCGTGTATTATGGTGCTGTCGGTCGCCGAGCGATGGTGCGTGTTTGCCATGAGTGGGGGGCCAATGTCATGACATGCATTTCAATCACGGTCATATTATTTATTGGGGAGTTCGGGTTATCATCCCACCGTCGTCGTCGAGCGTGACCCGTATTATGTTAGGCTTAGTGCGTCGCGTTACCTGATATGTTATTGGAGCCGCAGATCAGTCCAAGCACTCATGTACTGTTAGTACCACCGCTGTCTTCACTGATGGGCCCCAAGTACAGTGAGGGTCCAGCGACCGGTTCACTGATTCGGGTTAGTCTATACTATACTAATATACTAATACTAACATACTTATACTGATACTGATATACTAATACTATTAGAGTACAGATGTTTTGTTTGTTTGTGCTGAAATAGCTTCAAACCTTCTGGACCTATTTTAACCATATTTTCACCAACAGAAAGCTAAATTATCAGGACATAACATAAGCTGTAAATTACATTTGCATCATAAAAAACAGCCAAGCTATAACAATTGTTGTGAACGAAGTCGCGGGTGAACTGCTAGTGTTGTTTAATTATATTTTTTTGTATTGTGAGTTGCGCTAAGTGTGTACAGACCTCGATCGTATGGCCGGCCACGATGGCCACCAAATCGATGTTGCGTGTTCAGTCTTGATCTCAGAAATATACAGGAACAGCACTATTTCTAACTCGTTGTCCATTGCTCCCGTCGCACGGTGGGCTGAAAATCGGCTTTCATAGACTTAGGGATTTCAATTTGCAAGTGCTTGTTTTTATGTACGATATCGCTTCTATTAGTCATTACTATGTACAAAAATGACACCCGAGTTAATTCTGCCCAAAAACGAAGGAAATATAATTTTTTTACGAAAAATTTGTATGAAGCTAGTATGAAAAATCGAATTATCTCCTAAACGGCTTGTTTAACGCTACTATCCTTGGAGGTGGTCATAGTGCTAATTATTTATGATTTTTTGGTTGGCGATCGGACGAAAAATTTAATGCCGTTTTTTTTTTAAAAATCGTCAAAATATTTTTATTTATTTTTACATGTAAAACGATCCCTTTTAGTGTCCAAGTTAAAAAGTTCGATATGTTATTAACCCAAATATTAAGAACACACGAATCAAGAAAAATGAAATAAAAAAATTGCTGTTTTTGACACATTTATATTAATTTAAATAAAAAAAGATTATCAAATTATTATTAAAGTAACATAATTATATTATATACAAAATAATTTAATTTAAGGAATTAATACTACGCATTTGTAAAATAAAGTAAAACAAATAAAAAAAAAAAACCATTAAATATTACAAAAAAACCCAAACACACTCAAATAAAAATTTACAAATATGTACATATACATTTTTTTACAAATTTTCCTTATCACTCTCGTTGTCAGACTCCAATTCTGAGTCAGCATCCAGATTGGATATATCCAAAAACTCGAACTCAGTTTCCTGAAATTGAATTAAGTCGAGAGTTTCAGCAAAAAAGCTCTGCTTTTTCTTGGCATCTAACTTAGGCCTTTGTGCACTTAGCAAAGGATCCGAAGAAACAACAAGCATATTTAAAATGTCTTGATTAGAATCCTGCCTGCTTCTTTTCCGCGAATGATGTTCTCGAAACCTCCTAAAATCTTTGTTTCGAGACTCTGAGGCTTCTTCCGAGAGAGTCCCAATCGGCACATTTTATTATTCTCGATTATGTCAGCCCCATGGATTAATAACTTATGAACGGTTGACGACATGTAGTACCAGTCGTATAATAATACGTACTTTTCTGCTGTTTTGCGAGCATAATCTCTAAATTTTATTATATCGACCTGCTCTCCAGATGTAATTGCTTGTAAAATTACAGCAAATCTTTTGATGAGGTCTTCATCCAAACCGGTTATAGCTGCGGTTTTATTAGGAAACTCAAAGAATTTTCTTGCAGTATTCCCGTCATTGGTGGTTCCCGAGCCTTGTTTTACTATATCAATCAACAGATTGAGCTCATCTTTGAATTTATTTTGAATTATTTTCTTCCTTGTCTGTAGCATTTCTTTGTGCTCATCACTTCTCGCTGCCCACCGTTTGAAGTCGAGCCTGTATGCAATGTGTAACAGACATTCCATACAATTTATACGGGCGTGTAGGGATGACAAGCCAAACTCATACAGGTCCGAACACACAATTTTTGATGTTACAGCATCTAAGCGGTTCATTTCTGTAGGCTTTGCTAAGCACAGGTAGCAGGATGCATTTGATCTAGCTTCAGAAAGGTAAGTGCAGACTTTAGCGTCGATCATCGTCATCATTAGTTGATGAGTCACCTTATTATTATTATTGCACTCTGTGGGGATAAGGGCCTCAATTTCTTCATCCATTTGTTTTTTCAGCTCAAGGACAACTGCTTCACTCTCCTTTACAAAAGTAAACTGAACTGGACGACAATACAAAACTGAGCATGGTTTTGGGTTCGTCCATAAAATGTTGTCTCCATCTATGAGTTTTAGTGGCACCAAGGAGGTCATGAAAATGCTCGAGTCATCTTCCTCACCCTCAATTTTCTGCTTGTATCGGCTTTGGTTAGAAGCACCATCAAATCCCCACTTGGATATGAGCTTCAACTGCTTGTTATGCTCTTCGTTAGAAAGGCTTTGAAGGATTCTTGTAACCGTGATATCAAGTAAAGCTTGAAGTGTAATCCTAGCCGATGAATCAGTAACTGTCACTGATTGCTTCGGAGGGTAGCAATCAAGCTTAGTTTGTTGCACTTTATAGTAAGATGGATAAATATCCTTAGCACCTTCCCGAATGGCAGCCTCACGCAACGTAATATATTGCCACTTTGAGAGTTTTAGCGAAAGAAGCAATCCAAGTGCCTTTTCTGGCGTAAATATGATTGTTTTCGCTGGTTTCTTAAGCGTTTCATTTAATTTAGCGGCTACTTCAGGATTTTTCATCATGTATTCGATGACAGAGGCGATATCACCATGCCCTTCTTCCTTTAAACGTGCTGCAGCTGCATATGCCAATTCACTGGAATCTTCGCCTGTGTGTTCATCAGATCTTCTTTTTTTTTGTTTACTTCCCAGATCTTCGAATGGTTTACGGGATCTTTTCGTCATTGTTCCAATGGACGTTGATGTCGACGGTTCTGGAGAGACTGAGGGTGCTCTTGGTGCCTTATCAAAACTTGGTTCTTGATTAACTAAAGTTTGCACAAAACTCGGCCAATCAATATTTGCTCCCAACCAATTCTCGTACATTCTCCTGAAATTATCAAGGAATCGGTTGGATTTCTGCCACCTTTGTAAAGCGGCTCGCGTAAATCTCCGACAAAATTCTTTGAGAACAACACGATCTTCGTCAGACAGGCAATCGCCTATGCGGGATACAACTGCACTGAACAATACTTCATGATCAAATGAAGTACTCTCACTTCGTAGAAGAACAAACAAGTCTAAATTGGTGATTAAACTTTCCATTCTAAGATTTTATAGTCGCTGATTTAGTGTTAGCAGTTACACAGTTGTGAACAAATTAAATTATAAAACAAAACTTTAGCCCTTTTATTGCAAAACGCCAATAATTATTTAACTACCCTCATTAGTTATCTCCTCATTAGCTAATGAAAATCTATAATTGTCACTAACTATTCTTAGAACTCATAGCACTGCTAATTAACAAATTAGCTTACTTATCAGGAAATGTTGAATGTAATCCATAGTTGGCATTGTCGTGAGATATTGAAAATCATTAAATCACCTATTAAGACTCATTAGAAGACCTAATCAGTGTAGTTACTTAATTACTTCTTTTTGGACTCATTAGAAGAGTAAACAATTGGTCATTTGGTTGTATGAAAAGTTTTAAAACTCATTTTGTGTTGATAATTATCTAGCTCAAACATAGTATGTTGTCTACGTGTGGGTGTACTATAAACCTCTACCAACTCCTTCGAAAATATAGGAGTGATGCTATTTTATGTTATGTGTAGTTAAAAGTCCGTGTTCTTCAACATAAACACCAAAAGGAATCGTTTCATACGTGAAAACAAATAAAAATATTTTGACGATTTTTTAAAAAAAAACGGCATTAAATTTTTCGTCCGATCGCCAACCAAAAAATCATAAATAATTAGCACTATGACCACCTCCAAGGATATTACCGTTAAACAAGCCGTTTAGGAGATAATTCGATTTTTCATACTAGCTTCATACAAATTTTTCGTAAAAAAATTATATTTCCTTCTTTTTTGGGCAGAATTAACTCGGGTGTCATTTTTGTACATAGTAATGACTAATAGAAGCGATATCGTACATAAAAACAAGCACTTGCAAATTGAAATCCCTAAGTCTATGAAAGCCGATTTTCAGCCCACCGTGCGTCGTCGCCTGCCCATTGCAGAGATACTATTTCTACAGGGCCGGATTAACGGCCGGATGAAGGAGCACAATTTTATCAAGTAGGTAACCATTTATGGATAGTTACTTTTTTAAAAATGAAGGTAGCTCATTCAGCGGTTTAAAATCAAAACTATCAAATGATTATTATTGAAGGCATTGAGAATAAAACCGTTGACCGTGTATCCCAACCAATTTAAAAACTAAACAATTTTAAGACTACATATTGTATTGTTAGGAAGAAATGAGGTTTAACGTAGTATTAGGAAGAAATGAGGTTGTATTGTACGTGGCACATGTTATTTCTGTGGAAAGGAATGACAACCTCGAAATTGTCTCTGGTCGCGCGAGACTCTTCTTGAGAATTTCGCTCAAAGGGGTTGTAAGATTTAAAATTTTCTATTTTGTGTACTTACTCGCTGTTTTACTAAGCAATAACGTTTTAAAAGAATTCGCTATTAATTTCTCCGGTTTAGGTTCGATGCAGTGACTGATATTTTGTTCCAAGTTAAAAAACAACGGTTGTATTTTTTTATTTTGTGCACCTCGTTGTCGTGTAAAGACATATTCGCTTCTATTTGTTAATTAGTGTATTGTCGGTAACCGTTACCTAAGTATTACAATAAGTTATCATAAATTATGTTTTAATGTAAGTGGCTCTTTTGTCTTTTTGAGAATAACAGTTTTATATGAATATTTTGTTAATTGTCTATGACTATACAACTATTTTATAAGTGTACATATGTCAGTTATTTGATCTCTTATTTTAGTTTAAGTCAAAGATGTTTTGTTTTCTGTTATTAAATAGTGTAGGTAAGTCAGATATTTGATCTGATTTTTTATATTATTCTAAATATTTAAAAAGACCTGACTGACAGACTGTCTGATATATCAACGCACAATCGAGTTAGTAATTTCCAAATTATACACCTAAAAGGGAAAAATGGGGTGTTGAACTTTTTACGAAACTCTTTTTCTCGGCGTCAATTAACTCAAAAATTGGTGTACACACTCTTCAATTAAAATTATGAGACACATGTATCATTTAAAATTCCCCACAGAGTCAAATAGGGCTTCGAAACTCACTTTGGCGCGAAGTGAGATCAGGGTGTGTGAGTATTTAGTTTTACCTATTGGTAATTATGTAGGGTTATTCTGAGGTGGACGTGACTGTAAATATATGAGAAATCCGGATTTTCGGTTGGCTCGTGATAAGCGACTTTGATATTAAATGTAATAGTAATAAATGTCTATAAATAGATTCGTAATGAATCATTTGACTGTCGTCCCCTGTGTCCAATCCCTAACCAAGGTATCAATATTTCAAATATATTGTAATGTAATTGATATTACTATGATATAATATTTGTAAGTTATAAGTAAGTACATGTTATGAAAATCTGTGTGTCTATATTACTGAAATTAAATTAAATATTGTTCCCAAGGGGAGTCTGTGTTTATTCTGAGGATTCCTACGCATTTTAATAAATCTCAAGTGAGATTCAGGGGGGATTTATATTGTGTGAGACAAAATGTTCCAAAGTGTCAAGTTTCCGAAATATATGGCGTTGTGATCGCTACCAAAGCCACTAAAGCATTTTATTTTCGTGTGTTTTGTCCTGGCGATAGCGGGCTAATAAATGATTTTTCAGGCAGCACAACTGTAATAGCCAACAGTCCCGCAGCCCCGGCAGGCCTTGGGCCCTTACCATACCTGGAAACCTATTAGGAAGATATTGGGGGAGGGGGGGAGGTTCAAAATTCCTACTTTTTCACAAGTTTTTTTAGAGCACAGTCCAAAGAAAGTACCAGGGAAGCATAACACTTAAGACAACGTCATTCATAAATAGGATCAATAAATAGATAAATCTGCTTAAGGGATTGAAAAATCAAAGTTTCATTTTTCTTAATACAATTTGTACTTTCAGTCAAAGTTTCAAATTATTATTATCTTTATCTTTATTGCTACATCTGTCTCGAAAAGTTTGAAATTTTTTGGACACAATCTTTAGAGACTTCTTGTTGAGGGAGCACTTTGTTTAATTGAAGGTTGTGTATTGTGTCCAAACTTTTGATTGAGTAGACAATCTAAGCTTTAGACTCAAAAGCTTAGGAGTTCTATTTCTTCTGAAAAACAAAACTCATTTGTATTTTGACGAAAATTAGCATAGAACTTGGTGTTTAGTACTGGCTTTGCGTGTATGTATTAAAGAATAAGTGAAAAATGTTATTTCCAAAATATATATTTGTGAAGTCCAAACAAGCAGATCAAAATAACAACCCATAGCAACGTCACAGATATAGGAAAACGTAAAAGGTATAAAGCAGCTAGATGCGCTCTACACTAGAAGTGCTTCCTTAACATTCCCTCTTCTTCAAGCCGAACTCTTCACAGAGCCTTACCAGTCTCGGTTTGTAAACAGGCTTCGTAAAAATGCCGGCAAGTTGTTCTGCAGTCGATACTTGCTCTATGGTTATATCCTTCTCGGATACACACTGTCGCACATAGAAGTGTTTCAGTTTTATATGTTTCGTCTTGCGGTGCTGCTCGTATGGAGGGTTATATGCGAGCTTAATTGCAGACTCATTATCGATTCGCAAAGTAGGCGTATCTAGGTTGATTTTTAGATCTTGAAACAATCTCCTCAACCAAACCATTTCACGACTAGCCTCACTGGCTGCAACTATCTCCGCTTCTGTGGATGATAGAGAAACCATGGATTGCTTAGAACTTCGCCAGGATATTGCTGAGCCAGCATACAGGCATACAATCCCGCTTGTTGAGCATCCGCTCGCTTCGTCTCCGCCGTGATCTGCATCACTGTAACAGATGAGACGCTTTTCACCTTTATTGTACTCAAGTCCAGTATCGATGGTCCCTTTCAAATATCTAAATATCCTCTTCACCTGTTGAATATTGCCTTTGGAAGGTCTATCAAGATTTCGAGATACTACTCCAACCGCATACGCAATGTCGGGTCGAGTTCCAACCATCAGATAGGACAAAGATCCAACAGCTTCCCGATACGGAAAAGCTAGTGCATTTCTGAATTTTCTTGTTCCTTATCTCCTTTACCGGATTTTATAATGGGTGTCCCAACCGCCTTGCAATTGCTCATTCCAAACTTTTCTATCAGTTTTCTAGCGTAAGCAGTTTGGTGAACTTTTATAGTACAATCTTTGTGTTGTTCTATCTCCAGGCCAAGAAAATAGGACGGTACTTTCGTGGTGATTTTAAATCGTCGTTTTAATTCATTTTCAATGAAATCGTCAGCCTCTTTCTCATCTGACGCAGCCACCAGTCCATCATCTACATAAAGCGCGAGCATTATCTTCTTTTGTCCACGTTCTCTGATGTAGACACAGGGGTCCGCTTCGCTGCAGATGAAACCTGTCTCCATAAGGAAGTCGTGGATACACTGATTCCAACATTTAGGTGCCTGCTTCAACCCATACAAGCTTCTTTTTAGTTTGCAAACGCGACCAGTCCCGTCATCGTATCCTTCCGGTTGTCTCATAAAGATTTCCTCTTTGACCGTGCCATATAAGAAAGCTGTAGAGACGTCAAACTGTCTGAGTTTTAAATTCTCATTTGCAACAATACTTAGTAGTATTCGGATTGTGCTCATTTTAGCAACAGGGCTAAATGTCTGGTCGTAATCAATTCCCTGCTTCTGGGAATATCCAACAGCAACTATCGTTTCTTAGGTAGGTTAGTCAGTTCCCAGGTCTGATTATCTTGTAAAGATTTGAGTTCATTGTTCATTGCTTCGATCCATTTATCTTTTTCAGAGCTTCGCAAAACGTCTTGATAAGTAGTCGGTTCAGGAATAGATACAGCTTCGCTAACAAACTGCTCAAACCGTTGTGGAGGTCTGATCTGGCTACGATCACGCAGTTGTCGTGTCGAAGGTTCCGTATTTACGGGTTCGTCATTTACAGGTTCATCTTCCTCTAAGGACTCAAAATCTTCTTCGACGCTTTCATTTGCTTCTGAAGGTGGATGAGAATGACTCTCTTCGTAAATAATTTTAGAATCTGTAAGAGGCATTGGCAGCTCGTAGGTGTTTATTTTAGGTTCAGGTATTGCAGAAGTTGTGTCAATCTTAGTTTTCACAAGTGAAGGTAACTCATCAAACACAACATTTCGAGATCTGATCAGTTTTAATTCCTTTACATTGAAAATTCGATATCCTTCATCACCATCATATCCAATAAGAATGCCTTTCTCAGCTTTCCTACCAATCTTACTTTTTCTCTTTTGTTTTGGAATATGCACATAGCAATTGCTTCCAATGATTTTTAAATGATTAATCTTGGGCTTCTTGCCGTACCAGAGCTCATGAGGTGACCTTTCTTCTATAGGAGTAGGTCCCGTTCTATTTAATATGTAAACAGAGGCTTTAGCTATCTCTGCCCATAAACCATCTGGTATCTTTTCATGAGCGTGCATCAGTGCTCTTATCATCTCCACAATTGTACGGTTCTCTCTTTCTGAGGATCCGTTTTGTTCTGGAGTGTATGGCATCGTAAATCTTTGTTTTATGCCATATTTTCTCAAAGTATTACGTACTTGTTCGTTATCGAACTCACCTCCATTATCGCTTAGCAGCTCCATCACGACGTGTCCGGAAGTATTTGCTTCTGCTAAAAAGTCCTTTAAGCGAGCGTGAACTTCAGACTTTTGTCTCAGGAAGTAGATCCATCGATATTTTGAGAAGGAGTCTTTGAACAGAACAAAATATCTGTACTTGGAGATAGAGTAAGGGAATGGACCACAAACGTCTGTACTGATTAGCTCTCCAGGTTTGTTTGCTCTTGGTCTCTCTCCAAACTTCTGCCTATGGCTCTTGCCGAAGACGCAGCCTTCACAGATAACAGCAGAACTTGAGTCTACTTTTACTCCAAGCTCTCTTTGTATCAGTTTTGCTACATGTCTCTTGTTCTGATGTCCAAGGCGTTCATGGTATAGTTGAAGATTCTGTGGCGTCGTTAGTTGATTTATTTCAAGCTCGGGCATCAGTACTTTAACTTTGAGTTTGTACAGACCACCATACTTGTAGCGATTCCCAACTAAAATGACTTTGTCATCGTTCTTCACATAACATGACTGAGCAGTTGACTGAAAAATGCTATTCTTCAGCGTATCTTGTGCAGCTAGCACAGAAAATAGATTGCGTTCAATACTTGGAACGTACCATACGTTTGTTAAGACCAGTAATTCTTTGTGACCGTTTACATCAGCTTCAAGTTGAATAGAGCCTTTTCCTATGGCTCCAATCACCTCTCCATTGGCTGTCATAACTTTATGTGGCTCGTCAAAAACTTCGAAGGTGCGAAATACATCTCTTCTATTAGTGACATGGCTTGTCGCGCCATTGTCCACATACCACAAGTCTTTATCTGTTTTCTTACTTTCGCAGGCTAGAGCTATGCCTGTCAGCATCTCAATCTTTGAAGATTGCTTTGGAGGTTTTGGAGGTCTACCGTCCGCAATCCACTTCTTGCAAGATGTGACTTTTTGACAGCTTTCTCCACAGTATTTGCATTTCTTCCATTTCTTTTTGCTAATTCCTTGTTTTTCGTAGCGCTTCTCTCCTCTTAACATAAGAAGTCCATTGCTACTTCCGCTTTCTTCTAAATTCTTCTGATGTAAAGATCTCTCAAAAGTACATACTTGTGTCGTCAAGTTTTCTATATTTTTGTCACTCTTATTCATCAACAGCCAGCTCGACTTAAAATTGAAATATTGCTCAGGAAGTGTATCCAATATTTTACATATTAATAAAATTTCTGGTAGATCATTTCCTTCAATCTCATTGTTCAAGTCATACCAAACAGTTTTGAGAGTCGAAATATGTGTGGCCATATCATGCTCCTCGCTTTTCTGGTAGCGGAAGAACCTCATGCAGAGATCGTAACTCCTGTCTTCCTTTGCTCCATCATAAAGCCTATGAAGCTCTTTCCACATCTCACATGACGTTTCACATCGCATTACCTTTTGTAAAGTTTCTTCAGTCATATTCGTAGTAAGAATTAGAAGTGCTTGACTGTCACATTTTTTAAACATATCCATTTCATTCTTAAACTTTTGTAAATCTTCAGTTTTAGCCGTTTGTCCTGGATTTTCCGGCTTAATTAACTTGCCTTCAATTGCTTCTAGCGTACCTGGAGTACTCTTCAGTAGTAATTTTACCTTGTATCTCCATGTTTGCCAGTTAGTGATACCGTCGAGTCGACCGATCTCGATTTTTACGCCGGACGATTGCATAACTCTTTAGTTTTACCACTATTGCAACTAAACAATGTTAATTGTTAACGCTCTGCTACCATATTAAAGAATAAGTGAAAAATGTTATTTCCAAAATATATATTTGTGAAGTCCAAACAAGCAGATCAAAATAACAACCCATAGCAACGTCACAGATATAGGAAAACGTAAAAGGTATAAAGCAGCTAGATGCGCTCTACACTAGAAGTGCTTCCTTAAGGGCCCGTATAACCCAAAATCGTGATTTTTAAACCCGTCTCGTGTTAATATAACTAAAGCATTCACCTTGGGATTAATTTATGGCCAAGTTGAGGACTGCTTCTAAGGTTCATACGTTTCGGAAACACGATTCCATAAAATTTTCTCGATAGAAAACTACCTCAAAGTTACCTCTAAAATAAATTTCAAAACCGAGTATTCAATTAAAAACGTTAAATTAGGTCGTGAAACTTTACATGATAGTCAAAAACTATATAACGCAATGTTCATACGTTTTCTTTTTTTTTAAAACGCTTTATTTTCATCGTAATAGCCTCTTTTCTAAAATTTCAAGCTTTTTAACCAGTCACAGGTAGGACCGCCCTGCCCCCCGGCCCTCGCTAGGACCCCGATGCACCAATTGTCAGTGCGGCTTCGGCCTTCAGACGTGGGGGCTGTATTTCTTTGTTATCGCGCAGAAAACCCGATGGACACCGATTTATGTTCTAAAGAAATTACGTATTTATGAAACATGAAATTTAGATTAAAAAATAAAGCACCCGTGTTTTTGTTTTCCAAAATATTGTAGTTTTCATTGATAAAATAATTTTTGAAATGGTTTGAAATCGAAATCTTATGTCAACGTCAAAAATGTCAGTAGGTAAACGTGCCTGTTATCGAGAGAGATATTTGTATCAACAAATTTATTTTTCATAAGAAAAACATTTTATTAAAAATTATAATAAAGTAGCAGGTGACTTATCCGTGCAAAGGGGCTTGAACTATTGGGCAGGATTTTCTTTTGCCATTTTGTTTTTTTTTTTTTAAGTAGCGGCTACGCACAAAACCTACATAAATCGATAGCTGTTATCAATACAAATAAGTTACGTACGAGACAAAAACTTCTAAATCGTCACGTTTCCGAGATTTAAGCTATCAAAGGTGTGCTGGTAGCGATCACAATGCCATATATTTCGGAAACTTGACTTTTTAGAACATTTTGTCTCGACAATACTTGTTTGTATTGAAGCCAGCTATCGATTTATTACGTGTTTTATGCGTGCCTAATCAAACCAAAGTTATGCTGAAGATTCGATCAGTGAATTGACTTTAACTCTGATAGCTCATATCTCGGAAACATGACACTTTAGGACATCCTGTCTCACGCAAAACTTGTTTGTATTGATACCAGCTATCGATTAATATAGGTCGTAAGTGTGCCCGCTACTTTAATAAAAAAAAAAATGGCGGAAAAATGTTCCAAGGCCTTTCGCACTTTTGCCTGAGAACTTAAACTTTTGAAAAATTTGTCATTATGATCTTTATCACTACCCCGAATTGTTTTAGTCAAGTTTATAAATCGAAGGAATTACATTTTTTGTCCAAATTGTAGTCACACTCACTAACTTCCACACCACATCTTTAATACACACACACACACACACACCACACAACACACATCCACATTTTTAATAGTAGCAGCCACGCTTAGGATTTTTATGAATCGATAGCTGGTATAAAACAACTAAACAACTTTGTATTAGGTAAAATCTTCTAAAGTGTCACGTTTCCGTGATAATGAGCTATCAAAGTTTAAGTGCATTCACCGATGAAATCTTCACCGTAACTTTGATTTGATCAAACACGCATAACACGTCTATCAATCGACAGCTAGCATCAATGCAAACAAATTTTGCACAAATTAAAACGTTCGTAACTGTCATATTTCCGAGATGAGAGCTATCGAAATTAAAATACAATCACTGAAAACATCTTCTGATCAACTTTGATTTGATCAGAAACCCATAAAGCATTTATCAATCGATAGTTGGCATCACAACAAACAAGTTTTTTCTGAGATAATATCTTCAACAGTGTCACGTTTCCGTGATCTAAGCTATCAAAGTTCTGCGACCACAACGCCAAATAGTGCCTTCCGCCTGACGCAGGTCTTCAACGGGCACGGTGGTTTCGGGAAGTTTCTGCACCGAACCGGGCGGGAGGAAACGCTCCGGTGTCACCACTGCGAGGATCGACCGGCGGACACAGTGGAGCACACAGTGGATGTTTGCCCCGCTTGGGCGGATCACCGCCGTGTCCTCGTAGCGGCAATCGGGGGCGGCGACCACTCGCGTCCGGTCCTGGTCCAATCCATGGTCTGGAGCGAGCCGGAATGGGAAGCCGTCACCTCCTTCTGCGAAGCAGTCATGCTAGCGAAGGAGGTGGTGGAACGTGAGTGGGAGAAAACATGGCCCTGGAACACAAAGGGCTGAGAAAGGAAAAGAAGGAACATGGATGGGTTTTAGTCAAAGTCTGGGACTCCTTTCCGCTCACTAATATCATGAAATATGACGATATCACGTAAAATTATCGTCCGTTAAACCGACTTTACAGACAACCATCTTTTTTAAAGTAGCGGCCACGCATAATATAAAACCTTTAATATGGGTTTTAATCCAAAGCTGGTATAAATACAAACAAGTTTTGTATGAGGCAAAATGTTCTAAAGTGACACGTTTTCAAAAGCACAAGCTTTGATACTCGTAGCTTAAATCTTGAAAAAGTGACGCTGTAGAAGATTTTGTCTCAGAAAAAACTTGTTTGTATTGACACCAGCTATCGATGAATATATGTATTATGCGTGGCCGTAATTTAAATTAATAAAACACAAAATGGCGGAAGAAAATCCGGCTAAAAAATTCAAAATTCATTCGAGTGTCGCATAATGTTAAATAAGAACAAAATCTTGCTGTTGAAAAATTGTCGATAGAAATCTCTTTTTAGGCTAGTATCAAGAAATGTGGAGTGAAAAACGCCTCGCATGTTAATTCACCGTACACCACGCTTTTCTATATTAGTTTAAAGTGCTCGGAATCGCAAAGGAGTTGTGTCGTTTTTATAAAGTTACCAAAATATTAGTTTCCTCGTGTTGACTTGTCAGTAATATTGCAGTACGTCTATCTAAATGTTTAAAAACAGAATTGAATTTAGGTTTCATTATGATTAAGCGAGGGGAGGTTAGGAGCTATTGGCTAAATAATAACAGCGGCTTGGGTCAATCTTAAGGTTAAGCCGTGCTTGCCTAGGTTTGTCCTTATGTGGGTGACCACCTATTACATACCGAGTTTCCTACGTGCCTCGGAAATCTGCTGTCTGTCATATTTTTGATAGTCGTTACAGGTAGTCAGTGGCTCGAAAGTCTGTCAGCCAGTCTTACTAAGAGGTATCGTATTACCCAGTATTAACTGGATTGTGGAGGGCAGATAGGCAATTGCTCCATATAAAATACTTTTATTCAGTTGCCTCCACATATTTAGAAAAGACCAGGCAGGTGATGAATATTTAATAATAATAATAATAGCGCTTCTACCGGGCTCTTGTTGGGCCCGATGTAGACTTTATAGCGTCCGTGTCCTGGCTACGTTTTGGTGACCTCTTTGGGGAAACTGAAGGTTTTGTCTGTGCGATTATGGACGAAGTTATGTTGACGAACAACTACCGGAAATATATTATGAAGGACGGGACGGTTGACGTGTGTCGGGCATGTCACCTTCCGGGTGAGTCCATCAGACATATTATTTCTGGTTGTTCTCGTCTGGCTAACGGCGAGTATTTGCACAGGCACAATCAAGTAGCCAGGATTATTCACCAGCAACTTGCCTTGAAATTTAATCTTGTGGAATTAGAGGTACCGTACTACAAGTATGTGTCCGACCCAGTTCTCGTGAAAGACCATGTTACGTTGTACTGGGATCAGTCTATCATTACTGACAGGACTATTGTCGCCAATAAGCCTGACATAGTGGTGATAGACCGATCAGCGCGCCGCGTAATGATAATCGATGTTACCATACCGCATGACGAGAACCTCGTGAAAGCTGGGAAAGAGAAACAAATAAAATATCTCGACTTGGCGCACGAGGTTCGCTACATGTGGAATATGGACTCGGTTACCATTGTGCCGATTGTCGTGTCGGCCAATGGCTTGATAGCCAAGAGCCTCGACGAACATCTGTCGAAGCTTTCTTTAGGCGGTTGGATCAAGGGCCTGATACAGAAGGCAGTACTCCTCGATACGGCTCGCATTGTGAGGAGGTTCCTGTCTCTGCAACCCTAACCACCGGTGACCCTGCTCCCGACACCGGCGGAGCCCTATTTTTTATATTTTTAAATGTTTTTTAAGAAATATTTAAAAATGTATAAAGTAAGATGATAAATGAATAAAGGAGATAAAACTAAAATTTATTTTAGACCATCGCGTCCATATTTAAAACATTACAATTTTTATTATTCATACATAAAACACACACATTATTATATTTGCCATCGTTCCATCAATAGTGTAGTTCACCCTAAAAATATCTTCTTGATAGTGTGAGCGAGTTAGAACTATCTAGCCTGAGGAAGTGGGGGCAAAATTTGAATTTTAGCTGTCATTCTGTGCGCCCTTAACAGTATGTTCGAGGTCAAGCGTAAACTTTTTAAAACAGATGTCATTTGTTTCACGAGTATACATAGGAGGGATTAAGATTATCTCTTGTGATACCTAATAGTCCGATAGCGCTAGGCAATTTTGATGCCATAAGTTTCAAAAATTCTAAAGTTTATTAATTTTTGCCTGTAGATACAGTCGTACCTACGGAGCTTACTTTTGCATTTTGTGTCATAAATGAATTGCGAGAAGTGCGGTGTCTCATGTTTTGGGGCATATGTAGCTATTGCGGATACTTCAAACTTTAGAATTTCGTCATAGTTCATGCAAAATCCTAAGGAACTAAGCAAGTCTATCAAATATCTCGAACCATATTTATGATGAATAAGACTCCCTACTCCCAATAGTAATGGTGATCTAAAGCTTCGTGGACGGACAGCACTAATTACTGTATGTGCAATCGAAAGGCATTTTCGTTGAAGATGCTCCTTATTTTGTTGATTATTATTCATTATAATTGTCTTTAATAATAATGACAAACTTTCCGGGCAATCCCTTCTAATGGAGTTTAAAAAAGTATTTGGAGATGGATACATGTCGGTATGGTATGGCCGTGATTTTATTTCTTGCAATATAATTTTACCAGCCATCTCAACAATTCTTAGTTTTTCTAAGTCCTCGTTCTTTTCCCGTTTTTCATATCATGAATTTTGAATAATTTGAAGGCTGTTTGCGATATAGCAGATAATAGATGGATTCCCAGACGTAATAATAATTTTTTCCCCGTACCTTTGCTTCAAATGATATTTTATCATTGCATCACTTGGCAGAGTGACATTGATTAAAGTTTCTCTAATTTTTGATAGTGAAAATTGACAGTCTTGCTGATTGCTTTCTATCAGATCAATAACTTGATCCATGGCATTTTCATTCATTTGTGACTGTTGTCGTCCACGTCTGACACCAGCTGCTCGGTAAGGGTGACAAAACTTGCTATAGCAGCTATGATGGTATCTTGCCCTTCTTTCCAAAATGTTTATTTTGTCAATCCGCAATAATACCTGAAAAAGAAATTGATAAAGGTTTGGCAGATATAACAATATTCATGTTTTTGAAGGAGGCGCTCGTGACTAAATAAGAACAGCCACTCGGGTCGGTCTTTAAGTTATGACGTGCTTGCCTAGGCTGGTCTGTGGACCCATTGCATCCCGTGTTTCCTCTAAGCCTCGGAAAGTACGTTAAGCAGTTGGTCCCAGTTATCATTAATAAATCACACAATAATTAATACAACTTACTTGTTTACTCCACTCATCATCATGTGTCGCGCATGCCTTAATTATCGAATTATGAGTGTCTAGCCTCTTCACGTGGCCCTCTGAATATTTGCTGGACGAAGGGTTCTTGTTTTGTAGCTCTTCAAATTGAACTGACGCATCCTTGTTGCAAAACAAGCACATATTTTGAAAGTCGAAGTCGCTCATTGTTTTTAATACATTTGTCGATTCTTTTTTTCGCCTTTTCTGCTCTGCTTCAATACATTTGGGATTGTTGTATGTATTTCGGCAGGTTTTATGTAATCTAATATTGGCACGGTTCGTAAAACTGGCTGTTTTTCCGTCATTCCTCGCAATGCTAGATTCGATGAACTTTAACAATCCCCTTTCTTTCACAACCACTTTATTAACGTCCAGTATATCTCCACATACGAGTATAACACATTTATTACTTTCAACCTCCATTTTATTTCACAGCTTCAGAAATTATGATTTTGGTGTCATTATAATTATGCCAAGACAGGCTTAGTGGTGTATGTAATGTATTGCTATGATGTCGATGTTTTATAGAATAATCTAGACTAAAATTATTAATATCTGTAATTCTGTAAGCGATTCTGACAGCAAAAATCTCGTTCTCTTTCTTTTATTTATCTTTTTTACAAAATAATTACATTTTTAAAAATTAATTAAAAAAATATTTAAAAAATCGTTCTCTTTATTGTTATCGTGTTATTATTTTATTTTAAAATTAGATGGATTTAATACAAAAAAAAAACATTCAAAATAAGACCAAAAAAAAAAATCGTGGTACTATTTCTGCCACGTTACATCAGACATGATGCGTCGGCGGCGGTTTGTCGTTCCGTTGTTTGTTTTCTTTTAGGTTAATAGTGATATTGATGAAGATGTTTAACAAGAAAATTAAAAAAATATGTGTCTATTTAAGGTAAGCTTTTTTTCTACAAAAACATCGACAATCTGTCATATCAATAGATCCCATCACTAAACAGGTCTATGGTGTCATGTTACACTCTTGTTTCATTTTTCTTAAAATTTTGTTCATTTATTTGTTGACAATAACATTTTATACCGTTGCCTCGGAACATAAAGGGCAAGGAAGGAACATGGATGGGTTTTAGTCAGTAAAAGTCTGACACTACCTCCCGCTCAGCCCAGAGTGGGAGAAGTCATTTGATGATTTAACATCCGTAAAAAAAAGGGTTTGAATAATTTTGTACAGACCAGTGCCATGATTTTTTTACACACATACACAGCGGCCTCTAAGATTATCGTTGCTAACGTACAGTGGAAAATATAATAATAATAATCACAAAAGAAATTTGTCGAGAATAATAGCGGACCTGAAATATCTGAAGTCATAAGTCGTTTTATCAACCGACATCTAAAAAGAGGAGGTTCTCAATTTGTCTGTATTTTTTTTTGTTTAGTTTCTATTTTCCTGCAGCCTTTGGATTCAATAAATAGGCACAGTTACTTAACTCCTGGAACACAAAAAAGAAATAAGTGAAGCTCAGAAGATCGTCATAAATGTACTAATTTATTTTTTGGGGTGGAAGGGACACAGACACGAAAACGGTTGCCACGTATTTAGTGCACCAATCAGAGCCCCTCCATGTTTCCTAAAAAAGCGCAATGCCTACATGGCAAGGAACAGCAGTTTTTTTTTATAATAAAAGTCTTGGAAGATTTTTGTATGAAGCATGTTCAGCAGAACTTAGATATGATCAGACACGCATAAAACGTATATCAGTCGATAGCTGGCATCAATATAAACAAATTTTCTCTGGGACAAATTGTTTTAAAGTGTCCAGTTTCCGTAATGTATGGTGATGTGATCGCAATCACAACTTTGAAAGCTAAAATCTCGGAAACCTGACGCTTTAGAAGACTTTGTCTCAGAAAAATCTTGTTTGTATTAATACCATCGATCGATTGAGATACGTTTTTTGCGGGTGTGATGAAATCCAAGTTGTGCTGAAGATGCCATCAGTGAATGGACTTTATCTATGATGGTTCATATCTCGGAAACATGGCACTTTAGAACATTTTTTCTCAGACAAAACTTGTTTGTATTGATACCAGCTATCGATTAATATAAGTCTATTGCGTGCCCGTTACTTAAAAAAAAAAAAATGGTGGAAATAAATCCGTCCAAAAATTCAAACCCCTTTTTATGTGGGTTGGCTCACAATGATGTACTGAATACTTGGTAAACGTTTTCATGTTGGTGGCCCTTCTACATTTTCGCCCTTCGTGCGAAGGATTTAGTAATTTTTTTCTAAAATAAGATTGCGTTGATTAAAACGACACAAATTAGGAATAGTGCTTTGCTCCACCATAATAATCAAAAAGACGTTAACTCTTATAACTCGAATTTTCTTTTGTGGAAGTTACAGGGTGTTGTAATTAAAAAAATAAAATTTCTCTGAACATCGTGGATGAATTTGGCACAAAACATTTTGAACAATAGATATCAGTACTATAAAACGCGTAATACCTATTTCACAAATTGTAATATTTTTTTAGTTTTAATTGGGGGACGTCTTAGATTTTGGTTAAATACGAGGATTCCCGTGGACAGATATGACACAAAATGCCTATGTATATCAGTTGCTACTTCGTTATTATAATGAAAGTAAAATTTTAAACTCTAATTTTCTTTTCGTCTCATACTGATCGAAAGGACAAATAGCCAAATTTCTCGCTACGCTAGTTCCTAAAGTGACACAAATTTATATAGTAGGTCGGGCAAATGGTCCGGAAACTATATGCAAAAAACAAACAACTTTAATATTTTTGAAACCTCAAAACCTAGCGCTACCGGACTATAAAATTAATTTTTACTTTAATTCAAGGAACTGTTAATAAATGCTGTAAAACACCTCTTAACGAAGCCGAAAAGCACTTGTTCTCCTCGTCACTGTGATAATTTTTTTGTTCTACACCATACCTCTTCCTCAACAAGTTCCAACTTTTTGAAAAGTTTTTTTTTAATTTTGAATACGTGTTTTTACTGTGAGATTTTTACTTAAACCACCTCTACGACCCCCGTACTATCCATCCATCAGCACAATGTTTTAAGTGCGTTACATTGAGTTTTACCACAAAACATGTTTTTTAACCCCAAAAAATAGTTGTTTCCTAGCAATAATTTTTGCGTAAAGTTACTTAGTTTGATGTACAGAATGCTTGGTTAACGACTTCGTGATGAGGTTGTTTAAACCCTGTGTCCAGCCTAGAACTTTTTGTAAGGAATTAAGCCATTTATCGAAAAGACGATTTAACGAAAATAGGAGTGAAATGTTTATGAATCAATTTTGTAAAACGAATGAATTATATAGTTGTTCATTTGATGATACTTGTTGGCATCGATGACGAATCGGTACTAAAGAAACAAAAAATGTTGAAATAGTTGTGAATCGTGATCTTTTAATTATACCTTCATTTCTTAGGATTGTCTCCATAAAACAAAACAACTTTTAAGCAAAAGAAAATAACGGACTTCCAAAAAAAAAACAGTGAAAGTGTAACGTCGGTCTTTTCACAAAAAACTTTTTATTTTACCCTTTTTACTTATAGTACTCACACAAATCCTTATTCAGCATCAATTTTACTACTAGAAATGATTGCTACATCATCCATATAGACGAAGAAAAAAAATGCGTACTGGTAAAGTGCCAAAGCAAAGTTAGTCAATTTCAAATTAAACCACCGCCCAAGCTTCTTCTACCAAATGAAAAAAAAAAACACTTAAGGCGATTACATGAGCTAAACGCGAGTTTTATAATTACTATGAGATGAAAAGTATATGATTCACTGCTATAAACAAGACCAGAAAAATATATGATATTCTTCAGGATATATGCTAGCATGAAACTGTTTTGAAAAAGTAATACAATTAATATGGCTTGATAAAAAGAAATCACGAACTTATCTCTAAAAATATCTTTCAAACAATAAAAAACATACTAATATGCATGCGATCATTCTGATTTTTTGGCAAATAATTCTAAAGCAATATATTAGCATGATACTGTTTCAGTTTTTTAATCCAATCAATAGTTTTTTTGTAAATCGATCGAATCCACTCATTTCGCTATTTGGCCCGCAGTGGCTGACGTAACAACCGCTTTGTAATGCAAGCTGATTAGAACTTTATTCTAACAGCATTTCAAACAAAGTTTGAACCACCACAAATAGAGTTGCTAATTTAGCTCGTCTAAGCGCCACAAATCAGTGAATATACTTGATAAGAAAGGTTGCACGTGGAATACATAATCTTCTTTTTCTTGATGAAAAAAATCATTCCTCTGTCTGCGGGCACGAAACTTGCGACAGCCGAGCGATGGCATGGCGGCGCGACGACAAGGTACATGTCACCGTAAAATTGTAAAACCCGTTATATTGTAAGAAAACTAGCGAAATTGTAAACTCTCGAAAGATTGTCAAACGAACATACTCCTTACAATATAACGCATTATTTTTCGGTACATTGTAAATTTGTAATCTATCGAAGTGAAACCGTAATATTGTGAAATGTATGCGATGGAAGTCAACTCACGCGGTGTAGAGGAGGGGGAGGGAAGGAGGAGACCCCCTTGCCCCATGGTACCACTCTCATGAAAAGATATTGTACCATTCCTGAGAAGTAGCGATTAATATAACCTAACCTTAAAACACTTTATATTCCCCTAAAAAGCGTAGTCGACGGAGCTACGCTATTTCTGTCTGCAGGGTTTCAAGGAACCTAACTAACCTATTGTGGGGGTACCCCAAGTCACGATTATGGGGGCAGAGATACTTCCGTCGCATGATTTCACAAAATTACGGTTTCACTTCGATAGATTACAATCTATCGAAAAATAATGCGTAATATTGTAAGCAGTATGTTCAGTTGACAATATTTCGAGAGTTTACAATCTCGCTAGAGAGATTACAATCTAACGTGTTTGACAATTTTACGGTGACATATGGTGGTTGCATAGTATATAGCGACGGGCACGAAACTGGCGACGACGGCGGAGCGGGCTGATCGTGCGATGCACGGGCGGTGGTGGAGCGACGCTGTTGTTCTACCGTTGTTCTCGTCCCTTGCGCGGGTACTACAGTGTTGTATTGAATTATTATTTTCGTAATGGAAATTGAAAATGAGAAATGTATAATTATCTTGTATCTTATCAAATCCTGCTCTATGGGACAGTAAAAACGTACACCAAAAACAAAAAGGTGTTGGGAAGAAATAAAATGCCATTTTGCTCGTAATAAAGCGTAGAAAATTCTCCCGAATTGCGTCTTCGTTGATTTATTGGATGAACACCATCTCTAGGTAAAAATTATTCCCTCAATAGAAGACTAGGCTCCAATAGTTCTGTTTGATGTAAACTCATGTTTCTCACAACACTCGAGCGCGACTGCCCCGCCAGCTTGTTTCGAGCCCGCGCGAGATATCGCTGCCTGATCGCGTCGCGTCGCGTCGCCCCGCTACCGCCCGCGCCATCGCTCGACCGTCGCAAGTTTCGTGCCCGCAGACTAAGTCTCTGCCCGTTTATGTCCCGTGAGTCGTGATCGACGGAAATAAATGTTTTTCAATACACTTCCTAGAAAACTGGTTCTTTTCGCACTACGATTAGGTTCAAAATGCAGTGTATTTCACACACGTGCGTTTTTCATGTTTTTTCCGCACATGTGGAGAAAGCAAAATTGCCACAGATAACTATACCTATACTTAGTCCAAACCGGTCAATGCATAATTTAAAAAAAACATTCACATCTGACTAGAGAGTCAGAGGTAAATGTTTTTTTTTTTAAATTTCGGATAAGCGATCTACGTCTTTACGGCGGCGTAATCATTTTTGAATGTACAAATTGTGTTAATTAATTAATTTATTTAAACTTCATGTACAATAGTGGTACATAGGCGGACTTAATGCCGCAAGGCATTCTCTACCAGTCAACCATTGGGTGCCATTGGGTGTGTCCATTGGGTTTATAAATTCAATATCATAGATAAACATGATTCTTTAAAACTAACATTTTATTTTTAAAAACAAATTAACATTTATTTGTGTTCTAAATAAAAAAAAAACTATTTTTATATTAGGCTGCATAACGGCTTCATACCTTTGGTTCTCATTCAACCTGGCGAAAGTAAAGCGCGGAATAAATCAAAATGTACTATTCTCTCTCCATTCTCCCTTTTCAGCGTGATAAGATTCACTCTCGTTCATTCATTTCCTATCAACACTTAGTAGGAAGGTACCGATGGTAGGTACCTACCTATAATAGATTCATTGTTCCCCCCATATCGAGATTATTGTCAAAACAAAGATATTCAAAATAATCATAAACTCGCTGGAAAAACAAATGAAACGGCGAATAAACAAAACAACATCAATATTAGCTACCATTCGATTGCAATGATCAGCGTTCATTTCCCTACAAATAACAAACATTGTATTGAAATAGCTCACAATCGCAATTGAACAAATCGGAAACAATAGCATATTTTATAACGAGGGACTAAACGAAGCCATAGTAAAGCGAAGGTATATTAATTTGGCGTTTACTCTCGAGGTGCAAACTGTACATTTCACTTCGAGTGTGAGAAAAATAGTCTTTTAAAACCGAACAAATTTACACTCGACAAAAATTCTGAACGGTCATTTTATTCTTCAATCAGGTAAGTAAGTCACAGATTAACAATTTAAAACACAATACAAACTCTCAACATTTTCGCAATGAAGATTATCCACACTCCACGGATAATTAGCACCTACATTACTGCAGCGGCTAGCAACAGAGGCATTGCACATAGGTATTTTTCAAAATCAACGATACATACAAACAACAATATTTTTTCTTGCGTTGAAGAGTTTATTTGTTTTTTTTTTCAATAAACTGCTTTCTACTTACAAGCCAATTCGAAATTTAAATAAATCCTTTGATAAGTTACTCTTTTGTTACCATGTTTCAGAGTAAAAGATTGTTCCATTTTTAAATTACTTTTAAGGAATAAATGGTCACTTTAATCCCGCTTCATAGGACGTACTTTTAGAGCATAAAAGTGAAAAAAATTATAAACTCCTTGCTGTAGTCTCAAAAAGATTGATATTTCGCCTTCTGTTCACGTCTAAGGACGCGCGGCGGCTATCAATGGCCCTGGCTGGAAAATCGTCGTTTCCTTCATGTTTTTAGTTCATAATTTTCTTGGCTCTACAAGTCCGCACGATTTTCTCCTCAATCCAGCCAGTCGGTCCCGGACCGCCGCACTGAACGGTCGTGTCCCGCGCTCCCCAGTTTACGAAAAACATTATTGTGTATGAAACATAAATATTGTGTGAAATAACTGTGTTTATTGTGAATTTTCATCGCTGTTTATTGGATTTTCTCCTCGGTAAGTCTACCGTGATATTTTAGTCATCTTTTTAGATTTTATCGTGTTTTCTGAGGATACCTGTTGATTTTTGGATGGCACTCGAATTAGAGGCTGAGAATTGAAAGTCAAGATAAAAAAGTGAAACACATGGATGCATGAACATTTTTCGTTCAGTGTTTTTGTTTATTTCTGATTTACAAAATAACTTTGTGTAAATTTCATTTATTTTTCATAAAATTTTAGTTTTAGAGGCAGCAGTCCCTTAAAATTGATGAAAATGATCCTAATGCCGTTTACATGGATTTATTTACTTTAGACCACCTTCAATTTCAACGCCAATTTTGGCTACTAATTTTTTTTACCTCAACAAAAGATTGACATTTAAAGTGGAGAAAGATATGATTTATTGTTTGATTTAAACTTCGTTTAATGTCGTTTGTTTAGGAAGGACCTCTTTTTAGGTCTATTTACTAACATAGTTATGGAGAACAGTAATACTCCTACGAAGTCAAGCAAGATATTGTAAACGACTTGGAAGTCTACAGGATTATATATTTATAATAAGCTCGATATCGCGTGGGATAAGAGAAGAAAATTATTTATTTAAAAACAGGACTACTTACTCTATTTATGACTTATATGCATAAAAGGAACTGGCAGTTAGAAGAATAGAGGGCTATGAAGGGGATTTTTGGAAAGTAGTGGCACAATAGAGCCACAGTACAAAACGTGAGCCATTTCGATACTCCTTCAAGCTTAGTTTGGAAGTTTTTTGCCCCTAGCTGAAGGCCTTACATTCAAGGCACCCACAGGATTGGTTACGTTGATACGGTTGAGCAGAAGCCAGTCTCATTAGGTTGACCTGCAAGATGCAAGTACGAAAAAGTATCTTTCAACGACTTTTCTTGCACTCTTTTTAGCATTGATACGAACATTTTTAAAGTACGTTGAGGACTTTTTGGGTGAACTAAAATCGTGGAACAAGCGTCGCCGAACGCTTTCGTAGAACGTTAATGAAAATCAACCATCATCATCTGCCTAGCCTTTTCCCATTCGAACATGTTAATCAAATTAACCATAAACAATTACTAAGTTTTCGCTTCTATCGGAAGACTGCGGTATTTTTATTCAGTCCATATCTTTGAATGACAACGGAAGTTTTTTTTACGAAGGAAAAATAAGTAGCAGCAGGTTTATAATTAACCATGGTCCTTTAGAAAGAACCCAGAATGGTCCCAGTGGTGGCGGCCCCGACTTACGAACAGTAAGTCGTGGGTCCGAACCCAGGCAGGCGCATTATTTTGTGTAATTTATTTCATCACCACTGCTCTCAAAACGGCGAAGGAAAACATCGTGAGGAAACCGGCATGTCATAGAACCAAAAATTCGAAGACATGTGACATCTGCCAACCCGCACTGGGCCCGCGTGGTAGATTATAGCCCATTCTCTCTCATTGAGAGGAGGCCGTGTCCCAGCAGTGGGAACATTATAGGCTGATGATGATGATGATTTAGAAAGAAAGAAAGAAAACATATTTATTTGGCACATGCCACAAGTATGCACAACAACATAAAAATAAAAAAACTTTAATCTAAACCAGAAATAAAGATAATATTGCGTGTGTCATCTCACGTTGACGCCGAATAGGTCTAGTTTATAAACTGCCAAGCAGCTAGTGCCCGACACTGGTTTGAATAATCATTAATGTTATTTTACCCCCTTTTTTTTTTGGGATGGGAAATCATCAAATGACTTCTCCCACTCTGGGCGGAGCGGGAGAGAGTGTCAGACTCTTACTGACTAAAACCCATCCATGTTCCTTCCTCGCCCTATATGTTCCGGGGCCGCGGTATCTCTTTCGAACAGGCCCGCAACCCCGGCAGGATGTTATTTTACCCCTGGGCTACAGACTGCCTTTCTTTACTGCCATGATGATTGATAGTCATCATCTGATTGCTTTTTCCCTACTATGTTAAGATCGGCTTCCAATTTAACTGGATGCAGCTGAATATTTGTGTATTTTACCTGGAACGACTGCCTATTTGACCTCCACAACCCAGTAAGTACTGGATAATACCATAACCTTTAGTAAGATAGATTGTAAGGCTTTTAGGCCACTGACTACCAGTAAGGACTGCCAAAGATTTACAAATGACAGTATGGATGGTCTCCCAACCTTTGCAAGCGCCACTTGACCTTAAAGATATACCCATAAATCTGTTAAATCAAAACAAATCAAATCATTTTATTTGTGTAACATAGGTAGTAGATACAGGTCTTAAAGTTCTTATACCGATAATATAAGTTAAGATACCGATATAAAACGAATTCAGACCTTGACCACCATTCGGCCATTACCGTATATCAATCTTCATACATTCCCATGGTAATTTACTACTAAAAGAACGACTGTAGGGGAATAATAAACATAGACAAGGAAAAATGTGCTTATTATCTAAGTAGTTGGCAATCAATCGATGGAACATTTTTATGTTCAACACAAGCTATAAAACTCAGGGAAAATGGATTAGCGTGTTCTTATACGACAACTGAATGGGGCTGTAGTAGCTTTCAGGGATAGACAATAAATGTAGTATACTACAGGGGGACAATATTAATGCCTTTTTTGGGAAAATGTATCAGAATAGGTATGACAACTGTGTCAAAAAATTGCAAATCTATTTAGTCCGTCATTTAAAGTACCTATTGGAAGATAATGGACACCTATTTGTTTTTGTAAATCAATGAAAATAGATATAAATAAAACGCTAAAACGCATCAATACTCGGGAGTGGGGGCTCATGACCTCAGAACACACTAAAAATTAAACAAAGGTGTGACGTATTGAGAATTTTAAAAGCATCATATCCTCGTCAATTTTGGTTATTTTTATTAAATATTTTTTGATGATCTAAATGACGGAGCAATTCGATTTGTTTTCTCGTCTACCTTATTGCAATGTGAATACTTCAATTTCAGCATTGAAAAACAGAAAGACCTAAATGGTTTTAATGTCTGTCAATCCCAAAGAAATGTCTTTAGTCAAATCACTCGTTTGTAAGCACACGATTACTGAAGTGGTGTAAAGATAAACGAATGTGACAGCAACATTACAATGTACAGTCACGTCTAATAATATGTATACACTTTCCTTAATATTAAAGCTATTTTCGCGAGAAGTAACGATTGTAACTAGGAGATTGGATCTTTTTCATAAAAATATGAGTTCCAGAATACTTGTACGTAATTACATTAAATTGTAATCAGTACATTAGGAGAAACACAATTTAAAAAAATCCTAAGTGATTACATATTATTAGACGGGACTGTACCTAGGAGCACAATCATGGTTTTTGTGATAAAATAAATCATATTTATTTCTGCTGATTAGTTTTACAAGCCCGATATGTTTTAAAACTAGGTGGGTCCGGTTTTTCGTACCTGACTACTCTGAACAGAAACATTCGAAACAAAACCCAGAAGTTACTGTCTCTTTTAAATTCCAGACATTGGTAAAGTCTTAAGAGGACCATGGGACACAAACATGTAAACGCAATATTAATGGTCAATCCAAATTCAAATCTTGTTTTTGCAAAATGGCGGCTGAATCATTCCATATGTCATTGCTTGTTTGTGTCCAGTTATTCCCCAGAAGTGCATAAGTTTGTGTGTTTGTGCTTAAAAAAGTTGGCACTTTACTTGAAGTTCTTAAATTGAAATAAACGAAATTTAAAGATAAGCAAAGAGGTTATTCTCCCTTGTATGCGAGAGCCACAGGTGTTCCTAAACATATGGAAACATAATATGTAAGGTTAATAGCGCTGAACACTTTCTACATGATTGCATTTTGTCGCGTCAGCGTTTTCCACTTAACCGTTTTATCGGGCGGGCAAAAAGAGATAGAATCTGTTTTTTTTTAAGTTCTCATCAAGTTATACAGTTATACAGGGTGATAATGAGGTGGAGTGGTGAGGTGAGGGCGTGGCTTTAGGTCAAGCCATGCTTGCCTAGGTTGTTCGTGGATGGGTGACCACCCTAACGTACCGAGTTTCTTCCGTGCCGCCTAGGAAAGCACGTAAAGAAATTGGCTCCGGCTGTCATTTGTCCATCTTTGAAAACCCATCAGTGAAAATTAAAAGATTAAAGCATTTTAAGGCATTTATTTTATTAATTGATTTTTACTGTTTTTTTTTTTTATTTTGTATTATTTGTGGTCTGGCTATTTCATTACTATGTTGCTATATGGATTGGAAAATATCTGAAATAAACTTATTATTATTATTATTGTTTTGACTTTTTTATATCTCCGTCTAGCCGGGAATTTCTGATGGCACGGGCCTAAGCCAAGTGTTGATCAGTTGGGTTAAGTGCGGGAACGGAAACATTAGGTTCCATGCAGTTATACGCAGACTGTATTTATTATTATTATTTTGCCTGTCTTGTTGGTCGAGTGGTCGCAAGCGAGACTGTTGAGCTTGTCTTGGGTTTGATACCGGGTTGTCTGGGTTCGATTTTTCAAAATGTTCAAAGTGGATTTAAATAGCAGCCACGAACCCTGGATTTATACATGCCTATTACATGCGACGTTACTGGCGAAATGTAGGTGTATTTAATTTAGCTACACCTGCCTAACCCTTCAAGGATTACCAGCGTTATGTTATGTTGAAAGTTTGAGAGGGAGTTTCACAAATTAATGACTTTTTCACCTCCTCATTCTTTATTGCACACAAAAAATAATAAAGAAAAATATACACATAATTAAAACATATAGCTTATGTTCAACGGCGAGCTTAAACTTTTAACTTTAGACTTTTCGGCGTCGAAATCTGCATGTGACGTGTGATTGCGTTTTCCAATTTTATTGCAATAAAAGTTTAATGAAAAGGGAAAACCTACTACGAAAACCAAAAATCGGGGTTTCACAGATATTTTTTTGCCGTCAATTTTTTAAATTATTTATGCTCCTGTCCAACCCGCAGTTCCGTATGGTGTTTTAAGGTCACAGAACACATATCAACTCGAAAGGGATCGTCACCATATCAACTCAAGCCATTCAGTATTCTTTGTATGAAACTGCCTTCTGAAATTCGTTTAATTCAATTCAATGAACAATATGCAATATTGTGTTGAATAGTGTACTGGTTACTTCTGGAGTTTTTTATTATACGCACCTTGTGGAACCTACATAGAACACCGTGCGTTCAAGCGTTTTTGCCATACCTATTATTAACTTTATGGTTATGAAAAGTCCATTTTAAAGTTTTTTTTTTTGACGTTATTCATATTATGATTCTGCTAAAGCGGCCATTTTAGGCCCGCTGTTTGACTGCGAAGCAAAAGTAACGATCCCTTTCCGAGTTGTAAAGTGTGCTGCGACCTTAACAGTCCACAACATCTTATAGCACATAGTCTCGGCAATGGAAATATTGTAGGCTGAATATGCTATGGAACTCGCGTGGACGTAGCCGATGCGCTACGACGTAGCGTGGTGCTACGCCGTAGCGGATCGGAAGGCACGGTGCACAACCCGTAGCAGATATAGATTAAGTACTAGAGGAGCTCGTGGCGAAATAAAATCAGCCACTCGGGTCGATCTTTAGGTTAAGCCATGCTTGCATAGGTTGGTCTGTGGATGGGTGACCACCCTTACATACCGAGTTCCCGCCGTGCCTCGGAAAGCAAGTTAAGCCGTTGGTCCCGGCTGTCATTTGTCCATCTTTGACAGCCGTTACAGGTAGTCAGTGGCCCCAAAAGTCTGACACAAGTTTTACCAAGTGGTATCGTATTTCCCAGCATGAACTGGGTTGTGGAGGTCAGATAAGCAGTCGCTCCATGTAAAATACTGGTATTCAGTTGCGTCCGGTCAGACTGGAAGCCGACCCCAACATAGTTGGGAAAAGGCTAGGCAGATGATGATGATGAATCCACTTCTATCGGCAGTCCCCAAAAACTGTTCCGCATTTCTTTGTTCTATTCCAAACGAGGGTTTTTAGACATATACACTCGTGACGTAAAAGCCAATAGAAAAGCTCCCCTAGCAGGCCCGTAATACCTGTTTGTTTACGTTCGAACGAGTCAAATATTGGCACTCTATGTTTACACAAGACTTGTCGATGCGAGAGTCTATGTATGAAAGGTTTTTAAGTAAAGTAGTCTACCTGAGTGCGTGTCGATTTTAACAAAGACGTAGTAGAAGGCAGGACAATTGTTTGGAACACCTGTGTGTTCTATTAAGTAAACCTCTGCCTAACTATACGAGGATTAAAGGCGTGATGTTTAACACTTCAAGTTTCCACTTGAAACAAAAAACCGACTCCAAAATGTCGGTGACAGAAAACTAAGAAGTCGGTGACAAAAAACTAAGTAAATCATTCAAACAAAGGTCACCGACTTCTGAAGCTAAAGTTATTTTTAACCTTTTTGTATTTTTAACCGACTTCCAAAAAGGAGGAGGTTCTCTATTCGACTGTATGTATTTTTTTTTTTTTTTATGTATGTTCACCGATTACTCGAAGACGCCTGAACCGATTTGAAAAATTCTTTTTTTGTTTGAAAGGGTATACTTCCAAGTTGGTCCCATAGCCACCAAATTGGGATCTGATGATGGAATCTTGGCGAAATCGAGGGAACTCTTCAAATTTTATCTGAAAACGTGTTGCGATTTTGGTATTTTCTACAACAAGTGAAGCATTTGCGTTTGATAAGAACCATTCTACCATCAGATCTGATGATGAAGCCAAGAGTCACGGAACTCCATAATGAGACAATGTACCATAGTCGTGTTTGGGCTTGTTGTAATTGTAACGGTATGCACTTTCCATGTATCAAGCACCTGTGAACCACTAAAAAGTGAAAAATAAAAACTTTTTTGCAAAAAATAAAACCGACTTCAAAAAAAACAAAAAAGTGAAAAATAACTTTAGCTTCTGAAGTCGGTGACAAAATAACTAAAGCAATCAAACAAAGGTCACCGACTTCAGAAGCTAAAGTTATTTTTCACTTTTTTGTTTTTTTTGAAGTCGGTTTTATTTTTTGCAAAAAAGTTTTTTTGGAGTCGATTTGATTTTTTGCAAAAAAGTATTTATTTTCACTTTTTAGTGGGTCACTTACCCCTTCACAGCGTAGCGGCGTGATGTTATGGTATGCACTGGTGTAAGAAAGAACGAAAGAAAGAAAAAACATTTATTAGCCCGCACAGGACAAAACACATCAAAGCAAGCAAACAACCAAGCAATATATAGACATGAGATTTCAGCAATCCCAGTCCATTTGCTATCATTTATTGAGGAGTTCCGTTGCCTATCTCCGAAGTTCTTCATCAGATCTACACCAAATTGAAATGGGACCACTTTAAGAAAGTATTCTTTCTAAAACTCAAATCTAAACCCAAATCACATCAAGTATGCCTATAAAATTTGAAGAGTTCTTTAATTTTTTTCAGGATCCCAGCAACAGATCCCGACTTGATGATTATGGGACCACCTGAAAAGTAAACCCTTTCAAACAAAAAAAGAATAATTCAAATCGCTCCAGCCATCTTCGAGTAATCGGGGAACAAAAATTAAAAAAAAAGGTTCCCATGAATTGAGAAACTCCTCCTTTTTGAAGTCGGTTAAAAATACGACACTGTTGCCAATCCATTGTTTTATTGGTGAAAGCATTAGCATCATTTATTATTCATAACGAAAGTAAAACGTTTATAAACTCCATAACTAGAAAATATATTGTGGGACGTACCTAAATAGATTTACAGCTTTTTAGAGACTCGAAGAGTTTTCAATACGAGTTTTGTAGGTAATGTGTTTCTTAATATAAAAAGTTGCGTGGTAAATATTATTTTCCAATATTATACAGGGTTATTTTTTGTTTATACTAAACCCGAAAAGGGGTCATTGTACTCATCATTTTGAACAACTTTTTCTATGGGACGAACCCTGAAATCGCGAAAACAAAATCAGCTGTTCCCTACATTTATGTTCGCATAACTCGTCAAAATGTAGGGAACAGCTGATTTTTTTTTCGCGATTTCAAGGTTCGTCCCATATAAAAAGTTGTTCAAAATGATGAGTACAATGACCCCTTTTCGGGTTTAGTATAAACAAAAAATAAGGTTGTATAGGGATAAGCTAAGCTAAACTAAAATATAAGTTTCACAGAATAATGTTACTGTTCTTCTTGTTGTGTCGATGAAACTCAAATGATGTTATGTCAGTATGGAGCCGCACAGCGCTATTAAGAGGCCTGCGGAGCATGCGAATTTCATGCAAACGTAATAGCAAACTAATTTGTAAATGAAACATTTCTTAAGGTAGTGTGTATTTAGTTTGATTAGATTACAGAATGTATCGGTTCCCAAACACATATTTTGAATGTACACCGATTTAAACAAGAGTTATTAGAAAAATATTTTTCTATAGAAATTTTAAATTCATCATATCTCGTCTTTATATCATTGTCCTTTCAAAATATTTATTTGGGAACATATATATTCTATAATACAATTGAAATATATGTGTGTATATATTTCGATTGTGAACCTTGAGAATATGTTTGATTTTCATATTATTTTGTTATTACGTTTGTATGAAAAACGCATGCTCCGCCAGCCCCTGAAATGTATTATTTTTATTTCCTTCAAATGCTCAAGGAAGACATTCAGTCAGACAGGCGCATTACTTTGTGTAATTTATTTAATCACCACTGCTCTCAAAACGGTGAAGGAAAACATCGTGAGGAAACCGGCATGTCCTAGAACCAAAAATTCGAAGACATGTGACATCTACCAACCCACACTGGACCCGCGTGGTGGATTATAGCCCATACGCAAAATACGCGCTTTGACGTGGAGTTGCGGACACCAGCCCGTTGTACAATACAATACAATAGGATTGTTTTGTTAAAGTCTTAAAAAAAAAAGTATTAACATTTTCACAAGCGGTAGACGGGTCAACACGAAGAAAATCGTTATTAATAAACTTATTACTGCTTAGTAACAAATTGCTCTGACTAGTGACAGCAACTGTTTTTCAGCATTCGTGTGACAAAATCAAAAATTATCAGGTTAACATTTTTGTATGAAAATATTCCCAGTGTCCTCTCTTTAAATCTCTTTGACTCAGCACTTTTTGTATTAACCCTTTTCCTGTCCCATGAGCCACATATGGTTCAGAGCGATTGTTTAACTATTGTTTCTTTTAGTGGACAGTGAATGTGTTAATATAGTCCCAACGTCCCCTCTATAAATCTCTTTGAATCATAGCGATCTAGGGTTCATTAATTTCGTAGAAAAGCCGTAACTATTCATTATCAACTTCATCATCAGCCTATTAATGTACCCACTGCTGGAACACAAGCCTAATCTCTATGAGAGGGAACTATAAAGCTTCATGTAAAATGACGTATTCAAGCAACAGGCTATTCAAACACCACGTTTCCTAGAAAAATAAATGTGAGGTAGGTATTACGAAGAAAAGGGATCCTTTTCGGTTTTCCATCGAAACTCACATTTATTGAACTTTTGCTACATTGATTTTCACTTTCCGAACTGCTACTTTTACCACACTTAGTTGTCATTTAGGGAAGTGATCCTTCTGAGAACTTGCTTAAACCGCCCGCAGGTAGGTAAGTAGGATGCCGGGGCTGCGGGACTGCTCAAAAGAGATACCGCGGCCCCGGAACGTAAAGGGTGAGGAAGGAATATGGATGGGTTTTAGTCAGTAAAAGTCTGACACTCCCTCCCGCTCCGCCCAGAGTGAGAGAAGTCTTTTTATTGCATTTTATTCATGTTTGCATTCTGTTTTTGTATCACAATCACATTAAATTATTGTCATCTGCGTAAACATATTTAATTTAGTTTGTAATTTCATTTTATAAATAGTTTGTATACTGAACTGCTTATGGTTAAATTACTATGATTTTGCAAGTGCTGTGCACTCCTTTAATTGACAAGTTCACTGTAATCTGAAAATTCTACTGTGTTTATTGTACGTGTATTAGTGAATAACTTGTTGGAGAGCCATAAATAAATAAAAGTCATTTGATGATTCATCATCATCATCATCATCTCAGCCGAAAGACGTCCACTGCTGGACATAGGCCTCCCCCAAGTGTCGCCACATTGACCGGTCCCTTGCTACTCGCATCCACCGGATTCCCGCAACCTTCACCAGGTCATCGGTCCACCTAGTGGGAGGTCTTCCAACGCATCGTCTTCCGGTTCGCGGTCGCCACTCCAGAACTTTTCGGCCCCATCGGCCATCCGTTCTGCGAGCAATGTGCCCTGCCCACTGCCACTTAAGTTTAGCAATTCTTCGGGCTACGTCGGTGACCTTGGTTCTCTTGCGGATGTCTTCATTTCTGATTCGATCACGCAAGGAAACTCCGAGCATAGCCCTCTCCATTGCCCTTTGGGTGACTTTAAGCCTTTTGATAAGGCCCATTGTGAGCGACCACGTTTCGGTCCCGTATGTAATCACTGGCAACACACACTGGTCATAGACTTTCGTCTTGAGACACTGCGGTAAGTTGGACGAGAAGATACCGCGCAGCTTCCCGAACGCTGCCCAGCCGAGTCGGATTCGACGATTGACCTCTTTCTCGAAGTTAGACCTACCTAACTGGACCGTTTGTCCTAGGTATACATAATCGTCTACAATTTCGAGTGTAGAGTCTCCGATCTTGATAGGAATGGGTGTGACATGGGCATTCAACATGACCTTCGTCTTGTCCATGTTCATTTTTAGACCCACTCTTTTGGAGGCTCTACTGAGGTCATCGAGCATTGTACTGAGGTCCTCCATGGTCTCAGCCATGACCACAATATCGTCGGCAAACCGAAGGTGAGTGATGTACTCGCCATTGACGTTGATGCCTAGCCCTCTCCAGTCCAGAACCTTGAAGACATCCTCCAGTGCAGCGGTGAACAGTTTTGGAGATATGACGTCTCCCTGTCTTACACCTCGCTGCAGAAGGATAGGTTCCGAGGCTTGGTCCTGAAGTCGGACTGACATGGTGGCGTTTTTGTACAAACACTTCAACACCTCGATGTACCGATAGTCAATTTGGCACCGTTGGAGAGACTGCAGTACAGCCCAGGTTTCGATCGAATCAAAGGCTTTTTCGTAGTCCACAAACGCTAAGCAGAGAGGCAAGTTATACTCTTCGGTCTTCTGTATAACCTGCCGAAGCGTATGTATGTGGTCCACGGTGCTAAAACCTTTTCGGAAACCGGCTTGTTCGGGTGGCTGGAAATCGTCAAACCTGCGCGCGAGACGATTCGTGATGACTCTTGAAAACAACTTGTAAACATGGCTTAGAAGTGAGATGGGCCTGTAATTCTTCAACCGGGCATTGTCACCCTTCTTGAAGAAGAGCACCACCACACCCCTGCACCATGCCTGTGGCGTTTTCCACTCGAGTATGACGGAATTGAACAGCTTCTGAAGGGCCTTAAGTACCGGTTTTCCACCCGCCTTCAGGAGTTCGGCAGTGATTCCGTCATCCCCCGGTGCCTTGTTGTTTTTGAGTTGTTTCAGAGCCATCCTAATCTCGTACAGGCTGACGTCCGGGATGTCTTCGGTATAGTGTCGGGTTAGTCTAGCTCTTGGGTCGTTTGCTAGGTCGACAATGGGTTTGCTGGTTGACGTGTACAACTGTCCATAGAAGCTCTCGATCTCCCTCAGTAGCTCCGGTTTGGCGGATAAGATCCTGCCATCGTCGGTCTTCAGTTTCGTGAGCTGGCTCTGCCCAATAGCCAGATCTCTTGAAAATACTTTGGAGCCTTTGTTCCGCTCGATCGCGTCTTTAATACGCTCGGTATTAAAGCGGCGGAGGTCGCTCTTTAAGGATTTAGAGATCCGTCTATTGAGCTGCCGGTATTTCGACGCCTCATCTGAAGATTGCAGGATCATCTCACGCCGCTCCTTCATGAGCTCGAGAGTTTGATCGGAGAACCTCTTTTTCTGATCTGTACGACGTGTCTTGAAGAACTTAGACCCGGTCGTATGGACAGTTTCCACGAACCCATCGTTATATTCGTCCACTGAGCCGCCTAGGCACTCGAAACGATTCTGGAGTTCGAGCTGAAAGCTCTCGGGGTTTTGGATTTGGATCTGTGCTGGACGGAGCGTAGACTTCATCAGTCGAGACCTTTCTAGCTTGATATTGATGTTCAATGTGCCTCTTACCATGCGGTGATCGCTCCCGGTTTTCACCGAATTGATCACAGAGACATCATTGAACATTTGCTTCTTGGTTGACATGATGAAGTCGATCTCGTTTTTTGTTGCACCATCTGGGCTCTGCCAGGTCCACTTCCTGTGCTCACGCTTTTTGAAGAAGGAGTTCATCATATAGAGGCCCTCCTTCTCCATAAAACTAGCCAGTTGGTGGCCCCGGTGGTTCCGACGTCCAACTCCAAATTGCCCCACCTGCAGCTCATCCCCGTCTCGTTTGCCCAGTTTCGCGTTGAAGTCCCCCATGACAACGGTGAAGTGAGTTTTGAAACCATGCATGGCTTTAGAGATATCCTCATACATGGTCTCCACTTCGTCGTCGGGGTGTGCCGAGATCGGGGCGTAGACCTGTATAACCTTCAGCGAATATCTTGAGGATATTCTGAGTATAAGGTACGCCACCCTGGTCGACACACTCTCGATCTTCACCACGTTGTTCACAAGGGACTTGTGGACGATAAACCCAACACCACCCTGGGACTGGCGGTCGCCCTCTCGGAAATAAAGCAGGTTGCCGGATTTTAGGATTATCGTGTCCTCCCCCTCTCTTCGGACTTCAGATAATCCCACAATACTCCATCGCAGCCTGCTCAATTCCTCTTCGAGCTCCGCTATCTTCTCGTCGGTCCGGAGTGTGCGCGTGTTATACGTTGCCAGGTCCAGTCGTTGGTGTTGGCAGCCGGATCCCATCCGGGGATTCTTCGCACCCCTTGCCACGCCATAACCTCGACCGCTGCCGTAGTCGAGGGTAGACGGGCTGCCGGGCACTAGGGGCCATTTATTGAATGCGGTGTCCATTGGGGGGTTTTGCCATAATCGCCACGCTTGGCAGGCGGGTTGGCGATCGCAGTATGGTTGTCACAAAAGCACAGAGAACGCTGCTGCCCATTCTCTGGTAAGTCCCTTAGTCGCCTCTTACGACACCCACGGGAAGATATGGGATGGAATTTGATGATTTCCCATCCGAAAAAAAAGGTAGGTAAGGATGCATTTAAGGGGCATGGAGGCAGTCGTTTTAAAGTTTCTAAGCTTCATTCTGAATATAAACAAAAATGTTTGGTGTTTGACACCCAATTACAAAGTAACTAGAAGGTTTCCAGGTATGGTGTAGAACAAAAAATAATATCACAATGACGGGGAGAACTGGTGCCTTTCGGCTACGTTAAGAGGTGTTTAACACCCTTAATAATTATAAACAGCTGCCATACTTTCAATTATACGATACTTGTCATATCTCACTTTAGCATTAATGTATTAAAAAGATGATTGTATAACTGACGTTTCTCGATTGCGGATACAATTAGGTGTTCGGATCGGTAGATCCCAGCAGTTACATCCCGAGGATATATTGTTGCCAATTGGATAATTGACTATAGCCCATTGTGTTGCCGCATTCAAATGCTGCACAGTGAATTTCCATTTATATAACTTCTATACTTTCTCAGCTTCTTTTTCGGGTTTGAAGCCTCAACTCGCTTGACGAGAAGAATTAAATTGATACGGCGTATGGTGGAGCACGACCACCTAGAAGGAACCGATTTACTCGAACTTTGAAGAGAGTCATCCTGACCATAATGATTGGGAAACAAAAGCCGAGAGACCATCACCTACCTAGCCTTTTCTGTGTTGAGGTTCGCTGTCAGTCTAACCTGCTGATCTGATGCTTATTCTCCGAGTTCCACATGGAGTGACTGCCTACCTGATCTTCACAGCCCTACACTTAAAGTACTTAAGGGATTATATCCGTGATTATTTTTATTTTGGTTTTTCGACCACCCGATATTTCGACGCTGTTGCAAGCATCATGATCGCGGGAATACTGAAGAGGTATGCGGGTGGGACGAAAATTATTAAAAATAAAATGTTTAAATTTCAATCGTGAGGACGGTTTTAAACTATCGAGTACGTGGAATCCAGTGATAAAACTAATAAAAATTAACATGCGTCTCCATTATAAAGAAAAACCGAGTGATACTGTGAGTGCGTTCTGTCACAGGTTCTGTCGTGAGTTACAATCGAGTTCCAGTAGTGCGCGTAATAAACGACTAAGGAAGAGGGTAGACAGATTTGTCTGCTCATAATTAATCATTTTCGTCCCACCCGCATACCTCTTCAGTTTTCCCGCGATCATGATGCTTGCAACAGCGTCGAAATATCGGGTGATCGAAAAACCAAAAGAAAATCACGGATATAATCCCGTAAGTACTTTAAGTTTAGTGGAAAACCGTGAAGGTCTAAAACAGTGCTTCACAGCCATGTTAGTTCTGGGTAATACGATAAGATAAGATAAGATAAGATAAGATAAAGATTTATTTCTCGCCACAATACATAAGTAAATTAATGTTTCGTGAACATTCCTTTTATAATATTGTGGGAGACTGGTGCCTAAGCTAGACGAAAGCCTGTATTTCAGGACACCAGGTCTCCACCCCTTCGGAAGCACATTTTAACTGAATTATGCACTCGTACACAAATTAATACAGTAAGTGATATTGAGCAAAAAACAAAAGATAAAAATGCACATTAGAACAGTGGTGATTACCAATTATACAATTTGGGGTTAGTACATGTGTGTACGATACTCTTTAGTAAGACTGATTCTCAGACTTTCGGGCGCCGGTTTACCTGGATTGACTGTCAAAAGACAGCCGGCTGTCTTTTCGATGCAAGGAGGAAACTGGGTATGTAATTGCTGGTCACCCATCCTCGGACCTCGGCCGCAAGTGCGGCTTAACCTGAAGATTAACCGGAGTGGCTGTTATTATTTAGTCACAAGCTCTCTATGTTGCAGATAACTGAACCATTACAGTATGATTTTCGCACAGAATATTCCTATAATATTGAGTGATTCCACGAAATATCCACTGCCGGAAATATCTAGATAAGACTTACTATCTACGAGGCATGTTAGAAAGATAGTGGGAGTGGGGTTTAATAATGACTAAAGTACGTAGGTAATGCGGAAATGTATGAATGTTATAAATGTTGAACATCGGACCTTATTTTTTTTTAAATTTTATTTAAAAACAATGACACCGATGTTTTTGCAACAACACTGACATTGTTATAGGCCATGTGATTTTGATCATCTAAACTAATATTTTAAAGCGGAAAGATTTGATTTTTCGTTTGTTTGTTTATTTGTTTTTCTTTTAAGATTTAACTCAAGAACTACTTAACCGATTTAAAAAAATCTTTCAACATTAGAAAGCTACATCTTTACCGAGTAATATTAGACTATAAATTTTATTGATTTCATGTAAATTAGCCGAGCTACCATAGTTTTTGCAGATGAAGTCACGGGCAAATTAATAATATCATAATTCTCTTGCCATTATCCTAATTCATTTACGGTTGACGTACCATATTCCATACTTCTCTACCAGTAGTTATATCGGTATGGCTGTACCGACATGACTATTTCAAAAATTAATATTTTCGGGTACCGAATGTTAGCTAATCTGTTATTTGAATTCTCAGTGTGTCGATTACGATTTAAGGCGATTAGACGAGCTAAATTAACAACTCTATTTGTGGTGGTTTAAACTTCGTTTGAAATGCTGTTAGAATAAAGTTCTAATCAGCTTGCACTACAAAGTGGTTGTTACGTTATCGCGTTAGCCACTGCGGGCCAAATAGCGCGAAATAAGTAGTTCCGATCGATTTACAAAAAAACAATTGATTGGATTAAAAAACTAAAACACTATCATGCTAATAATCAGAATGATCGCATGCATATTAGTATGTTTTTTTTGTTGTTTGAAAGATAGTTTTAGAGATTTTTTATAGAATCAAATTAATTACCTACTGTTTTCAGAAGAACATCATATATTTTCCAGTCTTGTTTATAGCAGTGAATCACATACTTTTAGTAATGATAAAACTCGCGTTTAGGCTTAAATTGAGTCAGCAGCAGAGTTGCGACGATTCTGGCACTTTCAGTGGTGTCCATCAGCTCCTGTGATGTACGGTCGAACAAGCTAATTGGTATACATTTCACAATGTAATTTATCCGTTAAACTGTAAACCAAATAGCTTGTTCAACTGTACAAGGAACAGCTTGTCAGGGGAGAATATCAAGTGTCCCATCGTTTGTAGCGCAATACCACATTTACATTTTAGGGCAGAGTCATCTATAAATCTCCACCTGAGCAGGATTTCCTTGCTTTGACTAACCTGTATCCGGAGTCTATTTAAATACATCCAGGTTAGTCATGGCAACTCATGTCCAGATGGTATATTTTCAACAAGTGGCACAAATGGGTTGAGTCTTATAGGGAAACACTTTCCCGCCACGACAGCACAACGACAGCTTGAATCTTTCCTTCCTTAGAGCGTTCGCACACTTCAAAAAAACTCTTCTGTACAAAGACATTCAAATATCGTTAGCAATTAGTAAACTGCGAAGAACAGTCAGAATATTAAAAAAAAAACAAAAGAGAACACCTATTATTAAGTGTCAAATTAGATTCCATTTTCGAATTAAAAGAATAGCGCGGGAATGTTAGCACCTGTCCGAGGGTTTTCTTTTTTTTTGTTCACCTGGATCCTTGTGTCACTTAGAGGTAAAAAGATTTCCTTGAATATAAACCTACGTACTTGATCCTTTTAGATATCTCTTTTATATCTTTAGCCCTTTAGGTACAGAAGGAACTGGAATATTTTACGTATATTTTTTGGAAAAGCAACTCTGCTCTTGTGAGGAAAATAATATAAATATTATATAATTTACATACTTAAATTATGAATGAAAATAATGTTCTCTGTTAGTATCACGTATCCTGTTGTTTTTTCACGCCGGGTATAAGGCTAGATAATCATCAGGAGATAGTTTCCGTTTATCCCGTTACTATGGTCCTGTGGGACAACTTCTGACCTCCACGTAGACAAAACCAGGATTTGTCCGTAGTTTTATTCTATACTATTATCATAAAAGTTGTAGGGAGGATGTAGGGAGTAGGTAATCTTCGGAATTGCTGATCCGATTCAGAAAATTGTTTCACTAACGTGAAGCTACATTATCCCCGAATGTTAAGGGGCCGGCAGAGCATGCGTTTTTATACAAACGTAATAAAAAATAATATGAAAATCAAAATATTCTTAAAGTAGTGTGTATATATTTCGATTTTATTATAGAATATCTATGTTACCAAATAAACATTTTGAAAGGCCAATGATATAAAGACGAGATATGAGGACTCTTGTTTAAATCGGTGTACATTCAAAATATGTGTTTGGGAACCTATATATTCTGTAATCCAATCAAAATAAACACAAACTGCCTTAAGAATATGATTGATTTACAAATTATTTCGGTATTACGTTTGTATGAAATTCGCATGCTCTGCAGGCCTAGGCTATTTTTAAAACGTTCCCCTAGGTGCATAACGGAAGTGAAGCTGCGAGAAAAAGTTAGTTTTATACAGGGTGGATTTAATAATGCAAATGAACACTAAAAGTAATAAAAGCAAAACATTAGTAACACACGATAGACGTACTAGTGTTTGCTTATATTTTTATTATTTTTGCAAAATGAAAATGAATCTGTATTATAGTTAGGTACCACCACAAATACAGAACCTCTCTCTCACACACACACACATAGAAACTCAACATCGCAAAATTCCATCACATCATCATCTCATCACATCACCACTTTGTCGGGGTAGTACGGCAATAAAGCCCAGATACGTAAAAGTATACAAACAAATAATAATAATCATCATTATACAGGGTGTAAACCACCTCATCACAAAGCCGTTAACCAAGCATTCTGTACATCAAACTAAGTAACTTGATGCAAAAATTATTGCTGGGAATAACTTATTTTTTTGAGGTTATATATTATGTTTTGTGTTAGAAATCAATGTAACGCACTTCTAACATTGTGCTGATGGATAGATTGAGTAGGGTCGTGGAGGTGTTAAAAGTCAAAATCTTACAAAAAAACTTGTCTTAAAAAAAAAACTTGTCAAAAAGTTATAATTTGACCCCGCATATCTCCGTAACTAGAAGGTTCCCAAGTATGGTGTAGAACAAAAAAATGATCGCAATGATGGGGAAAACAAGCGCCTTTTGGCTTCGTGAAGAGGTGTTTTACACCCTTTATTATCAGGCAACTAAGGCCCATAGATAAAATAACATTAAACAACAATAATAAACTAACACATATTTTAAACCTTATACTAAAACTATATACGCAGCGTTGGCTGCGTCGTATTTCGCTGCGTGGTGTCGCGCAACCGTCCTCGGAAGCGACGATATACGACACCCTTCGGCCAAAAGTCCTCTTTCAAGCAATTAATGCCCATGACTTCAATTCTACCCTGTATAAGAGTGGGTTCTTTACGTCATTGTATACAGCAACAATAGTTTGCAGTAGAAATGTTAAGCCTACATTTTATAACACATTAAAGTAAATGTTTGATATTTACTTAATATGTACATAGGTCTAACTACGCCACAATCTCGTAACTTTATGTTATGTCTGGATAGTTACTATTTAACTTGCGAACCCTTGCGGTTGAAATTGCAACTCGGATATTATACCACAATGGATCAAATGAACAGAGTCTGTAGTTTAGCCAGCTTAGGGGAAGGAGATTTTCCATTCATCCTCTTTTGATAAAAATATTTTTATTAAACCTCATGGTTTTTAATTATTCTGTTATCAATCAACCATTCTCTCAATAATTTTATTATCTGGCATCTTACTTAGAAGACACTTTTACACAAACCGAGAGCGCTGAACAAGAACTCCACTGGGAACAACAACAACAAATAGACCAAGAGATAAAACTTGTTACACCAAAAGAAGTATTTAAAGAAATCAGAGATCACATCAGCCTAAAAAAATCCCCTGGTTATGACCTTATCACAGGGGAAATCCTAAAGAATCTACCAAGAAAAGCCTTGGTAAATCTCACTAAGATACTTAATGCGTCTTTTAGACTAAAGCATGTTCCTGACCAATGGAAAGTAGCAGAAGTGATCATGATCCCCAAATCAGGGAAACCACCTCAAGATGCATCTTCATACAGGCCTATCTCCTTGCTGCCAGTGATGTCAAAGCTTTTCGAGAAACTACTTTTAAAACGACTGAAACCTATTATAGAGAATAGCAATATTATACCAGACTATCAATTTGGATTCAGAGAAAAACATTCAACGATAGATCAGGTGCATAGAATAACAACAGTTATCGAAAAAGCCCTTGAAGATAGGATAGTATGCACCACATTTTTAGATGTAGCCCAGGCTTTTGACAAAGTTTGGCACAAGGGATTGATTTATAAACTAAGAACTATGCTGCCAAAACAGTTCGCAGACATACTAGAATCATACATAACTGGTAGAGTCTTTAGAGTAAGGCAAGAAAATTCTTATTCTGAAATAAAGGAAATAAAAGCTGGTGTACCACAAGGAAGTATTCTAGGCCCGGTCCTGTACCTATTGTACACATGTGATATACCAGAACTAGAAAATGCAACTATTGCTACTTTTGCTGATGATACCGCAATTATGTCCATAGGATCTAATCACAAGGAAGCTGTGGTAAAAGTACAAACAGCAATCAATCAATTCTATGATTGGACCAAAAAATGGAAGATTAAGTTGAATGAAACAAAATCTATTCACATTGACTTCACTAACAAGAAATCAGAACACAACCCAGTGTATATAAACAACAAAACTGTACCGCACGAAAACACTGCCAAATATCTTGGTATGACCTTAGACGCAAAGCTTCGCTGGAAAGCCCATGTCAAAAAGAAACGAGAAGAATTGGAAATTCGTTACAGAAGCATGAACTGGTTATTAGGAAGGCATTCCGCACTGTCAGTTCCTAACAAGATCCTGCTCTACAAATCCGTCCTTATGCCAGTATGGACCTATGGTATACAACTATGGGGTTGCGCCAAAGAAAGCAATGTCGAAATTATACAAAAATTCCAGAACAAAGTACTCAAGAACATCGTGAACGCGCCTTGGTATGTAAGAATTGACGACATCCATCGGGACCTAAATATAGAGTTCGTAAACAGTATTATCCAAAAATATGCAGAAGCTCACGAACATCGGCTTCATCATCATGTTAATGTCGAGGCCATCCAGTTCCTCGATAACACGGACATACTAAGAAGGCTCAAAAGGACTAAACCTTTTGAGTTAGTGTAGTGTAATGGAGTGATATTATTATATTTGTGAATTTACCGTGAGTGAAATATAGTACCTAGCTACGAGTATTTATATGGACACAAGAACAAAGTGATATCGCCTTAATAGACGCTAAGTAAACGCAATGGACGTGTTCTTAGATATAATTTTACTTTTAGCAAATTAAGTTAGATTAAAATTGCTTATTAGCCTTATTAGGCTAGATTGTAATATAAATAAAAAACCTTTAAAAAAAAAAAATCTGCCATCTTAAAGCCCATAGATAAAATACAGAAAACAACATAAAATTATACTAACACATATGAAATCTAACTTATAAGCTATGAACTATCTCACACGAAGTGGCGGCGTCGTGTTACGCTGTGCGGTGTCATGTAGCCTGCCGCGAAAACGTCGGTAGACTACAACCTCTTTTTTTTTTTTTTAGGATGGGAAATCATCAAATGACTTCTCCCACTCTGGGCGGAGCGGGAGGGAGTGTCAGACTCTTACTGACTAAAACCCATCCATGTTCCTTCCTCGCCCTTTATGTTCCGGGGCCGCGGTATCTCTTTCGAACAGGCCCGCAACCCTGGCAGGTAGACTACACCCTTCGGCTAAAACTCTTCCTTGAGAAACATGTCGAGATACTGTGTCGGAACTCGCACCACAAACGACTTGGAAGTTGGTGTTGTGACGCGGCTCCAACCTCTCGACCTTTAAGGTCCAGCTTGTCTTCACCTTCACTGTGCCTTCCTGGGTTGTGTTCTCGTTATGTTAATCTGTTCATCAAAAGTGTTAGATAAGAATCATAATACCTCGGAATTCAATCACTTCGCACTAAATGGGTTGAGGAGTTCAGATAGGCAGTCCCTCCATGTAAAATACTGGTATTCAACTGCACCTGGTTAGACTGGAAGCCGATATACACAGTTGGAAAAAGGGTAGGCAGGTCGCAGATCAAGACATTGAATTGGGGAGGTTAATGACATCACCCGGGCAGAAATCCAGACTTCGGACAGCTACTGAAAAAATACTAATGATAGAATCTTACATACAATAGCAGACCGATATTAACAAACTATTTATAACTTTGATTTAATAAACAGACTAATAACTAATTAATAACTAAGCATCGCAGTCAGTGGGTCTCAAAAGGCGTGTATTTTAATATTTAATCTGTTAATAAGGCAAAGAGACGGTGCTTCGAGATCTTTGCGAAACGAACCGAAGTGGTACAGAACAGACGTTTTGACACCCTTGGAAAGTAAATTAATTCGGAGTAAGGACGTTCCTTTACTTAAAATATCGATGTTTTAACTATTGGACTCAAACTTATGTCAATTAGACCGTTAGACCCCGTAAGTCCCGTTCCCACTATGTCGTGATGATTTAATTATAATATACAGGGCTTTACAGGCACTTTTGAAGGTCAAAAACAAAAAGTTCCAAGGCAAACGGCGCGCGGCGCGTCCGTATTCCACGCGCGCCTCTAAGAGATGTCAGCAAAAAAGAAGGGGCTCGCAAGTGCCGAAGCTTGCCGGGGCTGCGGGACTGTTCGAAAGAAATACCGTGGCCCCGGATCATAAAGGGCGAGGAAGGAACATGGATGGGTTTTAGTCAGTAAAATTCTGACACTCCCTCCCGCTCCGCCCACAGTGGAAGGAGTCATTTGATGATTTGCCATCCAAAAAAAGGCATAATTACTTGTGAAAGTATTGTAGTTGTCTAATCCAAAGCGTATATCTCTAAGGAGAAGAATTGGTAAGGAACTCCATGGACACTCACACACTTTTAAATCTAAATATTTTTACAACATATTTATCTAACTACCTTGCTACCTGTGTGATGTAGGTAACCAAATGACCCAAAAACCTACTTCCATTATCACATTTAATTCGTGTTATAGGCTGAGCAAATGGGTTCAGTAATCATATTTACTATAGCAATAATAATTGTCAATGCACGTGTAATTGTGTACAGAAGACAAACTTAATTGATTCTAATAGGAAAGACGACAGTATCAAAAAATTCTAAATCTATTTAGTCCGTCAGTTAGATTATTGAAATATAATGGACACGTATTTTTTGTTTTTGTAAATCAACGAATATTGACAAAGATAAAACGCATCAAAACTCGGGAGTCCATACTCCTGACGTCATAACTCACTAAAATTATACCCAGGCGTGACGTATTGAGAATTTTGTTGCGTCGTATCTTCGTCAATATCTATACTTAATATTATAAAACAGAAGAGTTTGTTTGTTTGGTTGAACGCGCTAATCTCAGGAACTACTGGTTCAAATTTAACTTATTTTTGTGTTGGATAGTCCATTTATCGAGGAAGGTTATAGGCTATAAAACATCATGCTACAACCATTAGAAGCGGAGCAGGAATGAAAAATGTTGCAAAATGGGGATATTTTTTCCTTTCCTTTTTTTCTCTTATGTGACGCAGACGAAGTTGCGTGGGTCAGCTAGTTGGTTTATATAACAAAAGAAAAAATACTGGTCAAATAAATATTGATAACCTAACTGACGGACTTATTATTATTTTTTGTCGTCTCCTATTACATTAATATCATCATTTTCTTACTCTTGACCCATTCTATTTGTGGTCAGCGCAACACGTTATCTACATTGGGTCATTCCCGTTCGTCCACACCCCGTCGTCCACACCCCGTCATCTCACGTCTAGTATAAGAGTGTTGTAAAAATGGTTATGTTTAAATTATTGTAAATTAAGTTGATCTGTGATACAAATTGCTCTGTTGTTGCCCTTAATTATTGTAAAATAAGATGATCTGTGATGAAAAATACTGTTGAATTTAAACACTACTTAGTACATATTATGTTGTTATTAAAGTGGTTATATTGATGATTTTAAATTAAAAAAAAAAACTTAATAGTTATTAAATTAATTAAACCGTTAAATAATTTATTTATTTTAAAAATTCTTTACACTGACTCTTAAACTAGACATGAAATGAGGTGCGGGTGACTGGGAAAGATGCGTTCTGTTCGTTCACAGTGTAGACGAACAGAACGCAACATTCCCAGTCGTCCGCAGTGTGGACGACGGGGTGTGGACGAACGGGAATGACCCTCTACATTCATAACAAGTAAAGTAAAATAAAATATTTAATAAACCCCGACATGTATTGTACTAACAGTTAAATAGAAAATAATTTGTGAATCGTTAAGTCCTAGGTACCTGCAGTCATCCTCCACTTTCCTCATCTCATTTCGTTAGATGGTATTCCTCATTCCCTTTCAATGTAGTAAACATTATTTTACTAGTCAAGCCCTTTCATTTTATACCCTTATTGAAGGAATTGTGAGAAAAAATATAATTCGCCATTTTGTGGTGAAACTGAACAACTTTCTCCGTGGGACCCACAATCACAATCGCGAAAAAACAATCAACGGCCCCATACAGAATTCCAATACCTACTCGACTAAATGTATGAGATAGCTGATTATTTTTTTACGATTGCGATACGAGCACACCCTTGAATTTGACCAGGATGTAAAACAATTCCTTGAAAAATAAATAAGAAACAACAAGCTTACATAATTCAGATCAATAGAGTATCGTTAAAAAACAACAGGCAACAAAAACATCGATACATTTTCCCGTCTCCCTAATTTTATTGCTTCGCTCTGAAATTCTCCATTTAGAGCGATTCAACGAGTAATTACTGGTTCAATCCCAATCATGGCGGTTGGAGGTGCACCTTTTGTTGCCGGCCAACGTAATGCTACTAATTAGGTAACCAATTAGCCATTTTATATTGTTGGCAACATCACTCATAATCTCTGACAGGCTTTGTCCAATATAATAAAGGGTTGCTAATTTTTGGGACTAAGTCGTTAGCGGGAATTTTGGAAAGTGAAATTTTGATTATTGCGGCAACTTGTTATATGTAACCTTTATTGTTGAAGATTTCCAAGCAACGAAATATAGCAAAAATGTTACTATTAATCGCTGATAATGTAGCTGTCCATTGCTGAAAGAATTTTTGAAACCGGTCCAGTAGTTTTTAAGTTTATTCATGACATAAAAATACAAATCTTTTCTCTTAATAATACAGGGTGTAAACCACCTCATCTCAAAGCCGTTAACCAAGTATTCTGTACATCAAACTAAGTAACTTTACGCAAAAATTATTGCTGGGAAACAACTTTTTTTTTGAGGTTATAGATCATGTTTTGTGGTAGAACTCAGTGTAACGCACTTACAACATTGTGCTTATGGATGGATTGAATAGTACGAGGGTCGTAGAGGTGTTCAAAGTCAAAATCTTACCAAAAAAACTTGTATAAGTCACTTATATTGTAATATAACGTGTTTGACAATTTTACGGTGACAAATATAAAAAATAACTTGTTAAAAAGTTGTAACTGTGACCCCCCATATCTCCGTAACTAGAAGGTTCCAAGGCCTGGTGTAGAACAAAAAAATGATCGCAATGATGGGGAGAACAAGTGCCTTTCGGCTTCGTGAAGAGGTGTTTTGCACCCTTTATAAGTATAGAAGGAATAAATGAATAATTTCTCAGCGACCTAGTGTCATTTTGTCTCGGCGTTTTTTAATAGTGACCCATTGTTGAGTCAGAGTCTGGCTTTAAGGTTAGATTGTTTAGAGCAGTGTTGCTGGCATGTCCGCATTAAAACTTACCAGAACAATAAATTATTAAGGCCTTAATTCAGAAAACAGTACTTCTAGACACGGCACGTGTTGTTTATTTATTTATTTATTTTATTCATTAACACATACATTTGTTTTAACAGGTAAAACCCAAGCTAACAAAAGTAGTCATTATACCTAATTAATAGTGCAGTCCCAACTAACGAGTCCAGTCGAGTTAGGAGATTCTTCTCACAAGAGCCCTGACCACCGCTACATCGGCAGTTCCGACCCAGCTCCCGATGCTGGCGGACTAGATTTTTTAAATAAGATTATTTCAAAATATATTTAATGTAAAATAAAAATAGGAAATAATAAATTTTGTCTGTTCTAAAACAAAGGCCCAAAAACAACCATATTTTTGTGCGTTCCATTTTGAAGCGTAATCAAGTTAAATTACCAGGCGGTAATTACGTCGGTAAAATAAGTCAGTTACAAGCACAGTACGACAGTTGCCAGTTGTAAATACTACGCCAATTGAGTGAAAATACGCCGTTTGAGCAATTTTGCGTTGTTCTTACTGACATGTTGCACGTGGGCGTAATAAAAGATGGCGTCTGTTGGCGGTGTTATAATGCAGTGTGACATGACTATGTTAAGAAAATTTAACATATTTCTCTTGATTAAAATGAGTCGCAGTCTAGTTAATGCTGCTACCAGACTGGTGTTGTTTTTAACCGGCTTCTAAAAAAGGAGGAGGTTCTCAATTCGGATGTTTCTATTTTTTTTTTTTTTTATGTTTGTTCGGGCATAACTCCGTCGTCGCTTGCCAACCGATTTGGAAAATTCTGTTGTAATTGTAACGGTATGCACTTTCCATGTATCAAGCACATGTGAACCACTAAAAAGTAAAAAATAAAAACTTTTTTGCAAAAAATAAAACCGACTTCAAAAAAAAACAAAAAAGTGAAAAATAACTTTAGCTTCTGAAGTCGGTGACCTTTGTTTGATTGCTTTAGTTTTTTTGTCACCGACTTCAGAAACTAAAGTTATTTTTCACTTTTTTGTTTTTTTTTGAAGTCGGTTTTTTTGTCAAACTCTTGTCTTATTCTTTATCGTGTGGTTAGTGCCTACCCTGGTGTCAGAGTTTTTATGCCGCCCATGGCCCTGTGACTTGGTTTTACATGCCATCGACAAATATCTCTCAAGCATGCTGGTTTCTTCCGTTGTTTTCCTTCACCGAAGCAATATACGCACATGAATCCGAAAAGAGGTTCGTGTCTTGGGTTCAGACTCGAGACTAATGACTTGGCAAAACTTATATTGTCACTTACGGGATATCTTCCGTGATTATTTTTACGCAAGCGCCATGATCGCGGGTTGCATCAACCCGCGATCATGGCGCTTGCAACAGCGTCGAAATATTGGGAACTCAAAATAACAAATAATCACGGAAGATATCCCGTAAGTGACAATATAAGTTTAGTTTTAAACCGTGAAAGCCTAAAACAGTGTTTAATGACTTGGCAGTCCGATTGTATGCTATCACTGTTTATTATCATCATCATCATCAGCCTATTAATGTTCCCACTGCTGGGACACAGGCCTCCTCTTTATGTGAGGGAATGGGCTATAACCCACCTCGCGGGCCCAGTGCGGATTGGTAATGTCACATAATTATGTCGAATTTTTGGTTCTACGTGCCGGTTTCCTCACGATGTTTTTTTCACCGTTTTGAGAGCAGCGGCGATAATTTAAAATGACACAAAGTAATGCGCCTGTCTCGGTTTGAACCTACGACTTACTGTTCATAAGTCGGGGCCACCACCACTGTTTACTCACGGTTTACATTTATTTTATAATTGATCGGCTTTCAGTCTTACTCAAACCAGCAGTACAAGTACGTAGGAATCGATAGGACTCGATAAGATAAATTTGACAGACATTCTCGATAAAACGAGTTTTTGACTCCATAAAAACTCATTTTATCGAGAATAACTGTCAAATTGATCTTATCGAGTCCTATCGATTCCTACGTACTTGTACTGCAGATGCAATTGAAAATGTGCTGGTGTTTAGCAGCTGCATTTTTCATAGAGCGCTTATCAGAATGACTCCCCCCAACCAGTTACTACTAAGTAGTCGATAACCCTTGGTATGTCCATGGGTACAGTTACCATTATTTTAACTACGGTATTCTGAAACGGCTCTGTTGCTCCTTCCGAATTACTTGGTAGGAAGCTGAAATATTATTATATTAAAACGTAAATAATGGATTCCCGTCATAGTTTAATGTTCGCCTTTTAGTTGAACGACACCCACGCGGGACTGTCATTGATTAATGAACATTCTTTGATCCGATAAATTGTGATGGAACTTGGAGATATTGTAGTCAATTTTATACGGTAACTTCGACTGATGGCTTCTGATTTGACTCGTTTTATTTGTTTTATTTTATTTAGGAATTATAGCTACGATAGATAAAGGTATTTAATGTTTTGTTCCGAAAAAATATACGTCAGTTAAAACTTTATTTTCAGGAAATAAAAAGCCCATTGATACCATACTCTAAATATTTACAAAAACAAAAAACAAAACACAATAATTATTTACAACATATACACACTAACTCTATAATAGAAATAAAAACATGTACAAGTATCACACAGGGCATCAAAAAATTCGTTCACATCGCTGCCAACAGGAAAAGTGCTCAGAAGGCTGGCAGTATTGCCACGTTTTAATGGCAATGCTGATTCTTTGGCCAAACAATAGGCCCGCCCTCTGGCCAGGTGAAGAGTCGACCAAAAACAAAAACTAATAAATACGTTGGGTCAGTGAAAAATTGCACTGAATCGAGGTGTCGTTTAGCATTCCGCGAAATCGCCAATACATGACACCCTCCGTCCAAATTTCCTCCTCCATCAAAGTCTCAAGATGACAAAAGATTCGATTTTTAATCGTATCATATACCGCCTGTTGATTTTTTTTCGCACTTTGATCGTACAACCAAGATAAAAAGTATTCTATGCGTTAATCCAGGTTATAAACTATCTGTGCTCCAAATTTAATCCAAATCCGGTCAGTAGTTTTAGCGTGAAGGAGTAACAGGCATCCAGACATCTTCACAAACTTTTGCATGTATAATAATATGGAGGAATAGGATGGGACTGTACTTGGTCTGGATCTCACCTGATAGAAAGCTATATGGATTTGCTCTGTAGCGTGTCTTGTATATCTTTTCACTCTTGCATTGCATTTCAAAGGGACACTTTCACATTAAGTCTACAACTAAAATTCGTCAGCTGTTTACTTTTCCCATCCAAATCAGTTCGATTGTTCGTTAATAGCCTTTCATGAACGTACAGTAATAGCAATCGATCGGCTATATTTACCAATTTTATTACAATTGACGTAAACTTTGACGTAAGTTGTTAGTGCAAGTACTTAAATAGTTGCGTGGATTGTGTGGGTTACAAAGTATTTGGCCTAATCAATGTTTACAGGAGAAAGTCTGGCGGAAAGTGTGATTTTGGTGTGTGATTCACGAAATGTAATATAATACCTAAATAAGTACTTCATTTTTGTTTGCAGTTGGTAGTATCACAGCTGTACTCTGTGAAGGAAAATAGGAATGTAATGTATCTGTCTAAAACTATTTCAACTTATTACATTGAGGGTGTTTTATTTAGAATTGTAGAATTGTTTTGTAAAATTACATCATGTTTTTCAAAGGATCACCTCCTTTGAAAAACATGATGTAATTCTAGGAATAGATAATTAGAACTGAGGCGTTCTAAAACAGCATATTTTAATGCAGAAACGCGTTTTAACTTTATGGGTTTTGACTGACACTAGTCAAAAGTGGTTTTCATTGATTAAACATTCATCTATTAGCGAAGTAGACATAATAGTTAAACAATGGCGTCAGACCGATTTGGTCAGGTTTCACAGACGTCTTGCTTCTAACATATCCACCTACAATATTCAAAACACATGTACTACTGCAAAATTCGACGGCACGGTTGGCGCACTGGCTGAGCGATTGATTGCTGCGCTGCGTGGCGCGGATTTGATTCCCGCATGGAACAAAGGTTTCAATAGCCTGCAGGTAGTTGTTTTGAGTCTGACTGTTTGTATACATATGTGAGTTTACATGTTTGTAAACACACCCACGATAAAGGACAATTTGTTTGTGTGGAGGCATCGTTTTTTCAAACAAAACCTCTCCAGGGTGCCTAGCTAAGTCTTTTTCTTTATCGTGTGCCTAACCTGGTGTCAGAGTTTTTATGCCACCTATCCTTTATCTTGGCTTTAAATGCCGTCAAGAAATATTTTTTGGCATGCTGGTTTCTTCACGATGTTTTCCTTCACCGAAGCAAGTGGTATACACTCATGAATTCGAAAAATCAGAGGTGCACGTTAAATTAGGTAAAAACAATTTACTTGATATTTGTTTTCTTTACAAGAGACTAGTTGATCAAGCTTTCAAAAAGTGGGTGTTGCCAGCTTTCACACAAACTATGTTAAAAGGGAGATTTACGAAGCTTATTGCATTTATCACCTTATCTGTTCTGTTTACTATAGATATTCTAATAATAACCCGTCACAGATACGAGGCTTACGGCTAGATACGAGTAGCCTGCCATATTTGAGTGATCGACGCTTTATTCAACTTTTATGGATATTTTCATTACCTATTTATATTCTCCAATAATGTGGTATGATTTCATTTGATAGATTGATGTATTCTTTCGATATTGAGAGCCGTTTAAATATAGAATACGCAATATAATGCTCTTTGAAAATATAGAGCACAGTCTGACTTAAAGGAAGCTTAGACTTTTAAAGTTCTATCCGCGGGTATTTCTTAGCATAGTTTCTTACGTTTATAAGATTGCAAGTTAATCATTTGTTTATTACAGAGACTGAGAAATCGTAACGGAGGCAGATATACAGGTTGTAAACCACCTCATCACGAAGCCGTCAAGCAAGCATTCTGTACATCAAACTAAGTAACTTTACGCAAAAATTATTGCTGGGAAACCAGTTTTTTTTTGGGGTCAGGAATCACATTTTGGGGTATAACTCAATGTTACGCACTCAAAACATTGTGCTGATGGATGGATTGAAAAGTACGGGGTTCGTGGAAGTATTTAAAGTAAAAATCTTGCTTATATTAAAAAAAAAACTTGTCAAAAAGTTGTAACTTTGACCCCAATATCTCCGTAACTAGAAGGGTTCCAGGTAATGGTATAGAACAAAAACCTTTCGGCTTAGTTAAGAGGTGTTTTATACACTATATACCTGAAAACATATGGCATTACACATGCGTACGTAAAATTACGCTTTTTGTGGTGATAGGTACCAACTACAGAACGATTCTATTCTTCAATCTTCTTCTTCTTGTCTGTGTTCACGATCCCTATGGTTATAATATTAATACCGCCTATTACTGTCCCACTGCTGGGCACAGGTCTCTTCTAAACAGAGAAGGCACGAGCATTGATCATGCAGCATTTATTTAAATTTGTTTCGACCAGAAATCACCCACGTTAACGGCGTGGTTTTTGCTTCGATACTTACATGCATGCGTCAACCAAGCATTCTGCACATCAAAGTAAGTCATCATCATCATCATCATCACCCTATAATGTTCCCACTGCTGGGACACGGCTTCCTCTCAATGAGAGGGAATGGGCTAAAATCTACGTGAGATGTCACATATCTTCGAATTTTTGGTTCTAGGACATGCCGGTTTCCTCACGATGTTTTCCTTCAACGTGTTGAGGGCAGCGGTGATGAAATAAATAACACAAAGTAATGCGCCTGTCTGGGTTCGAACCCACGACTTACTATTCGTAAGTCGAGTCATGTAAGTTCATCAAACTAAGTAACCCTACGCAAAAATAATTGCAGGGAAACGACTTTTTTTGGGCTGAAAAATTATGTTTTCCGGTAAAACTCATTGTAACGCAATCAAAACATTGTGGTTATGGACGCGTTTTATATGAGGTGGGTAATGGAGGTATTTAAAATAAAGATAATTATGATCTTAGAAACTAGCATTTGGAACTTTGACCCCAATAACTTCGTAAGTAGTAGGTTACCAAGTATGGTCTATATGCAATGACCGGGAGAAAAAGTGCCTTTCGGCTTCGTAAAGGGCCTTTTTAACCCCCAACGCAAAAACGACGGGGTGTTAGAAGATTTACTTATCTGTGTGTTTGTGTGTCTGTCTGTGGCATCGTAGCTCCCGAGCGGATGAACCGATTTTGAATTTGTTTATTTTTTTGAAAGGTGAATTAGTCGGGAGTGTTCTTAGCTATGTTTGATATAAAATGGTTCAAGATGGCCGCCGCCACAAAATGGCGGATTACATATTGATTCAATAACTCCCTCAATATTGGTATCAAATGAAAGGACTAGTAGACTACGATACACTATAATTAATTTCAAATCCAAGATAGCTGCCACCACGAAATGATGAATTATATTTTTATCACAACTCCCTCAATATGGGTAATTTTTAATTAAAGGTAACTCGTTGTACCCTTTAAAGGCACTCTTATGGCCACATTTACGTTTATACATCCGCTCATACCCTCCTCCCGGTGCTATACTCCTAACCCTTCTGAAAAACATTTTCAAATATAAGGTCAGAGTAACTCCTTCCAAGGTGTCCACTCCATCCCTTTCATTGGTAATGGATGGGAAAGATGTTTCTTACAACTTTGTATCCGTACTTGGGCTCAAGGACACGGGACGATCTTTCATAAATCAACCATTTATTTGAAGACTGGCACTCCACCTGCTGGTGGCTAAATTATATCAGCCGCTCGGGTCGATCTTTAGGTTAAGCCATGCTTGCCTCGGTTGGTCTGTGGATGGGTGACCACCCTTGCGTACCGAATTTCCTCCGAGCCTCGGAAAGCACGTTAAGCCGTTGGTACCGGCTGTCATTTGTCCATCTTTGACAGTCGTTACAGGTAGTCACTGGCCCCAAAAGTCTGACACCAGTCTTACCAAGTGGTATCGTATTTCCCAGTATTAACTGGGTTCTGTAGGTCAGATAGGCAGTCTCCATGTGAAATACTGGTATTCAGCTGCATCCAGTTAGACTGGAAGCCGACCCCAACATAGTTGGGTAAAGGCTAGGCAGATGATGACTTCACCTATGACTTCGTCCGCAAAAATTGTGATAGCTAGCTAATTGTAAAATGCATGATATAATAGTATATTTTATAACGAGGGACTAAACGAAGCCATTATATACCCGAGGTGGTTTGACTCCCGAGCTTGCGAGGGAGGCAATGAAAGCGAGGGTATATTATATTGGCGTTTAGTCTTGAGGTGCAAACTGTACTTTTCACTTCGAGTGCGAGAAAAATAGTCATTTAAAACTGAACAAATTTACACTCGACAAAAATTCTGAATTGAGCGGTCAGTTTTTTCTTCTATCAGGTCAGTCACAGATTAACCATTGAAAACACAACACAAACTCAAAACATTTTTGCAATGAAGATGATCCACACTCCACAGATAATTAGTACCTACATTACAGCAGTGGCTAGCAACAGTGGCATTGCTTTTCAAAATCAACGATGCACACAAACAACCATATATTTCTCGCGTTGAATTCACTTTGTTTTTTTTTCTTCAATAATGGCTTTCTATTTGCATGCCAATTTGAAATTTAAATAAAACCTTTGACAAGTTAATCTTTTGTGACCATGTTTCAGAGTAAAATATCGTACCATTTTTAAATTACTTTTTATTCCCTAGGGAATAAACGGTCACTTTAATCCCGTCGTCGGGCTATAACGGCGTACTTTTAGAGCATGAGAAGTAAAAATATATTTAATAGCCTGAGGCACCTACGAATAATTTACCTTTTTTAATTGGATCGCAGTTCCGGAGATTACCCCTACATACAAACTTACTAACTTTTATCTCTTGATAATGTTAGTATAGATTCAGGAGTAGACGATCCCAAGATTACTTTATGTTAAAACACATCAAAGGAGTTGTAAGAGTAATTAAAAAAAACCTTTCCTGTAAAAAGTAATTTATCCAAAGAAAAACGCAGAACATCGTTATTTTTGTAGTCGACGCTCGATTAGCTTCGAAGCGAAAGTAAATTATCTCCCTACGTTTCTACCGTGTTGTATAGTACCTACCAACCTGTGCTTACAAATAGTAAGTACTTATGGAAGCGTCATTCACACTACGAATGCTTTTCAGTGCTCATTGCAGTTTCCGAGTATATTTGACTAAGTTGAACAGCAGACCTTCTTCATTCTTTACTTGTAACTAAATTGTAGAGGTCAGATAGGTAGTCTTGTACTCATCATTTTGAACAACTTTTTCTATGGGACGAACCTTGAAATCACGAAAAAAAAATCTGCTGTTCCCTACATTTTGACGAGAATACTCAAAAACTCATATAATTTCATATTTAGAGTTCGTGAATTTGCGGCTCACAACCGCATTTTTACAATAAATGTGCCTATCAACCTACTAAACAATTGTTTTTTTTTTAATTATAATATGTTTACGCACTCACTCTATAACTGGAACAGTAACTTTTATTAACCTTCCGAAGATAAACAACCTTCTGGAGGCGTCATCTTAGTCACTCAAACATGTAGATAGATAGAGTACACTTTTTTGTACAGACAAGTCGTGTTTGCCTAGCTTGGTGTAACAGAATGAGTGTATTACTAAAACGAAATGTGCTAAACAACCGTAAAAACGTGACAATTTCGGCAGCATAAGACCCCACACAAAGGGAAGTGTATTTCACTTCCATCCAGTTATCTTATTCGACGGTTAAGACAGTCGTTTCGTCTCCCTCTAAAATTCGGGATAGAAGCCACAGGTAGCAGTGACGTCAATGACAGCATACTGAGATAAAACGTACAAGGTACAGTTACACGGATCGTAATGATAGACCTTGTGAGGAAACTCGGAGGGAAAATTTATTTTGTCACCTGTTGATACAGTTATGTGATGGTAAAGTTTACGTTATACAACACACGTAAAATGTATTTCTAAGGGCTTTTGACTTAAGGCGGTTACAAGAAGTTTTAGGCATTATAAAACTCGCATTTAGAGTTTGATAATGCTTAAAAGTATATGATTCACTGCAATAAACAAAACCAAAAAATATATGATATTCTTTAGGATTTATGCTAGCACTATAGGGTTTTGAAAATATAATACCTACAATTAATTTTACTCGATAGAAAAAATCACAAACTTATCTCTAAAAAATCTTGTAACGAGTAAAAACCATACTAAAATACATGCGATTATACTGATTTTGGCAAATACAACTTACAAGCAACATATTAGCATCATAGTGTTTTTTGTCGAATGAGTCGGTATTTTGTCGAACTTAAGTCGATCCATACCGGCAGTACAAGTGTACTAAGTAGATAAATTTGACAGTCAGTATCTTATCGGCAGGACAAGTACGTAGGAATCGATAGGACTCGATAAAATAAATTTGACAGTCATTCTCGATAAAATGAGTTTTTGACTCCATAAAAACTCATTTTATCGAGAATAACTGTCAAATTTATCTTATCGAGTCCTATCGATTCTTACATACTTGTACAGCGGGTCCTATTGATTCCTACGTACTGGTACTGCTGGTTCGATACCCAAGTATGGCAAACGAATATTCGAAAATCTGTGAATGCAGATCAGTTTCTTTAAAAAAAATAAAGGAATGTTTCCTTCAATTAAAATTTTCTATCTCCAGTATTTCGAGATCTTTCCTCCATCCATTGCAAAATTCCACCCTGGAATAACTATTAATCACAATACTTTCTAGTGCGGGATTTCAAGCAATCCACACCCCGACTTGAGGACCCGAATGGCGCAGCGGATGTGAGACTGCCTTTCGTTCTTAGGGTCCCGGATTCGAATCCCGGTAGCAGCAAATGTTTGTGTATAACCATGGATATTTGTTTCCGAGTCATGGGTGTTTATATGTATAGTAAATATGTTTTTACAAACAAAAATAATAAATATTATATATCAATGGTCTGGACACAAATCTTCTCAGTGTGGCACTAGATGGCGCTGTGTGTAATGTCCAGCGATATTTATGATTAAGTATACTTAAGTACTGTGTACATTGGCGCCCGCATCATTTATTTTATTTATATGAAACATCTTCTCTATTAACGTCAAGCTGTCAGTTTACACGTACAGTGTTGCGGAAACTGGACATATTGCAAAATATATCTACCAGTTGGGACATATTGCAATATATATCTACCAGTTGGGACATATTGCAATATGTTATCTACCAGTAGCGTCCCGCCAGGTGACGAGATTTATAGAGCTAATATCGTGCCCATACATTTATAGTGGATGTTAGAATGTATTTTTAGATGGAATTGGTTATCTGTCATAGCATTTTCATATCACATTTATCACCATCTGCCCAGCCTTTTCCCGACTATGTTGGGGTCGGCTTCCAGTCTAACCGGATGCAGCTGAAACCTAAAATATTAACATGGAGCGACTGCCTATCTGACCTCCACAACCCAGTTCATACTGGGTAATACGATACCACTAGGTTAGACTGGTGTCAGACTTTTTGAGCCACTGACTGTATATGTAACGACTGTCAAAGATGTACACATGACAGCCAACAGCTTAACGTGCTTTCTGAGGCATGGAGGAAACTCGGTATGTAAGGGTGGTCCCCCATCCACAGACCAACTTAGGCAAGCACGGCTTAACCTAAAGATTGACGATATTATTTAGACACGAGCTCCTCAACATATCACATAATATCACATTTATTTATGATTTTATACTTTTATAAGTATCGATTTGGTTTGCTTTTTTTTATTTTTTAATCGCTGGACATTACCACACAGCGCCACCTAGTGCCACACTAAGCAAAGCTTGTGTCGTGGACACTAGATAGTTTATATACTACGTAAATACTTTTTTGTTTGTAAATACATACTTATTATACATGTAAACATCCATGACTCGGAAACAAATGTCCATGCTTATCACACAAACATTTGCTCCTACCGGGATTCGAACCCAGGACCCTAAGAACGTAAGGCAGCGTCACTACCATTACGCCATTCGGGTCGTCTTTTGCCTTTATATGTGCCAGAAGAGGTTTTTGCACTAGAATGTGACACAGCCTGCTATGATATTATTATAAACCTTTAACATAACAATATTGTAAAACCAAATGATTTGAAAAGAGTAACCATGGAGTTTCTTGCCGGTTCTTCTCCATGGAATCGACCAACGCGAACCGTGCACCATTTTCGACGTTTTATAAGTGCCCATCCAGGCCTATGTGAAATAAAATGTTTTGATTTTGATTTTTTTATGTAATCAGGCTTCGTAGTTCATTTGTTTTCAAGTTACGTCTGACAACTAGATCTCTAAAACCAGATAATTTAACCAGACTTTCCACGTGGGTAGTAGAACAAGCTCTAAATTAAGACAAACATCAGAAGAAAACGTCATGTTTTTACACAAAGGTTTTTTCATCCTGTTATCGTAGGCGTCATAAGATAAATAAATATAATAATTGTGATAGTGGGATCGACAGACACCCACTCAAACAGCCTACTATTGATAATAATGTCATAGGGACCAGCCAAGCGTAGTCTTCAAATTATGACGATGATAAACATACTAGAAGATCTATTCTTCTGTCCATTTAGCATCCAGAATTGAAGATGTTTAAAATAGGACAACCAGGTACACAAAGTCCCTGCCGGGGCTGCGGGACTGTTCGAAAGAAGTACCGCGGCCCCGGAACATAAAGGGCGAGGAAGGAACATAGATGGGTTTTAGTCAGTAAAAGTCTGACGCTCCCTCCCGTTCCGCCCAGAGTGGGAGAAGTTATTTGATGATTTCTCATCCGTAAAAAAAACTGTACACAAGATAATGTATACAACCGTTTCTAACCTGGAACATGAAAACAATTGCTGAAACTATTCATAACCGCCACAAATCATAACGAATTCAATCAACAAGTAATTGTTTAGAATAATAACGAGAACACAAAATAGAAAAATATAAATGTTACAGCCTATCAATGGTCTAGTGGTCGCAGCTGCTGAGCATGAGGTGTTGGGTTCGATTCTCGGGTCGGGACAAGTGTTATTTGAGTTTTGCAAAATGAATTTCTTAGTAGCAGCTACGGAGTCTGGAGTTGGGCCCGATTGATGGCATTAGGCTCGCTCCCTTTAATATGGGTCTTAAGGCGATTACATGAGCTAAACGCGAGTTTTATAATTACTAAAAGTATTTGATTCACTGCTATAAACAAGACCAGAAAATATATGATATGAAAATATATGATATGCTAGCATGATAGTGTTTTGAAAACATAACACAATTAATTTGACTCGATAAAAAAAATCACGAACTTATGTCTAAAATATCTTTCAAACCAAAAAAAGCATACTAATATGCATGCGATCATTCTGATTTTTTGCCAAATAATTCTACAAGCATTATATTAGTATGATAGTGTTTTAGTTTTTTAATCCAATCAATAGTTTTTTTTGTAAATCGATCGAAACAACTCATTTCGCGCTATTTGGCCCGCAGTGGCTGACGTAATAACCACTTTGTAGTGCAAGCTGATTAGAACTTTATTCTAACAGCATTTCAAACGAAGTTTGGACCACCACAAATAGAGTTGCTAATTTAGCTCGTCTAATCGCCTTAAACGTAACTGGTGAAATGTGAGTGTACTCTTAGGTACATCTCTGCCTAACCCGTTCGGGTATTACAGGTGTGATGTGTGATATAATTTTATGTTGTAACAACCATAGCATTTGTCAACCCATTCTATCGCTATCATTATCACTACATATTATAAAACAAAGTCTCCCGCCACGTCTGTCTGTCCCTATGTATGTTTAGATCTTTAAAACTACGCAACGGATATTGATGCGGGTTTTTGCAATAGATAGAGTGATTCAAGAGGAAGGTTCTTGTATATAATATTAAGAGGGCGAAGCCTTGGGCATCGGCTAGTTATGAAATAAATGTAAGTCTTATCTCTCAAAGGTAACAATAATTTCTGCTCGAGAATGTTGCTTTTGAATTTTACTAAATTTATACATACTTGGCTGTATTTAAATGTCACACTGAAGCCCGCATGAATAAACGATTTTCATTTAAAAGCACATACGTTGTTTGAATTCCTCTTGATATGCTAATTTCACAAAAAGAACGTTGTTGTTATCAAAAAATCTGCATATGAAATTAAAGCAATGTTTGCATCTGAATTTAAAAGCTTTGAATAATGATTACTCTTTAATAAAGCATACTGTTCTCAAAACGGTGATGGAACACATCGCGAGGAAACCTAGAACCAAAAAATTCGAAGACATGTGACATCTACCAATACACACTTGGCCAGCGTGGTGGATTATATTGTGTTTGTTGGTTGATGAATTAAAGACACCGTTGGGAAGACTTGGTTTATTACACAGCTACATAGTAGTCGACGTCACAGACGGGGTTCACAGTAAGACAGCCATTAGGCAAGTGAAGACAATCATAGACAAGACATAGATAATGATAGTGATGTGTATACTAATTACTTACTAAATAGTGATGTTACAACAGATTATAGCACATTCGCTCTCATAAAGAGGAGGCATGTGTCCCAGCTGTGGGAAAATTAGTAGGCTGATGATGATGATGATCGTGATGATAAAGCGTGAAATGCCTTAGATTGTTTTATGGCGAAAGGGTGGATATTGCTCTATTGCAATTTAGGGTGCTTTCAATTGAGACGTTTCGTGTCGCGCCGCTGCGGCCCCGAAGCGGTGCGTTTGTCGTACTGCGTACGGACGTTCATTTGTTTTCATACAAAACGCGCGGTACGGCACAGTGCGGCGTTGATATGCGCTGCGGTACGCATTACGGCAAAGGCACCGCTTCGGGGCCGCAGCGGTGCGACACGTAACGTGTAAATTGAAAGCGCCCTTAGTTTTTACAGTTTTATATCTTGTTCGACAATTCAAAAGTGCCTGTAACCGACTTTCTTGAAATAAATGCTTTAATTTTGATTTTGGAATTGCGCTTACCTTACGTAGGAGCGTTTTAATGAATACAGATTATAATATCGATCAGCGTATTATTAAAACTGGAGGCGGTTTGAAAGGGAATTATTCATAGCAACGCTTTGACAGCAAAGGGGTAATCTGTTAATATGTATGGATAACAGGTTCATTTTACATTCTTTTTGTATTTTAGTCACACATGAACTACACTGATAAAAAGTATAAAACATAGTTCAGTAGCTAATGCCCGCTTACAAATTATATCCAGAAACCTTCTTCTTGAATCACTCTATTCTACTCGTATTAAAAAAAACCCGTATCAAAATCCGTTGCGTAGTTTTAAATATCTAAAAAAATCCCCCGCCTCCTCTGTCTGTCCATATTGTATGTGACCACGCCGAATTACATAACGGCGACGTTTTACAATCCGGCGCGCCATTATGTAATACGGCGTCTTATACGAATTGGCTACGACATATGCAAATGGACAGACAGACGCGGTGGGGGACTTTGTTTTATAATATGTAGTGAAAATGTTATAAAACATATTAGCTTAATCACCATATGTCTTCAACCGTACAACGTCACCGTCGTACGGTTGAACTTCCACGGACAAGAACAAAGCGCTTTGTTCCCACATGTAGTTGGAGCAAAGCACAAAACAAAACACAAAACTTTTTGTAAAAAAAAAACGCTCTATGTTAAATACTGGTATTCAGCTGCATCCGGTTAGACTGGAAGCCGACCCCAACATAGTTGGGAAAGGCTAAGCAGACGATGATTCTGTCTCCGTCATTTTCAGAACATTGTCAGAAAGAGAATAAACTAATGCAATAATGTCTACTAGTTTTGTCTACTCGTAACACAGTAACACTGCAAAAACTAGTGATCCATCATGACTCAGTAACGTCTTCCTGTCACAGTTCTAGTGGATTCCTATTTAACTTTGACCTGTTCACGTCACCGTCTGTTCGTCCTTTCAAAAACATTTAAAATCGTTTTTGTTGTACAAAATTCTACTACAACTGCATAACGATAAAACTGGTTCCAAACTACAAAGCGCAGTTCATCAAAATGCCACAAAATCCGAACACACAACCACACATACACACACATATCACATAACCATGTAGAATTAATGTTTGCAGCATGATACCGCTTCCATACCTCGTAGCAAAGCCTCGTAGCATCACATTCCTCGTAGCAGCGTAGCTCGTAGCACGTAGTTGACTACCGCAAATGTTCCGCGTAGCTGCGTAGCGGTGTGGAACAAATGAACCTTTGAACATAAATGAATGTTCAGATGAGTGTAACAGTGCTTCACTATATTAGAACTTTACTGTGCTTTCTGCACAATAAAATCTTCAGGCTCTTGCTTTTATGCCAATTTATTTGGGGTTGGTCAGCATGTGTTTTTCATTTCAGGAAAAAATTTTAGTTGTATTTAGTTGGAAAGCATGCTAGTCTTTCCAGGGGATCGTGTAACCCAGGAAATAGGCTAAGTTATAACGGGTCAGCCTTCATGGGTAAGCACCCCTTACATATTTTGGTCTGTGGATGACCACCCATCCAATGTTTCCGCCATGAACTCACAAATAAAGTGTGTAAAAATCCTCTTGACGAAGGCAAAAGACACTTGTTCTCCTCGTCGTTGTGATCATTTTTTTGTTGTACATCATACCAAGTTCCAACAATTATGTCGAGTTTGTTTTTTTTAATTCAATGTTTATTTAATTATTTTTACTTTAAACACCTTCACGACCCCAGTATTATTCAATACATCTATTAGCACAATGTGTTGACTGCGTTACATTGAGTTCTACCACTCAATATACATGATTTTACACCCCAAAAAAGAAAGTCGTTTTCCTACAATAATTTTTGTGTAAAATTACTTAGTCTGATGTACAGAGTGCTTGGTTGATGGCTTCGTGATGAGGTTGGTTACACCCTGTATGTATTGTATACGAGTTCGGTTACCGCATTTTCAATTTCTGACCACGAAAATGATTTGCTACATTTCTTTGTCTGAAATTATGTTTCCATTTTAATAAATACTAGAAAAATGGCGACGAGAATGTTCTCGAGGTTATGTCGATCGTTTCAAGTGACAGATTCGATTTATTGTGACCCCAAAACTATTATCCGTAAATCGAGGTGAAAAGAATTTATTGGACAAACAAGGAGCTTGTTTTCTGAAAATAGATTTTGATAACACTTTATTGGTTTAACTAGAAATTGTGCCATTTCTGTAATGTGAAATTCCAGATTTGATTTTGAGCATTACATTACAGTACTGCATACCTGACTTGACGAGCATTCGTAACATTTCAGATTCGATTTTGAGCATTACATTACAGTACTGCATACCTGACTTGACGAGCATTCATAATGTAACAGTTCAGATTCGATTTCGAGCATTTTGTTAATTTCACAATGTCAGACGAAGCGGTTGTTGTGCTAAGCGTGGCATTATAAATTTTACACATTATATATCATCAAGCTGGCACTGTTATGTTCGGTTCTCTTCCCTGACCAATGTAATGTAGTGATATCAAAAGACTGGCGGCAGCGATAAATCAATGCCACAGCAATACTGTAGAAAATACTGGAGAATTCTACTCAATGGAATAAAATCTTCCCTATTCAATGGAATAAAAATAATTGTGTTCCATATTATAATATTCCTCTTTCCAACTAGATTTAACTATATTATTTCCGTTGTGGTTTATAAAATATCTTAAACAATATCCAATTCCAGGTAAACCAGAGACGGGTTTAGTTATATTTAGCGCAGAAATACAGAATTTGTGCTCGAGTTTCACAGAAATAGTTTTTTAGTTTTGAATCTAGAAAAACAAAGCTTGAACTGATAATTTTACATACACTGTTGTACTTTTATACCGAAATAGACTTTCAGGCTATTTAAAGCCTACGTTTGCTCGTGGCTAAACTAACATAGAAATAAGGTCGATCTTTAGGTTAAGCGGCGTGTGCCTAGGTTGTTTCGTGGATGGGTTACTACCCATTAAATACCGAGTTTCCTCCGTGTCTCGGAAAACACGTTAAAGCGTTGGTCTCAGCTGTCATTTTTATCTACAATTGACAGCTGAGACCAACGCTTTAACGCTTTAACCTGTCGGAGATCTCTCCGACAGTCTTTACAGGTAATCAGTGCAGGTGACGCGAAAGTCTGACAACCAGTCTTACCAAGGGGAATTGTTTTACAAAGTAATAACTGTGTTGTGGAGTTTAGATAGCTAGTCGCTCCATGTAAAATGCGGTCCGGTTAAACTGGAAAATTTGACAGTTATTCTCGGTTTATTCTCGGTCGGTTTCTCGGTCGGTCGGTATGGAGAATAACTGTCAAATTTATCTAATCGAGTCTTATTGAATCCTACGTACTTACACTGCAGGCTAGGCAGAGGATGTATGCCGGACGATATTAATAAAAGACCCAAAAAGAGGTCTACATGACAGCCGCCATATTGAATGGCGGTTAGGACATTTAATTCACACAGCGATATTTATTTACGGACGTCGGTCGAGTGGTCGCAATCGCGACAGCGGAGCATGAGATCCTGGTTTCGATTCCCAGATCGGACTAAATGTTATTGATTTTTTCCATCACGAATTTCTCCGTAGCAACCATTGAGTCTGGATTATGTCCGGTTGATGGTAACAAGCTCGCCCCTTATAATTTGAAACTTAAGGCGATTACATGAGCTAAACGCGAGTTTTATAATTACTAAAAGTATATGATTCACTGCTATAAACAAGACCAGAAAAATATATGATATTCTTCAGGATACATGCTAGCATGATACTGTTTTGAAAACATAATACAATTAATTTGGCTCGATAAAAAGAAATCACGAACTTGTCTCTAAAAATATCTTTCAAACAATAAAAATACATACTAATATGCATGCGATCATTCTGATTTTTTGGCAAATAATTATACAAGCAGTATATTATTATTAGCATGATACTGTTTCAGTTTTTTTAATCCAATCAATAGTTTTTCTGTAAATCGATCGAAACCACTCATTTCGCGCTATTTGGCCCGCAGTGGCTGACATAACAACCACTTTGTAGAATAGAATAGAATAGAATAATATTTATTTGCTTAAAAACATGGTATAAAAGATGGTCAGATACAAAAAAAACAGGTGCATACATGTTTTTGCTTAACAGTGATAAGCGTACAAATTTTCTATACAAATGTTTAACATTTACTGTCAAAGAAGTCTTTGACACTATAAAATCCACGACTACACAAAAATTCATACAATTTATCCTTAAATAACCTTACATTTAACATTTTGAGATAACTTGGTATCTTATTATATATACGCACACACATTGATAAACAACTTTTGTTGTATTTAGCTAGTTTTGGAAGGCTATCCAGAACTAGTTTAAAGGGGTCTCGCCGGTTACGCGGATATAAATCACCTGCATTATTAAACAATTCTGTATGCTTCCTCACAAACATACATGTTTCGTATATGTATAGAGACGGTAGCGGTAACAAGCCAAGCTTTTTAAACATCGGTCTACAGGATTCGTCAGGTCGAAGCCTGGTAATTGCTCGAATGCACTTTTTTTGTGCAATAAATGCTCTATTTAGATCCGTGCTATTACCCCACATTATCAAACCATAGCGGAGCACCGATTCGACGTATGCATGATATGACGTAATTGCTGTTTTAACGTTTGTTATATTTCTAACTTTTTTAAGTGCATATACGAACTTATTTATTCTTTTGGAAACGGTATCAATATGTGCTTTCCAGTTTATGTCTTGATCTATAGTTACACCTAGGAATTTTGTTTGAGTTACTTCGTCAATTTTGTGTATATTCATTTTAACATTGTATTTAGCATTATTAGATTTATTAAATTGTATATAAACAGATTTTTTAAGATTTATTGATAAATTAATTTTATTTAAATATTCAATTAGTCTTTCAATAGTGTTATTAATATCAGTCTCATGATCGTCAATCGTATTATTTTTCCTATCAGTTGCAACAATAATAGAAATATCATCAGCAAATAATATACATTTATGGTTGGTAATATTAATAATGGAATTAATGTACAAAAGGAATAAAATTGGTCCTAACACACTTCCTTGAGGGACGCCATATCTGTTGTACTTGAGTTCAGATGAGTGTGGTATCATGTCGTTATTTCTATCTACCTTTGAAATGATAACCCGCTGTCGTCTGTTATTTAGGTATGACGATATCCACTGAAGAACTATGCCTCTTATTCCAATTGCCTCCAGTTTTTGCAGTAACTGGTCATGAGACACTAGGTCAAATGCTTTAGATAAGTCGAAGAACAATCCTGTAGTAAGACGGCGTTGGTTAATATTGGTCATTATATTTTTTATAAGAGTGAAAATAGCGAGAGTTGTAGATTTGTTTTTTTGAAAGCCGAACTGTTCTTTTTTGATTATGTTAAATTTGTCACAAAATTCAATTAATCTTTTGTACATGCACTTCTCAAATATTTTTGACAAAATAGGTATTAATGTTATTGGGCGATAATTATTAATATCAGATTTTTCTCCCTTTTTAAAAAGTGGTTTAACAATTGATACTTTTAATGCTTCAGGAAAAGTACCAAGTGTGAAAGATAAATTAATTAAATGTGTTATAATTGCACTTAGCTCCGTAGTGCATGCTTTTATAATTTTCGTATTTATTTCATCGTATCCTTCAGAATTTGAGTTTTTTAATGATATTATCTCCGTTCTAACTTCATTTTCAGACACTGGTTTGAGGAACATCGAATGTGCTGTTGAATTTCTCTTAGGGCTTGCTTTTACATCCAAATTAGAAGTATGCGCCATATTAATGTAATGGTCATTGAAGGCCGTCGCTATTTCTGTAGGATCCGTGACTACTGTGTTATCAATTTGGATATGATCTATACTGTCCTTAAAATGATTGTTCTTGATTTCATCCCTAATTACTTTCCATACAGCTTTGCATTTGTTTTCATTTTCATTTATAAACTTAATATTTGCGTTTCTTCTCGATGCGTAGATACATTTCTGTAAGATTTTTGAATATTGCATATATTTGGATTTATTTCCTATACTTTTATTTCTATAATATTGAAAGCGTAGATACCGTTTTGTTTTACAACTTAGTTTCAATCCTTTGCTTATCCAATTTTGTTTCTTTTGACTCGTGCTAACTTTTACTTTCATTTTCGGGAAGCACAGGTTATAGAAGAGGCACAATAGTTGGTGAAAATAACTGAATGCTACATCTACATTGTTTTCCGCGTAGGTATCTGACCAGGACACGTTTTGTAAACATTGCTTAAACTTCTGAATATTATTCGAGTTGAAATCTCTTTTGTAGATATAGTATGCTGCTTGTTTTATTTGTATCTTATGTCTTAAAGGAGTGCTCAGCATTTGGGCTGTATCATGGTCGGATAGATGGAGTGGCATTACTGTAGCAACAGCATCCGGAATATCACTGAGAATATGGTCGATACATGAAGACTTACGTGTTGGCTTGTTTATATGTAATTTTAGATTAAAATTGTATGACAGATCCATTAATTGAGTAGTTATATTGCCTTTTTTGAGAGTATTAATATTAAAGTCACCTACTAAAACAACATTCCATTTTGATTTATATTTATGATATACGTTTTCCAAAAGACCATTTAGCTTAGATAGGAACTGGGTGGGGTCGGATTGAGGAGTTCTATAGAGACAAATGATTATCAACTTATGATAAGTCAGTTCTATACCGCATGCTTCGAACGTATTTTGTATAGCGTGGGTATTTATAAATGGGAGTTCCTTGAAGAAAAGGTTATTTTTTACTAAAATACAGGTCCCGCCTCTTTGTTTTTCCCTGCAGAAGTTGGCAGCCATTTCATAGTCATGAATTTTGACGTAGGATTCATAGCCTTTTTTTGTAAAAGTTTCAGAGAGGCATATAACATCTGGGTCGTTCTGTACTTCACGTAGTTCTTGTATGGTTATTTCGAGAAGTTCTTTTTTTGACAAGAGACTAGCAATATTTTGATGGAATATTTTTAAACTATGTTTTCTAGACGGCAGAGTTTTGGGCCCGAAAAAACGTTACGTTCTTTTTTATTGTGGGAAAATAAAACGGAATTGTTCCTTTTTCTGCCTTGCCAGTAGAATTTAAAACGTTATCCGTTTCTTGTGGTTTTAAGATTCTCCGACCGAAATAGAAAGGAATTGTTCCTTTTTTCGGTTCGTTAAAATTAGTATTTAGTTTAAGAGTTGATCTGTTACTCGCTATCCGCTTTACAAGTTCTCTAGGATTTAAATAGTTCTCATTATAATCATGACAATCTATGAGATAATTAATTTTAGTACACAATTCAGATATTTTTTGGGTCTTGCTTTCTAGGAATTTACATTTTTTGTAGCTAAGACATACATTTTTGATGCGATAATTGAGTTTACTTACATCTAAATACTCATTTTTAAACACATTTAACACAATAATCATGTTGTTATAAAACGTATCTAGTACAATTTGAAGTTGAGATAAGATAGATTTCAAATTGTGATAATTTTCTCCTACACAAATCACAAGTTTATCATTGTAGGTTAACTTTGCATGACGGCAACTCAATATGATTTGGCTACTTAATGCATTTGGTTTTGTATTTGCAATCATGCTATACTTTTCATATCTTGTGTTTTTTCTTGTGTGCATCATGGCAGCTGCTAGACCGACGCACTGTTGAGAGCCGAATATAAGTACTCTATTTGTCGATTCATGTTTTTGCTCTTCGGTATCGCTAGGCGTAGGTATGTGGATTTCTGAGACCGCGGATTGTTTAGTATTAATACTATTACTATTGTCTTGTTTTACTGTGTTTATTATTTTCGCCAGAGCTACAATCTGCTGTTGTGCTTTTATCAATTCTTGTTGTAGATCCGTAATTTTCTGTTGCAGGTGCATGATTTCTATACTTTTGCCACAATTCACTTTCGGCTTATTACCTAGGGGAGTAGATGGTGTGGAAAAGGCGTTTTGTTGAGGCAGAGAGTCTCTTTTTCTTTTATTTTTAATGTCTGGGCTATTTCCAATGACAGACGAAGAGTTACAGAGTGATTTCAGCATTTTTATTTCTGCATTTAACTTGTTCAACTGTTGATGAAGATTGTTATTTTCGAGTATCGTGTTTTCTAGTTCATTTTCAGTACTATCCAATCTATGCGTAAGCTCTTTTATTGTTTCTTTCATTTCTAGAACGGTCAATGTTTCCGAAATTGTTCCGTCGACGCTGTGAGAGAGTTTATTGGGTGTGTTGAATGATTCATCTGAAGTTTCGTATTCGGATAATACGTGGGAATCCAGGATGTCGGAACTGCTTTTTTCGGCAGACTTCATAGCTACAGGCTGCTTGCTTTCCTGAATATTGACACTTTTTCCCGGAGAGGAGCTCTGTAGATGCAGGTTTCCTCTTTTCCTCGTTGTGATGTTAGATACAAGGCTAGCCGTCAGGACTTTTTTATTTTTCCTGCATGTTTTACATCTCCAATTTTTCTTAGATTCCTGGTCCATTAGCCGGTAGGTATGTTCTAGCTGATTAGAACTTTATTCTAACAGCATTTCAAACGAAGTTTGTACCACCACAAATAGAGTTGCTAATTTAGCTCGTCTTAGCGCCTTAAACCAATGTGGATGTACTACATGAGGGTTTATATGCGTGATGTTATGTAATGTTTAAAGCAACGCGTCGTGAAAAAATGACGACCCGAATGGCGCAGGCATTAGTGAAGCTGCCTTGCGTTCTTTGGGTCTTGGGTTCGAATCCCGGTAGGAGCAAATGTTTGCGGGATGAGCATGGACATTTGTTTCCGAGTCATGGATGTTTATAGGTATAATAAGTATGTATTTATAAACAAAAAAAGAATCTATGTAGTATATCAACTATCTGGTGTCCACGACACAAGCCTCGTTGCTTAGTGTGGCACTAGATGGCACTGTGTGTAATGTAAATAATTTATTAAAAAAAAAAAACAAAACAAAAATAAACGAACTCCCAGACACCCACGACCCGGTCAAGTGCCCTCTGACACTGGAGGTGCCCTTCACCCCAAAAGTATCATCGAAGACCCACAAATGATCATTAAAGACCCTTCGCAAGGTGAAGAGCCGTTTGCGCCATAGTTGCTCGATTCGAGAGCACTGGATGCTTCAGGAATGCTCTTCCCGCTTCCCCAATAGGAGCAGGAATGCTAAGTTGATATCTTTTGTTTTGATTCACCTTTATTATCTTTTAATTAAGTCGAGTGGTACTTGAATGGTCAAATAATGAAGGATAAATCTAAAAACAACCAAAAAAAGATTATTTTGTAGTATACAATGTGTATTAAGAATGTGGGTTCATTTTCAATAGGGAAAAAATATAAAAAATATCAGTCATCCCATTAATTTAGGTCGAGTATTGACATTTTGTATTATTTCTCAAAAGTACATGATGTTGATGATTTTGTAGATATTACTCCATACTGAAAGAAAGAATAGTACATATTGTTACCTTACCTTAGGTGAAAGTAACTTATTTAGTCCCAACACGGTGAGGGCGCCAATAGTTCGAGGGGCTAAATAAGTTTTTAACCCGAGGTAAGCACTGTGGTTTTAATTACGAATACAAGGAAAATAAAAAAAAAACAGGAATCAACTCGAAAAAAATGAAGATCAGATTGCCTACCATTGATCATAGACCTACTTTCCGAGTATGAGTAATGAAAAGTACATTTATTTGGCACATGAACATAATATAAAACAAAAATATACTAAAAACACTTAAATCTGACATCTTTTATTCGGTATCAATACGATTTCTCTTTGATTTTAATTAATAGTTATTTGTTATACAAGAGTGCAAAGTTGTTTTTTAACCGCGTGCTCAATTTTGATGACCAAGCAAGCGAAAGATTCTAAAATTGAGTCACGAGCGAAGCGAGTGATTCAAAACTTAGAATCTTGAGCGTTAGCGAGGGAATCAAAAGAGCACGAGGTGAAAAATCTTTGCACTCGAGTGCAACACGTAACTTTTCATCCCACCTCAGCGAGGAAATGGATAAACGCAAAAAAATGCGCATTGTTAACAAATTCAGTTAATTCTTTTGGCGTCAAATAAACTTCCTCGTCACTAGATAATGAGTGGTCATTTTAGGTTTTCACTTATTTTCGAGTTGGATTCCTTGTTTTTAACCTAAGGTTTTAACAATATGACGCGAAAAGAAAATGGCGCTCGCAAAACATATTAAAAAAAAAGTACACCAAGAAGGTTCCGAGTTTGAGTTCTTAACAAATTAAAAAAAATTGTATGATAAATTCGGCACCATAGAGGTAGAAGTAAATAGGTTTAATGATGTTTTGAATTCACATGCTTAGTGCACATGATGTTCTAAATTCAAATTTACTTTACCCTCATGACGATAAAAACGGCTTTTGCACTCAGATATCGAAGAGCAAAAATACTCTTTCCGAGATGGGGGGATGAAAATATTATTTGCGACCCATGCGACGGTAGAATATGGAGGACTATATTTTATGATAAGAAAACATTTAGATATCAATTTACCTATATTTGCAAAAAAAATAATGATTTGATTTAAAATATAAAAATGTAAGACCACAGTCAGAAATGTGCCAGACAACTTTACTATTGCTCGACACTGGGCTTCAACTGGAACTGGAAGTGAGGTAAATTTGACCACACCTTTCTGACTCATGTTGCAGAGATATCAGCATCAGGGTGGAAAGCTTTTCATCCTCCATAAAAAGAGGAATGGAAGTGCACTATGGTGTAGTATTGGACGTAAAGAATAGCACCATCCCATATCTTCCCATGGGTGTCGCAAGAGGCGACTAAGGGACTTACCAGAGAGCGGGCAGCAGCGTTTTCTGTGCTTTTGTGACAACCGTACTGCAATCGCCAACCCGCCTGCCAAGCGTGGCGATTATTGCCAAAACCCCTTTTGGGGGAGGCCTATGTCTAGGCCTATGATGATGATGATGATGATGATGGGAATCTCCGACTAGCCGGGAGTTCTGTCTAGTGGGCTACTACCCGGTTGTTCGTTATCTGTGTAAATATTTCGTCTAAAGAACAACTTTGAATGCGCTGTGCACGGCGGGACCTCAATAGCTTCGTCCAGCGCGATTTAACCTTAAAAATCGGCCCATGGGGTTGTTAATATTCGCTCACAAGCTCCTACTGAACTTGAGAAATAAAAAACAAAATTTAAGCTCACCCTTAAGCCGAAAACAACTCCATATTACTTCACGATCCATCAAAATTGACCTATTCGTGTTGTACACATAAAATACGACATAGCTATACAGCGAAATTATTTAGCAACGGATGACCGGGTCGATATGGCGGGCCGAGGTCAACTAGGGTCCGTAAAGGGTTAATTCAAAAGGGCCCCTACATAACTTCGAAATGCTACAGACAATCAATTTGACTGTATAATCAAATTATATAGTTGTTCGAGAGAAATTCTGCTTTTGATTTTTCATGGGACAATACAGTGCAGATTGTATTCATCAGTATTGACGGCCTTGTTTCAGTCTTTCAGTACTTCTTGAATTGTGGAGGTCAGATTGACAGTCGCTCCATGGAAAGGAGAACTGGTATTAATCTGCCTCCGGTTAGTTTGAAAGCTAAAAGAGGTGCGGCAGTTGATGATAGTAGTCTTGTTTCAACCGCTGCTAAGCATGGCCTACAGCGCCATGCTTTGCCGGTCTTAACAGGGGTGGATTTGATACATTGGCTAACCTAGAAAAATTGCCGCCCCAGTGGAGTGTACTGCGTGAGCTCGACAAATGGATGTGCGATTAACGCTTATGCGATAAAACTGTACTGCGTCTCACCATAGGTCGAATGCACGCTTGTGCGACACACTGAAGATCGACATCACGCTAGTGTGACAAACGATTCCGCGTCAGTAGGTCGACACTGCGGTAGTGCGACACTACGGTAGTGCGACACTACGGTAGTGCGACACTACGGTAGTACGACACTACGGTAGTGCGACACTACGGTAGTGCGACACTACGGTAGTGCGACACTACCGTAGTGCGACACTACGGTAGTACGACAGTACCATAATTCAGTACCATAATTGCCGTCTGTAAATATTTAATTAAAAATAACAAAGCATTAACTTCATCAATACAAATAGAAATGAATGGCCGAATATGATAAAAAATTAAATAAACTATAGAAATAAAATTAAAATAGAAAAAAAAACGATAGTCAGTAAATTATTTAATTATCTCAATCAGTATTTCAGATACTGATTCTTAACATTTCTATTTGTGAGTTTTTGAGTTTGACAAGTATGCGCGTGGGCAACTCCTAACTCTCCCTCGGCCTATGGGGAAATCCACCCCTGAGTCTGACCAAGTATCAAGCAGGTCTTACCCGCGAGTTTTTGTTTATAAATCAGCCAATCTGCCAAAGCCCAACACTCTCTTCTTCAACCGTCCCACGGCAACCATTTAAATGGGTTGCAAATGAATAGTTACTGCATGTCGATACTAAGGAAACTTTGAATGTTTGGAATTTAATTTACTTTTAAACTCTCAGTAAAGTCTATAGGTACCTAAGTACAACTTGATATTTTATTTTTTAGGATATCGTTGGACACACACAACATAACAATTTTATTCGTGTATTTAGTTTCCGTTACCAAAAAATAATTTAAATTGGCAGCAATTCATGTTTTTAGTCATATTTAATATAAAAAGCAAAGCAAAGTAAACAAACGAAATACTGCCCGCCAACCAAAAGTCGTCGAATCCCGACGCCATATTTGTATGGCATTCAATTGTTTTAAAATTCGAATGCATGACAATAAACTGTTCCACGTGTCACCATGTAATATTCAAACAGATGAAACGGAACATCAAAATAAGAAATACTGGCCAATTGCGAATTGGACTTCCGTGAGTTTTTATATCGCCATTATTAAAACGCAATGGCTTTTCTGGTGGCATATTTCTTGCCTTCTTTGATTTTTTACATTTTTATCTTCCCGTTGAATACAAGGTGTAAAGCATTCTATGCATCAAACTGTATGCAAAAAAAAATCCTGCAAAACGATTTGTTTTCGGGGTGAAAAATCCTGTTTTACGGTACGATTCAAAGTAACGCACTCAAAATGTTGTGTTTCTTTTATGTAAGATGGTCTTAGTTTATTATTTGTGACTTTAAGTTGCTATTAGTAATATGTATAATCTGACATTACACGTGTTAGCGGGCGTTTTATTGTAGTTTCTTTTTTTATACGATGGTCCTACTTTTTCATTTGTGAATTCCGAGTCACCGCTATATGTATTCCAACACAGCACGTGTAAGTGAGCTCGCCCTACACGCCTGGAGGTTTTATTTATGTGTGAGTATTTTTTTATGTTTACTTTTTTTTGGTATATTAGAGTGTGCTAGCGTCGATATGAGAGTAATTTAATTTAGTGGATTCTTTGTGTAAGTTTACTTAATATACAATATGTTACCGGCCAAAACTAGTTTGAATCGCTCACTCTCGACCCGCTTCTCGGGGCTCCTTAATGGTCCTCCTAAATGGTTAAAAAAAAACGTAAATGTCGGGGTGCCCCAATTCGGTATAGATTCAAACTAGTTTAGCCTAGGCCAAACTGGTTTGTCCTGAAATCGGCTTTGGCTGGTAATATAGACGTTTGCCACATTTGTATACACAAACTACTTAAAGACAAAATAACGACCTGCGATCCACATTGGCCCTTGATCGAAGAATTAGGAGGTCTTGGGGAAAGTTCTTTGCCCTAACAGTAGCAGTAACTATTATACGAGTATAATTATAGGTTTGTAGCCACCATCGATCACAGCAAGTTAGCACGTTTTTGACGATCCGTTGAAGAAATAGAGAAGCAAACCGCCTTGATTCTTCAACGGATCGTCAAAAACGTGCTAACTTGCTGTGATCGATGGTGGCTATAGGTTCTTCTCTACCTGGCAAGGACCAACAAACAAAAGGAAAAGAGGTAGGCCGAAAGAAAAATGGGTTGACGAAATTAATAAGAAACGCCGGTGAAAACTGAATCACGAAGGCCAAGGCAAGGGACAGACGAACGTGGAGCAAAATGGAGATGGCCTCCACCCGTTGAGGGGTCCATATTAAAAATATAATTAAAAGATTGTAAATTGTTTTAAAAATTGAATTCATTTAATATTTTAGACGTACATAATAAGATTTTATTAATTTGAATTGAATTGTAATAATTTTGTTATTTTATGCATCCATATTTATTTATGTAATAGTAATTATATGATATATTTGTTTTAAAAGTCATTCATTATCGAAATAAGGTAATCTTGATTAAGAAGGACGATTCTTAATCAAGATTCTCAATAACATTAAACTCATATTATTTCAGTAGCGTCTAATTTTGTTAGATCACTGTTTTGTATCACGTTTGTTTTAATCGATCTTTGTTTCCGCATTTAGAATCATTATTTACGCCTACATGTTTAACGTCGACTGAAAATATTTCGAGGGAACGATTTATTTTTAGCGTAGTCCCCAGACGATTTTGCTCCAAACACGACGAAACAAGGAAGTAAAGTTATAGGAATAAATATGACAGATAAAAAAAAGTATTTTCAATACACTTCCTCGAAAACTGGTTCTTATCGCATTGGCAATTTTCATTCCCGCACACGTGTGTAAAAATGACAAAAAACGCACGTGTATGAAATACACTGCATTTTGAACCTAATCGTTGTGCGAAAAGAACCAGTTTTCGAGGAAAAGTGTTGAAAAAGAAAGCATAGTTTCTTATCTAACTAAAATACACATCTCAATTTTTTTTTATTTCTTCAAAAGCGTATTAAAAAAACGTCGTTTGATACACGTGGACATTTGTTATTGCAGTTTTCGGCTCAAAAACACCCTCGCCTTCGGCTCGTGTGTTTTCCGCCTCGAATACCTACTATTGTAGAGAACACGAGTGGAGAAAGTGTGTCCACACAAACAAACACAAACACAAACTTTCTCCACTTGTGTCAAAATGTACTATTTCTATAATGAACTTACGTCTAACTGTTAGTTAATATGCCCAGCCCATGCTATGCATACTCTTAGCTATCGGTGATCCCATAAACAAAGTTTAAAATCCTATCAGGTAAATGTCAAACAGACAGAGATAGCAAAAACTAAAAGCGGCCAAGTGCGAGTCGGACTCGCCCATGAAGGGTTCCGTAACAGCAAGTAACCTAGTATAAAAGTTTTTGCAGTTCGTTGTAAATGAAAGGTAAATTGCGGTTTACGATTAAGGGGCGTTTTACAGTCCACTAGCGCCGCCAATCGAAAAAATGTCATTACTCGTAAATAGAATCAAAAATACAAAATGTGGTCTATTATTACTGTAGAAAAGGCAATAACGTAATTTTATAACACATTGTCACCACTTGAAATATAGCTGTTTAGCTAAATCGTGCATTTGAAACAAAAACGGCCGTTAATGTTTTGAATGCACGATTTAGCTAAACAGCTATATTTCAAGTGTTGATAAGGTGTTATACAATTACGTTATTGCCTTTTCCACAGTAATAATAGAACATATTTTGTATTTTTGATCCTATTTACGAGTTATGACATTTTTTCGATTGGCGGCGCTAGTGGACTGTAAGAGGGCTCTTAATGACGTACGAGTATTAAAAAGAACAACCTACTAGATCTCGTTCAAACCAATTTTCGGTGGTAGTTTACATGGTAATTAATGTACATCATATATTTTTTTTAGTTTTATCATTCTCTTATTTTAAAAGTTACAGGGGGGGGGGGGGGGGACACATTTAACCACTTTGGAAGTGTCTCTCGCGGAAACTATTCAGTTTAGAAAAAATTGATACTAAAAACCTCAATGTTATTTTTCAAGACCTATCCATAGATACCGTATGAGTATGATGAAAAAAAAAGATTGCGTTTCAGTTCTATGTATGGTATCACCCTCTAAATTTATTGTTTTTTTTTTTCTATTTTTCTGTGAAAATCTTAATGCGGTTCACAGAATACATCTACTTACTAAATTTCAACAGCATAGTTCTTATAGTTTCAGAAAAAAGTGGCTGTGACATACGGACGGACGGACGGACGGACGGACAGACAGACAGACAGAGAGACAGACAGACATGACGAATCTATAAGGGTTCCGATTTTTGCCATTTGGCAACGAAACCCTAAAACGGTGACCTGTAAAACTGTTTCTGCATTTTGCAGAAATAAATATGATTTATGATTGTTATCTATACTCTATACTAATATTATAAAGCAGAAGAGTTTGTTTGTTTGTTTGTTTGAAAGATGTGAATTGAAAAATTCTTTTTGTGTTGGATAGTAACATAATAACATAATAATGTACTCTTTAAAATAATATCAGCTTACCAGCTCTCAATTTTCATAAGGTACATAGTGTCCAAGTGGCAGTAGAACACTGACTCCTAAGTTACAGGTTTTCCTAGTTTAGGAGTCAGGGTTTAATCTTTTGTACGCCTTAACTATTTGTGAACTTTGCTAGATATTAAGCATTTGTGTGTAAGGATTTGTATCAATAAAGTATTATTAAGTATTATTAAATAGTCCATTTATCGAGGAAGGCTATAGGCTATATAACATCACGCTATGACCAATAAGAGCGGAGCAGCAATAAGAAATGTTGCAAAAACGGGGGAAATTTTATTCCCTTTGTAAGCTCTTTCTCTCTTAAGTGACGCAGACGAAGTTGCGTGGGTCAGCTATTAAATTATAAATCGCTGGGGTCGATCTTTAGGTTAAGCCGTGCTTGCCCTGGTTTGTCTGTGGATCTGTGACCACCTATTAAATAGCCTCATGAGTCAATATTCAAGCTACACCAGTGCTTGCCGAGGGTGGGTGACCAGAATTGCATACAGAGTTGACTCTGTGCCTCGGAAAGCACATTTACGAGTAGCTGTAGATCTCGGCTGTCATTGGTTGCTTGGTGGTTTGACAGTCATTATGAGTAGTCAGAATCCCGAAAGTCAGACAAGTCTTACCAAATGGTATCGTATTATCCAGTACCTGGGTTGAGGAAGCCAGATAGGCAGTCACTCAGGAAAATACTGGTAAACAGCTACGTTCCGTTAGACTGGAAGTTTACCCAACATAGTATGGAAAAGGCTAGGGGCGAGTGATTTTCCAATTTTGAAATTCACTCTTTTTCACTTTCGGCTTGATTTTTGCGCAAATGTGCTCCAGTATAATGTATACTCTCTCCTGTAGTAAGTAGTGTTGTGTTAGTAAAGTCGTAGAACATCAAAGTGAGTATAATTCCACCTGAACGACGCCGCTCGTGTTTACAACGATGTTAATTACTTGAACATTGTTCTTAGACGCCTCGTCGCCATCTTGTAAACGGCTTATGAGCAATGGTAGCTTTTAGTTGTAGGCCTGTGAGAACTTATTTACATAGTTTGGTTAGTGGGAAATTTTAGAAACCGGTGTGACACACTTTATGACAGTCGAATGTTTAAAAGTTAATTTTTATTTACATCGTAAGCAAAATTATGTTGTTTTGATGAAATGAATCTTATCATCACCCTTCAACCGAAAGACGTCCACTGGACATAGGCCTCCCCCAAGTGTCGCCACATAACCCGCCCCATGCGACTCGTATCCTGCGTGATCTGCAGAGATCACCGAAACCGAAATTGGACCGTTCACTTGGTGAAGGTTGCAGAACCTTCACCAAGTGAACGGTCCAACGCAACGTATTTCGGTTTTATGGTCGCCACTCCAGAACTTTTCGGCCCCATCGGTCATCCGTTCTGCGAACGTGCCCTGCCTACTGCCACTTAAGTTTGGCAATTCTTCGGGCTACGTCGGTAATGAACTCTTGCGGAGGTCCTCATTTCTTTGATTTTGATCACGCAAGGAAATCCGAGCATAGACCTCTCCATTGCCCTTTGGGTGACTTTTAGAATTCTGATAAGGCCCTTGTGAGCGACCACGTTTCGGTCCCGTATGTAATCACTGGCAACACACACTGGTCATAGACTTTCGTCTGGAGACACTGCGGTAAGTTGGATGAAAAGATACCGCACAACTTCCCGACCGCAGCCCAGCCGTGTCGGATTTGCCCTTATTCTTTTTTACATATAAAATTGGACAAAAATAATAACAGAATGGAATAGGACACCCACGTACGCCAGTTATGTTAGTGTGTAGTTCCACGTAATGAGGATGGAGGGCGGAGGGGGTAATCATTTTAAAATAGCTTTGTGAACAAACACCGCACTCAAAGCGTAACATAATTTTCTATATTAATGCTGATTGAGAGAAACTCGTAAAATAAAGCTTGAAAAGTTTGCCTGTATTGAGCGCAAACAATGTTATTTTTATTAATATTTGTTATGCGTTGTATGTTTATTGTTTGTTTATTTATTTTTTTGTCATTTTGACCCTGCGACAAATAAATATTTATTCCTTCTTTTATTATTTTTAAAATGAATAAGCATTGGATTCTGCGTGTGTTACACAATTTTCCCAAAGTTACTGTAACTTTTATTGCTAGCCTGCATCATCCCAACGCTGGGCAACGGTCTTCAGGTCTTCCCCATGTTTTCCAGTTGTTTTGGTCTAGGGCTAATGTGGGCCCCTGGTCGTTTGGTCTTAGCCAGCTCGACCCGCCATCATAGTAGCCCAAAGATGTATGCTTATCAGAAGGAAGTACATTACCTAAGGAATTGGCCTTCTCTAAGATGGACTTTATTTTAGGATAAATAATATCGAACAAATGTTTTTCAGAAAATGTAAATTTAATTTAAAAAGTAAAAGTTGCCTCTTTCTTTTGCTCAATCAATTCAGTTCAGCATATATTTGCGAAGACGTCATGCAAGGAGGTATTCCTCAGAGCGCACCTATTTCTAAAATATATAAGGTGTTAAAAAATTAACTGCACGAAACTTGAGGAGTTGTTTGGAATCACAAATAAAAAATAATCACGAAAAAAATTTATATAAGTAACGATCCGTTTCAAAGATATGCATATTTTCACTGCGCACAAAATAATTGAATATGCGCACTTGACTGTACTGTGACTGCGCCGTGAAGGGTGCCGGGCGCGTAGTCATTCACCCCTGCGACAGCGCAAACGTAGACAGCTGATTCTAACTTTCCCATCTCATTTTTCAGACTTTGGATTGGCAATGTTTTTTTTTTTATGTAAAAACTAAAAATGCTTGAAAAAAAATTTTTTTTGGAATACGTTTGTTTATTGATACCGAGTACGTACACGAAATTCTTGCAGTTAATTTTTTAACACCTTATATAAACAGTTTTAGGACAGTTGAAATAAAACTGTATATCGATATAATGAATTAATTCATCATACCCCTCTTTATCTTTTTATCATGTATGGTTGCGCTCTGAGGAATGATTTAGTTGCGCTTAGATGGTTGCGCTTAGAAATAGGTGCGCTCTGAGGAATACCACCATGCAAGTTTTAGTTCAAAAACGCGATGTCAAACCTATTTGATTCTTTTTTTAAACGCAAAGCTTCCACGTGGTCGTTTGAATACATTCTAGAACTAACACCTTTATGAAAAGATTCTTGAAAATATTTACTGTAAAGGTTTTATTCAAAAAACTACGTACCGTAGATATCTTTCCATGAAGGTAAACAACTCAATTTAATCCGTTTTTATGTTGCAAACAAGTACTAAGTTACATTCTTGTTCGACACTTTGAGAGCTCCGAACAATGCTTTTATTATGTATCAAAGTGTTCTTTGTAAGTTTGTTCTAGATAACAGAGTCAAAGTTTTATGGATCATCGTTTAAAGAATTATTACCTTCTCCAGTATTCTGGAACCCTGATACCTGTTTAAATTCTGTTGGCAATCTACTTAATATTGATGTGCAAATATGATTGGTTGTTACTAATCGCTTTATTGTTTTAGGACCTAAGCAAAGTTTCAGTTTTAAGAATGACCTTCTATAGCTTTCTGTTATCCTAGTACCTGTTTAAATTCTGTTGGGAATCGAATATTGATTTGCAAATATGATTGGTGTTACTTACCTAATCGCTATTTTCGTAGATGTAGACCAAACACTAACTGTTGAATTGTGATTGGCAGCCGATTTACTAATTTGGCACTTGATCACTTTGATCACGTAGGCATTCAGAAAACGGTGTGATTCGGAAATCATCATTATCATCGCCTTTTTAGGACGCATTATTGGCTAAAAAGCCTCAGCTGAATGTATAAGACAAACGATGTAAATATGGATCAAAACGACGACGTGTCGGTCAAGACTGCCTCATACACGGTCTTGGAAACTTTTTTAAACATTTACTAAAGATTTTTTTTTTTATATTCGATGTATAATTTCAGTGCTAGTTTGGGCCTAGAACGATGGGCACTCAATGGAAGATGTTTGTGTCACGATTTCACTATGTATATGTCACCGTAAAATTGTCAAACACTTTAGATTACAATATAACGTGTTTTTTCTCGCGAAATTGTAATGTCTCGAATTATTGTTCTCAACTGAACATACGGAAGTATCTCTGCCCCCATAATCGGGACTTGGGGCACCCCCCCGTTAGGTTAGTTAGGTTCCTTTAAACCCTGCACTCGGAAATAGGGGCCCCGCGAAGCGGGGCTCCGTCGACTACGCTTTTTAGGGGGAATATAAAGTGTTTGAAGGTTATGTTAAATTAATCGGTATTTCTCAGGAATGGTGCATTATCTGTTCATGAGAGTTGTGGCACTGGGCAAGGGGGACCTCTCCTTCCCTCCACACCGCGTAAGGTGACTAGCATCGCATGCATTTCACGAAAAATAATGCGTTTTGTTGTAAGCAGTATGTTCATTTGACAATAATTCGAGACTTTACAATATCGCTAGAGATATTACAATATAACGTATTTGACAATTTTACGGTGACATATGCATAGAATACTCAGCCTGATATGTTCTCACTGCTGGGACACCACACGAGCTTCATTTGTCTCGGCGCTTTTCTGGTGGTCGCTACTGTTGATTCCGGCTTTCAGGAGGTTCAGTGGTTTCGGAATAGTGTGTGTCGGGCTTGCTGAGACACTGACCTCTCTGTGAGAAATTGACTAAAATCCACCACGCGGGCCCAGTGCTGGTTGGTAGAATTTTTGATTCTAGGACATGCTGGTTTCCGCACGATGTTTTCTTTTACCGCTTTGAGAGCCGAGGTGATCAAATAAATTACACAAAGTAATATGCTCCTGCCTGGGTTCGAATCCACACGGTTTAGTGCCAATCGTAAGTTTTAACTCGTATAAATCACCTGTACTGCAAATGATTACGGTAGAATCCTCGCCTTCAAAATACTAAACTAAGAAATGATCAGCAGTCATATAATGTACATACTACAGTTTTCATGTTTCTTCTGGAAGCGTCCGAAAACACATAAAGTTGGTTTTCACGCGTCGGCAATAATCAATAATTTTATCAGTAGATAAGTTCGCTTGTAGATACGGGCGAAATTCATGCGTCCGTGTTACTACCCACTAAATAAATGATGTACTCCCGTACTTAATGAGGTTGGTTTGTGTTTAGAACTTCTTGGTCTGCTGAAAAAACTTGATTTTTGACGGACCTAAATTGGTTTTGTACTTGAGTATACAGGGTGTAAACAGACTCACCATAAAGTTGACGGCTTCGTGATGAGTCTGTTTATACCATTATTGCTGGGAAGTTAACTTTTTTGAGTAGAATAAGCACGTTTTACGGTAGGATTCTGCAGGGTGTAAACCACTTCAACACAAAGCCGTAAACCAAGCATTCTGTACATCAAAATAAGTAACTTTATGCAATTTTTTTGCTGGGAAACAACTACAACAATCACGATTTGTGGTAGAACTCAATGTAACACACTTAAAACATTGAGCTGATGGATGGATTGAATAGTACGGGGGTCGTGGAGGTGTTTCAAGTTAAAATCTTACAAAAAAACTTATATTTAAAAAAAACGTCAAAAAGTTGTAACTTTGACCCCCTATATCTCCGTAACTAGAAGGTTCTCAGGTATGGTGTAGAACAAAAAAAATATCGCAATGATGGGGAAACAAGTGCCTTTCGGCTTCGTGAAGAGGTGTTTTATACCCTTTATGTAACGCAAACAAGTCATTGTGCTGATGGATGTTTTGAACAGTACGGAGGTCATGGAGTAAAGTTATAACACTAAAACTTAGAATATCTCCGTAACTGGAAGGTTCCCAGGTACGGTACAAACACACAAGAGTTAAGGGTAAATTTCTGCTTACACGCAATTTCAATCGCAATCCAAAAGACCTTGAAGGTCCGGGGGTTTATAAAATCGTCTGATCAATATTGTCGAACTAAATAAAATAATACGTGAGTGAGTTACACAAGTACTTTCATGATTTTAAACTTACTGTATACCACACTGCTTTCACACCTGTTCATTCGTGGTTATGGTTAAGAAACTTTTAATTCGGTAGAAAATGATTATGCCAAAACTTTGAGAATAAAAAATATTTATTTGTCGCATGATGTGCATACAAAATGAAAACAAAACAACATTAAACATACGACGCATAACAAATACATATAAATACAACAAAAAAACCTCAAGTAACCTTACATTGCTGTGGTCAGAATTCCTTTAAATTAGAACTAACATAATATCAAATTTCTACAGAAATTCCTTATTATGATTAGGGTGAAAACTTTTAAAGAACTCTTTACATAAGAATTTTTGTTATTAAAATGTTAAGCGGCACGAACAAGTCTTGGAATTGCGAACAATGCATTCCGTCATACTTTCACTAGTTAGGTAACAAATAGTTTTTAACATTCTTGAAAATAGCAAGTAAATGTTTCAGTAATTAAAAATTCTGAATCGTGAAAAATATTCATAGCAGCTGTTCCAAAAATTCCATAGATGTGACAGCTGTTTTTAGGAGGGAAAATTCCAGAAAATATTTCGTATGCAACTAAAACTTTTAATTCCCATTTATGAGTTTGGGGTACAGGATGATATTCCGAGATACGAAATAATCACTCACAGCGCTTACATCAATATAAAAAAAAAAAGATCTGTCATTAAGTCATTTGACAGCGCTAACGGTGATATTTATTTGGGGCATGGTCGGTGTAATCGCAAGATGGCGCGTGTCATGACGTCATCTATGACGATTCAAGGAACATCAATATCGCGCTCACGGTAATGCGGAACGGGTTTATGGACGCTCAAATCGTTTATAGCCTATCTCGGAACGCGGCCTAAAACTGCGACTATTTTGTTCCTTGACACCTACTTGTTGACAAATGGGAAGGAAGTGTATTCAATATTGGTCTAACGAAGAAAGATGTTCAATGGAGAAAAATGTGGCCATACCTGTCGGAACATTATCCTTATTGTCTTGCCTTTATACCAATTTATCTGGTATCAGCGCCGCATGTCTTCTATACTTCTTTATTACTCGCCATCTCATCATACACCTCTTTTCTTGCCGTATCTTTCTTCACACAGTCCATCCATCGTGTCTTTGGTCTTCCTCTACTATTATAGTTGTCCATATTAAAAACGTTCCTCACATCATTTTTCCTCATTCCCCCACATCACATTCCACGAGAACTGATTACCCAAACGATCTGAACAAACTTTCAATTCAAGTTTCTTTTAAGCTTGTATGTCTTGCATCAATCAAATAAGATGTTAATCGGGAACGACCCAGTTTAATGAATTACTTCATTAAACAAGAGAGTCACTTTCCTAGATAATAGCTTACTGAGACCATTACAGTAATTGATTTATCTACTAAGTACTTACACTAGTTTTATCTTGTTACTTACCGCCTACTGGAACACTACTACTTACGTTAATAAGTATCGTAAGTTTGTTACATGCGTACGTTATATAATAATAAAATTTATTTCAGACCATCAAGTCCATATTTAGTCATAAAAACACACACATGAAAGAACACAAAAACATAGGTACATAAATTGAAAAGATACACAAATACACAAATACATTATAATGAGAATTTCATTTTAAATATCTAAATGACGCACGATGAGTGGTCATCCAGTGCCACATCATTGGACTGTCCATTCTGTCAGCCATGATAGCCACCAAGCTGTTAGAACTACCGCGCACTCGCCGCATCAGTGAGGCTATTCGTGATCGCATAAGAGCGTAAAAATCAGGCACGCCGTATTCCGCAAACATCCCTTATGCACTGCAGAAGCGCGATAGTCCCAACAAAACTCTGAAGGCGTTATTATATTGGACTCGCAGAGCATTGTACGAGCTTTTTGTATAGCCGACCCATAGGGCGCAAGTGTACATAGTTTGGCAATACGCTCTAAAGAGTGTAATTTTTACCTCTTCTGTACAACGTGCAAACCTATGGGCCAGCATGTTACATCGAACTGCCAATGCTCTGCGCTCCCTCTCCAAGTCTTCATCATCAGACAGACTATCGGTGACCCAATGTCCCAGGTACTTGAACTTTGTCACCCTAGAGAGCTGAGCGCCCCCTAGTGTGACTGGTGGGACGGTGTCGTAACATTTGTTACCCGCTTTGAACACCAGAAGTTCGCTCTTTGTCGCGTTGTACCTGAGACCATGAGCCACCGCATAGTCCCCACAGATGCCGAGAAGCCTCCTAAGTGCACTGATGCTTGTGTTACACACATAACAAAACATCATGGGCAGAGGTGTACCAAATATACATATTGTAAATCCAACGTAATAGAGGGTCATTATACAAGGTGTAAACCACCTCATCACAAAGCCGTCAACCAAGCATTCTGTATATCAAACTAAGTAACTTCATGCAAAAAATATTGTTGTGTAATAACTTTTTTTTTGAGGTTATAAATCATGTTTTGTGGTAGCACTCAATGTAACGCACTTAAAACATTGTGCTGATGGATGGATTGAATAGTACCGGGTCGTGGAGGTGTTTAAAGTATAAATCTTACAAAAAAAACTTCGCCCATATCTCCGTAACTAGAAAGTTCCCATGTAGAACAAAAAAAATATTGCAATGATGGGGAGAACTAGTGCCTTTCGGCTTCGTGAAGAGGTGTTTTACAACCTTTCGATGATTCCAGACTAAAAAAAAATTTGTGTCTAATCCGTCAGTTAGATTATCGAAAAATGTAGGATACGTGTGTTTTATTTTATCAAAAATTATCGCATCATGAGTGATGGCTTGAGACGTCATATTCCGGTTTTTTTTTTCTCAAATGTGACGTGACGTCACATGAGTTTTCAACTGTCTTCATTTATTGTTTACGTAAAAAAAGTAAAAAAAAAGTGTCCAATATTTGAAAATCTATCTGACAGCCATCTTATTCAAATTTATATATTTTTTTAGCACGTCATCCAATTTAGCGTCATCTAGCTCTCAAAATAAATTTAGTAACCTAGCCAAACGAACAAGGTCATAAGTTTCAAAACGAATTTCATCAAAAATCACCTTTTCAGTGCAAAAGGTACCGGCAATATCTTCACACAATTAATAACAAAATCGCATGAACATTGAAATCTGCTTCAAAAATCTGTAATTACAAACTCCTGCGTAACGTTTGTATTAATTAATATTCACTTTTGATATTTCTATAGCCATTTTTGTTGTTGAAATTGATTTAGCAATTTTTTTTTTCTAAATTTATTTTGTACATTTTACTTATAATTTGCTAAAATAAACTAAACTAACTAACTTAAACTTAAACCTTAAACTTAATGTCTGACAGACTGATTCGATTTGTCATCTACCCTATTCTGTAATAGTTAAAAAAGTATTAGCTATTGCCATCAACTGCGCAAAAACCTGTGGTTTTTGAGTGACTCTTTCTTGATATTCAGCCATCAAACTGTATGCATTAAATTCTAATATTTCTTAGCAATCTCTGTTTTAATCAAGCAATCCTAATTAAGAATCATCACTAATGCTTATCAATCAGTCCATTTCTAGGCGTTTTCTTAGTGAAAAAACCGGTCCCAGCTGGTCTGTAATTCTTTAAGCAAGGTGTTAAAGCTCTTATTGTGGAGTTACCCAAATACTAGTTTGTGGAGTTGACACAGACAGTTTCTCTCTGTAATATATTTCTGCATTTAGTCTGAAAGCCTACGAATAAAAGGTGAAACTCTTTGAAACTGAGGATCGAGAACAAATTTGGACCTAGAATATTGAAGAATTACATAAGATCCTATTGAAAAGTAAAATTAATTGAAACTCGACCCTTTTCGTCCGTCTACAAACATGGCTTAGTGATTAACCAATATAAGGCGCTCTACACATTTGTTCGATTCCGCACATTTTGGTAGCATTTTCTTGAAACTCTTCTGCTTTTTCTTGCTGTTCTTGTCCCACAATATTTGGGGTCGTCGCAACTCGTTTGGCCTTCCACTCCCTCTCTTTCCATCAAAATTCATGACTATCACTCTCTTAGTCACATTTTATTAACTGGGACAAGCCCGCCACCCTATTCCCAAAACACTGTAACTCCTGAAAGCCAGAATCAACAGTGGCGTCCACCAGAAAAGCGCCGAGACAGCGAAGCTTGACGAAAACCCAGAGATTGAATTTAACTATTTTGGACCTCGCAACGAAATAATAGCGGAGAAAATATAGCGGAGAAGTGGGATAAACCGTAATTTCCACTGCCCTCCATATCAGCAAGAGACAGAACGAAACAAAGCCAATAGAAAATAATGTAAAATTAAGGGCATCTCGCAGTTCAGTCTGAGAAGACTGGCTTCTGCTTAACCGGGCAAGTCCTGTGGATGCCTTGAATTTAAGGCCTCCAGCCAGGGCGAAAATAACTAAAAACTAAGCGACAGCGCTCTAAGGGCACCCCCTGTGGGGTACGAACCTCGGCTTAGGGCGTCGCTGGGGGCAGCAAAGGGACAGGCTGGATCTGATTGTCATTATTTAGGGACTGATTTATCACTACAGGCTCAGCATCGCGGGCTGGCTCGAGCAAGGGTCGGGGAGGGATTGAACGGGGATTTCGCGCCGGACCTCTGCGGCGAGGTCGGTAGGTTTTCGGTTTGTATTTGTACACTCTACGAACTGTACTGGTATCTTTCCTACTCTCTTGCAAGATAGTGATCGGATCGTCGGGGGCGACTAGGGTGTGACGCGGACGTTGGACGGAGCTAATACGCGATGGGTCGTACCGGGCGGCCGATGCGATTAGGGGATTCCTATGCTTAATAGCAGTGTCGAAGTAACGCTTGGAAAGGCGTTTCATGAACTGCTTAACGGTGGGGATTCTAAGGTCTACGTGAAGACTATCGTTACGGACGTAAGGGGGGGCACCGGTGATCTTACGGAGAAATCGGTTCTGCAAGGTCTGCATCGTGTGGATATGACGCGGGTGGGCATGCGCGAATACTATGCAAGCATAGGTCATGATGGGACGGATGACTACGGTGAAAAGACGCAATTTGCACTTGAGTGACAATTTGCTCTTCCTAGTGATCATGAAGTGGAGCCGGCCCATAGCAAAGGCAGCCCGGTCACGAGCTGCTTTGATGTGGGCTTTGAACGACAGATGGTCGTCCAGAATAACTCCGAGATACTTGGCTTGCCTCTCCCAGGGGATAGGCTTACAGAACATAGTGATGGGGGGACCTGGCGAACGCTTAAGGCGTGCCTTATAGTACAAAACTGCCTGGCTCTTTTCAGGATTAACTTCTATTCTCCACTTACGGAACCAAGCGCCGAGCGAGTCGGCAGCTTTCTGGAGAATGCGGCGGATGTTATCCGGAGAACGGCCAGTGTAATAGATCGCGGTGTCGTCAGCGAATAGGGCTGTTTGAACCTTCTGGTTCCTCGGAATGTCGCTGGTGTACAGCGTGAACGCGAGGGGAGAGATAACGGAGCCCTGAGGGACTCCGGCGCGAATCGGATGGGGAGAGGATAACGTCTTACCCACACGGTAACGGAAGGTACGGTTTGACAAAAAGTCTCGTAAGATGAGCACGAGACGGTCAGGCACACCGAGCTGGTATAGCTTGTATATCAGTCCGTTGTGCCAGACCTTGTCAAAGGCTTTCGCGATATCGAAATACATCACCCCCGTCATCGCTCCACGCTGGAAACCAGCGCTAACGTGTTCGACGATGCGGTGGACTTGATGTATGCAAGAATGTTCGGTCCTGAAGCCGAACTGTTCTTTCGGGATGAGGCCCTTTGTCTCGGCATAATCTCTGAGACGCTTATAAATAAGCCTTTCATAGATTTTGCCGAGAGCACTCAGGAGACTGATCGGCCTACAAAGCCAATAGGCACAAAGGGACGTTTATAACTGGGATAGGCCTAGTTGCCTAGCACCACAGATAGATATTAACATTAATGGGTCCTACGTTGTGAGCTGTTTTAATTGATTCCAATAATAAGTACAGTGCCGACCAAAAGTCGATAGGCAATCTCAAAAAGCAATAGCTTGACGTTTAGTTTGACTTACGACCTTCTACTTTCAACAAAATAGATATTGTCAGCAACTAGTTGTAGTTCATAATTTCAATGCCAATATCTAAGACATGATGGCCTAGCGGTTGGGCCTGTCCAGAATTAAGAGTGAATCAGTAAGCCGTGAGTTCAAATCCCGCACAGTTACTTTTAGACTTTTTGTAAGTTTTTACTCTACAGAAATATTATATTCTTTAACTTGTTAGCTTTGTTCACACATTTCGTAAAGTTAGGGAGGTAGATAGAAAAATAAGTCAAGAATTTTGTTAGATTTCTGTGAGGTAGACATGAGTTTTATGAATATTTTAACTTGATCGGAATGAACTTTGTCGTTTGGTTGTAGTCATACATAATACACTATAAAGGGTGTAAAACACCTCTTAACGAATACGAAAGGCACTTGTTCTCCTCATCATTCTGATCATTTTTTTGTTCTACACTATACCTGGGAACCTTCTAGTTACGGAGATATTGGGGGTCAAAGTTGCAAGATTTTGACAAGTTTTTTTTTAAATACCACTTTTTATCGCATGGTTTTGACTTTAAAATATCTCTACGATCCCCGTACTATTTAATCCATCCATCCGCACAATGTTTTGAGTGTGTTACATTGAGTTATACCACAAAACATGATTTATAACCTCAAAAAAAAAAGTTGTTTCCCAGCAATATTTTTTGCGTAAAGTTACTTAGTTTGATATACAGAATGCTTGGTTAACGGCTTTGTGATGAGGTGAAATACACCCTGTATAATGTGGTAGTTGATGGTCAGTGACGTGTGGTTTAATAGATAGCGGTATTGTTGTTGGTGTGATTCTTAAAATGCGGGCAAATATTAATATTAAGGCGAGGGCGACTATTATCGCGAATTATCCGCGCTTCATAAAAGTGGCCTTAATAGAACTGAATGTGAGTATTATAATCATTTATGAATTGTAACTTAAACATTAAAAATTAAAAACGAATGGGTATTATAAATTGTTGATTTATTTGGTGACCTGTGGTTTACTTAATTCGTTGTTTTTTTTTCAATCTATCATGCAAGATAAATAATTAGTGTTTATTATTGGATTTATAAATGCAGAGTGAATGAAGTCACTTTAGTATTTATTACAGCTGCCTAACATCATTTTTTTTGTTTAGAGAAATGCAGTATCTAAGTCTCAGGATCAAAAGGTATGAGGAAGAAGGGAGTCTTGCAAGTAGACAGCGAAGTGGAAGGTCCTCGCTTATTAGCGTAGCGCAGCGACAACATATCGTGGGCGAGTATGAAACCAATGGTTTCACACCTACGACACACTCGGAGTCACCGCAAACTGTTCGCCGTGCCCTCCACGCTGAAGGCTTGCATCACAGAAGATCAGCTAAAATGCCCTTCTTGACAGTAAGACATAAAGAAGAACGATTACGTTTCGCACGGGAATATTTAGACTTTGACTGGATTACTTCCATTTTGTTCCGGTTCGCGGTCGCCACTCCAGAACTTTTCGACCCCATCGGCCATCCGTTCTGCGAGCAATGTGCCCTGCCCACTGCCACTTAAGTTTAGCAATTCTTCGGGCTACGTTGGTGACCTTGGTTCTCTTGCAGATGTCTTCATTTCTGATGCGATCACGCAAGTAAACTCCGAGCATAGCCCTCTCCATTGCCCTTTGGGTGACTTTAAGCCGCATACGTCTACTTGACTACATTGAAAATAATGGGGGTTATACAAAATATTAATCCCTAATGTTCTAGTTTTAATTAGACGTGTCACAAAATGTTTAGCGATATTAATAATTCCTAAATTGAGGTTTAGTTTCAATCTTCTTTTCTTCAGGAAAATGAACACTTAAACTATAACCTCAATATGAGTTACATTTATTGTGACGTCACATAAAAAACATATTCACGAAGTATAAATTATGTATTAGTTTTCAGTAAGCTCTATTGAATACCGATAGATAGAAGTGGGTTTCAACAATTATATTTGTGTTATTAGAATATCCTTGTTATGTTAATAAAAAATGACTTCAAAGTGGGTATACAGATACACAAAAAAATCTTATGAACGGTTACAAGAGAACTTCTTATATCTAGGTAGGAATGTGACGTTACAAATCTTATTAAAGTTGTTAATTATATGAATAAATGAAACGAATAAAACAATTTTTGTTATCTGTCAGCACGACTTTTTTTTCCACCTTCCAACACCGAAAAAATATTACACAATCACATAAATAGTTATGATGGGTTATTAACTTATATTTAAATCTATATACAAATAAATAATGAGCATGAACCCATTTCAAAATAAATACCTAAGTAAATAGTTTTTGCATAAAATACAAATATTAATTAAAGTGGTTACAAAAAAAAAACCATATAATGTAAACGGGATTTGAACTCGACACACGTTGATCGTGAACCCACTGCTTAACCTAAACAGCTATCAACACCTGGTAGATATGGTCGAAGTTTAGCTATCCAATGCAAATACGATCATGCGTTTGCTGCGTGTATAACAAAAGATACGGTAAAATATATCTTTTTGTTTCGTGGAGAGCGTCGCGACAACTTGCGACAGTAGGCGACTCTGTGGCTGTGGTGTGCGTAGGTACAGTATTGAGACAGCTTACACATACAGCCGCACGGACGCTCGCCCGTGCCTTCACAGCAATACGATCCTTAGCGTGCCTGTGCACTTATGAACGCTTACTGTACATATGACCAAAATGCTGGTTTTAGTCACATGCGTTTAATACACTCCTCAGGCCACGAAGCCAACCATGCAGTAGCAATTATTCGGTTTTTATTCGGCTCGACCTGACAGGCAAGCTTCATGCCGATCTTACATCGGTGAACCATGTTCGGAGCGGCTCTGCATGGTTTAAGAGCTTTTTCAATGACTTAGTAGCCGCAAGCGCTGATCATGAGGTAATTGTTTTTTACCCTTTGGAACTTCTTATTACTAAAGCCCGGTTCGGAGTTTCGATTTGTGCCCGGTTTGTGACTACAGGCTAGTCCCCTACTATGGCACTTAAGTACCTATCTATCTATCATGGGGTTTAGGTTTCCGCACTCAGTCCTTGAGGTGGACCATAGTGGTCGGTTACTCCAACCAGCCCACCTCCCTCCAGAAGCAGATCAATGGTCTCCTCAGGGCAACCGCCAGTTATCTTGGCATTCCCAAGGTCTCCTCGTGAATCTCGGTAACGTCTGTGCACTCAAGGACCACATGCGCCTCCGTCTCCTCCGCCTCCATGTACGCCCTGCACAGGGGACTGTCAGTGATTCCTAGGGTGTCGAAGTGTTTCAGTGTCTAGTGATGGTCCCCGCCACCAGACGAAGGCTATCTCTGACCAGGCGCAGAAGGCGCCTGGTCAGCTTTGCATCCAGGGATTGGCATAGCTTTCTTGGATTGCCGACATCCTGGTGTCAAGGTCCACCATTTTTCCGCTTGTATTAGGGTGTGATCCTTTAACCAGCTTATTAGCTGCTTGAAGGGAATGGGCACAATGGGTTTGGGTCCGTAGGGTTTTGTTTTGGAGTAGGTCCCATATTTCCGCCTAATCTTTCGAGGAAAACAAGACTTAATGTTATGTAACCCTACATAAATATTCTATTAAGCTGCCCAGCAGTATATACATCTTATATATATATATACATCTTATACATCGACCCGATAAGTGTGTAGAACTCCTAAGTTACCTTCACATACAACATTGTACCTATTTTGGTTTCTAAGAACCCGATGTAACAACATATTGGATATGTCCATTACGTAATGAATAGCTATTTCATATTATTATAATAATAACATTACGAATATTAGTGTCCTGTCCTGTGTAGGTAGAAAAAGTTTCCGATCTTGTTATTATTACAAGAAAGACGAAAAGGAGTACGAATAAGATATGCTGTAGGTACTGTAGAGATTTTAACCTTTGTGGTCATAAAGGGATTAACTCCGGCCCGTTATAAATAAAAAAAAAAACAATAAGGTTGAAATTAGAATAAGAAATGTTAGAAAGACAGTTGCGTGTGTCAAAAGTGCATGATGTAGTCATATAATTTTATTTCAATAATTTTTCACTCCCTTTAACCCATACAAAATTGAAAAATTCAAAAACACAAAATTAAAAAAAAAAGTTAGCAAAATTTTAAATATAGACTATTTTTTTTATAAATAATGAAGGGGTAAGCACATGTAAACCACTGGAAAGTGAAAAATATATTGTTTTTATTTTTCATTTTTCAGTTGTTCACATTGTGCTTACCCCTTCACAGTGTACGGGCGTGATGTTATGTTATGAACTGGTGTAAACAATAGACAGACATGAGATTTCAGCAATCCAAGTCCATTTGCTGTCTTTTATTAGGGAATTCCGTTGCCTATCTACGAAGTTCTTCATCAGATTTTCACTAAATTTAAATGAAATCACTCCAAGAAAATATTTTTTCTAAAACTACCCAAATCGCTTCAAGTGTGCCTATGAAATTTGAAGAGTTCTCTCTATTTCTCCGGGATCCCATCATCAGATCCTGACTTGGTGATTATGGGACCACGTGGGAAGTATACGCTTTCAAACAAAAAAAAAACAATATCGGTCTAGTCATATTCGAGTAATCGGGGAACATACATAAAAAAAGGTTCGGACGAATTGAGAACCTCCTCCTTTTTGAAGTCGTTTAAAAAAAAGTCATCTTTAAAATTATTCCCATGAGCGCTCTACGTACTCCATACTCCAACCGCGTACCTATTTCGTATTTACTTACTGTTATAGCAACCTTACATCCCTTGGGAGCCATGGCAACGATCAAGGTAGACTGTCAGGAGAATTGGCGTAGTTCCTGTTTACTCACAGGACCGACCCTCAGCACCCTAGAGGGTCATGAAAGCTATTATAGAAGCAGGTACAAACATAATTCTGGGAAATTGGTAGGTTTTGTGTCGTAATGGGGTTGTAAAAGTGTTTTTATAAGATGAAATGTGACCATTTTTTGTGGTCCTCGTATTTCGTCTTAGACAAATGTATGAATACTGTTTTAAGCTTTCGTTTGGTAGGTGCATAAAATGTACATTATGTTTGGTTCTAATTAAATATTTATTTATTAAAAAAAATTAAACTGATATTGTCGCTTACTTATTGTCCAGTACGTGGAATCCAATATTGAGAAAAGTAGCAGCCGTCGTTATAATAAAGACTCCACAAAACCTGGTGATACTCTGAGTGCGTTTTGTCGTGACTTAGTGTCGAGTTCCAATAGTGCGCGTAGCAAAAGACAAACAAAGAGGGTAGACAGATTTGTCTGCTCCTAACAATTTATTTTCCATCCACCCGCATTCTCCTGTCAACCCGTGATCAAGGCGCTTGCAAATATCGGGCTCTTAAAAACAATGAACAATCACGGAAAATATTAGTTTAAATGTATAAAAGTATAAAGATCAGGATGTTTTAAGTTCTAAAAAGAACTTCTCCATAAAAAAGAGTACATACAAAGGATTTTTTGATTTTGTAAATCAATTAATATTGACAAAGATAAAACGCATCAAAACTCGGGAGTAGTATACCAAGGCGTGACGTATTGAGAATTTTAAAAGCGCCGTATCTTCTTCAATTTTGTTTTACGTAACAAAAGAAAAAATACGTGTCAAATATTTTTTGATAACCTATCTGACAGACTATTTAGTTTTTTCTTGTCGTCTGCCTATTCTTGTAAAGTTTTTCTAGTATGGTGTTAAATCACGCAGAACTTTAACTTCGCCAGTTTGAAATTTGATTTTAGTTCTTCATTAATTTGTGGAATAAATACTGTAGTAATTTTGTACTGTTTGCTGTAGTAGGGCGCTGGAATTGTAAAGAATCTTTCTAGAATAAAAAAAAAGTGTAATACGAAAAGGATAGTTGTAGAGTAATGTTTTGAAAGTTCAATGCGTGATCAAATCAAATACTTTATTCGCATATTACTAATAAGTAGCAGTAATCTATCTACCCAAGCGCGAGTAGCGGTGGCCCAGTGGTGGCGGCCCCGACTTACGAACGTAAGTCGTGGGTTGGAACCCAGACAGAGGCGCATTACTTTGTGTAATTTATATCATCACCGCTGCTCTCAAAACGGTGAAGGAAAACATCGTGAGGAAACCGGCATGTCCTAGAACCAAATTCGAAGACATGTGACATCAACCAATCCGCACTGGGCCCGCGTGGTATATTATAGCCCATTCTCTCTCATTGAGAGGAGGCCGTGTCCCAGCAGGGGGAACATTATAGGCTGATGATGATGATGATGATCTACCCAAGATAGATTGTATAAAATAAAAGTGACTAGTACATAATATCAAATTCTTTTGACCAATAAAATATAAATCAAAAGCCACCCACGGAAAGCCAATAAGGCTAAATTGACAAGTAAATCATGCTCGCACCTAATATAAAAGTTTGGCACTTGGCGACAGCGCGAGAGTCGGGAAACGAAAACGACTAGAATGATGTCAATTTGAAAAAATCAACTGATTCTTATAAATTACGGACCGAAATAAACTTGTCATGACTATTTTGTCTTTTGCAAGACAATAAAAACAAAAGAAGAATATAGAAGTTTCTTTGAAAAGATGAGTATGGAGTAGAGAAAGAACAAAGAAGCGAAGGATGGACTGTGTGAACGATGATTTAGAAAGGAGGTGACTGTTGGGATGAGGAGTATTAGAGAACACATTATAAAACATGAAATACGGGGATTTATCGCGAATTTACCTTTAATTTAAAGAAGAGAAGACAGGAGAAGAAGAAGAAAGAGAAGAAGAAGAAGACGAAGAGAAGTATGGAAGAAGCATATTCATCATAAGTCAAGGATTCCTCATGATGTTTTCCTTCACCGATGTCTATGATGTCCAAGATAAACTTAGAAAGTACATACACGGTGTAAATTACGTCATCACGAAACCGTCAACCAATTATTCTGTATTCCAAACTTGGTAACTTTACGCAAAAATATTGCTGGGAAACGATTTTTGTTGTGGTGAAGAAACATGTTTCGTGATAAAACTCAGTGTAACGCACTTAAAACATTGTGTTGATGGATGGATTGAATAGTAAGGTGGTCGTACAGGTGTTTAAAGTGAAAGTCTTACAACAAAAACTTGTATTTAAAAAAAAACTTGTCATTAAGTTGGAACTTAGACGCCCTATATCTCCGAAACTAGGAGGCTCCTAGGTATGGTGTAGAACAAAAATGATCACAATGATGACGGGGCAAAAAAGTGCCGTTCGGCTTCACTAAGATGTGTTTTATACCCTTTATGAATTGAATAAGGTGACATTGGTACATGCACGGCTTTGAACCCATAACCTTATGCATGAGAGGCGAGGCGTTAACCTCTGGGCCATCACTACACACCAACCAACCAGAATACTGATTCTAAATCATCTGTGGCAGTTACAAGATGATCAATTTTATTTTACGCCGGAAAAACACAAAATTTTACCAATTACATTGATTCAATATTAATTTAAGCTAAAATTAGTCTCAAAACAGACAGACCTGTGATAAAAGGGTGCAAATAAGTTGGTCTTTAAATTGCCCCCGGCTAGAGAACCAGGGTTGGCCGTAGGCATTATTACAGGAAAGTGGAATACATTAATGGACCTCACCTTGCCTTAGACTAATTTTAGACGAGGTGACTAATACTTGCCTTTATCGAAGGGACTGTAGAGTCTATGTTTACTGATGTTGTAGGATAATTTATTTTGTTAGGTTTTTTAAGTAAAAACTTCTTTAGGCGCGTTGAGCACGTTTAGGGTGAACAAAACATGAAACTCGCGGGATCGTCACCTAACGCTTCGTAGCCGATCCGCTACGGCGTAGCAGCAATAAGCAGCACTCGTAGCCGATCTGCTACGACGTGCGGAGGCACAACCTGTAGCAGATAGATTACTTTTCACTTTTATCGGCAGTCCCCTGCCGCACATGTTTTTTTTTATGATTTTTTTGAGTGGTTTATAAATATCATGCTATCATTCATGGCTGTAATTTCTTCGGGTTTGGTAGAGTTGTGTAGTGAGTTTATATCGTACTGGGTGTACATTTCACAAGTTATGTGTACGTCCCATGTAATAGGTGCAGAGCCTAATGCCATCAAGCGCACAAATCCAGACTGATAAGTTCCTGATGGAAGAATCCAATAACACTTGGACTGATCTGGGAATCGAACCCGGGGTCTCATTCAGCAGTCGTGCTTGCGGCCACTAGACCAGCGACGTTATTACTGATACTGATGGACAGGTCAATAACTCTTTGTCACATCTTGGAATCAAATCTTGGACTTCATGCTCAAAGAGGGGCCCGCAAGGGCCGAAGCCTGCCGGGGCTGCGAGACTGTTCGAAAGAGATATCGTAGCCCCGGAACGTAAAGGTCGAGGAAGGAACATGGATGGGTTTTAGTCAGTAAAAGTATGACACCCCCCTCCCGCTCCGCCCAGAGTGGGAGAAGTCATTTGATGATTTCCCATCCGAAAAAAATAGAATAAAAAAGGACATCATTTTCATTAGATACAGGTGTCCTATAGTGTATTAGTCTTATTCTAAATACAGCCTTTTCCCAACTATGTTGGGGTCGCCTTCCAGTCTAACCAGATGCAGCCGAACACCAGTATTTTACATAGAGCGACTGTCTATCTGACCTCCACAACCCAGTTAGTAGTTTGTCTTATTCTAAACACATATCTATACTAATATTATACAGAGGAAAGATTAGCTGTGACGTTTTTCTTTTAAATGTTATAGCACCGTGCTGAGATAGGAGCCTTTTGGTCTTGTACAGGACAAATTCTGTTTTGTATATTGTTTGTTTTTTTATTCTCTCATTATATTAACTTTATACTAGTGTTATAATCACAATTTTATGTGTTGTCCTGTAGGGCTAATAAATGCTTTTTGTTTCTTTTTCTTTCCATTTGTATTTTTTTATATAACGAATAAACTTAATAACTACTTGACCGATTTGAAAAATTATTTCAGCAATACATTATCAGCAAGTAACATAGGCTATATTATACTTCATACTCCCACGGGAATGGGAACCATGCGGGTAAAACCGCGTAACGTCAATTCGTTTTTTAACCGACTTCCAAAAGGTGGAGGTTCTCAATTCGTCGCAACATTTTTTTTTATGTATGTTCCCCGATGACTCGAAGATTGCTGGACCGATTTGTTTTATTCGATTTTGTTTGAAAGGGTATACTTTACAGGTGATCAAGTCAGTATCTGATGTTGGAATCCTAGAGAAATATAGAGAACTCTTCAAATTGTATTAGCACGCTACTAGCTACTTCAATTTGGTGAAGATCTGATGAAGAACTTCGGAGATAGGCATCGGAATTCCTCAAAAAATGATAGCAAATGGACTGGGATTGCTGAAATCTCATGTATCTATTGTTTACACCAGTTTATAACATAACATCGCGCCGGTTCGCTGTGATGGGGTAAGCGCATGTGAACCACTAAAAATTTAAGGTGCCATCAACCTATACTGGAAACGACAATTTGATAATAAAAGTCCTAACAAAAAGTCTCCGAACTCGACACTTGGTGGTTACGATGTACAGTCAACGCCAAACAGAAAATATGTGAAAACTTTCTTTACATTTTGCCTTTCTAACTAACTATAGCTTGTGCTGAAAGTAATAGGAAATTCCACAGGACCATTTAAATAAAATATGGTTCGTTCCCACAAGTTCTACGGTAGAACTAAAAGAATTTTTTTTTCCCACTAGTTCTACGATTTAAGGTGTTACTAAATCGTAGAACTAGTGGGACCAAACATTTCCAATTCTTCTACTGACGATTGCAAGCTACGAAAAGGAAAGTTTTCAATGTTGAATTTTCCTTGTTATTGTTAAAACTAAACGTAATTTGACAAGGGTTTCATAAACTCGACGACCCGAATGGCGTAGCGGTAGTGAGACTGCCTTACGTTCTTAGGGTCCTGGGTTCGAATCCTGGTAGGAGCAAATGTCTGTGTGATGAGCATAGGCATTTATTTCCGAGTCATGGCTGTCTTAAATATGTATAATAAGTACGTATTTACTACCAAAAAAGTAACATATGTAGTTTATCAACATTTTGGTGGCAGATGGCGCTGTGTATTAATGTCCAGCGATATTTATTTATTATAAAATATTAAAAAAAATATATATTAAATGTGCGTTTAGCACTTTCGCACATAAGACAGAAGAATGAACCGAAACTCGGCTTACGAGAAAACGTTTGTGAAAATTCCTAACGTAATTTTCCCCTTGACTGTATTAACGTCATAAAAGTTTACACCCTAATGGCTTTGATGAGATACAAGTGGGGGGTAGAGAGAGGGGTAGGGAGGGGTGAGTTTGACGTAAGAGGAAGACACGAGGATGAATGAGACCGTTAAAAACTGTAGCTCCTCCTTGTTGCTGTTGCAGATGAGTTAAGTTTATCGTTTTGATTACGTTGGTATACAAAAACAATAAACTTCAAAAGGTACGAAAGACTGTAACAACAGTACCATAGAGTATAGTAATATAGATTCAGTACTCTGTTGTTAACTTTCACGGTTGACGTTGTCACTTACGGGATATCTTCCGTGGTTTTCAATTAATAATTTTTATTTTTATTAATTAAGGTGTAATTATTATTTTCTTCATATTTATTTATGCTTCACACATTTGTATTGTTTATTCGTCTAGACTTTATTTTTATTGTTATCCGTGTCTGGTCAGACCGTGGCATCACCTTCGCTTTGGGCCCTATCAGAATACCATCGCTGTGACGATTTTTTGAATGTTAAAGCACCATGCTGAGATACAGGACGAGTTTCGTTTCTTTTAATTTTATAATATTTTAATCTGTTTAATTTTTATTAGTAAGGTTTTAATAATTTTGATGTGTTTTGTCCTGTGTGGGCTAATAAATGCTTTCCTGTCTTTCTTTCTTTCAATTATTTTGACTGAAGAATGCGGGTGGATGGGTAAATAAATTGTTAGGTGCAACAAATCTGTCTACCCTCTTTCTAAGTAGTAGTACTTTTGCTACTTGCTCTTCTGGAACTCGATATAAAGTCACGGCAAAACACACTCACAGTATCACTAAGTTATATGGAGTCTTTATTACGACGCCGGCTACTGCTTTTGTGGATACTTAAAACTGGAATCCACGTACTTGACAATTTGAAACGCTCATCTCGATTGAAATATTTGTGTTTTGCTATTTTAATTGCTTCTCTTGACAGCCACGACGTATGTAATATTGACAAAATATGTAGCTTGTGACATTCGCATACGGAAGATATCCTTTAAGTGCCTGCAGTGTAAGTTCAACTAAAAACATCACAAAATTGAAAATATTAACTTTTTTGTTCTCTCGGCTTCTGAATACGGCTTAAGGCGATTAGACGAGGTAAATTAGCAACTCTATTTGTGGTGGTTAAAACTTCGTTCGAAATGCTGTTAGAATAAAGTTCTAATCAGCTTACACTACAAAGTGGTTGTTACGTCAGTCACTGCGGGCCAAATAGCGCGAAATGAGAGGATAAAAAAACTAAAACACTATCATGCTAATATATTGCTTGTAGAATTATTTGCCAAAAAAACAGAATGATCGCATGCATATTCGTATGTTTCTTTTTGTTTGAAAGATATTTTTGGAGATAAGTGCGTGAATTTTTTTTATCGAGTTTAATTAATTGTATTATGTTTTCAAAACACTAACATGCTAGCATATGTCATGATGAATATCATATATTTTTCTGGACTTGTTTATAGCAGTGAATCATATATTTTTAGTCATTATAAAACTCGCGTTTAGCTCATGTAATCGCCTTAAGAAAAAAGTCATGCTGTATCTACACAAATGTTTCAACATGACTGACCAAGTGACATTTTAAACTTCTAATACTTCCACTCGAACACAGTCAAAACTTCACCATTTCAAGCGAATTCAGAAATATAACTTTAAATGAAAGTACTAGGAATAAAATAGCTCGAGAAGTTCTTTCTAAATAGAGTTTGTGCAGTTCAGAAATAAAGTGAAGTGAGTGCGTTGTAACCGCTACAGTTGTTGAAGAGAATGGGAGAAAATGTTGAAGAGTTTTGAACTTTAAAAGGATTTGAGAGTAATGGAAGTGGAAACAATACTTGGCTTTGTTACTCTTGGACTTTTAATTAGCTTTAATTACGTCGTTTGAAGGAAAAAACACATAATTATAATAAAAACATTTTTGGGTCATTTTGGGAAAAGGCCATTTCGGGAAAAGGACATTCTGGGAGAGGGGACATTTCGGGAGAGAGACATTTTGAGCTTGAACCGAACCAAGCCGCCGAGATGATTAAATTAGACTTTTGCCAACAACATAATATTGATTTTGTTATATAAAATAAAGTATTTATTAATATTAGAAACTAAATGATCTCGGATTCGAAGTGAGTATCAAAATCTATTCTCAGAAAACAAGGTCCATGTTTGTCCAATAAATTCCTTTCACCTCGATTTACGTATAATAATTTTGGGGTCACAATAAATCGAATCTGTCACTTGAAACGATCGACATAACCTCGAGAACATTCTCGTCGCCATTTTTCCAGTATTTACTCAAATGGAAACATAATTTCAAACAAAGAAATGTAACAAATCATTGTCGTGGCCAGAAATTGAGAACCGGGTTCGTGTAAGTGTGGGTTTTTATATTTCAGGATCTATCTATAAGGTAAATTGAATACCTGAAAGGCCATTCGTATCCCACATCTCCAATTACTATAAGGAATGCCATTTAACGTGGCAATGGTGCCAATCTTCTGGGCACGTTTCCGAATGACAGCGATGCAGAAGGGTATTTTGACGCCAAATGTCCTATTGACGTCGTTGTATGTAAATATGTAGGTGCTTACTTTTAGTTTTACTTTTGTAATTATGTTTAGTTCTAGTTGTAGTATGTATATAATGTTCATAATTAAAAAAAACATAAATACTACTCTATAGAATAGATGAATTTAAAACGTTATCTTCAAGCAATTGCTGTAAAAACGTTAAACTTGCGTAGAGATTTGTGGTACAAGCGAACCTAGACGGTATTTCCATTCCTTAATTCGGGTGAGTAGTTCTTTAGTTAAATCGTAACAAATAAACAAACAAATAATCTCATTTTTCCTCTTTATAATATTAGTGTAGAAGTGTAGTTAAGTTAGGTAAGTTTACAAATAACTCCTAAGAAAAATAAACATCAGAAAAAACACACCGAGAAACATGAAGTACACAATGAAAGTATTTCTTCTACAAACTTGACTATACAAACAAAATTATTTTCATAGCATTCGAGGAAGGAAGTAATGCCTTCTTTAAACAGAAAGAGAAATGTCTAATTGAGCAAATGTTAGCATTCCTTGTTGAGACTTCAGCGAGTGACGTCAAATTTTTAGGGTTCCGTAGCTCAGTCGGCAAAAAAGGAACTTCTGTCTCAGGAAAATGAACGTTTTTGTGTATATTGACATTGTATAGTTATTTGTTTTCAGTGTATGTCTTGGCATGACGTAATATATTGACATTTTATTGCTATTGCTTTTTTATTAATTAACGTTTAGTATGGGATTATTTATTCTACAATTAAGACTTGGCTGTCTTTATTTCAAAATATAATTAAATTGTTTTGGTTTTTTTTTACAAACATTATTTTGTACGCTCTCAGGCATATCATGGCGCATTTTTTATTGCTACACTATTATTATTGTACCTATGTTAAACAAATGAATAAATGACTTGTGACTTATGAAATCTCATCATATCATGTGTGCAAGCCTTTAGAGCAGTGAAAAAACAACGTGCGGGACAGTCTTTGGGGACTGCCGATAGAAGTGAAAACTAAGTAATCCATTTCTGCTAAGAGTTGTGCTCCGCGCAAGCCTAGTGGTGCTACTCCTTAGCGGATCGGCTAAGAGTGCTACGAAGCATTAGGTGACGGTCACGCGAGTTTCATTTATTTGTTCACCCGAAAAGTGCTTTACGCACCTAAAGAAGTTTTCACTACAAAAACTTGTAAGGCAACGCGATCAAAAGTTGTGTGTTGCATATTTTGTGATTTCACAAGGTCGAAGGCATAACTCCCGTCGATCTAGATTCTAGATCAATCAAAAAAGCAATGTCTTACAGCACTTGTCAAAGAACAAATATGAAAACCGCAAATATGTCGTTTCATAACAAAATACCTACACGTTTCTACGGGACCCGCGCTGCACGAGGCCTGCTCGCAGTTGGCCGGATTTTTCTTTTCGTCGTCCGGTAAGTAGTGGATGTAGAAAAGCGTTTTACAAGAGCGAGTCTGAAGAATTCTCTTTGCAAACTGTAGAGTCAGGCGCGTAAGTTAAGAAATGAAATAAAGTTTTGATGACGTCTGATGACTTAGGTCCATGTTCACTGAAAAGATATAATATTAGTAGGATAGTCGTTCATGTTTATAATCTGTGGGATAACGTATTCTAAGAATATAATTTGTTTGTTTGTTTGATTGAACGCGCTAATCTTTTATCCAGTTTGCAAGATCTCGTGGAACAATTATTGAACTCCCGCGGGCGAAACCGCAGGTATAACCTAGAACTATAATATTAGCACATCAACCGCTTCATAACCACAGCCAAACTGAGATCAATATTATACCAAAACATTAGCATTTCAAGGTTGATATAACAATACCTTCCCACTACTTCGATCATTGACTTACGAAACAAGAGAAGCACCAACTTCAACGCGATCTTGAACTGTCAGAAGTTCATGAACGAACTCTTGAACTAGTGAATGATGAATGAGTGAACTGAATGTAATCGCCGACCTACCTATGAAGACTATGAACCTGGTTCTAACAATAGCTTTGTTTTGTTTTGGGTAGATGAGTTGTTGGAAGGTTATTTAGCTATAGCCGAACTATGCAAATTGATGGATGAAAACAAATGAGATTTGTGGCCCAAAGCTTGATGACATAACAACAAACGGGCTTCAAAAGAACACAAAAAAGTGTAAATTACTTAATTTCGAAAGTCGACTCTCGTGAGTTTGTCAGTTTCATTGATTCTTTGACACAATAGATACAAACATCATCGTCTAGCCTAGCCTATTCTCAATTATGTTAGGGTTGACTTCTAATCTAACCAGTTACGTATCATAATACCTAAGTTTGTCTAACCGATTTTCATTATACCTACGGTTGATTCACATATGTTCAAAACGCATATTGGTCGACTCACGTACTGTTTAACTTACATAATTTTGATTAAACTAAAATCAATCGCACAAACGAACGATTAATCGAATGGTTCTAAAGATAATTATCTAACCGCATGTAACTGCAGCCAGTATTTTAGAAGTTTGGCCTTACGTTCTTAGGGTCCCGGGTTCGAATCCTGGTAGGTGCAAATGTTTGTGTGATGAGCACGGACATTTGTTTCCCAGTCATGGACGTTTATATGTAAAATAATTTACAAACAAAAAATTTTCTTTGTGGTATATCAACTATCTGGTGTCCACGACACAAGCCTCGTTTCTCGAGCTCGTTGCACTAGATGGCGCTGTGTGTAATATGTCCAGCGATTTATTTATTTTTATTTCAACATGTTTCAGATTAATCCAGATGAATAAGATACTTTGCACAACGCCAATTTTATAAAACTTCATAAACACATGATCCATCTACTGCACTCAAATACATACCTACAATATGACGCTCAATAAATCCCACCTCTCTATAACCGTATCTAAATGCTGGCAGCACCGAACGTATTGAACATAAATAAACTACACGCGTCTATACTGTGTAGACGGTGGAACGCGTCGATTTCGATCAATCAATCCATTTTGGTGCTGTTTTACGCAACGCTCCGGGTTGTTAGGGCTTGGGTATAGTAGGGCGATATTATGCAGTTCATTGACTGTCTAATAAATAAATGTCGCTGGAAATTACACATGTCGCCATCCAGTGCAACACTGAACCTCGCTTGTGTCGTGGACACCAGGGGCCGTATTTTTGAATCAATAGAATTCCAAATCGTGTACGAAATCGCAGAATTCGTATGCGAATCCCTAAAATCGCTATTTTTGAATATTCATACCCGTGAATTTTGTAACGAGTGGTCCGACCCACTCGTTTCCTATATTCTACCAGTAGAAATGAGAGTGAGAATGACACTGACAAGTGAAGATTTGTTGACTGATTATTTTTTTTTGTCGTTTCCCATTTTCTACGTACTTTCGAGTTTTAGGGCAACACTCATTTCTATTACTTCAAAAATACGTAAAATTTGGAGCAATCGAAATTCATTTTGTATACGTTTTGCTTTCGTGCACGAATTTAAGATTCACTTCGAATGATTCAAAAATACGGCCCCAGATAGTTGATATACTATATAGGATGACTGCTAATTAGTGTACAAAACTTACTATGGGACCAAAGCCAAGAAAGCTGTTCAGTACATGAGGCGAACATAAATGTACTAAGCAGCTGATTTATTTTCGCGATTTCAGATTTGGTCCCCTAGTAAAAGTTGTTTGTTATCATGAGCACAATCACGTGTTAAAGTATCGTACACTAACTAGTCACCCTAGATACAGGGTGTAAACCACTTCATCACAAAGCCATTAATCAAGCATTCTGTACATCAAACTAAATAACTTTACGCAAAAATAAACAACTTTTTCTTTCGAGGTTATAAATCATGTGTTGTGGTAGAACTCAATGTAACGCATTTAAAACATTGTGCTGATGGATGGATTGAATAGTACTGGGGTCGAGGAGGTGTTAAAATTGAAAATCTTACAAAATAAACTATTATTAAAAAAAAAAAACTTGGCAAAGAGTTGTAACTTTGACCCCCCATATCTCAGTAACTAGAAGGTAAACATGATCGCAATGATGGGGAGAACTAGTGCCTTTCGACTTCGTGAAGAGGTGTTTTACACCCTATATAGATACTTTCTTTATAGCCCATACACAAAATACGCGCTTTGACGTGGAGTTGCGGACACCAGCCCGTTGTACAATACAATTCAATAGATACTTTTTTTTTGTAAATACAATATGTATCTTGAAACGAAACGCATGGATGGATTTTGTGAGGCATGTGATGAAAGATGGGAAGGAAAAACACGTATTACGCCGACCGGCGACCCCAAGTAACATGGACAATGGGGAGGAAGTGATAGTAGTTATTACGTCAGAACCTTAGAATTCGTCAGAGTTCAAAATACGTCACTACATAAATTATAAAACAAAGTCTCACGCCGCGTCTGTCTGTCCCTATGTATGCTTAGATCTTTAAAACTACGCAACGGATTTTGGTGCGGGTTGTTTTTAATAGATGGAATGATTCAATAGAAAGTAATTTAAGGCATTCATTGGTATTTTTTGGGATGGGAAACCATCAAATGACTTCTCCCACTCCCTCCCGCTCCGCCCAGAGTGGTAGAAGTCATTTGATGATTTCCCATCCCAAAAAAAATACATCGGCTAGTATAAGAATAAAACTAAGATCCTAAATAAATTCTTATTTTTTTACCTTTGTGTACATCACGGAGATTTCCGTTTATATTTTTTCCTATTGTACTATATCTACATTCAATAACAATGTTACTGCATTTTCGGAACTATTACTACTTCTTCAAAATATCTCAAAGGTGTGGTCTGCAGGGTTGCGGGCCTGTTCGAAAGAGATACCGCGGCCCCGGAACGTAAAAGGCGAGGAAGGAACATGGATGGTTTTTAGTCAGTAAGAGTCTGACACTCCCTCCCGCTCCGCCCAGAGTGGGGGGGGTCATTTGATGACTTCCCATCCTAAAAAAAAAAAAAAAAAAAAAAAATGGTGTGGTCTGCACGTTTACCGAACATTCTTTCCGCGTACGTTACTCGTAAACCTATCCATCTCCCCTTGATTTATAGATTACCATCTTGACACATTTATTTCCTTTCTGACCTACCAGTTGACACTATTGACAAGTATTTCGTAACGTTTATAAAGGCCAGAGTATCTTTAATTTTGACTATAGATTTGTATTTCGAGTATTTAGGTCAAACTTGTGATGTGTGGAATGTGACTATTTGTGACATTTCGTTACGAGTGTGATCCTAGATTGATATTTAACCGAATTCAACCTTAATGCAATGTTGTGGTTGGTGCATTTCTAAATAACACACCGATGTGTTTGCGTACGTGCCACTAGGAGCCGGGTTTGTTACGGGTTCACGCCGACAGACGTGACATTTTTTTATACATATTTAGCAGAAGTCAGCCGATTGGCACATTGGTCTAGGGATAGCATGCGCGTCTACTGAGCATGGGCTAAGGATTTGATTCCCAAGTTAGACAGTGTTATTTGATTTTTTTTCTGATTAGCAATATCTCAGTCAGTCAAGGATTCTGGATTAACACCCACTTGATAATTAAATAAATATTGCTGGACATTCACACACAGCGCTAACTAGTGCCACACTACGCAAGGCTTGTGGCGTGGACACCAGATAGTTGATATACTACATATTTACTTTTTTGTTTGTAAATACATACTTATTATACATATAAACATCCATGACTCGGAAACAAATGTCCATTTTCATCACACAAACATTTGCTCCTACCGGGATTCGAACCTGGGACCCTAAGAACGTAAGGCAGCCTCACTACCACTGCGCCATTCGGGTCGTCACTTGATGGCAATGGACTTGCCTCATTGCATGGGACTTAAGGGGCCGGTGGAGCACGCATAATTAATACAAACGTAAGACCAAATTAATTTGTAAATCAAACATAATCTTAATAGGTTGCGGGCCTGTGCGAAAGAGATACCGTGGCCCCGGAACGTTAAGGGCGAGGCAGGAACATGGATGGGTTTTAGTCAGTAAAAGTCTGACACTCCCTCCCGCTCCGCCCAGAGTGGGAGAAGTTATTTGATGATTTTTTCGAATGGATAACAGGTTATGCGTTCCCAAATATAAATTTTGAAAGGACAATGATATAATGACTAGAAATTAGGAAATTAAATTTTCTATAGAAAACTTATTTTTCTCCTAACTCTTGTTCAAATGAGTGTTTATTCAAAATATACATTTGGAAACCTAGATGTTCTGTAATCCAATCGATATAAATATACACACTAGATACTATCAGAAAAAAAATGGAATGCAAATTATTTTGGTGTTACGTTTGCAAGAACAACGCATGCTCCGCCGGCCTTTTAAACAACAGGCGAAATGTGGATATACCTCTGCTGAACCCTTTGTAATGTAAATTGGTCTGGCATTTAGGTCAAACTTGTGATGTGAGGAATGTGATTAAAAGTGACATTTCGTTACGAGTGTGATTCTCTATTGATATTTAACCGAATTCAACCTTAATGCAATGTTGTGGTTGGTGCATTTCTAAATAACACACCGATGTGTTTGCGTACGTGCCACTAGAAGCCGATCGCATCAACCTTGCCGTGTGTAATCTTATCATGTGACGCTGGGTTACACAGGAATCCAGATATATCCGAAGAGGTTATTACTCACATGTTTTACAGCAGTCACTTCTGTCATATTTTTGGAGCAGTGGTTACGTTACGTAGGTCATGGGCTTTCAGCACAGGCACGTTCTTTACTTTATCTTTATGGCATCTGCCTAGTCTTTACCCAACTATGTTGTAGTCGGAAGCCGACTCCAATACTATGTTGGAGTCGGCTTCCGACTACAACATAGTTGGGAAAAGAAGTCTAACCGGATGCAGCTGAATATCGGTATCGGTATATCATGAAGTAATTAGAGCCTATATGACCTTCATAACCCAGTTAGTACTGGGTAATACTAAGACTTGTCATTGTCAGACATTTGGGCCACAGACTACCTGTAACGACAGATATACTATACTTAAGGATACAAATCGATTTCATCACCATTCATCTCAAAACAGTAAAGAAAAGCAAAATGGTTGTGAAATTTCAAAACACTGACATACATAGATCCACACTGAGCCCACGTGTTGGTCTACAGCCTCCACTCTCTCACGTAAAAGATACCAGTGTCTCTCTAGAGTGAAAACAATTAGCTGAAAGATATTTCCGACTGCAAAAATGCCAACAGAACTCCTTTATTCACAGCTCTCGTTCGAAGTTTTAAAGTAGTTTATTAGCTTTCGACATGAAACTGAATCAGCCACTCTGTGAAGAGCATATTCGAAACAAATTGAAGTTTATACGACCAAAGATACAGATAGCATTGGGCTGGGAGCTATAGCTAGGTAGTTAAGTACACAGCACGATGGCAGATACGACAGTTAATGGAGTAGGGGTGCCACACATTTCTCTGGGTTAGCACATTCGATTGGACAGCAATTTGCTGAATAATAATAGTTACCGTGTTTGATCACTGCGGCCAATCTTAGCGGAGATTAGCCATCAGCGCGGGAGATATTTTAGTGATTGTGTTACAGTGATGAGATATTGTGTGGGCAGGCACAGATGCAATTTCTGTTTCTTTTTCGTTCATAGTCCGATGGGACGGCAATCCAACATGACCGCAACGCGCAAGACCAGCGGTTTTACGTGCTTTCCGAGGCACTGGGTATCATACCACCAACGTCCAAAGTCCGTGCTGCTACTGAGAGATTTCTAATGGCTAAACCCAATAGCACTTTTTGCCCGATTCGTGAATCGCTACGGGACCTCGCTCAGCAGTCGTGCTTGCGACCGAGACCAACGGGGTAGTTGCTATGCTGAATAACAAAGGCTACTACATACTAGATTATGCCCTGGCTTCGTCTGCGCTGAGTTCGGTCGTACTATCGGGCTAAAACGGATCCTATATGTTAATACAGGTAATTTATAATCTGTGTACCTAAATTCACCCAAATCCATACAAACATGCATACATTCGCACTAACTTTCACATTTATAATAATAGTTAGATTCAGCTTTAATTCGTGTCATGCCGATCGGCAATTATCGTTCGGCACCTACCTTGGCTCTTTAGTAAACTCATCCCACTCTGGTGGATCCCGCGAGACCCAGTCAACCTAACGCATTTGATTCATGTTCGGCTCGGTACGAGCTAAACCGAGCGGCTCTCTACCAAACACATTTATTACAGAGGGTGGCTATGTTGATCCTTACCGATCATGTAACACATCCCTCACAAATTGAAGTTTATGCATTGGTAGCTATGTACTTAAATACATATAGCAAGATGTCACTTGTGACAGTTCGATGTATCGCGCGGTACGCCTGATGTCTCATCTCAGGGCTGACGCTAAAAATAGCAAGGACAATAAACTGACTTTTACGGAGAACCTTGATGGATTCCGAATGGTTCGGTGTTTTGGTATTGCGTGCATAATTATTATTGGAAGTTTTGTATCTTTTCAACATTCAGCTCCTTATTTTTCTCGGGAAAAACATCTTTTTAATAATCGTTTTTTCAGTTACTATTCTCTTCCTTCAAAGTCAAATTTCATTCTATGTACGCAGCACTCGATCGTTAATAACACGGCTAAAATCAAAATTTTAACCTAACTGATGGATGTTGAAATATTATAACCAACGGCGCATGAAATCAGCTGCTTACTTCTTGTCTAAATATAGAGGTCATCAAACTCGTCGTCGGGCTTGCCGTTCGCTTCGTGCATTTTGCCACGGTAATGATACATTGCATATGAGGAAATAAAACAAATCTTAATTGTACTCCCTTAACGTTTCTAAAATAATTTCTAGTATTATCTACGGAATTCACCCCATTTCAGTCTGGGAAGGGCTGTTCTTTACACCCTGTCGACATCCGGTTAAAATTAAAAATAGCCTGATCAAAGTAGATATGGTATAAAATTACCAGTTCTTCCCGGCTTCCCTAACAATAAGGTTTATTGTAATATTTTGACATCAGTTCTACGCAAAAGGTTAACCTAAATATAGAAAATCCCCTGAGGATAAAATAATGTAATCCCAGTCGAATCACAAGAAAACGATGTTTCGGTATTCAGTTATTCAGAAACTAAAATGTCATTGATGTTGGAAAATGTATCACATTTATACTATACTTCTTTATTTACTAGCATATGCCCGCGGCTTTGCCCCGCGTAGACTTCGCTAATAGATATGACGACAATATAAAAAAAAAACTATTTTGTACGTCAGTTAGAGTATTTGAAAATAATGGACACGTATTTTTTGTTTTTGTAAATCAAGGAATATTAACAAAGATAGAGCGCATCAAAATTCAGGAATGGAGGCTGGTGACGTCCAAACTCACTTAAAATTATACCAAGGCGTGACGTATTGAGAATTTTAAAAGCGTCGTATCTTCGTCAATTTTGGTCAAATAGTTTTTTATAATCTAACTGACGGACTAATTCCATTTTTTTTGTCGTCTACCCTGTTATCGTTGGAAAATGTTTTGTTTTACTAGCTTATGCCTGCAGCTTTGCCCCACCTAGAGTTCGGTTATTGCACACCGAAACACCAAAATCAAGGAATAATCTAGGTAATAAACTCACTACCTGTGTGCCAAATTTCGTCGTACTGCCAAAGCACGCACCTCAGATTTTTCAGATTTATCTGCGTATTGTATAATTATCACTTGGTTCGGTGAAGGATAAACCTCGTCAGGAAACTAGCATACCTGACAGATATTTCTTGACGGCAAAAACCAAGTCAGAGGCCCCTGGGCGGCATAAAAACTCTGACACCAGGTTAGGCAATAGTTACAAGATAAAGAAATTAGTCGTTGTCTGCCTAGCCTTTTCTCAACTAAATTGGGGTCGCCACAGGCTACCTGCAGTATTGTCTCTCCTTTCCCCTTTAAATCCATCCAAAGGTTGTCTTTAAAAGATCGCTTTTAGCGATAAGACCGCCCATTGTGTCACCCCTTGTAAAGTGTTTAAAATGTTTGTATTTATATTTTTATGGTGTACATAAAAAAGAGTATTCTATTCTATTCTATTCTATTCTATTCTATTCTTCCAATCTAACCGGATGCAGCTGAATACTATTTTACATGAAGCCACTGCCAATCTGACCTCCACAACCCATCTTAGTACTGATAAAAAAAGAAGTGAAATTACTAAAAAGTCTATTCAATTCACAATTTATTTGGACACTGCCAATAACGTTCACAAGATTTGCAGCCTCGTAAAAGCGAGTTTTCAATGAAAATAGACAGATGTGAGCAGCCCTGACCCCTATTACCTTTCAGCGTGCCCCATTCGCTTTCACAGTCAAGTGCAATGCACACATGTTGCTGTGGCGTAGCCACTCTACTCTTATGTTCACAAAATGCTTAAAATATTTACTTTACGTACGAGAAAAGTTTCAAGCGGCCCACGGAGCATGCATAGTTCATACAAACGTAATACCAAAATAATTTGTAAAATAGACATATTCATAAGGTAGTGTGCGTTTATGTCGATTGGATTACAGAATATCTATGTTCCCAAATATTTATTTTTGACACTGATTTGAACAAGAGTTAATGAGAAAAATAAGTTTTTTATAGGAATTTTAAATTCCTCATATCTCGTCTTTATATAATTTTCCTTCCAAAATATAAATTTGGGAACATAGATACACTCGAGAGCAATGAATCCGGGTCACTTAAAGAATGTTAAAAATCTCGGAAACTAAAAATGATAGGTTAATGCAATAAATTGTATTTAATAGACTATGTAATACTCCTTAAATGAAAGTAAAAAAAAATATGAGTCACCATACATTTTATTAACACAAAATTACATAAAGAAAAAAACTGCTGATCTCTCCTTAAACAAAAATAGGAAACATGAAATTTTTGAACTTTATTACGATTTTCTTGAATTTTAATACTTCGTATTGCCTCCTCGTGCTTCCATTACTGCGTTTACGCGGTTTGGCATGCTGTACACCAAGTTCCTTATACGATTTTGGGGAATATTCTCCCATTCCTCTGTGAGAGCAATTTTGAGCTCACGAAGCGTGATTGGGGGAGGGTTTCGTTGTTTTACGCATCATCGGACCGGCACTCTGGGCGGAGCGGGAGGGAGTGTCAGACTCTTACTGACTAAAAACCATCCATGTTCCTTCCTCGCCTTTTACGTTCCGGGGCCGCGGTATCTCTTTCGAACAGGCCCGCAACCCCGGCAGGCTTCGGCCCTTGCGGGCCCCTCTCCTTTTGCTGACATCTCTTTGAGGCGCGTGTGGAACACGAACGCGCCGTCGACACGGCCTGTCGTCGTCGTTAGACGGCCGGACGGCTAGCTAGCCCATAGCCAGCCGTCCACAGGCCCGCATCTACGGTGGCCGGTAGCCACCACGTGGCCCCCGACGCCCGTTGCGTCTCCCGCGGCGGCCGGGAAGAGAGGATCTCTCCCTCTCTCGTTCCGCCACCTCCTTCGCTAGCAGGACTGCTTCGCAGAAGGAGGCGACGGCTTCCCATTCCGTCTCGCTCCGGACCATGGATTGAACCAGGGCCGGACGCGAGAGGTCGCCGCCGCCGATCGCCGCCACGAGGACACGGCGGAGCTCCGCCCACGCAGGGCAGACTTCCACCGTGTGCTCCACCGTGTCCTCCGGTCGATCCTCGCAGTGGAGACACCCGGGCGATTCCTCCCGCCCGATTCGGTGCAGGTACCTCCCGAAACATCCGTGTCCGGTGAGGACCTGCGTCAGGCGGAAGGTGAGGACGCCATGGCGCCTCTCCAGCCACTCCTCAAAGAGGGGACTTACCGCCACTATCGTGGCGTGCCCTGCACGGGGTTGCGACAGTCGCTCTCTCCATGTCGCCATGAGATCGCGCCGGAGGTCAGTCGTAGTACCTCCGCGTAGTACCTCCGCGCGCCACTCATGCAGGCGCGCGAGGACTATCGCCTCCAGATCCCACGGCGGCACTCCGCCGGCCCCTTAAGAACCAATTTTTGATCTGTGTTTATTGGCATAGATTATAGAAGAAGTTAATCGTATGTTTTTGTAGCTAAATGCTTTGTTTATTTTTGTTAATGCTCGTAAAATGTTAATTGAGGTTGAGTTTACGTTTTTTTTTTTTTGTGCTTAAATCATTTGTTTTCATGTCTGTTTTTTTAAATATTGTACGGGATCGTTTTCTTACCAGCAGAAATCGACAATTTCTTCGTCTCGACTGGCACACGAATATCTACGACAGTGGTTAAGCGTAAACAAAGGTGTAGAATGCTGTCAGATGGTCTAACTGAATGTAAAAAAGTGGCCAAGTGCGAGTCGGACTCGCCCATGAAGGGTTCCGTAGCAGATTGAATGAAAGGTAAATTGCTGTTTACGATTTATGAGGTATAAAAAAAAACTACTAACTAGATCTCGTTCAAACCAATTTTAGGTGGAAGTTAACATGGTAATGTACATCATACTCGTATATTTTCTTTAGTTTTATTGTTCTCGTATTTTAGAAGTTACAGGGGAGGGGACACACATTTTAGCACTTTGGAAGGGTCTCTTGCGCAAACTATTCAGTTTAGAAAAAAATGACTTTAGAAACCTCGATATCATTTTTAAAGACCTATCTATAGATTTCCCACACGTTGAGTTTGGTGATTTTTTTTATGGGTTTCAGTTCTAAGTATTGGGATTTTTTTCTATTTTTGTGTAAAAATCTTAATGCGGTTCACATAATACATGTACTTACCAAGTTTCAACAGCATAGTTCTTATAGTTTCGGAAAGAAGTGGCTGTGACATACGGACGGACAGACAGACAGACATGCCAAATCTATAAGGGTTTAATTTTTTGCCATTTGGCTACGGAACCCTAAAAAAATGGCTGTAGTTCTAAGTCAAATCCAATCTAACTAGATCGTGCGTGTTTTGAAGCTTTCGGTTATATTATGTGTATTTAGTATTCAAAACTGAAGTTTTTTAAGTGAAAATAGAGCTGGCAACCAAAGCAGCCACAAACAACTCCTCAAACTATTCATTAACTCATTGGTATATTGAGATAGCTGTACGTAACATGTCCTTTTATCTAATTGCAACAAAGCAGTGACAGCCTATAGATGTGACCGTATCGGACTGCTAAGTCTTAGGGCTCAAGTTCGAACCCAAGTCGCGCACTTCTGATTTTTCGGATTCATGTGTGTTTTTATTTATGTATAGTAACAGTAGTAGGTATATTAAGCATAAACAGTGTTGTCTAAAAATAAAACTTGCCAAATATCTACCCCCAACATTATCCACCGATTACAATGCTATATAACAAAAACATACTGTTTGCAAACGTTAATTATAATTTAGCTGGGCTAACTTAATGACAAAGAAGTTAATAAGAGGACAAAAAATTGTAAAATATTTTGTAAAAGAGGTAAGAAACAAAAAAAGAAAGTAAATACAAAAACAATACTGTAAATAATGCGTGACGATACGGGTCCCCAGTCTATTAACAATGATAAAAACATTGTGTAAAACACATGAAGCCTATTGCCGATCCTTAAGAATTTTAATTATAATATAAAGGGTGTAAAACACCTCTTCATGAAGCCGAAACACACTTGTTCTCCCCATCATTGTGATCATTTTTTTCTACTACACCATACCTGGGAACCTTCTAGTTACTGAGATATGGGGCGTCAAAGTTATAACTTTTTGACAAGCTTTTTTTAAACACAAGTTTATTTTGTAAGATTTTGACTTTTAACACCTCCAGGACCGCCGCCGTACTATTCAATCCACCCATCAGCACAATGTATTAAGTCATTACATTAAGTTCTACCACAACACATGATTTATAACCTCAAAAAAAAAAGTTGTTTCCCAGCAATATTTTTTGCGTAAAGTTACTTAGTTTGATATACAGAATGCTTGGTTAACGGCTTTGTGATGAGGTGGTTTACACCCTGTATATCATTTTATATATCATTTTTTTAGAATTATCACTTGCTTTGGTGAAGGAAGATATCGTAAGAAAACCAGCATGCCTGAGAGATATTTCTCGACGGCATGTGAAGTCAAGTCAGAAGCACATGGGCGGCATAGAAACTCTGACACCAGGTTAGGCACTATTCACACGATAAAGAAGAATAAGAAGGTGGCAACAAAAACTAAACAGTTCCAGATTATTTCTATTCACCCCGTTCTACAAAACTAACTTCACTTTCATTTAAAGCAATTGCGCCTACATTCCGAGTTCCCAGTTCAAGGACACATGTTCCCAACCTCCTCCTGACGTAATCCCTTAGCACACTTCCCATATGACGCCCGGGGGAAGGACGGGGTATTTGGTGTAGCTATTTATAAATTGAAGGACGAAAGTACTACATGGAGGAATGGCTTTTTGGTTGACGTAGAAATGTGGCTGAATTTTAGTGTTAATTAAATTATCTTTTGGTTTTTAGGCTTAATTTCGTGTATAAATAAAGTTTAAATGTTTGTAAACGCACCCATAATAAAGAAAACTAGTATGGGACAGCGTTTTATTCGTGGAATTCACTGACGGCTTCTTTGTTTCCCGATCATTATAATCTGGATCTCTTCAAAGTTCGAAAGAATCGGTTTTTTCTAGGCAGGCGAACTCCACCCTAGGCCAGGCGTGTTGCGGCCAAACGTAAGACAATTTAGAGTAAAAAAGAGCACCAGTTTAAAGATTGTTCTTCCCGTCATTGCGATATTTTTTCTGTTTTACCTGGGAACCTTCTAGTTACGTAGATATTGGAAGTCAAAATTTCAACTAGTTCACAAACTAGTTTTTAAAGTCATAACTTTACATTAAATACCTTAAAATTAAAACTAGTTTTTAAAGTCATAACTTTACATTAAATACCTTAAAATTAAAACTAGTTTTTAAAGTCAAAACTTTACATTAAATACCTTAAAATTAAAACTAGTTTTTAAAGTCATAACTTTACATTAAATACCTTAAAATTAAAACTAGTTTTTAAAGTCATAACTTTACATTAAATACCTTAAAATTAAAACTAGTTTTTAAAGTCATAACTTTACATTAAGTACCTTAAAATTAAAACTAGTTTTTAAAGTCATAACTTTACATTAAATACCTTAAAATTAAAACTAGTTTTTAAAGTCAAAACTTTACATTAAATACCTTAAAATTAAAACTAGTTGTAAAAGTCATAACTTTACATTAAATACTTTCATAACTCATTTACTATTCAATGCGTCCATCACCTTAATGTTTTGAGTACGTAACTTTGAGTGTTACCGTAAAACGTGTTTTCACCCCAAAAAAGAAGTCGTTTCCCAGTAATTATTTTAGTTTATATCCTTTAGATTTCCTGTACAATGAGAGATCCGCATAATCTGGTTTTGTATTACTTGATTTGTCGTCGTGCCCACAATTTATATTGCACAACTGACATTTTACTTAGTAAAAAGTAATTTGATTGGATTATAGAATATCTATGTTTCCAAATAAATATTTTGAAAGGACAATGAGATAAAGACGAGATATGAAGAATTTAAAATTTCTATAGAAAATTAGTTTTCTCATAACTCTTGTTTAAATCAGTGTACATTCAAAAATGTGTTTGGGAACCTATATACAGGGTGTAAACCACCTCATCACAAAGTCGTTACCAAGCATTCTGTACATCAAACTAAGTAACTTTACGCAAAAATGATTGCTGTGAAACAACTTTTTTTTGAGGTTATAAATCATGTTTTGCGGTAGAACTCAATGTAACGCACTTAAAATATTGTGCTGATAGATGGATTGAATAGTACGGGGATCGTGGAGGTGTTGAAAGTCAAAATCGTACAAAAAAATACTTTTATTAAAAGAAAACTTGTCAAAAAGTTGTAACTTTGACCCCCCATATCTCCGTAACTAGAAGGTTCCCAGGTATGGTGTAAAACAAAAAAAATGATCGCAATGATGAAGTGAACAAGTGCCTTTCGGCTTTGTGAAGAGGTGATTTACACCCTTTATTCTGTAATTTAATCGAAACAAATACACACTACCTTAACAATATGTTTGATTTACAAACTATTTACGTATTACGTTTGTGTGAACTTCACATGCCCCGCAGGGCTCTTAATACGGCTAGATATTGCAGCCCGTCGATATTCAATTCTAACATTAATTTCCTATCAACAAGTACTTTATCGGAATAGTTCACTGATTCTCAATATTGGCTGTAGATACTTCACCCGAGAACTGGTTCCCAATATTGGCTGCATTCATTTGTGATCAAAGGTTCTTTCTGGCAGCAATATCTGATACTAATCAAGTTATTGGTTTTGCTTTAGCGGATATCTGGTAGAAAGTATTAGGTTCTATGATTATTAAGAAAAATGAAATGACTTACAAACTTATGAATAGGTCTAGTTGTTGTCTGTACATAATGTTTATTTTCGATTAACAGTTTATTTCATCTTTTGTACCTGAATGTATTTGAAGTTTACAACCTCATTTATTTTTGCTAGTGGATGGTGACACAATTATGTTCAGTTAAGGGTTAAAGTGTTTGGTTTTTCATAAAAATATGTAAATCATCATCTGCGTAGCCTTTTTCCAACTATGTTGAGGTCGGCTTCCAGTCTAACCAGAGGCACCACGCCGCGACCACGGCTGGTGCAATCCGGTCGAAACGTCGGGATTAAATTAAAGGTAAATTCGCGATAAATACCCGTCTTCATATGTTTTATAACCAGAAGCAGCTGAATATTAGTATTTTACATGGAGCGATTGCGTGTCTGACCACCACAACTTTTGGAGTTGGATAACCCCTTGGTAAGACTGATGTTAGACTTTCGAGCCACCTGTAACGACTGTAAAAGATCTTTAAATGACGCCCGGTACCAACAGCTTAACGTGCTTTCCGAGGTATGGAGGAAACTCTGTACATAATAGGTGGTAACCCATCTACAGAACAACCTAGGCAAGCGCGGTTTAACGTGAAGATTGATCCGAGCGGCTGCAATTACTTAGCCACGAGCTCCTCATCTATACTATATATATATTATATATTATATATCTATACTAATATTATTAAACAGAAGAGTTTGTTTGTTTGGTTGTTTGGTTGAACGCGCTAATCTCAGGAAGGACTGGTTCAAATTGAAAGATTTTGTGTTGGATAGTCCATTTATCGAGGAAGGCTATAGGCTATAAAACATCACGCTACGACCATTAGGAGCGGAGCAGGAATATTTTTTTTTTGCAAAAACGGGGATATTTTTTCCTTTCGTTTTTCTCTCTTATGTGACGCAGACGAAGTTGCGTGGGTCAGCTAGTTAATATTATAAAGCAGAAGAGTTTGTTTGGTTGAACGCGCTAATCTCAGGAACTACAGGCTTGAATCGAAAAATTCTAATTTTGTGTCGGATAGTCCATTTATCGAGAAAGGCTTTAAGCTATATAACATCACGCTACAATCATTAGGAGCGGAGCAGGAATGAAAAATTTTGCAAAAACGGGGACGTTTTTTTTTCTTTTCGTTTTTCTCTCTTATGTGACGCAGACGAAGTTGCGTGGGTCAGCTAGTAAAACTATATACGACTCAATAATTTGCTTACTTTAGAGCCAAATTATAGAAGTTGCTGATTTATTTTACGGCTTCTATTAATTCCAGGAGAATTGAAATGTATGGAAACAACGTTTTAATTTTATGAGCAACAGTTTATTAAAATTACGCAGATAAGAAGTGTTTTTAGCAACATGCACAATTTCATACCATTTCAAAAGGATTCATTCAATAAGGCAATTTATTAAATTCGTTACGGCAAATATTCCTATCGAATTTCAATATTTTGAATCGCTTTTTAATTTTGCGCAAAATCATGAATTGCTTTGTATGTAAATAATAAATATATTTCACCGTTTTCATGCACCACCAGAGATTGTAATTACTCGCATTCGTTCGAATATTGCTTATTGAAACAAATACAAAAGAGAGATTGGAAGCTGTGTGAACGATAGGTATTATTGAAAATGTGAAATATTGAATGCATGCAATTTTTACAATGAAATTCAAACTCAAACTCAAACTCAAACTCAAAGCATTTATTTCAACTAGACCATTACGGCACTTTTGAATGTCAAATTACAAATTAAATCAAAGCTACAGTCACAGTCACAAGGCATAATAACTTGAGAAAGTACTGTAGTTGCCCATTCCCTAGCGTAGATCTCTATGGAGAAGAACGGGCAAGAAACTCCATGGACACTCTTTTTAAATCAATATATTGTTACAAAATCTTGGTGACATCATTCATGTGTGATTATACATATATGTGAGAACGATGTAGAAAGACGTGCACATTAAGAGCGTCCAGAGAAAAGATTAAATCAACAGTGTAAAAAAAAGAAATTAAAATTAACCATGGCAGCTAAGAGACGACCAGTCCCAACTGACAGCGCCCGTTCACGAACATGACGCATGTATCGGCGCCATTCAACTCGACCATATTGAAGGGAGCTAAATGACCCGACACACCCGCCACCATCAGCGAGACATTTGAGTGAGCATGACAATCTCTCAGCCGCCAAGGCATATTCAAGTCAAAAACAAAAAAAGATAACTAAATGTAAATGGTGGCTTTACAGTACATAGAACTCACACAAATGTGCTATGCAATTATATAATACTACGAGATGGAATCTATACAATGCAAGGATAATTTACAATCTTCTGCAGCTTCCACAATAACGTAACCTGGGAATCAGTTAGTTTGCCTATGGTTGTGGAGCAGGACCAGCATTGAGCCAAGCATTTTTATCATTAATGTAATCCCCCAAATTATAATATGCTTGCCTACATAGTGTGCGTTTATACAAGATTTAAATTTCGTCTCATTCAGTTGTAGAATGTGAGGAGGTATTTTATTGTAACATTTTAAACAGTACCCCATGAAAGATGAATCTACTTTAGCAAGCCTGAAACCTGGCTGAACGAGTTGGTCCCTATTTCTAGTATTATAGTGGTGTCTGTCACCTCTGATTGGGGCCTAATTCTGCTATTTTAATAAATTCGTCACTCCAACACGATTCCATTCTCATCCCATTGTCATTTTGCTTAAAGTTCGTAATCTGCTAAATTCACAATGGTCGGTCGATGGTCTCGTAATAAAATTATGTTTTAATGGCTTTTCGTATTGCCATTATTATAAAACCATTCGTACAGATGGTTTTCGAAATTTACTACTAAATGCGAACTTTTATTCATGGCAGATTTCATGTACGAGAATTTACCTTTAATTTAATCCCGACGTTTCGACCGGATTGCACCAGCCGTGGTCGCGGGGAGACTAAAGTACTGGAGGTACCGCGACAGCAAAGTGAAGGCGTTTATTCAACTATCCTCACTCATCTTCATAAATGTTATGTCCGTCTTCTTTAGTTTTATAATGTGTTCTGATCGTGAAAGTTTAAAAAAGACAATTTCATGTACGAGATCAATATTCTATAACATTTCTTTTAATGGGGTCATAGTGGTTGTTCATTGAGAAGTCATAATGACGCCATTATATTAGTAGATTACCAAACTTGTCAAAACCTGACAGAACTTGATCATTATGACTTCAATGATGGCCTATTCTGACACTATCGTAATAGCAGAATCGAGGCCCTGGATTGAAGTTTTGAACTATTTACTGTCAACACCAAAATGTCTATTTGTAACGGAGTAAGCGAGTACCCACTATTACAGGGCGGCCAGGTTTTAGGAGATAATAGATGATTAAACGAACTTTGAAAGTGAAGTTCGATCACTATTATATGAGTCGCTTCATCCGAAGATATAAGTATAACCAGGTAGTCCCTTTAACCTACAGGCAACATCGCACGTTCTTTAAAGAATATCTTAATCGATTCCAAGTCGATTTAAAAAAAAAAAAAATTTGACGTTTCACCCTCTATACCGTGTTAGATCGAACCTTGTCTCATTTTTTAGAGCTCAGGCACAAAGTTTTCATATAGGGTTTTTAATCTCTGGTTGGACACCAAGTGATTTATCCAAAGGGTTGGGAGGGACCTTATATCTTCGGATGAAGCGACTCATATAATAGTGATCGAACTTCACTTTCAAAGTTCGTTTAATCATCTATTATATTTCGTCGCTTCATCCTTCAGATATAAGTATAACCAGGTAGATATTTAGAGATAGAAACTTTGTGTCTCTTAGAGAACAGGTAAGAGTTTATAAGGAAAGGTGGTTTCTTAAGGTGAAACACATGTATAAAGTTTGATCATAATAGTGTTTATTGTTAAATTACAAAAGGTATAAAGAAAAAATAAAAAGTTTTCCACAATACAAAGTTATGCTTATTTAGATAATCAAGTAAGTACTTAAGTAAAATAACGAACTTAATATTTATTCATTTCGAAAGGCAATCGCCCTAGCAAAACTGCTTTCGTCTATAATTGGTCTGTTGTAAAAACGGGCAAAGGTTGTGGACATGCTGGTCCAACCAGCCGTTTTTCTAATCGTATCTACACTAATCCCTGCGGCGTATGCAGCTGATGTGGCGGCATGTCGTGTACTATGCGCGCTATATGTACCTACGTCTACTCCGCTCTCTGACAACACTTGTTTGATCCAGCGACTGATGGTCTGTGCTGTAGCTGCCCTATGTGGAGGCTTATGGGTCAGCAGTAAACTTCCAGCGTTCGTAGTCCTCATATTTTTTGTTACAAAAATATAATCCTTGAGGACTGAAGCGGCCATATTTTTTTATTTTCATAAAAAAATGGTAAATATAGTATTGGTTGGTCGCGACCAGGGGCAGAGGTTTTTATAATGTCCGTTATGGCTATCTTAACACCGTTTTGAGTAATTGACACGTTTTCTAATTTCAATAAGGATAGTGTTTGCACCCTATGTGCTGTACTGAGTGCCAATAGAATCACTAATTTCTTTGTGATTTTTTCTAAACTTAATTCTAAATTTGGATACCAAATTGAAATATAGTTGAAAACTATTTGTGGATCCCAAGTGGATGTATATTTAGGTCGATTTGGCTTGAGCTTGTAAGCCCCTTTAAGTAATCGCCTTATATTGTCGTCAGAACCGATTTTATCACTTAAAAACAAAGATAACGCTGAACGGTGAGTGTTAAGAGAGCTATACGAACATCCATTATTGAACTGCTCTGTCAAGAAGGATAATATAAAAGGTATGCAATCATTATAAATGTTAGAATTGTGTACAGCACAATATTCCCACCACAGTTTTAAAGTAACGCTATATTGCTTGATAGTGCTGTCAGAGAGAGATGCCAACATTAGGTCGAGCGTCCCAACTGGTGTGCCGCGCCGCTTAAACGCCTCCCGCAAAGCCTGGCGGCACCCAGGGTAAGTTTTTTGTGTAGGGGATGATGATTTCTGAAATGGGATTGAAGTAAAAATTTGTTAGGATTGAGATAAAGTATATGCGAATCAAGTAAGGTCTGGAGTAGAGGGAACCAAGGCTGAGAGGGCCAGTGAGGGAAAACAAAGATCCCGGTAGCTTCATCATCAATAATCTTACGTAAACATTTTAGAACTAGAGAAAATGGCGGGAATGCGTAAAAAAAAATTGAATGCCAATTTATGGTAAAAGCATCAACGGTATATGCGTCTGGCTCTGGTCTCCAAGAGACAAAGAGGTCGCATTTGGTATTGCTGCGAGAAGCGAATAGATCGATCTCGGGGCAGCCGAAGTTTTGTTTAATAAGCCTAAAGGCATTATTTGACAGCTCCCACTCTGTATCCGGGTTTACTTTTCTCGACTCGGCGTCTGCGCAGTTTTCTTTTGTATTGATATATGATGCGAAAAGAGAGATGTTACGCTTCTCGCACCATTGCCAAATAGATCTCGTAAGCTCATTTAAATGGGGAAATTGTATTCCACCAAGACGATTTATATAGCATATTGCTGTGGTGTTATCTAACGAAACTTTTTAATCCTAGAAAGGCAGCAAGGAGTTCTAAATAATTAATGTGGTGTTCCGATTCCGCAGCCTTCCATCTTCCGTTTACTTTTATACCATTACAGACCGCGCCCCACCCGGTTCTTGAAGCATCTGTGAAGATTTCTTTACTGTAGCTTAAAACTCTCATCGAATTATTTACTGTTAATATATTACTGCGCCACCAAAGTAAATCTTGCAAAATTACGTTTGAAGGGCTGATTTTCGCTTCGTAATTATTGTTAAATTTTTGTAATGCTAAGAATTTCTCACGTTCCAAAATTTTTGTGTATAAATATCCGTATTTAACTGCTGGGCAAGCTGCGATCAGAACACCAATTAATTGAGCAAGTTCTCTAATACTACACCTTGGAAGGCGGGTGAACTTGTCAACCATCTGTGCAATATTATTGCGTTTATCTATCGGTAATGAAATAGATAGTTCTTGTGTGTCATACATGAACCCTAAAAACTTGCATACTTGCGATGGAGTCAATGAACTTTTTGTATAATTAATTACAAAACCCAAACAACGTAATAACTTTGAAGTTTCATGTACATTTTTTACACACTCATCATAATTATCACCGATACATAATATATCATCAAGAAATATGACTGATTTATAACCTCGTCCTCGAAGATGCGTCATAACCTCCTTCATTATTTTAGTAAACACCCTGGGTGCTACCGACAGGCCATAAGGCATCGCCGTGAACTCAAAAGTATTTAAATTACCCGAAAAAGGATCTTTGTAGAGAAATCTCAAATATTTTCGGTCAGAAACTGAAATAGGCACTAACAAATATGCTTCTGTTAGGTCAATAGTGGCTAGAAAGCCATCCCTAGGAATCAGTTTCGCGGCGGTTCTGTAATCCTCCATTTTAAAATGTTCCTTCCTAATGAATTTATTTAAGGCTTTAAATTTAGAATAAACCTTTTGCCACCATTAGCTTTTGGTGCTAAAAATGTATTTGATATGAACTGATTTTTCTCAGGTAAACGCTGGCTTATAGCTCCTAATTCGAGTAATTTATTAATGGCTTTAGACATTTCTTGGCTTTCAATTAAAGATAGGTTCGAGAGGGATGGTGCTCTGTGTTGAGTCACCTCCTTACAAAACGGTATTGAGTAGCCATGTTCTATCCATGAAAGAACAACTTCATTACTAGTAATATTTGACCAACAATTAAAATAGAACTTAATTCTGCCTGCATGTACCTGTGTTACTGCGGAGGCGGAGCACGGGGCTTCGCCTGATTGTAGTTGACACTCTTCGCCGGTGTTGGAGCCGGGGGGTACGTCCGCCGTTGTGTCGATGACGACGGATGTTTCCTCTGACCTCCTCGCCCCCCCCTGATCGACGAGTAACGAGGAGGTCCTGACCAGTTTCCCAGCGGGGCAGGACGATTTGAAGGTGGCTGTGAAGCGCTGACCCTCTGATTTGATACCGTTTTCCTTATCTGGGAGCCTTGTTTTTCAATGGCTTTACTTGCTTTAATCTTCTCGCTCAGTGTGGTTCCAAATAACGTTTCATCACGTTCAGCATCTTGGATTACATGTAGAAAATTCTTTTCTAGACTCGGGATAATTAATTTGATTCTGTCTCGTGACAGAGAAAAATGTAAATCCGACAAAACGCGACAACTGTCGCTCAAATATTTCAAAGCTGATATTTTGTCGTCGGACGTAAGCAATATGTTCATTGCTTTATTTATTGCTGAAGTGCCCGTGCCCAATTGTTGTTGAAAGTTACAAAGTTTCTTGTCACGGCTTCTAACTAGCTCAGACACGGCGGCGGATATTTCTGCATTGAGCTTGGGTGCTTGCAGTAATTTGCAATTGCCGGGCACGAGATAATTTTTTGATATTTTTTCCCTATCCTCTTTTGGCAATCCTTTCTTTAACAAAGGAGTCCATAGGTTGGCCAGACTAGTGTGAATATTTTCACCGAACTCGGGGGTATCGGACGTAGCTGCTCCCAAAGCAGATAAGAGCTCTGGATCCAGGCTTGCATCGGGTACGACGTCAGACGAGGCGTCAGGCATCGAGATCGCCGGGATGCCAGACGTGAAGGTGTCCGGTACATTTGCGTCTTGGGCGTACGCAGGCGGCGTCCCTTCAGTGGTCGCGGTGGCCTCTTGCGGCACAGGAAGCGTGAGAATCTCATCTTGTGACTGACTCAATGGTCCTGATTGAGGTTCTGCTGGAGCCGCACCAGTTTCTAAAAATACAATTAAGTATTTTTATATTTTGCCAATGAGGGTAGACAAAAAAAAAAAGTGTGAAAAGAAATTCAAGGCCAGTATTATCTCGCGGATAATAAGTTGTACATATAATGTGCGTACCTATTAAGATTGCACGTTTTTGTACTAATTTGTCACGAATGACTCACAATCAACTCGCAGTTGATCATGTTATCGCAATTGCCTCGCAGGCAATCCCGATTTATCCAGCACAAAACGATCACTTTTGAAATTATCACTTTTAGAAATAAAAACGAAGGTACTAAGTACTAACCTGCACAATTTTCATCATCTGATGAGTCGATTATAGGTCGTCTTATTCGACGTCGATGTAAATGGGTCTCTTTGCGTTTTTCTTTTTCTTTTATTTTCCTAATCTTTTGTTCGTAATGAACTAACAATTCTTCCGCACTGCGTTTCGGCATTTTGCATGAACGTATGCGCACGTTGCCTCGCACGAAAAAGGAATGAGACAAGGTTCGATCTAACACGGTATAGAGGGTGAAACGTCAAATTTTTTTTTTTTTTAAATCGACTTGGAATCGATTAAGATATTCTTTAAAGAACGTGCGATGTTGCCTGTAGGTTAAAGGGACTACCTGGTTATACTTATATCTGAAGGATGAAGCGACGAAATATAATAAGGTATCACCACTGACAGGACTGTTGCCAATAAATATGCCTGACATTGTGGTGATAGATCGATTGGAGAGTCGCACAATGATTGTTGTTTATATAACGGTCCCCCATGCCGATAACCTCGTGTATAGCAGTCATTGTGCCTATAGTCGTGTCGGCCAATGGCTTAATAGCCTAGAGCTTCGACCAAAATCTTATAAGGCTCTCGCTTGGCAGCAGGCTCAAGAGCTTGATTCAGAAAGCACTACTTTTTGACACGACACGTATTGTTAGAAGGTTCCTCTCTCAAGAGCCCTGACCGCTGTTTTTTTTATATTAAAAAAAAATACATATTTGGTTATTTTATAAAATATTGAAAGTAAAGAAATGTGTGGATTATTTGTGAAATAGGACTTGTTAGTGGTTTAGGTATACCTCTTTTTTTTTAATTGCAGACCCATCCATAAAAAAATAAAGACATAGAACCGTTTAGTGATGATTTTATGACCACTCTTAGCAATTATTTTCTATAAAGCCAATGGCATCCAATTATGAAACCGAGTCCGTCCACGGTCTTTGATATTGATGAATATTAACATAATTCTATTTTTTTTGATGGGCTAGAACAATTCGTTTTTCTTATAAAACTGCTTAAATAACATCCATTAGTGGTTGTCAGTGTCTTTATAGCAGTTAGATTAAAAAAAAACAGCGTTGAGGAGGACTTTTTGATGCCCTTTTATAGTTTTTTGTTAGTCTATGTACTTTAGTTTATTTATTGTTATGTCGTTAGTTTATATAATTTCATTTTAGTCATCATCATTTTAGTCAATGTTTAAATTTCCACCACCGATCCATTTCATCTCTAGATGTCTCTTTCAAATCTAATCAAGTAACAGTATCATTCCCAAATCTTACCACACATCGTTACTTAACCTCATCTCTCAAATGATGTCAATCCATATTGACTTACCCATATTTACGCCAACCCAGCTGAATAGTCGTCGATTACTTTGATGTGGGTGACTCCATTGAAAAGTAACGACGCGACTCTGAGGACAAATTACGAGACACCCTTTGGCCTTCAGTGGGTTCGGTTACGATGGATAGACAAAACTGGTCCTTTTGGTGTAGCACAAGGAGATCCAGAAGGTTCGCTGGTATTTTGAGAACGTAGTTGGTGCATATTTCTTTACGTGTTACATCTTCTATACAAATAAATAAAAAAATGGGAACTTTTTACTGAATTACGGAAGCATAAACGGTACTTAGATTTGGTTTACTGTTGAAAAATACGGTACGGTAAAAATGTCGTGTGTCTGTCTGTTCCGACTAATATCTGAAACGGTTGAACCGATTTTGATGGGACCTTTAATGGCAAATAATTTAAATCCATGCAATTGTTAACATCATCCGATTCAAATAGGGGAAGTAATATTTTTATAATCATTTTTAGATATACCATTTTAAATCGCAGATTAAGAAATTCCTGATTGAAAAGGATTACTACTCGATCAATTTTTAAGATGATAGAACCATAAAATAAAAATGTCCGATCCACTTATTATTCTATCTTATTAACGACTTTACTTGTTTGAAATAGACTTAATTAGCTTGTATTTTTACGCCTAATTTGTACGCCTTGCGCAAAACATTGTGATACAACACATTTTATATACCATGTACCGTACTACCTATGTTTAACAAATAAATTACTTTGACTTTGACTTTAGATTGACGAAGGTGGCGGGTAATATTTATATGGTGCTACTTTTCCTGTGTGTGTCATTCGCGTCATTCTATTTTTTTTTAATTATGGACATGTTAAATCATCTGGTATACCGGTGAACCCATATAAAACAACCCTATAGCCAATGGCACTACAGTGGTTCATCAAAAGTCTTCTCTCTGACCTCTGGCTTAATAATTGTTCACGTGTGAGAGTTTATACTGCTGGCGGCATTAATTAGGGTATCACCGAGCTATTATGGACCGACACCATTTTGTAAATATTTTATAACCAAAAAACATTATCATTCCGACCTATTTATAAAAGCAATAGGCCCATATTATAATGATACTAGCTTCTGCCAGCGGCTTCGCCCGCGTGAAGTTTCAAAATTTTCCCATGGGATCTTACTACCGGGATAAAAAGTATCCTATGTGTTAATCCAGGTTATAAACCATCTGTGTGCAAAATTTCATCCAAATCCGTTCAGTAGTTTTTGCGTGAAAGAGTAACAAACATCCATACATACATCCATACTCACAAACTTTCGCATTTATAATATTAGTAGGAAGTAGGACAGCTTAAATGTATACTGCCCAAACCCATATAAAACTACCCTATAGCCAACGGCACTACAGTGGTTCATCAAAAGTCTTCTCTCTGGCCTCTGGCTTAATAATTGTTCACGTGTGAGAATTTATACTGCTGGCGGCATTAATTAGGGTATCACCGAGCTATTGTGAACCGACACCATTTTGTAAATATTTTATAACCAAAAAATATTATCATTCCGACCTATTTATAAAAGCAATAGGCCCATATTACAATGATATAGCTTAAATGTATACTGCCCAACCAATACTATTACGTTAATTATGGAAAATTTGTTCTATACTAAGAATAAACAATTGGTTTTGGTTATTTGACACATATCTTTATACTACATTTTACATCAAAACCACAAAATATTGAGGGCGCTTGAAAATTTTGAATGAAAGTTATGTATATGTTATGGACCAGGTGATTAATGCGGGCATTATACATAATGTTCAAGCATTATGAATAATGGCTATCTCTATCGGGCTAAGTGATTAATACTATCTTAACTTCATTATTTTTCACATTGCACGGTCATTATTATATTGCTAAATAATAATTGGGCAATTTGATAATAAAGCCAAATTTGACGCGGTGTGAGGGCGGGGAGCATGCATAGCGTAGCACGCTTTGACCAATCAGAGACCGCCAAGCAGCGCGCGGCTCGTGCGGCTGACTTCAAGCGCTATTGTTTTTGTTTAGTTTTGCAATGTAAGCGAATATTGACGGACGCGGATGGGTTTCAGTTTCGTAACTCAGTGTCAACGCGACTGTGTTAACACTGCATTACGAAATTAAGATTTATTTTGCCTGAAGATGTTCCAGAGACAGAGATTTCGCTGAGAAAGTGTTGCAGAATGTCCTCTAAATGCGGAGGGCAAGGTTATAATATATATGTTTATTTTCTCATCACAAACGTTTATAGTAGATGTGGTTGTAAAAATGGTTGGAAGTCTGATAATGTAGTTGTCGCCAAGCCAAAAAGGCAAAGGCAAAGGTTCGTGGTTAAATTATAACAGCCGCTCGGGTCGATCTTTAGGTTAAGCCGTGCTTGCCTAGGTTCGTCTGTGGATGGGTGACCACCCTTTCATACCGAGTTTCTTTGTGCCTCGGAAAGTACGTTAAGCCGTTGGTCCCGACTGTCATTTGTCCATCTTTGACAGTCGTTACAGGTAGTCAGTGGCCCCAAAAGTCTGACACCAGTCTTGACAAGTGGTATTGTTTTCCTAGAGTTAACTGGGTTGTGGAGGTCAGATAGGCAGTCGCTCCATGTAAAATGCTGGTATTCAGCTGCATCCGGTTAGACTGGAAGCCGACCCCAACATAGTTGGGAAAAGGCTAGGCAGATGATGATGATGAGTAGGATAAGTAGGATAATAATAAGTAATTCTATAAAACAATATTAGACATAGACATGTTGTAAAAAAATATTTTTTTCTTGTTTTATGTTATATTTTTAATATGATTTGATTAATCATAATAATGAGTCTGATTATTTAAATGGTTTAATATTTATGACCATAACAATAAAGAAATAGTAATTAAATATGTTTGTATTACTCTGCCCAAAAGGTGATGGACAATATGTATAATGCCCGGTCAATTTGATTATTTGAATAATTCTTATCAAATTGCACTTTTATATTGGCCATTTTTTCATAATGACCGGGCATTATATATAATGCCCAATTCATCACTTCGTCCATAACATATACATTTACAGTAAACTACATTGCGTTTAATATTTGAAGGCGTTAAATAAGAAAGGAGTAAAAAACGTATCCAGTATAATACATTTTGTTTTGATGCAAACAAGTATGGTGTCATTCACTCAGGTTTGACCGTCTCCGTCCATATTATATTGCTAGGCAAAATACTTAAGTTACAACGTTATTGTATTATAACATTTGTGTCATGGTATTACAGATGTATTTGCAATGATGTAGGGTTTATTTAAGGTCTAACTGTGAACACTTAAATAGCCTCAATCATTATTTTAGAACAATCTAATGCTAGTCTCATGCTTCTGTAATGCCATTGGCAACTTACTTGACCACAATAATGCTTCTTTAATGCGATTCGCAACTTATTTGGTCACAATTATGCTAATATAATGCGACTGTAGTGCAATTAAACAACTAAGTGTGAACTTATTTATGACCTAAAGCCATACAATTTGTGCCCAAATAAGCATTACAGTAGCCGTATAAACGTCTGTAATGCTATCATAGTGCTAACTCAAAATGCTAAAACAATACAGAAATGCTGTAAGCGGGCCGATATACTGCTTTGATGTGTTACTTGGGTACTTCTTAAATAAAATCGATCATCATCATCATCTCAGCCGAAAGACGTCCACTGCTGGACATAGGCCTCCCCCAAGTGTCGCCACATTGACCGGTCCCTTGCTACTCGCATCCACCGGATTCCCGCAACCTTCACCAGGTCATCGGTCCACCTAGTGGGAGGTCTTCCAACGCATCGTCTTCCGGTTCGCGGTCGCCACTCCAGAAGTTTTCGGCCCCATCGGCCATCCGTTCTGCGAGCAATGTGCCCTGCCCACTGCCACTTAAGTTTAGCAATTCTTCGGGCTACGTCGGTGACCTTGGTTCTCTTGCGGATGTCCTCATTTCTGATTCGATCACGCAAGGAAACTCCGAGCATAGCCCTCTCCATTGCCCTTTGGGTGACTTTAAGCCTTTTGATAAGGCCCATTGTGAGCGACCACGTTTCGGTCCCGTATGTAATCACTGGCAACACACACTGGTCATAGACTTTCGTCTTGAGACACTGCGGTAAGTTGGACGAGAAGATACCGCGCAGCTTCCCGAACGCTGCTCAGCCGAGTCGGATTCGACGATTGACCTCTTTCTCGAAGTTAGACCTACCTAACTGGACCGTTTGTCTTAGGTATACATAATCGTCTACAATTTCGAGTGTAGAGTCTCCGATCTTGATAGGAATGGGTGTGACATGGGCATTCAACATGACCTTCGTCTTGTCCATGTTCATTTTTAGACCCACTCTTTTGGAGGCTCTACTGAGGTCATCGAGCATTGTACTGAGGTCCTCCATGGTCTCAGCCATGACCACAATATCGTCGGCAAACCGAAGGTGAGTGATGTACTCGCCATTGACGTTGATGCCTAGCCCTCTCCAGTCCAGAACCTTGAAGACATCCTCCAGTGCAGCGGTGAACAGTTTCGGATATATGACGTCTCCCTGTCTTACACCTCGCTGCAGAAGGATAGGTTCCGAGGCTTGGTCCTGAAGTCGGACTGACATGGTGGCGTTTTTGTACAAACACTTCAACACCTCGATGTACCGATAGTCAATTTGGCACCGTTGGAGAGACTGCAGTACAGCCCAGGTTTCGATCGAATCAAAGGCTTTTTCGTAGTCCACAAACGCTAAGCAGAGAGGCAAGTTATACTCTTCGGTCTTCTGTATAACCTGCCGAAGCGTATGTATGTGGTCCACGGTGCTAAAACCTTTTCGGAAACCGGCTTGTTCGGGTGGCTGGAAATCGTCAAAACTGCGCGCGAGACGATTCGTGATGACTCTTGAAAACAACTTGTAAACATGGCTTAGAAGTGAGATGGGCCTGTAATTCTTCAACCGGGCATTGTCACCCTTCTTGAAAAAGAGCACCACCACACCCCTGCACCATGCCTGAGGCGTTTTCCCCTCGAGTATGACGGAATTGAACAGCTTCTGAAGGGCCTTAAGTACCGGTTTTCCACCCGCCTTCAGGAGTTCGGCAGTAATTCCGTCATTAAATAAAATCGATACTGAAATGTTTTCATATCTCGATAATGTGACCTAGACAAGTTCCATCCCAACTGGAAGGAGGGAGATGGAAAGAGTGGAGTGGAGTGGGGCAGAGCAGGAAAGATAAAAGTGTTACAGACCTCTGCACCGCATGCGCAACTTTTGTGGAATATCCCGTATGTTTTTTTTTAATTGCATCTCGCAGTTTAACCTAAAGAGGTTGTCGTCTGCTTAACCGGACTATCCTGTGGGTGTTTTGAGTGCAAAGCTTTCAGCCAGGGCAAAAACTTATAATTTACTTAAAAATTAAGTGACTACACGCTAAGGGCAACCCCTGTGGGGTACGAGCCTCGATTTAGGGCGTCGCTGGGGATGCACAGCAATAGGGAAGGCTAGTTCTGAGTGGAGTCATTATTTAGGGGGTGATTTTGGACTCCTGTAGTCCAAAATCACCCCCTAAATAATGACTGATAGTCACGCGGGCTGGAAATCTATACTATATATAATATTATAAAGCTGAAGAGTTTGTTTGTTTATTTGAACGCGCTAATCTCAGGAACCACCGGTTCGAATTGAAAAATTCTTTATGTGTTGGATAATCCATTTATTGGGAAAGGCTATATACTATATAACATCACACTATTACCAATAGGGGCGGAGCATAAATGAAAAATGTTGCAAAAACGGGGAAAAAATATTTCATAGGTGAGCTTTTGTCTCTTGTTTGACGCAGACGATGTTGCGTGGGTTAGCTAGTAAATAAATAAATATCGCTGGATATTACACACAGCGCCATCTAGTGCCACACTTAGCAAGGCTTGTGTGGTGGGCACTAGATAGTTGATATACTACACATATACTTTTGTTTGTAAATACATGCTTATTATACATATAAACATCCATGGCTCGGAAACAAATGTCCATGCTAATCACACAAATATTTACTCCTACCGGGATTCGAACCCGGGACCCTAAGAACGAAAGCCAGCCTCACTACTGCTGCGCCATTTGGGTCGAAATGTCCTGTATGTTGTACAAAGTCATCCTTCTGTATCTTCCTACTATATGTAAATGATTTCAGGTTCTAGCCGTAAACAGACCAGTGATAAAAATTGTATAATAAATGTATTGTATAGGCTGACGATGTAAAGAGCATGGCTTCCTTTATTTTCGAGTTGTAAAACCTTTTCAAAGGACAATGTCGTTTTAACGGTTTGTCGTTTCGTGTGGCAGTAACCTGTTCCACTGTTATGTGTCGAGGGGAGAGCCGAGGAGTAGGAGGTGTCTTACCTTCTACATCAAGCTTTTCAATGAGTTATGTCAACATTACTAACCTACGTATATAGGTAAGGTGTTAAAAATGAACTGCAAGAAACTTGAGGAGTTGTTTGGAATCACAAAGAAAAATAATCACGAAGAAAAGTAACGATCCGTTTCAAAGATATGCAATATTTTCACTGCTCACAAAATTATTGAATTTGCGCACTTGACTGTACTGTGACTGCACCGTGCAGGGCGACGCGCGCGGGGTCGTTCACCCCTGTGACAGCGCAAACGTAGACAGCTGATTCTAACTTTCCCATCACATTTTGCAGACTTTGGACTGGCAAAGTTTTTTTATGTAAAAACTAAAAAGGCTTGAAAAAAGTTTTTTTTCTAGAATATATTTGTTTTTTGATACCGAGTCGTACACGAAATTCTTGCAGTTCATTTTTCAACACCTTATTTATACTGCGTGTAAACCACCTCATCACAAAGCCGTTAACCAAGCATTCTGTACATCAAACTAAGTATCTTTACGCCAAAAATATCGCTGCGAAACAACCTTTTTTTTGAGGTTATAAATCATGTTTTGTGATAGAACTCAATGTAATGCACTTAAAACATTGTGCTGATGGATGAATTGAATAGTACGGCGGTCGTGGAAGTGTTAAAAGGCGAAATCTTAAAAAAAACTTGTATTCAAAAAAAAAGTTGTCAAAAAGTTGTAACTTTGACCCCTCATATCTCCGTAACTAAAAGGTTCCCAGGTATGGCGTAGAACAAAAAAATGATCGCAATGATGGGGAAAACCAGTGCTTTTCGGCTTCGTGAAGAGGTGTTTTACACCCTTTATAATTTAAAATAAAGCTTTTTCAACTTAAAAATAAAATTAAACACTGAGCGCCAATGCACTGCTGGTCTGCTGGGTTTAAAAAGTAAAATTTTGCACAACATTTAAAACAAATACACATCACGGAAGGGTACTTGAAAATTCATTACTTTTGTTATCATGTAACTTCTGGTTAAAAAACACATATTTTTTCCATCTCTACGATCGTTACTAACTACTTTTGGCTTTTCCATCACTTATTAAGAAAATAGAGCATCTTCCTTCGTTCTTTTAGGGTAACTCTCGCAGTGAATCACAAAATCCTCTTTAATCTACATTTTCGAAATAAACGAAAAATATAACACGTTACAATATCAACGTTAAATCCAAGAAACTACGCTTGATAATCGTACATGTTGGCAATTGGAGTTACTAATGGCCGCTTGGGGACTATTATAATCTCTGACTGACGTTTATGGCCGCTTAACTATGTGTTATAAGCCATTATATATATTGTGTGGAATAAAACATATTCAACGAAGTGTACGTACTCTCATAGTAGTGTATTGTGTTCTAAGATTAGAGATCTGACTGTTCAATTTCTCTACGTTCGAAAGAGATACCGCGGCCCCGGAACATAAAGGGCGAGGAAGGAACATGAATGGGTTTTAGTCAGTAAGAGTCTGACACTCCCTCCCGCTCCGCCCAGAGTGGGAGAAGTCATTTGATGATTTCCCATCCTAAAAAAAAGATACGTCTGAATTTGATCAGAAGTGTGCGATTTTCGAGCTATCGCCAAATTGCGTTTTGTTAACTTTTTGGCATAGGGATTTTTTACTAAACCAGTTTAATAACAATACATCACATGTCCTTGGAAAGCGTGTTAAAAAAATGTGTTAGCTATTTTTCAAATATCGAACAACTCTTGCCGTCAACAAATAAATAAATAAATATCGCTGGACATTAACACACAGCGCCACCTAGTGCCACACTAAGCAAAGCTTGTGTCGTGGACACTAGATAGTTGATATACTACATATATACTTTTTTGATCGATGCACCCACGTGTATTTGAGTAATTCAGCAACTCGTCCCACATGTCGATGGCCCATTTTTTCAATTTAAACTACAATCAATGTGGTAGAATTTAAGAGCGCATGAAAGATGGCAACGTTGCAAATAGTTGTCAAATATTTACCCATTATAATTAGTTTGGTTATATTACTGTATGTAAATAAGAAATATGCCTAACATGTGAACTAAGATATTAATTGTGAATTGCAATTAAAACACTGAATTCGATATTGTAACCGTTTTAGGTGAAGAAAATGCATTTGGAAAGTTTCCAAATAGTTTTGACATCTAACACTAATTATTCGATGTTACAATGTTAATGATTACATTTTGTATTTGTGACGATACTAATGAATATTTATAAAGGGTGTAAAACACCCCTTAACCAAGCCGAACAGCACTTGTTTTCCCCGTCATTGCGATTATTTTTTGTTCTACGCCATACCTGGGAACCTTCTAGTTACAGAGATATTGGGGGTCAAAGTTACAACTATCTCACAAGATTTTTTTTAAAAACAATTTTTTATTGTATGATTTTTACTTTAAATATCTACACGAACCCAGCACTATTCAATCCATCTATCAGCACAATGTTTTGAGTGCATCACTTTGAGTTATACCACACAACATGTTTTAACATCCCAAAAAGTTGTATCCCAGCAATAATTTTTGCGTAAAGTTACTTAGTTTGATAAACAGAAAGCTTGGTAGAAGGCTTCATGGCGTTCGTCTGGTGGCTTCGTGTGGTTTACACCCTGTATTTTATTTGGTTGTAACTAGGTAGGTACCTACAAAAATATTTAAAATCAATTTACCATTCCAATCCAATTATACGTATTTGATTATCATGTTCATTTCTGCACAACAACCCAAACTCGTAAATCAATTTTCAACAACCAATTTTTTTGACAATCAGTGAGTAAAAAAGATGTTGATCATCATGATTACAATCTAAATAAATCAAATGAATAAAAATCACAGCCAAAAGTAAAAAAATAATAAAAAAAAATATCGCTGGACATTAACACACAGCGCCACCTAGTGCCACACTAAGCAAAGCTTGTGTCGTGTTTTCACTTTTTCGTTTGTAAATACTTTCTTATTATACATATAAACATCCATGACTTGCAAACAAATGTCTGTGCTCATCACACAAACATTTGCTCCTACCGGGATTCGAACCCAGGACCCTAAGAACGTAAGGCAGCGTCACTACCACTACGCCAATCGGGGCGTCAGAAAAAATGTGTTACGAGTACCTTTACATCTCAAACCTAAGCTTTAATAATTATTTAAGCGTAGGCGACTGTTTCCAACCTTTCAAAGACGTGGGTGGATTGATACCCACGTCCTCCTGTTGCCAGTGCTGACTATTCAATACTGCCTCCGTAAACCAAAAAGTGGGTTTTTTTTTTTATAATTTTTAATTTTGTTTTTTTTTTCATTTAAGTATTATTTAATAGAAAACATGTACTTTGAAGAGTGATCTCTCTTTTTAGTAAAAACTGAACTGTACATTAACATTTTAGCTATTTTTTTATATTTAAATGTAAGTTCATCATATAAACTGTGTGTGAATGTTAATATAAACGCTCATTTAGTCTGAAAGTTTTTTTTGTCCCGTAGGTATGGTGTAATAATGTATGTTTTTTTTGTTTAGGCACGAACATTAATCCATTTCATTTGACTCGCAAGCACATTTTCACCACAAACCGGGCGATGAACCTTCTCCGTGTAAACAGGTTTCAGAGGTTCTTTGTAGATAGTTAAGCCATCATTATGAAGTCTGAAATATAAACCTCTAGAACAATATCAATTTCTTGTTCTTGTTCCAAGAACCGATGCTAACAACTTTAGTTTAGTTTATACTCAACGTGTAAACGAGAAACATTAGCTGTGCCTAGGGTTACCATCAGCACGGATTTGTCCAGAAATAACTAGTTTTTTGAATCTCTGGGAAAAGCCTTTTTTTCGGATGGGTTAGTGGGTGATTACAGGCTGATATGATGATGATGATGAACTCGTAGCTAAATAATAACAGACACTCGGGTCGATGTTTAGGTTAAGCCGTGCTGGCCTAGGTTGGTCTGTGGATGGGTGACTACCTTTGAATATCGAGTTTCCTCCATGCCTCGGAAAGCACGTTAAGCTGTTGGTGCCGGCTGTCATTTGCCCATCTTTGACAGTCGAGTGGCCCATAAAGTCTGTCAACCAGTCTTACCAAGTAGTATCGTATTACCCAGTGTTAACTGGGTTGTGACATCCGGTTAGACTGGAAGCCGACCCCAACATAGTTGGGAAAAGGCTAGGCAGATATTGATTATTCTGATGATGATGGATTTTGTCCGAACAACATTTCTCAGACTATAAATGTAATGCATTTTAATGCTTCGTTGGTCCAGTGGTTGCAAGTACGATTGCTGCGCATAACGCCCTGAGTCCAATTCAAGGTCCAATCTTCTATATATCCATATGCGAAACCAAACTGCAGAAAAAACAAATTCACCGAGATCGAAAATTTACATCTACACAGCTAGCCAGGCGTACTATCCACATGAAAAGCATCGGATCGAGACGGCTTATAGCTGTCTTATTACATTTGCACCAACTATACTGGCAGAGTTTTTAGGGGTCCGTTTCCAAAGGATACTAAGGGTCCGCGTCTGCCTGTTCATCCGTCACAGGGCTGTATCTTTAGAACATCCATAAACAGGTAGACACTTGAACTTTTCATAATATGTGAATAACTATGGCTGCTACAACAACAATATATTTTTGCATTTTTTCACACTAGCTTCTGCCAGCGGCTTCGCCCGCGCGATGTTTGAACTTGACCCATGGGATCTTATTACCGGGATAAAAAGTATCCTATGTGTTAATCCAGTTTATAAGCTATTTTTGCGTTAAAGAGTAAGAAACATCCATGCATCCATACATACATACTGGCAAGCTTTCGCATTTATAATATTAGTAGGATCAGTTTTGTGTCGCGGTTCGTAGAAGACACTTGAGAAGCTCGTGGCAAAATAATAGCCGCTCGTGCTGATCTTTAGGTTAAGCCGTGCACCGACCAACCTAAGCATAGGTTGGTCTGTGGATGGGTGACCACCCTTACATACCAAGTTCACTCTGTGCCTCGGAAAGCACGTTAAGCTGTTGGTCCCGGCTGTCATTTGTCCATCTTTGACAGTCGTTACAGGTAGTCAGTGGCCCAAACAGTCTGGCAACCAGTCTTACCAAGTGGTATCGTATTACCCAGTATTAACTGGGTTGTGGAGGTCAGATAGGCAGTCGCTCCATGTAAAATATTGGAATTCAACTGCATCCGGTTACACTGGAAGCCGACCCCAACATAATTGGGAAAAGGCTAGGCAGATGATGGTTCATAGAAGACACTTGCCATCCAAATTACAACTGTGTGGTGCAAAAAGTCTCGAAAAAAAATGGCTGTGAACATACATACGGACAGACAGTCAAACAGACGAACCAATAAGAAATATAGGGTACGTTTTGTTTCGGTGTTTTAGTGTTAAATATTTTACGGAGATACGGACCCCATCGTGTGCAAAATATATTTCTATACATACAAGTCCGACTCACACCGGTTTTTGTGAAAATAAAGCTGAAATCTCTGCAGCAGTACAAATCCGACGAGAGGATTCTGACAGCGCCCCGGCAAGCTCATTTTTGGTTTCTCTTGACGTTTTTTGCGCCGCCAGTGTATCGAGTCTCGGCGAAATCTGGATTGGATTCGGATAGGAGTGTTGGTTGTTTTTGGGTGCATCGTGGCTTGTGTACGGTCGGACAAGCTATTTGGTTTCCACTTTACAATGTCATTTGTGGGTTAAACTGTAAAACAAATAGTTTTGTTCGACCGTACATCTTTCATATGTACTACATAAAAATAAACAAAATAGACGTGTCTGTTTGTCAATTTCAATCGCTGCTTATGCCTGAATGAGCATACAAAGCCGAAAGGCACTTGTTCTTCACGTCATGTATTTTTTTTGTTCTAGTTACGAAGATATTGGGGGTCAAAGTTCCAAATTTTTAACAAGTTATTTTTTATATAAGTACAAGTTTTTTGGTAAGATTTTGACTTTGAACACCTCCACGACCCTCGTACTATTCAATGCATCCATGAGCACAATGTTTTAAGTCCGTTACATTGACTTCTACCACAAAACTAGATTTTTCCCCAAAAAAATTTGTTTGCCAGCAATATTTTTTACATAAAGTTACTTATTTTGATGTACAGAATGCTTGGTTGACGGCTTCTTGAAGAGGTTGTTTACACCCCGTACTACGTTCTTCTTCTTCAATTCTTGACCGTACAATGCTGTGTGTAGTTCTCTTCTGAACCTCTCCATGTTTGGTAGTTTTGTGTCATGGTTATCAAGTTTCTTCCGGCCACTTTTATGAGGTTTTCTGTCCACGTAGTCTTCCCACATTCCTCCGTCCGTACTTAGTCTCCATTTTTTAAAACTAATTTTATGTGTTCGTTTATTTTCATCAAAACGGAGGATATCGTTTAGATACAAAACAGATATAACTACTAGACTATTCGCTCCAGTAGCGCGCGTAATAATAGACTAAGGAAGAGGGTAGATAGATTTGTCTGCTCCAAATTAATAATTTTCGTCCCACCCGCATACCTCTTCAGTATTCCCGCAATCATGATGCTTGCAAACAGCGTCGAAATATCGGGAACTCGTAGAAACAAAAGGAAAATCACGGGTATAATCCCGTAAGTACTTTAAAGTGTAGTGAAAACCCGTGAAAGTCTAAAATAGATATAAATACTGTACCCAAAATATATCAAAAATACCTCACACTAAAAGGTTATTTCTGGTGCGACAACTAGAAAATAACGTTTTCCCAACATTATGGACGAAGCGTGAAATGAAAATCGCTAGTTTAGTGCGAGTGTGAATACAGTGCTTGCTTTAAAGTCAATATTTTGTTGAATGCCGAGACCGAAACCGGCCGATCCCAACATTTTAGTTTCGGTCGAAACCAAACTTCGTGTATGTTTTCGTGCCAAATGTATGTACCGAATAATATAATAAAGGGGTTTTGCTATTTGCAAAGGATTCTGCAAATATTTGCTATTGAATACGTTGAAATAACGAAGTTCTTATAGTTTGCTCGAAAACTGGGTCATGGGTACATTTATCTGTAGAAATAATGGATGAGTAATTTGCAGATTTTGCATAAGTTCAACTTTTGTCAATTTTACTATTAATCAGTTTGAAATTAAAGATAATTTAAATAGTAACTACTATATTAAAAAAAAAAAACTCTTTGGTGAAGTGACGTTTGAAATTAGTGACATTTGAAATTAATCAAAAACTTAATTTTGAGTTGCTACTCCTCACTTTATGTTCACTCAGCTATCATAAAATCTTTTGTCTTCTCATAACACACATAAGAACATAAGAGGCAGGAATAATAGACCAGTTAGAGCTACGATTCTAAGATACTCCTTTTGCTTTGTTAATTTACGTATAAATATGAGTTGTAGGCTGTTTCAGCGTCCTAAGCCATCGGACCAGCGATATGTGGTGGTGTGGTACACCTTTGTCTGAAACTTCGGAGAAACACACGTTGTGATATGTTACTGTTATGTATGTATATGTCAGCGTAACATTTTTAAAACCGTTAGATTGTTATATAACTCGAGAGATTGTAAACTCTCGAAATATTGTCAAACAAACATACTGCTTACAATGAAACGCATTATTTTTCGGTAGATTGTAATCTATCGAAGTGAAACCGTAATATTGTTACATGTATGCAATGGCAGACCACTCGCACGGTGTGGAGAAGCGGGAGAGAAAGAGGGGTCCCCCTTGCCCAATGGTACCACTCTCCTAACTAACCTAACGTGGGGGTGCACCAAGTCCCGATTATGGGGGCTGAGATGCTTCCGTCGCATGCATTTCACTATATTACGGTTTCACTTCGATAGATCACAATCAACCGAAATGTAATGCATTATATTGTTAGCAGTATGTTCAGTTGACAATATTTCGAGAGTTTACAATCTCGCTAGAGATATTACAATCTAACGTGTTTGACAATTTTACGATGACATATACAATATCCATTCAGTTTCGGCCATTTTTCTCTAAGGCCGAATTCCGAACAAACTTTCGCCAACACTGAGACTACAGTTGGACAAAAGACGCCGTAAATTCCAAATTTAATCTAGCGTACAGTAATGACAGTCGTCACACTCGTAAAAATAAACGGATGTCAAGATCTCGTATACTGGCCAATGGTCAACTAGGGCGTGTAAAAGTAAAATAAAAGTTGCTGAAAAGGAAATATTTCCTAGCTGGGTCACTGATGAACATGATTGGGGCTAAAAATGTCTCAACATCTTTGATGGACGGTCACGTGGTTGCTTTACGCTTTGCAGATGGAAATTCTGTGAAAATGAAACCGTGGTTAATCTCACCAAATAGAAAAAGAACAATACTAAGCACACAGGCTACCTGCAATATTGTCTCTCCTTCCTCTTTAAATTTATCAAAAGTTGTCTTTTAGCGATAAGACCACCCATTGTGTCACCCCTTGTAAAATGTTTAAAATATTTGTATTTATATTTTATGGTGTACATAATAAAATATTTATTGGGATAAGAGAGAAAAAAGCATTGGTCATAACTCACACACCGCACAATCCTCACTAGTCACACTCACACCCACACTCACTCACACACTCATGATACACATACCACACGCACACGCGCGATCTGGCTATTCGCTATCCTCCTCCTCTGCATAACGTAGATTCATTTGTAGAGCTGTTTGTATATTCTAAAGTTACTATTTTAATTTTAATTTGTATAATTTTATTTTATTTTATTTGTAAGTTTTGTATTTTATTTGTTATTTTTATTTTTATTTTATAACTTTCTTTGTTGTTTTTATTAGTCTTGCATGTTTACATTGTCTACATTTCAATTACTTATACTGCCAAGTGGAAGTGCGGAGTCTCCTAATACAAGCAATTTCTTGCTTAAAAGGTTATCTCCAATAAGTTATGTGTCAAAACGCCTAATGTAATTGAAATAAAGTTTTTTTTTTTTTTTTTTTTTATTATAATAAAGCGTATTCTTTCTATTCTATTCTAGTCTAGGATACTATACAGGGTGTAAATGAAACCCTCCACCAAAATGCATTTTGCATTTTGTAGATTAAACTAAGAAACTCTACGCAAAAAAAAAAACTGGGAATTGACTTCTTTTTTTGAGTTAAAAATCACGTTTTACAGTAAAATGAGTTATAGTTATAAATCGATACGGAGCTAGGAACAGTATGACGGTAATACGGATATGCGTGATGTTTGAGTGAGGAGAATGGAAGAAAAAACGTGTTACGCTGACCTCTAGTAACATGAGACATGGGCAGGAAGATCATGAGACAACTAAGCATAACACACAAACACACAACACCCATATTTTTTATCGCTTTAGCTCAGGACCTTGATTTTTAAACACCTAATAGGGACTATATACCTCAGTTTCTAGTTTAAATTTAAAGTGGCTAGGTCCACCCGTTCCTGAGAAAATCGGTGGTGACAGACGGACAGTTTGACTGACGGGCAAGAAAGTAATCTTATACGGGTTCCTTTTTAGGGTTCCGTAGTCAACTAGAAAGCTTTATAGTTTCGCCATGTCTGTCTGTCCGTCCGACTGTCCGTCCTGGCTTAATCTCTGTGACCGTTACCACTAGAAAGTTGAAATTTGGTACCAATATATTATGTGTATTAATTACGCTGACAAAGTGGTAAAATAAAAATTGGAAAAAAATGTTTTATTAGGGTAGCTCCCCTATATGTAAAGTGGGAAGTGATTTTTTTTAATTTCAACTCTAACGTGTGATATATTGTTGGAAAGGTATTTGAAAATGAATAGAGGTTTACTGAAATCATTTTTTGATAATGTTAATAATTTCGGAAATAATCGCTCCAAAAGTTAAAAACAATGTGTGTCCCCCCCTCTAACTTTTGAACCATAAGTTTAGAAAATATGAAAAAAATCTGAAAAGTAGAACTTGATAACGACTTTCTAGGAAAATAATTTTGAACTTGGATGGAAACAACAGTTTTTGTAAAAAAAGACAAAAAATTGTCAAAATAATATCTGGACTAATACGTATATGCAAGCATTTTTTTTTAACTTCGTTTAATTAAGTTATTATCCTGAACGTATCTTTATCAAACAAAAAAAGATATTTAAAAACGGATTGGATTGAACACTTATTGTGACGGACGGGAAACTTCGGAACCCTACACTGAGCGTGGCCCGACACGCTCTTGGCCGGTTTTTACCTTTTGAGGTACGGAAACCTATAAACATCAAACACTCGAATACAGCAAATAAAACATTTATGTGGGTATTTACGAAAACTGTCTCTTACAATACGGTGGTGGGGGTGTAGCGAACGTATTAATGTCATTAACGACCGAGACTTGCGACCGGACTGTCGCCTCGTGTGCGGGGTTTATCACGCAGATTAACTGCATCACTCGACAGCTGACGTTTATTTAATTAGAATGAGGCCAACTAGAAACTCCTGTAGGTTTACTGTAACTGGAATGTACTACGGGTAATAGAATTAGTAAGGTTGTGTGTGTTTTGTAACAAAACATACATATAATTGGTATTCATTATACTTAGCAGCGGTGACCCAGTGGTCGAAGCCCCGGTTTACAGGCACTACTTCGTTGCTTGCATTACTTGGTTAAATTTATTTCATTACTACTGCTCTCAAAACAGTGACACAAAACATCGTGAGGAAAACTGACGCGCTTGAACGTGGGGTTGTGGATACCGGTTCGTTGTACAATACAATACTGTGAGGAAACAAGTACGTAGGATTCATAGCTCTTACGGCGACCTTAAAAACTAGTATTTAATTTTGATGATAACTTGTGAGTTGTAGCATTGACCTTCAATATCTCCGTAACTAGTAGGTTCCCAGGTATGGTCCGGAACAAAAAAAAAATTATTGCAATTATGGGAAGAAAAAGTGCCTTTGGTTAAAGGTCAACTCAGGTCGTAATCTACCCCAGTGCCATAATAAAAAGGTTAGAGACGGACCGGCAGATGTACCGACCCACAGGGAAGAATTGTTTGTTACTGTTACTGGTAGCCTACATCATCCCACTGCTGGGATAGGACCCTCTCCCCATGACTGCCTATTGTTTTGATCCAAGGCTAGTGTGGACTGCTGGTCTCTGGTCTTGTCCAGATTGCCTCGCCATCTTTTACAAGACGCCTTGAACTGTGGGCCAAAATAGCCACTTTCTAGAGCCCTTTTTTTTTTTTTTTTTTTTTTTTTTTTTTAAGGATGGGAAATCATCAAATGACCCCCCCCCCACTCTGGGCGGAGCGGGAGGGAGTGTCAGACTCTTACTGACTAAAAACCATCCATGTTCCTTCCTCGCCTTTTACGTTCCGGGGCCGCGGTATCTCTTTCGAACAGGCCCGCAACCCCGGCAGGCTTCGGCCCTTGCGGGCCCCTCTCTTTTGCTGACATCTCTTTGAGGCGCGCGTGGAACACGAACGCGCCGTCGACACGGCCTGTCGTCGTCGTTAGACGGCCGGACGGCTAGCTAGCCCATAGCCAACCGTCCACAGGCCCGCATCTGCGGTGGCCGGTAGCCACCACGTGGCCCCCGACGCCCGTTGCGTCTCCCGCGGCGGCCGGGAAGAGAGGATCTTTCCCTCTCTCGTTCCGCCACCTCCTTCGCTAGCATGACTGCTTCGCAGAAGGAGGCGACGGCTTCCCATTCCGTCTCGCTCCGGACCATGGATTGAACCAGGGCCGGACGCGAGAGGTCGCCGCCGCCGATCGCCGCCACGAGGACACGGCGGAGCTCCGCCCACGCAGGGCAGACTTCCACCGTGTGCTCCACCGTGTCCTCCGGTCGATCCTCGCAGTGGAGACACCCGGGCGATTCCTCCCGCCCGATTCGGTGCAGGTACCTCCCGAAACATCCGTGTCCGGTGAGGACCTGCGTCAGGCGGAAGGTGAGGACGCCGTGGCGCCTCTCCAGCCACTCCTCAAAGAGGGGACTTACCGCCACTATCGTGGCGTGCCCTGCACGGGGTTGCGACAGTCGCTCTCTCCATGTCGCCATGAGATCGCGCCGGAGGTCAGTCCGCTGAGCGGCAATTTGCCGCGGCAGCGGAGTTTCCCCCCGGCGTAGTACCTCCGCGCGCCACTCATGCAGGCGCGCGAGGACTATCGCCTCCAGATCCCACGGCGGCAATCCGGCAAGCAGGCCCGCCGCCTCGCGAGAGATCGTGCGGTACCCACGGACCATCTTTACGGCCACCACTTTTTGGGGCGCGTTCAAATGGTGAGCGGCTCGCCGCTTCAACGAACGCGCCCACACTGGGGCCCCGTAGAGGGCCATCACATGGACCGCACGACTCCCGCGTAGAGCCTGCGGCAGGAGGCGTTCGGCCCCCCAAGGTTGGGCAGGAGCCGCCTGAAGGCAGCCCCTGTCCGTTCCAGCCTGGGGGCCAAACGTCGGAAATGCTCCACGAAGTTCCACCGGCTGTCGAGGACGAGTCCTAGGTACTTCAACGTCGACTCGACGCCGATGGATACCCCTCCTACCGTCAGTGTGGATCCCGACGGTGGCGCATTCCGAGGCCCATGAAAGCACATGGCCTCGGACTTGTGCAATGCCACCTCGAGACCCAGTTGCCGGATCCTCTCAACGACTATCGCAACCCCGCGTGTCATATTGTCGGCCGCCGCCTCGTGCGACCTCCCCTGTGCCAGCACCAGCGTGTCGTCTGCGTAGCAGACGACGCTGACACCACTTGGGAGGTCCGCGCGCACTTTCTAGAGCCCTGACACGAAACAATTGAATTTTGAATAATATTTATTTCTAAATAATGCTTTTATTTCTTAAGTCATAATCCATCTTAGGATAAAAAAATCACAAAAAGAATAATACGCTTTCTACTTTAATAAAATATCGGATTAAGTTTATTAGCCTAATCCATCAAATCGGTTTATCAATCATGCGTGTCTAAATATCAGATTGGCTTTCAGTCTTGCTACAATAGAAAATAAACGTTATTATTTATTGCTTAAGTCGGTAAATCCACTCTTGAGATACTTTAAGTTATTAAATTAACATAAGTCATCATTATTTACACTTTTGTTTTTTTTTTAGGATGGGAAATCATCAAATGACTTCTCCCACTCTGGGCGGAGTGGGAGGGAGTGTCAGACTCTTACTGACTAAAAACCATCCATGTTCCTTCCCCGCCCTTTATGTTCCGGGGCCACGGTATCTCTTTCAAACAGACCCGCAACCCCGGGGTCATCATTATCCTGGCATAAGGATTCAATTTAGTTGGCATCAGTGGCGTGCCCATAAACCTAGGACACTGTTTAGGAACCCTAACATCATGAATAGTTGTAGAGTTATTAGTGCAAATCAGGCTTGTAAGGTTGTATGAAGCCGCGTTTCCACTAGGCAACAATTGACGCGCAACATGTTGCACAACGTGTTGAAAGTCAGCGCGGAACTTTTGTTTAGCAACTTTTATATTGTTTTGTCATGTTGCGCGCGAACTGGCAACGTCGCGCGATGTCGGGCAACGCCGCCGAACATGTCGAGCGTCACGTGTTGCGCGTCAATTGTTGCCTAGTGGAAACGCGGCTTGAAAGTAACACTATTAGTTGGCGCAGCATGTGTGCTTCCATATTTTTTGATGACGTCATCGTCATCTCAGTAATTATTTTGCCATGATCATTGTTCACACAGTCACAATCTTGGCTATTCGCACTACTAAATAAAAATCTCAAAAAAAGCTCCACATTTTTTTTCACAAAACGAATGTAAACAAATAACTCGGCTTAAAACAGAAACAAGAAAACAAAACAAAAAACAATGATCTTACAAACTTTGTCTTTGAAATAAGTTTTATTTCATCCGTCGAGTCCCTTCGGAAGTTTCGTCGTAATTCCCGGAGACGGGCCGGACAAGTTTGAATACGGTTCGGTCCGGATTGACGGGCTAGTTCTGTTTATATTGACGGACACACGGGGACGGTGTGCGTATGTTTGTGTTTGAGCTCCATTTCACATACGGGGGCGTCCCCGTGTTGTGTTTTAAGTTTGGGTCCATTTTGGTTAAGTGTCTGGGACAGTATACAAGGTGTTGCTTTGCATCCCGGTCAAATTAGGGTGTGCTACAGACCATCAAACTGAACAACGTGCTCCATGTTACCACCACTGTAATCGTAAAAATAATTATCTGTCTCCCCCATTTGGTCGAGTAGGTATTGGAATTTGGTATGGGACAGTTGATTTTGACCCAGCACTGATTTTGATTTAGTGAAATTTTAAATAATCAGATTTCAGAATCTCATAAACTTAAAAAAAATGATTTATGAATTGCGTCTTGTAAGTATTTTCGCGGCTTTTCGAATATCTTCGAAAATATGAAAAAGGGTTGATACACCTGGCCACAGATAATATAATACTAGCGTAACCTGGCTGAGCAGACATCTATGTTGCGTATTTCATTTCTATTATTTTATACTGTAATATTCGAAATACGATCAAAGAATAATACTTCTCTTAATAATTTTTTGAATAATTTGGTATAATAATACGTAGTCACAGTCAGTCACAAATACGTTTTCATCCACCAAAGCTTAATAATAACATCTACTTTTTATTTCTTTCCAGGTGAAAAGTGAAATGGTGCCCAAGTGAAAGTTCAAGTGATCAAGATGGCTGTCAACAGCCCTGGAGGTTACCCGCCTCTGTCCCCCAAACCACACACTCCAAAAAGCCCTCGCCACTTCATATTCCCCCAAAAAAGTCCTTCTATTGCATCCAGCACTTCTTCATCAGGCTATTATACCCCTCAATCTGGCTGCAGCTATGACAAGCATAACCAGCCTCCTAAATCCCCAATAGCCCATGGGCACAGATCCCCAATGTCTCCCAGGCACTTCAACTTCCCCCAAAAGTCCCCATCAGGACGGTCCAGTCCTTGTGTGGAGAGAACCAGCCTGCAGTACACCACCTCCCTTAAGCACAGTCGTCGGGAAAAGTCGAGGTCGCCAAAACCGCCCCCTGTGCACATTCACACGAACCCTGGCTATGTTTCCCCTAAGCATACGAGGAAACTGTACAGTTCTACTTCCACAGTAAGCTCACCGAGGATGGTGACGTCACCGAGTATAGTGTCCAGCCACACTGATGACTCAACAGACGCGATGCCTGGAACACCTTCTGCGATCCTTCATGACGTCGATGATGATTGTACTACGATTTCCTCGAAGATATGTCGAAAATCGACATCAGATTTGACAGACATGACGGATGATACTCCTCAAACACGATCCACGAGCATCAGCAGACCATGTTCTCCAATGCGTAGAGGATCCATGAAAGGTGGTTTGGCGTACTTGGCGAGTAGACGAGGTTCGAGGGAATCTACCATGTCAAACTGCGACTCTGTTGAAGACATTGGGCCGCTGAACTTTCAGAACACTATGAGAGGTCGGCAGCGGAGGACGTCAAACTTTTTGGAGCTACCTGGTGAGTACTTTGGTACCTTTAACTAACTCTTGCCGTTAGATCGATCGATGAGTGCTGTCTGTGACGCACCGATATAATTTTGATGAGGGTTCGCATTGATTCGAACTGATTAATTATTCACTTTTATCCTTAATGCGGGTTTCGTTAATTTTGTATTCGATTTTAACCGCTTTGAGTGTAACTCAAGGACGAGAGAAAATGAGCGGTTCAACGTTTTTGCTTGAATATTTTTGCATGACATTTTGTAACAGCACCTATCTGAAAGCATTGTGAGCAAAGTGAGATAAGGTTACGTGGCGCATGAATGCTGACAAGAGCTAAAACTACGAGAGTCATGTGACCAGCAGGTTCTGTTTTATTTTACTATTATGGTAAGGTATTACGTATTGGACGAATCGTTTAAGAGTGAAACACCATGTTTTAAGTTCCATTGATGGAATAGGGAGTGAGGCTTTTGCCATAAAATGGAATCAGAACACTTGCGCGAAAAATTGCGTGAAAGACGTTTGCGCGAACGACACTTGCGCAAACCAACTCACGCGAAAAGACATAATTATTATCATGCGCGCATGAACTTTTTTTTTGTAAACGTAACATCACGCCTGTTATTACTTGAAGCTGAACAGAGTTGAAAAAATAGTTAGGATCACTGTTTTTTATTCTTAATTTTAATGGGGTTTTTTTTTCAGTGTTTGTCAAACTGAAAATCCAAGATGGCATCGAACAAAATATTTAGTTTTTCCATCATGGGAGATTGAACCTGGGAACCTATAGCTTAGTAATTGCCCTTTTGACCTCTATGGAAATATCAATGAGACCAGCAGCTCTGGTTACATAATCAGCTTATCATAATTAACTTATCATCATCATCTGCCTAGACTTTTACATCAGCGACTGCTTATTTGACCTCCACAACCCAGTTAATATTGGGTAATAAGATACCACGTGGTAAGACTGACTGTTCGATTTTTTTGGCCACTGACTACCTGTAACGACTGTCAAAGGTCAACCCCTAAATGTGCTTTCCGAGGCACGGAGGCAACTCGATATATAAAGGTGGTGAAAACCCATCCACAGATCAACCTAGGCAAGCACAGCTGATCATAAATATCGACCCGAGCGGCTGTTATTATTTAGCCACGAGCTCCCCCAGCTTTTCATAACTTATTATAATAAAACCAAAATGTACAAACAAATTCGAATTGATAAGAATATCTTAATGTAAATCAGACCCATTCAGCAATGTAAATCAATATCAAATCAGCTTTACGATTCAAATTGGATTACAGATTTACCCATAATCTTGTTACTAATACATTTGTGTTGTTGATGTTTTGTAAAATTATTGAGAAATGGGTATTCTGATATTTCTGCGGTAAAGTTTCGTCTTTCTGACGGCATTTACTTTTGTGTATTTAAAATTATGCGATTATAGACATAGATAATCTCACTGAATATCTAAACTGGAGTGGCAATGGGCTAGTCATATTAACCATTAAACCGATGACAGTTGGGGTAGACCGTCTACCCCAACAATTTTTTCTTAAGGCTCCCACACACCCCTAAAAAATACAGGGAATCCCCGCGGGTACAAAATACCATTCAAAGGAAGGATTCCCCGAATTTGTCACAAAATAAGTAAATGAAAAATTCCGTGCTTTTTTCAATCGGTCCAAATCTGTAGTTGCGATGAAAATATGAAATAGTTTAAATATTTTTATTATTTTTGTGAAATAGTTTCGAAGCACGATCTTTCCTTTCCTTGATGTCATGTTAAATATTTTCGTCTTTATAAAAAAAAAATGCTTTTTATTCAGACTTTTAAGTCCATTTGGTTAGTACAACATACAACTTAGAAACTAGTGTTTGTACTTATATCTACCCGAAGAACAAAAAGAAACAGAAACGAAACAAACCAATTATTAGTTATGCGCCACAGTGGCATGTAGGCCCATCCAATGCCCCAGTATGGGACTGTCCCACCTGTAAGCTATAGTTGACAGGATGCTGTTAGGGCTGACGCGTACCCTGCGCATCATGGAGGCGCATCACTTGCGCATGATGGCGTGAAAGCCATCAATGCCCGCTTCTGCGAACATGCCGGAAGCACTGCAGTAGCGCGGCAACGCCATCAACACCCTGAATACATTGTTGTATTGTATGCCCTCTGCGTGTAGTTGACCCAAAGACTGCATGTATAGAACGACTGACAGTGCGCTGTGAACAGTGTAGCCTTTACTTCAGTTGAGCATTTCGCAAATCTGCGAGCCAACATATTGCAGCGGACAGCCAACGCTCTGCACTCACGCTCAATGTCCAAGCTATCCTTTAGGTCCTCGGAAACTCAGTGACCCAGATACTTGAAATATGTGACTTGCTCTAAGGGACTTCCGCAAAGTTTCAGCTTAGGTGTAATCGGTTAGGTCTTAGTGCCTGCCTTGAGTACCAGTACTAAGCCGAAATTAAATAAGTGAAGTAATTGTTTTATTTTAAAGTGTGCAAATAATTTGCACACTCAACACACTGTGCATAATTCCCACAGATTGAAACTCACAGTCTAAAATTCTCGCACCGGTCCTTTTTTCTTATTATGACACGATGCTCACGTCACGACGCGCAACAAGTTGTCCCCAGGTAAAGTCTGTAAGCATGGCCATTGCTTGAAATAACCTTCGGGATCAAGCACAAAATACAGCCTTGATGTAATGTTAAATATTTTCGTCTTTGTCTCTGAAACAACCATATTAATGTCTGAAATTAAATTAGTGGAGTAATCGTTTCATTTTAAATTGTGCAAATAATTTGTACACTCACGTTCACACCGCATTATTCGTTTTTATTTATACCTCGGATTTACACCAAGCACTACTTTTTACATGATCCATAGGTCGCTGGTTCAAATCCGGCTCGAAGGACCATGTAAAAAGTAGTGCTTGGCGCTATGGTGACCTAACACTCCTTTCTAGTATTAATAGGGTATGGTGTATGGTAAAAGTTAAAGTCTTGGATTGTAAGAGAGATAGCTATATATTAAATCACTACAACACTTAATTACAAGACAATGGTAATGGTAATGGTTTTGGTAATGGTAATGGTTTTTGAGTACGCGGTGTCTCTAGTGAGATCTGAACACGAACTGGCCCACATTTTGGTGGACGAGCGAACGTGCATACTTGCGTTCGATGCAATTATGCATTTTCGCTTAGTGTTCGATTTAAACTCGAACACACAGATTGAAATCCTCACAGTCTGAAATTCTCAGTGGTGCTTTTCTCTTATTTATGACACGTCGCTCGCGACACGACGCGCAACAAGTTGTCCCCAGGTGAAGTCTGTTAGCGCGGCCATTACTCGTTATTACAGGTTCAGGTGTGAAATAAAAGTGCCTCTAAAAATATCATATACTGAGGGAGACAGTAATCCGCTGTAAAAGCGTGTTGAGTGGGTGTTTTGTGTGCGAGGTAATTTGAGGTTTTTGTAGTCAGATTAAAACATTGGCACGAAATTAAAAACTAAGATATAAAGGGTGTACATACATGTCTTTGCGATTATTGTTTTGTTCTACATCATACCTGGGAACCTCTTTTTTTGCGTCGACATACATTCTTACGTCTGTTACTTAGAATTTTTTTTTTTTTTCTCTCCAATCCAAGCATTCGGTTAAACCACAGCATAATTATAAGCAGTAGTGTGACACGGACGTGCCCTTGAATTCAATGCCTGCTGTTGATCAGAGGCCTAGGGCACAGGTGCCTAGGGTCACTACTGTCGGGTATACTGTGCGGCTTGTCGTTAAGAAAATAACCCAGCGCGTCGTACTCCCTCGTAGTTCGCACCTTGAAGTTTCCTTACGGGCAGGAGAGGGACGCTCGGTTAATTACGTCAGCGTTTGGGGCGTTTCTTTGAAGTCGAATTACTGCTTATAATTATGCTGTTGTTAAACTTTTCTTTTTTGTATATATGTAGTATATCAACTATCTAGTGTCCACGACACAAGCTTTGCTTAGTGTGGCACTAGGTGGCGTAGTGTGTTAATGTCCAGCAATATTTTTTTTTTTTTTTTTTTTTTTTATCGCTATATGCTAATTGCGTTGAATTATAAAGCGATTAAGAGACATGGCAATATAATTGCCTTAATCATTAAAACATTTCAGTTTGATTAACGATAACTTATAAAAGGCAGAGCTGAAATCAATCTAACAAATAATTTGATTTGTCATTTCAATTAGTACGAGTACGTAACAGAACGAAATCACTACAAAACTATGAATTGGTTTTCACGTAAGTTTTATTATTGATTTATTGAATATTCACACATACCAGGAAAACATGTCAACAAAAGGGTACAGACATAATAATTATACTCATGATACAAGACTGACAATTAAGGAATGCACACACAGTGCACGCGAGTGCGAAGTAGGTATCTATCCACTTTTTCGTAGCTACATAACCTGTCGTCAGAACTGTTGCCCTGGTACATTCACGTAAGTCACTGGTGTCGGCTGTCGGCAGTCTTTGGGGTAAGCGGCAGCTAATATACTAGCTTATCCCGAGGTGATACGATGCTAATTAGAGTGCATTGATTTCAATATTCACGCTATGCCGATGTGTGTGTGGATGGACCAAATACACGTACTAGAATGTTGATCATATTTAATGGTTTTAGGGTCCCATGAAAAGTGGTTTAGTTTGAAAATTTGCCCATATCTTTTTATCGTGTTGACTCAGGACCCTGATTTTATATACTTAGACTATAGACATCAGTATCTGGTATTAATTTCAACTTGCTAGGGCCACCTGTTCCTGAGAAAATCGATGTTGACAGACGGACAGACTGACAGACGGACAAGAAAGTGATCTTATAAGGTTTCCTTTTTAATTTTTGAGGTCATCATCATCATCATCAGCCTATAATGTTATCACTGCTGGGACACGGTCTCCTCTTAATGAGAGGAAAAAATCGACAGTCCCATACTAAATTCTAAAACCTACTCGACCAAATGTATGAAACAGCTGATTATTTTTTTACGATTACGATGGTGGTTCCATAGAGAAAGTTGTCCAGTTAAATGATAAATGATCTTTATTTTGTAAGTAGGTTTTCACAAACACTTTTACACGTCAATTTTTTTTTTAAACTAGATGGGTCTGGCGTTTCGTACCTGACTACTCTGAGAAGAAACAGCCGAAACAAACTCGGAGGTCATAGTCTCTTTTGAAGACCAGACATAATCTTGCTCAATTCACATGAAGATCATGTAGATGGTCTTTTGAAGAAAGGACCATCAGAGTTTGATGGTCTATAGCACACCCTTTCATATGACTATACCCTTTTTGTTACACGTTGTATAACATCAATCTAGGGAGGGTTAGTCAGAGGTAGAGCTAATAATAGTACACCCAATTGAGCATGTTCATACATGTATGTGTTTTTTTAACTTTATGAAATGAAATGAAATGAAATGAAAATATTTATTTCAGACTATGCACACATTAATTATACAAGTCCATATTATGTTTGTAGGTAGATACTTATGGCTATGTTAGTAAAATTCAATATATAGATATATTTTTTTTTTAAATTTTGTTTCAGTAATTTTCGGGCTATTGATACTGCAATTACCAGAACATTTGAATACGTCACCTGCTAAACAAAACTACAACAGAGAAATATTACGACGGGTGTTGATAAATTCATATGGACCGCCAGGTTCGCTGCGATCAAAGGTCGAACAAGTTCCCGTACTTCGTTTTGTTAACTTTAATGTTTTTAACACCTCTCAATGGGTTAATAAAATCAAGGAGAAATGGAATAATATGGTCGACTCAATAAAAGTTAAAAATAATAGGCGTACTGGTTTATTCGGTGATTGTTAAGAAACACATTAGTGTTTCTGAGTATTTTTGGTTAAGTAACCCAGAGGGAGGGGCGGTGTAATTAATAATAATAATAAAGTTCTTTATTTCTCCTCACAATGACAAAATTAATCTAGTTTTCACATGTTATTATTTGTTTATTAACAACAATGTAAGGAGCTGGTGTCTGAGTTAGGCGTGAAATGCCTGTATTACAAATCACCAGGTCCCCACCCCACGGAAGAACGGAAAAAATTACTTAACAAAATATGAGATTACAATACATTGTTATAGACAAGGAGATTAAAGACTAAAAACTTATAATAATTTTGGGGGTAGAAGTTAAAAAGAAACTATCAACAAAAAGTTAGTAAAGATAAATTAAGAAATATGTAAAAATATAAATAATGTGTACAAAAAATGTGACTTTTTAATTCATATGTCTTTTCGAATTTATATGCCTGTTGTCATTTGTATTTGTATCAACATTCTTTATACTAGAGGTAAAGTCCGGTCACGAAAAAATTCGTACAATGACTTCTATACCTACTGACAGTGGTCACAAACATTTTTCTGTGAAGTGCGGTTTACATGAAATATTAAAAGGAGAAAGAAAATTTACCAACTAACTATTTAAATCAATTATTTTTATTATGTAAATTATTTATTTAAATGTTATATTCTGACCCGCGCAACTTCGTCTGCGACACATAAGAGAGAAAAACGAAAAATCCCCGTTTTTGCAACTTTTTTCATTCCTGCTCCGCTCGTTATGATTGTAGCGTGATGTTATATAGCCTGAAGCCTTCCTCGATAAATGGACTATCCAACACAAAAAGATTTTTTCAATTCGAACCCGTACTTACCGAGATTAGCACGTTCAACCAAACAAACAAACTCTTCTGCTTTATGATATAAGTATAGATAAGTTATAAAAATCGAGTTACAATAATTGTAATTAGTGATTATTACTAATTCGTCAGAAATAAAAATAACTGATGTCTGGATTTTTTGTCGTGACTCAAGGCCAATCAAAAAACCACATGCAAACAAGAACTAAACTTACAGTGTTAGGTAAAAGCCACATCCAGTCACCGTTTATCTGTGTTTCACAGATACTTGTTTACATGTATCGAACGAACATTTTACCCGCATTGATTTGTAATTTATATTCAAAATATTTATAAAATCGACGTCTAATTTTACGTTATTTTTAAGTGTCTAGTATTAATATTCTCACAACCTTTTCAGGTTTAAGATCATATGATCTTAAGCCTCAAAAGGTTTACAATTCCTGAGGACGGCGGCCATTGCATCTGTGCGAGCAATATACAATATATTTACGCGGGAGTGACAGAGACAGGTAATAACAGGCCATTGTACGAATTTCTTCGTGCTCCACGACCAGACTTTAGGTATCGTATTTTCCAGCACTAATGGGTTTATAGAGGTCAGATAGGCAGCCGTTCCTTGCAAAATACTGGTATTCAGCGGAATCCAGTAAGACTGGAAGCCGCCCCCAACAAGTTGAGAAAAGGTTAGGCAGAAGACTATAGGTTAATCAAAGGTTGAGCTGTACTTACCGAGGAACCCTTTAGTTATTATGCCTTGTGTCTGTGACTGTAGCCTTTTTTTTTTCGTTTTTTCTACATTCAAAAGTGCCGTAATGGTCTAGTTGAAATAAAGGATTTGAGTTTGAGTTTGAGCTTTATGCCACGGCCAGCATTGTCATTCATGGATCTTTTACAGTCGTTACCAGGTAGTTAAGTGGTCCGAAAGTCTGACAACCACACTTGCCTAGGTTAATGTTATTACCCATTGTAAAAGTCAGATAGACATGCAGTCGCTCCATTCAATAAAATATTTGGGAAAACGCTCATCAGATGACTATGCAATACAGGCTGGAAACAGATCCCTGTTAAAACTGTCTACCATCATTCTGTACTTACATCAAAATAAAAATAATAATACATAATAATAATATCGCTGGACATTTACACACAGCGCCATAAATCTAGTGCCACACTTAGCATGACAGCATGGCTTGTGTCGTGGACACCAGATAGTTTATATACCACATGTTCGACTTGCTCGTTGGGGTAAATGAAATAGTAGTGGACTGTATAAAAGGCTTGGTATATTGCCGACTAGATTTACAACTGTAACTGTCCCGGACAAAAATATATGTATATTAATAATCGTTTGGAGAGTATCGTCCGTGGCGGTGGGCTCCGAGAAAGTGAGTGCCGCCGCCGGCCGGGCAGGCCGCGCCACACCTCCGCTTGCTTGCTACGCTGGTCAGTCACGTCGCCTGAGCGTGCCGTCTGGGTGTGATTCCCAACACCACATATATACTTTTTTGTTTGTACATATAATACGTATAAACATCCAACAAATGTCCATGCTCATCACACAAACATTTGCTCCTACCGGGATTTGCACCCAGGACTCTAAGAACGTAAGGCAGCCTCACTACCACTACGCCATTCGGGTCGTCAAAAATAAGTAACTCTATGCAAAATTTGTTTTGAGGTTAACCTAAATGAAACACACGTAAAACATTGTGTTGCGACGCATACTAGTGAATGACTTATGGAGGTTTGTCAAGTAAACTTATGACCTTAAAAACTAGTATTTGAAAAAAATAGTTGTCTGTAAAGTCGGTTTACGGACGATAGTTTAACGTGACAAAGTCATAACAAAACATTGATGAAATGATTGCATACATACGCTCCGATAGTAACGTTACAATGAGCGTAACAGGACAGAGCATAACGGGACACTTTTTCGTGCGTGTAGCCGGCGTTCATCGATTTATTGGACGTTGTCACGTCAAAACTCGTGGAAAAGTCGGGACTTTGACCACCAATCTCCATAACTAGTAAATCCTAGGTATGGTCCAAAAAAAAACATTGCAATGACGGGAAGAACAAGTGCCTTTCGGCTTCCCTCCTAAACCGCAGTTGGCTGCAATATCAGCCGAATGCGCGACAATGTGAAGGAACGTGGTGAAGGTTGTGGGAATTCGTTGGATGCGAGTCGCACGGGACCGGTCAATGTGGCGACAATTGGTGGGGGTCTATGTCCAGCAGTGGACGTATTTCGGCTAAAATGATGGTGATGATGATGCACGATAACGAAGGGTCTTTTACACCCTTTCATCATCTGCCTAGCCTTTTCCCAACTATGTTGGTTTCGGCTTCCGGTCTAACCGGATGCAGCTGAATACCAGTATTTTACATGCAGAAAGAAAGAAAAAGCAAGCGACTGCTTATCTGACCTAAAACCTAAAGAAACTCAAACTCAGAGCATTTATTTCAATTAGACCATTACGGCACTTTTGAACGTCGAAAAAAACGCTAAACTACAGTCTCAACCTCCACAACCCAGTTAGTGCTGGGTAATACACTATTTATTAATGAAAAACATGCTAATATCATCTATACTAATATCAATACTATATAATATTATAAAGCAGAGGAGTTTGTTTGTTTGGTTGAACGCGCTAATCTCAGGAACTATCGGCTTGAATTGAAAAAATATATTTGTGTTGGATAGTCCATTTATTGAGTAAGGCTTAAGGCTATATAACATCACGCTACGATTATTAGGAGCGGAGCAGGATTGAAAAATGGTGCAACAACTGGGATTTATTTTCTTTCGCTTTTCTCTCTCATGTGACGCAGACGAAGTTGCGTGGGTCAGCCAGTCCTTAATAAGACGCTAAAACAGCAACGCACACAGAAGCATTTGACTGTAAACTATCTAAATGAGCAAAGTTTGTGGGACTAACTTCGGTGCATGAACGCATGTGGACAAGTTAGTTAGTTGTGTTTGCATACGAACTAGATTTTGCCCGCGACTTCGCTCACGTTAATTTAGAATTTCACAATCAATCAAGGTCACTGACGTGGCCCGAAGAATTACCAAACTTGAGTTTACATTCCAGTTTTCCCCCTCGGGGGAATTTTCAGGGAGGATTTGTGGAACAAGTATTTTTTCGATTCCAGTTTTCCCCCCTAAGGGGGATTATCAGGGGGGGTTTATAGACTTTTCTTTTTAGATTCCACTTTTTCCCCTTAGGGGGACTTTTAGGGGGGATTTCAGGAATAAGCCCTGTTGGGCAAAGGCCTCCCCCATGGCTTTCCAATCCTGTTTGCAATATGCCCTTTCAGACCAATCCGTCAAGAACGAGTCCAGATCGTCACGCCAGCGTTTTTTGGGCCTGCCTCGGTTACGACGGCTGTCTTCAGGCACCCACTGTGTGACTATCTTCGCCCATCTGCCCGGCCCCATCCTAGAGACGTGAACCGCCCTGTCCCATTTCCTCTTTGATTAGTGAATATAAATGAGCAAAAAAATATGTTGCTTATTACACTTTAAAGTTTAATTTGTACACTTGAAATAATTCTAACTTTATTATTACTATACGAAAAAAATGTTGAAAGTAAACTATTTTTTCTTTTAAATTTCATAAATACTCCTAAACGGCATTAAGTTTTAGTTTTTGTTACACACGAATATTTGTCGCTATTTTGTGTGGCGGTGGGTAGGGCACATTGCTTGCAGAACGGATGGACGATGGGGCCGGAAGACGATGCGTTGGAAGACATTCCAGTAAGTAGACCGATGACCTGGTGAAGGTTGCGGGAATCCGTTGGATGCGAGTCGCACCGGACACTTGGGGAGGCCTTTGTCTAGCAATGGATGTCTTTCGGCTGAAATGATGAATCAATTCGGAATTCACTCTGCTGGGAATAATATATGTAATAATATATTTAAATTATGATTTGAAAGACAAGTGGCGCCTTCTACAGGGTGTAAACCACTTCATCACTAAGGTGTTAACCAAGCATTCTGTACATCAAATTAAGTAACATTACGTAAACTTGAATTTTAAAAAAACTTGACAAAAAAGTTGGAACTTTGACCCCAATATATCCGTAACGGTGTGGTGCAGAACAAAAATATTGCAATAACGGGGAGAACAAGTGCCTTTAGAATTTGTTAAGGGTTGTTTTACACCCTTTATGTATTACATGGGACTTTAAAATGTTGGTGTACTATTATTAGGTACACCTCTGCCTAAATCTTCGGGAATAACAGGCGTTATGTTATGTTATTTAAAAAAAAAACGTTTTCAAGTAAAGATATGTAAAAATGCGAAAACCTAGCAACATAGTATAAAATATATAGTAAGTAAGTCAAATAAAAATCCTAGCATGTTGCTAGGATTTCGAGTATAAATATATAGTAAGTAAGTCAAATAAATAAATATAAATATTGAAATCAAAATCAAAGCATTTATTTCAAGTAGGCCAATAACAGGCACTTTTGAAGTGTCAAAAAAATTGCTGGACATTACACACAGCACCATCTAGTGCCACACTAAGCAAGGCTTGTGTCGTGGTCACCAAACAGTTGACATACCACTACTTATACTTTTTATACTTTTTATTTGTAAATTCATACTTATTATACATACAGGGTGTAAACCACCTCATCACAAAGCCGCTAACCAAGCATTCTGTACATCAAACTAAGTAACTTTACGCAAAAATTATTGCTGGGAAACAACTTCTTTTTTTGAGGTTATAAATTATGTTTTTTGATAGAACTCAATGTACCGCACTTAAAACATTGTGCTCATGGATGGATTGAATAGTACGGGGGTCGTGGAGGTGTTAAAAATCAAAATCTTACAAAAAAAAATTGTGTTTTAAAACTTGTCAAAAATTTGTAACTTTGACCCTCTATATCTCCGTAACCAGAAGGTCCCTAGGTATGGTGTAGAACAAAAAAATGATCGCAATGATGGGGAGAACAAGTGCCTTTCGGCTTCGCGAAGAGGTGTTTTACACCCTTTATAACCATCCATGACTCGGAAACAAATGTCCATGCTCATCACACAAACATTTGCTCCTACCGGGATTCGAACCCGGGACCCTAAAAACGTAAGGCAGCCTAACTACCGCTGCGTCATTCGGGTCGTCGAAATAATAATCTAATACAATTTGTAGATCATCGACATCATCATCATCATTCTCTTACGCAACATATCTTCTTCTTCCATACTCCTCTATCACTCGGCATTTCATCAAACTCCTCCTTTCTTGCCGCATCATTCTTCAGACAGTCCATCCATCGTTTCTTTGATCTTCCCCTACTCTTTCACCCATCCACATCCATCCTCAGTTTGTAGATCGTTGCTACTAATTTACTAAGCTAGAGAAATAATGACCACAATTTTATTTGCCATCATAATCCAAAGTTAAATAACTTATACATAGCTTAAAAACATTGTAGCGCCCCAAACCTTCGTTCTACGGAACTAAAACACTTCCTAAGCTGAACAATAGCCGTTCTATGTTACAACTAAAATGGATAACCTTACAGCCCACTTTACAATTTGATTGGAAGTACCCCTTTAAAATTGTTAAGCACTGTGATACTTTGAAACCGAAGTTTTCCAATCATTTAACTTAACTCTAACTTAACTCCAACTTCGTAGACTTTCTTGTGTAACTTTTACTTAGTTTGCTTGTAGCTTGTTTTTTATAAGCTTTTGAAATGAGATGAAGCGGTGTAAGTTTCATGACCTCGTCTTGTTAGCATTATTCCTTTTTTAAATTAATTTCAAGTACAATATTGCAAAACATCTTGTTTGTAATTATTTGAAATAAGAATGTTTAAGGCTAACTTATATTTTGTTGAGAAGACAATTCATTTTGATCAGTATCCCTTAACACCCGGGATGAAACGAGCGTGCGTTTAACTTTTAAAAAATTCTGGTGCCAAACCGTTTACTTTTTGCGAACGCAACCGGCATCGATCTATCGTGAGGGTGTCTCGCACGCGCTAACAAAATCGCGAGGTCCGTGCGGGCGGCCAGTGTCCTGCGAGCCTTAGTGGGAGATGGCGGCGTTTTTTGACCCCCGCAGCGTCACGGGTAAGTACTTGTTACGCGTACTATTTGTTTAGTAATGCATTATGTTTTTAAGTAAATTCAAAGTTAAATAAACACTTATTAATTAAGTTATTTTAGTTTGATTAATTTCATTGTAATTTGGTTACAATTTCGTCGTAAAATTTGACTGCTACGATCGTGTGGCTTCGGTTGCACGTGCAAGAAATAATTCAAAACTTGGAGACCGTTATTTATTGATTGTGCTTGAATAAAATTTAAAAATGTGTGTATTTTCTTGTTTTTAGGACGAGACTTGAATGACGATCAAGTTTTGCAAATCTTGGGTTATGGAAACCATTCCGAAATTGAGGATTTTGATGAAGATGATGACAATTTTCAATCTAATGTCCTGGAAGATCTCAATTTCGAGGAAATATTCTCTGGCATAGAAACAGAACAGGATAAAGATTAGAGGTTATTACGAAGCAAATGGCTCGTGACCAATTTTTAACTATCCGCAATGCCCTGCATGTCGTAGATTCAGACGAAGCTCCGCCAAGTGAAAGAACCAATCCATTGTGGAAAGTACAGCCGATGATAAATAAAGTAAGAGCTACTTGTAACAAACTTGAAAGAGTCCCCGGGTTTTACTCGATAGATGAACAAATGGTGCCATTCACTGGTAGGTGCAGTCTGCGTCAAGTAGTGAGAAACAAGCCACGCCCTGTTGGACTTAAAAACTTTGTACTGACCACTAGTGAAGGCTTGATGTTTGACTTTGACATTTATCAGGGGGCTAAAACCATGTTTGGAGACTCTCCACTCGGGCTGGGGCCTTCTGTGGTTCTCCATTTGAGTAAGAGTGTGCCACCTGGAAGCTGTATCTACCATGATAGGTTTTTTACTACTGTCGCATTGATCGAAGAGATGCACAAAAGAAATCTTCATAGTACTGGAACTATTATGATGAATAGAATCCCTGATCGTGCTGCAATTAAATTTAAAACTGATGCTAGGATGACTAGAGGTGAAAGACAAGAGTATGGTGTGCAAACCGACAGTTATTGTTAAATGGAAGGATAACAAATCTGTTATTATGACTTTTGTTACCAAAGCTGTTTTTTTAAGAATTAAGGATTAGATAGTAAGTTTAATAATGTGGACTGATTCTAGAATGACTAAATAAAGTAATAAGCTCCCAAACATTTATATATTAGTTTCATTTTCCATCCAACTATCAAGATAAACGTTATATTTAAATTACCCTCACGATCGTGAGTAGTCAAATTATACCTAAAACTCACGATCGTGAGGGTTAACTCCTGGGTTAACTATAAACCTGAGATTTTTTTCAATATTTTTTCTTAGCTTCTAAGGCTGTACCGGATGCTATAAAAACCATGACATAGACGTTTTCGGAATAAAAATCCATCGGGTGTAAAGGGGTATAGCAACCCAGGGCTTTTAGAAAATGTAAAGGGGGTAGTCCATCGACGAAAAGGTGATAGTTAGACTTAATTGAAGAATCGAATCAATGAAAACGAAGTTGTTAAGTGCACCCATTTGGCCAATATGCTTGAAGTCTTATTATGAAAATAAAATAGAAAGCATTTGTTTATTTTTATTTGTTACTCAGTAATTTCTATGGACAACCCAAAAATACTTTATTAAACTATGGGCTGATTTTTCAATCATTAGATAACTTTTATGGAATGAATAAATCTGCTTTCTTGGCAGAGTTTCCATACAAAAACTGTCAAAATGTCAAAGTTATTCGTCGAATATAATTTAACTAGCGATTGAAAAACCGGCCCTAAAATATTTTAAAAATGGTGCAAATGTCCGTAAGCAGTTTTATATATTACTAAAAGGTTTTTCAAAAAAGTACCTTGAGAAAATGTCTTTGCTTTTAAAAATCTGATATTACTTTTACAAGTCTGATATAATTGAAGTCTCTGTGAAAACAAAGAGTTTCATTTGACCCATTACCTACTTGGATTGAGAAGATCAGATATAAAGGGTGTAAACCACCTCATCAAAAAGCCGTTAACCAAGCATTCTGTACATCAAACTAAGTAACTTTACGCAAAAATTATTGATGGGAAACAACTTTTTTTTTGAGGTTATAAATCTGGTTTCGTGGTAGAACTCAATTTATCGCACTTAAAACATTGTGCTGATGGATGGATTGAATAGTATGGGCGTCGTGGAGGTGATAAAAACAAAATCTTACAAAAAAAAAACTTGTATTAAAAAAAAAAACTTTAAAAAAAGTTGCAACTTTGACCCCCCATATTTCCACAACTAGACGGTTCCCAGGTATGGTGTAGAACAAAAAAAATATCGCAATGATGGGAAGAACAAGTGCCTTTCGGCTTCGAGTAGAGCCCTTACACCTTTAATTGGCCTATTGCCTATTTTAATGGTGATGGGATTGTAAGAGTGAAAGTTGTTTTTTTTTTTGTATTTTTGACTTAAATCCTAACAAGCAAACATAAAAACAAATCTTTATAATATAAGTGTAGATTTCAACCCCGACAATGGATTATTTGCCAATAGAATAAGTTTTTATACGTAAATATTTACGTCTATTGAAATATTAATAATAACCTGTCATAAATGTCTAGACAGCTTTTTGGGAAAATCCATATTTATATTATAAATGCGAAAATAAGTTTTCGTCTGTCTGGTTCTACCTTTCTTGCCTTAACGGCTGGACAGATTTCAATGATGTTGAATGACTCGATGTGCATAGAATGATCTGGATTAGGACATTAAATACTTGATATCAAGGTAAGAAGTCATCATCTTCAACACATCGCCGGTAGCACTACAAATATTATGAATGAAAACTTTAGGATGAAAAATTTTAGGAAGAGTGATCATTCGGAGTACAAATCGTTAGGAAGAACAATTTCGGGTAAAGAACTTTAGGTGAGCCAATATGGAACCAAGATTCTATTATCAGATCCCGACTTGGTGGCTGTGGGATCATTTGGAAAGTATACCCTTTCCAACAAAAAAATTGTTTAAATCGTATGGCAAACAACGGAGTTAAGCGCGAACAAACATAAAAAAAAAACAAATAGAAACAACCGAATTGAGAACTTCCTCTTTTTTAGAAGTCGGTTAATGACAATGGAGATCCCATTATCATTCATGAACAATTATGAAATCAATGATAGACCATTGTGACACTATTGTAATAGCAGAATTGGGGCCCAGATGTAACGGTTAAACGTGCGGTTTAACTCAGGCATGGCGAAAACTAAGTATGAAATCGGTGGTTACCCATTCACAGCTTAACCGTGTGCAGCCATTATAATTTTGCTGCAAACTCCAGTACAGGAACGATAATTTTGGACCTCCATGCAGGCGAAGACGCTAGTAAAAGCTAGTAGTAAATACATACAAAGGCTTTAAAATAAATTGAATATCAGCAGATTGACGATACTAAAAATGTGCAGGTGATAGCAGTCTGTTATTAGATTTTTATGTAGAAATAGGATCAGCTTTAAACCAGTGTTTTTTTATGAGACCTGGATTATATTCAATCGCGTATCGGTCGTTAAGAGAACGGTTGCGGAAAAAAACTCATATTGGAGTTTATTATTTTCTATCTTCTTTGATGGGTTTACATTCCCCGACTTCAAACTAAGTAACAGTAGCGATGGAAAGCCGGAGTACATTATATTTAATGTAATTATATTATTTATCTGTACAGGGTGTAAAAAAGACAGGGTGTAAACAACCACATCCCGAAGGCGTCAACCAAGCATATTGTACATCAAACTAAGTAACTTTACCCTATTTCCGAGGGGTGCCCCAAGTCCCGATTATGGGGGCAGAGATACTTCCGTATGTTCAGTTGACAATAATTCGAGACATTACAATATCGCTAGAGAGAAACACGTTATATTGTAATATAACGTATTTGACAATTTTACGGTGACATAATATATACTAGCTGTTGCCTTCGTCCGCATGAAATTATTATAAAAATATCCTTATTAAAATAAACCCTGTTTGAATCGGATTTTGTAAGCAATATCAAGGGTTTGTTTTTTTACACGGGGCCTTTATATTTAAAAAAAAATTAAAGTAAGCAAGTTACTGCTTATTACATCAGCTATCTACCAGTGAAAGTCCCGTCAAAATCGATATAGCCGTTTTGGAGACTAGTCGGAACAAACAAACAGACATACAAAAATAGATAATATACTTGCGTATGCGTTCAGTAAGAAGCTGTTATTTTGATATTACACAAAGACGCATAAATTTTATTCATTTGAATGAAATTAAGACTACGATTTAACAGATTTGCTAGTAGAACTAACAGTGACTAGCAGAGATTTTTTTTTTCCTGGCTTTGCACGGTTTGTGCCCGCGCAGAGATGAACTGTGAAAGCACTGTAGGTACAATCAGCCACAGATTACGAAGACCCAGTCGTGTTTGATTCCTGCCGTAATCCATTCATACGGCTCCCTGAAGATATTGATTGAATTTATTGAATAGCGCATTAGATCTATGGTTATTGCAATGCAGAAGGCGATTGCTGGTTTAAAAGTTAAAGGTTTCAATAAGATGTTATTTAGTTATTATCTTAGAAGTCTTTTGCACAATACAATTTAATTAAAGAAACGATGGATGGACTGTGTGTGGAGTGGTATGAAAGAAAACGGTGTAAATTATTGCGTGACGGCTGATATGGAATGGAAGAAGAAAACAAGTAGAATAGGGCAATGGCAGGTAGGTGATGATGAATGACGAAGCTTCTCTATTAAATTTTGTCCCTGTAAGTGTAGTGATTTCCAAGATACAGGTTCTATACCTAGTTTGGAAGTCAAGCGTCCATTTCGTTTTTTGCACAGCCCCTAATGGATGTAATTGTATTAGGCTATATTTTACTGAGTCGAATAAAAGATTATTACTATAATTGTTATTTGTTGGTGTATATAATTGGTGTTTGTTTCCTTTTGTGCAAGTGCAATAGGACAGCTATAAGCCGTCTCTATCCGATGCTTTTCATGTGGATAGTACGCATGGCTGGCTGTGTAAATGTCAATTTTCGATCTCGGTGAATTTGTTTTTTCTAGAGTCTGGTTTCACATGTGGATAATTATGTAGAATCTTGGACCTTGAATCGGACTCAGGACGTTATGCGCAGCAGTGGTATTTGCAACTACTGGACCAACGAAGCAGTAAAATGCGTTGCAATTGTAGTCTGAGAAATATTGCTCGGACAAAATCCATCATCATCAGAATAATCAATATCTGCCTAGCCTTTTCCTAACTATGTTGGGGTCGGCTTCCAGTCTAACTGTGCTGTGTGCAGATGCAGCTGAATACCAGTATTGAACATGGAGCGACTGCCTATCTGACGTCCACAATCTAGTGACCAGATAATACGATACCCCTTGTACCCTTGATAAGGATGACTCACATAAACGTGGAACCACGTGGCGTTGGTTGGTTGACACTAAAAAAATATTAGCTTCAATAATTGTACACGAAACACTTATTTAAGAACTACGCAGCGTTATAACAAGGGAAAGGAGTGTTTACGATGAGCTCTGGCACCCAATGTAAGATTTAACTTGTGTTTAGGGTTCCAGGGTCCTCGCCTATGCTTTGGACATATAACAATAGCTGTAAGACGAGCACAGTATATCATAATTTAATTACAATACTATATTTACTAGCTAATGCAACCAAGATGTGGGCTATTTATGTATTTATGTATAGGTGTGTCAATGAGTGTGAGGGTTAGAATAGAATAGAATAGAATAGAATAGGTCTTTATTTGCTTAGAATGTAGGTACATAAAAAATAAGATGTTAAATTATAAATAGGATCCATGTACATTCTGCCATAACATAGCATGCAAATATAATACAAATTAATATAATTATAATTATTGAGATGTCACAAAGAAATGTCATTTAAAAAATCCTGCACTGAATAGTAACATTTGTCTAAAAGTAATTTTGTCAAACATTTTTTGAATTTTTGTAATGGCAAGTTTTTAATTTGGTCAGGTATTTTATTAAAGATTACAGGAGCCATACAAATCACATTTTTCTTCATTAAGCTAGTATTAAAAACTCCAGTGCATAATAGATTCTGGTATTGAGATCTCATAGCTGTATTTCGTTTTCTAGTTTCTGTCAAAGTTGCAAATAGACATCGATTGCTTTAAATATGGTGAAAATTTTTGTTTATATAAGTCTGTATTAATAACATTATAAACATATTATTTTACTGACTGTCTTTACAGACTGACTGAAGTCTTCAGTTTCGTTATAAGTTAATGTTAAGAGCCACTTCGTGACCCTGGTTTTGCATCCTTTTGTACTCTTCCTCTTTGTAACGACTGTCAAAGATCAACAAATTACAGCCGCGACCAACAGCGTAACGTGAATTCCGAAGCTGTCACAAATTATGACTCCATTAAATAGAAAAAAACCGTCTCTTTAAATTATTGCGCTAGTAATTTTCACAACAAACTAATATTATAATAATTACTGCCACTCAACCCTCTGAGATCGGCCTGACAGATTGGTTGTAGAATGAAGACGTTCTAAGAAAAGAGAAAATGAATATTTCTTTTGTTTTTAATTTATTCTTCTTTATTATACTCGTATTTGAAAAACAGTTGTCGTGGGATGGTAAGTAGGTGTTACAAAGGTTGGATTAATTAACTTGATATTTTATTTTTGTTTTTTTGTTTATTTCTGTTTAGCCCGTAACTAATCTCTAGTAGCTATTTTCATGTTGTTAGTCTGGTTGAATGATCAGCCCATATTGTGTGAGCACTATGTACTAGTAAGCTATCATTCACTGGAAACCTTCGGCAGTTCTTGACTTGAATGTGCCCTGGCGGTTGTGAGTATGTCATGCTCTCTCAAATGTCTCGCTGATGGTGGCGCGTGTGTCGGACCATTTAGTTTCCTTCAAAATGGTTGAGCTGAATGGTGCTGATCCATGCGTCATGTTCGTGAATGGGCGCTGGCAATTGTGACTGGTCAACTCTTAGTTGCCATGGCTTATTTGAATGAATTATTTTTGTTTTTTCTATGGACACTTTAAACGTGCACATCTTGCTACATTGTGCTCACATAATATATCATCTCAACCTGAATAATGTTACCAAGATTATGTAACAAAATTTTGATTTAAAAGGGTGCCTATGGAGTTTCTTGCCCGTTCTTCTCCATAGAGATCTACGCTAGAGAATGGGCAACTACAGTATTTTCACAGTTTTTATGTCTTGTGACTGGGACTGTAGCTACATTTAATTTTCATCTTTGTATCGACAATTCAAAAGTGCCTGTGTGGCCTACTTGAAATAAATGCTTTGATTTTGATTTTGATTTTGAACTAGTGCAACTTTTCATTAGCAGTATTACGGTTGAAATATAGCACCAAACTACTGAAACTCTTTAGTAGCAACAGTTCGATTTGTAATATTACTATAATGCTATATTTATGCTATATTTCAATCGAATTCTTACAATACTTTATTTTTAAATGACTGCTACTGAAAAGTTTCACTAGTCACCCGGATTATAACAACCGGACTATACTGCTATTAGACCGTTGCTGCAGCAGTTACTTAATATAATAATAACATCACACTTTGTAATCCCCAACTGGGTAGGCAGAGGTGAATTGACAACTACAGTCACGAGCACCATTTTAGTATATACACTTTCCTAAATTCAAAGGAGTTTTTGCGAGTAATAACGATTTTGACATGGAGAATGGAGATAGAATCTTTTTCATCAAAATATGCGTTCCAAAATACTATAACGTAACAAGAGGAAATTTTAATCAGCACAGTAGGAGGAAAAAACTTATAAAACTTGTTAAATAAATAAATAAAATAAAAATAAATATCGCTGGACATTAACACACAGCACCATCTAGTGCCACACTAAGCAAGGCTTGTGTCGTGGTCACCAGACAGTTGATATACTACATTTATATACTGCTTTGGTGGCAATAGGCACGCCTCCTATATCATCGGATTTGCAAATCATGCACCATGCATAAGCACAGCCTTTTCCCAACTATGTTGGGGTCGGCTTCCAATCTAACTGAGTACTAATATCTTACATGGAGCGAATGCTCATCTCCACAACCCAGTCAGTACTGGGTAATACGATACCCCTTGGCAAGACTGGTTATCAAAATTTTAGACCAATGACTACCTGTAACGACACTCATGGGTGTGCTATTGACCATCAAACTGAAACAAATTGCTCCATGGGAACACCATTGTAATCGCGAAAAAATAATCAACGGCTCCATACGAAATTCAAAAACACAAATGAGACAGATGATTTTTTTTTTTCACGATTACGATGGTGGTCCCATAGAGAAAGTTGTTCAGTTTGATGGTCTGTAGCACACCCTTCAATATGACTATACCTGTTGGTAAAGGTCGCCAAGGCGATATTTGAGAGCATTCATCATGATGATCGTATGCTTCTGTAGATTTATTTAAAACAAATGTATGACAAAAATGAGTACTCGTACCTACGCTAGTTTTCAATTATCCATTTGCTAAATCTGTTCTCTGCAAGATATACGGGAAATGATCACGGGAAATAATATTTCTCGATATTTCCGGTCGACTTTCTTTGTTTCGTCTATAAATTAATGTAGAAAAGATAAATGAAACATAACCCAAAATGGTTCCTTTTGATAGGTATATTTCCTGTTGTCAGATACTAAGATAAATCTATTCTTAATATTGACGAATACAGATCTTGGGAAAAAGGCTATAATAAATTGTAACTAGACTGGTGACCATGAGGTCTGGTCCGGTTCCCGGGTCTTTCCGATCGTCAGTGATTCCTCAGTAGCAGGCCAGGCTCTGGATTCGTGATTGGTAAAAAAAAAAAACAAAAAAAAATATCGCTGGACATTACACACAGCGCCATCAAGTCACCAGACAGTTGATATACTACATAGATATACTACTTTGGAGGCATAGGCTCCCCTCCTTTTTCATCGGACTTGCGAATCATGCACAATGCATAAGCTCAGCCTTTTCCCAACTATGTTGGGGTCGGCTTCCAATCTAACTGAGTACTAATATTTCACATGGAGCGAATGCTCATCTCCACAACCCAGTTAGTAGTGGGTAATACGATACCCTATGGCAAGACTGGTTATCAAATTTTTGGACCAATGACTACCTGTAACAACTGACAAAGTTTTACAAATGAGAGCCAGGAACAACGGCTTATCGTGCTTTCCGAGGCACGCAGCAAACTCACTATGTAATAGCCAAAACTTATATTGTCACTTACGGGATATCTTCCGTGATTATTTATTAAGTTGAGCTCCCGATATTTCGACGCTGTTGCAAGCGCCATGATCGCGGGTTGACTGGAGTATGCGGGTGGATGGAAAGTTTAGTTTTAAACCGTGAAAGCCTAAAACAGTGTTTAGCCAAGTGGTCGTTGAACTACCAAGTCATAGGTCTCGAGAGAATTTTGGGGATTCATATGCGTATTGTATAATTATCAGTTGCTCCGGTGAAGGAAAACATCGTGAGGAAACTAACATGCCTGAAAGATATTTCTTGACAGCATGTAAAGCGAAGTCAGAGGCCCATGGGCGGCATAAAAACTCGTTCACCAGCTTATTCACTAACCACACGATAAGGAAAGAAGAACACTTATCAAAATCGTTTTCTTCTTTACCATAAAAAGAAAGAAAGAAAATCCATTTATTAGTCCTGTGTGGACAAAACACATTAAAATGATCAGTATTTAAAACTTACTAATAACAATTAAACAGACAGAAAAAAAAAGAGTTTCAGTTCTAAGTATGGGGACCCCCAAAATGTATTGTTTTTTTTTTCTATTCTTGTATGAAAATCTTAATGCGGTTCGCAGAATACATCTACTTACCAAGTTTCAACAGCCTAGTTCTCATAGTTTCGGAAAAAAGTAGCTGTGACATACGGACGGACAGACAGACAGACATGACGAATCTATAAGGGTTCCGTTTTTTTCCAATTGACAACGGAACCCTAAAAAAGCTAAACTCGTGCAGTACGAAGCCAAAAGGCTCCTATCTCAGCATGGTAAGGTCAGTACAAAAATAAAGAGAAAACGATTTTGATAAATGAACAGATCTAAGAACCACAAATTGCAGCTCTATCGTATGTAGGTATACATTATTGACTAATAACGCTTTGGCTTTATGCTTCCAATCAACGTAAATCTAACAAAGCAAGTGGATCATTCATGCATTGTACAGTATTAACATCATAATGGAGCCGTCAATACATTAAGTCATTTGCATACAAGACTGGTTATCAAATGCGCTACTAATTAGATTACACTTAATGCCCTCTACAGATTGGTGAATCGTAATCTGAAATGCAAGAGGCGCTAACCCCAATCACCAACATCATCTGCCTAGCCTTTTCCCAACTACGTTGGCTTCCAGTCTAACCGGATTCAGTTGAATACTAGTACTTTTAATTCGACGACTCGAATGGCGTAGTGGTAGTGAGGCTGCTTTACGTTCATAGGGTTCTGGGTTCGAATCCCGGTAGGAGCAAATGTTTGAGTGATGAGCATGGACATTTGTTTCCGAGTCATGGATGTTTATATGTATAATAAGTATGTATTCACAAACAAAAAAGTATGTATGTAGTATATCAACTATCTGGAGTCCACGACACAAGCCTTGCTTAGTGTGGCACTAGATGGTGCTGTGTGTTAATGTCCAGCGATATGTATTTATTATTTATTTATTTTAATTAAGCGAATGCCTATTTGTCCTCCACAACCCAGTCAGTACTAGTTAATACGATACCCTTTGTTAAGACTGGTTGTCAGACTTTTTAGGCCACTGACTACCTGTAACGTCTGTCAAAGATCTACAATGGGGACCAACTGCTTAACGTGCTTTCCAAGGCAAGGAGGAAACTCAGTATGTAATGGGTCACCCATCCATAGGGCAACCTAGGCAAGCGCGGCTTAACCTAAAGATCGACCCGAGTGGCTGTTATAATTTAGCTACGAGCTCTTCATCCTTTCTTACCCATAACAATATACTCCTTCACTAGTATGTAGTCACGTGACATCTTTGATCATTAAGCTTCTTTGTTATTACTACCGTCCACATAATAAATAAAAAAAAAGTACCAACTAAATTCCGGTATGTTCGGGGCTATTCGGCTTTTCTCGGCTATTTTCGGCAGTCATCAATAAAACATTATGACGGAATGCCTTCACTGAGATTGTAAGCAGTGATTCAAGATTACCTACTGTTTTTCTTGTAAATTAGTTCTGACCCACCCTCCTGTGTGTTGAGTTTTTTTGAAGATTATTTTAATATTGTGGTTTCGTTAGAGAAAAACAAATGCATACAAATAATAAACGACGTGCGTAACAGCTACGGCGTAGGTCTGTGCTACGGCGTAGGTACGTGCTACGGCGTAGGGGTCTACGTGTAGGTCGAAAGCGATAATTCCGACTCGACTTTGTCACAATCTGTAATGGTCTGTTCTCCAGTCCACTGCTTGGTTTGATCGCTATCATACACACTCGAACTTGTTTAGTTTTTCAAAGATTCGTAAAAGGGGTGGTTGAGATTGATTGTACTCAATAAGGTACGTCTGAGAGCAAACTAGCTCCTCTACCAACCGTACTGATTAGCCTATAACCATTGCAAACACGAGGGAAAACAAACAAAATGAAAACAAGAACAGATTGCGTAGTCGCTACGTCGTAGCCGACATCAATTCTACGACTGCTACGTGGTCGTAGCAAATCACTGATTGCTTCTTCAGATGCTGAGTGTGAAACGACCACGTTTTTGAAGAGGACATTTACACAGCTAGGTGCGGCTATGTCTCCCTAGTACTTTTTCTGATAAATCGTGCGTAAAAAGCCACACCGCGACTAAAAGCGTTTTAAGGTGAAGAAAAAAATGAATTTTGGGAGCTGGCGGCATCGACTATCGCACCGTTGACCGTATGCAGTAGTGAAGCTGCCTTACGTTCTTTGGGTCTCGGGTTCGAATCCCGGTAGGAGCAAATGTTTACAATGTGTGATGCGCATGGACATTTGTTTCAGAATCATGGATGTTAACATGCAGGTCAGTGTCACGCAAGTAATGTATTGTAAAGTAGTCTAAGAAATTTTGAGTTTTACAGGCTACCTTAGCTATTGCATCCTCTTTAGCACGGCTTCAACAAAGATCGATTAAAACATAGCTGCTTCCACTGTCAGTAAGCTTTTAAACTACACAACTAATTTTAATGCAGTTTTCAGCAATAAACGGTGAGTGATTCAAGGTCAAAGGTTTATATGTACGTACTTCCAAACGAAATAAATAAATAGGGTTGTACAGAAGGTAAACAGACAATCACCACACACACACACACCGCTATAACACACTCACACAATCACTCATACGCTGTATTCTTAGCTATGTTTAGTTATTCAATTGTAAATCGGCTTAATCGGCTATAAGATTAGTTAAAATAGTTTAGGTTAAAATTGTAAAGAGCTGTGAATTTTGTAGTAAATAAATGCATATGTTACTTTGCAACCAAGCGAAACCGGGGCGGGTCTCTAGCCTACACTTCTACTCTAATCTACACTAATAATAAAAAAATGAAATAATTTTTGATATTATACAAACATTATTATTGAATTATTGAATAATGTTTGTAATGAATAAACTCAAAAACTTCTGTGCCGATGTCAAAAATTCTATCACCATTGGAAAGCTGCATTTACCTTGAGTAAAATAGGCTACATTTTATCTCCGTATTCTTACCGAAACGGGAACAACAGGGGTGAAACTGCGTGACGAACAGTTTGGCAAAATAGAGTATGGAAAAACTGTTGGCGTTGTTAGCGACTTTCTGGCAACCCAGAGCAGTGACAAGCCTATAACATTGCAGAGTTTGACAGAAAACGCAGCATTGCCAGATAAGAAATTTGTAGTTCCAACTGTCACCGCGACAGACACATTTTTGCCAAGCTGTACGCTAGTCTACACTAATATTATAAAGAGGAAAACTTTGTTTGTTTGGTTGTAATGAATAGGCTTAAAAACTACTGGACCGTTTTTAAAAATTCTTCCACCATTCGAAAGCTACATTATCCACGAGTAACATAGGATATATTTTATCCCCGTACTCCCACGGGAACGGGAATTACGCGTGTGAAACCGCGTGACGTCCGCTAGTGTAATATAAAATGTAGTCATGCCCGATTGTACTTACTGTTACTAATGTAATTGGGTCCTAAAACAACACATCGGGTCTATTTAGAGGAGTTCTTTACAAGACACGTTCCTAACTTCAAGGTACACACTTTCATAATTGAATACATAACAATAATATTATTATATAACTCCCACATGAAATTGAAAAGTTTTGTTGATGGTAAGTATCTACCATCTTCCAAAAACACACGCGTGTGTGAAAGTTAGGTACAATGAAATTAACTAAATTATGCTTGTACAGTCACGTCTAATAATATGTAAACTGTTTCCTTAATATTATAGCTATTTTCGCGAGAAATAACGATTGTAACTAGGAGATTGGATCTTTTTCATAATAATATGAGTTCCAGAATACTATGTACGTAATAGCATTAAAATTTTAATCAGTACATTAGGAGAAACACAATTTAATAAATTCTTAAGTGTTTACATATTGTTAGACGTGACAGTACGTGGTTCAAATATCATAATGTAAAGGTTCGGGAACTTGAAAACTGTTCTTGAAAAGGTTTAGTATTTGTGAACTTTGTTACCCGATTACAGTCAGTCTGCCTAGCCTTTTTTCAATTGTGTTGCGGTCGGCTGCCAGTCTAACCGGATGCAGCAGTATTTTACATGAAGTGACTGCCTATCTGATCTCCACAACCCAGTTAACACTCCTTGGTAAGACTGATTGTCAGACTTTCGGGCCACTGACTACTTGTAATGACTGTCAAATATCTACAAATGACAATCGCAAAGGAAATATTTTTTTTTGGGCCCACGTGGTCGTTGCATTTACTATTCGTAATAACACCGAACATAGTAACAATTTTACAATGGTATTAAATTAAATATTATGTAGAAATGTAAACGAAATCTTAAAATCATAATAAATAAGCTATGTTATGATATTTTTTTGCGAGTCAAATCATTCCTGTTGTGGTCAATGTCATTTGACATCAAATACTTACGTGAATAGAGGCGTTTTTCTGTTTACTAAATAAATACGGTACCTACCCGTTGGTAATCATATCTGCTATAATTATTATAGGATCAGAAAGAACATAAAAAATATTGTTAAACTGTGAGCATTTTTCATGCTATTTTTAAAGGTTTACACTAAAATCGCATAGATGGTTTAAACATTCATCGTGGCACGGAACGTTTTATACCCACTTTTTTAGTGATTGACAGCCAACTTCATTATTTTGACATTTACTTTTTCTGTTTATTTTAGTTTTCAACCGACTTCCAAAAAGAGGAGGTTATCAATTCGTCTGTATTTTTTTTTTTTTTTAGTAAGTGTTTTTGCAGATTTTTCGCATTTATTCCGTTTATACAATGCGTAGCTAATTTAACCACTAGAATCTAGAGGTTATAAGGAAGAAATCAATGTAAGTTTCATTATTAAATGCTACAATTTATGTGGGTGGCCTAATCCCCGAACAAAAAAAAAATTGTCTCCTTTCAATGGAGTTACTAAGGTCATCATACTCTCTGTTCTAGTGGCAGCACGACTGCTGAGCATTAGGCCCTGGGTACGATTCCCATGTGAGGCAGTGTTATTGGGTTTTTGAAGTGAAAACTTTTTTTAGGCGCGGTGTGAACAAAAATCGTAGTAACTAACGCATCGTAGCACTTCGTAGCCGATCCGCTACGGCGTAGCACCACTGGGCATGCGCGTGGCACAATCCGTAGCAGATGAAGATTACTTAGTTTTCACTTCTATCGGCATTTCTCAAAGAACACCCCGCGTGTTCTTTTTTTAAATGTAACCTTTTAAGATTTAAACAGCTTTTTGACCCTCAAAAGTTGTTTAAATCTTAAAAGGTTACAGAGGACTAGACACCCCATGGCTAGACCGAGACAGTTTATTGAATACCTTTTCATATAAATACAAAAGAAGAGATAAAATAGAAGCAAGACACGTAAACAAATTAACTTTCACAAAGAGGCGTCGAATGCTCACACAAAAGAATATTATACCTACTCTATTAATTTGGTATGAAAAGAGAGAAAACCTTCATGAAATTACTTCATAAGCTTTATTGACAAAGCTTTAGAAAACGAATTATTATAAAGATTCGGGACAACTGGTATTATGAACACCATGTTGTTGCTATGCTAGAAGTTGAGATACTCAAAAACACATACGAGGAAGTATACAACGTTATTTTTTAGTCGTTTTAATCTCTTTAAGGGCGGATAGTATTCATGAAAATGAACAAATTTTACTATGGGACCGACTATCAATACTCGAAAAAAAATCAACTGCTTCATACATTGTTGGTCCCGTAACTCGAAAAAATGTAGGCAGCAGCTGATTTTTTTTTCGAGATTTCAAAGTCGGTCCCATAGTAAAAGTTGTTCATTTTCATGAGTACTATCCGCCCTTAAAGGGATTAAAACGACTAAAAAATAACGTTGTATACTTTCACAGAAAATGGTACCAATTCAAATTCCAAATTATACTCTCTAGTAACAACTTTTCATGTGCCAGAGAGAGAGACAAAAAATAGTAACATCAACATAAGGTTTCTTTGTCACTTTGGGAGCTGACTGTACCGAACAAAAACCGTTGTTTAAGGGCCTTATCACACTAGCGAGTTGCGAGTGAATGGAAAACGGAGCGAGTCCACTCGCTCGCAACTCGCTAGTGTGATAAGGTCCTATGATCCATTATTTAGTTTTACTCAAATATGTCTCCTTCTTCCACAGTGGTAGAACACTCCCGTCCCCGCGTGTGCTCGCTTCCAGAGAAGCCGTATAACCCTCGAGTGTCGGATGACCTGTACCGTCTGCGCACCTTCAGCATCACCACCAAAGGCGGTGTAGTCAACTGTGGTGACTCCATCTGTAATCGCCGGAGTCGATCGAATACCTCGGTCAATTCTACTAATAGCAGGTAAGACTTTAAAGGCAAAATTATACAGGGTGTGAACGGACTGACGCTTCGTGATGAGTTCGTCAAACTAAGTAACTTTACGCAAAAATACTACCTGGGAAATGTTTTTTTTTGAGCTGAAAATCACGTTCCACCACGGTTCGCAGGTACGGTCTGGAAAAAAAAATGTGATGACGGGGAATTAATGCGTTTTTGCTTCGTTGAAGGTTTTTTTTACACCCTGTATAGTTAATACTAGAAAAATGTTTCACAATGAGATTTAAAGCTACGGTGCAACAACTCGTTTTAGGAGTTACTACTCACGATACAATTTTGCCTAGCTTTTTTCTGGGCATAACCCGAAAGAGAGACGATTTTTAACCGACTTCTGTTCATATAGTTTTGTTCATAAGCGCTTAATAATCACCAGGTAGATTTTTTGTACTTACTTCAAGTGATCCGCTGGATGCAAGACGCGTGGGGCCGATCAATGTGGCGATACTTGGGGGAGGCCTATGTCTAGCAGTGGACGTCTTTCGACTGAAATGAATGATGATGAATGCAAACGATCAAAGACATGCTTTGCTCAAAAATAGTTATTAAAAACACCCGTTCCCTGCATGTGCCTAAGATAGAAGATATAAAATTGTCCTTTGTCAAGTTTTTTCCGAATACATGAACTTTGAGGGTTATATTGCTGATTTTGATCAAAATAATTCTGTAACTACATATGTCTTAGAGTCGCGAACAATAGTTTAATCAACTTCATCGTCGCAATTGCCTCCAAATAGCAAAAAACGTAAGAAAAATTAAATTTCGCGGGTACCCTGACGTTTTCAGGTTAAAGGTCATTGTTGTATCGAAGTAAGTTTCACTACCACAACTGCATTTTACTTCAATATTTAACCTTTTACTGAAATAACTTAAGTTTGGAATTTCCGAGGATCTTGAACTACTCCGCAGTCGGCAATCGTGGGGTTGCGTGTTTGAACCTATCAGGAGTAACTTCCGGTGAAGGAAAACATTCTTACTAACGACGGTAATTTCATGGATTAAACCACGGTTTTAGTGAACCAACTTCTTTGTAATGAACACTTAGGATCACGGGGTTACTTCATTTGATAAAAGAAGAGATAAGCGAGGGAGTGCAGTAGCAAAAGTTTTTCATAATTTTTATTTTTTCTTTTTATTCTAAAACTAGCACTTCGGCCGCGGCTTTTTTTGAAAAACTTGTGGTAGTTTGACTAACATCCATGATGTAAATATAACTTACACCCAACTAGCATCCAAGAATAATGTAGCTTTCTCCCAGTGAAAAGATTTTCAGAATAGGCTTGTTAACTGAAACAATCTAATTAGTCCGCCACTTAGATTATCAAAAAATATTTGACCCTTATTTTTTCTTTTGTCACATAAACCAAAATTGACGAAGATACGACGCTTTTAAAATTCAAAAATCAAAATCAAAATCAAAGCATTTATTTCAAGTAGGCCAGTTACAGGCGCTTTTGAATTGTCGAAACAAAGATGATAATTAAATGTAGCTACAGTCCCAGTCACAAGACATAAAAACTGTGAAAGTACTGTAGTTGCCCATTCCCTAGCGTAGATCTCTATGGAGAAGAACGGGCAAGAAACTCCATGGACACTCTTTTAAATCATAATGTTGTTACAAAATCTTGGTTACATCATTCCTGTTGAGATGGTGCATTATGTGAGAACAATGTAGCAAGATGTGCACGATAAAAGTGTCCATAGTTAAAACTAACAATAACAATTCAAAAATAAAATAATTAATTAAAAAATAAAAACAAAAGCCGTGGCAATCAAGAGCTGACCAGTCCCAACCGACAGCGCCCGTTCACGAACATGACGCATGTATCAGCACCATTCAACTCAACCATTTTGAAGGGAACTAAATGACCCGACACACGCGCCACTATCAGCGGGACATTTGAGTGAGCATGACATACTCTTAACCGCCAGGGCACATTCAAGTCAAAAAATAAAAACGTAGTTTTCCAGCGAATGATAGCATTCTAGTACATGGCACTCACATAATATGGGATATGAGGTTATATAATACTAAAGATATTGAATTTATACAATGCAAAGATAGTTGTACAATCTTCAGCAGCTCCAACAATACCATTTAATGCTATCCATTTATGCGCCCCTGTCCTAGTGGAGCAGGACCGGCATTGAGCCAAGCATTTTTATCAGCGATATAATCGTCCAATTTGTAATATGCTTGCTTACACAGTGTGCGTTTAATGCATGTTTTAAATTTGGTTTCATTTAGTTCAAGAATGCTTTGTGGATTCCCAATACGTCACTGTTTGCTATCATTCTAAGTGAGTTCTGACGTCACGAGCCCCCACTGTCGAGTTTTGATGCGTTTTATCTTTGTCAATATTCGTTAATTTACAAAAACAAAAAATACGTGTCCATTATTTTCCAATACTCTAACTGACGGACGAAATAAAAAATAAATAAATATCGCTGGACATTAACACACAGCGGCACCTAGTGCCACACTAAGCAAAGCTTGTGTCGTGGACACTAGATAGTTGATATACTACATATATACTTTTTTGTTTGTAAATACATACTTATTATACATATAAACATCCATGACTCGGAAACAAATGTCCGTGCTCATCACAGGTCAGCTCTTGGTTGCCACGGCTTTTGTTTTTATTTTTTAATTAATATTGTTAGTTTTAACTATGGACACTTTTATCGTGCACATCTTGCTACATTGTTCTCACATAATGCACCATCTCAACAGGAATGATGTAACCAAGATTTTGTAACAACATCATGATTTAAAAGAGTGTCCATGGAGTTTCTTGCCCGTTCTTCTCCATAGAGATCTACGCTAGGGAATGGGCAACTACAGTACTTTCACAGTTTTTATGTCTTGTGACTGGGACTGTAGCTACATTTAATTATCATCTTTGTTTCGACAATTCAAAAGCGCCTGTAACTGGCCTACTTGAAATAAATGCTTTGATTTTGATTTTGATTTTGACAAACATTTGCTCCTACCGGGATTCGAACCCAGGACCCTAAGAACGTAAGGCAGCGTCACTACCACTACGCCAATCGGGTCGTCAAATAAGTCCACTCTAGTAGCAGACTTACGATTCAACATCACGCCATGACGAGGCAAACCATAGGCAATGCAAGTAGTCACCCACAAAGAACAGACGGTATCTAATCAGATTAAAAGAGATTTGTAACTGATTACCGTGTGGCGTGACCGATGCAGGGTTGACACTGGTTGCCTATCTTACCCGGAATGAGGTGATCCGACGCAGAATCTGATTAGGCAAATTGCAATGGAGTTACTAAGGTCGTCATACTCTCTGGTCTAGTGGCAGCATTAGGCCTTGGGTAGGATTCCCATCTGGGGAAGTGTTATTGGGTTTTTGAAGTAAAAACTTTTATAGGCGCGGTGTGAACAAAAATCGTAGTAACTAACGCTTCGTAGCACTTCGTAGCCGATTTGCTACGGCGTAGCACCGATGTCGGTGATGTCTAAGATAAACTTAGAAAGTACATATGAGTTGAAGAAGATACATTAGTACTTGCGGCTTATTCGCCAACAGGCGACTGAGAAACTCGCGGGCACCCGCGAGTTTCACAGTCGCCAGTTGATGAATAAGCCGTACTTACCCGGATTGGAACCCACAACGTCATGCATGAGAGGCGAAGACTTAACCTCTGAGCCATCACATTATTTATTAACTAACAAAAACTAAGACAAATTATGATAAATATGATAAATGAAATACTTTCTTTGTGCGCCACCCCTACCGTCGACCTACTTCCTCGTTCGCACCCCCTCCCTGATTAACGTGCGGTCACTGAGCGGACTGTCTTATACAATGACGAGTGTATCGACTACATAATGAAGTCATTTCATGGAGGACCTATTACCTAACTGCTATACTTGTTCCATTAGTGACGTCTGTTTAACCATAGATCAACATTTGGGCTTAAATTACCGATTAAACAACACAGAACTTTATTAATCACAAATACACTAATGTTCACTATTCGCTAAGATATCGCACTTCTAGTTCACTTCGAATCGCTTCGTTTTGTAGCCAAAATATGACTGACTGTTGCGGGCCTGAGCGTTGTATTTATACTCGCCAACAGACACACAAAAAATAACCACGAATATGCTAGAGGGTTATAGAACTGCTTCATAAAAAAACACTAAGAAATGGAGTAGTAGGTAATAATAAGCTACTTGTACAAAACCGTATGCCCTAGGCGTGCGGTCTAAATTATAATGTCCTTTTATAAATAGGTCGCGAATTTGTACCTACCTAACTTTAAAACTAATAATAATGGAAAGCACTCGAAATTCCAACGTACACATACTGTAATCACGTGCTTTCTCGAATATTTATAATTCTAGTAGGTCCGGTGTAACAGGTGTCCATGATTTTAATTCACACAAAAAGTGCTCAACGCTCAGAAGTTTTCACATCAAAAATTTGCCCTGAAACGCAGCAGCGTTGTATTCTATAGGGGTCAGAATGATGAACTATACGTTGTAATAATTTGTGCGTCGATAACCCTGAATATAAAAATAAATAAAGGTTAATTCACATACTATCAAATTGGAACCGCCATACCTACCTACGTATGGATCCAAGTGCATACCTTTTGCTCTACAGTTCTTTCCGCTTTAGTAGATATTCGCAATAAAAATAGAAACTTGGCACACTGCACACACACACACACACACTGCACACTGTTGTTTTTTAATCGCAGGTAGTATTTCTGTAATATTGGTCTTCGGATAAAATAATCCACCCACTGTTCTTGCGTGGGTTTAGCAAAGCGAATATGAAATATGGATGGTGGAAATATAACGGTGTATACTAGGTGTAGTTTTTTAACGATACCTGGTCAAGTCTATACTTACTAATATTATAAAGCTGAAGAGTTTGTTTGTTTGTTTGAATGCGCTAATATCAAGAACGTTGTGTTAGATAGTCTTTAGGCTATATAACATCACGCTATAACCAATAGGAGCGGAGCATAAATCAAAAATGTTGCAGAAACGGGGGAAGTTTTATTCCCTTTTAGAGCTTTTTCTCTCTTATGTGACGCAGACGAAGTCGCGTAGGTCAGCTAGTAATTAATAAAGCTGCTATTTAAAATTGTTTAAATTTGACTGTAACTACAAATTACACGAAAGTAATAGAAGATTATTTGCCTGTGAAAGCGCGGTTATAGGGCCAATCACAGACGGGCTGCGTTTTATTATGGGTGGTTTACACTTACCGATTTCCGTAAATAAGAAAAAAAACCATTTTATTATCGATTCGGGTTGAGAATCATTAGTATAGAGATCTCCTTGAATTTGTCTAGAATGCAAAGCGACACCATGCAGAGGCTTTTTTTAATACAACTCGTATCATTGAAGTGGAATTTATCATCAAAATATGAGTAGGTACTTATGTTTACATTGTACCAAAAGGTTACAATCAAACACCGGCCTATTCTAGACGTTTATGAACCCCACCCCAATACAGACCTTCTTAATTGGGTCACAACCTTCAATTTCCTTTAAAACAATTCACACCTGAACACAATTCAAACTTGCACAATGGACAAGGAGTTCGAAACTCAAACTGGAGTCGTTCATTCAGTAAGAGTGTACGTAAGACCGGTCGTTCTTCGTTCACCGGTCATTATTTTGGAGTGAGAGAAAAAGGGATGGCGCTATACGTCTTGTATAGCTCTATCTCTTTCTCGCACTAGAACAAATTATGAGTTTGACACTTCCGTATAAGCTTCGAAGGTAGTGACTGTCCTTTTTGTTTCTACAGTGACCTCTATCCTTGTTAGAATAAGGTTTATATTAGAGACCAAGTAACTGAAAGGACTGTATTGTTTCGAGCTGAGCGAAATCATTACTCGCTCAGCTTTGTGGTTAGGAAGGAAATGTGTGGTTTTGCTGGTAATGTACCCATTTGATCTTGTGTGTGGGTGTTTGTTAATTATGTAATTAGTTCCTTGTATACATATACGTTGCTGTTTGTAGTCAACCCAAGTTATTTGTTTAAACAGGTCAAGTAGTACCAAGGTGACATAAACCGTAGGAATGTTGAAAATTGTCCTCTAGATGAATTCCTTTTACGATTCCGTCCTTATAACACGACTGCCAAGAGTGCCAAGAAAGTGTAATGTTTTTATTTACTAGAAGACTCAGGCTGAGACTACAGTAGGCCGCGACGCGACCTGCGACACATGAGCGATTAAAACAAGTAAATGAAGGCACACGTATATGGCTACACTGCACATAAAATGTTATTAGCGATCTTTGATTTCTTCATGCGATCGGAACAACATTACTGTAATCACGGCATCGGCTACACCAGCATAGCGAAATTGAAGAGAATTTATTAGAAAAGACACCGGAATCTCGCTTGTAATGTCGCCATACCATATTTTTCTCATTTTGCGCTTCCAGTCGCATCGCAAATCGCTGCCTAGTGTAAACCTCAGCCTCAGAGCTGCGGTTGGGCGTCCAGTACTTAGACCGCCAACCTGCTAAAGAATTGCTGGACATTACAATACGCCTGTATTTCTCTAGGGGTTAGGTTGAGACGTGTCGAGCGATGGGGCCAGCCTATTGCCATCAATCGGGCACGAATACTTTAATTTATTTGAAAATTTTCTATATTGTTTAGTTGACTGTACTTCCAAAGAAAACTTTTTATATTCTTTTGGTCCCAAAATATCAATCAAAAATATTTAGGGGGAATCCGGGTCCCGATCCCAAAAGCCCCCACGAATCTAGTCTGTTGCTACAGAGATCTTCTTGGTGAGAAACCACAACAATATTTTTTTCCGACCTGAGTTTCGACCTCTTACACAACTCAGAATACTGGACCAAAGAGGCAATTTTTTTCAGTCACCAAAAAGGTTTTGCTTATAAAAATGTTACTGTCGCTAACTTACATCCTGCTATATCGTTCTCACATAATGTACCATCTCTACAATTGTGTAACCAAGGTTTTCTAATTACATTTATTCGATTTAAAAGAGTGTGCATGAAGTTTCTTGCACGTTCTTCTCCATAGAGATCTACGCTAGGGAATGGACAACTACAGTACTTTCACAATTTATTATTCTGCCTTGTGACTGTAGCTTCATTTTATTGTTGTCTTTGTTTTGACAGTTCAAAAGTGCCTGTAAATGGCCTACTTGAATTTTGCACCACTCAACTTTGCCTATACATCCCACGCTTTTGATATCAAATAAATCTTGACGTATTCCGAATAGTTAACAAGAAATTCAAAATTGGAACATTCACCTGAATTGTTAATTATTATAATTACTGCTGAAGTAATTATTCCGAAGTGGGCGTTGACTTTGATTTTAGAACTTTGTTTGATCGTAGCGTTTGCTCGAAGATTGGTTTGGCGAATTTATAAATGTATTCTGAAGTTCAAAACGAGGTGATATTCTGTCAAAAGACATAGATTAGCTTATGTTAATAACTGGCTAATCGCTGGTATCGCTCGCGTGGAGTTTGGATATTGTCCTACAGGGACGCATTATATCGGGACAAAACCGATCCTATCAGTCAATCCTGGTACGTGTGAGTCAAATTTCGTCGAAATATGTTCTGTGGTTTTCGCGTGAAAGAGTGTTAAACAGCCCAACTTTGTGACGATGGATGGATTCCATCCATTCGTCTATCGTCAAATTGTTTCGCATTTTTAACAACAGTAATGATTTTTTTAACCGTTATAAAAACTTGAAACGTTTTGAAAACAACTGACGGTTTTCTAGATCAAATCTTTCATAAAATCTCTTGTGTTCAAAGACGACAAATAAAGAACGTACACCTAACATCTATCTTACCAACCAATCAAATAACAGGACAAAAAATAATGAATATAAAATTAACGTTCAACACAATTATTTTTTTCTATTCCGTGTCATTAGTGCCTACCCTGGTGTCAGGGTTTTTATGGCGCACACGGCTAACTTAGCTTTACATATATACTCGTAGCATAGCTTTGGCTTTTGGCCTACTCACGGCGTTTTCATTCACCAAAGCAAGTCATTATGATACAATATGCACATGAAGCGTAACACTCGAATCAGACCGACACGTTAACATCGGTCTGTAAAGCCTTTTCGATTATAAAAGTAAGTATGTAGGATTTTAGCTTGTAAGTTACAAAGCCTAATGGAATAAAAATGTAGAGAATTGCTTGTGGAGCGCTTCGTGGCGTAAGTGCTTGGCCACGAATTACGCGTTAACGTATTGCAACTTCACACTGCGGAGCGAACATAGAGGGGGAGATCCATGACAGACAGACCTATGTCATTTAGCGAAAGCTCGCGACGTCTCGTGCCATTGCGTCTCTTGTAAGTGACACACCTTCCCGACTGATTAACTCGCACAAAGTAGCGGAGGCAGGAAGGCATCCCATGACATCGCAGGGCCTTTCTAATACAACTCCAGGGTAGGGTGCTATATGCGGGCCTGTGGACGGTTGGCTATGGGCTAGCTAGCCGTCCGTCCGTCTAACGACGACAGGCCGTGTCGACGGCGCGTTCGTGTTCCACGCGCACATCAAAGAGATGTCAGCATAAGGGGAGGGACCCGCAAGGGCCGAAGCCTGCCGGGGTTGCGGGCCTGTTCGAAAGAGATACCGCGGCCCCGGAACATAAAGGGCGAGGAAGGAACATGGATGGGTTTTAGTCAGTAAAAGTCTGACACTCCCTCCCGCTCCGCCCAGAGTGGGAGAAGTCATTTGATGATTTCCCACCCTAAAAAAAAAAAAAAAAAAAAAGCGGTAGGGTACTATCTGACGGGACTGCGGGACTGTTCGAAAGAGATACCGTGGCTCTGGAACATAAAGGGCGAGGAAGAAACATGGATGGGTTTTAGTCAATAAAAATCTGACATCTCTCCCGCTCCGCCCAGAGTGGGAGAAGTCATTTGATAATTTCCCATCCCAAAAAAGAAAAAATCAGGGTAAGGTGTTGAACGCGTTGAGATGTTCAAGGATACAGCTATAACCACCCCTCCCTTGGGACACGACATCTTCCGCCAGGATGCTACGATAACTAGTTCAAGTCACATAGTACGAGGTCGTGAACGAGGCACAAAAGTAAATGGTAGAAATGTGCACAAGTTCTTACTATTTGTATCTGTAGATAGCGGTTTAAAGTGTTATTGCTTGTATGAAATGGAACAAATTCAATAGACTATGCGACGTTTTAATGTTGAGCTTAATATACTTTTATTTTGAGATGTTTGAAAACTAAGTGGAGGATACGTATTAGGTGTCATAAGAAATACTTAGTAAAGATAATACAGAGTAGATTAGGGGTAAATGATAGCGTGACGGCTTAAAGAGGATAATGGAAGAAAAAACGTGTTGCGCCGACCACAAGCAACATGGACAAAGGAAGAAAATGAAAATGGTGAAGACATATTTAGACTGTTCGGCTCAGTGGTTCTGCACTACCAGCCAGAATCTTTTGACCTTCGCTAGTGAAATTTTAGACAGGCAAAAAGGTCTTGTATTAATATCCTGCTCGTAGCAAAGGAAACCCACGCGTTGGACTGACCAGATCAAGTCTGCCAGAGGTTCAGTTAACGAATGCAGCAGGATGAGCTCTAGCAGGCAGCGGTGGCGAAATGAATGAAGAAGAAGAAGCCTACTTGTCGCAATCAATGCAGTACTGGACTGTCAGTACCAAATATGCTGCTGCGTCCAGCGACACCAACGACGTTGCTGTATGTGTCCCGACTGCATCACTCCACGAAGGTTGAGGAGATCGTTGAGTACATGAAGGTGAAGACTAGCTGGACCTTGGGGGTCGAAAGGTTGGAGCTGCGTCACAACACAAACTTCAAGTCGTGTGCGAGTTCCGACACAATATCTCGACATGTTTCTCAAGGAAGAGTTTTGGCCGAAGGGTGTAGTCTACCGACGTTTTCGCGGCAGGCTACATGACACTGCACAGCGTAACACGACGCCGCCACTTCCTGTGAGATAGTTCATAGCTTATAAGTTAGATTTCATATGTGTTAGTATATTTTTATGTTGTTATTTTGTGTATTTTATAAACCAAATAGCTTGTTCGACCGTACACAGGTCTTTTGGATTAAACGCAGCTAAAACAAAAACATAAATACTATATTACTCAAAATCAAAAAAATCTAAATCAAAGAATTTATTTCAAGTAGGCCAGTTACAGGCACTTTTGAATTGTCGAAAAAAAAATGAGCATTTGAAGTAGCTACAGTACCAGTCACAAGAGATAAAAACTGTAAATAAATATAATAAATAAATATCGCTGGACATTACACACAGCGCCATCCAGTGCCACACTAAGCAAGGCTTGTGTCGTGGTCACCAGACAGTTGATATACTACATCTATACTTTTTGTTAAATTCATACTTATTATATTTATAAACATCCATGACTCAGAAACAAATGTACATGCTCATCACACAAACATTTGCTCCTACCGGGATTTGAACCTAGCGCAGCGGTAGTGAGGCTGCTTTACGTTCTTAGGGAGGACTCTAAGAATGTCGTCGTAACTGTGATAGTACTGTAGTTGCCCTGTAGTAATGTAGTTACTAATAGTTTTCTTAACACCAACGCCAAAGAGAAATCTAATATCAAATTACGAAGCAAAATAAATGCTCTAATTGGCCAATAACTGCGTTTGCTTTCATTTCACATTTTCTATATAAATAAGTTTCTGAGAAAAACTAATCTTGAAGGTACTCAATTAAATCCCAATCGGTTTTGGATTTCATTAGCTTTTGCTGGAAAATCCGTTTTTCTTACTAAGAAGGGTTTTTCTCGCTTTCATTAGCTGGCTAATCTATACTTATAATAAATCTGTAGAGAGGTCAATTCTGTACATGAAATATATTTACAAAATAACTATCGGGGGGTGATTAGTGATCGATACTGATGCCAAAAATGCAATCAGTAAAATTTTTGTCTGTCTGTCTGTCTGTCTGTCTGTCTGTCTGTATGTTATTTATAGAAAAAAAAACTACTCGACGGATTTTAACGAAACTTGGTACAATTATTCTACATACTCCTGAGCAGGTAATAGTATACTTTTCATCACGCTACCATTAATAGGAGCAGAGCAGTGAAAGGAAATGTTGGGAAAACGGGAGAAGTTACTTGGTTTTTTTAGCTTCCGTCGCGTGTGCAGCCTTAATGGTTAAAGCTACATAGAAATCATGTATTACGGAAATATTCCACATAAAATTATATAAAAAATATCCGAAGACAGCATATGTCTATCTTTTATAGTTGACTCACAATAACACGTGTAACTCCCGATAGCTTAGCAGTTCGGAGAATAAATGTGAATGTAAGTTTGTTTGTTGCGCTTTCACGCGACAACTACTGAACGGATTTGGATGAAATTTTGCACACAGATAGTTTATAACCTGGATTAAAACATAGGATACTTTTTATCCCGGCAGTAAGATTCCATGGGACAATAATCAAACTTCACGCGGGCGAAGCCGCTGGCAGAAGCTAGTCTGATATAAATGAGTTTATTGAAAAATAAACTGGTTAGAAGGATTGAAATCGGATAATTCTGTGAAGTATTTACAGTCTATTGTACCTACATTTTAATGAGAAAACGTCTAATACGTAGAAATTTATATTAATTTCGTACTTATAAATTTAATATAATTGATGACCTTACTAGATTGCGGAGGTCAGATAGGCAGTCAGGCAGATGATGATCTTCTACCAATAAAAAATAATAAACATTTTTAAAAGGCCGATTGGCGTTTTACAAGTACTTAACTGATCAACCCCCAACGCAAAAACGACGGGGTGTTATAAGTTTGATGTGGCTGTGTGTGTGTGTATCTGTGTAATGAACGGACAGCCCAACTTTGTTTTTTGTTAGATAGGTGAATTAGTTGGGAGTGATCTTAGCTATGTCTGATGATAATCGGTCCAAGATGGCCGCCGCCACATTATGGCGGATTACATATTTTTTCACAATTCGCTCAAAATGGGCATCAAATGTAACGGATTCACTAGTACATTAATGTATACTATATTGAAAGGGAATGAGGAATAGTATTCCTAACGAAATGAGACGAGGAAATGGCTGGTACCTAGAGCCTAATGATTTACGAATACTATTTAACTTTTAGTACACAATGTGTCGGGTTTTTTTTTAATTTAATTAATCTTGTTTACTCGAAAACTCAATATCAGCTAGAAACTTTCCCGACAGATTAGCTCGCACAAAGTAGCGGAGGTAAGAAGGCATCCGATGACATCGCAGGGCCTCTCTAATTTAACTCCGGGGTTACGGGCCTATTCGAAAGAGATACCGCGGCCCCGGAACATGAAGGGCGAGGAAGGAACATGGATGGGTTTTAGTCAGTAAAAGTCTGACACTCCCCAACGCTCCGCTATTTCCCATCCTAAAAAAAAAGCTAGAAACTTTAAGGTTTAAAATCCAACAACGTCCTTTTATTTGTGTGTCATTCAGTGTTTTGTCAAAACGACAACTAAAGACGTTCAAGTTATTGCTATTAACTTATTAAAATAGACTGTATCGATCGATCTCCAAGGTTATGATAATTAGGTTATGATTGGCTGCACTTATAGCTTTCATTTTGTTGATTGAGTTTCTCGTCTATTTTAAGAACAAGTACACAGGGTGTAAACCACCTCATCAACCAAGCATTCTGTACATCAAACTTGGTAACTTTACGCAAAAAATATTGCTGGGAAACGACTTATTTTTTTGTTGTTGAAAAATCATGTTTTGTGGTAACGCACTTAAAACAAACTTACTTAGAATTAGATTTACTTAAAGCGATCGCATTTAATTTAAGATTAGTCTAAATGTTTTCTTTTTCAAAATAAAAAATTGCAAATACATATTTACAATGTTTTCTTTTCTATAACATTAATTATATTAGCATAACATTACATCAATTGAATATTCGATAAAATACATGTTATACCACCTGAACATTACATCGAATGAACATTATATAATACCTTTTGATCAATAGCGCAAATGTTGTTATCGCAAATAAATATTCGATGAAATGAAAATTATGTTAATCGATATTATACAAACTGATTATTTTCTTAAACGTTGTTCGAATTAGTAACATTATATCAAAAGTTGCTATACCAAACAAGGGTGAACCTTAAAAATTGTATAGTAAAATACGTTTTAAAAAAAAATGACAAATAGTTGGAACTTTGATCCCCAATATCTCCGTCCGTCCGTCTCCGTCTCCGGTTTGTGTAGAATAACAAAAATATCGCAATGTCGGAGAGACCAAGTTATAATAAACTACTGAATTAACTAAAAATCGATTCAAATTTTTATTCAACAGAACTTGTTGAATGATATTAAGGGTGTTTATAGACTCTTAATGAACTGGCACTTGTTCTCCCTGTCATTGCGATATTTTTGTTTTGGACCATACCTGAAAATCTTGTTACGGAAATATTTGCAGGTCAACATTTGAAAGTTTTCACATGTATTTTTTTTGCAAATACTTGTTTTTAAGCTTTATTTAAAATACCTCCTTATATGCACTGTTTTAGACTTTCATGGTTTTTCAATAATTTTCGTCCTACCCGCATCGAAATATCGGGTGCTCGAAAAAACACAAGAAAATCACGGATATTATCCCGTAAGTACTTTTGTACCTCAAACTCAAACTCAAATCATTTATTTCAACTAAACCATTATGGCACTTTTGAATGTCGATAAAACGAAAAAAAAAGGCTACAGTCACAGACACAAGGCATAATAACTTGAGAAAGTATTGTAGTTGCCCATTCCCTAGCGTAGATCTCTATGGAGAAGAACGGGCAAGAAACTCCATGGACACTCTTTTCAATCAAAAATGTTGTTACAAAATCTTGGTTACATCTTTCATGATGAGATTAAACATAATGTGAGAACCTCCTTGTGTACTTTTAAATCCGTCCATAAACACAATATTACGAGTTCGTTACATTGAATTTTACTGTAAAACGCGTTGTTTTGGTGGTTTAATCTCATAGTTTTGGCCCTCATCGTTTTCATTGAAAATCAGTGATCTGAAAAATAACGTACTAACATGTTTTAAAAGTCTAATTTTTAAATGGCATTCTAAACGGTGTCAGTTAAAAATAAAACCGATTCAGTGTTTCCGCTTGAATGCTTTATTAATTATTTAGGTATGCCTGACTTCAGGCCATTTTTTGCGCAACCTGTGCGCTGTTTTATGCGCCTATTTATAACTGACCTCTTATGGCATGAAGCCCTTTCAGTAAAGAATAATCATCGACAAAATTATTGTTTTTTAGAGGAACAGTGGAGCGTGCCAGAAGCTCCTCAGATATTCCTCAGAGCGCAAGTATTTCTAAGCGCAACTAAATTATTCCACAGAGCGCAACCATGATTACAAATAGAGAAGGGTTCATTCATTATATCGTTAGACAGTTTTAAAAATTCATTCCCTCTGCGTCGAATCCCTTAACGTCGACTCGTGATTTTTCTTGGTTTTTATTTTCAACCGACTTTAAAAAAGAGGAGCTTATCAATTCGTCTGTATTTTTTTTTTGTCTTTCGTTTCGCCTCGACATGGTTGTCACAGAATACAGTCACACCGAAGACGAAAGGCTTATTCCTGAAATCCCTCCTAAAAGTCGCCCTAAGGGGAAAAGTGGAATCTAAATACTGCTTTTAATTTGTAAAGTTATTTTGCTCATCCGGTGGTATTTTAAATAATAAATAATAATATAATAATAATAATAGTTTATTTTCAAACAACTTAGAACTATTTTACAATGGCAATGTGGCAACAATTACAATTTAGGCAAAGAAATTAGCGTCTGTAACCGAACTAGGCATAGCCTGTATTTCGGCTATCAGCACCATTCCCCTCGAGTATTTACAATACATTAATAGGTGCCAAGCAGTAGAGACATATAAAGTAGCTAAATCAGTACTACAGACTAATTGTAGAAAATAATCTTTAGGTAAGTAATTTACTAAAAGGTAAGTATAATCTAAATGTTAAAAGGACCGTGTGTGGGTGTACATGTGTTTAAGTGTATGTGTACGTGGTGTGTATGTGAGAATGTGTATGTGCGTGTACGGTGTACTAAATAAGTATATGTTAGTGTGTGTGTTAGAGAAATTATGTCCTGAATGTGTGTGTGAGTGTGAGTAAGCAGGTGTGTAAGGGTATGCAGGTGAACTACCCAGAGAGTGTGCTCCTAGCCTTGTTCTTAGAGAGGTATGGATAGTAGTTGCTCTGTCTCCTCGTAGTTTAATTTCTGCAAATATTGGCATACTTTTAATTTGCATTGCTTTCTAGTCAAGGGATATATATGTATTGTTTTATTAAGCTTATTATAGAGGTAATACATTGAAAGCCCATCAAAATGTACTGGGCTATCAGAAATTCAAGGATTAGTGTTTTTTTTTATAATATATTTCGGGTATCTAAGTAGGTAGGTACTTACTGTTTAATATTATCTCAGAGCAAACATGAGGTATCAGCCGCTAGAGTCAATCTGGAAGTTAAACTGTGGTTGCCTAGGTTGGTCCGTGGATGGGTGACCACCCATTACAGTCCAAGTTTATTCCGTGCCTCGGAAAGAACGTTAAACCGTTGGTCTCGGTTGACTTTTTAGATTTTTGACATTCGTTACAGCCTTGGCAGTCAGTTGCCCGATACTCTTACAACCAGTCTAACCAAGGGCAGGGAGTTATAGTACAGTGAAACCTGGATAACTGGGACACTCAAGGAACCTTCAAATTGGGTTCACTAAAATAGGTATCCTACTTACCCAGTGTCTCAGAAATCCAGGCATAATTGTCGGGACTTCAGCATGAGTTCCAGCTATGGAGGTTTCTCACTTATCCGGCCAGGTCCAACTTAACCAAGTTTAACTGTATTACACAGTAATAACTGGGTTGTGAAAATCAGATAGGCAGTCGCACCAAGTTAAATATTGGTGTTCAGCTGCTGCATCCAGTTAGACTGGAAGCCGACCCCAACATTGTTGGGAAATGGCTAGGCAGATCAGATGTCATCCCATCATGATGCCATCTGCTACATACTCACCAGTTGGCATTATATTCGCATTTTATTTCTTCCAGTTCGCGGTCGCCACTCAAGAACTTTTCGACCTTATCGGTCATCCGTTCTGCGAGCAATGTGCCCTGCCCATTGCCACTTAAGTTTGGCAATTCTTCGGGCTACGTCGGTAGCCTTGGTTCTCTGGATGTCTTTATTTCTGATTCGATTACGCAAGGAAACTCCAAGCTTAACCCTCTTCAATGCCCTTTGGGTGACTTTAAGAATTCTGGTCAGGCCCATTGTGGGCTACCACGTTTCGGTTCCGTATGTCAAAACACTCTACGCACTGTGTGGCTGAAAAACGAAAGGATGCGTAGTTGGTTAGTAATTTTTCACTTTAAAAACACTAAAATCACAAGTAACCTAACCTACAAAACTAATCTATGGCAGCTCAAAGATAAGCAATAACAAACGACTTGCCTAAAAGCTAAAAGGTGCCGCATAAACCAGGTCAGTTCATTTACCTTCAAAATGTCGCGAATACTAATAGTTGGGGAGTAAGAAGGTGATCGATCGAGCTTAAACCATGGTGCGGCACTATTCATAAATGGGGAGCACCTTATGAAATAAATTGGTCAAGTGCGAGTTGGGTTCGGATATTAACGGTTCAGTAAGTATGGTTTTCCTGACCGGTTTCGGTTGTGTGACTGTTACTGGGGAGGAATATAAAAAAAAATAAAAAAAAAACACTTAATTCAGGTCATTGACCCATATTAGACACAAAACAATAATATACAAAACTTTTGTCAATTTCACAGTCAGCTGATTCATTAATAAATAAATAAAGTTAATTTAATGACAAAAATAATAAAAAAAACATAAATAAATAAGTACAATGTCCGGGAAATCAAATCAAATGTCAAATAAAAAACGAATAGGAAATTAGTTAATAATAAAAATAAAAAAATAATATGATTCACTCTTCTGAATCTTCTTTCTTTCCGTGTTTGTCTAGGTTGGTCTGTGGAACCTTTCATATCGAGATTCCTCCGTGCCTCGAAAAGCACGTTACCAGGCTGTGATTGTGATCCTTCTAGTAACTGAGATATTGGTGGTCAAAGTTTTAACTATTTTTTACCTGAAATACCTCCAGGACCCGTTTAATATTAAATGCAACATTAAATTCATATAATCGCTGCGTTAGCTTTAACGTTGATAAGGCCTGTGGACGGTGAGCTATGAATTAGCTTGCCGTCCGTCAGTCTTATGACGACAGGCTGTGTCGACGGCGCGTTCATGTTACACGCGCGCCTCAAAGAGATGTCAGCAGAAAGGAAGGGGTCCGCAAGGGCCGAAGACTGTCGGGGTTGCGGGACTGTTTGAAAGAGATACTGTGGCCCCGGAACATAAAGAGCGAGGAAGGAACATGGATGGATTTTAGTCAGTAAAATTCTGACAATCCCTCCCGCTCCGCCCAGAGCGTGAGAAGTCATTTGATAATTACCCATCTAAAAAAAAAGGCATGCTGATATCCTTACAATTCCGCTCTGCTCAGAGTGGGAGCAGTCATTTGATGAAATCTCATCCGAAAAAAAGGTTCAAGGTTGATGGGTAAAATTTTACAGATTACAGATCTTGAAGTTTTGGTGTCTTTACTCGAATAGTTATTTTTTTTTCTGTTCCTATCAGTGATGATACGATTGACAACGGAACCCTAAAATGTGTCCCCTACAAGTTTCATATCACCTTACGTTAAGACTTGCCTTGACTAACGCTTTCATGGTTCATTGACTCGTGACTCGCAAAATAGACGTCTTTGAGGAAATATTTCTCGTAGATATTGCTCTACGAAATCAAGGATATTTGCTTTGAAAGTATTTTGTGAATTTCTACTAGTATATTGGAACTGCGTTAATATTTGAAAATAAGCTTTTATTGGGCACTTCAGCACATACAGAAGATGGAAAATAAAAGAAAAAGGTGTAACATCCACTTTTAGTTCAGTCAGTGTTACAACTTCAAACATACACTTTAACCTTTTCACTAAAACTAGTTATTTCTGAAATCAACACAATTAACTCCTAACCTAAAGTTGATATTCGTTTAAGCGGATATTACACAGGTACTTGAATAGACTTCGCATAATAATTTATCATACGGAGTAAAAGGGACACTGGAACGCACAAATGCTTATCGTCGAACAAGCTATTTGATTTACAGTTTAACCCACAAATTACATTGTAAAGTGTATAAAAATAGCTTGTTCGACCGCATTTAGTACACTCTGAACACCCAGATTTTTTCCCAGAATCATCATTTCATCATCTTATTTAGCCTTTTTCCAACTATGTTGAGGTCGGATTCCAGTCTAAGCGGATACAGCTGAATACCAGTATTTTACATGAAGTGACTGCCTATCTGACCTCCACAACCCAGCTAAAACTGGGGAATACGATACCCCTTAGCAAGACTGGTTGTCAGATATTTTGGGCCACTGACTATCTGTAACGACTGTCAAAGATCTACAAATGACAGCCAGGATCAACTCGGTATGTAAAGGTGGTCACCCATCAACAGACCAACCTAGACAAGCACGGCTTAACCTAAAGATCGACCCCGAGCTTCAGACCCAGGTTTTAGGATGATGAATTGAATACGGGGTAGCCCTTTGTGTATTACAAAAACACCTCTTAACGAAGCCAAAAGGCACTAGTTCTTCCCATCATTGCGATATTTTTTTTGTTCTACACCATACCTGGGAACTTTCTAGTTAAGGAGATTTTGGCGGTCAAAGTTTTTTTTTTTTTTGTTTTTAAAGTTCCGACTTTTTGACAAGTTTTTTTTTTTAATGGAAATGTTGTAGTAATATTTTGACTTTAAACACCTCTACGAACGTACTATTCAATCAATCTATCAAGTACAATGTTTAAGTGCGTAACATTGACTACCACAAAACATGATTTTTCACCCAAAAATAGTCGCTTCCCAGCAATAATTATTGCGTAAAGTTACTTAGTTTGATGTTCAGAATGCTTCGTTGACGGCTTCGTGATGAGGTTGTTTACACCCTGTATATCTCAGTACCCGTTGGTTCTCCCCAAAATTAGTTGAAATATAAATTAACTAACCTGAGCGCGATGTAAGCGTTCCTAATTGAATTAGATTCAATGTCTAACACAATTCTACAGCTGTGTCTGATATTGTAAAAGGAATGTTATCTAAATGTTCCAGAATACGGGGAGAATGCTTTGTGTGTTACAATAATTGTTTATTGGTAATTGGTAAGCTTGAGCAGATTTGGGTGTTGGTTTCTAAGGTGCGGGTCAAATACTTATTATAAGAATATTATGGCGTATGGCAGTGGTGCGGCGCGGGTGAGGTGACATTCATACAACAGGCGCGCATTCTAGTCTTTTAAGTCTAATTCTTACGCATTTTCGCCGTCTTGTTCCCGCCACTGCTAACTGCGGGTGCACGGAGGGCGAGTAAGTGGCACCCGCGAGGCGCCCTCGCCACGCCCGCGCCACGCCATCTCAGTATGTGTCGCGCCACACCTATTCTATTCATTTTGTATGAAATTTTGAAGAAGTGGCGCCACGTCACCGCTATACCTCACTTGTGTTTGACCCTCGCCTAAGTGGTAATAGGCATGACGACAGTATCAAAAAATTGCAAATCTATTTAGTCCGTCAGTTAGATTATTGGAAAATAATGGAAAAACACGTATTTTTGTTTTTGTTAATCAATGAAAATTTACATAGATAAAACGCACCAAAACTCGAGAGTGGGGGCTCGTGACGTCAAAACTCGCTAAAAATTATACCAATGCGTGACGTATTGAGAATTTAAAAAGCGTCGCAAGTTCGGCAATTTTGGTTTATGTAATGGAAAAAAATACGGGTCAAATGTTTTTTGATAATCTAAATGACTGAATACTGATGAATGATTTTTTTGTCGTCTTCTCTATTGCCTATGTTACATATCATCACGCGCTATAATCCCCGAGGGTTTAAGCAGATGTGTATGACATTTCTCCAGTTATATTTAAGACCCATGTTATAGCGGGCGAGCCTAATGCCATCAACTGGGCACAACTCCAGATTCCGTGGTACTGAGAAAATCTTGCAGAAAAAAAACCCAATATCAATGCCCGTACCGGGAATGGAACGTATGAGTTAACTAACAGTTACACGTAAACGTATGTTGTAGAAAACGGCCTTTAATGACAACAGCGTGTGATTACTTATACCCCACGATCAACGTCCGTGTAAAATCTATACTAATATTATAAAACTGAAGAGTTTGTGTGTTTCTTTGTTTGAACGCGCTTATGTCAGGAACTACCGGTTCGAATTGAAAAAATCTGTTTGTGTTGTAACGTTACGGTTTCCTGGATAGGAAAATGTAAGGTTGCATTGTATAAAATAAGAGAAAGATGACAAGAGTAAATAATAGCAAGATGATTTAATAGGTTAAGGAAGCCGAGGTAACGTGGTGATTAGGGTCCAGGACTGAAGCTTGCAGTAGGTAGAAACTGCTCGCCGTAGTGATAGTCTCGCTCGCAGACGTCAATCTTGTGAGAGCTCCAAGGTTGAGGCTCATCCGCTGTCAATGTCCAGGTTCTTAGAAATTGTAGTAAATGCCTTTTCAAGGCCGACAGCGTCGAAGCTCTCCGTAGTAGTGTAGCAGTGTAGTAGCAGCAGCTTTTCAAGGATATAAGAGTTAGACTTTGTGGACTTAGCGATCACATCAAATAGCTCAGAGCTCCGTCAAGCTTCTTCCTCGCTCGAAGACCAAGGATAGACTGACCATTCAGGCTCGGCTTCCTGTCATCATGCAGATATGAACTTTTATAGTGTTCTAGAACATAGAAGAATAAAATGGTTACAAAAGAGGTTTAGCATCAAACGTATACAACCTACAATTACTAGTTACAGGAATAAATTAAAAAGAAAACTAGGCTTGTCATTGTCATTATCTGACATCACAAAAGTAAACAAAGATTTGGAAACACCAAAATGTACAGAAATGCTTTAAATAACACTAATTAAAAGGCGAAAAAGGCATGCTAAGCCTCCGCATAAAAGCTATGAAGTTATTCGGAAATGGCATGTGATAATATTTTGGATTACAATAGTTAAAAAAGTAAGTACAAAAACACAAACATTACATTACCCCGAAAACCCCGGAAAATTTTTGAATACAATGAAAAAATTTTCTTTATCAATAAGATCATTACGAGAGCATTAAAAGCACCATAAATTACAACTTAAATGAGTATTTACAGTGTTATAGAAAGATTAAAAAATTAAGACTAAGATTCCCCATAACCCCTGAAAATCAACTAGAAAAATTTTGTGGTTGTAAATAAGACCTTGCTCTTTCATACACCTTTCATCAACCTACCCTGCAACCTTCCTCAATCATACATCACCAGCATACTTAGGGGATATGGTTCACATTCAATGACGCATACTCCTCAAGGAATTATTTTTGGCATTACGAAGGCTTTTTTTTTTAATTAGGTGTCGTAACCCGCACCTTTTTGAAAACCCACTTAAGATTAAAATTAATATTTACAGATTTTCCTGCTTTAAGAAAAACAGTCAAGGCCTAGCATGAACAGCTAAAGAGAAGCCTTCAAGGTTTAAGAGCTTAAGAGAAGCCTTTAAGACCAAGGTTCAAGTTTCAAGGATACAAAAATACAATCTAAGTTATTATCTAAAAAAAAACAAAATCAAGAAATAAAATAGGGGATTAACAAGTCGAAAAGTCCAAAAGTTTTTGAAGGTAATATTATGAAACTTAAATCTAAATGGTTTTTACAAGAATTAAAAAAAAATTATATACATAAAACTGCCATTTTCTTTTTACCATTAAAAAAAAATTAAGTAAAATTAAATATTAGCAAAAAAAAAACAATATTTAAAAGTCTGCAGAGGACTCCCAAATGAGTGAGTGAGAGAGTAAACGAGAGGACTCCCAAATGAGTGAGTGAGAGAGTGAACGAGAGGACTCCCAAATGAGTGAGTGAAAAGAGGTTCAAGTCGAGAGAGGGCTCAAGTCGAGAGAGGGCTCAAGTCGAGAGAGGGCTCAAGTCGAGAGAGGGCTCAAGTCGAGAGAGGGCTCAAGTCAAGGGAGGGCTCAAGTCAAGGGAGGTCTCAGTCTGCGTGTGGTCCTTGAGCCAGCAACAAGCTGGACATTACTCTGAAGATTTGATGTGATCGCTAAGTTTGCAAAGTCTATTGAGTGACGGTAGAGTAGAATAGAGTGGTGATAGATGAAAAATAAGATGCCAAATAGAATAGATTACCTACTTGTGGAAGTTTATTTTGGAATTTTGGGAAGGATGGAATATTAAAGAACACAGGGCGGGGTTTTAAAAGATGGGCGCCAAACTGTAACGTTACGGTTTCCTGGATAGGAAAATGTAAGGTTGCATTGTATAAAATAAGAGAAAGATGACAAGAGTAAATAATAGCAAGATGATTTAATAGGTTAAGGAAGCCGAGGTAACGTGGTGATTAGGGTCCAGGACTGAAGCTTGCAGTAGGTAGAAACTGCTCGCCGTAGTGATAGTCTCGCTCGCAGACGTCAATCTTGTGAGAGCTCCAAGGTTGAGGCTCATCCGCTGTCAATGTCCAGGTTCTTAGAAATTGTAGTAAATGCCTTTTCAAGGCCGACAGCGTCGAAGCTCTCCGTAGTAGTGTAGCAGTGTAGTAGCAGCAGCTTTTCAAGGATATAAGAGTTAGACTTTGTGGACTTAGCGATCACATCAAATAGCTCAGAGCTCCGTCAAGCTTCTTCCTCGCTCGAAGACCAAGGATAGACTGACCATTCAGGCTCGGCTTCCTGTCATCATGCAGATATGAACTTTTATAGTGTTCTAGAACATAGAAGAATAAAATGGTTACAAAAGAGGTTTAGCATCAAACGTATACAACCTACAATTACTAGTTACAGGAATAAATTAAAAAGAAAACTAGGCTTGTCATTGTCATTATCTGACATCACAAAAGTAAACAAAGATTTGGAAACACCAAAATGTACAGAAATGCTTTAAATAACACTAATTAAAAGGCGAAAAAGGCATGCTAAGCCTCCGCATAAAAGCTATGAAGTTATTCGGAAATGGCATGTGATAATATTTTTGGATTACAATAGTTAAAAAAGTAAGTACAAAAACACAAACATTACAGTGTTGGATAGTCCATTTATTGAGGAAGGCTTTAGGCTATAAAACATCACGCTACGACTAATAGGAGCGGAGCATAAATGAAAAATGTTGCAAAAACGGGAAATTATATTCCCTTTGTGAGTTTTTTCTCTCTTATGTGACGCAGATGAAGTTGCGTGGGTCAGCTAGTTAGTATAGAAATAAAATATTACTACCTACTACTTCCGTGTATTAATCAAATTCTGTTTAAATTTCAAAAGTTTTAGTTTTTTTCACGGAAACCTAATTGTATAAATCTTTTGAGAAACAGAAATCTTCCAAACCAGTAACGTTATTTTACCATTACAAGCACATAACATTCTCAACGGATATTGTTCATAAATATGAAAACAAACTGAATAACACTAACAACATGAAACATATCGAGTTTAGTTAACTTCAGAATTATTCATGTTTCTCAAAATGTTGTTTCAGAACACCTATTCGAAGTTGGAGTCTGTTTTATGTCTAAAACTTTGTTCTGAAAGATAAAGGTCTTAAGAAATGATATTCTTAAGACCAACAGTAGATATCTATCTATAATTCTATACTAATATTATAAAACAGAAGAGTTTGTTTGTTGGTGTGGCTGAACGCGCTAATCTCAGGAACTACTGGCTCTAATTGAAAAAATATTTTTGCGTTGGATAGTCCATTTATCGAGGAAGGATATAGGCTATATAACATCATGCTATGACCAATAGGAGCGGAGCAGCAATAAGAAATGTTGCAAGCGGGAAAAAAGCTTCCGTTGAGCAGACGATGCGTTGCGATATCAAAACTTCACGCGAACGAAGTCGCGGGCAGAAGCTAGTTTACTATATCTGGGCCACCAAGATACAGGCTATGCCTAGTTTGGGGCCCACGGTTTCTTCTAGTTTTGAACTCCTTTAAGTATGCTCATTGTTTTTGTTTCCTTGCTTGTATAATTTGTAACTTGTGTGGTAACGCGGTTCTGCCTTTTGTTTCTAAAGGTCCGTAAGCTAAATGTCAAACAGTAAGATATAGCAACGTTCCGTTATCTGTTGGTAATTTTTTAGAATATTCCCGTATGACGGCTGACGCACATTGCGTCAGCTTTAAGGCCCATTTACACGCTGCAAGTCTTCCGGGCACTTTTTCTGTTGACAGCGATGTGGACGATTTTTCGACGAATTTTTTTATTTCTATAATAGAGTTAGTGAGTAAATAATGTGAATAATAGTGCTTCCGATTATCGACTATGCTGATGTTTGTTACTCTGATCTAACCCAAGAGCTTCTTAACAAATTGGACCGTCTTTTGAACAATTGCATTCGGTTCATTTTTGGCCTTCGTAAATACGATCACATCTCTTCTTAACACTCTCAGCTTAAATGGCTGCCTATCAGGCTTATGAGGTCCCTCAGTTCTCTTTGCTTGCTATTCACGATTATGAATGATCCACGTGCTCCCGAGTACCTAAAATCTTATTTCAAGTTGTTGGGCAGTTCTCACAGTCGCAGCCTTCGAGCTTCCAAAAACCTAATACTTCAAATTCCGTTCTAGTTTTATGTACTCTTCATATGCTGTCTCCACTGTAAAGCTCTGGAACGCGCTACAAGCGGCAAGCAAATTGGCTTTCAAAAGAGCAGTTCGGAAGTTCTATTTAAAGTCTGACTGAATTGTTTTCTTCTCAGTCTTTACTCGAGTCATACTAGTTATTATAAGGTTTCTCGTTTTTCGGTCTATTTGTATGTGTTTTTTAAATATGTATTATAAATGCATATATATGTATTAGTATGTATACCCATTTATGTGTTATAATTTTATGCTTAAAATGGTATTTTTATTTTTATTGTACACAGTACACACAATACTGTGCTATTTGACCCAAAGGTTGGGCTTATTGGACGATTCGCACGAATTTAACTCGCACAAAACGTGCGAATCGACTCCTTTAAAACATATTATTTTTTCTGTAGTCGATTCGCACGAATTTCATTTATTGGCGTGCGAATCGACACCCTCACAAATATGTAGTAGGCTATTCGCACACATATTGTTTTTTATGAAATGCAGTTAAGATAAAGTACACTTGAGCACAGAAGTAGTACGGTCAAATATGTTTTACTCGTAATAGATAGAAAATAAAAACACAATCTATAATCAACAATATCTGTATTAAAATAAAACTAAGTACTAAACATCTAAGCTCGTGGTTCGAGGATTAAAAATGAGCAAATATCGATCACAGAATAATAAATAAGTGTCACTAACAAACTACTACTACACTAACCGCGTAATAAAAAATAAAAGTACCAAAAAAATTTTTTTTTTTTACATTACACAAACATTTACTTTTTTAATAATATATATAATTAACAACTTTTTCTTATATTTATTATTGACGAACATTTGGTACAACAAAAACATGTTTTAATGTTTTTCAGAAGTGTACCTACCTAAAATACACAGTTCTCATAATTATAACACCGTGCCACGTTTTAAGTAATTATTATTATCACTTATTCCATACAGATTTTTCTCACTTTCAAGTAAATATCTGCTGTTTAAACTTCGATTATTTTTTATTTTTATTTCAGTGATGGCTGAATACGACTGTACTTTAATTTTTTAAAACCTTAAAATTAAATGTGTGCGAATAGTCTACTACATATTTGTGAGGGTGTCGATTCGCACGCCAATAAATGATATTCGTGCGAATCGACTACAGAAAAAATAATATGTTTTAAAGGAGTCGATTCGCACGTTTTGTGCGAGTTAAATTCGTGCGAATCGTCCAATAAGCCAAAGGTTGACTGGTATAGAATGCCTTGTGGCATTAAGTCCGCCTATGTACCTACCACTCTTGTGCATGAAGAAATAAATAAATAAATAATTAGTAGGTATTTGTTTAAAAATAAATTATAAAAATGAGTTTAAAAATGAGATATAAGACGATAATGATGTGATTATTCTGCTTCAACAAGAAATGATTAATTGTTTTGATGAAAATAGGGAAAATTTAAGGCTGAAAGTCATAAAGCAGATTGAAAAAGTAAAATTTATGAACCGTGCAAGCAATTAAAGTGCCATCTATCTATTTGTTTAATAAAATGTAGATATTATTTAGGCAATGATCGAATTGATGTTAATAAGGATATTGCCATTTATTTCATTATCAACGTATACTTCAGTCTAAAATGGCCAGTACATACATTACTTGATACCAAGTTAGAAATTTCATTGTTAATGCAGACATTACAATACAGACATAGTTCTACTCCGGTAAACTAGATGTTTCCCAAATACATGATAGATAAAAAAATATATTTCCCAATTCAGTAAGTTTCATTAGTTTCATGTAGTATGCTGCTTAAAATGATTGCGTTTTAGGACCATTGCTTTGCAGGCATTTTGATCTCCAGGCGATTTACTACTTAGAAATGTTAGCATTTTAGGCATTTTGCTTGTTAAACATAACTCTAGGCGATTTACAGCTTAGGCAATTTGCTGTATAGACATTAATTTTAGGCATTTTGCTTCATAGACGAATTGAAAGTTAGACACTCTGATCATTAAGGATCGATTTGAGGGCTCAACAAGAGATTATTTTTGCCTTTTTTAAAGTTTGTTCGCTTCTAATTTCTGCGTCGGGGATTTGTTACTTACATTTTTTAGTTGGTGTAAAGCGTCAAGCGAAGTCAACTACGTTGTTCTAGATCAAAGGATTTTATGTCCACGGCACCGAATCTACATATATTGTAGTCAGCTGCTCTGCATACATATCCAATCTCACGCTCAAGAGCTAATATTGATTCTAGTAGCCCTTTGACGGCCAGATTGGTAATTGCAGACGCTATTAGAACATAGATCTACATAGAACACGGTATTTTTCACGATAATATCACGGTCTAATAAGTTAGCCTTGTTTTTCAAGATACTAATTGCCCTTTAGGTTTCTAGTCTGATCTAAAAACGTTCTTAAATGGGAAACCTGCTATTACATTGTCATTGAAATAGGTTAACCCTAAAAAAAACAAATCAGTCCGTCAGATACTCAAATCATTAATTTCAATTAGATCATTACGGCACTTTTGAATGTCAAAAATACAAAACAAAATCAAAGCTACAGTCACAGTCACAAGGCATAATAACTTGAGAAAGTACTGTAGTTGCCCATTCCCTAACGTAGATCTCTATGGAGAGGAATTACAGGCAAGAAACTCCATGGACACCCTTTTAAATCAAAATAAGTTACAAAATCTTGATTACATTATTCATGTTGTGATTATACATATATGTGAGAACGATGTAGAAAGACGTGCTAAGAGCGTCCACTCGCACTCAAAGTGAAAAGTATAGTTTTGCACCTCGAGATTAAACGCCAACTTAATACCCTTGGTTTCATTGACTCCCTCGCACGCTCGACAGTCATACCACCTCAGGCATATTATTATGGTTTCGTTTAGTCCCTCGATATAAAATTTTACTATTTTAGTCAGGAGCATCTCCTATTACGAATGTTTGATAAAAAATTTAATTAAATAGGATTTTCTATGTTCCTGGGCGCAATTCTCAGATCAGGAAAACTATTATTTGATTAAAGATTTTCACAGAACAAGGGCGGAGTCTGACTTTATGCTCAGTTGATGTGCAATAGGCTATCATTTTATAAGTTAACTGACTACATGACGTGCTTTCCGATACAAGAAAGGGTCATTAACTGCCTAGCCATTTCCCAATTATGATGGGGACTGTTTCCAGTCAAACCGAAGGCAGCTGAATACTTGTGGTTTAAATACTGCGACTGCTTATCTGATCTCCACAACGCGGCTGGTACTGGACAATGCGATACCCTTTGGTAAGACTGGTTGTGAGACTTTCGGGCCACGGCACCGACATCACCAACCCAGGTCTAGTTGAAAACCAGCGTCGGGCACTAGATGCTCGGCAATTTGCTGATCGGGGCCTTTTTGGCGCAGCCGTGAGACACACAATATTATCTTTTTTGTTTTCTGTACAGTTTTAAGTTTCTTTATTTACTTTTTATTGATTAGTTTTAAGTTTTTACTTTATTTAATTCCTATTTTTGTCATGTTGTGTTCACTTGCGGCATAAGCTAAATATATTTTTTTCTTCTTTCTTTCACCGTTAAAAGAGTCACGAATGTAAATGTCAAAATAAAAATGCCTCAAGCAACATTGCTCATCCGGGTTTTATTTTGACTAATGATTCAACAATAAAAGGGCAATAAACTTTATCTTTAGACTCATTTTACATCCTCACTCATGTGTAAGGATTAGCGGCACGTGATTGGTTGTTCGTGTGCGTCAACAGCATGACGCTTCGCTTTGCGTCATGTTGTTTATCTGTTCGCGGTTCACTGGGTTTTAAAGTTCATGTGTATCTAGGGAGTAGTTTGCAGACATTGCTGAAATTATTATTGCCAAGCAAGGGAACATAGTTGCGTAATCATAAGAACTAAAAACGGGGTATTTACGTATAAACAAGGTAATTATACTGTTAATTGTATACAGTTGTTCATTGCCTTTAACCAAAACAAATGAATCACGTACTTATCGTTTTATCGTTTTTCATTAGAACAATGTTGAAGATCAAGATAGATGACGCGTCACAACTTGAACAAGCTTAGTTTTAAAGATAAGAAGTTTAATAAATGTAGGTACGGGTAAATTACCGTTATTGACATCATACTTGGCAGCATCTACAGGGTGTAAACCACCTAATCACGAATCCGTCAACCAAGCATTCTGTACATCGAACTACGTAACTTTACGCAAAAACTATTGCTGAGAAACAACTTTTTTTTTGGAGGTGAAAAATCACGTTTTGTAACTCAATGTAACGCTCATAAAACATTGTGCTTATGGATGGATTGAATGGTACGGGGTTCGTGGAGGTACTTAAAGTAAAAACCGTACAAATAAACTTGTATTAATAAAAAAACGTTGTAACTTTCACCCCCAATATCTCCGTAACTAAAAGGTTCCCAGGTATGGTGTCGAACAAAAAATTGATCCCAATGACGAGGAAAATAAGTGACTTTCGGCTTCGTTAAGAGGTGTTTTACACCCTTTATACTAACGCTATGAAATTTTGCCGCACCGCCACTGCAACGCACCTAAGTTACCAGTTTAGCAGCATTTGCAATACTACTCAATTTTCTCTTCAGCCGTTCATTCTAGTTTTTTTTCGGATGGGAAATCACCAAATGACCCCTCCCACTCTGGGTGGAGCGGAAGGGAGTGTCAGACTTTTACTGACTTAACCCATCCATGTTCCTTCCTCGCCCTTTCCGGAGCCGCGGTATCTCTTTAGAACAGTCTTGCAGCCCAAAATAGACCTGCTCTTGACCTCAATCACGCCTGATGGAAAGCAATGGATGAGGTCTATGATGGGACGAGCGTGCCCAGAAGACACCTGTTCACTATTGCCTTGATGACAGGCGGGTTGAATGTGGGTGGAAACACAGATGCAGGCATTTTTATCCCATTCTAATTAAGCTCATCTAACAATACTATAATTAAAATAAATAGTGTTTTATTTTAGGAAAAAATACCTATAAGTATACAAGAAAAATACAATTGAACCCGATAAAACAGTAGTAGCAAAGAAATCATTAATAATCAAAAAAATATCATTCAATTCATTACAAATCATGAAAATATCACTCAACTCATTACAAATCATAAAATATCATTCAATTACTTAATTAAAAATCATAAATTAATTAAAATTATAAAATTATTACACACTATAATATTTTAAATTATACACTATATCTTTGTCCTCAGAGCATCGGACCGGTCTCCGTTTGATGGCTCCTGCTGCTCGGGCTACCGGCCCGTGGACTCCGCCAGCCTCGACACTCCTGATGAGGATGAAATGGATCCGGTGAGCGGTTTTATACATAAAACATGTATACTATGGGTCAGCTCACCTCGAGACGTGACTCAACGCGGCGCTGCGCTCACATTTTGATAAAGTGACTCAAATTACAACTTTATTTACTTAAAATACACAAGTTTTTATTTTTTACAAAAAATAAAAACTTTTTTGTAAAAAATAAAACCGACTCCAAAAAAAACAAAAAAGTAAAAAATTACTTTAGCTTCAGAAGTCGGTGACCTTCGTTTGATTGATTTACTTAGTTTTTTGTCAACGACTTCTGAAGCTAAAGTTATTTTTTACTTTTTTTTGGAGTCGGTTTTATTTTTTACAAAAAAGGTTTTTTTTGTCACTTTTTAGTGGTTTACTTGTGCTTACCCCTCCACAGCGTAGCGGCGTGATGTTATCTTATGAACTGGTGTAAACAATAGATAGACATGAGATTTCAGCGGTCCCATCAGTCCATTTGCTATCATTTAGGGTTCCGTTGCCTATCTCCGAAGTTCTTCATCAGGTCTACACCAAATTGAAATAGAACCACTTAAAGAAAGTTTTCTTCCAAAAACTACACAAATTACATCAAAAATGCCTATAAAATTTGAAGAGCTCTCGCATTTTCTCCAGATTCCCATCATCAGATCCCAACTTGTTGATTTTGGGACCACTTGTGAAGTATACCCTTTCAAACAAAAAAATAATAATTCAAATCGCTCCAGCCATCTTCCAGTAATCGGGGAAAATACGAGTACATGAAAAGAAAAAAAAATCGTTGCGACGAATTGAGAAACTCCTCCTTTTTGAAGTCGGTTAAAAAAGAGGCCAGTGATACGGCGCTGCGGTGCGTCGCGCAGCGAGGCGTCATGTTGCCAACGGTGCGCCGCTCACTGTCACTAGCCTCTTTCGTACCGACGCGCCACGTCGTGTCTCGGTGTGCAACGTAGTACAAAAAAGTATGTAGTACACAAATCAAGAACTAACATCAAAATTCTAAATCACGCAGTTAATATTTCCCGAGTCGGGGTTTTTCTATACAGGGTGTAAACCACCTCATCACGGAGCCGTTAACCAAGCATTCTGTACATCTAAATAAGTAACTTTACGCATTTTTTTTGGGGTGGAAAATCATGTTTAGTCGTAGAACTCAATGTAACGCACTTAAAATATTGTGCCGATGGATGGGTGAATAGTACGGGGTTCGTGGAAGTCAAAAGTCAAAATTTTACAATTAAAACATGTATTTAAAAAAAACTTGTCAAAAGTTATAACTTTGACCCCCCATATCTCCGTTAACTAGAAAGTTCCCTGATATGGTGTGGAACAAAAAAATGATTGCAATGACGGGGAAAACAAGTGCCTTTCGGCTTCGTGAAGAGGTGTTTTACACCCTTTTTAATAGTCGTCGTCGGGAAGTAGCCCCAGCAGATGCAACACCTGTCTGTTCGGAGGATCCTCCTATTTTTATGGAGGATTAAAAATGTCATACTCATAAAATATGTTAGCTTTATTAGGAAATAAAAAAAACACCTTTGTGTAGCTGTAGCAGTGTGATTTTCGTTCTACTTAATGTCGTAGCGTTCATTGCGTAGCGAAGTGCTACGAAGCGTAGAGTCTGCGTAGCAGTCGCGTAGCAAAGAAATAACAGTGAGCTGTTTTTCTAGGCTAAGCTAGCATAAAGTTCGTTTTAACAACCTAAGTAGTAAATATTTGTGTAAATTGGGTTTTAATGAGTCTTTCGTAGCGTAACAGTAGACGCTACGTAATAATGAATACAGTAATAATATATTTAAACAATGAATTTACATGAAACGTGTTATAGTTAATTATTAATAGTAATGTATTGTTTACTGCAAAATTATTTTTTTGATTGCTGAACAGGCCCACCATTATTTCTTTAATTTGTTTAGTTTTATTTCTGTGACTTTCGTTTAGTGTTATGAGCACTCGTGACCTGTGCCGAATAAATATTTTTTCTTTCCAATGGTCAATAATAGAAACTGTAAAGAAATATTCTATTATTACTCTATCAAAAGTAATGAATCATTCTTCTAATTGCAGACATTGCTGAATCATTCTTCTAGTTTTCCATGTACTTATAATTAAAAAACCTTTTTTTTTCGGATGTGAAATCATCAAATGACTTCTCCCACTCTAGGCGGAGCGGGAGGGAGTGTCAGACTTTTACTGACTAAAACCCATCCATGTTCCTTCCTCGCCCTTATGTTCCGGGGCCAGGGTATCTCTTTCGAACAGTCCGGCAATCCCGGCAAGCATATAATTCAAAAGCCTGACAACGCTATTTGAGAGATACATAAGCGGTTGTACAAAAAAATACAAATTTCCAAATTAATATACATTAAATCACAGTTAGTCACAAATACTTGCTATTTATGTACAAAACAAATATTCTTACAATTTCTTGCATTATACGAAACCTAATAACGACATCAAACAATATAACACCATAATTCCTTATACGAACACAACGTAAATCCAATATACATGCCGCCAACCCTTTTCAAGCGAATTTCAATCTTAATCCGTAGCTTTACGTGCCAAAATTATTTGACACATATTTCCTTGTCAGCGAAGAAGCTAATTTAAATTTATATTGAAGAAAAAGGCCCATTTATTCCCCTGTTTAGAAATCTGGTAAGAATTATTATGAAAATAAAAGTAAAATTGGTTCTTGAGCTTTCTGAATAGATAAACCTATCTTTAGGTTTTAAAATAATATTCGAATTCGTAACCTACAAATACATCATTACCTATCAAATGGACACAAATTCTTAACTCACTTAAACTTAACTTAAACTTAAACTAAACTTCAAGGTATACCAGGGCCCCAATATCTCTTTTGAACAGTCCCGCAGCCCCAGCAGGCTTCGGCCCTTGCAGACCCCTCTCTGTGTGTTTCTCTTTGAGATATAACTATCCTGAATCGGAAATTTTATTCATATTTTGACATGGATATGTTATTAAGCATCTCACAAACGAAAAAACGGTGAAGGACAACATCGTGAGGAAACCGGCATGTCCTAAAACCAAAAATTCGAAGACATGTGATATCTACCAAAACTGCACTGGGCTCGCGTGGTGGATTATAGCCATACGCAAAATAAAATACGCGTTTTGACGTGGAGTTGCGGACACCAGCCCGTTGTACAATACAAGCAACTCATAAAAACTTTTTCCAACAATTATTTTGATGAAAGCACTGTTCGTTCTATTTTGTTTATTTATCAAACAATATGCTTGTTGGACCCACTAGGTGGACCGATGACCTGGTGAAGGTTGCGGGAATCCGGTGGATGCGAGTAGCAAGGGACCGGTCAATGTGGCGACACTTGGGGGAGGCCTATGTCCAGCAGTGGACGTCTTTCGGCTGAGATGATGATGATGATGCTTGTTGGAATCACTCTGTTTGTAACACAATTCAACCAATTTCAATTAGGATAATGGATCAATTTAATCATGAAGCTGTTTAGTCTGTAGTAATCCAACAAATAAAAGTGGTCAAAGCAAAGCGTTAGAGCCATTTTTTTTCAGAGAGAGAGTTATTTAGATAAATAACGAGTAAAAATAAAAAAGCCTTTTATTTCCTAGAAACATGCTACAATTTAAATCTCATAATTTACTTTAAAAACTAATTAAAATCTAGCTTGTGCACAATTTTGCTCATTTGTTTCTAATATAGTACGTTCGTTTTTTTTTCAATAAGCAACGTTATTATTATTACCTTATAATCTAAATTTTAACTAGAAACCCCTCTCAGGTAAAGGCCTCTTCCAAAATATTCCATATTTCACGGTCTTGGGCTATCTGTCGATTTCCGGGTAGAGCAAATTGTTATTGGGGTTTTCCATTAGGAATTTCCCAATACTTACATGAAATTAGGACGTTGGTAGTATTATACTACCATGTCTTGGTAAGCACGTTAAGCCATTGGTCCTAAATTTCATCTCTACCGGTTTCACCATTTTATATTCCTAATGCATCTATTTTATCATATTTTTTGTTACAGATACCAAAATACAGGGTGGTGTTACTTGGTGACGCCGGCGTGGGGAAGACAGCTCTAGTGTCACAATTTATGACATCAGAATACATGAATACATACGACGCCAGTTTAGGTAAGCCATTCATTCCGAACATTCACGAACACTCACGAATACTCCCGGACTTTTCCTCCCTGTTTTGTTTTGTACGATACAGTTCCTTCGGTTTATGCAGCCCTGGTACTCTGGTTCCTACATCACATTTTTCAGATGTTTGTCGAAACTTTTGAGATGTTCAAAATTACCTTTTAATTGTTCGGTTTTTTGTTCCGAAAATTAGATTGAAAGTTTTTTCATTACATACTTTTTTTTTGTTGTCTTATTTTTTATCCTTGTAACACTGTACCAATCCAAAACAATCGAAAAGAAAATGTTTCATTATCAGTTTTCAATCCTGAATATAAATTACTAAGCCAGCATGAAAATTAGGAATCGCTTTGAAAATAAGAGTAGCATGTGCGAATTTCCTAAATCCAAAGCATGAGCCAGCATTTTTAGCATGAATCTTTGAAATTCCTAGCAATTTAGGCCGATTTTACATTGAAACTGAACACGTTCAGTACGTCTGAATCGCCTTCACAAGTTGTCCCTGTCTTCAAATTCACGAATGTTGACATTAACAACTGTTGAACGCGGTTAAAGTGAGGTGATCGCGATCACTTTCAGTGGAGAAATTGGCCCTTTAATAAAATATTTTTTTGTTATTATAAATTCTCTTTCGAATGAAATAGTTAATTAACTGATATTTTGTTTTAGATAAGAGGGACAGTAGCAAAAATAAAAATGGTTCGTAATACATTTTAAAATATTTATCTACTTCTTTTCTTTTCAAAGCATTAATTAGTATTTGTATTTTAGTTTCTATGTATTTAGGTATTTCTTTACTGTTTCTTTTGTGTAACTTTCCAGAAAATTATCATTATAGGTACTTTTTAACCCCTTTACTGAAATAATGCGTTAAATGTAAAATTATTAACAGACGATCATATTGGACACAATTTTAGGAACAAAAGATATTATTATTATTTTACTTTATATTACCTGTCATCAGAAAACCGGTTATTATGATGCTTTCAGGGCAAATAGTAGTCCGTTATACTAATACCATACTACAATGAACCAAGATTAGTAGCCTCATTTAAAGAGGAATGGGTATATCCTTAAGGTGTTGAGAGGATTAAGACGCGGTGTCTTGATAGATAGTGGACTGTATAATCTTAATTAGATTTTACAAAGAAAAAAAACGGTATAATTTTGATTAGGCGGGAAAAATGGGAGTAGTGAATTGCTTGGTGGACGATGATGCAGTGACTGGCCGGCCGGTGCGCGCTCGCAGATCGAGTGCCCCCTCCGCGGCCTCAGCTCCCAGCCTGAGGTCGCCCGGCTGCGTCCGCGCCGCGTGATATCTCGACACACTTTTATCTATATGTTAGTACTAAGTTTTAAAAACTACTTTTTAGGATTACCATCAGTACTTTTTTGATAGACGCCATGATGCTTCTTCCTGACTGACCTGCTTGACTGTCTCATTGATTTAGTGGTCGCAAACGCGATTGCTAAGCATGTTGTCCTGAATTCGGATGGCCGATGGGGCCGAAAAGTTCTGGAGTGGCGAGCGCAGCGAAGACGATGCGTCGGAAGACCTCCCACTAGGTGGACCGATGACCTGGTGAAGGTTGCGGGAATCCGTTGGATGCGAGTCGCACGGGAACGATCAATGTAGTGTCACTTGGGGGAGGCCTATGTCCAGCAAAGGAAGTCTTTCAGTTGAACTGATGATAGTGATAATGAAAATACAAGCTGTAACAACGACACTAGCTGAATATTTAAGTAAATCTACGAAATGTAGGTCTAATAATGTCAAAATCAGCGTTGGCCTTATTAGCGTGTCGTCATTGCGGCCATATAATACATCTGTCAGTGACAGCTGTCAGACGCATTACGTGCGCCGGAGATATGACGTGCGACGACGTTTCATAATTATCCACTACTATTGTTGATGGATGTAAGTTGTTGTTCATGATGGATTTTGATAGATACTAGGAATATTTTCTATAATAATTATATTAGTTATATTATATTTGTTTAACAAACTCGCAATCCAGTATACCTACTCACTGGGCGCTTGTTTTGTCCAATGTACTATGTTGCCGTGCCCTAATCGGCTTTCATGTTGGAACTTACTTACGTAATATGTAACAACTGAATGTACACATGAATGCAATAAAGAATTTGAGTTTGAGTTTAATAGGTAATTAGGGTGTTTTTAAATTAGTCGGTTGAGATCGGACTGCACGGTCGACCAAGGTACTCGTATTTGGTTTACAGTTTAACCCACAAATTACATTGTTAAAAGTAAACCAAATCGCTTGCAAGTTCGACCGTACGTGTGGTCCGACGTCAACCGTCTAATTTAGAAAGCGCCCTGATCATGACATCAATCGGAATCAAGGTCTTGTTTTTGCCAATACAATTTACGCAAAAGTTTACCAACAACTCTCAATGCAAGAAGTCATTCATACGTCAAATAAATCTTGTATCACTACGTCATCGGCCTAACCAGTCCAGTCTCATCGGATACGGGGAATATCAGTATTCTACATGAACCAACTGCCTATGTGATCCCCATAACCCAGTAGTTGCTGGGGTCTGTAAGTTCAAAATCTTACAAAATATTCTTGTATTTAAATAAAAACTTGTCAAAAAGTTATAACTTTGACCCCCATATCTCAGTAACTAGAAGATTCCCAGGTATGGTGTAGGATGTATGAATATCGCAATAATGGGGAGAACAAGTGTGTTTCAGCTTCGTGAAGAGGTGTTTTACACCCTTTATATTTTGATAATCTAACCGACGGTCTACCCTATTTTAAATAGTAAATCCACGAAATACAAACCAAACACTTCAAAATCAATAGTTTGCCTTATTAGTGTTCCGTCATTACGGCCATATAATTTCTGGGTGTCAATGTCAGTGACAGCAGCTGTCAAACACAAACTGCGTGCCCTAGATGCCTCTAAGACGTGATACGTCATATCCGCTTCTATTGTTATTTGTTAAATAAATTGATTTAATGACAAGCTAAACCAGTTTTTTAAATATGTGGAAGTCATAGTCATGGTGAATATGGAATAAGAGTGTTTCAAGTAGCCATCGCGATTTGGCATATTAGGTATCCTAGACAAGAATAATATTTTACATGATATTTTGTCATTACAAATAAAGTCAATGTTATTCTTAGAAAGTATGAGTAAACGATTAAGATTTACTTTTAACATGACGTAAATTATGTCTAATAAGGAAAATATCCTTTTCAAGCACAATTTTAACCAGAATCTATTCAAATCACAAACACTCTCATAACTAGATAATTAAAATTAACTATTCCAACACTTCGAACAAACAAGAGCCTACTCCACTCCATCAAACCAATAGTGCCCGGCGGCCATTTTGTTTTCCTTCACCTAATGAAAATAGACATAAATAATCAACACTTTCAGGTCTTATCAAAGGCTTTTCACTCATACAAAAGCCGTGAGAGTCTCTAAATAGGCCAAATAACTGATTTTATCCTCCTTTTATCAACTATAAGTGTTTTGTAAGTGGTTTTTGCGGAGTACCACCATTAAGTCGTTTTCTGTTGAAAAATTTATGATGTTGGCTGTACAGTGTACAGTCACGAGCACTAATAAGTGGCAACTTTTCAAAGTGATTTTTGCAATGTATTGATTGTGATTTTAGGTAGTATTGAATAATGTATTGAATTTATCTTATATTTAAAAAAAAATGGTGTAACATTTTTTCGTTACGCGTCACATTTTTCCGTTACGCGCCATCTTTTTCTTATACCTACCACGCGTGATTCGAAGTATACTTTCTCCAGCGGTGTAGGGATTGGTAAATGTCTCCAATGTATTTTGCGGCCCGTTTTGAGTAGTTACATTTTTGAATTGAAGTTTCAATTCTTACGAGTGTACGCTAGTACACGCACACATTTTTTTTTAAATACTCTCTCTCTCTCTCTCTCCTTTTCTTTGAGTGAACAGAAATCATGGAACTCGCGTGACAGTTACCTAACGCTTCGTAGCTCAAGAACCGTTCACTTCTATCGGCAGTCCCCAAAGACTGTCCCGCATGTATTTTGTTTAAAAAAATAAAAAGAATAATGATAACAGAATATCGATATTGTAGCTAAAAACGTTTTGACAAGCAGCTCAGTAGTCTCTAAGATACCCCCAAACTTATAAACTTTACCTCTTTGTAATATTAGTGTAGTTAGGTCTTATCTCAAAGTAGCAATCCTTATTTTACAATTTTTTTAAGTGAAAACTTCTTTAGGCACGTTTTGCACTTTTTGGGCGAACAAAAGTCAAGGAGCTCGCGGTATCGTCACTGAACGCTTTTATAGAACGTTTAATCAAAATCAACTTTATGAAATTAAGATTAAGTTTTTTTTGGATTACTTATATAGTTTTCACTTCTGTCGGCAGTCCCCAAAGAATACTTTGTTTTTTTTTTTTTATATATTAGGTAAGTGTGTACATATTGGTGCTCTTGACTGTACCTATGTTTGTTCCGTAAGGTTTTTGGGTTAAGTGCGGTCGAAATACAGTTTCTTTAGGATATGTCGTTCGTGTTTTAGTGAGTAAATAAATGTTTTCGGAGTTCTCTTTTTGAGATGTTTTTGATAAAATGTTGGATGATGACCCTGTAAAACATCTATGTATAGAGTATTTCACTAACTGCCGCTTTTGGCTGTGTTTTTTCCATCGGGAAATAACATAACATAATTATCATCATGCTTGTAATCTTCGAAGGGTTAGGCAGAGTGGTGTACCAGTTTCGAAGGTTTCATACAACTCGATTTCGGATTCCCTCTGACTAATAGTAACAGTGTTCTATAGACAAAAATAGAGTGACGAAATCCGTTTTGACAGCTGTCAAATCCATAGTAAACTGACACCGCTATCGGAAATTGAACTTAAATGTCAAAACGGGCGTTTTATTTTTTGAATACGAGTACTTTATTATAATCACATTAAAGATATCTACTTCGGCTTACCTTTTACAAAAATTAACCCTTCGCTAATGGTGTACCTTATTTTATCAGTCCGATGTAATAGGCGCGCACTTAATGTCATCAACAGGGAACACATTTCGTGGCTGCTACTGAGAAGTTCCTGATGAAAAAATCCAATAAAAAAAAATAAAAAAAATATCGCTGGGACATTAACACACAGCACCATCTAGTGCCACACAGTTGATATACTACATATATTCCTTTTTTATTCGTAATTACATACATAATATGCACATAAACATCCATGACTCGGTAACAAATGTCCATGCTCATCACACAAACATTTGCTCCTACCGGGATTCGAACCCAGGACCCTAAGAACGTAAGGCAGCCTTACTACCACTACGCCATTCAGGTGTTACTTCGCATGATCCGATAATTAACCTCATGATGAACAGTCGAGGACCGGGCACAAATCTAGACTTCGTGGTTGCCCACGTAGTCTAGATTTGAACCCGGCTGACGGAAATTCGTTCACCCCCTATTACATGAGACTTAAGCATAACTGGTAGAATGAGGGTGTGTTGTTAGGTACACAGGGACTTTTGGGCTGCGGAACTGTTCGAAAGAGATACCGCGGCCCCGGAACGTAAAGGGCGAGGACGGAACATGGATGGGTTTTAGTCAGTAAAAGTCTCACACTCTCTCCCGCTCCGGCCAGAGTTGGAGGGGTCATTTGATGATTTCCTATCTGAAAAAAAAAAATAACGGATGCCTAGGCTAGGCGGTGTTTATAGACGACACACGATTTGTAAAACAAACATGTAACCAAAGGGTGTAAAAAACCACTTAATGAAGCTGAAAGGCACTTATTCTCCCTGTCATTGCGATCTTATTGTTTGTTCCACACCATACCTGGGAACCTTCTAGTTACGGAGATATTGGGGTCAAAGATGGTCCGTGGGTACCGCACGATCTCTCGCGAGGCGGCGGGCCTGCTTGCCGGATTGCCGCCGTGGGATCTGGAGGCGATAGTCCTCGCGCGCCTGCATGAGTGGTGCGCGGAGGTACTACGCCGGGGGGAAACTCCGCTGCCGCGGCAAATTGCCGCTCAGCGGACTGACCTCCGGCGCGATCTCATGGCGACATGGAGAGAGCGACTGTCGCAACCCCGTGCAGGGCACGCCACGATAGTGGCGGTAAGTCCCCTCTTTGAGGAGTGGCTGGAGAGGCGCCACGGCGTCCTCACCTTCCGCCTGACGCAGGTCCTCACCGGACACGGATGTTTCGGGAGGTACCTGCACCGAATCGGGCGGGAGGAATCGCCCGGGTGTCTCCACTGCGAGGATCGACCGGAGGACACGGTGGAGCACACGGTGGAAGTCTGCCCTGCGTGGGCGGAGCTCCGCCGTGTCCTCGTGGCGGCGATCGGCGGCGGCGACCTCTCGCGTCCGGCCCTGGTTCAATCCATGGTCCGGAGCGAGACGGAATGGGAAGCCGTCGCCTCCTTCTGCGAAGCAGTGATGCTAGCGAAGGAGGTGGCGGAACGAGAGAGGGAGAGATCCTCTCTTCCCGGCCGCCGCGGGAGACGCAACGGGCGTCGGGGGCCACGTGGTGGCTACCGGCCACCGTAGATGCGGGCCTGTGGACGGCTGGCTATGGGCAATAGCTGGCCGTCCGGCCGTCTAACGACGACGACAGGCCGTGTCGACGGCGCGTTCGTGTTCCACGCGCGCCTCAAAGAGATGTCAGCAAGAGGAGAGGGGCCCGCAAGGGCCGAAGCCTGCCGGGGTTGCGGGCCTGTTCGAAAGAGATACCGCGGCCCCGGAACATAAAGGGCGAGGAAGGAACATGGATGGGTTTTAGTCAGTAAGAGTCTGACACTCCCTCCCGCTCCGCCCAGAGTGGGAGAAGTCATTTGATGATTTCCCATCCTAAAAAAAAAAAAAAAAAAAAAAAAAAAAGGTAGCCTCACTACCACTACGCCATTCAGGTGATACTTCGCATGATCCGATAATTAACCTGATGCTCAACAGTCGAGGACCGAGCACCAATCTAGACTTCGTGGTTGCCCACGTAGTCTAGATTTGAACCCGGCTGATGGAAATACGTTCACCCCCTATTACATGGGACTTAAGCATAACTGGTAGAATGAGGGTGTATTGTTAGGTATACCGGGACTTTTGGGCTGCGGAACTGTTCGAAAGAGATACCGCGGCCCCGGAACGTAAAGGGCGAGGAAAGAACATGGATGGGTTTTAGTCAGTAAAAGTCTGACACTCTCTGCCGCTCCGCCCAGAGTTGGAAGGGTCATTTGATGATTTCCCATCCTTAAAAAAAAAAGGGTGAAAAAAACCTTTTAATGAAGCCGAAAGGAACTTATTCTCCCTGTCATTGCGATCTTATTGTTTGTTCCACACCATACCTGGGAACCTTCTAGTTACGGAGATATTGGGGTCAAAGTTCCAACTTTTTATTAAAATACAAGTTTTTATTGAACGATTTATACTTTAAACACCTCTACAACCCCGTACTATTCAATACATCTACAAAACATGATTTTTCACCCCCAAAAAAAAAAGTATCAGCAATCATTTTTGCATAAAGTTACTTAGTTTGATGTACAAAATGCTTGGTTGATGACTTCGTGATGAGATTGTTTACACCCTTTAAAGAGCTTTAATCCTATAACACTAGTATATCAACAAGTTGAACTTCCTTGTGACAGTAATAATCTATACTAATATTATAAAGCAGAAGAGTTTGTTTGTTTGTTTGGTTGGTTGAACGCGCTAATCTCAGGATCTACTGGTTCGAATTGAAAAAATCTTTTTGTGTTAGATAGTCCGTTTATCGAGGAAGGCTATAGGCTATATAACATCACGCTACGACCATTAGGAGCGGAGCAGGAATGAAAAATGTTGCTAAAACGGGGATTTTTTTCCTTTAGTTTTTCTCTCTTATCTTATCTCTGCCTCACGCAGACGAAGTTGCGTGGGTCAGCTAGTACCGGATATGACACGTCTGTTTCACTGCCTAAACACCGGGAAGGACGTGTATCGACAGGCTCGGCCTAGAATCACGTTCACTAATATTGTGATAATGGGAGTGAAAACAAATTAATGGTTTTAGTTCCATGACACACGTGGAGGAGCACACTTCAGCCGAATAAGTATTGGTAAACCCAATCTCGGCCCATCACTAATATTAATATTTGTTTGTATAAATATCTTTTGGCTAAATAATAACAGCCGCTTGGATCAATGCGAAATTCCTCGACCTCCAAGTTCATATTGGAGGGTTGTATTTATGTCTTTGATGATTATAATTCTGTCGATATGTTCCTTTACCCAAACGATATTTTCATCAACATACAACCTAGCACTGGCCTGCAAAATCCAAAAAAACGTAAGAAAATTTTAATTTCGAGGCTATATAGGAGCATCCACCCTAAGGGCGCTTTCAATTTAGACGTTTCGTGCTGAGCCGCTGCGGCGCTAAAGCAGTACGTTTGCCGTGCTGCGTACGGATAGTCGTTTGTTTTTATACAAAGCGCGCGGTACGGCAACAGTGCGACACGAAACGTCTAAATTGAAAGCGCCCTTAGTCTTACCCAGGGATTCGAACTAAATACTCCATGGAGGTGCCGTAGAGGATGCAGCTGAGTAACAGTATTTTACGTGAAGCGACTGCCTATCTGACCTCCACAACCCACAATCCGTTAGAACTGGCTATAATACGATACCCCTTGCTAAGGGTGGTTGTCATACTTTTTGGGCCTGTGACTACCTGTAATGATAATCAATGATCTACAAACGACGGCCAAGATCAACGGCTTAGCGTGCTTTCTTAGGCATGGAGAAAAGTAGGTATGTATTGGGTGGCCACCCATCCATAGACCAACCTAGGCAAACACGGCATAACCTAAAGATCGATCGAGCGGCTGTTATTATTGAGCTCAGAGCTCCTCCGAGCCCGGTAAACATTATGTTACATCCATTGAGCTAGTAACACATATATAGGGTTACTGGTAATTCGACGTATTCCTTGCATAGTAGGGTTATAATGTAAGAAATTAAGTCACTAAATGTTTTACCGAAATTCAGTGGTTTTTGAGTTAGGTCGATTTTTAGTTTTTTATAAAAAGAAACCCAGATTTAATCATTTAAAACCAATTTAAAAACGATTTACGGCGCGAATGTACTGAAATTTAAATTATTATCATAGCTGACGATGCAACAGACCTTTTCAAATAACTGACAGTTTAAAAAATCGTACACCTTTAGGTGAAATCACTTACGAAACAATTTTTTCTGTAATTTTTGTCATTCCGTCATAAAAAGATGTAAAGTGTAAATGTAAAGTGAAAAAAAATTATACTACGCCAGATGTACAAAATACTAGACAAATATCTTTGCTCTATTAGCTCTCTAAAATGGTATAAATCTTATTGAAAAGTTATGGACTAAGTTATGAAAATTATTTTTTTGTAAAAAAGGAAAAATAAATGGTAAAAGATATGCGGAAAATAATTTCAAAAAGAAAAATAATTCAGAAAAGAATTTCGTGACTAATTATTATTCTTAATCAATTTCACTTTTAAAACTTTAACTCATAATCGACTAAGGTCCATGTTCACCGAAAAAATATCAGTCTGATTATCTAAAAACAGCTGTCAATGTGACATGTTCCCATACAAAAATGTGTTTAAAACAGCTGTTTTTAGATAATCGCCCGTCATGTTTTTGGTGAACATGGGCCTAAGGGCCGATTTTTCAATCGCCAGTTAACTTTTATCCGACGAATAAGTTCGACATTTTGTCAGTTTTTGTATGGACACTCGGCCAAAACGTCAGATTTACTCTTCAGGTAATACTTATCTAATGATTGAAAAATCGGCCCTATGATGTTTTACCAGTGTGCCACACATGAAAAAAACACCGTGTGCTCTCACAAATATGCGCGAACATTTCGGTGAAAACGCGCATGTTTTGTTCATGAACGAGTCCACCGAAAAAACTTGTGGCACACTAGTAAAACGTCTTAGTCGAACAAGACTTTTTTTTTCCTTTTTTACAAAATCAAAAACATTTTTCATAACTTAGTCCATAACTTTTTAATAAGATTTATGCCATTTTAGAGAGCTGATAAGACAAGGATACTTTTCTAGTATTTTTTTACATCTGGCATAGTATTATTTTTTTTCACTATGCAACATCTTTCTATTGAGAAATGGCAAAAATTACAAAAAAAATTTGTTTCTACAAGACCCTCAATTTTCAAATTTCCGGGCAAACCACAGCATATTGATAATTGTTATAATGGCTTGCGTTAATTTACTTAGTGTTTAGTTTCATAGTGCGGTTTGATGGTGGTTTGGACCTCATTTTAGGGTAAAATCTGCGGTTGTATAATGCTGCAAGTTTAGTACCTAAATACCAGTCGAATAATGGAGAATCCTGTAATGTTCCATTACTGGTGCAGAGGCCTTTTCTCTGAAAGAAGAAGTAAACCACTTACTATGTAGGCCCAGGACAGGTTGATAAAAATCACAATCATTTTATCGATTTTTTTGTTGATGTTTGAAGCAAAGGATGAAATATGTGCATTTGTCCAATGTACGTAATTTCAGACGTATAAAATTTATTTGTCAGCTCAGCGCGCTTGCTAATGGAACATACAAACATACAGCATATTTGAGTCAACCAAAAAAATCTACGCTGGTACTACCAATTCGCTAATATTCGCTCAGATTGAATTTCTCACCGCAACATTAAAATACTTTACAAGAAAATGTAAAAGAACAATAAAATCTGCCGTAAATTTTGTTCACTGCGACCCAAATCAGCCATTTTGGTAAAACTTTTGAATCTATTACTTGGTTATTTCTTAATCCATTTGTAAAAGAATCGTTAGAGACCTTTTCGTACAAATGAATCCACAAAAATGTCGATTTATTTTACATTATTTTGGTTTTTAATGGTGGGTACAGTATTACATTCGTGTTTGAGCAGCGAATGGTATTTTAATCAACATAATAACATGACACTGGCCAAAAGGGCCTCATCCCGAAAGAACAGTTTGGCTTCAGGACCGAACATTCTTGCATACATCAAGTCCACCGCATCGTCGAACACGTTAGCGCTGGTTTCCAGCGTAGTGCGATGACGGGGGTGATGTATTTCGATATCGCGAAAGCCTTTGACAAGGTCTGGCACAACGGGCTGATATACAAGCTATACCAGCTCGGTGTGCCCGACCGTCTCGTGCTCATCTTACGAGACTTTTTGTCAAACCGTACCTTCCGCTACCGTGTGGGTAAGACGTTATCTTCTCCTCATCCGATTCGCGCCGGAGTCCCTCAGGGCTCCGTTATCTCTCCCCTCGCGTTCACGCTGTACACCAGCGACATTCCGAGAAACCAGAAGGTTCAAACAGCACTATTCGCTGACGACACCGCGATCTACTACACCGGCCGCTCTCCGGATAACATCCGCCGCATTCTCCAGAAAGCCGCCGACTCGCTCGGCGCTTGGTTCCGTAAGTGGAGAATAGAAGTTAATCCCGAAAAAAGCCAGGCAGTTTTATACTATAAGGCACGCCTTAAGCGTTCGCCAGGTCCCCCCATCACTATGTTCGGTAAGCCTATCCCCTGGGAGAGGCAAGCCAAGTATCTCGGAGTTATTCTGGACGACCATCTGTCGTTCAAGGCCCACATCAAAGCAGCCCGTGACCGGGCTGCCTTTGCTATGGGCCGGCTCCACTTCATGATCACTAGGAAGAGCAAATTGTCACTCAAGTGCAAATTGCGTCTTTTCACCGCAGTCATCCGTCCCATCATGACCTATGCTTGCATAGTATTCGCGCATGCCCACCCGCGTCATATCCACACGATGCAGACCTTGCAGAACCGATTCCTCCGTAAGATCACCGGTGCCCCCCCTTACGTCCGTAACGATAGTCTTCACATAGACCTTAGAATCCCCACCGTTAAGCAGTTCATGAAACGCCTTTCCAAGCGTTACTTCGACTCTGCTATTAAGCATAGGAATCCCCTAATCGCATCGGCCGCCCGGTACGACCCATCGCGTATTAGCTCCGTCCAACGTCCGCGTCACACCCTAGTCGCCCCCGATGATCCGATCACTATCTTGCAAGAGAGTAGGAAAGATACCAGTACAGTTCGTAGAGCTTACAAATACAGACCGAAAACCTACCGACCTCGCCGCAGAGGTCCGGCGCGAAATCCCCGTTCAATCCCTCCCCGACCCTTGCTCGAGCCAGCCCGCGATGCTGAGCCTGTAGTAATAAATCAGTCCCTAAATAATGACAGTCAGATCCAGCCTGTCCCTTTGCTGCCCCCAGCGACGCCCTAAGCCGAGGTTCGTACCCCACAGGGGGTGCCCTTAGAGCGCTGTCGCTTAGTTTATAGTTATTTTCGCCCTGGCTGGAGGCCTTAACCCTAGAACCGTACCCTGGGGTACAATTGAAAATTGGTTTTGAAAAGTTGCGATTACTTTTACGTTTAACAACGGATCTCTTCGCGCTGCCGTGTATTTGCGCGGGGTAGGGGGTTGCGTCGAAGCATCGGCCAGGCGTAAGTTCTATTAGCGTGTGGTCGTGGTTAGGCGTGCTTGGGGTACTCCAGTACCCCTGGGTACTGTTAAGGTAATTGTATTCATTACTATTTTGTAAATGTTTTTACAAAATACTAAATATTATTTCTTTGTTTGATACATATTTTTCATTTGCATAATACCTTCGACATAACTTAGTTCAAAAACAATATGTAGGTACTTAATATTTACTATATTTAGACATTTTTGTTGTCCTTTGTTTCATTGTATGTAATTTGAAGAATTCTTTTTTTAGATGGCTTTACGTCAAAATCCATTAGAAAATGATATTCAAATCCTTCTTCTGGACTCTCATGATGAAGAAAAAGTGATTATAGTTTTCAAGAAAAGACGAACTTATTTCAAAACTTTGAGTATTTACCTTAGAAAACCTTATTTGGAGGACAGATTTTCATACAAAACTTTGCCAATGCATATCCAAATAAGTATTGGCGGTCTATTAGAAAAGCAACGGTCTTCTGATGCTGCAACCCCTTTAGATTCAAAATTTGGAATATGTTTATTTTGTCGCAGGTCAAAAGACCGTCAATCACGCACTCGATGTGACATATATAAAAGTTATATGCGTTTAGAGCACCACACAAATATTTGCCAAAATTGTTAAGAAAAGTTCATTTTATTTACATCTAATTATAATTATGTAAGGCTGAAATTAGTACCCTAAAAGTCTAATTAAGTTAATTATTAATACATGTTTCTTCTTATGTGAAAACACTGTTTAATTTACCGGGGTACTCCAGTACCCCAGGGTACTGTAACTGAAAGTCTATTATGGGTACGGTTCTAGGGTTAAATTCAAGGCATCCACAGGATTCGCCCGGTTAAGCAGAAGCCAGTCTTCTCAGACTGAACTGCGAGATGCCCAATCCAAAAAAAAAAAAAAAAAATGACACTGGCCAGTAAAATGAAAAAGATGTAAGAACATTTGAATTTTCGCGGGGTACCGTGGACATTCCACTTTTTTTTTGAGATGGGTAATCATCAAATGACTTCTCCCACTCTGGGCGAAGCGGGAGGGAGTGTCAGACTTTTACTAAAACCCATATAAACCCATCCATGTTCCTTCCTCGCTCTTTATGTTCCGGGGCCACGGTATTTCTGTCGAACAGTCCCTCCTTATTTAAAATAGATAAGTATTTGACTGCTATTTGCGACGCTGGCAACATTTTGGATGCTCTTAATTTCTTTCCTTTAAAATATATATACTTACAAAATCACATCCCGTACATCACAGTTCCTACAATTTGCTATTTAACAGTATTTCTTGGAAAACTAGAGATTCAACTAGACATTGCAATGAGTAAGACGTTGCCTTTCAACGGAATGAATACTTACCGGGTATTATTCAGTTTAATTAGGTTGAAAGCACTGTTTCTCTGCAGGTTAGTAAGAAGGATTCCGTTCTCGCCTGAAAAGCATCGTAATAACTAAGGTTTTCGTATTTAAAACCTGCTCTGAAAGGCCTGCAACATTAGGTAATATTTGTTGTACTAAGAGTTCAGAATATTATGGGTGGTAATATTCTGAAGCTTAAGAGTACAACTTTTGCTATACACAGTTTCTGCGCTAGTTTTGTTTTCAAAAAGGAAAAGTTAACGCAGCGAACCGAAACTATAATGATTTAAGAGTTTTTTATAGTAACTTACGGTTTTTTTTGTTGATGTTCTTTTTACTTTTTACTAGAGCGATTAGTGATACTTATTTTATTTAATACCAAAGGGTGCCTTATTTATATTAGTTTTAGTAACAATTTTCTATTCACTTTTTTTCATGATTAGGTATTCTTTTATACAACACAAGTAGGCTCTTTAACTAGGTTGTTAATAAATCGATTAATTATAACGAGTGATTATTAATAAGAGTTGTTGTAAATTATTATTATTTATTAGCTGGCTGGTTATAAATAAGCTTTACTTAGAATGAGACGCTAAGACGATGAGAGCAGATTTTTTAAAGAACTATTAAACAAATAAAACATCAAAAGAATATAAACTTCATTAAATGATGTCTTACAAAAATTGTACCTTACATTATACATAAACTTAGATCAACTAATTAAACAAAGAACAGGAGTACCAGTTTCGATTTCAAGACTAATTAATGAAATTCTAATTGTTTCGCTAATTACAAAGTGCCTGTTACTTACTTCGTTTATTTACGTTGTACGTATAATGTCTATTGTATTGTAAGACATGTCCACCACTATAAACTCAACCTCATTCAATGAAATTAACAGTTAAAGCTTGTAAGTTCTTCACTTTGAGATACTAAAAATAGTTCAGTTGATTGCGAGAGTAAGAAAAGAAAAAATTAAGCCTAGTGTGATCATCTCCATTTCTATTTTGTGGTAGTGCAGCTCTTCGAAGTGGTATGTCTAGACTACTCTAGATTTTACCTCCTTCCACACCTGTAGGTGTGCTTTAATTTCATGAAAATTATTTTCACACGTGGTCCTTCGAGCCGGATAGAATACTTAATAAATGAATAAATATATAAATTAGTACAGTAATTGCGCCAATAGTTGTGTCGGCCAATGGCTTACTACATCTTAGGAGGCTCTCGCTTGGCAGCTGGATCAAGGGCTGGATTCAGAAAGCAGTACTTCTGGACACGGCACATATTGTTAGGAGGGTCCGGGTCCTCTCTCAAGAGCCCGGACAGCTCGGACCCTGTTCCCAGCGCTGTTGGGCTACTATTTTTATTATGTTTAATGTTTTTTTTTTATAGTTATCTAAAATATAATGTCAAATATTATGTATGTACTTATGCGTAAATAAATAAAGAAGATAATTAATAAGTTTAATTGGCAAAAAATTAAGTAGCAGATAAACCGAATTAGTCTAACATTCATTCAAATTATTATTATAAATTACGGTAGACAAAAAGTTAAAAGATTTGAAGTGCAAACTGTAGAAGGAAGGACCCAGCGACATGTAAAAAAAATAATTACTTAAATAAATAATTATAATCTTTGGGAGAACGCACGACATCTAAAACCAATTTAAATAGTATTCTTAACCTTGACGAATATTTACAAATAAGTTCGATTTTCTATCTTAGACATCGAAATTAATTTGCTTGTATTTACAAAACGTAATTAGATTCTTAGAGTCCCGACCCTAATTGAATAGCCAATGAAATTGAATTCTAATAAATTCTATCTGCAAAGGCAAAAGATTTTTGAGATAACTTTGTTGGGAATATTAGTACCTCAACTTGTAAATAGAAGTAGAGTTTTTTTTTTTATACCAGGCAGTAAACAGGGATAATGCAGGCTAACAGTAACAGTAAATAGGGGGTGAAACTTCCATACATTTGATTGGCGTCAAACAAAATTTTCATAGATAGTGGTGCCATCTGTGTGTTTGAGGACACAAACATTTAAACTGTTTGACTGTTTTACAACTGTCATAAAAAGAACAGCTATTTCGGACAACTTGTCAGTGAAGTAGATAATCTAGCGGTGACAGCGGTTGAATTGAGAAAAATCGCTCCGAACGATGCCGCCAAAAACAAATACATACGAGGAGTTCGCAAAAGTCTTTCATTCTTCGTTGTACTAAAACAATGATATTCACATTGTTATCTAGACATTTTTTTTTAAATGAAATATTTTATGGTCTCTTAATCGGTCGTGACTTAATTTTGATAATTTAGAAATAATTCAATAAATAAATTAAGTATGGCTTGAAATCCTAGATTATTAGTAAGTCAGGTCATGGGGCCAGTAACCTTATTATCGAATAAAATAATTATGTGTAGCTTGAAATAGCCCTGATATTTAACGGACCTAAGTATAACGATAATATTTTCTTTATGACTGTTTCGCTGGTCCGATATACCTACTTGTTTCAAACATTTTTATTTCTGATACTGATAGATTTAAATAGGCGATTTTTAAGCCAAAATATAATCAGCACTTGTTGATTTGAGTTCCACATAAGCCCACGTTAACAAATCAGTGCTCTCAAAACGGTGAAGGAAAACATCGTGAGGAAACCGCCATATCCTAAAACCAAAAATTCGAAGACATGTCATGTGACATGTACCAACCCGCACTTGGCCGCGTGGTGTATTATAGCCCATTCTCTCTCATAGAGAGGAGGCCTGTTCCAGCAGTGGGAACTATATAGGTCGATTATGATTATGCTAAGCTACTTAATATAAACGTATAGTTTGAAACGAAAATCTGCTCTCATCTACAATCAATAGCAACTTTACTATAAGCACAATCTTGGCTGCTAGCTCTTCTGTAAATAACATAAATTCCTTTTTGCTGCTTGCGTCTGGTGAAGCTAAAGGCGGTAAGTGTATGTCACCCTTTATTATAGTGTGTCCTTGCCTTTACACCCAGCTGTCAGCGTTTGTGTGTTGTGTAGACAAGTAGACTTAGTATGAATATTTTTTTTTTGCCCTAGTCACTGGATAGATGGCGCTGATCTCGGTACGTTACAGCAAGGAACAGAACGTCACATAATTTCACTTGGACCTAATGGTTATATTCAGAAGCTTATGCAAACCAAATTTTCAGTCACGGAGCGTATGTGACGTCTGTTTTTTCAAGCGTTTTGGCTTTGGCACCTAGTAAAGTAGTCAGATCAACGCCATCTATCGAGTTCATGGAAAATATATTTTTTCTCAAAAAGAAAATCTCTTATTAAAACTTACCGTTTTAGCGTTTTAGCATTGACGTTAAAAAGTACAATTATTTTTAAACTAGCCTCGCATGGCTTTGCCCGCACTGTTATTTAAACCGACAAAAACAAAATTGAGATTTGCAATTCGACCTGTTGTGTAATATTGTTGGAATTGCATAATATTCGTTTAAATTAGTCTATGTGGAATTATAAGCCATTTAAGCGTTAGAGTTCGCATGTATGTTTTTATCACAATATCCTTAGTAGTTATATCCAATGTGTTTGATTGATATTTAAGCTAGCTATATTCTATACAGGGTCTAAGCCACCTCATCACGAAGCCGTCAACCAAGCATTCTGTAAATCAAACAACGACTTTACTCAAAAATTATTGCTGAGAATCACGAGGAGAACAAATGCCCTTTGGGTTCGTTAAGAGGTGTTTTTGACCTTTATTTTATAAGTTTCATCAAAAACCGTTCGGTAGTTTTTGCGTGAATTCTATCCTCACAAACTTATGAATGTATAATGATGTAGCACTAGGATAGCAGAAAGTAGTAGAATATTTCTGTTTTCTTTTGTTTCGGGAGTAATGACCTCGGTCAGGGCTTGGAAGTCATTTATTATCTAATGAAATCCATCCATCATATACTCATCATTTATCACATCAGACTATGAAGGTCCAATGACCTACAATGACCCTTCTAATAGATTGGTAACAATACAACATGGAATATCAGTGTATAGGCAGTCGCTCCATGTAAAATACTGGTATTCAGTTGCATCGGGTTAGACTAGAAGCCGACCGCAACATAGTTGGGAAAAGGCTAGGCAGATGATAATGATGACAACATGGAATATCAGGCACCCTATCGTTTCTGCATTCCTTGGTGAAAGTAGAAGAGTTTGTTTGTTTGTTTGTTTGGTTGAACGCGCTAATCTCGGGCACTACCGGTTCGAATTGAAAAATTATTCATGCGTTGGATAGTCCATTTATCGAGGAAGGCTATTTGGTATACACATTACGCTATGACCAATAAGAGCGGAGAAGCAATAAGAAATGTTGCAAGCGGGAAGTTCACACGAACGAAATCGCGGGCAGAAGCTAGTTTGTTATATTTTACTCGCGATCGTGACTGACACGGGTAATTAAAGCTTTAATCGAAAAGCGAGCAAAGTGAGCTCGAAAAACTATCTCTGGGCCGATGAGTCAACTCTTCATTAAGTTAAGACTCATCATCTGCATAGCCTTTTCCCAACTATGTTGGGGTCGGCTTCCAGTCTAACCGGATGCAGCTGAATACCAGTATTTCACACGGAACGACTGCCTATCTGACCTCCGCAACCCCGTTAATACTTGGTAATACGATACCATTTGGTAAGACTGCATGGTTGTCAGACTTTTTAGGCCACTGAATACCTGTAACGACTGAAAGAACCGAAAGATTGTCAAATGACAGCCAAAACCAACAGTTTAACGTGTTTTCTGAAGCACGGGGGAAACTCGGTATGTAAGGGTGGTCACCCATGGGCACGCCACGATAGTGGCGGTAAGTCCCCTCTTTGAGGAGTGGCTGGAGAGGCGCCACGGCGTCCTCACCTTCCGCCTGACGCAGGTCCTCACCGGACACGGATGTTTCGGGAGGTACCTGCACCGAATCGGGCGGGAGGAATCGCCCGGGTGTCTCCACTGCGAGGATCGACCGGAGGACACGGTGGAGCACACGGTGGAAGTCTGCCCTGCGTGGGCGGAGCTCCGCCGTGTCCTCGTGGCGGCGATCGGCGGCGGCGACCTCTCGCGTCCGGCCCTGGTTCAATCCATGGTCCGGAGCGAGACGGAATGGGAAGCCGTCGCCTCCTTCTGCGAAGCAGTCATGCTAGCGAAGGAAGTGGCGGAACGAGAGAGGGAGAGATCCTCTCTTCCCGGCCGCCGCGGGAGACGCAACGGGCGTCGGGGGCTACGTGGTGGCTACCGGCCACCGTAGATGCGGGCCTGTGGACGGCTGGCTATGGGCTAGCTAGCCGTCTGGCCGTCTAACGACGACGACAGGCCGTGTCGACGGCGCGTTCGTGTTCCACGCGCGCCTCAAAGAGATGTCAGCAAAAAGAGAGGGGCCCGCAAGGGCCGAAGCATGCCGGGGTTGCGGGCCTGTTCGAAAGAGATACCGCGGCCCCGGAACGTAAAAGGCGAGGAAGGAACATGGATGGTTTTTAGTCAGTAAGAGTCTGACACTCCCTCCCGCTCCGCCCAGAGTGAGGGGGGTCATTTGATGATTTCCCATCCTTAAAAAAAAAAAAAAAAAAAGGGAGGTCACCCATCCAGATCGACCTAGGCAAACAGGAAAACCTAGAGTTAACCTAGAGATTGGTTGTTACTATATAGCCTCGAAACTAAATTTTTAAACCGTTTGTATTTTTTTGGAGAGTTACTTAGCTTGATGAACAGAATGCTTGTTTGACGGTTTTGTTAACACCTTGTATATCAGTAGTAAGACATGCACTACATAATCGCCCTTAAAGCTACGCGATAAGGTACTGTCAATGTCAAATTGTTACTACCGACATAAGGTTTAATACGACGACGTAACTAATAGTGACCGTGGAAAATGTTCTATTTGGATATCGCTTAAAGTCTGTAACGGTAAAACATTCATCTATAAATGTCACAGTTTATTGCAGATGCCGTATATTTGAATACTTTATTTATTAATATACGGTTTCGGAAACAATAACAAAATTTACAGGGAGTTACAGAATTTGTCTGTCTAAGTGTGATAATAATATACTTAGTTGGTGTTAAAGGAGACAATATTATTTGTTCGGCGATTAAGCCACCCACATAAATTGTAGCATTTAATAATGAAACTTACATGGATTTATTTCTTATAACCTCTAGATTCCAGTGGTTAAATTAGCTAAGCATTGTCTTAACGGAATAAAAGTGAAAAATCTGCAAAAACATTTACGAAAACCAAAATAAACAGAAAAAGTAAATGTCACAATAATTAAGTTGTTTGTCAATCACTAAAAAAATGGGTTTATAACATTCCGTGCCACGTTGATTGTTTAAACCATCTATGCGATTTTAGTGTAAACCTCTAAAAGTAGCATTAGAAATGCTTACAGTTTAAAAATATTTAATTTTTAAATTCTTTCTGATTCGATAATAATTATAGCAGATATGATTACCAACGGGTAAATACCGTACTTTTTTTAGTAAACAGAAAAAAACGCCCCTATTCACGTAAGTAAAAAATTCAAATGACATTGACCACAACAGGAATGATTTGACTCGCAAAACAATATCATAATATAGCTTATTTATTATGATTTTAAGATTTCGTTTTTATTTCTACGTAATATTTCGTTAAATACCATAGTAAAATGGTTCCTTTTTTTGGTGTTATTAAGAATAATAAATGCAACGACCAGGTGGACCCAAAAAAATTATCTCCTTTATTAATAAAACTCCAATACCCGAAAGAGACTATGACCTCTGAATCTGTTTCTGCTGTTTCTTCTCAGAGTAGTCAGGTACAAATCACCCGCCCGATCCTGACTATTTTAAGGACGTGTGAAATAGCGTGTAAAACCTATTTTTTTTGTACTTGCTTGCTTTATGTGCTTTTATTACCAATCACGTGATGATAATCTCAGTTTAATCATTTTCGAGGTCAAAATCTTAGGTTTTCCGCCATATAAAATGTTGATAAAGCTTAGCTCGTGGCAAAATAATAACAGCCGCTTGGGTCGATCTTTGGGTTAAGCCGTGCTTGCCTAGGTTGGCCTGTGGATGGGTGACCACCCTTACATACCAAGTTTCCTCCGTGTCTCGGAAAGCACGGCTGTCATTTGTCCATCTTAGGCAGTCGTAACAGGATGTCAAAAAGTCTGGTGGCCCAAAAAGTCTTACAACCAAGTCGTATCGTATTACCCAGTATTAACTGGGTTGTCAAGGTCTGATATGCAGTCGCTCCATGTAAAATACTGGTATACAGCTGCATTCGGTTAGACTTTAAGCCGACCCCAACATAGTTGGGAAAAAGCTAGGCAGATGATGATAAAAATGTTGATTAATTTTATACAGCCTATGTCACACGGACTATAATAGCGAATCGATTGACACCTGACTCATTAAAATCGGTTGAGTAGCTTAGGAGCTACGGTTGAACATACGTAAATACAAACATACATACACAGAGTACTAAAATCATAACCGTTCTTTTTGGCTTTGCCGTAGTTGGATAAAAATTCGATGAGAGTAAATAGAAACAACCTGTATATTTATTAGGTTATAATGACAATAGTAGTATAAAGACAATAAAATTAGGTGCCAAATTCCATTCCGTACCAACGCAGTTTACATAATGTCAAATTAATAAACAGATTGCAAAACAGCTGTTATTTTCTTGAAATATACTACACGTTTTCTCATTATTTAACTACATTGAAAGAAAGAAAGAAAGAAAAAACATTTATTCGTCGCAAAGTCATGACGTGCATACAATATTAACAAACAGAACGCAATTATACAAACACAAACATTTAGACTTAAACCGAAGATTAACACAATAACAACTTTAACATTATAATAATTGCAAGACAAAGACCATAAATTGGCACATTGGGCAGGATCAAACTTCCAGTTCATTATTATCTGATTCTGACCTGTTTATCGTACATTATCCTAAGGGGCAACGTACAGTTATAAGCACTGCCTGGGTTCACCAGCGCCTCACCTCACGAAGGTACCGTAAAAATGTTTGAATCGGAAATACAACTGTTCTTGTAGCATTTTGATAGGATTTGAGACTAGCACATTAAGGCCCATGTTCACTGAAAATATAATGGTCCGATTATCTAAAAACAGCTGTCACTGTGACATGTTTCCATACAAAAATGTGTTTTAAACAGATGTTTTTAGAAAATCGAACTGTCATCTTTTTGGTGAACATCGACCTTAGTACTGCCCCAAGTTCATAAATCTAAGTGAAACTTAATTTTGCAACGAGCAATTTAAGTTTTATCTTGATTCGAGTTTCTCTTTTGTTTGCAATGATTACTAAAAAAACGGACCAAGAGCGTGTCGGGCCACGCTCAGTGTAGGGTTCCGTAGTTTCCCGTTCGTCACAATAAAAATCACTTCCCGCTTTACATATAGGGGGGCTACCCTAATAAAACATTTTTTTCCAATTTTTAATTTACCCCTTTGTCGGCGTGATTGATACACATATTGGTACCAAATAACCCGGGCGAAACAATTGTTGATGAAATTATTGAGCGTCTACGTATGTCACCGTGATAGATGCCTACGAAATAATTTACTAAGATATATCAAATCAAACTTAAGGTCTAACGAAGTCTCTAAAAAAATTCCTCATTATTATGAGCTCAATTGACTGGAATAATGATGAATGAGAAAAATTAACATGACTTACTTTTTTTCTTCCTGGATTGACTTCATGGCTTTTGGCTAAGATATACTTTTAAGGTGAACGCACACTTATCCGCGTCGAAACAATCGACCGCGCCGAAAGAATCGAATTTTAGAATGTGCCTTTATCTGTGCGACGACTTTTTTCCCCATTCTCTCTCAAAAGCACCATTTACCTACCAATAATGGCGACAGCACCCCGGGGGCCATTTTATCGAACTACATGATGAGCACATTCATTCTGACGTCAAATATGTACATCGTTTATTTATAGATCGTAAACGTGTATAGTCCCCGTCGCGAAAAGCTATAAATTTTGTAAACACACATTTGGGTTCGCAACCTTTGGATTAAGTTAAAAAATGACAGCGTCAGCGTGATCTTGTTTCAAAATGTGGCCTAAATGTTTACGTTCCATGATGTCAGATGCGTTCCAGTACCACAAAACATTAGACGACTGCGCTTCATATCGCCAAAATATAACCCGGCCAAGTGAAATTGCTCGTTAGTTTTGTATTACACGTATGATAATTTGACTTCATTGAATTTTGAAGTAAGTACTTCTTATTGATTGAATTGTCACTACGTATCTTGGTAAAAGTTCTTTGTTTACAGAAATAATAGGTTTTCGTGGCGCGAACTGTAGATAGTTGAAAATACTTACACGAGGATGTCAATTCTGCGAATAAAGAAATAACAGATGCGTCACATTGCACTTTTTAAAGAGTAGGTACTCTTATTAAAATGAAAATAGGTAGGTATCATAACGTAGTACTGCGTCGTGAAGGTCAGATAGGCAGTGACTCCAAGTTAATACTGTCTCACCTTTTCCTAACTATGTCGACCCCAACATAGTTAGGAAAAGGTGAGACAGATGATGATGTGATTTCATAAAGATTTGTCTAAAAAAAACATGCGGGGCACTCATTGGACTCCTGATAAAGGTGAAAACTCGTAGCGGATCGGCTACGAGTGCTACGAAGCGTTAGGTGACGGTCGCTCAAAAAGTGTTTAACGCGTCTGAAGAAGTTTTCACTCCAAGAATATATTGGTACACTCAAACAAAAATCAAGAAAAAGCTACATTAATAACTGTCAAATAAGTTTACAAGTTTGCCACATAGCCCGCGGGTGTCGTATGAAATTATGTGAAAGTTTTTAATAAATCTCATTTCGAAAGTTTGATTTTATTCGAATATACGACAGACTAGATTCAAGCTGAGAGAAGTTTATTGAGAAAAATAATGCAAGATTTAATCAAAAAGACTTCTTTTTTGTGGATTTAATGGCGTTCGAAAAAAAAACTAAAAGTAAACAAATAAGTCTGTTCAGGAAAAATCTTCTGTACCTAATCTAAATAAAAGTTTCAGTTGATGCTGTAACAAAATGTGCCTTTTTCATCAAACGTTGATATTTCTATGATTAAAATACCCTGAATAGCTGTAGTGGTTGCGTACCAGTAGGGAAGGGTAAATTTTTGTAACAGTTAAGCCACTCAGGTGCATTTTTTAATAATGTTTAAAAAATCCATACATTTGTAGTTCTAGTCATGTTTGGGCAATCACGTCCTAACTGAATTACCTACATTGTTTTACTTCTGGCAATAGTAGACTCCAGTACAGTGGTTGTTTCGAAGGGGAGCCGGTAGGTTCGAGTTGTATAAACCCCTCGCTACTGTTGCGTAGTGTATGGTGTTGGACGTAAAGAATAGTACCATACCATAATTCCCGTGGGTGTCGTAAGAGGAGACTTAGGGGCTTACCAGACGGTGATGGTGAGATGGTGAATCATCTATTGACCATTAGCGCGCGAAGGCGAGCGTGCGGAGAGAGCGTGCCGCCGTAGCGGCCGCAAAGTGCCAGATCCCTCTTATTGTCTATGAATCACAGTCCCGCAACCCCGGCACGCTTCGGCCCTTGCGGCCCCTTCACTGTGCTGACATCTCTTTGAGGTGCGCGTTGAATGCTAACGCGCCGTCCACACGGCCTGTCGTCATTAGACGGACGGACGGCTAGTTAACCCATAGCTAACCGTCCACAGGCCCGCGTCTACGGCTGGGAAGAGAGGCTCTCTCCTTCTCGCGTTCCACCACCTGTGCTCCACCGTGTCCTCCGGTCGATCCGCGCAGTGGAAAAAATATATAGATTGGACTAAAACAGTAAAACACTATGATGTTAATATTTTGCTTGTAGAATTATTTGCCATAAAATCAGAATGATCGCACGTATTTTAGGACGGTTTTAACTCGTTAAAAGATTTTTTTAAAAATAAGTTCGTGTTTTTTTCTATTGAGTAAAGATAATTGTATTATATTTTCAAAACACTATCATACTAGCATATATCCTGAACAATATCATATTTTTTTTCTGGTTTTGTTTATTGCAGTGAATCATATACTTTCAAGCATTATAAAACTCGCGTCTAGCTCCCGTAGTCGCCTTAATAAAACTGGAAACAAGATTTGAATAGTTCCTAGGCGTCAGGTAGTATACCGTCTACTTCATAGAACCATGTTACACATGCTATTACTAGTGAAATAGTTATATTAAGTACTTAAGTTGACATAAATTCTACGACATGGTGAATGGTCGCAATTTGCTAGCGTTATACCACTTCAGAACTAGAAGTATCCACTGCCAGCAATAACTTCTGTACCTTTGATGTTCATACGTCATAGAGTTTAGAGTTAGAGCCTTTATGAGTCGTCCCTCGAGTGAATTAAATGTTACTGTGGTATTGCAATAAAAAGTGACGTCATATTAAAAAGAATAACCAGTCAAGTGCGAGACGGACTCGGGCACGTAGGGTTCTGTACCATTATCTAAACAACATATAAATAAACTGCACAACAGATAAAAACGGGAAAAATACGTTTTTCCCTTTAAGTATCAATTTAATTTTGTTTATTTTTTGTTACGGCGGCAACGGAAATACATCATCTGTGAACATTTTAGCTTTCTGGCTATCACGGTTCATGAGGTACAGTCTGGTTACTAACAGACGGACAGCGGAGTCTTATAAATAGGGCCCCGTTGTTACCCTTTGGGTACGGAACCCTAAAAAGAAGAAGTATTAAGGACAGAACCAAACATTTTAATCAACTACCTAGCCTTTTCCCAACTATGTTTGGGTCGGCTTCCAGTCTGACCGGATGCAGCTAAATACTTTTTACTAAATACTAATTATAAATACTAATATTATAAATACTAAATATTCATTTTACAAGGATAGACTACATATTTGACATCCACAACCCGGTTAGTACTGGTAATACGACATCACTTTTTTTTTTCGGATGAGCAGTCATCAAATTACCCCTCCTGCTCAGGACGGCGTGGAAGGGAGTGTCAGACTTTTACTGACCAAAACCCATCCGTGTTCCGTCGTTAGCCCTTTGGGGTCGTCTCCACGAGCGAGAGAATCGTGGCGATTTGACGTATTTCTATAGGAAAATATCGCTGCGATTCTCTCGCTTGTGGACACGCCCCAAAAGAGTGTATAGAAAAACGTGGCAAGGACGATACTATCGTTGCGATTCTCTCGCTCGTGGAGACGGCCCCTTAGTGTTCTAGTGATGCGGTATCTCTTTCGAACAGTCCCGCAGCCCCGGCAGGCAATAAGATACCCATTGGTTAGTCTGGTTGTCTCACTGTCAGGTAGCAACAGACTACTTGTATATATTACCAAAAAAATTTTTGGAAAAAATTAAAACCGACTTCTTAAATCACAAAAAAGTGAAAAATAACTTTAGCTTCAGTAGTCTGTGACCTTTGTTTGATTGGTTTAGTTTTTTTGTCACCGACTTCAGAAGCTAAAGTTATTTTACACTTTTTTGTGTTTTTAAACTCAAACTCAAAACTCAAACTCAAATCATTTATTTCAACTAGACCATTACGGCACTTTTGAATGTCAAAAAAATTTAAAGAAAAATCAAAGCTACAGTCACAGACACAAGGCATAATAACTTGAGAAAGTACTGTAGTTGCCCATTCCCTAGCGTAGATCTCTATGGAGAAGAACGGGCAAGAAACTCCATGGACACTCTTTTCAATCAAAAATGTTGTTACAAAATCTTGGTTACATCTTTCATGTTGAGATTATACATATATGTGAGAACGATGTAGAAAGACGTACACAATAAGAGCGTCCAGAGTAAAAAAAATAAATAAACAATTTAAAATAAAGCAATTCAAATAATCCATGGCAGCTAAGAGATGACCAGTCTCGACTGACAGCGCCCGTTCACGAACATGACGCATGGATTTAGAAGTATTAACCTGAAGATTAATCCGAATGGCTGTTATTATCAAGCCACGACCTTTAATAGCGGGCAGCTCTATAGGATAAATTAAAAAATATATAGTTCAATAATTATAATGACGATAAAAAGAATCGAGAATGCTTTTCATTTGAAAAGGCTTTTACGAAGCCACGAAAATGTTTTCCGAGAATGAATACCGTAACCTATTCAACATTTTAACTGATGTAATATTATAATTATCTGCTACTAATTAGGTAAATATTCTATGAAATTTAATCATTAGCTGATTAATGGTTTATTAATATTATGTTTTGGGTAAATGTTGAAATTCGTTAGCTGTTTAAATGTTTTTATATTTCACATTTATGGCGACTACGTGAGATAAATTAACAACTCTATTTGTGGTGGTTCAAACTTCGTCTGTAATACTGTTTGAATAAAGTTCTAATCGTGCCGAATAGTGTGAAATGAGTGGTTTCGATCGATATTGGGGGTCAAAGTTCCAACTTTTTGATTTTTTTTTTAAACAACTTTTTATTGTAAGATTTTTACTTTATACCCCCGTACTACTCAATCCATCCATCAGCACAATGTTTTAAGAGCGTTATATTGAGTTCTAATACAAAACACGATTTTTCACCCAAAAAAAAGTGGTTTTACAGCAATCATTTATTCGCAAAGTTACTTAGTTTCAGAATGCTTGATTGACGGCTTCGTGATGAGGTGGGTTACACCTACATAAACAAAGTACATCCTATCTGCGTCACCTACTTGTCACTTGATTCATGGATAAATCAAAGAAAGCTTGTCTGTTACATTTTGTGTCTAATCTTCCAGTAAGCAATATGTCAAACAAATAGAGATAGGAGCCTACTGAAACCGCCTAGTCAGTTATTGAAAATGGCCGTTAGGAATGCTTAGGGCGTGAAATTCCCAGGGCTGCGGGACGATACTGTGGCTCGGAACATAAAGGGCGAGGAAGGAACATGGATGGGTTTTAGTCAGTAAAAGACTGACACTCCCTCCCGCTCCGCCCATAGTAGGAGAAGTAATTCTAGTCTGTGTCCAAGTGGAAATGTCTAGTGGCTGATTATTCGACGCAAATTAAATGTGAGATTGGTTGAAGTAAATAAACGCATGATATTCGAAGTACCGGCTCATATTATTAAACTAACTTCTGCCCGCGACTTCGTTCTCTTGAAGTTTTGATATTGCCTGCTCAACGGAAGTATTTTTCCCGCTTGTAACATTTCTTATTGCTGCTTCGCTACAATTGGTCATAGCGTGATGTTATAAATCTATAGCCTTCCTCGATAAATGGACTATCCAACGCAAAACGAATTTTTCAATTCGAGCCGGTAGTTTCTGAGATTATCGCATTCAACCAAACAAACAAACTATTCTGCTTTAAAATATTAGAATAAATTTAGTACGGTTTCGAAAATGGTATCCTTATAAGTACGAAGCCTATGAGTTTATAATAAATGTGTGTTATAAAAATATCGAATCAATATTCTTAATTTTTTAAACGAAGTCTTTTTGGAACACCTTTATATTTTGTTTTTCGGCGTTTGTATTTAAAAACGTAAAAAAACTAGATGTTAAGAGGTTTGTAATTGTAGTTTAATTATAAGCACTAATTTTACAATTGTTAAAAATAACTCTACTGCACTTAAATGTATACTTTTGTAATTCCTTCTTTTAAATAAATTATTCTTATTCTTATTTAATACATATTTAGATTGTACGCAATCCTGGTTGATCACTGCATGTATTCTGAGCAATACTTTTGCGGCGTAACTGTACTCGTAGCATGGCTGCTAGATTATTGAGCATTTGTATGCAATATGTTGCTTCAAAAATTGAAACGAAAAAATTGCTTTTTTACATTCGTTTTTTTTTTATATTTCTGCATGTAGTTTTTTAAATATTGTATTTGCATCATTGCGAATGAACACATTTTCTTAGCAAAGTAGTTAGAGATTCATAAATTATGTAGTTTTTCGAATGGACATGAGTTATGTTTATTACTTTGTGGACTATTTCATAAATTCTGAATGAAATCTAGATTTTATGTCTTCATTCAAGAAACTGTGAAACAGGCCAGTACTCACTCTTATTAATCATAATAATCACACATTAACCCCATACGTTTTCCCGTGTGTGTTTGAGTATTTTGATGTTAACACTAAACCTAACCTTATGCTCATTGTTATAAAGTGTTATTTCCTTATTACTATAACATGACATTGTTTCAGATGACGAATTTGGTGAGAAGTCGGTGTCCGTCTTACTGGACGGGGAGGAATCCGAAATGATATTCATTGATCATCCTAGCACTGAGATGTCGGTTAGTTTACGAAATATATTTTATGGATTAGGCCGTTTAGCATCACATATCATTTATTATAATACTAGCTTCTGGCAGCGGCTTCGCCCGCGTGAAGTTTGATTATTGTCCCATGGGATCTTACTATCGGAATAAAAAGTATTCTATGTTTTAATCCAGGTTATAAACTATCTGTGTGCAAAATTTCATCCAAATCCGTTCAGTAGTTTTCGCGTGAAAGCGTAACAAACAAACTTACATTCACATTTATAATATTAAGTAGGGATGAGGAGCTCATGGTTAAATAATAACAGCCAATTGGGTCGATCCCCGGCTGTCATTTGTCCATCTTTGACAGTCATTAAATTATTTAGCAGTCAGTGGCCCGAAATTTCTGACAACCAGTCTTACCAAGTGGTATCGTATTACCCAGTATTAACTGGGTTGTGGAGATCTGATAGGCAGTCGCTCCATGTAAAATACTGGTATTCAGCTGCATCCGGTAAGACTGGAAGCTGACCCCAATACAGTTGGGAAAAGGCTAACTCTTCTTTGTAAAAGATTTCAACCCTCACGTAGAAAGACCCTAAACCCCCAAAATTAACCTATTTATTCCTCCCTCATAGGTGGAGAACTGCCTCTCAACCTACGAGCCTCACGCCTGCGTAGTGGTCTACTCCGTGGTGGCCAAGAGTTCGTTCACCCGTTCAGCAGAACTGCTAGCTTACCTCGCCCGAGAACAGTTCACCGTGGAAAGGACCGTCGTGCTGGTCGGGAATAAGGCTGACCTGGCCAGAGCTAGGCAGGTTTCTACTCATGGTAAGTGAAAAATGAGATTCTGAAGCTGAAGTGTTTACAGGGTGTAACAAGTTACATTAAATTTATAAAAACCCCGACAGTCGACATATTGGGACATCATTTCCAGATTTTTATTCATTTGATATCCTTGTTAAGGAAGTTGTGGAATAAAAGTAATTCGCAATTTTGTGCTGGCAGCCATCTTGGCTAGATTTTAGTTATTTAATAAATATGTAAGCCGCCATTTTGTGGCGGCGGCCATCTTGGCTTGATTTTTATCAAACAAAGCTAGGAACACTCTCGACTAATTCACCTTTCAAAAACCACCTTTTAAAGTAATTTCCAATTTTGTGGTGGCAGCCATCTTGGCTAGATTTTAGTTATTTAATAAATATTTAAGCCGCCATTTTGTGGCGGCGGCCATCTTGGCTTGATTTTTATCAAACAAAGCTAAGAACACTCTCGACTAATTCACCTTTCAAACAAAAAAAAAAAACAAAACACAGACACACACACACAGAGAGACACGTTAAACTTATAACATCCCGTTGTTTTTGCGTCGGGGGTTAATAATACCCTTCATTAAGCTAAAAGAAAAGCTTTATAGCTTTTAAGCTTTATTACAGAGCATATGGATAATGGTTCCCAGGTGGATGCAATCTATACCGACTATAGTAAGGCGTTCGATAGAATCGATCATGACATTCTGCTGAGGAAGCTTATCGACTTGGGCATAAGGGGCGACCTATACCGATGGTTCTCGTCCTATGTAAAAAATAGGACTCAAGCAGTGGTCCTCAGTGGCTTTATATCGTCCTGGTCAACCATCCCGTCTGGTGTGCCGCAGGGTTCCCTACTGGGGCCATTATTATTTGTTATTTTTATTAACGACATTGGAGAGTGTTTCAAACATTCTAAACACTTAATGTTTGCAGATGACATGAAAATCTTTACATCAGTTAAAAATCTAAATGACGCTATACGTTTGCATATACGATTAGTTGAGTATTGTAGAATAAATAAATTAGACCTAAATATTTACAAATGCTTAGTTATTACCTTTACCCGGAAAAACCTATCAATAATATTTAATTATTCAATCGCTAATCAGCCTTTATCTCGAACTCATGTCACCAGAGACCTTGGTATTTTTCTGGACAGTAAGCTCACCTATGAGTGTCATGTTGACCATATTGCCAAAAAAGCATCCAAAGCCCTGGGATTCATTATCCGTAATGCCAGTTCGTTTAAGAGAATGAAAACCTTGAAAATCCTGTATTGTGCTTACGTCCGCAGTCATCTCGAATATGGTAGTCAAATTTGGAATCCAAATTACGCAGTTCATTCAGACAGATTGGAACAGTTACAAAGGAAATTCACGCGATACTTAGGTTATAAATTTAAAATCCCTTATCTGAGCTACAAGGAACGCTGCGTACGATTTCACTTACTTCCACTTGTAACTCGGAGAAACATATCTGACATGCGGTTCCTAGTGAAAATAGCTCAATCAAGGATTGAGTGTCCTGAACTTCTTTCCAAGCTGTCCCTGAATGTTCCTCCTCGCCATTCTCGCTTGAGAAATCTTCTTCGTGCTCCTTACGCTCGCACAGTTTACCGTAGTAATTCTTTTTTCCTTCGTTCAATCAAAGCATTTAACGCAATTGTAACGAACGAACACCCATCAATCGATTTGTTTGCAAGTAGTTTAGCGGCAATTAGTAGTGCCTTGTCTAAAACCTTTGTTGTTTGTGATGAATTTGAATAGTTTTTAATATTTTTTTTTTTCCTTTACACCTATTCTTGTTATTTATATTACGATAAGTTATATTATTAATTATGCTTAGATATAAGTTTGTGCCATAATTGTTTAGTGCTAAATGTGGAGGCTTGTAAATGGCTTTTCGTTAATTGCCTTGTTATATAATTATGTTTGTATTGTTAGCTGTAAGCCACCCTAACACAATAAAATAAAATAAATAAAAGGCAATTATTTTCTACGGTACTGCGATATTTTTTTTGTTCTGGACCATACCTGGGAGGCTTCTAATTACAGAGGTTCTTAGAAAGTCTTGAATGTTGTAACTTTACTTCAAATACCTTCATGAGGGTTATTCCCGCTCGGTAACACCCTTTCGTCAACACTGTTGACGATCGGGAAAAAAAAGTTTCGTTCGTTCACAGTGTTGACGAACGCTACTTATTATTTCGGGTAATTCCCGTTCGGTAACACCTTTCGTTCCTGTCGTCAACACTGTTGACGATCGGGAAAAAAAAGTTTCGTTCGTTCACAGTGTTGACGAACGCTACTTATTATTTCGGGTAATTCCCGTTCGGTAACACCTTTCGTTCCTGTCGTCAACACTGTTGACGATCGGGAAAAAAAAGTTTCGCTCGTTCGCAGTGTCCATGAATGCTGGTTTTTATTTTTAAAATATGGAAATAAAAATAAAACATGTCATGGATTTTCAAATGTTTAATTACGACGAAAGTCTAGTTTAATTGATAAAAAATTTTGGATGTTGTTCCATTTGTAGAATTTAAGTTAGTAGATTGCAAACTTCCCTTTGCAGCAGGCAGGTATAGCGATGCCGCGCCGGTAGCCGGTAGTACGAAATCGTCAAAGGCATACTGAGACGCCAGTGACGAAAAGAATTTAAAAATATAAGATCAAAGACGAATTTATACAGGACGCTCAAATAGAGTTATTACCTGGTGATTTGACAGTTGGACATTACCTTGAAATGTTGCGAAGTTAATTAAAAAAGAAAACTATGCTGCTGATTATAACTCTTGAGGTGAATTACGAGTATATAGGGCTGTCTATGTTATACGTAGGCTAAGTCATAGAAGCAATGATATTGTTTACAATATCATTGAATAGAAGTCATAACTTTGAGTACCTATGTGATATAATTGAGTACCTATGTGTAACAAGTTGTGTCTCTGAGAATCTGAAATTTACTTTTATAGGACAACAAATTATTATGTAAATTATTAAAAACATGTGATTATCTGTGATATAAATGCTTAGGTACTTACAACGCTTTAATTAAAATAAATACCTATATAATAATTATTATATTATAATATATTTATTTTAATTAAAACTTAGGTATTTACAACGCTTCAATTATTATTGTAAAATAGTTGATTATCTGTGATACAATATTCTTTATTTACTTGATTATCTGAAATATTTTATTTTTACTGTTTTTAATTAGGTTTTATTTTAATTTTAGGTACTTAATATAAAAATATTAAGGTCTATGGTTATAGTTTCGTCATTCAATTAGTGTAAATTAGATGATTATCTGTGAAACATAATAGTGTACTTAGTTTTCATTAGTCACTTTCTCAACTATATTTGATTATGTTAAATCAGTGTCATAATTTTATTACTTCACTATCAAAGTGTAAAATGGTTATTATGCACATGATAAGGCCATTTTTTTATTTTCTAGTTAATTGTGTTTTAAAAGATCTAACATAATCCATTAAAACATTTTAAAAATCCATGACATATTTTATTTTTATTTCCATATTTTAAAAATAAAAACGAGCATTCATGGACACTGCGAACGAACGAAACTTTTTTTTCCCGATCGTCAACAGTGTTGACGACAGGAACGAAAGGTGTTACCGAACGGGAATTACCCGAAATAATAAGTAGCGTTCGTCAACACTGTGAACGAACGAAACTTTTTTTTCCCGATCGTCAACAGTGTTGACGAAAGGGTGTTACCGAGCGGGAATAACCCCTTCATGACCCCCCCCCCCGTATTCAATGCCTCTATCAGAAAAAAATGTTTGTTTGGTTTTGAGAGCGTTACATTGAGTCGTACCGTAAAACGTGATTCTTCACACCAAAAAGGAAAGCCGTATCCCAGCAATAATTTTTGCGTAAAGTTACTTAGTTTAATGTACAGAATGCTTGGTTGACGGCTTCGTGGAGAGTCCGTTTACACCCTGTGTAAACAGTACCTCACGCGTGCTTTGGCATATTCCCGCCACAGTCACTTGCAGTTTAACAGTTATGTGACAGTTACAGATGAAACACAAAGACAAATTGTGTGCTAACTTGATAAGTAACGTTTGTAGATCTCGATCTCAAAACCCTGAGGTTTCCTCCTGGGAATTAAGTCATCTTTTACGTTTGTGGATCTTAAAATCTTTCTTAAAAAATATAACCCTGTATTTGCTGTCGCGTAGAGCAAGATAATTTTAGTCATTAAATTGAGTAATTGAATTACTTATTCGCCTATGTTTAAACAGTACAAGTAATTGATTAGTTAACTACCAATTCAGGAATAGGTTCAGTGACACTCTTAATATGATTACTGAGATAATATTAATTGATCACAAGGAATCCCAGACATGAAGGTTTCAAGGGGCATGACAACAGTACCAAAAAGTAATCAATGAAAATTGACAAAGATCAAAACTCGGAAGTGGGGGCTCGTGACGTCAGAACTCAGTAAAAAATATAAAAAGGCGTGACGTATTGAAAATTTTAAAAGCGTCGTATCTTCGTCAATTTTGATTAACGTAACAAAATAAAAAATACCGGTCAAAAATATTTTGATAAAGTAACTGATGGACTAATAACGTCTTCCGTATCAATTTTGTGGTTACCTAAGTGGCCCGATTGTCTCGTGGCCGAAAACACGACTGCTGAGTATGGAGTTTTCAGATCGGGCAGTGTTATTGGGTTTTACATCAGAATATTGTCACTAACAGATACGAAAGGTACAGACCGAGATTGTGGAGATTTGAGTTATAACCAGTTGACGGCAATATGTTCAACTCTTATTACTTAGAATTTAAACATATCAGGCGAAATGTTGGTTGAGTCCACCAAAATTTCGCCTGATAATGTCGCTAGCGCAAGAAGTCACCGCAAACTGTCAAATTTCTCCAAATGATATGAAACCCTGAAATGTTGATGATTAAGTTCAAAATCTGATGAAAAAATGTCAGTTTGTGGTAACTTGATGCGCTGGCGACTGTACAACTCTGATCCTTTACAAAGCCGTAAACTAAGCATTATACATAATATCTGTGGCATTATGTACACCAAACTAAGTAATTACTCTACGTGAAAATTGGAAAATGTCTTTTGAAAAGAAAAAAAGTTTTTGGTTAAAAATCACGTTGTGTGGTAAAAACTCAAAGTAACTCACTCAAAACATTGTGCTGCTGGACGCATTTAATAGTAAATAGGTTATGGAGGTATTAAAAATAAAGTTATGTCCTTAAAAACACGTATAAAAAAACTTATGTAAAAGTTGGAAGTTTGACCTTTAATATCTCCGTTAGGTACTAATAGGTTTCCAGGTATGGTCCAGAACAAAAAAATGATCGCGATGACGGGGAGAACAAGTACCTTTTGGCTTCGTTGAGGGTAAGGGTGAGATTAATATTAAATTATAGAGTGATAATAGTATCAACCTGTATATTACATTACTGTATATATTTATTATTAATCACTATACATTTTGTTACACAGAGGGCAAAGGCCTAGCCACATCACGAGACTGCAAGTTCATAGAGACGTCATCAGGGATCCAGCACAATGTGGATGAGCTGCTGGTTGGAATCCTTAAGCAGATCCGACTGAAGGAGAGCAGGGATAAGAAGCACGCCAAGAAAGTTGGGAAGCAGGTACGTTAACGACACATAATTGGGGAAATGTTATAGTTTCTTCACAGTTACCTCCTACAGTAGCAACTTATTTTGATCCTTATTGTAACCAGTGTTTATCTCTGTGATGCTGACAGACTTGTCAGTCCAATTAACCCAATCAATCTTGAACGTGATGCTGTAGCGATAAAGCAGAAAATATATTAAAGAAATTTGACCGATTGTAGTAGTTTGAAGTGCTGGCATTCATAATATTTTCACGGATGTGTTTTTATACTTCATAAGTCGTGTCAGGACAACATTTAAATATGACTAGACAAGTTCCATTAATTATTATTGAAACAGCTGTACCTACGATACAAAACATATTCATCATCTAGTTTCAAATATTGATTATATGTCACTCAATCTTACTTAGTGTTTCTTAGAAAGTGTAAATATTCCAATGAAATACAAGAACACAGAAATTGACAATGAAGAATCAAACAATTCAGATTTTGAAAGCAAATCGAAGCATTAGTAAGAATAACTTAGCAAAAACGAGTTCAAGTGCTGAAAAAAAAAACATTTTGTCTTCAATAAAACAAGGCAGAAATAATGAGAAAATGTCTAAAGCTAGTAGGGTGAAAAGACTCAATATTCTTTAAAAGGTAAAAACAAAAACAAGATCGCGTGTATCATGTCTGAATATTTGCGTAATTGTTGCAAAAGTAAAGATAAAAGAGCTCGGATAAAAATAGGATCCAACTTCGAGATCAAACAGAAGAATTTTTGTTTCCTTCAAATTGAAACAAAACATTTGCTCAAAGTCTTTGTATAATGAATGATGTTTCAGATTAATTATTTTGTTTTAGGAAGCAAAGCAGCCTAAACTGGCGAGCTCTCGTACGCACATATCGCTAAGCATCGCTCGGGAGCTTCTACAGAAGATCTGCATAAACGACATTTCCAAATCCAAGTCTTGCGAGAATTTACACGTACTGTAAGCTTCTGGGCTCCTGGTAACTTATGAATCAATAGATGTTTTTCTAATTGTTGATGTATAGAGGATTCTTCGTTTTAACTTTAATGTCTAGATTGTTTTAATTGATTTTTGACTGGGTATAATGTTAAGGTTAATTTTGTTTCGTATACGATAAGCGCTATAAGTAAACTAATCTGCTTAGTCACTGGAATTTTCATATCATCTTTATTAAAATTTCTTCGATTCTTGTCGCCGCTTTTCACGAAATTCTTCACAAACTCTTTGACTTTGCTTCTTTTCAATTTTCTAAACACGATCCAAAATTCTTTATTCATCATAATTACATTTAACTTTCCCAAATCCCTTATTGTTACCACGAAAATAGCTGGTTTTTTCCTCAATCGTTTACGTCAAAAGTATATCACGAAGAATAATTTATGAAAAAAATTCGCGGTAAAGTAGCTCGAGAGGGTTCTTGAAAAGAGCGTTGATTTTCGTGAAAAATATTCTTATTTAGTAAGAAAAATCTCTGTTCAAGGTCGATTGAATATGGGTTGGTAACAATGGCCTGCTTTCATGATCGGACATCAATATTCCCATACACAAGACATTCGAGAAACTCATATAAATCAGCCTTCAGATTTATTGTATTCCATCCATTAATTCTTCTAACAAGGTTTCGTCATTATTTCGTAACTTGATATGTTTTTGCGCGCTTTTCTTTGTCCGAGATTATAATGCTGTTATTTTGTTTACTTTGTTCGCTTCGCGTTCTTTTTCGCTCAAGTTTTTCAGCGCACCTGCGTTCTTTCTATCATTATATCTTCTTTTGTTACAATCATCATCTTTTTGATCACTATCTATTTTTCTAATTGGGTCATTATTTTTATAAATGAACTCCTAAATGAATTGTCAGGGTTTCTCGTAAGAAAATTCATTACCGAAGCTCTTGAAATAACTGTTAGAATAATTAATGATCAAACTTAAGTGGCCGTTAACTTTCAAATGATTTGTAGCTCCTACTAATTGTCAAAGACAATTTCGGCTTTCGTCAGCCATGCTATTTGTATAAACTATAAAGAATTTGTTACATAACCTTTCTTATGGTTATTAGTGTTAAAATATATTTAAGTGTGTAGTTATAACAATTTTGAATGTTTAGTAATATCGTTGGAATTCATATCTTTAGTGTATGTTGGTTCTATGTCATCTTCATTATGTCGTATAGCTTTTTGGTCGTAATAAACTTTATAATTTACATAAAAATGTTCAATAGAATTTTCAAAAAAATAACTAAACTTGATAGTTAATTGTCCTTTAATATTTAGAGAACTTATTTGTCTATCTAATAGCATTGGAATACTTTCGTCAAGGGAAAACATAACTGGGTCTAACTTTGTAAATGTGTCTACAGTTGATGACCTCAGTAAAATTGGGGAATATTATATAGATCTATCTTTATTTGAATTCAAATAAAGCTTTGTCAGAAAAAAGGCAGACTATTTTCATCTGAGATTAACAAGCAAAGAGCTAATTCTAAACCAAATATTGATTCAAAAATTCAAAGACCTTCATTATTCATTTTGATAAAGTAGTAAATGTTGTTTATATAATGTGTGTATCTAAAATTAATGCATAATATCGTTAACATAATGAGAATTTTCCATTAGAGTACTTGTTATGATTAGTGTGTACTCACTACTTGCGTTTCCAGCAATTACTTAATGTGTTTGAGTATCAGTTGGATAGAGAATGGAGCGTCTAATGTGATGATTTACTGAGGTAGGTACAGTCAGCAAAACAGTTAGGTATACAGGCTAGCAATCTTTTTACTACTCTTATAAGTGGAAAAGGGTTATACTCAATCTGTTTGCAATACCATCCAAATCCTTTTAGTAATTTCTGCGTGAAAGAATAACAAAAATCGATCATTACAGACTTTTACATTTAAAATAGTCGTAACAACATTGCTAGCCTGCATACCTAACTCTTTTGCTGAATGTGCTTGTCATTCGTGTGACTCTGCTGTCCAAATTTAAGTACTGTGGTGTAGCAAACTGTCAATCTTCTTTCATCATCCATAGCCCGACTTTATCCACTGCTGGATAAATGCCTCTCTTTGCTTGTACCAAGCTTTACACTCTTCTACTAGCCTCATCCTGGAAATTCCCGGTGCGGGGGAGCGGAGTGTCGGTCTTATTTCATCATCTATAGCCCGACTTTAATCACTGCTGGATAAATGCCTCTCTTTGCTTGTACCAAGCTCTACACTCTCCTACCAGCCTCATTCAGGATATTCCCGGTGCGGTGGAGCGAAGTGTCGGTCTTATTTCATCATCGATAGCCCGACTTTATCCACTGCTGGATAAATGCCTCTCTTTGCTTGTACCAAGCTCTACACTCTCCTACCAGCCTCATTCAGGATATTCCCGGTGCGGTGGAGCGAAGTATCGATCTTATTTCATCATCCATAGCCCGACTTTATCCACTGCTGGATAAATGCCTCTCTTTGCTTGTACCAAGCTTTACACTCTTATACCAGCCTCATCCAGGATATTCCCGGTGCGGTGGAACGAAGTGTCGGTCTCATTTCATCATCCATAGCCCGATTTTATCCACTCCCTCTAGCCTCTCTTTGCTTGTACCAAGCTTTACACTCTTCTGCCAGCCTCATTCAGGATATTCCCGGTGCGATGGACCGAAGTGTCGGTCTTATTTCATCATCCATAGCCCGACTTTATCCACTGCTGGATAAATGCCTCTCTTTGCTTGTACCAAGCTTTACACTCTTCTGCCAGCCTCATTCAGGATATTCCCGGTGCGGTGGACCGAAGTGTCGGTCTTATTTCATCATCCATAGCCCGACTTTATCCACTGCTGGATAAATGCCTCTCTTTGCTTGTACCAAGCTTTACACTCTTCTACTAGCCTCATCCTGGAAATTCCCGGTGCGGGGGAGCGGAGTGTCGGTCTTATTTCATCATCTATAGCCCGACTTTAATCACTGCTGGATAAATGCCTCTCTTTGCTTGTACCAAGCTCTACACTCTCCTACCAGCCTCATTCAGGATATTCCCGGTGCGGTGGAGCGAAGTGTCGGTCTTATTTCATCATCGATAGCCCGACTTTATCCACTGCTGGATAAATGCCTCTCTTTGCTTGTACCAAGCTCTACACTCTCCTACCAGCCTCATTCAGGATATTCCCGGTGCGGTGGAGCGAAGTATCGATCTTATTTCATCATCCATAGCCCGACTTTATCCACTGCTGGATAAATGCCTCTCTTTGCTTGTACCAAGCTTTACACTCTTATACCAGCCTCATCCAGGATATTCCCGGTGCGGTGGAACGAAGTGTCGGTCTCATTTCATCATCCATAGCCCGATTTTATCCACTCCCTCTAGCCTCTCTTTGCTTGTACCAAGCTTTACATAGCCATAGCCCGACTTTATCCACTGCTGGATAAATGCCTCTCTTTGCTTGTACCAAGCTTTACACTCTTCTGCCAGCCTCATCCAGAATATTCCTGGTGGAGCGAAGTGTCTGTCTTCTTTATCATCATCAATATCCACAGCCTAACTTCAATCACTGCTGGGTATAAGCCTCTCTTTGCTTGTGCCTAGCTTTATTACGCTCTTGTGCCAGCCTCATCCAGAATATTCCAGCAAACGCAATTTCGTCTGCCCATCTCTACATCTACAATAATCTTTATCGTGTGGTTAGAGCCTAACTTCGTGTCAGAGCTTTTATCCCGCCCATGGGCATCTGACTTGGCTTAATATGCCGTTGATAAATATCACTTAGGCATGCTGGTTTTCTCACGACATTTTCTTTCACCAAAGCAAGTATTATTAGGCACATGAATTTAAAAAATCATAGATGCGTGTCGAGACCAGTCCATCGCAACGGTCACTGTTATGAAATGTTAATTAAGTTGGTATTTTATTTTTAGATTCTAAATTTAAAAAAAATCCTAGTTATTATTTCAATACCTGTGTTAAAAAAATATACTATCAAATATATTGATACTGAATTTATATATCTTCACAATCATCTTTTGATTCATCTCATTGACTTTTAGATCTCTTTGACAAAACACAAGTATCCCAGTACCTTCATAACATCAAAGGAAACATGTATTTAATCAATATGTATTTAGTAACTGACGACAGGCCTCGCCCAGTAAAACATCTATAGTGACTGCTCCATCTTGGCTTGTTAATAATCCCCATTTACACAGTAAAATATAAGCAGTAGGTTGACTTCAAAGAAACGATCGAAACGCTGACGTAATTAACCGAGCGCCCCTTCCCCAGCCCGTTAGAATACTTCAAAGTGCGAACCTACTGATAGTCGTGCGCACTGCGTTATGTTTTTTAACAATAAGCTACACAGTTTACCTGATAGTAGCAACCCTATCGACAATAGACATTGAATTCAAGGACACATCAAAATAAAAAAAAATCAATATATTTTATTTCACATAGGCCTGGATGGGCACTTAAAAAACGTCGAAAAATGTGCACGGTTCGCGTTGGTCGATTCCATGGAGAAGAACCGGCAAGAAACTCCATGGTTACTCTTTTCGTCCGAATCACACTACTGCTTACCTTTTTACTGTGCCATTTACGAGCTATTTGTAACCAATACTTAAAAGCGATGGCTGGCCGTGACTAATTGGATGAACTATGAACTTGAAACATGAGTAATAGTGCCTAAGACTTGTTGGGGAGCGGCCAGGCTGACCAGAATACAAACTTAGAACGTTTAGCTGCCTCAATACAAGGCTCTTTGATGCAGGAAAATGGACTATATTTTCAGTGGTTAAAGTTGAAAATTCATATCTAATGTTAACATATTTTATTTAAAAAAAAAACAATGCAACAAACTGTTTATCGTGTTTTTAACAGCGTTATGTCAGATACCGCAACTCGGTGCCACAACATTGGTTAAAAACTAGTTATTGAAATGTCCACTGTCGATATGTTTGTTTGTAACAGGCCATCTCCGGAAATACTAATCCAACGATATATGGGGTTTAAACAAACTCATTACGAAGCCGTCAACCAAGCATTCTGTACATCAAACTAAGTAACTACGCAAAAATTATTGCTGGGAAACGACTTTTTTATGGCGTGATAAATCATGTTTTGTGGTAGAATTCAATCTAACGCTCTCAAAACATTGTGCTGATGGAAGGATTCAATAGTACGGGGGTCGTGAAGTTGTTTAAAAAGACTTTTACTTAAAAAATTACTTGTCTAAAAGTTGAGACTTTGACCTCCAATGTCTCCGTAACTAGAAAGTTTCCAGGTATAGTATAGAACAGAAAAACGCAATGTCGGGAATAACAAGTACCTTTCGGCTTCATTAAGGTCTTTTTTTACACCCTTTAAGACATTTTTGACCCAAACAAATACATTGTTCCGGTGAAAATACAGGAGCAAAGCCACGGGTTTTAAATGTATTTGCCTGTTTAGTTTGTTTCTAGTCATAGCCTTGGAATAGATCAGTTTAAAATACTTTGTTTATTGTGAAAATTGCTGTCGCCTCGAGAGATATTGCAAGGCTGGGATGGATATTTCTGCATTACATTTGTTATTGAAAAATATTTTTACAACATCAACCTTGTGTTTGCCACAACAAAATGATTGCCTAAATACAAGAACTTTGTTAGATTTTCAACGCTAACTTCAGCGTAGAGAGTTTAAATTTCAACAGAGGCTTTAGGCACGTCTTGGTAAAAATACGAGTTTTAATCCTTTTCTATCGTTAGTTTGGCCGTTCCCGTAAGCTTCAAAGAATTTCATATTATTTGGAGTGATGCAAACTTTGTGTTGTATCGCTGCAAGTAATATAAGACCTTCGAGCTTTAGTTATAAGGTAGGTACCCCGCGAGCAATGTCCTGTGGCGAGAGCTATATTTTCAATGTAAAGTTTTCCTAGAACGCGAACGGGGTACACAGTGTAAAAAAGTGCAGAAATTCCAGTATAACATCTGACGAGGGTTTGACAGAATGTGCGCTTCGTAAAATGTACACTTGACACCCAATGTACACTTAAAAAACTAGCACTTGAAGTGCCAGTGTGTTTTTTTCAAATTGCATTCTGCATCAAACAAGATTTTGTGATACAGTAGGCCGTACGCCGGTGGCAAAACTTTGAATTTGAGTTGGCCTTTATCGCGTAGTAGGGGACTTAAATGGAATGACAGACCAGCTTGTACTGGTTATGTTACCATTGAAGACTTTATTACTCTTACCAAACGAAGGAAATCGAACGATTGTGACAAATAAATGTTAACAGTGAATTATAAGTGAGTAAATGTGTTTTGCTTCTCCATGAAGTGACATCACAGCAGATACAATATAGTACTGGATCTTCTGTACCTTTTTACACTGTGCGAAATATCAGTATTAATAATATTCATATATAAAATATTAATTCACGCGCTTGTCTATACATAGCGTAAGTTAACGTTAAGCTACGTGTTACTATTAGAATACTAATTATATTTTTCTATACGAAACTTTCTACGACTTTTGAAATGACGAGAGTTGTTTTTTTACCCTATTTTTTCATTTGTGCCAATGGAATATTTTTACCACTTGAATTAAGTATTTATTATTTGAAGGTTAACAACAGGGGTCTTCACCTTGTATAGTTTCTATGATCAATATACATCAGCGTGTGGTGAATGCACCAATTACGTCCCGTTGCGTCATCGTCAATTTCAAACAATTTGCACAGCGGTAGTCCTGTTTGTCGGTACTTTATGCTTCATTAAGCTCTTTCATCAAAATGTACTTTCTATTTTGTCATTATGTAAAAGTTTTTATTTATTCAAGAATTAAGGTCGTTTTATAGAACGATGTTTAAACGTGATTCTTGATTCAAATTCAAATCGAATCTTATTTTGTTTAATTTACTAAGGGCCAGTTTCACCGGTTCCGGATAAAGTGTCGGTTAGTTATCTGATAGTTAATACTATCTACCACTTAGGTCCATGTTCACCAAAAAGATGACGAACGATTATCTTAAAACAGTCGTTTAAAACACCATTTTGTATGGGAACATGTCACATTGACAGCTGTTTTTAGATAATCAGACTGTTATCTTCTCGGTGAACATGGACCTTAAAGGCTGGTTATAACTAAAACTTTATCTACCAGATATCGCTATCCGACCAGTGAAACCAAAAGTGTTAGTTTATCTGGCAGATAAGTTCCTAATAGGCTAACCGACACTTTATCCGCAACCGGTGAAACTGGCCCTTAAAGTTTTAGGGTTGTATGCCAAATCGTTGGTCCACCAAGAAATAGCAGTGCAATCTAGAGCAACATGGCTCTTCTGGCGCTGGAATGACCTGGATGAAGTTGGGTAAAACTTTATATAATGATCTGTGGAAATTGAGTTGAGTTGAATCAAGTTCATTGCTGTGTTTTGTGTGGAAATGTGTTGCTATCTCAGTAGCTGAAATTGTATTTCCTGCTAGATTGTTCTAGAAAAAAGGCCAAAGTTAGAAGGTTTTTTCCAAGGCAACTTTTTGTATTATTTTGTTTTCAGCCTTATACAGCAAACTTTATTTCAATTCACGTGACGTCACAAAATAGGGAACTAAAATTGTAATGTTTTCCGTTTTTTGTACCCCATATATGTGGTGACGTGTTTCAATTTCGTGACGCATTTAATATGGCTTTATTTAATAAACTTTTAAGTAAGAAATAAGTACTAGTCTATACTACTATTTGCTGTTCTTTTTACAAATGTTTGATTTATTTTTTCGTTATAAAATTTGTCATAACAACTTTTTTCATTGGCACAAAATAAAAAAATGTCTGTCTAAACTTTTTGTAAAACAAAAAAAAAGTGTCTTCTTTGTAACTAGTCTATGGTTTAGTGTCTTAGTTCTTTAACAATAACTTATGTAGTACTTAGAACTTATTTCTAACTATCTTTTAGTTTCCAGAATTTGCCTCCGAGAGTTTCTAAGTGTTTAGATAGGAAACAAATGGTTTTGGAGTTTGTGCGAATTTTTAACTAAAAACCCTGCATTATTTTGAAAGACTACGTATTTTTCGCAAGTTGTATTCCATTGTCTTGATTTACGCCCGGTTGCCGGCAATGGGCTCGCCCTAAATAACATGGGACTTAAACATAACTGGTGAAATGTGTTTCGATCAGGTACGTCACCTCTGCTTAAGCGTTTAGGGAATAGAGGCGTGATGTTATGTTATATTATGAATTCCTGTTGTTAATGTAATGTTATCATGTAAAATATACGCGAAAACTTAAATCGATTGACACAGAGTACTTCATAGACCAAGAGCGAGTCCAAGAAGTCGAAACAATAAGGGATCTAGGAGTACACTTTGACAAAAAGGTCACTTTTGTGCCTCATATTGATAAAATCATTAAAAAGTCGTCAAAAATGCTTGGGTTCCTACTTCGTAACACCAAAGGCTTTCGTAAAAGTGGCACCAAGATAATGTTATATAACAGTTTCGTACGGAGTGTTATGGAATATTGTAGTGTTGTGTGGAGACCTCACTATGCCACTCACATGTTGCGTCTGGAAAGGGTTCAGAAACGTTTTGTGTGGCATTTAGCTTTCAGTGATGGGAAATCTAAGCGTCTGCCCTCCTATAATGTTCGTCTGTGCCATTTTAAGATGCAGTCGTTGTCTATGCGTAGAGATAAAACCGATGTTTTGTTTCTTTACAAACTGTTACGCAATAAGATCGACTGCCCCGGTTTACTGAATCTTATTAGATTCCGTGCCCCTTCCAGATATCCTAGAAATAAGATAACACCCCTGTGTCCGCCATTTCGAAAGTCTGTGCTTGGTGCGAATTCTCCGATACCTAGATTGTGCAAAATCCTTAATGGCTGCAGTGACTTGGTAGATATACACCACGATAGTATAAATAAATTCCTACGAGCTTTTGTAAATAATTCCAATGGTGATTTAATTTAATTTTGATTTTAAATTTTAATTTTTGTGTTGATTTTAATTTTTGTTTTTAATTTTATTTTTAATTTTAATTTTGATTATTATTTTAATTTTAGTATTGATTATTATTTTAATTTGTATGGTTATTTTAATTTTGTTTCTGAATTTTAATTTTGTTTTTATTTCTAATTTTATTTCTAATTTTGTTTTTAATTTATAATTTTAATTGTTGAGTTTAATTTTGATTATAATTTATTTTATTTTGATTTTGAATTTAATTTTGATGTTAATTTACTTTGACTTGGATTTTAATTTTGATTTTGGTTTTATCTCAAACCTGTTTTCAACTGCGTTTTTTTCTTTTTTGTAATTTCGTTTTTATAATCCAAAAAATTATCACAATTTCACCAATTTCAATTAGCTTTAGTAAATAATTCCAATGGTGATTTAATTTAATTTTGATTTTAAATTTTAATTTTTATGTTGATCTTAATTTTTGTTTTTAATTTTAATTTTGATTATTATTTTAATTTTAATTTTGATTATTATTTTAATTTTAATTTTGATTATTATTTTAATTTTAATTTTGATTATTATTTTAATTTTAATTTTGATTATTATTTTAATTTTAATTTTAATTTTTATGGTTATTTTAATTTTGTTTCTGAATTTTAATTTTGTTTTTATTTCTAATTTTGTTTTTAATTTTAATTTTTCTTTTAATTTATTAGTCACAATTTCATCAATTTCAATTATATTTTTTCAGTATTATATACAGCATTGAATGAATGATTTGATAGCTTTAATTATTATTGTTTTAATTATTTCTTTGCATATAATGTATAAATAAGTTCCAATGTCAATAACATATAAAATTATGTTATGTTAAACCGTTTTTGTGCATGTGGTGTTAACCTGTAATTAATTGTTGCACTTGTAAATGTTACTCTAGTCATTAAGTCAGAAATGTACATTGTGTAAACAATTGTTGGTTAACCTAAATAAATAAATAAATAAATAAATAAATTCATAATAAAGCGTCAATCGACATTTACAAAATTAATTAAAAAGAAAAAAAACACACCGGTTTTTTTTTCTACTTGATTCTGAAATGCTGTGCCCGCTTGATGGCCATAGGGTCGCCCCTAATTATATGGGACTTAAAAATAACAGGCGAGATGATGATGTACACCTCTACATTAGGTACACCTTTGCTTAATTTTTCGGAAATAACAGCCATGATTTTAATTAATTGAAATGCTGTCAAGCCAAATAAAGTTTTACAAATTACATCTATACTAATATTATGAAGCAGAAGAGTTTGTTTGTTTGTATGTTTGTTTGTTTGGTTGAACGCGCTATTCTCAGGAGCTACTGGTTCAAATTGAATAATTATTGTTGTGTTGGATAGTCCATTTATGGAGGAAGGCTTTAAGTTATATAACATCACGCTACGACCATTAGGAGCGGAGCAGAAATGAAAAATGTTGCAAAAAAGGGTTTTTTTTTTTTCGTTTTTCTCTCTTTTGTGACGCAGACGAAGTTGCGTGGGTCAGCTAGTACAAAATAATACCTAATTAGTAACAGACATACCATATACCTACAGGATGTAAACAACTTCATCACGAAGCCGTCAACCAAGCATTCTGTACATCAAACTAAGTAACTATACGCAAACATTTTTACTGGTAACGATATTTTTTTGGGGTGACAAATCATGTTTTGAGTTAGAACTCAATGTAACGCAATTAAAACATTGTGTTGATGGATGTACTGAATAGTACGGGACTCATAGAGGTGTTTAAAATAAAAATCTTAATAAAAACAACAACAACAAAAAAATCTTGTCATAAAGTTGTAACTTTGACCCCCAATATCTCCGTAACTAGAAGGTTCCCAGATATGGTGTAGAAAAACGGGGAGAAAAAATGCCTTTCGGCTTTGTTAAGAGGGTTACATTCAGCCTTCATACTTCAATTAAAAGTAAGTCCCTAAATAAATAATAAACTATAAAAAATAAATAAGCCTTATATTTCTTACTAACTAATACAAAAATAAACTCATTCCTAATTTTCTACTAATATCTACGTTTAGAGTTTATGCCTTATATTTATAGATTGAAATAATTTACAATTTATGTAAGAACCACTCGTTCTCGAAGGTGAAGGCCTCCTCTAGAGATTTCCAAGAATCTCTGTTCTTCGCTGTCTCCATCCACTGATTGCCGGCCGCTTTTATGATATCGTCAGTCCACCGTGCAGCTGGTCTACCTCTCTTTCTAGTGCCTGATGGGCCTTTCCAGGATGTTAACCTAGCGGTCCATCTGTTATCTGTTAGTATGGCTACGTGTCCAGCCCATCGCCACTTAAGAGCCCTCTTACAGTCCACTAGCGCCGCCAATCGAAAAAATGTCATAACTCGTAAATAGAATCAAAAATACAAAATATGTTCTATTATTACTGTGGAAAAGGCAATAACGTAATTGTATAACACCTTATCAACACTTGAAATATAGCTGTTTAGCTAAATCGTGCATTCAAAACATAAACGGCCGTTTTTGTTACAAATGCACGATTTAGCTAAACAGCTATATTTCAAGTGGTGACAATGTGTGTGAGTTATGACATTTTTTCGATTGGCGGCGCTAGTGGACTGTAAGAGGGCTCTTAAGCTTTTTGCATTGAGTTAGAGCATCTGAAAGAAAAGCGTAAGTAACCACGTTTACTCATTCACTGCTACACAGACAGTGGTTCATTTCGTTCGTTCTTTTACACCGCCTCTTTATCTCTTACATTCATTCAACATTCACTTGTGACTTGATTTTTTTTAAATGTTGTCTTTTGTCCGTCAGTCTGTCTTTCTGTTTGTCCCGGCTAATCTTCAAGTAATCACATTTACATATTCACACCTCTACAAAAAATGGTTCATTTCGTTCGTTCTTACATTCATTTAACATTCAATTGTGGCTTCAAATTTCTTTTAAAAATTGTCCATCTGAAACTTTTGTCTTCTTGCGAATTATACTATGGGGTATTTTTTTAATTCTCTTGATTTTTAACATACTCCTTTCCATTCCTCTTTGACATGTCCTGATTTTTGCTTTCGCTTGATGTGTAAGTCCCTTACTAATGTAGAAATACTTCGAGATTGCACCATAAAACAGAAACTTGTCAGAAAATGTTTTTAATCATCATACTCGTCGCTCGAATTTCGCAAAAGGAGAAACAGTGAAATTTTAAACGAAAGAGAAAATGAAGTCTTCTTGAAACCCGCACCAAACGTAATTAGAAGTAAATAGTAGGTAGGAAGCACAATTTATAAATTCTTTGTCGGAACTGAGATTTTTTTTAATTACTGAGTAAATAGCCTCGGGCTTGAGAATCGGGGAAATCTTGAGAATCGAAAATTGTGCGCGTAATTAGAACTTTCTGGGTGTTTTGAAATTTGAGTACAGCAATTTGCTATCTAATTCTTTGAATTGCTGACTAAGCGTGGGATTTTTAAACGTTACTTAGCACGTCTTTAGAGAACACCTGTATATAAAAACAAGTCAAAGTTATTACCTAAGATACCATTTTTATAATATGGTATAGTACCTGCTTGAAGTTTGAACTGTCAATAGTTAGAATTCATTTGAGCTTTGCTTTCTTTGACGGTTCTTACTTCGTTCAAGTACTTGTGTATTGCTTAAAATGGTCGCATAAGTAATTATTAACTTGACTATTGACACAAGTGATGTTGTTGCTGTCACTGTCAAACTATAAGTAAAAGTCTCGTCAAAATCAGTCCAGCCGATTCGAAGATAAGCCGGATCACACAGACAGATGGACAATTTTTAAAAGAAATTTGAAGCCACAATCAAATGTTATATGAATAGTAAGAGATAAAGAGGCGGTGTAAAAGAATTAACGAAATTAACCATTTTTTATAGAGGTGTGAATATGTAAATGTGATTAAGTACTTGAAGATAAGCCGAAACAAACAGAAAGACAGACAGACGGACAAAAGACAACATAAAAAAAAAATCAAGTCACAAGTGAATGTTGAATGAATGTAAGAGATAAAGCGGCGGTGTAAAAGAACGAACGAAATGAACCATTATTTGTGTAGCAGTGAATGAGTAAACGTGGTTACTTACGCTTTTCTTTTTTTTGTTCAAGATTTTCATTTTCTCTTCTGAATGAATTGCGAAGATAGAGAGTATTAAATAATGGTACGATTCTATTTGTACGAGATTTTTAATTAACTTTCTGTAACATTTGTATTTCTACTTTTCTGTGGTTATTTTTGTTTTCGTATTACTTTGCGTTCTACCTCTGTATCGGATTCGGATTCTTCGATAAGATATTCCGTTTATAGTAAGTTTTATAAGAGAAAAATATACATGTTTGATTAAAACAGTGGTACCTACGGATTGAAAAAGGAATGATTTTGGAACGATGGATGGACTGTTTGAACGATGGCTTTGCTAGAAAGCAGGTGACTGCTGAGATGAGCTATATGAGAGGTATAGAAAAAGACAACCTAAATTAATTGGGATAAGTGCAGAAGAATAAAACATGCGAAGCAGTTTTTGAAGGACTAGACGTGAAAACTTAAGTAACTTGTGAATTTTTCCTCTCCCCTCTCCCGCTCTCCCCTGCTCTCCTCCCCTCAGGCCCCTCCCAAGTTGTAGCACTGCTGCAGGTTGTGTCCCGCACACGCTTATGTGGGTGCTACCGCGTAGCGGATCGGCTACGAGTGCTACAATTAGCGTACGTGACGATCACACGAGTTTCATGAGTATTGTTTTGTTTCAAAAACGCTCCTAAAGGAGTTTTATCCTCAAAAACCCACAAAAAGATCAGCAGACCTTGTGCGAGAGAACAAATAACTCTAGAAGTTCCTTCTCTAGTTTTTCAGAGTAGGATTAATTTCAGGACATTAGCTACCACGCCTGCTTCAGGCGTGTATTAAACCTCGGTGTTTTCTTACTAAGACAGTGTCAAATTAAATTAGTTAGAGAAATTCCGCAGACGTGAAGAATATTTATATTTGATAACTGAAAAAACAACTATACATTTGTTTGTTTTTCGATGACAACTGCCGTTCTTGTAGTTGAAAAAAATATCAGTCACCATGTTTCTGCTCTTGTTCCATGCTCCTTGGGGTCGGCGCAACACGTTTTTTCCTTCCATTTCCCCCTGTCTATCATAACGCTAACATTTACTCCATTTTCCTTTAATATCAATCCTCAGAAAATCCATCCATATTTTCTTTGGTCTTCCTCTCTCCTTCTCCATACGTCTACATTTATATTTGTCACACTTATAGCCGTGCAAGCAAGCGTGGTAGTCGACTTGAAAAAACGCGCGTTGTCGCGCCGCGCCAAGTTGAGCAGTAGCGCGTGTTTTCATAGAAATTGTTCCCATGAGATTTATCTAGATCTAGATTCACATATGCTGGATCCAATCCAATCCTCAATCCAGTGCTAATGTCAGCTTGGCTTGGCGTTGCCAAACAGCGTGGTAAGTGTGGTAACGCTGCCAGTCTCTTGGGGACAGTTGACAGCGTTGAGGAGGAGATTTTTGACAAAACTGGGGGCAATATTAATTTATTGTCTAATATTAGTGGCATTTATTTCATTTGTAAATGCCACTAATATTAACTCAAAAGTGTTTAAAAAAAGAATAAGGCCCAATCAATATAAAAATAATAATTTTAAGTAAAATTCGCACAAACTCCAACATTCCCTCGAAGGGAGATCGAGCTTTAAAAGTACCTATAGTAGTGGGAGCATGTGTCTACACGTGTAGACTATACACGTGTATTTCTTGTTGTGATAATAGTGCAATTGTGCATTTTATCAATACAACATCTAAAAACCCCTCTTTTAGTGAATAAATCAACTTCATGAATGATCAATAACTAGTGAATTCTTGGGATGAAATAACTTAACTAGTTAAGTTAAACGTTTACCAGAATCACCCAAAAAATCTAAGCATTTATTTCAAGTAGGTCAAGTTACAGGCATTTTTAATTAATAGACGAAATACATGTCATAATAACTTGTGAAAGTATTGTAGTTTCTCTTTTCGAAATGTAGATCTCTATGGAGAAGAAAGGGCAAGAAACTTCATGGACAATTAAGTACTTTCAAATATTGTTACATCATTCATATTGAGATTGCACAGTATGTATATTGACGATTTTGATCTACTTATGGGGTGATTGACCACTGAATTTTTTTTTCAAAACACCCTATTTCACTCCGAGCAGGTACAGTCATCAGCATCAAATTACAACAAACTGACAAATTATTTTTAATCGTAAAACAGTAAGATTGTTAAGTTCAAAATCGAATGAGAAAATTTGACTGTTTGTGGTAATTTGATACAGTGGTGACTTTACCTAGTTAGTTATTGCTAAATGAATTTAATTTGCGAGAAAAACCGCATTATAAAGAGGGGTTTAAATCCATCAAAATGCACAAATTCACTTAAATGTGTTAAATTAATTGAAACTAAGTAACTTTTCTATATTTCCTAGTGTGGGTGACTGATGATCTTAGTGATATACTGGTATTTAAGTATACATGTTCTACATATTACAGGTAACTTGTTACTTCACTTTACTTTTATTTTTTTTTCGGATGGGAAATCAACAAATCACTTCTCCCAGTCTGGGCGGAGCGGAAGGGAGCGTCAGACTTTTCCTGACTAAAAGCCATCCATGTTCCTTCTTCACCCTTTATTTTCCGGGGCTACGGTATATCTTTCGAACAGTCCCGCAGCAAACTTGTTACTTCCCTAATGTAACATGCCATCTGTTATCGTATTTTTGGACATAGTGTAGAGAATTACAGTAAGACAACTTTCTTCGGTTTACTGAGCTGTGGTTTTCTTGCAGCAACAGGTTCTGTGTTAAATGTATTTTGATACAAAAAGACGTTAGATTTTTTTTTATGTACGTCACGTCTAATAATATGTGTACACTTTCCTTAATATTATAGCTATTTTCGCGAGAAATAACTATTGTAACTAGGAAATTGGATCTTTTTCATATAATTATATGAGTTACAGAATACTATGGACGTAATAACATTAAATTTTAATCAGTACATTAGGAGAAACACAATTAAAAAAAAAAGTTTTCACATATTATTAGACGTGACTGTACCTGCCTTAATCATTAAATTTTCTACAATGTAAAATGTCAACAATCTTTTTGATATTTTCTCAAGTTGTATTTTGAAAATTGAGTAAAGTTGTCTTATTGGTATTTATTTCTGAACAGTATTTTAGTATTAAGATCGTCCGCTTCCCACATATTTTCTATAAATATTCTCAAAGTCTGAACATTTCTTCTGTAAACTAAATAAATACAAATTGTTGTGTTTCAAATAAATCATATAAATCCGTGTAGTTCATGTAGATTACTTTGTATACGTTCATTCGATGTTTTTGGTGATTTTTAAACTATTTATGTGATTATAATAGTTGCAAAATAAAATATATGATAAACTGAAGATTTTTGTTTATTATATTTCCATACCTTACATCATTTCCTAACCGAAATGCACTTGCAGAGTCGCTGCTGTATACGCATTGCTATTTTCCGAACAATTTACATATATCACGCATAGTATGGCAAAAGCACAATCAATCTATAATGTTCCCACTGCTGGGACACCAGGTCTCCTCTCCTTGAGAGGGAATGGGAAATCATCCACCGAGCGGGCCCAGTGTGGGTTGATAGATGACACAAATGTCTTCGATTTTTTTATTCTAGGACATAGAGGGTGTAAGCAACCATACGAATCTTTCAACCAAGCATTCTTCAACATCAAACTAAGTAACTTTACGAAAAAATGATTGCTGGGGGAAACAACTCTTTGTTTTTGGGTGAAAAATCACGTTTTGTAATATAACTCAATGTAACGCACTCAAAACATTTGTGATGATTGTGTTTTAAATAAAAAAATTACTGTAAAAAGTGTGAAAAAAAGAACTTGTCCAAAAGTTGGAACTTTGACCCCCAATATCACCGTAACTAGAAGGTTCCTAGGTATGGTGTAGAACAAACAAATATTCGCAATGACGGGGAGAACAAGTATCTTTCGGCTTCGTTAAGAGGTGTTTTACACACCATTTATAAGTTTTGATTTTCTTTCATTTCCTCTCATAAAGAGGAGGCCTGTGACTTACCAGTGGGCATATTATAGTCTGATGATGATGATGAGGATGATAAGTTTTGATCATCTGCCATTTCAGGGAACATTTAGTTAGTGTACCTATAATCAAGTTAATGACCAGTCCTGTGGAGACAATAATACCAATAACTCAATAGCTTGTTTACTCCCAAATGTCAAAGCCATCTCCCGCAGATACGCTCATAAAATTTTATATGATTTTGATGATAGCCAAGCGCTGTGGTACCGCTCGTAATTGAGACTATTCATACAAAATTATGGCTTCGTTATGGTTCTTATTTCTGTTGTGACGTCAAAAGACATTTTTATGTCCGTTCCTCAATGGGATTGAGGTGTAGGTAAAAACAGTAACTTATACCTATTGATAAGGGTTGTTCAGGTATATTTACCCGATTACCGATGTTGTTCTCGAACGTAGTTTGATAAATTATGTCTGCTTTGCGTTCTTTGGGTCCTGGGTTCGCATCCCGGTAGGAGTTAATATTTGTGTGATGAGCATGGACATTTGTATCCGAGTCATGGATGTTTATATGTATAATAAGTATGTATTTACAAACAAAAAAGTATATAATTATGTAGTATATCAACTACCTGGTGTCCACCACACAAGCCTTGCTTAGTGTGAGGCACTAGGTGGCGCTGTGTTTTAATGTCCAGCAATATTTATTCATTTATTTTGTAAGTAGGCTTTCACAAACCCTTTTACTCGTCATTTGTTTTTTTTAAACTAAATGGCGTCGGTTTTCCGTACCTGTCTACTCTGAGAAAAAACAGCCGAAACAAACTCAGAGGTCATAGTCTCTTTTGAAGTCCAGACATAATGTTGCTCAATTCACATGAAGATTATGCAGATATTAGTGTCTGAGATGGTATTTTGAAGAAAGGACCACACACACACAGATTACTATCTGAACTCCACAATCCAGTAACTGGGTAATACTAGCATTGACATACCTGTTTATACCTGTCCACCCAGTAGTTCGTCCCGGTAAATCGCTAAATATCGCTAGACATTAACACACAGCGCCACCTAGTGCCACACTAAGCAAGGCTTGTGTCGTGGACACCAGGTAGTTGATATACTAGGTACATATACAGGGTGTCTCATTCAAATCGGTCAGTATGGGAAAGTCTGAAACTATAAGACATACGAAGATCTGTTCTGAGGAACCATGTCATCGATTTTAATAACAAGAAAAACTGCATTCATACATTTTAAAAAACATCTATACTCCGTTCGGGAATCGAACCCGGTTATTTTGAAAAAATAAACCTATACTATTTCTATTTAGATATCGATTTTGTAGGTCTTAAGCAGTAAATGTCTGTATGAAACATGATGTCAGAAATTAATAAAATGCATTGTTTCCACATACTTTAATTTATTTTGACATCATGTTTCATACAGACATTTACTGCTTAAGACCTACAAAATCGATATCTAAATAGAAATAGTATAGGTTTATTTTTTCAAAATAACCGGGTTCGATTCCCGAACGGAGTATAGATGTTTTTTAAAAAATATGTACAGGATGTCTCATTCAAATCGGTCAGTATGGGAAAGTCTTCCCATACTGACCGATTTGAATGAGACACCCTGTACATATTTTTTTGTTGTAAATACATACTTATTACCGCTGCTCTTAAAACGGTGAATGAAAACATCGTGAGGAAACCGGCATGTCCTAGAACCAAAAATTCTAAGACATGTGACATCTACCAATCCGCACTGGCCCGCGTGGTAGATTGTAGCCCCTTCCCTCTCGTTGAGAGGAGGCCGTGGCCCAGCAGTGGGGACATTATAGGCTGATGATGAAGATGTTGACATAATTATTATACATAAAAACACAATACCCCTTGGTAAGCAGTCACACCTAGTGACTGCTTGTGAATACTTGTAACGACTGTCAAAGATGTATAAATGGCAACCAGGACCATCGGCTTAACATGCTTTCCGAGGTACGGAAGAAACTTGGCATGTAATGATGGTCACCTATCCACAGACCAACCTCGGCAAGCACGGCTTAACACCGACCTGATCTCGGCTTGATCGACCCGAGCGGCTGTTATGAGACCACAAGCTCATCCATTCCAACCTTCTCATCAAAACAAGGTCAGAATGTAAAGAAATCGTCTATTAACTAATGTATGTACACTCTTAAATTCTGAAAGAAAGTACATAACCTTGAACCTTTTAAAAGCAATGTATATGTCACCGTAAAATTGTCAAATACGTTATATTGTAATATCTCTAGCGATATTGCAAAATCTCGGAAAAAATCTCAAAATCTAAATGTGGAGGGAAGGAGGGATCCCCCTTGCCCAGTGGTACAACTCTCCTGAAAATATATTGTACCATTCCTGAGAAATACCGATTATTATAACCTAGCCTTAAAGCACTTTATATTCCCTTAAAAAGCGTAGTCGACGGAGCCCCGCTTCGCGGGGCCCCTATTTCCGAGTGCAGGGTTTAATGGAACCTAACTAACCTAACGGGGGGGTGCCCCAAGTCCCGATTATGGGGGCAGGTATACTTCCGTATGTTCAGTTGACAATAATTCGAGAGTTTACAATATCGCTAGAGAGAAACGCGTTATATTGTAATATAACGTGTTTGACAATTTGACGGTGACATATATAAGAGATACAAGTAGATAAAGCATTTGCCGTACCATATTGAAGCTTTCACTGGGCGCACTACTTTTCCGACCGATTGCTCTGAGTGTACCCCCTTTCACTTGTATTAGAGAGACGCAAAGAGCTACCCTTCTTTAGGGGTAGGCAAAGAAAGTTGTGCTTTAGAAAATGTGCTGAAGAAAACTGTTTCATTCGTTTTTACAGACTTCCAAAAGGCGGAAGGAGCTTGTATGTTCAACGATTATTCTGAACCAAGTCTGCGGATTTCGTTGTTTTTTTATTCACCCGAATACGAAAAAGCCGAAAAGACGGGTTATGATGATGACAAACATACAGGTAAACAACCTCGTCACGAAGCCGTAATGCCCGAGTTTTAGTGTAAGATTTTTACTCAAAATACCTCTTCGACCCCCGTACTGTTCCATTCATCCATCAGCACAAAGTTTTGAGTGTGTTACTCGTACATTGAGTTTTACCACAAAACATGATTTTTCATCCCAAAAAAAAGGTCGTTTCCCAGCAATAACTTTTGCGCAAAGTTACTTAGTTTGATGTACAGAATGCTTTGTTGATGACTTCGTGATGAGGTTCTTTACTACCTGTATAGAACAATTTATATCCCGGTAGTAAAATCCCGACAGTTTATCGAAACTCACGCGGGCGAAACCGAAGCTACAAGCTAGTATTTCCAGAAAATCTACTACACACCAATAATACTAAATACCCGAAACACTTTCGCGAAAATAGAATTACTACATCAAGGTAAGGCCTTTGCGATAGAATCAGAATTCCGATCGCTACCCAATGCTCATTCTATTCGATACGTAATAACAATCTTGTTCGAAGTGAGCTTAACCTCGCTGTATATGAAGTAGATATCCGAAGGGTATACATACGTTTTATCCGGTGATATAACTTGTGAGGGAACTAATTTTAACGGGTTTAAAAAAAAAGGAGGTGATTTTTTTTTTTTTTGTTTTGATCTCATAATAACTCCATCATTTATGAATCGATTTGATTTTTTTTTTTATTTTGAAAGGTTATACTTTCAGATTAGTTAATTCATCAAATTCGGTTCAGAATATCAGTGTAGTGACGACAGTGAGTTTTTTAATGACGTAAAAGCACCATGCTGAGATAGGTGGCTCTTCCTGAATGTTTACTAGATTAGAATAATCGTTTATTCGTTAATGGATAGCACAACACAATAGAACAGTACAGTACTAGTAGTTTTTTTACTCTTCATATGTTTACTTTTTATTAATAAATAAATGCTTTATAAAGGACATGAACAGATCCTTCCCCAACTTAACAAAAATAAAAGTATTACAAAGAAGAGTAAATTAAAATCAAAGTACCTATTTATTTCAATTAGGCCAGTTACAGGTACTTTTGAGTTGCCGTAACAAAGATGAAAATTAAATGTAGCTACAGTCCCAAGACAAGAAAACAAGACATAAAAACTGTAGTTGCCCATTCCCTAGCGTAGATCTCTATGGAGAAGAACGGGTAAGAAATTCTATGGACACTTCTTTAAATCAAATTATTGTTACAAAATCTTTATAAAATCAGAGAAATGTTGAGATGGAGAAAAAAAAAACGTTACTTAAGTATACAAAAACCTTCAACATTGCTTACAAAATAGGTCACATGAATTTTAGTGAAGTAAAAGTCATACAGATAGAGTAACCCTGGCTCCCAAACCAGGAGAATCATAATAACTGGCACTTAGTGAAGACTATGTTTCTACAAACATGCAACAGGCGGTTTTACGGAACCGTTTACACTGAGTTAATTGTAAAGAAAAAAGAGAGAAGAAAGAAAATACATTTATTTCGCACACGCCACAAGTGCACACGGTATAAAAATAATAAGAAAAAAAAACTTAAATATAAAAACGCGTTCCGGGTGCTGATGGGGCTGCCGCGCCACTGCAGCGCCTCCGCGATATTTTGGCGGCTGACACAGACGGCTTTGCGGCCATCATGCGTAAACGGTGCGCATCTATCATGTGTCGCACGCGCGACAGTCCCAAGACCGGTGGGACTCTCCGATACTGGCGCGCTGGATACGGCTGCACGCAGTCGTTTAGTGATTTGCCGCCATCATCGGGAAGTCCACCCGGACCTGGTACTTTATTTTTATTATATGTTTAAAAAAAAACATTACAAATATGGATTTAATCTTAGGATGAATCTGAAATAAATGATTATTATTATTATTATTAAATATTATAAAAACCTTTCTTGTAAAAAAGTTAAATCCAAACACAACCCTGAACAAAGACACCACTCTGATATACGGTGACTTTACTTTAAACCCTAAATAGGGTACGAGTGAACACCACAATGTATTGATAAGTAGGAATCAAAGCACGCCAGCTGTGAAAACAGAAAATGAAGACACTAAAGTTCAATCTATAGATATCTAAATAAGTAAAAGTAAGTAAATAGTAGATAATAATATCATCGACGACCCGAATGGCGCAGCGGTAGTGAGGCTGCCTTACATTCTTAGGGTCCCGGGTTCGAATCCCGGTAGGAGCAAATGTTTATGTGATGAGCATGAACATTTGTTTCCGAGTCATGGATGTTTATATGTATAATAAGTATGTATTTACAAACAAAAAGTATATATGTAGAATATCAACTGTCTGGTGACCACGACACAAGCCTTGCTTAGTGTGGCACTAGACGGCGCTGTGTGTAATGTCCAGCGATATTTATTTATATTTATATATTTATAACAAATTAAGAAAAATAACACAACAATTTCTTTTTGTTTCGTGTCCATGTTTTTGTACATTGTCTTACTCGGTAACCTCCTAAAATAGAAAACAAGTGAACAACGTCTTTATTTCTTTTGTTTTAATATAGGTACTGTCACGAAAACTAATTAGGTGATGTGTTTTGGCTCTGCGTAATTTCTGAGAACACTAATTAAGTCTAATGAAGTAGATTTATCATGTGGGAGGACCGGGTGGTGGGGAGAAATTGGTGAGTAAGTAGTTGTTTTAGGTTTCTTAAATAGTCTAACTATAGTACCAGCTAAGGGGCCGGCGGAGCTAACGTTTTTCATACAAACGTAATACCATAATAATATGAAAATCAAACGTATTCTTAAGGTAGTGTGTACATATTTCGATTGGATAACAGAAATCCCAAATACATATTTTGAATGTACACTGATTTAAACAAGAGTTGGGAACTTAAATGTTCTATAATCCAATCGAAACAAAAACACACTACCTTAAGAATATCTTTGATTTATAAACTATGTTGGTAACTATTACGTTTGTATGAACTTCGCATGCTCCGCAGGCCCCTTAAGATGACAATATAGCGGTCATTGACATCATACCGAGTGCCCTCCGTGCCTCAGAAAGCTCGTTAAGCCGTTGGTCCTGGCTGAAGTGGACCAAAAAGCCTGTCTTATCAAGGGGTACCGTATTACCCAGCACTAACTGGGTTGTGGAGGTCAGATAGGCAGTCGCTCCATGTAAAATACAGGTATTCAGCTGCATCATCCGGTTAGACTGAAAGCCGACTGCAAAATAGATGGGTTAAAGGCTGAGTAGATGACGATGATGATGAGTGGTCATTGACTCACCTACATTTATCAAAGTTCCTAACTTTAAAAATCAAAAATAATCCTGTTAAAGTTTTGTATCGCCATCTATCTTAAAATCCAATGAAAAACTATACAGGGTGTAACCAGGTGGTGGTGGTGGCTAATGCTTGGTTAACGGCTTTGTGATGAGGTCATCACAAAGCCGTTAACCAAGCATTCTGTACATCAAACTAAGAAACTTTACGCAAAAATTATTGCTGGGAAACAACTTTTTTTTTCAGGTTATAAATCATGTTTTGTGGTAGAACTGTAACGCATTTAAAACATTGTGCTGGTGGATGGATTGAATAGTACGGGCGTCGTCGTGGAGGTGAAATGTTTTGATTTATAAGATTTTAACTTTTAAAGTTAAAATCTTATAAAAAAAACTTTTCAAAAAGTTGTAACTTTGACCCACCATATCTCCGTAACTAGAAGGTTCCCGGGTATAGTGTTCAACAAAAAAATTATCGCAATGATGGGAACAACAAGTGCCTTTCGGCTTCGTGAAGAGGTGTTATACACCCTTTATATAGTTCATTTGTTTTGATTTGAACCTGTTGTTTCTATGATCGCTGGTTTGTACGAAGAGATATTACTCATAAAAGATAATGTGTAGTCATAGTGTACAATACTCGTATTAATCTGGGGCTGTCAACAGAGTCGAAACAAGACACAATCTTTATCTGCTTTATGTATAGTACGTGAGTTACCGAAGAGAGGAAAAATGTGACTAATTATTGGTAAAAGAAGTGCTTCTCGGTGTTGAGGTGACGGGAACCAGAAAAAAAGCGGTCAAGTGCAAGCCGGACTCGCCCATGAAGGGCTCCGTAGTAGATTGATTGAAAGGTAAATTGCTGTTATGATTTATGACGTTTAAAAAAAACTACTGACTCGATATCGTTCAAACCAATTTTCGGTGGTAGTTTACATGGTAATGTATATTATATATTTTATTTTGTTTTATCATTCTTATTTTAGAAGTTACAGGGAGGGGACACATTTTACCACTTTGGAACTCTCGCGTAAACTATTCAGTTTAGAAAAAAATGAGAATAGAAACCTCAAGATCATTTTTGAAGACCTGTCCATAGATACCTCACACGTATGGGTTTGATGGAAAAAAAGTTTATTCAGTTCCAATAATGGGGAACCCCCAAAATTTATTGCTTTTTTTATAAAATCTACGTACCGAGTTTCAACAGTCTAGTTCTTATAGTTTCAGAAAAAACTGGCTGCAGTGACATACGAACGGACAGACAGACATGACGAATCTATAAGGGTTCTGTTTTGCCATTTGGCTACGGAACCCTTAAAATGGCAGCAACTATAGATTTTCACACATATTTGCAACATAGCTCTCTAGGTTAAAAAGACTAGCTGCTGCGGTACGTGTCGTGAGTTCGATCCCCGCACGTAATAAATATTTGCATAGTCTACAGTTGTTACGTATATGTGAGTTTTAATGTTTGTGAACGCACCCACTATACAGGAGAAATTTCTGGTGTGGGACAGTGATTTTTGAAGTGATAAATTCTTTAGGCGCGTTGAGCTATTTTAGCGAAGAAAAAAAAATTGCACACCCACACAGGTCGATGATTAATTAACAAGTAACTTAGCTTTTACTTTAAATGGGCAGTCTTCTAAGACTGCCCTTTTTTTCGGATGGGAAATCATCAAATTCAAACTTGTAAACACAATGTAATATTATATAATAATTCTTCAATTATCCAATTCAGGGGACCGGCACTGTCTCTCCTTAACACAGGCTAATATTAGCCGTTGTATTGTAAAAACAGTTGAACCTAAAAAAATTATAAATGCAACACATTTTGTAAACTTTTCAATCCCATTTTAAATAAAACTTTTATTATAAAAAAAATGGCTTCTCTCGCTTAGGGCGGAGCGGGAGGCTCTTACTGACTAAAACCCATTCATGTTCCTTCCTCGCCCTTGTCCTACAGCTTCAAAGACTGCTCAAGTTTATTAAAAAAGGCGAATTAAGTAGATTGCTTACTAAATGTTTACCGCGAGACAGTAGAGGGGTTGGAAGATGAATAGCAGAATTCAGACGATCGTGAGTAAGACGACGCAGAACATGGAATAATGGCCCAAAAAAAGGGAAGAGGTCTTTACTCAGCAGCGATTTGTACCGGTCTATGGAAATGATAATGATCAGCAAATCACCATTGAACCTTGTTTCACCATACAGTGTGGAAACGGTTAACGGGGTCGTAAGGGAAGCTACCTTAACCATTGCAGCTACACGAAAATGGTCTTAGGAAACCATCTATAATTTCCATTCTCATTTGCAGATTAAAAAATGTACATCATCATCATCAGCCTATAATGTTCCCACTGCTGGGACACGGCCTCCTCTCAATGACAGGGAATGGGCTATAATTTACCACGCGGGCCCAGTGAGGATTGGTAGATGTCACATGTCTTTGAATTTTTGGTTCTAGGACATGCCGGTTTCCTCACGATGTTTTCCTTCACCGTTTTGAGAGCAGCGGTGATGAAATAAATTACACAAAGTAATGCGCCTGTCTGGGTTCGAACCCATGACTTACTGTTCGTAAGTCGGGGCCGCCACCACTGGGCCACCGCTGCACTCACAGTTCACAGCTGCTTCACAGTTATCAAGAAAATTGCCATTTTGGATAGAACATTTTTTTGAAGCCAATTGATGCTGTTTTTAATAGTGATCAAAAAGATCTTCGAGACCAACCCAGGTTGGAGTAGGTACACAAAAAAAATTGGTTGCCTGTAAAGTCGGTATACGGGCGAAAGTTTTACGTGACAACGACTTTGAGTGGTAAAATAATTTTAATGTGAATATTCATTCGTATAGTAGGAAGAAGGATGAAATGAACCGGTGTGTATGCCTATCTCTCTCACTCTCTCTCTCTCGCTCTGTCTCTCTCGCTCTTAGGCGGGCTAACTGTGCTCGAGTGGAAGGGACGCGTGCCTTTCACTTTTTATGTCTGTCTCTCTCGCTCTTAGGCGGGCTAACCATGCCCGAGTGGAAGGGACGCGTGCCTCTCACTCGCTCTCATTGTGAGCGCATAACGTGAGCGGAGCGTAACGCAGTTTCTTGAAGTGTCACCCGGCAAACCAATTTATAAGACGTTGTCACGTCAAAAAGTCAGAAATTCCAAAAATGCTTTTCCCATACATTTTGTTTGAATGAAGACATAAAACTGTACAAATTGCACAATTCAATCACTTTCAAGCAAAGCAAGTCGAATAAAAAAGAAAAAAATAAAATAAGAATATAAAATTATTTTCTTTTAAAATTAAATAATCCAGCAATTTTCAGAAAAACACGTCTGATAAAAACCATGGAATTTACGCAAAATTGAACCTTCTGCCTTCAACAAAAGACAAAAACAAACGAGGGCCTTCATAGATGTTTTTAACGAGACAGTTTTGTTGTATTGTGGCTCATAATTACAGAGCCGGATTCTGGAAGACAAAGGAGCTATTGAAGATGAGACTTTTCATTGAAAACCTCTTTTGTTTTGAAGGCGACGCGACGTGCCCAGTTGTGACGTCACGTGCAATTCACGGTGCTATTGTATGTATTTTTCATACCTGTCTTTTCGCAAGTTCATCATCATAATCGTTTTGTACCCTATCTTCGGTCGTTTTTTACTGCATTTTGTTTTTAACATTAGGATTTTGAGGTGTGATTAAGAAACTTTAATTTTTATTGAAGAGCTTGTCGCTAAATAGCCACTCGAGCCGATCTTTGACTTTTCGTATCCACCTCTTTCTGGGCCACCGCTGTCCCATATTGCATACAGGTATTCCGCTGTATCCGTTTAGACTGGAAGCTGACACTGACATAGTTGTGAAGAAGCGAAGCAGATGCTGGTTGATTGGGCGTGATTTGATCACTCGCAGAAAGTATTTATTTTCGCGAAAATACGTCAGTTACTTTTTGTCTAACTCTCGAGAAATTCCTAAACAACGCATACAAAAGCAAAAACTTGTTGTAACATCACTCTTTAGTATATTATCAGTTGATACATCACTATGCATTATCTATGTCTTGTCTATGATTTTCGTCACTTGCCTAAATGGCTATCTTACTGTGAACCCCGTCTGTGATACTTCTACTATGCAACTAATATAATAAACCAAGTCTTCCGACGGTGTCTTTGATTCAACTAACCAACGAACACAACAGAACTCTTCAAAGCATCGACAAAAATAAATATCGCTTTATAATAGACTAGCTTCTGCCAGCGGCTTCGCCCGCGTGAAGTTTCAAAATTGGGGTTGAGTGAGAATATTATAAACGTAAGAGTAACAAATATAATAATAACAAATCTCCGAACTGCTAAGCTATCGGGAGTTACACGTGTTATTGTGAGTCAACTATAAAAGATAGACATATGCTGTCTTGGGATATTTTTTATATAATTTTATGTGGAATATTTCCGGTATACATGATTTCTATGTAGCTTTAACCATTAAGGCTGCACACGCGACGGAAGCTAAAAAAACCAAGTAACTTCTCCCGTTTTCCCAACATTTCCTTTCACTGCTCTGCTCCTATTAATGATAGCGTGATGAAAAGTATACTATTACCTGCTCAGGAGTATGTAGAATAATTGTACCAAGTTTCGTTAAAATCCGTCGAGTAGTTTTTTTTTCTATAAATAACATACAGACAGACAGACAGACAGACAGACAAAAATTTTACTGATTGCATTTTTGGCATCAGTATCGATCACTAATCACCCCCCGATAGTTATTTTGTAAATATATTTCATGTACAGAATTGACCTCTCTACAGATTTATTATAAGTATAGATGGCACCCTCCCGGTACCAGCTCAACGAAGTCATTGACCGAAGCACCGTGACCCCGGAATCGCTCTATTTATTCTACGTAAGGTCCGGGAAAATACCAAGGTCGGAGAAGCCAAAATAGCAGTATAAGTTGACCTCTGAATACCAACAACTGTAATGCTAAGACAGGTCATGAAATATTTGTAGGTACCCTACTCTAAGTGCGAACATCCAATATAAGTTGAAACTTAAAATCCTTGAAGCTTGAATCTCGAGCCAGGTCATTTGAAAATTGTCAGAAAAGACTCCGAGTACATAATGTACGAACAACCAGTATAGATGAACCGTAAAATCCTATAGCTTCAAAGCCAAGACGAGTCCTGAAATATTTGCCAGTAAAGCTTCCAGTATTTTCACAAGTCACTCCCATAGTTTTGTTGACATTATCATCAATCACTTTTGCGGAAAAACTTTGGTTGGTGAAATGTATTTTTTTTTTCACAATAAACTACTAAAGGTAATGTAACGATCTATCAATATAAGGAATGCCAGATTTAATTAAGTTGTCAATGTATTTTGGGTATGCTTTTAAGAGCTTTTAGCGTTAAATAAATTGATAACATAGCTACGGAAAATTTATGGAAATATAACTACGAATGAACTGATTACTATACCGAAGGAAGCATAAGCATTTTGGCCCACTGCTAGCCAATAGGTATGACGACAGTGTACAAAAATTGCAAATCTATTAAGTCCGTCAGCTGTAGTATTGAAAAATAATAGACACGTATTTGGTGTTTTTGTAAATCAATGAATATTGACTAAGATAAAACGCATCAAATTTCGAGAGAGGGGTCTTATGACGTCAGAACTCAGTAAAAATTTTTTTTATTTTTTTTTATTCACTCATCATCACTATCATTACAGGATTGTCCTAATTCAATAGTGTGGCTATAATTACATTTTTATTATTTATTATAACATATTCAGTACATAGTGGCTTTTGTGAACTCACCCAGAGAACAGGAGAAATTATACCAAGGCGTGACGTATTGAGAATTTTAAAAGCGTCGTATTTTCGTCAATTTTTGTTCTCACTACTGGGACGTAACAGCCTTCTCTCCATGAGAGGGAATGGGCTAAAATCAACCGTGCGGGCCCTGTGCGGATTAGTAGATGTCATATGTCATTGAATTTTTGGCTCTAGGGCATGCCGGTTTCCTCACGATGTTTTCCTTGAACGTTTGAGAGCAGTGGTGATGAAATAAATATATGCACAAGTAATGCGCCTGCCTGTGTGGGATCTTCGAATTGCTGCTCGTAAGTCATAGCCGTCACCGCTGGGCCATCGTTGCTCTCTGTCCGGAGGCTACTAGTTTGCTAATCGGGGTGAACTGATAAGGTACGGCCAAACTAGTTCGAACAGATTTCCAATCCTGATTCTGCTGACAGATAATATACTGTGTCTGGCAGTCACTCCGGTCATACGGCCGGCCCGCTATCTGTCCGTTCAGACCCCGTATTCACAAACGTTCGACTCATTTCCGATTCGACAACTCGTATATCTGTCTTCTTCTTGCATTACGAAAACGACCGAGATAGACATACGACTTCCCGAATCGGAAGCGAATCGAAGCGTTGTGAATACGGGGGCAGGTGCAAAACTCGTACTAATGCGAATTCATTTCGCTTTGGATTTGCTAATAGTATATTTGCACTAACCTCAGGTTACTGTACAAGTTTACTCGAAGATTACATAGTAGGAAATCGGCAAGGACAAGTAGGATATAAGTAACAAGGAAATCAAGTCACAAAAACTACCAGGAGGCCAGAATCATTAAGAAGTATATCATCATTGCATGCTGCATAAAAACGAAATGGGGATAGATTTGATTGTGAGATTCCTATTAAGAATAATAATACCGCCAATATTCTAACTGGAGCAGATAGTGACTTTTAAATCAATATCCTGAATTCACGCCTTGTTATTTCCCTGGAGGTGTTTCCCGAGCCGTTGCCAACAAAACAAATATTTTCTTCAAGTATTAACTTTTAACTGAACTTACATTTCTTTTTTCAGCATCAAGAGGTTTTTCAAGGCCGATTTACGAGTAAGTGATTTATCTAGTTTTCCCTCGAGAAATTATCGTTTGTTATTGACTGGGTTTATCTCACTCATCGATGCTCGATTTTTAAGTTCAGAAATGTGTTATTTCCTAACACAGAATTTATTAGTTTTAACCCTGATGGTCTCGTAGCGTAAGCGGGACTGCTAAGCGTATGATTCTGAGTTAGATTCCCAAATCGGGCAAATACTTATTGAGTTCTTATACGTAAGGAATTTCTCAGTACCCATGAAAAACATAATTGGTTGTATACAAAAATTTTAATGGCTTTTTTCGTGCCGAATAGCAATCCTATCGGTCTATGGGAAGAGTGAGTATACCTGACTTGGGGCACTTTTTTTAGTATCTTTGTATGTCCCACTGCTGAGCAATGGCCTCCCCTACATTATTATCTTTCCAGGTACACATCTCCTGCGCCACCTCGCACCAGCCTTCGTGGTGTCCGTCCAGATCATGGCACCCCATCTTCCTTGATGGCAGGGTACCATACTCAGACACCCATAGCGTGGAAACCTTTGTGCACGCACGTTTGTACTTTTAATTTCTCTAACATTTGGTCGGTAGCTCAAATTCTATAGCAATCTAAAACTGGATGAACTAATGGCGTAAATAAGGTAATAGGACTTTTATCTTGGAAGTACATTCCTTCAGATATTCTCCCACCACGCAAGCGAAGATGCGAGCAAAAGCTTGTCAACTTGATCATCATCTTGCTGCCCTTGTCCCATTCTCTTTCTCATCGCAACACGTTTTTCTCTTCCATTCTCCCCTGTCAGACGTCACGGCATGATTTAGTCCTTTCTCTTTCATATCAGTCTTCATACAATCCATCCATCTTTTCTTTGGCCTTCCTCTCCCTCTCCATCCATCAACATTCAAGTCCATCACTCTTTTAGACAAAAGCTCAATATTAGAAAGAACACAGATTGCTCAGTAACCTCTTCCTGCCATTTATGCCACGTTTCCATTAGAACCTCATTGTTCTGACAAATTGATGAAACTTCATTTTTCTTCCCGACATTTTCTATTGCATCGATTTTTATAATCATGTTGCTGAAACTGGGTCAAAATATACCAGGTAAATAGGGCAGCGTAGATGCAAGTCGGCCAAAGTAGATTAAAAACCATACAAATTCAAATTATGTAGTAATACTTGTACCAGTGTACTTCTTTATGAAAGAACTCGTTTGCGGGTCATGGAAGTTATAATAAAACAGGGATACGGTAAACGGGGCAGTAAGGGGTATTACCTTAACCGTTGCAGTTACACGAAAGTGGTCTTAGGAGACTATCCATAATTTTTCGTGAAATTTTGATCCCCATTCACAGGTTTTTGAAAAAATGTACAGTTAGCACGAAAAACAACATTTTGCTTAAAAAAAAAAAACATTTTTGTTTATGACAATCGATCCTGTTTCTAATACTGAACAAAAGCTTTTAAAGGACCAACCCAGGTTGGAGCACTAAAAAAATCAAGATTTCCTTTACATTTTGTTTGAAAATGAATTCGTATTAACTCATTAATTCGTATTTCTCAGTTTTAACGCTTCATTGTCACTAGTACCATAACCAGTTCCATGATGGAACTAGTGTTGTTTTTTATGTATTAACTGGGTGGTGGAGGTCAGATAGGCAGTCACTCCATGTAAAATACTGGTATTCAGCTGCATCCGGTTAGACTGGAAGCTGCTGGAAGCCGAGCCCAACATAGTTGGGAAAAGGCTAGGCAGATGATGATTTTGTTTGAAAATTTTAACGATTTAGACTAACATACATTTTTATAAAACTACAAAAACATGAATAAAACTATTGAACACGAAGAGACGGCGTCATGTTGCGCTGCGTGGTGTCGCGTAGCCTTCCGCGGAATCGCCGATACAACGACACCTTTCAGCCAAAACTCTTCCTTGAGGAAGGTCTCAATGTCATGAGACGGAACTCGCACCACGAACGATGCATCTTTGGACCATTTTCGTGTAGCTTGTGACACTTAGGCCCCGTAGGAGGGTGTCAGCAGGTAGGCAGGTAGGTAGCGGTCTGTAAATAATAAGAACTCGAGGATCAAGTAACTTATTATTTATTGCCTATACTTCCGTGGCCATCACACGACTCGATTGCAGAGGTAAGAAGATGTGGTAGGGAACACTGGCCTGAACCGTCTCCAGCGATTTTGGTTCCGTCTTGGACCTAGCCAGCAACCAACGGCTCCAGTCCCAGGTTCTGTCTTCGGTAGCTGACGTCAGCGTAGGGTATTATTAAAGTTTATTTAAGTGTGAGGTTTAGTTAGTAATATTATAATAGATTATATCTTTAAAGTATTGTGTAAATAGTTAGTGCGTGTGTGTGTGTGTGTGTAGTTCGTTTTTTTTGTTTAAGTGTACATAGATTTCTTAATGTCCCGTCGTACCGTATACACCATTGACCTGCACCATTAATGGTGTAGATGAGACAAATTAGTTTCGCTTGCACCATTAATATTAATACTACTTACTTCACAAAAACGACGGAGTGGTTATAACTTTATAAATTTGACGTGTCTGTGTGTGTGTCTGTCTGTAGCATCGTAACAGCCAAACGGATGAACCGATTTTGATTGTTTTTTAAGGATTCCTAAACTAAACTCTTTTCATTTGTAACTTGCAAAGTGCAACGTTACAAGCTGCAACGGTTTAAGTAGTTTTCCTAACTGCCCCATTTGCCATATCCACCCTGTATACTTACTCGTTTTAGATCACCAGTTAATATAGGAAGTCCGAAGAAAGGAAGAGGTGGAACAGGTCTATGGTATGGACATGTATTAAAGAAGGATGAAACGCATGTGACTAATAAACTAATCGATGTTAATTTTGATGGATGGAGACCGAGAGGAAGATGAAAGAAACGAAAGATGGATTGTGTGAAAAATTATATTAAGGAAAAAAGAGTAAACAATAGCGTGATGAATGACAAGAGAGGAGACTGGCAGAAAAAAAAAACGTTTTGCCCCAAACAACATGGTATGTGAGCAAGAAGATGATAGCAATGAATTGCTTGGTTGTACAGTCTCGTCTAATAATATGTATATACTTTCCTTAATATTATAGCTATTTTCGCGAGAAACAATGATTGTAACTAGGAAATTGGATCTTTTTCATAAAAATATGAGTTCCAGAATACTATGTACGTAGTAACATTAAATTTGAATCAGTACATTAGAGGAACACAATTTAAAAAATTCTTAAGTGTTTACATATTATTAGACGTGACTGTACCAACAAAACTTATACAGGGTGTAAAAAATCTGTTAACGAAGCCGAAAGGCACTTATCCTCCCCATTGTTGCGATAATTTATTTGTTCTACACCACACCTGGGAACATTCCAGTTACGGAGATATTGGGGGTCAGAGTTCCAACTTTTTGACAATATTTTTTTTTAAATACAAGTTTATATTATAAGATTTTTACTTCAAACACGACCTTCGTACTATTCAATCCATCCATCAGCATAATGTTTTAAGTTTTTTCGGTTCATTGAGTTCTACCACAAAACATGATAATTCACCCCAAAAAAAAGTTGTTTCCCAGCAATAATAGTTGCGTTTTTATAGGTAGGTACTTAGTTTAACGTACATAATGCTTGGTTGAAGGTTTCGTGATGAGATTGTATATGTTATGGACCAAGTGATAAATTGGGCATTATACATAATGCCCGGTCACTATGAAACGTGACCAATATGAGCGTGCAATTTGATAAGAATTATTCAAATAATCAAATTGACCGGGCATTATACATATCGTCCATCACCTTTGATGGCAGATTATTACAAAGATATTTAATTACTATTTTTTATTGTTATTGTCATAAATGACAATAACAAAAAAAAAATAGTATGCATTAGTAATATATATTAGTATACAGGGTGTATTTCACCTCATCACAAAGCCGTTAACCAAGCATTCTGTATATCAAACTAAGTAACTTTACGCAAAAAATATTGCTGGGAAACAACTTTTTTTTTGAGGTTATAAATCATGTTTTGTGGTATAACTCAATGTAACACACTCAAAAAATTCTGCGGATGGATGGATTGAATAGTACGGGGGTCGTAGAGATATTTTGAGTAAAAATCATGCGATAAAAAGTGGTATTCAAAAAAAACCTTGTCAAAATCTTGCAACTTTGACCCCCAATATCTCCGTAACTAGAAGGTTCCCAGGTATAGTGTAGAACAAAAAAATGATGAGAATGACGAGTAGAACAAGTGCCTTTCGTATTCGTTAAGAGGTGTGTTACATCCTTTATATTTTATGGTAAACCATAAAATATACTAAATATTAAAATAAAACAAAAAAATTATATATTTTTTTCTTTTTTTCCTTAGTGGTCGCGGGGTTTCGTGAGCAGCCCACACGAACTTTGACACATCCTCACCTCACGCTGCAAGCGCTCGCGCAACCCTCCTCCTTCCGGCCCGTGACGACGCGTTTAAAGGTCACTTGAAGGTACTGAGACGCGCAGATGCGTATTTTTACGTTTAGAAATGCGTGGGGTGCTGACAGCACCCCGCGCGGGTGATGGCGGGTTAAACAGTATGGATGGAGTTTCTTGTCCGTTCTTCTCCTACGCTAGAGAATGGACAACAACAGTACTCTTGTGTCTGGGACTGTAGCTACATTTCATTGTTGTCTTTGTTTCTACAATTCAAAAGTGTCTGTAACTAGCCTACTTTAAATAAATGCTTTGATTTCATCTCATTTTTGTTCCTAGAAATAGTTGTGTGCTTTCAATACGCGAGAAAAATATACGTTTATGTTCGTACTTAAAATCACAGCATTTTACCCAGCAAGAAGGCAGCTTCGATCTATTTACTTAAAACTAATCAGCGTCACCAGCTCGGCTTTAACTATGAAAAAGGAACGATGTTATTGGTCAGTGTCAAACACATTCCTCACTACGCAGACTCGTACGGTCGAACAAGATACTGGTTTTACAGTTTAACCCACAAGTTACGTTGTAAAATGTATATTAAATAGCTTGGTCGACCGTACATCTCTAGTTAAAATGCAGCCTGATTAGTTTCCACCAAGCGAAAAATTATTTCGCACTTTTTGATGCTACAGTATAAAGAACTGTATCAGTATTACCTTTAAGTATTATTTATATTATCGCAGACATATACAATAAAGTGTCACCTCGCGCGTGCTCGAAGAAGCGCGAGCACCAAGTCAATACTCATACAGTTCTATATTTATTTATTTATTCATGTACACACAAGATACATAAAAGGACAATATATTAACATATAAGAGCACAAAGGTACTGCTTATTTCAAAAGAAATTTCTTCCAGCAGACCTGCGAGAGGAAAGTCTGATAAGAAATGTAGACACAGTGTGTAGAAAAGTCATGTCTTTATTGATTGACATTAAATAAGTCCGCAAGGATTTGTCCGCTTGGTGGAAATGCAGCCTAACGGTAGGAGGACTATGGACGATTTACGTTTCAATGTCTGTCTACTGCACATTGAATGCATATTGAATGGTAATAAATGGCGCAGTACAACAGTGACAACGGGGTAGACGCTATGTCTGTGACACGTTGATATACGTCCAGCCTACGTCAGTCTAGTGCCTCTGAGAGTAAAGTGAGTATGTCTCTGAGTGCTTCATCTATACAGGGTGTATATGTTATGGACCAGGTGATTATAAATTGCCCAATTATAGTGTAGCAATATAATAATGACCGTGCAATGTGATAAATAATGAAGTTAAGATAGTATTAATCTCTTAGCCGGATAGAGCTAGACATTATTCATAATGCTCGTACATTGTGTATAATGCCCGCATTAATCACCTGGTCCATAACATATACACCCTGTATAGATGAAGCACTCAGAGACATACTCACTTTACTCTCAGAGGCACTAGACTGTCGTAGGCTGGACGTATATCAACGTGTCACAGACATAGCGTCTACCCCGTTGTCACTGTTGTACTGCGCCATTTATTACCATTCAATATGCATGCAATGTGCAGTAGACAGACATTGAAACGTAAATCGTCCATTGTCCTCCTACCGTTAGGCTGCATTTCCACCAAGCGGACAAATCCTTGCGGACTTATTTAATGTCAATCAATAAAGACATGACTTTTCTACACACTGTGTCTACATTTCTTATCAGACTTTCCTCTCGCAGGTCTGCTGGAAGAAATTTCTTTTGAAATAAGCAGTACCTTTGTGCTCTTCTATGTTAATATATTGTCCTTTTATGTATCTTGTGTGTACATGAACAAATAAATAAATAAATATAGAACTGTATGAGTATTGACTTGGTGCTCGCGCTTCTTCGAGCACGCGCGAGGTGACACTTTATTGATGTCTGCGATAATATAAATAATACTTAAAGGTAATACTGATACAGTTCTTTATACAGTAGCATCAAAAAGTGCGAAATAAATTTTCGCTTGGTGGAAACTAATCAGGCTGCATTTTAACTAGAGATGTACGGTCGACCAAGCTATTTAATTTACATTTTACAACGTAATTTGTGGGTTAAACTGTAAAACAAGTAACTTGTTCGACCGTACGAGTCTGCGTAGTGAGGAATGTGTTTGACACTGACCAATAACATCGTTCCTCTTTCATAGTTAAAGCCGAGCTGGTGACGCTGATTAGTTTTAAGTAAATAGATCGAAGCTGCCTTCTTGCTGCGTAAAATGGTGTGATTTTAAGTACGGACATAAATGTATATTTTTCTCGCGTATTGAAAGCACACAACTATTTCTAGGAACAGAAATGAAATTAAATGAAAGCATTTATTTAAAGTAGGCTAGTTACAGACACTTTTGAATTGTAGAAACAAAGACAACAATGAAATGTAGCTACAGTCCCAGACACAAGAGTACTGTTGTTGTCCATTCTCTAGCATAGGAGAAGAACGGACAAGAAAGTCCATGGATACTCTTTAACCCGCCATCACCCGCGCGGGGTGCTGTCAGCACCCCACGCATTACTAAACGAAAAAATACGCATCTGCGCGTCTCAGTACCTTCAAGTGACCTAAATTAACTCGTCGTCACGGGGCGGAAGGGGGAGGGTTGCGCGAGCGCTTGCAGCGTTAGGACGTGTCAAAGTTTGTGTGGGCTGCTCACGAAACCCCGCGACCACTAAGGAAAAAAATAAAATAAAATGTTTTTCTTTTGTTTTATTTTGTTAATTAATTCTCATATTTATTCTTTTCAACGAGAAAACTTTCCTTAAACACCAAGAAGTTGCTTTTTTTAATCTTTGAGGAAAGGTCTCAATATTATGACTAAAAGGCTGATTAAGTCCGCCTCTGTACTTTTTGCTTGAAGTGTTAAATAAAATAAATAAATAAGTATTGTGTTTTGTATAACAGTAACAAAGTTTATTATATTTTTTTATTTATATACGTTACACAACACAAAATAATATAATGCTGGTATAGTTCCATTAACAGATATTATTTTTATTTAAAAACTATCTGACCCGCGCAATTTTCGCACTTTCCCAAATGAGAACAACAATTGTGACCCAGACCTTGGTAGCAATTAAGCGTAATTAAAAACATTTATCATCATTTACTCTCCGGTGACGTATTAAATGACCTTTTTCCTCAGACGCCATGTTTACGTGATACTCACCTTGACTTTTCATTTCGTGACTCGTTCATGTTACGATCATTAATGTACTCATAATGTATCATAGTGTTACATCGGACCTACTAGAACATTCGAGAAAGCAAGTGATTAGTGTGTGTACGTTAGAAGTTCGAGAGCATTCTATTATTATTAGTTTTAAAGTTAGGTAGGTAGAAACTCGCGACCTATTTGTAAAAAGACATTAGAATTTCGACCGTACGCCTAGGGCATACGGTTCATATTTGTTTGTTTTGTACAAGTAGCTATTACCTACTACTTTTGTAGGTAATATCTACCTTGTAGGTAGGTACTTACTATTCTTTTGTTAGTGTTTTTTATGACCCTCTAGAATATTCGTGGTTATTCTGGTGTGTCTGTTGGCGAGTATAAATACATCGCTGAGGCCCGCGACCGTCAGTCTTGTTTTGGCTACACAGCGAAGCGAATTGAAGTGAACTTGAACTGCGATATCTAAGCGAATAGTGAACAGTAGTGTATTGTAGTGTACTTGTGATTGAGTTTAAAGTATTTTGTGATTAATAAAGTTATTATGTTGTTTAATCGGTAGTAATTAATTTATCTCATACCCAGCTCGTAACAATAGCTTCACAGGATTTTAGGCAGTATACTTAAGATTAAGGAAGACTTAACATTAAGGGTGTAAAACACCTCTTAACGAATTCGGCTTTGCTTCGGTTTATTCCGAGCCTGACCCGAAATCCTAACCCGGTCGCGGATTAGGTTAGAAACACGAAAAAAAAGTTTTTCAATACACTAACTCCAAAACTGGTTCTTATCGCACTACGATTAGGGTCAACATGCAATTTATTTAACACGTGTGTGTTTTTCGACAGTTTTCCAAAACGTGTGCAGGAATGAAAATTCAAAAAAAAAATGTATTTGGCTGTTTAGCAGCTTCATACCTTTGTCTCTCCTTCAACCTGGCGAAAGCAAAGCGCAGAAAAAAGTAAACAAAGTAAGTAAAGTTTGTATTTCGTTACAAAAATATTTTTAATATTTTTATTTTTTCTTCAAAAGTGCATTGAAAAACGTCGTTTGATACACGTGTAGATTTGTTATTGTAATTATCGGCTCAATAATAAACTCGGCCAAGGCTCGTGTGTTAATTCCACCTCGATCACAATAACAATTTTTCCCCACTTGTATCAAAATGTACTATTATTCCGAACCTAACCCTATTCTTAACTTGACCAGACGTATCGTTCCTAACCTAACCCGAATTGTTATTAAGCACAAGCCTCGTTGCTAAGTGTGGCACTAGATGGCGCTGTACGTAACATATATATATTATATTTATTATTATTTATTTACTTGCAATGTTTTATCATGATACCATTATCCATTTAAGAAAAACTTTTGCTTATTTACTTTAATAACACTATAGCTAAACAATATCCCCAATTTGTGGCTATATTTATACAGTATTTCTCCAACTCAGCTTTATACAAAAAGTCAATTTCTACTTATGATTGTTTAAGAATTACGAGTAACACTGAGTCACGATCACGATCAAATAAAGCCGTCAGGGTGTATAAAATGGCCGTTTTAGCAGAACATAATATGAATCACGTTAAAAAATAAGAATTCTTAACATGGACTATACAGTTAAGAGTATATAGCGATTCATATTATGTTCTGCTAAAGCGGCCATTTTAGGCCCGCAGGAACAATTCCTCAGCCTGTTTACATAGGCCCTTTATGTTAACGTTTCGATTTTGCTCACCGTTTTACTTGGATCCAATATTTCTTTGATGACATAAGTATTTATGTTTAAGTTATGATTTAAACTTCAAAATGTAAAGGGAGTTTAATATTAAGTATGAGTTAAATATAGATTTTAGTAAAAAAACTTCTGAAATCTATACTAATAATATTATAAAGCAGAAGAGTTTGTTTGTTTGGTTGAACGCGCTAATCTCAGGAACTACCGGCTGGAATTGAAAAATTCATTTTGTGTTGGATAGTCCATTTATCGAGGAAGGCTTTAGGCTATATAACATCACGCTACGATTATTAGGAGCGGAGCAGGAATGGAAAATGTTGCAAAAACGGGGAAAATTTTATCCTTTTGAGAGCTTTTCTCTCTTATGTGACGCAGACGAAGTTGCGTGGGTCAGCTAGTTAATAATAATATTGTGGGAAAATAGCTCGTGGGTTGTTGAAACGAGTTGGTGGGTGTCACTAGTATACAGAGTGAGAGACAGTCCTGCGCAATTTGACAGGGTGCAATCAGCTTCTAATTTTGAATCATATTTCACCGGAATTTTACTTCGGAAACATTTTAAAATCGTTTTTTTTTCAGTTACTATTCCTATTTTAAATGTAAAATTATGTTCCCTGTACGCAGCACTCCATTTATGTAAATAATACGCCTAAAAAACAATTAATGTTGGAAAACTATATCGAACAACGCGTGAAGTCAGCTGTTTACTTTTTGCCTAACTGCAGGGTTCATCGAACTCGTCGTCGCGCTTGCCGTTCGCCAAGTACGTTTTTCTACGGTAACGATACATTGCGTATGAGGAAATAAAACAAATCAAAGGACATTGTTTAGCGCCCATACATTGTTGGCCCTGGACCCAAGAGCATCGGAAAATGATGTGTTGTGTTGTTGATCATTAGTAAACTCCTGTAAGATCTTATTTTTGTAGCGGACTAGCTGCAGAACAGATATGTTTAAGAAAAAGTATTCGATTTTGAGGTTATAATCGAACCAAAACCACGAATATTTCGTGTAGTTTTTCATAGATCCGAGTGATTCTAAATGATATTAGATAACCTCGAATAACTATCATAATGTAATATGTGGGTTTTTTTCACTCCAGCATTGTTATTACTTATAACTATCTATTTAGAGTACGTCCGTCGTCCTTTTAAATGATGAATAGTGATTGTATGTTTATATTGTAACTTCTATTTGCACCTTAATCGAAATAAATAAAATAAATAAATACATATCGCTGGACTTCAACACACAGCGCCATGTCACCGTAAAATTGTTAAACACGTTATATTACAATATAACGTATTTTTTCTCGCGATATTGTAATGTCTCGAATTATTGTCAACTGAACATACGGAAGTATCTCTGCCCCCATAATCGGGACTTGGGGCACCCCCCCGTTAGGTTAGTTAGGTTCCTTTAAACCCTGCACTCGGAAATAGGGGCCCCGCGAAGCGGGGCTCCGTCGACTACGCTTTTTAGGGGGAATATAAAGTGTTTTAAGATTATGTTATATTAATCGGTGTTTCTCAGGAATGGTGCATTATCTTTTCATGAGAGTTGTGCCACTGGGCAAGGGAGACCCCTCCTTCCCTCCACACCGCGTAAGTTGACTACCATCGCATGCATTTCACGAAAAATAATGCGTTTTGTTGTAAGCAGTATGTTCATTTGACAATAATTCGAGACTTTACAATATCGCTAGAGATATTACAATATAACGTATTTGACAATTTTACGGTGACAGATATACTACATATATACTTAAAAAAAAACAAAACATCAACAAAAAAAACATCATCTTAAAAATGAGACTCTGATTAAAAATATGCATCATTCATTCACAAGTTATTAAAAATTCAATCAATCAATTATCACAATCGATTGCAGGCATCCCTAATCTTTTATGAAACGACATGGACATGACGTTTGACCGAGATGGCGGATGTTTTCGCGTTAAATACTTCATTTTAACATGCAGCTGGTCCGTGTTACAAAAATATTTGCAAGTAATAAAATAAAACACACAATGAATTATCGAGAATGTCCGATACTTTAATTGCACAGGGCGATTCTGGACAGTCCTTCCGTCGTTCCAGTCTTACCCGATGCAGCTGATTATCAGTATTTTACATAGAGCCACTACCTATCTGACCTCCACAACCCGGTTAGTACTTGGTAAGACAGGTTGTTAGACTTGACAGATGTTTTTTGGGCCACTGACACTGACTGTCAAAGATCTACAAATGACAGCCGAGACCAACGGCTTAAGGGGCCGGCGGAGCATGCATATTTCATACAAACGTAATACCAAAATAATTTGTTAGTCCAAATTATTCTTAAAGAAGTGTGTATTTATTTCGGTTGGGTTACAGAATATCTATGTTCTCAAATATAAATTATGAAAGGAAAATGATATGAAAACGAGATATGAGGAATTTCCATAGAAATCTTACTTTTCTCATAACTCTTGTTTAAATCAGTGTCCATTCAAAATATATATTTGGAAACCTAGATATTCTGTAATCCAATCGAAACAAATACACACTACTTTAAGAATACGTTTGATTTACAAATTATTTTGGTATTACGTTTGTATGAACTACGCATGCTCCGCAGGCCTCTTAACGTGCTTTCATAAATGATTTAATAAATGATTTGTTTTAATTTTCCAAGACACATCGGGAACTCGGTATGTAATGAGTGGTAACCCATCCACAGCCCAACCTAGGCAAGCACACCTGAGCAGCTGTTTATATTTAGCCAAGAGCTCCTCGAACAAAGAACAAAGAAAAAAGTTAATTCAATTTTCAATCGACTTGAACCGTTCTGTGATAAATTTCAATGAGAACGTAACTTAACCATATTTTTTACGTTTTTAGGTCGTCCAGGTAATAAAGTGGCAAAGTATAGATTTATGACCGGAGCCAATAGGTGGTCGATACCGGGGAATAGGCTCTGAACCAAATTAGGGTCCAAAATTATGACACTTTTATTATACCGATACCCGAAGTTTATAGATGGAACTTGAGTCGTTCTTTTAGGAGTTTCTGCGGTATTATTGCCTGTAGAATTACTAAACTTACCTATCGTAGCATCTGCCAAGTGGATGAAAAAACCCTTCATGGAACCGGCAACTAAACATTCTGTACTTTAAACTAAGTAACCCTACCCAAAAGCTATTGCTGGGAAACCATTTTTTTTGTGAAGAAATTTCAGGTTTTTTGAACCCATTGTAACGCCTTCAATACATCGTGCTGATGCATGCATTAAATAGTACGGGGGTCGTGGAGGTATTTAACCGTTTGGACGCCATTGTCACATATACGTGACAAGCAAACGCGTGCCCTGTACGCCAAAGGAAACAAATATGTGACAAAATAATAGATGAAATTGTGGCTTGGCGTGGCGGGCACGCGCGAGCGTTTTTGCTGTGGCGGTCTAAAGGTTAAAGTAAAGTTTAACAATAGTAACAGATTGTATTTAAAAAAAAAACCACTGTGAAAGTGGAAATTCGACACACAAAATCTCCGTAACCAGAAAGTTCCAGATGCTCAGATCATACCAGATCAGAGGTATTGAATTGATGCTGTCAAATAAAAAAAAATCGTAATAGAAAAGTGACTCTTGGATTCGCTCTCAGGATTCACTAATAAACTGTTTTACTCCCGGAAACTAAGTATATTTGTCCTCTAATGTAAAAGCTATTGCAATCATTTATATTCGTCACTTAGCTAGTTCGGGGTCGGGTCGAAGATATATACTCTAGTTTTTAGTTTTTATTTCAGCTAAACTCAACTAAATTGCTCTGAATCGTGACACGAGTATGCACTTGCAGCTTTACAGTAGTTTTATGCTGGCTTAGGATAAAATATGGCTTTATGTTAGCTTTGAAATGTGCATACAGGCTGTAAACCACCTCATCACATACCCGTTAACCAAGCATTCTGTACATCAAATTAAGTAACTTTACGCAAAAATTATTGCAGGGAAACAACTTTTTTTTTTGAGGTTATAAATCATATTTTGTGGTAGAACTCAATGTCAAACTCACTTAAAACATTGTGCTGATGGATGAATTGAATAGTAAGGGGATCGTGGAAAACTTGTCAAAAAGTTGTAACTTTGACCCCCCATATCTCCGTAACTAGAAGGTTCCCAGGTATGGTGTAGAACAAAATGATCGCAATGATGGGGAGAACAAGTGCCTTTCGGCTTCGTGAAGAAGTGTTTTACACCCTTTATAGTTATTTTGAAAACGTTGTGCATTTTTACTTTTTTTTTTAACTAAAAACTTCTTTAGTTGAGCACTTTTTGAGTGAAAAAAAAAACATGAAATTCGCGTGACCTAGCGCGTCGTAGCCCTCGTAGCAGATCCGCTACGCCGTAGCTGTAGTGAATCGGCTACGAGTTTTAACTCTTTGTTTTTTTTTTATAATAGAAACGTTTTCTTTCCCCACACTGGGGATCGTGGTTACTTTTATATACATCCAACGAGCAAGTGCAACCACTTGTAGTCCCTTATGATTTTTTGTTTCTTGCGGGATGCTAAACAGCGACACGCAGCGCAGCGTTTTTGTGTTCCGACTGTAGACAAAAAAAGCAGCCTTTCTAGGGACGGTGTCTATTTGCGGGACTGTTTAAAAGAACACGGCACTGAAACACAAACGTGCTAAGTAGAAACACGAATAGGTTTTATAGTCAGTACAAGTCTGACACTTCCTTTCGCTCTATCCAGAGGTCATTTAAGGATGGATGACATTTTAGTCTACAGGTCACAGGAACACTGGTCAATCAGAAAATCTCTAAACCGTTTGTGGGCTGAGGTTGGCCGCAGTAGTGTTATCTGGAAAAATGGGGCAACATCGACCCGTCCCAAAAACAATGTCAGTGCGGAGCCCTCTGCAGGATATAACCCACCTCCTTTCTTGCCCATTTTGCACATCCACTGGCACCTTCCAGGATTTAAACGAAGCCAATGACTGCGCTGTGCCGGTGACAATAAGGTCGAGTATTATTTGAATCTATCAACACGTAAAGAAGAAGAAATAGAATCATAAGTCGGGTTCCCCACTGCTTTTGTCAATAGTATCCAGTTTCACAACACAATTTTCTGGAAATTGTTCTCCGTAGTGAGTCTATACAGAAAAGGTATCCATTAGAAATCAATCAGAAAAGTTGCGAAATTTAGACGTCCTAGATAACAGTGGTATCAGTTTAGGCACCCAGATAACCGGGTGACACATCCAATATTTTTAGATAATAACAGGCTTTATCTTTTTTATTATTTCGATAAATGTCAAACAGTATGAAGATAACCAGTACACCACTTGGCCCTTTTTTGTGAAATCAATTAATATTAGGGCTGGATTCCACCGAAGCCAGACGAGACGGGAGAAAAGGAGATGTGTTGTAAATCATTAATTGAATTTCGCTATTTACACTTCTTGACTCCGAATAGCTTAAGTACAAACGGTTGAACAGAGAGGACAGATGTCTCGTGATTGATTAGGCCAGGCGAACACAAGAAGAGACGTGATCGGTGTAAGCAATGTGCTGTGAGCGGCTGTGGTCAGCGATGTGGTGTAAACAGCGTGTCGCATGTCAAAAGATGTGATCCGATTCAGCATTTGCTCCTAGTTGAGATACTGTATGTAAATACTTATACGTCTACTATGTTACCGGTGTGTGTAATATTACAAGGAGATTGTTTTTTTATGTGACCGCTTTGGTCTCATATTTTGGAAATCAATATAGGTAATTGTGTCTTGATAATGGATGGATAAGATTGGGTAGTATTGAGTTAAATAGCCTGTTATTGGAGGAAACTTTTATGTAGTTTATGGTCATCCATTTTATTAATTAACCTAGAAACCTAGTAAATCATTCCGTGGGGCTGTTATTATTTAGCCACGACCACGCCATGCATTTCACAATATTACGGTTTCACTTCGATAGATTGCAATCTACCGAAAAATAATACGTTATATTGCAAGCAGTGTGTTCAGTTGACAATATTTCGAGACTTTCCAATCCCGCTAGAGAGATTACAATCTAACGTGTTTGACAATTTTACGGTGACAGATATCTATAAGTCAGAGTTACTGAAAATGCGTTGCTAATTTACTATTCAAGGAAAAATACTGTATGCACTGAAAACTACAAAATGATTCCAGAACTAAAGACAACATCACGACAAAACATCATGACTACAATATCATCGACATCATGATTGGTAGAGAATGTCTTGTGGCATTAAGGCGATTACATGAGCTAAACGCGAGTTTTATAATTACCTACTAAAAGTATTTGATTCACTGCTATAAGCAAGACCAGAAAAATATATGATATTCTTTAGGATATATGCTAGCATGATACTGTTTTGAAAACATAATACAATTAATGTGGCTCAATCAAAATAAATCACGAACGTATCCCTAAACATATCTTTCAAACAATAAAAACATACTAATATGCATGCGATCATTCTGATTTTTTGACAAATAATTCTACAAGCAATATATTAACATGATATTGTTTCAGTTTTTTAATCCAATCAATAGTGTTTTTGTAAATCGATCGAAACCACGCATTCCGCGCTATTTGGCCCGCAGTGGCTGACGTTACAACTACTTTGTAGTGTAAGCTGATTAGAACTTTATTCTAAAAGCATTTCAAACGAAGTTTGAACCACCACAAATAGAGTTGCTAATTTAGCTCGTCTAAGCGCCTTAAGCCCGCCTCTGTACCACTCTTGTACATAAAGTTTAAATAAATAAATGAGTTTCCTGTTCCAAGCAAAACTCACTCTTTCATCACATGTTTCGGAAACTAAAATCAGGCTTTGGTGAGCAAAGATACCTTTAGCTTTCGTAGAAAACATTTTATCCGTCTTGATGCAAACCTTTAACAGCACAATACAAACTAAATTAATTAACTGTAAGTAGGATCTGAAACATTATACTACACTACACAGATCACTTTGGTTTCTGTGAATGTATAACTGGCAGTCGTTGACGTGGTATCAATGGACTGCCTTCCACGGATTTTGCTCACGATGCCAATAAAATAGTTCTCCTTCCTCGAACTTCGGTTTCTTTCGTAGTATCTGATCAGAAAATGGTGGTAGTCTTTAAGGCGCACCGACCCACCAACTTTAAAAATAACTTATGTTTTTTTTTTTAATCTGGCTCGGGTCGGGCAGTCGATGCAACGTACCATCGACGATGACGAACCACGATGATGACTGACGATTTGAGATACTGACAATTCATGAATGCGTCGATGGAATGTTTTCGATACAGCGACTTTCGATATAGTGACTGTCTCTACTACGAACATCTAGTGTAGATGTACAATTATCACACGACACGCGAAGCAAATGTATAGCGGTGCGCCGCGCGGAGAGGCGGTGAGTATACCTCTCGACCGCGTGGTCGGACGATAAGGCATCAACGGATTTCATACAAATCAAGGTGTCGTGAGATACGCCTATGCATAGATATATTATAGTAGTATCCAAATAAAGCACCAATCCGGTTACACTGGAAGCCAACCCCAACATAGTTGGGAAAAGGATACGCAGATGATGAGTAAGACCAAACCGCGTCGTGCGTCGTAACGATTGTCGCGCGGACAACAAACTGAGGCCGTCTCTATCGCGCACGTCTGCAGATGAGTGCGAGTGAGAGAGACGGATAGATCCGAATATACGGACGAAGCGTTAGGGAGTAGGGCCTCTGTTGTGATATTTTTTCAGTGAACATCTTTGCTTGGGCATTTGCGTGATCAGTCGTTTTGATTCGGACTTGACGTCACTTTAATAAATAAATAATAAATATCGCTGGAAATTACCACACAGCGCCACCTAGTGCCACACTAAGCAAAGCTTGTGTCGTGGACACAAGATAGTTGATATACTACATTATATACTTTTTTGTTTGTAAATGCATACTTATACATATAAACATCCATGACTCGGAAACAAAAATGTCCATGCTCATCACACAAACATTTGCTCCAACCGGGATTCGAACCCAGGACCCTAAGAACGTAAGGCAGCGTCATTACCACTACACCATTCGGGTCGTCGTAATATCATAATTTTATATTGTGTGTATTTGGGTTATGAGTTTAAAAGAATCTTTTCCTTCGTCAAAAATGGCGCCGAAATTATCATGCTTCTAAAACAACACTTTCTTTGACAACTTAAACAGGCTCTGCCAAACTTGACCTTATCGCCATTCCAATGCTGTTAAGTGCCACTAAAATATTGATATTGTAAACAAAAGCTGCGTTACAATTTTTCTGCCCACAACCTTTACTCTTCAGTAACTTGACACCTGTCCACGGCACAAAGCTCCAAACATTGACCTCAAAGCCGTTTTGTTACGCGTACCTTTTTATCCCAGCTGTGTAGCCGGATTGGACGGACGGGGTGGCGCAAAGGGGAAAAGCTCCGCACCTGTTCCATACATTATATTTACGTTGTTGATTGTAGAACGTCGGCTTTTTTACGAGAACATTCTAGAATACCCTACGTTCGAATCTAGAATGTTCCACTAGGTTCGACTGGCATTAAAGCCGTCGTGTTTGTTGAAGGATTACTTACTCTGATCTAGTCTGTCCCTTTGCTGCTAGTCACGCTCTAAGCCGAGGTTCGTGTCCCTCATGGGTGCCGTTCGAATCTAGAATGTTTCACTGTTGAGCTGTGTAGAAGATTCTAGAATGTTCCACTAGGCTCGGTTGGCATATAAATAGCCGTCGGTTTTGCTAAAGGATTACTCACTCAGTTCACTTCACGCTGTCGCTTATTTTAGAAGTGTTTTGCCTCTGTCTAGAGGCCGTACACGAGGCACCCAAAGGATAGTCCGGTTAAGCAGATGACAACCTCCTAGGTTGACCTGCAAGATGACATTCACAAAAAAAAAGTTGAGTATTCAGTCTGATTTTGTATTTTCAAATACTGCTCAATGTGTCAAAATCAAAGAAAATAATGAAAGGGAACTTGAAGTTCTAAATTCACAATGGTCGATCATTGGTCGGTCAATGGTCTGGTAATAAAATTATGTTTTATTGGCATTGTCTTATTGCCATTATTATAAAACCTTTAGTGCAAATAGTTTTCGAAATCAACTACTAAATGCAAACATTTATTCATGCCAGATTTCATGTACGAGATTACCATTCTATGATAGTTATTTCAATGGAGTGTCAGTGGTTGACCATTGAGAAGTCATAATGAAGGCAATATATTAGTAGAATAACAAACTTGTCAAAACTTGACAGAACTTGACCATTATGAAATCAATGATCGACTATTTTAACACTATTGTAATAGCAGAATCGAGGTCAACGAACATGAATTACTTATTTGACAGCACGGTTGGCATGGTGTCTGGGTGATTGACTGTTGCACTGCTTGATGCGGGTTCAATTCCAAAATAAGTATTTGTATGGCGTACATGTAGGTTATTGTTCCGGATCTGGGTGTTTGTCAGTTAAAATGTTTGTAAACGATTCAGGAGAAATTCTTTGAGTGGAGCATTTCCTTAAGAGTTTAAAGAAACCTTTTAATTTGAGAAAATCAAAAACTCTTATCGGGTTAAGCTGAAAATATAAAATACGAAAGAATTCTTGAATAAAACATCGATGTTTAATTTCAGGAATTATGTCAAATTATTGTTAGAATTGTTCTCGAGTGGCGAAGCCTGGAATCTTTCCCACTAGGTGGACCGATGACCTAGTGAAGGTTGTAGGGATACGCAAGTAGCACGGGACCAGTCAATGTGGCGATACTTGGGGGAGGCCTATGTCCAGCAGTGGACGTCTTTCGGCTGAAACGATGATGATGATGATTGTCAGCAAACTGCCCACAGCAAATTGCGAATTTAGTAGACAGTATAACTTACACCCCCACAATGCCGTATATTAGCTCAACACGGACCATTTTTATAAATTACCAACAAGTTAACATCAATTCAGAGGCTGTAGTAGCCTAATAAATAAAATGGCCTCCGATAAAGAGGCGAAAAAACAATAAAAGCGACACGTAACGTGCGGTATATTTCTTTTTACGCTTCCCCTTACGTGACTACGACAATTATCCATAAATTACCCTGAACGTAGGGTTACCATTGGGCAATTTGGGAAGTCTTTTCAAAATATATTTTTTCCTGAAAAGTAAAACTCCGGATGAGAGACTTAAACGCATTTGACATTTGCACTTTTTGTAGATGCATAAATCTAATTCGTACGCATTTCCGGGCTTTTTTAATTTGTAATACATTATTTTCGATTCTGAATATAAGTCCAGCCTAAGATAAAAAGAAATCCCCCAAGTAGAAGAGTCTGAACAAATGATAACGTTACATAAAATCTGAACATATGGTAACCCTACCTGGATGGGACACTCAGCCCTAAATAAAGGGTTTATAGTCGAAAATAAACTGCAATTTAGTTGTCAAGAAATATTAATTAGTATTAATTTATCTGATGTTAATGTGGTTAATTAAAATGTTTAGGGAACTCACAAGTTAGTTTTATCTGACGTTGACCCTTCACGAAGACGTCAGTATATCAAATTAAGTAGAGGTTTTTTTCAACACAGAAAATCATCGGAAATTCGAAAAAAAAACAACTCTTACACTTATCCCAATTCATTCGGGGTGCTCGCGGCATGTCTTCTTTCATACTTATCTGTTATTCGTTATCTCATCAGACACTTCCTTTCCTGCCATTCTTCACAAAGTCTATTCATCGTTCATCCAAAACGGTTCATTGGAAGACCAGCGTCAGACAGCATCACCTGTCTGGCATGAATGCTGAAATGGACCTTTTTGGCGCAGCTGTGAGGCACACAGCACAAACTATGTATTTTTGTCCTCTTTGTAACATTTTTTTTAAATATTATTGTGTGTGTGCTTAATGTACTGACGTCAAATAAACATTTTTCTTTCTTTCTCTTTCTTTCTTTCAAAAAAATATCGCAAAGACGGGGAGAACAAGTGCCTTTGCCAAGTGATCTATTCGCACCCAGTAAACTTAAGTAACAGTTTACATATAGATAGAAGGTTCCAATTTTCTATACAAAAGTAACTTATCTTTCTCACATACCAAAGGGTCACGCCGTGATTATTATTTAATTGGGGCGTCAGGGTCGGGTAAACCTAGGGAACCATGTAGAGAAAACATTGACAGCAGGTACCTATAACATTTTACTTACCTTGATTTTGAATTTCCAAATTGTTACTTACCTTTTTAGGAGTGGACAGAAGCAAAATCATATTATATGGAGGTTATAGATGCACACATCCCGACTTTTCTCTAAGGGTTGTAAGCCGATACCAAAGAATGCCAAAAAAATAACAAATTTAGTTAACTATATCTGTCGTCCTATATAGAAAACATGACAACAGAGGTACATCTAAATAGTACACCTACATTTCGCCAGATTTTCCTCATTTTGATAGGAAATATTAGAAGGGCTAAGAAAAGACAACGCTGCTCTGCTCTGTACTAGTATCATAGTACGCTGCTCCGCTCTGTACTAGTATCATAGTACGCTGCTCCGCTCTGTACTAGCATCATAGTACGCTGCTCCGCTCTGTACTAGTATCATAGTACGCTGCTCCGCTCTGTACTAGCATCATAGTACGCTGCTCCGCTCTGTACTAGTATCATAGTACGCTGCTCCGCTCTGTACTAGTATCATAGTACGCTGCTCCGCTCTGTACTAGTATCATAGTACGCTGCTCCGCTCTGTACTAGCATCATAGTACGCTGCTCCGCTCTGTACTAGTATCATAGTACGCTGCTCCGCTCTGTACTAGTATCATAGTACGCTGCTCCGCTCTGTACTAGTATCATAGTACGCTGCTCCGCTCTGTACTAGTATCATAGTACGCTGCTCCGCTCTGTACTAGTGTCATAGTACGCTGCTCCGCTCTGTACTAGTATCATAGTACGCTGCTCCGCTCTGTACTAGTATCATAGTACGCTGCTCCGCTCTGTACTAGTATCATAGTACGCTGCTCCGCTCTGTACTAGTATCATAGTACGCTGCTCCGCTCTGTACTAGTGTCATAGTACGCTGCTCCGCTCTGTACTAGTATCATAGTACGCTGCTCCGCTCTGTACTAGTATCATAGTACGCTGCTCCGCTCTGTACTAGTATCATAGTACGCTGCTCCGCTCTGTACTAGTGTCATAGTACGCTGCTCCGCTCTGTACTAGTATCATAGTACGCTGCTCCGCTCTGTACTAGTATCATAGTACGCTGCTCCGCTCTGTACTAGTGTCATAGTACGCTGCTCCGCTCTGTACTAGTATCATAGTACGCTGCTCCGCTCTGTACTAGTATCATAGTACGCTGCTCCGCTCTGTACTAGTATCATAGTACGCTGCTCCGCTCTGTACTAGTGTCATAGTACGCTGCTCCGCTCTGTACTAGTATCATAGTACGCTGCTCCGCTCTGTACTAGTATCATAGTACGCTGCTCCGCTCTGTACTAGTGTCATAGTACGCTGCTCCGCTCTGTACTAGTATCATAGTACGCTGCTCCGCTCTGTACTAGTATCATAGTACGCTGCTCCGCTCTGTACTAGTATCATAGTACGCTGCTCCGCTCTGTACTAGTATCATAGTACGCTGCTCCGCTCTGTACTAGTATCATAGTACGCTGCTCCGCTCTGTACTAGTGTCATAGTACGCTGCTCCGCTCTGTACTAGTATCATAGTACGCTGCTCCGCTCTGTACTAGTATCATAGTACGCTGCTCCGCTCTGTACTAGTGTCATAGTACGCTGCTCCGCTCTGTACTAGTATCATAGTACGCTGCTCCGCTCTGTACTAGTATCATAGTACGCTGCTCCGCTCTGTACTAGTATCATAGTACGCTGCTCCGCTCTGTACTAGAATCATAGTACGCTGCTCCGCTCTGTACTAGTATCATAGTACGCTGCTCCGCTCTGTACTCTTGTGTATAATGAGTCACGCAAACACATCCAAATGATATTATAAAATAGAATAGAAATAATTTATTTGCATTGAATGTTGGTACATACATGAGTTGTTGTAGTAATGGTTATTAGTTCCTGGTACATTCCACCATTTCACATTCAAAAATTTATACTTCGGTATAGATACAATACAAAAACACAACCTCAATTTAAAACTTTCACAATAACTTAACAAATTATCTTGTAACAAAAAATAAACCAACTCTAAATTAGAATAACATAATAATACAGCTAAATTTTATTTGTTAGGAAATATGATACAGAATAATAACATTTTAGCATTAAAAAGATGAAAGCTGTTTTTCAAAAAATCTCAAAGGTTGTTCCTTAATGCTATTTGGAATCTTATTATAGATTACAGGCACCATACCTAAAACACTTTTTTTTTAATAAAGATGTATTGTGAGCACCGGTACATCTTCTAATCTTCTAATATTTAATTTAAAATTCTCGTGTCACAGTGTTAGTTACCATACTCCTCTGAAACGGCTTGACCGATTTTTATGAAATTTTGTATGCATATTCAGTAGGTCTGAGAATCGGCTATTTTCTATTTTTCATAACCCTTAACTAGAAATAATTTATATGGCAAAATAATGTTTGCCGGGTCAGCTAGTAACTTATATACAGGGTGAAATTGAATAGATGCGACAAATTTAAATATACAATAATACGTGTTGTCAAGAAAATGTATAAAATATAAAATTAAAAAATAATTGATCAGTGTTACGAAAACCGTTAAAATAATAAAAGTATCAAAAATCTTGCCGACTCATCGCAGTGCTCAATATAACGGTCATTTACCTAATTTTGCCTTAATTTTTCTTATTTATTTTGTATATTACTGGAATATTTCGTACTTAAATAAAGATAATAAATCAAATCAAATCAAATCAAAAATGTTTATTTGTTAGAACATGGTACAAAATAGATGTTACAATCTTGGTTCCAGCATATCCTGCCATAATATGGCGTACAAATATTATTTTTTATACAAAAACAAAAAGGTTATAAATCACTAACTCAGAATCAGAATGAAAAATATTAAGATAATGTCAATTAAAATATTCTTAAATCAATACATGAAAGTCCAAGAATCATTAATAAATTAATAAAACTATTATGAATTCGGATATACATTATGCTAAGTTATTTAAATATTGAAATTGTATTGCAGTGATATAATAATTAACAATGACTATGTCATGTGATGGACTAAAGATTATTTTGCTGCATGGTCACTAACGACTTATCCTCTAAGTATTCTTGAACACTGTAATAGCTTTTTTCCAATAGCAGTCCAGACAATACCCTTTTGAATAACCGCAATGGCAAGTCTTGAATGCTATTTGGCAAATGGTTAAATACAATAATTGCCATGCAGTAAGTATTTCTTTTAAATAGCATTAATTTTATTTGGGGTAGTTTCAATTTGTCTTTGTGCCGTGTTCTACTATTTAATTTGTAACTGATTTTCTCGAACATGTCATAATTCTTTTTTACAAAAACGCATATTTCAAAAATATAAAGACACGGCAAAGACAGTACTTTAAGATTCCGAAATAATGGTTTACAGCTATCTAAAAAGTTTGCTCCACATATTGCTCGGATGCATTTTTTTTGTCCTTTAAACACTCTTTGTACGTCTACTGAGTTTCCCCATATTATAAGACCATATCTGAGTACCGATGCTACATAAGCATGGTAAGCAACCATTGCAGTACTTAGACCGACCGTCTGTCTTATTCTTTTCAGAACATACACAAAACGATCAATTTTTTTGATTATGGTATCAATGTGTGGTTTCCAACTGCAGTTTTTGTCCACGGTTATACCTAAGAATACACATTCATTAACAATGTTTAAGGGACAATTGTTATATTGGATGTCTAGAGTCTCTGTGTTTGTGCTGAGTGCTTGGAATTTTATTATATTTGTTTTTGCCATGTTGATTTTTAAATTGTTACTTTCTAGCCATTTGATTGCCTTGCCTAATGCTTCAGCAATTCGTTTTTCCATGTCTTTGTTATCGTCGCTTTTAATAATCAATGTTGTGTCGTCAGCAAATAGTACGCACTCCTCGTTTATCGCCTCTGGTAGGTCGTTGATGTAGACAAGAAAGAAAAGAGGAGATAAAGTCCCGCCTTGGGGTGTGCCGACGTTGTTTTTCACGTATTTTGACCTGAATGTTTTTTGTTCTTTTTGATAATTTCTTTTTATTTCTACGCATTGCATACGGTCGGCCAGAAAGCTTTTGATCCAATCGTTGGCCTTTCCGCGGATACCATAGTGAGACAGTTTGGCTAGCAGTGTTTTATGGCAGACAAAGTCAAAGGCTTTCGTCATGTCTAAAAAGACACAGCCTATTTTGGATTTTTGGTTTAGACTTTCGGTTATCTGTTTTATTAAGGAGAAACATGCCGAGGAAGTCGAGCTCCCCTTCCTAAATCCAAACTGTTCTTTTTTAAGGATGTCACATGATGACAAAAAGTTCTCTATTTTATGACACATAACTTTCTCAAATATTTAACATCAATGGACCTTTCGATAATCGCGTAATTTATTTTTAACGACTTAGATTGTAAAAAAAACAGTTTATAATTACTATGTTACTGTAACTGAAGCTCCAATTTCATTTTGTCGCATTAATTAAAATTCACCCTGTATAAATACTGGGATCCGATTGTTGCACTTTGGTTTGCTGTGTCCTTTAAAGTAGGAAATAAATAACTATTATAATACGTAGAGGCAGGGATAAGTAAGTAGTTTATTATCAACTAGCTTCTGCCAGCGGCTTCGCCCGCGTGAAGTTTCAAAATTGGGGTTGAGTGAGAATATTATAAACGTAAGAGTAAACAAATATAATAATAACAAATCTCCGAACTGCTAAGCTATCGGGAGTTACACGTGTTATTGTGAGTCAACAATAAAAGATAGACATATGCTGTCTTGGGATATTTTTTATATAATTTTATGTGGAATATTTCCGTGATATATGATTTCTATGTAGCTTTAACCATTAAGGCTGCACACGCGACGGAAGCTAAAAAAACCAAGTAACTTCTTCCGTTTTCCCAACATTTCCTTTCACTGCTCTGCTCCTATTAATGGTAGCGTGATGAAAAGTATACTATTACCTGCTCAGGAGTATGTAGAATAATTGTACCAAGTTTCGTTAAAATCCGTCGAGTAGTTTTTTTTTCTATAAATAACATACAGACAGACAGACAGACAGACAGACAGACAGACAGACAGACAAAAATTTTACTGATTGCATTTTTGGCATCAGTATCGATCACTAATCACCCCCCGATAGTTATTTTGTAAATATATTTCATGTACAGAATTGACCTCTCTACAGATTTATTATAAGTATAGATGAAAAAGTTTTGCTGCTGTCTGTAACTTTTGATTTGATCATTGCTCTTAGACAGCGTTTTTGGGCTTAGATAGTTTCTCGTTCACAACAATTGCCTCAAAATATGACACCAAACCTTAAGTACGACACTACTAAATCATGGTAAGCAACCAGTAAAGTGTTGATGTTTATAAAGCTGCAACTTGCAATAATGCGCAGTTTTTGTTTTATCGAAAATGGGCAAGGCACTCCAAAGTTACAGCGTTGTAAACTTTCACTGCTTTTTTAGACGACTGCATAATTTTCATTCCTTTGCGAGCTGCTGCGATGACGTCACGCCGCGGGTGTCCGGGTGTCCGATTGCGGGTGATGCGGAGTGTTTACTTTCATAAAATTTGATTTGAAAAGTGGTACTTATTATTTTAAGTGTTTGTATTTTAAATTTATTGTTATTGCATTAATTAATTTAAATTAACACTATAAATTAAGTTACTAATAAGTTACTGTTGCGTTTGAGCGCTCTTTGCGGGGCTCCACATCGCTGTCAATGTGGTGAAGCAGTCGACTGCCTCGGACACCATGGCCAATCTTGCATTAAGAGTGCAGCTCGGATAGCGCGACACGCCAGCATTAATGATCCCATCCGTCATAATTTTGATGTTTTGTCCTGTGCGGGCTAATAATGCTTTTTCTTTATTTCTTTCTCTTGCCACCGCCAGCCATATTAGAACCTACTGGCTTGGCACGCGTCGATGGCAAGATCCCAGATGGTATGACCATAAAGCCATGGAAGTTGGGTAGGCCTTTGGTGTGGGATGCAACTTGCGTCGACACCCTTGCACCATCCCATTTTCCTAGTTACGAGTATGTGTTTGAGCCGTTTGGGGTTGAAACACTAGGGCCATGGGGTCCGAGTGCCCACTTAGTATTTCGAGAAATCTCTAAACTGTTGGTCGACTCTTCACGTGACTAGAGGGCGGGCCTATTTTTTGGCCAAAGAATCAGCATTGCCATCCAACGTGGCAATGCTGCCAGCCTTCTGGGCACTTTTCCTATTGGCTACGATGTGGACGAATTTTTCGATGCCCTGTAACCATTTTGTAAAGAGTTATATAGTGTGTATATTATGATATTGTAAATAATTATTCTGTGGCATAAAATAAACGATAAAATTTGTAGTAAATTTCTCAGTCATTTTTGAAGATTGGAAAAAAATTTCAAACAATTTCTGCTTTCCCAAGTAACATAGTTTTTAGACATGCTGATAACAAAAACTTTTTTACAAAAAACAAAACCGAAACGCTTCAGAAGTCGTTGACCTTTGTTTGATTGATTTAGTTTTTTGTCACCGACTTCTGAAGCGTTTTTCCTGAAGTTATTTTTCACTTTTTTGTTTTCTCTGAAGTCGGTTTTGTTTTTTGTAAAAAAGTTTTTATTTTTCACTTTTTAGTAGTTCACATGTGCTTACCCCTTCACAGCGTACCGGCGTGATTTTATGTTATGAACTGGTATAAGCAATAGACAGATATTAGATTTCAGCAATCCCAGTACATTTGCTATCATTTATTGAGGAGTTCCGATGCATATCTCCGAAGTTCTTCATCAGATCTTCATCAAATTCAAATGGGATCACTTCGAGAAAGTACACTTCCTAAAACTACCCAAATCACTTCTTGTGTGCCTATAAAATGTGAAGAGTTCTCTCTATTTCTCCAGAATCCCATCATCAGATCCCGATTTGATGATTATGAGACCACACGAGAAGCACCAGCTTTCAAATAAAAAAAGAACCATCATAGTCGGTTCACCCAGTTGAAAGTTCTGAGGTAACAAACATTTTCGAAATCTGGGTGTATTTTACACATCTGCGTACCCCCTCAGAGCATACAGGCGTGATGTTACGTCATGATATAGTATAAACAATGAACCTACAAGCAATAACAGCAATCACTGCAGATTTGCCGTACATTTTTGAAGAGTTCCATCGTGTATCTCCAAAGATCAGCATCAGATCTTCAGAAAATTAAAATGGGACCACACGGGAAGCACCAGCTTTCAAACAAAAAAAGAATCATTCAAATCGGTTCACCCAGTCGAAAGTTCTGAGGTAACAAACACAAAAAAAAAAACATACAGACGAATTGATAACCTCCTCTTTTTGGAAATCGGTTGAAAAAGGGTGGTGTGTCTCATTGTACCTGCTTATACAGGGTTATTTGTAAAACACCAACAACCTCGCAGGACTAGTTTACTAACATGATAAACAACAACATTTGTTCTACGACGTTTTCGAAAAGAGGCAAAAAAAATCGACTTCTCAAGCAAAACTCTATCAGCTGTTCGGACATACTCGTATGTATGGAGAGTTGATTTTTTTTTGGCTGTTTTCGGAAAAGTCGTAGAACAAATGTTGTTGTTTAAGATGTCAGTAATCTATTCCTGCGAGGTTGTTGGTGTTTTACAAATAACCTTGTATATTACCTGGATAATAAACTATTTTCCATGACTACTTCTATTACGTAGGCCTTCTATTTAATAACACAAACTCACCTCACATAAACTATACATCTAATTATTTTAACGAAACTGCCAGAGGGTGTAGTATCGTAATTATTATTTAATTAAGGCCTGGGATTTCGGTCGGTATAATTTTATACGTATCACACGTCACTCATCAGTAACGTGATATGTAGCAAAAAGTTGTTATTTACATGTTGAAACTCTTTGTTTGGAAATTATTATTACAAACTCTTTGTTCTTTGGTAAAAGTTTGTATGTTATACTGCTAGAGGCTTTTCATGGATTTTTTCAGGGTTTGTTGGATATTTAAATACTTATATTTTTTTCTAATAATTGGACTATTAAATTAACTCGTGGCTTCGACTGCCTCGTTGGACGAGTGAGCATGAGGTCATGTGTTCGATTACCGGGTCGAGTAAAGTGTTATTGGATTTTTCATCATGAATTTCTCAATAGCAGCCACGTAGTGTAAATATGTGGCCGTTTGATGGCAATAGGCTAAATGTGGTTACCCACTTAGATACACCTTTTTCTAACCCTTCGAGGATTACAGGCGTGATTTAATGAATGTTATTAAATTACGTGGTTTAGAAAATATAAACTAAATATAAGAAAATATAAACAAGATGATGTACTACTTCATGTAAAACATTCCATATAATTATTATACAGTGACTTGGATAGCAAGATTACGTATTTGTAGCACTGCTACGGAAGGAGCTACGCCGTAGCGCACTGTGCTACGAGCAATAAGCTACGGCTCACGGCTTTGCGCGGTCACTAGTTAGCGAGACTAGTGTGGAGGCTACTCGATGCTAATTCAGGCATCTTACAGCACACTATCATCACCTTTATGACGTAGTGATAAAGGTGATGTTTGTTGTTTAAGTGTTACTGCTCAACGTTCATTTACCATAGTACTCGTATGTTTATGGTTCAACTAACGGCCGTTTTCTAGAACTTACTTACGCATAACTGTTAGTTAATATGCCTACGTCTCGTAGCTATTGGTGTTTCTATAAACAAAGTTAGCTTGGAATGTCATCTAGCTGTCAGTTGATTCATATAAAAGTTTAAGAAAACTTTTCTGTTACGTTTAGTTTCTAATCGGTTCATACGTTCGACAGACAGAGATAGCAACCTTCCGTTACCAGTCAGTTATTGCATTTAACAAATAAGCCGGTCGAAATCTCGAAAGAAGAATTAAAAACTAAACGTACCGGTACATACCAAAAAAAAACGATCTTTTCAGTGTTAATTTCTACTAACACAAAGGTATGCGCCGCGACTGCCAGAACCCTGCGTTCATCGAAGTTCAATGTTCAAAGATATCAGGGTCACCACACAAAACCGCAGTAACTTACCGGCGAGAGCTGATAAAGGGACTGTGGCTTCAAACAATCTCGTCGAACTATTGTTTTAAGTACTTCTTAATGCAGGAGCAGTATCTCTTTGGCAGTAACTTGTCTTTGAAGAAGTACTAAAACCGAGATTTTACTATTATTATAAATATGATGGATGGATGGATAACAAGAAAGAACGAAAAAGCAATTATTAGCCCGCACAAGACAACGCATAAAAACGGTATTTAAAACTTATAAAAATTAAACATAGACGACCGAATCGACGACCCGAATAGCGCAGCGGTAGTGAGGCTGCCAGGGTCCCGGGTTCGAATCCCCGTAGGAACAAATGTTTGTGTGATGAGCATGGACATTTGTTTCCGAGTCATGGATGTTTATATGTATAATAAGTATGTATTTACAAACAAAAATAATATATGTAGTATATCAACTGTCTGGTGACCACGATACAAGCCTTGCTTAGTGTGGCACTAGACGGCGCTGTGTGTAATGTCCAGCGATATTTATTTTATTTATAGACAAACATTAAAAGAAATGGAAACGGTCCTGTATGAGGCCAAAAAACCCTCTATCTCAGCATGATGCTGTAATATTAAAAAACGTGGATCTCTTTCACGTGACAGCTATTGAAAGGATTTGGATATTTTGGCACATGGATAGTAATTTAAGTTCATAATTTACCATTGGATTAACATAAAGGCTGTAAGAAACCTCTTAACGAAGCCGAATGACACTTGTTTTTCTTGTCTTTGCGATATTTTTTTATTCTACACAATACCTGGGAACCTTCTAGTTACAGTGATATTGGGGGTCAAATTCCCAACTAGTTCACGCCTCCACGACCCCCGTACTAATTAATCCATCCATCAGCACATTTTTTTGTTATTGCACATGCTTATTTAAACTTGTATGGCCATTGACACCCCTAGAGATTGCTTTTAATGAATTTTCCTAAAGTCATTGTTTATCGGTGCACAGAAAACAGATTCTCTCCATTTTTCATCGATATCGTCTCCGAGTAGAATGCAATCTGGACACACAGACGGACATTACCATTTGGGCAAGGAACCTTAAAATAAACATGCTTTTTAATAGCAGATAGGTATTCATAACCATTCACATAGTTGTCAAACGACACATGCAGCCTACTTCACGAAGCGCAGCAAATAAAAAAGATTCATAAAAAAAAAACGTTCCCTTCCAAGGTTACATCCGCATCGGTTCACTTCGGACGTAGAGTAAAATAATGTGCAGTGTGACAAGTTATGCTATGTCATTTTTGAAGTAAAAACTTTTTTAGGCGCGTTAAGCACTTTTTTGGTGAACTAAAGTCACGGAACTCGCGTGAATTTTCGTAGCACTTGTAGCTGATCCGCTACGGCGTAGCACCACATAGCACGTAGCAGTGCTACGACTGGGACGGGGCCCGAGGGGTGAGGGAGCAATGGAAAATGAACACATAAATTAAAAAAAAGGTCCTGATGGAAAAACCCAATAACACTTTTTCTGACCTAGGAATTGAATCCAGACCCTCATGATCAGCTGCCGCGCTTGCAAACCACTAGACTAACGAGGCAGTCCAATAAGGCGAGGTTGTTATATCGCTGGGTTAGAGGCAAAACTAACTATCTCAATTTCTTTTTGCTTTTTTTAAAGGACATTGTCAAAAATGGCCTATGAATCAACACGCATGAAACATTAAGTACCTATAAACTTCCGTCATGATCCTCGGACATGTGATGTTATTAACTTATTATTTTTTGGTTCAATTTAGGGTTTTTAATAGGCAAAGGTATTATAGCTCATACAGCCTAGTCTTTGTACAGCACTCTTAATAAGAGTTTGACACAGACAAGCGTCAGTATTCTTAACACTTGATATACGATAATGGTTTTTAGTTACAAACAGTCCGCTAGGATTTCGCGGAATAATACGGGTTATCAAAAAACTCGATTGAAAGCGCTGTTTGAAACAAGTAATAAGAAATAAAAAGCATTTATTAGCCCGTGCAGGACAAAACACATAAAAAATAACATTATTTACAACTATTGTAATAAAACATAGATAAAAAAATTCAAATAAACGAAAGGCAGGACCTTTCGTTTATTTTAATTTTTTTACGAGGCCAAAAGACCCCTATACCAGTTGTAAATTGACAGATGGCAACAGAACCGAATGTTTTTATTGACGTAAATATAACCTCGAAACCCGAAAGTGTTTTGATTTTTTCTGAATTCTTAAAAGTGTCCGTTGTTTTAATTCAGGTTCAATCGAATATATACATTATCTAAAACCCAAAAAGTAAATACACCTCCCTGTTGGATCTTAGGCGAGCCATGTATGGACGACGAGCAATGTCCTTTTGCACCATTGGATAGATAATTAAATACATTCGAATGGTATATTAAAATAAAAACTCCAAAAAATCGAGATAGTTGGTTTTGCCTCTGACCCAGCATTAAAATTATAAACGTATTAAAAGGTTATACGGTGGAAAAAATACATACTGGAATACTGTATATTTCTACTCTGTATGTGAAAGCATCATCAAGACTTTTTAACGAAGAAAATTGTAAGAATTTTTCCATTTCTAGAGGTAAACCAGTTGGCATCGGGTTACTGGCGGAAGATTTAATACCTTAAAAACATTGATTTATGTCATTTAGGTAAAGATAATTTATTTGTTAAAACATGCGTATACATGCAAATTAAGCACGCAGGATGACACATTAAGAATATTTTGTACGTACATGTTTCACCCCTAAGGCGTACATAAATATTACAAAATAAAAATCTAAATTACTGAAGGCATCATCCAAATACATAATAGTCAGTTGTAAACATTTATCAGTCAGTATAAATCATAAAATGTCACTCAAGAAAAAAATAAGAGGAAAATAAAAAAAATAAATTGAACAAAATAAATGTTATGTCAGTCAAATAAGTTAATCATAGAATGTCATAAAAATTCAACAACAATCAAAGTCAAAATTCAATAAAAATATACAAGTCAGAGTCTGAAAATAGATAAGTCCGTAAAATAAATTAATCATATGTCACAAAAATTAAGAAAAAAAAAAAAACAATAATAAAAAAAGTCATGTAGCGTCACTTCAAAACTCATATAATTATACTGTAATAACACTTGTCTGTTAATAAATCTCAAATCTTTTTTTTATACAACGCAGGAATAGGTATTATAACTCAACGGGGACAACGGGCATAATTTGAAAAGGATTATTATCCTTTTCTTTATTTTATGTAATATATTTATTACATTAAATTAACGGGGACAGCGTACGGGGTCAACAGGAAGTAATATTTTTTATTTCATTAAATTCCCTTTGTCCCCACTAACGGGGACATGGACTACGGGGCCAACGGGAATACATCAAATTTACATAGGTAGGTTAGGTATAAAATATTTTTGAGTCAGCATAACACGGTCAGTGACACATGGTCACTTACGCGTCAATTTATTCAATTCAACAGTTTTGCTGATTGGACAGTTCTGTGAATTGGACAGTTGCGTCAACTCGACAGTTTCCATAATTTGCCGGTTTCTTCAATTCGTGAGTAAGGGCCCGTTTCCACCATCTCGTGACGACGCGCGACGGATAGTCGTGTAGTTTTAAATGTCATGGTTTGTGTGTTTAAATGGAGGGAGTACATAAGGTCGCCACAATAACTGTCGTCCATGACTGTTACCAACTAAAAACCAACGATAAAGTTTATTTATCATCACGACATAGTTGGACAATCGTCGAATCCGACTCGGCTGGGCAGCGTTCGGAAAGCTGCGCGGTATCTTCTCGTCCAACTTACCGCAGTGTCTCAAGACGAAAGTCGAAAGTCTTACCAGTGTGTGTTGCCAGTGATTACATACAGGACCGAGACGTGGTCGCTCACAATGGGCCTTATCAAAAGGCTTAAAGTCACCCAAAGGGCAATGGAGAGGGCTATGCTCGGAGTTTCCTTGCGTGATCGAATCAGAAATGAAGACGGATGTCTTCATTTCATAAGAACCAAGGTGACCGACGTATCCCGAAGAATTGCTAAACTTAAGTGGCAGTGGGCAGGGCCCATTGCTTGCAGAACGGATGGCCGATGGGGCCGAAAAGTTCTGGAGTGGCGACCACGAACCGGAAGACGATGCCTTGGAAGACCTCCCACTAGGTGGACCGATGACCTGGTGAAGGTTGCGGGAATCCGTTGGATGCGAGTGACTCGCAAGGGACCGGTTAATGTGGTGACACTTGGGGGAGGCCTATATCCAGCAGTGGACGTCTTTCGGCTGAAATGATGATGATGATGATTTCATAGTGGGAACAGTCGAGGGAAAATTATCATCATCATTATTTCCGAAATTTGTCGAAAGACACCTACTACTGGACATAGGCCTCCCCCAAGCGTCACCACATTGACCGGTCCTGAGCGACTCGCATCAAACGAATAAAATACTTTCACAAGTTATTTACACTAGACTAGGATAGCTACAATTTTTTTTTGACATTCAAGAGTACCTGTAATTAAATAAAAGTTGAGCTTGTACCCCAATCCGTACCTTTTAAAAGGTCCTAAGTTTCCTATCTCACCTTTGGATAGTCCCAATAGTCAACTATTTTCACTACAAACTACGAACTGCAACGATTATCCTAAAACAACATTTGTTTTCCACTAGGACTACATACTGCCGTACCAACGAGCACAATCCGCATGTGCAAACATCAATCTAACGTTTTCAAACACTAGGTATATTTTTCCCTGAACGGGTTTCGACAATGCCGCCTCTAATCCCTTTTCCACCGCAAGCGGAGCGGACCCATTACTGACGTCTTTTACCTCGCAAGAGGAAACTGCTGACAAGATGTGTTTTTGTAACTAAAAATGCCTCCGCGAGCAAAAGAGTAAAACTGAGCCCGCTCTGCTCACTCTTGTTTTATTTAGTTTTTGTAGTAAGAATCAGATAACTTAACTCTTTCTTGGTGGAAATGCAAACCTATCCTACCTTTAGAAAAGTAGTCCGCTTCGCTTAGCCATTTCTGGCTCATTACTCTTTATGTCTTTATGTAGAAGTGTCTCTTTAGTTCACCCACATTTCGACAGTTATGTTAAAATCACATGTTATAGAGGGTGAGACTATTGCGATCAACAGTGCTCAGATTTATCCAGGACTCCAGACTCCGGGCTACAAAAAAAAAATACAATAATAGAAAGTAATGGAAATAATAATAGAAATTCATGGTGGAAAAACAAAATTGAATACCCTACGCATGTCCACATTGTCCACCGTAGACACGACAAAGAGTCGACAAACCTTTAGTTCATCTGTCATTTTGTCGATTCAATGACAGATGTACAAAAGATTTAGCAAATATAGTTTTTTGAATTTTTGTCTGTTTGTCTGTATGTATGTCCGGGATAAACTCAAAAAGTACTGCATGGATTTGCTTCAACTTTTGCATGAATATTACTAAGAGGTCGGATCAACATATAGGCTTCTTATTATCTCACTATCACCTACGGGGGAGGAGCTGTGAATCTTTATTATCTTACGCATTCTGTGACAGCGTGTAATCTAACGACGCATATTTAAATGGTGTCTTTGAGTAAGCCATGCTATTATCTAGCTTTACATAAAAACTACGCAATTTAAGTAACTTGGGCTTGGGAAACATAGTTTAAAGAATGTTAGTAGTATAAAGACAATTTTAAAGCCATCTATGAGATTTCATAAAAATCAAATCAAGTTACATGTTAATGTCACCGTAAAATTGTAATCTCTCTAGCGATATTGTAAACTCTCGAAATATTGTCAAACAAACATACTGCTTACATTATAAATCATTATTTTTCGTGAAATGCATTTGATGGTAGTCAACTCACGTGGTGTGGAGGGAAGGAGGGCCCTTTACCCAATGGTACCACTCTCATGAAAATAGAAATTTACCATTTCTGAGAAATACCGATTAATAATGAACCTAACCTTAAAACGCTTTATATTCCCCTTAACAGCGTAGTCGACGGAATTTTAATTCTTCTGCATTTTATTACTTTTTGGGGTTTCTAATAATGAAGATGAGGTCAAAATGAAAATCCAAAATGGCGCCGACGAATTTTTTGGATTTTTCATCATGGGTGTCGTTTCTATGGTTTTTGGTGTCGCTGATAATGAAAATGAAGTCAAAATTAACATGGCAAAAAAGTTAACAGAAGCAAAAAAAAAACAATTCTCTTTTTTTTTCTTCAGCTTCCCCTGACAGTATTTTCACCCTTCGCCACTGTTCATTTCGCACATTTAGCTTAATTCTATCAACTGGGCACAAATAATATAATAACACTTTGCCCGTCCCGGAAATCGAACCCAGGACTTTATGCTCAGTTGCACTTGCGACAACTTGACCAACGATGCAGTCTCACACATGACCCATCAATATTTTCACGCGAACGAAGTCGCGGGCAACAGCTAGTTGAACATAAAATTATAATTTTAAGCTTCAGTTTATTTTCCAAAAACAGGCAATTAAGTTATAAATTGGCTTCTTCATATGAAACTTATTTAAATTAAAGTATTCACGAATACACTGAAAGAACTTCGATTGCTTATTACCAAGAACTTTTCATATACCGTAAAGATTTTCGACCTTTCAACGTTTCTAAAGAAAAATACACTTCTTAACAAAGTTAACGTGGTGTTGGAAGTTCAATGGCATTCGTAATTTAGGGTTGTCAGACGAAATAAAATACTTTCAGCCAGCTAACGAGACAACACAAAATCGTTAGTCTAAACATTGTGATCAACCATGAAAATAAGCAAAACAAAAACTCTTCTATTTCAATGTGTGTTGCTCGTGGCTAAATAATATCCGTCGCTCGGGTCGAACTTTAGGTTAAGCCGCCCTTGCCTACGAAATTCTCATGATTTCGACCAAACCAGACTGCCTATCTGACCCCCAAAAACGACTTCGCACTGGGAAATACGATACCCTTTCATGAGAACTGGTTTTTTTCTGTCTTGGTTATACTTTCAGGTCAGTAACGTCTTTCAAAGATCTACAAAAGACAGCCAGGACCTACGCTTTGGCGTGCTTCCCGAGGCACGTAGGAAAATAATATTCGGTATGTAATGGATGTTCACCCATCCACAGACTACCCTTACCAAGCGCTACTTAACCTTATGCTGATGTTGCTGCTACTATTTTCTGATACAGATTTAAGATTTTACAAAACAAAAATGGAACATTATAATTTTGAATGTTTCCTATATTCCGTCCTATACTCACAATCTACTTCTGTCTGAGCCTGTAATGAGAATTTGTAATTAATGATGCACGCCGTTACAAGTTCATGCGAGCGGCTGACGCATAATCCCCCCACAACAATGTAGCTGACGATTTGTTTCAAGCTCAGTATGATGTAAAATATTTATGAAACAAGTTTAAGTCGACGTACCATGACGTTATTTTTTTTCTAACCTATCGTAACCTACCAATCTTACCGCGGCGCGGGTGCATCAGCTGACGCTGGGTTTACTTATCAATCATTCGAGATCTATTGAACAAGATGGCAACCGATCGGCGTACCTCCCGGACCGAAACAAATTCTAGTTTTATCTTTTGAATATTTTTGGTTGGCTATATCTAAGTGACAGCCCTAGTAATAATTCGTAATATTCGGTGTTTTTCTAATTAAACTTTAGTCGAGTTCTGATTGAATATTAATCTTATTCAACATCTAATTACGCGTCTACTAAACATTCTGTTTTGACGTAAGAACTAGCAACGTTTTATAAAATTTAAATGAATTGAAAAAGCTGAAAAGACCTGTTTTTTTTTAATCTGCCTAGTTTCTTCCTAATAATTTTATTAGATGTATCATAGACGCTCTTATGTAATACCTTATCACCATCAAACTGGGCAACTTTCAATACGCAATATGGTAAAAAAAAAAGAATTTGATACTTCGCGCTAATTGCACCAGTCGATGCGATATTTAATACGGGTAGTCCAATGTTTTTGTTTTTTCAAAAGCTTTACTAATTTATGGCTGTCAGTTTACTAACTGAATGATAAATATGGCTGATATCGCGGTGACGTTTTTTTTTAATGTTACAGCACCATGCTGAGATAGGAGCCTTTTGGCTTCGTACAGGACGAGTTTCATTCTTTTATTTTTTTAAATAAATATTGATTTTTTTTTTCTGTGTAATTTTTATAAGTACTGTTAATTTTGATGTGTTTGTCCTGTGTGGGCTAATAAATGCTTTTTCTTTCTTTTTTTTCTATTTGTTTCCAAGTCATTAATGTGCATTTTATTATAAATATGTATTTACAAAAGAAAATGTATTTATCAACTATCTGGTATCCACGACACTAGCCTCGTTGCTTAGTGTGGCACTTGATGGCAGTGTGTGTAACGTAACATTAGTGTGTGTAGACGACACTAATGGCGCAGCGATAGTGAGGCTGTCTAACGTTCTTAGGGTCTCGGGTTCGAATCCCGGTAGGAGCAAATGTTTGCGTGATGAGCACGGACATTTGTTTCCGAGTCATGGATGTTTTTATGTATAATAAGTATATAAAAATATAGTATATCAACTGTCTGGTGACCACGACATAAGCCTTGCTTAGTGTCGCACTAGATAGGCGCTGTGTATAATGTCCAGCGATTTTTAAATCGGGATCACAACATCACCTGCCTGGCAATATCAATCCAACCTCCATCCTCCGTTGGAGTCGGCATCTAGTCTAACCGAGTGCATCTAAATACTACTATTTTATAAGGAACAACTGCTTATCTGACCATCACAATCCAGTTAGTATTGAATTATGCGATAATCCTTGGTAAATAGAGTTACCAGCCACTGACTGCCATTTTCTCTTGTTACTGTCAGAGATCTACAAATGGCAGCCGTGAACGTACTTTCAAGGCACTGAAGAACCTCGGTATGGTCACCCATCCAGTAAGAAACCTTGCCAGCCGACCCTTAATACAGCAAAATTGACTGTTCGGAAAATTTCAGCCGTTTTTTAGGGTTTCATACCCAAAAGATAAATATGGGACCCTATCCCTAAGACTCTACTGTCTGTCTGTCTGCCAGTCCGTCCGTCCGTATGTTTGTTAAAAGGCTGTACCTCATGAACCGTGATAGCTAGACAGTTGAAATTTTCACAGATTCTGTTCATCAAACGTGTTTTTTTTCCGATTTGTCTAATGTTGAATAGATAAGCATGGCATTAAATCCGCCTCTGGACTTTTATGCTTGTAGTGTTAAATAAATAAGCAATAAGAGAGTGGTGGTGCCATTAAGGTCCATGTTCACCAAAAAAATGACCGTCGATTATCTTAAAACACCTGTTTAAAACTCATTTTTGTATGGGAACATGTCACAGTGACAGCTGTTTTTAATCAGACGGTTATCTTTTTTGTGAACATGGGCCTTAGTCGTGCGTTCGAACCCAGAGAGGCGCATTACTTTGTGTAATTTATTTCATCACCACTGCTTTCAAAACGGTGAAAAACATCGTGAGGAAACCGTCATGTCCTAGAACCGAAAAATTCGAAGACATGACTGTGACATCTTCCAATGTGTACTGAACTTGGTGGATTACATCCTATTCTCTCTCATACAGAGGAGGCTCTTGTCACAGTAGTTGGAACATTATTAATAGGCTGATAATGCAGCCAAGTGCGAGTCCGACTCGCACTTGGCTGTTTTTTTTAATTATGAACAGCACAACGACATTGGGAGAAGGGTTCTATTAACAAAGAAACCCTTTATTAAAACTAATGAGGCGAGTGTTTCGTTTCTTGTATTTTAATTTGAATGTCAATGCTTTTCAAATGAAAACGTAATTATTTTCGAAAGAGAAATATTATACGCAATGAACAAATTAATTTACGTATAGATTTTTAACTAAATAATTTGAATTTTGTTGCCTAAGGACGTCAATTCTCGACAAGAGAAGGGCAAGATTATATGGTACTAGGATTTTTTCTATGCATCTTGTTGATCTAAAAGTAAAAAAAAGTGTTGTACCCACGTTATATCCGCACAATATTTTTTTACATGTTATTCTTAGAAACGTTTTCTACTGTTTAGGACAATGTAAAATTTTTATTTTTAGTTTATAGCCTTGTTTGTCCCACTGCTGGGCAAAGGCCTTTCTCAATCCTTCCAGGTACTTTCAAATAATTAAACTTTATTTTTTCCTTTCACTTTATTTCTGAAAGTAACATTAGAAATAACAACGATAAATTAACTATAATAATTAATATTTGTACAATGGGCTGGTGTCCGCAACTCCATGTCAAAGCGCGTATTTTGCGTATGGGCTATAATCCACCACGCGGGCCCAGTGCGGGTTGGTAGATGTCACATATATCTTCGAAGTTTTGGTTCTAGGAAATGCCGGTTTCTTCAAGATGTTTTCCTTCACCGTTTTTGAGACCAGTGGTGATGAAATAAATTACACAAAGTAATGCGCCTGGGTTCGAACCCACGACTTACTGTTCGTAAGTTGGGACCGCGACCACTGGGCCACCGCTGCTCTCATAATTATAAATACCGCTGGACATACACACACAGCGCCAACTAATGACACACTAAGCAAGGCTTGTGTCGTGGACACTAGTCCACGACACAAGCCTTGCTTAGTGTGTATAGTTGATATACTACATTATAACTTGTGCTTAAAATCTCCTCAACGCTGCCAAGCAGGGTAACATTATGCCTAATAGACATGGCGGCGTTGCCACGTTATATGGCAAAGCTCCCCTTTCGGGGAGACCTGTGTCCTGCAGTAGACGACTTTAGTCTGAAATAATAAATAAAATAAATATCGCTGGACACTAAGGCACAGCGCCATCTAGTGCCTCACTAAGCAAGGCTTGTGTCGTGGACACCAGATAGTTGATATACTACATATATACTTTTGTAAATACATACTTGTTATACATATAAACATCCATGACTCGGAAACAAATGTCCATGCTCATCACACAAAAATTTTCTCCTACCGGGATTACCCTAAGTACGTAAGGCAGCCTCACCCACCACTACGCCATTCGGGTCGTCGAAATGAAGATGATGATGATGATGATGACAATGCTTTAATAAGATTTTACATGTCATGATATAACATTCAAATACCTCCGAGATCTGCTCTAGTAATTTACTGACCAAGTAAAATACAAGAAACCAGTATTTAAAACCAATCAAATAAAAACATAGGTATATGTAGACGAGAAGTAATTAAAATTCACTTTTGTGCACAGATTACGGCATACGGTACGGTACAAAACCGAGGTTAACGCACACGTACATTTAGTGACGGCATTTCTGTACAAAGCTTAAAAGCTTCCCTCGTCCTAACCTACTCCACTTCATGATGGTCACTGGTTTCTGGACACCGGCGCTGCGGGACTGTTTGAAAGAGATACCGTGGCTCTGGAACATAAAAGGCGACGAAGAAACATGAATGGGTTTTAGTCAGTAAAAGTCTGGCACTCCCTCCCGCTCCGCCCAAAGCAGGAGGAGTCATTTGATGATTTCCCATCCGAAAAAAAGGGTTTCTGCTTCTTGTTGACAATCTACTTGCCCTGTATGGTTGGCCTCTAGGCACTTTAGGCTGAACTTTTTTTTCGGTTGGAATATCATCAAATTACTCCACCCGCTCTGTGTGGAGTGGAAAGGATCGACAGGCCCGCAACGCCTCTGACCCCAATGTACAAGTTCTGCATAGAATTGGTATCACCTCATATCATCAGTTTGCTGTCAACTATGCGTAAATTCACCGAAACCTGATCGGCTCAAGCCTTTTTTTGCAACTGCAATTCCTCATGAAAATCCACCGCCGTGAGGTGGATAGTCTCTGTTAGACTCTAACTGACTTATATCACTTTTTTCCTACTTCTCCGCTATTCTTTTCTGATTAGTTTCGTTGCGGGATCCGAGACAGTTAAAATGTGTCTCTGGGTTTTCGGCGAGCTTCATTGTCTAAGCGGTTTTATCGTAGTCGCTACTATTTATTCTGGTTTTTAAAAGTGGCAGTGGTTTCAATTACCAAATGCTGTCAAATTTCTTCATTCGATTTTGAACTGAACTGTCAACATTTTATGGTCAAAATGTTGAAATGAAAATGTTGCGGCCTGATACCAACATTTTGAAACGTTTGTTCCACTGCGTTTCTTGCTAGGCTCTCAGCTGGCATATATCCTAAGTGTGCGATGCATTATAAAGTTTCACAAGAATTTGTATGATATACTACTGATTTTTTTAATATAATATTCGGGGTTTACAAGATTAAAACGACTCCAAATATTGAAGGCAGTTTATAAGTTTATATGTAGCCTATATAATCCGAGTGATAATAAAAAATTGTTTTACACCTTATTCATCAAAATCGGATGAATAGTTTAGGCGTTACGGTAAAATCATAACCTTTTTTTTGGCTTTCCTTAATCGTGACAAAAGAGTCCTGAACGGTGATGCTGATACGTGTGCATTGACCTCGAAGCGTAGATTTCAAAAGAGTACAAATTAAATTTTCACGGCGTACGTTCACGAAATCCTTTTAACGTTAAATTTCCTGTTAATGGATATGTTTTTAAAGTAATTAAAACTGTGTTTCCACTTGTATTTTGTTCGCATTTTAAATATAAAGTAAGGATAATCTGAATTGCATTTATTATAACAGATGTTTTAGTACTTGATAAGTAATGCCTCACTGGCTTTTATAAGTCAGTAGGTACTCAATCGAGTTCCCTATCATAATAATTTATTCAAAATAAGCTTTTCTTGCAATAAGAAAAAATCGTTGCAATTCGGACAGTATTCGTTAAAAACTGATAAATGTAAATCGAATGAATATATTTATTTGTCAACAGCCAAATATTTAAAAAGGACAATGAGTTTTTAACCACAGGCAGTTTTTGATTTTGGAACTCCGTTTTTTACGGCCTTTTGTTTTATCGTATTGTTCGCAGTAAATCAAGTTGCTGTTGGGTTACTAAACCCAACAGCAACCCTACTGAAACGACATAAAGATCAATTTCATAGTGACACTGGTGTAACATATTGCCCCTGTTTTATAATTATGAACCTTCCTTTTCCAGGAAATAATGAAAGGAATAATGTTTTGAAAATTGTCGATGATAGCGAGGATATTGAAACTTATTTGCGTTCAATTGTTTGTCGAAATTTTAAGAAAGTTCGTTCTTTGAATATTTTTTTTACAATGGGTAAGATTTTGAAGGGTTTCGTTGACAACCAGACTTAGATTCATGATTCGTTTAAGATTCAAGATTCTTTGTTTGCATGAAATATGGTAAATTATGGTCTTAGAATTAAAAGGTTTAAAAAGGCTGATTTCATTCAGAATGATAACTAATCATTAATTCAAATAGCATAAGACAATGTTGTATAGGTACTCTTAATTTTGGAAAGTTGTTACAAATTATCCAAAACGTTTAAGATAAATAATAAATATTAATAATGGTCTCTCACAACGGGTCTTAGCGAGAGGTTAACTGGGTTGTGAAGGTCAGATTATTAGATAGGTAAACCCTCTACCAAATGCATCTAGTTAGATAGAAAGTCGAGACCAACATACTAGATGTAGATTCAGAAAAAACTGGGCCAAATGCGAGTTGGATTCGCATATCGCGTAACTAAAATAAAAAAAAAGTAAAAAAAAAATAAGGGGGCTCCCCCTTTTTTTTTATTTTACTTTTTTTTTATTTATTTTTTTATTTTGCAAGCGAAGAAGTGTCTGTTGATATGACGAAAAATAGAGAAGAATGGAAGAAGAAGACATGCTGCGCCGACTGAAATGGGATAAAAGAGGGATTATATTTTATTTTTATGATTTGTTTTTATACAGAAACATAAATTGAAAAATTCAACTATCTATCTATTACGGGTAATGAGATACAACCCTCTGTTAGACAGACGGGCAGTGGATAGGTAAGGTTCCATTGGCGACCCATCGGGTACGGAATCCAAAAAACAGGGCAAATATATTAAGGTCAATGTTCACCAAAAAGATGACGCTCTGATTATCTAAAAACAGCTGTTTAAAACACATTTTGTATGGGAACATGTCACAGTGACAGCTGTTTTTATATAATCAGACTATTAACTTTTCGGTGAACGTGAACCTAAATCAGCCATAACATTGACTCGTGAAAGCGGTCACTAAATCATACGAAATCCATTACAGACGCTGACATCAATAAATATTATTAGGGTCCGGATATTCCCGGCTAACATGTTGGACAAACGACACCAATGTTGGATCAAATAGCCAACCTTGGATCCAAAAGCAGTGGAAAGGTGACACATTTATCAACCGACTTCAAAACGGAAATGGTTACGTACCGTAGCCAAATGGCAAAAAACGGAACTCTTATAGATTCGTCATGTCTGTATGTCTGTCTGTCCGTCCGTATGTCACAGCCACTTTTTTCCGAAACTATAAGAACTATGCTGTTGAAACTTGGCAAGTAAATGTATTATGTGAACCGCATTAAGACAAAAAATTAAAAAAAAAAAACAAAAAATTTTGGAGGTCCCCATACTTACTTGGAACTGAAACAATATTTTTTTTATCAAACCCATGCGTGTGGGATACCCCCACATGCATGGGTTTGATAAAAAAAAACCGGCCAAGAGCGTGCCAGGCCACGCTCAGTGTAGGGTTCCGTAGTTTCTCGTCCGTCACAATAAGTGTTCCCACTTATGAGTTTAGAAATTAGTTTGTACAACTTTTTGTCTTTTTTGTACAAATACTGTTGTTTCCATCCAAGTTCAAAATGATTTTCTTAGAAAGTCCTTATAAAGTTCTACTTTTCAGATTTTTTTCATATTTTCTAAACTTATGGTTCAAAAGTTAGAGGGGAGACACACATTGTTTTTACTTTTGGAACGATTATTTCCGAAATTTTTGACATTATTAAAAAATGATTTTAGTAAATCCCCATTCATTTTTAAATACCTTTCCAACAATATATCACACGTTAGTGTTGAAATTTTAAAAAAAATCACTTCCCACTTTACATATAGGGGGGCTACCCTAATAACACATTTTTTTCCAATTTTTATTTTACCACTTTGTCGGAGTGATTGATACACATATTGGTACCAAATTTCAGCTTTCTAGTGCTGACGGTCACAGAGATTAAGTGAGCACGGACAGACAGACATGGCGAAACTATAAGGGTTCCTAGTTGACTACGGAACCCTAAAAATGGATAGGTCTTCAAAAATGATATCGAGGTTTCTGATTTAATTTTTTTCTAAACTGAATAGTTTTGCGCGAGAGACACTTCCAAAGTGGTAAAAAGTGTGCCCCGTAACTTCTAAAATAAGAGAATGATAAAAATAATAATAAAAACATGATGTACATTACAATGTCAACTTCCAGCGAAAATTGGTTTGAACGAGATCTAGTAATTGTAAACAGCAATTTACACAATTTTGATACAGAATCCTTCATGGGCGAGTCCGACTCGCACTTGGCCGCTTTACTTTCCCAATTATTGGAAGATGGCTGGACCTGTTTGGATTATTTTTTGTTTTGTTTGTCCTCAATAAATGATAGCAAATGGACTGGGATTGCTGAAATCTGATGTCTGTCTATTGCTTACACCAGTTCATAAAATATCATCACGTCAGTATGCCATGAAGAGGTAAGCTCATGTGAACCACAAAAAAGTACAAAATAAAAACTTTTTTGCCAAAAATAACACCGACTTCAAAAAATAAACATAACTTTAGCTTCAGAAGTCGGTGAAAAAAGAACTAAATCAATCAAACAATGATCACCGACTTCTGAAGCTAAAGTTATTATTCACTCTTATTTGTGTTTTTTGAAAAAAGATTTTATTTACATCATTATCATAAATTATTTCCAGAGTACGGTAAAGTAACTTAGATGCGCTGGAAATAATTTACACAAGCTTCTCATTTGCTGATAAAACTGGAAATGGCAAAATAAAAACAGTAACCTTCTATCAGCGTTCTTATTTTTGATGTTATCATTTCATTAAAAAAACACGCCCAATTTCTTTACAAATATAAAATAATGAATTAAGTCAAAAACTATTTTCACAAGAATAATTAAATGAAAAAAAACCTCCGATACATAAAACATATTTTTTAAGTTAAACGGTTTGATTTATTAATATTTACGGATTGAAAAAATAAAGGTAATAGTTAACTCACTCACTTCAACAACGCCACTACAAATAAAACACCCACTTTAAGTGTTAAATAATTATGTAGCTGGATGTGGTGGCGTACTAAACCGGGAGCTCAAAAAAACAATTTTTTGGTATTATAAAAGTACCTTACATAATACCAAAAAGGTATTTTTTGAGGTTTCCATGAGCCTGAAGTCGTAAAAGTGCGTTGATTTTTCGTAAAGAGTCTTAAAGACTGCTTGTACCCATAGATTTGACTATTGAAAAAGTCTACTGAAATACATGACCCTAATCTATTATTGATAAGTTTGTGATGTATAAAAAACTGACTGTTTGTGTGACGATGTATTTTCAATCATCTCATGTTCATCTGATGATGATCTTCATACATAGAAGATAGAATACTCTTTATTGTGTACACCATAAAAATCACAGATAAAAATGTTTCACATTTTACAAGGGGTGACGCAATGAACGGTCTTCCACACAAGGATCGCTTAGCTTTTTCTGAACTATGATGTGGTCAGTTTCCGGTCTAACCGGATGCATCTAAATACCAGTATTTTACATGATGCGACTGCCTATCTGCTCCCAACAATCAAGTTAGTACTGCGCAATATGAAACTCTTTGGTAAGACTGGTTGTCAGACTTTCGGGCTGATTACCTGTACCGACTGTCAAAGATCTACAAATGACAGCCGGGAACTTGCGTTCGATATATTTATTAAACGTAATGATTATTATACTCTGTGGTATTTATAATTAGTCAAACGTAAAAATCCAAATCGAAATAAAACTCAAATCATAATATTGTTACGAGCTGGATATGAGACAAATTAATTACTACCGATTAAACAACAAACTAACTTTATTAATCACAGATCAATTTCAACTTAATCACAAACACACTACTGTTCACTATTCGCCTAGATATCGCACTTCCAGGGGCTTAATTCTGCTATTTTAATAAATTCGTCACTCCAACATGATTCAATTCTCATCACATTGTCATTTTGCTTAAAGTTCGTAATCGGCTAAATTCAAAACGGTCGGTCAATGGTCACAACATGGTGGTGATAAAATTGTGTTTTAATGGCATTGTCGTGTTGTCATTATTATAAAACCCTTAGTACAAATGGGTTTCGAAATCTACTACTAAATGCGATCATTTATTCATGCCAGATTTCATGTACGAGATTATCATTTTATGACATTTCTTACAATGAAGTGTCAGTGGTTGACCATTGAAAAGTCATAATGGCGCCATTATGATAGTAGAATTACGAAACTTGTCAAAACTTGATAGAACTTGATCATTGTGAAATCAATGACCGACTACTCTGACACTATTGTATAGTTCGAATCGCTTCGTTATGTAGCCAAAATCAGACTACCGATCCCGTCTAAAGGATTCTATGCACGCTTTAATAATGGTCAACAGACACACACAAAATATCCACGAATATTCTAGAGGTGTGTAGAACTGCTTTCAAAAAACATTAACAATAGAATACAAAAGGAACTGTAGGCAAAAAAAGATAACAGGTACTTTATGCCCTCGGCGTACGTTCGAAATTATAATAATAATAATTAGACAAACGCGTAATAATTATTGTTTTTTATAATTAGGTTCCGAATGTGTAACTACTTAACTTAAAAGCTAATGTTTTCGTAAACAACAATAAGTACCGTAATAAGGAAAGTATACACAGAAAATGTTTATTTGGCACATGACATAAGTAAACAGAAAGTAAAATCTTATCTAATGATTTATATAATTCTAAAAATATCAGCCAAGTGCGAGTTGGGTGCTGAGGGTTCCGTACAAACTTTTTAAAGGACAAACTTAACTTTGCTGTTTTGTGTGTGTTTTTTATCTCCAGAAACAGCTATTGGACCTACCGCAAATAATAAGTTTTAGGTAATAGAAAAATTGAAAAAAAATATTTGTTATTAAACTACACGATTAAAGTTTTCAGATTTTTTTCTTCACATGTGCTATAAGACCTTGCTTTTTTCCAAATATCGTGATTCTAGGTCAACGGGAACTATCCTAAAGGTTTTCAAACACATGCACAGACGTCTCGGACCAGAGAGTGATCTTATAGGGGTTTCTTTTTTAACCCCCGACGCAAAAACGATAGGGTGTTATAAGTTTGACGTTTCTGTTAGTGTGTGTGTCTGTCTGTGGCATCGTAGCTGTCGAACGGATGAACCGATATTTTGTATGGTTTGAAAGGTGAATTAGTCGGGAGGGTTCTCAACTATGTTTTAGAAAAATCAGTCCTAGATGGCTGCCACAACAATATGGCGGATTACATGATTATTCAACACTTCGTTCCAAAAAAAATACCATAAAATTATGACCCTACTAGCTGACTCGCGCAATTTCGTCTGCGAGTGAAAGTTAGTTTTTTTTGATAAAAAGTATCTCAAGTTACCTCAAAGAATATGTGTACAAGGTTTCATGATGATCGGTTGAGTAGTTTTTGCATGAGAGCGTAACAAACAACCTTACATTCACATTTATAATATTAGAAGGGATTTGTCTGGGGTTTTTTATCTTCTGGTGTACGGAACCCTAAAAAGACAAACATGCTTTACCAACAAATACTGTAACCTATTATTCTCATATTAATCTTAGAGTAGGCGTTACTGTTCACTATATTTCTATTATTTTCTATAGACAACACGTGTAAAAGTTGAGCACGAACATGTGGGTTTCCTCGCAATGGGTTACTTACGTCTCCGGGAGAGTTCACGTCAACAACTGTATTGTTACATCGGACCTACTAGAACATTCGAGAAAGCCAGTGATTACAGTGTGTGTACGTTAGAAGTTCGAGAGCATTCTATTATTATTCGTTTTAAAGTTAGAATATTCGTGAATATTCTGGTGTGTCTGTTGGCGAGTATAAATAGAGCGCTCAGGGCCGCGACAGTCAGTCTTGTTTTGGCTACACAACGAAGCGAATCGAAGTGAACTTGAAGAGCGATATCTAAGCGAATAGTGAATAGTAGTGTATTGTAGTGTACTTGCGATTAAGTTTAAATTGTTTAGTGATTAATAAAGTTATTGTGTGGTTTAATCGGTAGTAATTAATTAATCTCATACCCAGCTCGTAACAGTATAATTAATTTGTGGGAATTTTAGAATAATACACCGTTTTGGTAGTAATCTCTAGAACTCATCATCTATACTAATCTATACTAATATTATAAAGCAGAAGAGTTTGTTTGTTTGTTTGTTTGGTTGAACGCGCTAATCTCAGGAATCGCTCAAATTGAAAAAGTATGTTTGTGTTGGATAGTCCATTTATCGAAGAAGGCTTTAGGCTATATAACATCACGCTACGATTTTTAGGAGCGGAGCAGGAATGAAAAATGTTGCATAAACGGGGATATTTTTTTTCTTTCGTTTTTCTCTCTTATGTGACGCAGACGACGACGTTGCGTGGATCAGCTAGTATAATATTATAAAGCAAAAGAGTTTATTTGTTTGTTTGGTTGAACGTGCTAATCTCAGGAACTACTGGTTCAAATAGAAAACATCTATTTGCGTTAGATAGTCCATTTACTGAGGAAGGCTATAAGCTATTATATCATCACGTTATGACCAAAAGGAGCGGAGCAGCAATGTAAAAGGAGCGGAAAAGAAATGTTGCAAGCGGTAAAAAAGCTTCCGTTGAGCAGGCGATGCGTTGCGATATCAAAACTTCACGAGAACGAGGCCACAGGCAGAAGCTAGTGAGCCTATAATGGACCCAACTGGGACAAGCCTCCTCTCTATGAGAAGGAATGGGCCTAATCCGCCACGCGGGCTGTCTGTCTGTCTGTCGGCTGTCTTCGAATATTTTTATTCTAAGACATGCCATGTTTTCCTTCACCGTTTTAAGAGCTGTGGCGATGAAATAAGGTACACAGAGTAATGTGCCTGTTCTTACTTACTTTTGACGACCCAAATGGCGCAGCCGTAGTGAAGCTGCCTTACGTTCTTAGGGTCCTGGGTTCGAATCCCGGTAGGAGCAAATGTTTGTGTGATGAGCAATGGACATTTGTTTCCGAGTCATGGATGTTTATATGAATAATAAGTATGTATTTACAAACAAAAAATATAGTATATCAACTGTCTGGTGACCACGACACAAGCCTTGCTTAGTGTGGCACTAGAAGGCGCTGTGTGTAATGTTCAGCGATATTTATTTATTTACTTAATGTTCGTAAGTCGGGGTCGCCACCACTGAGCCGCAGCTGCTTTCTAGTATAAACGCTATTTGTTTTGCAAATACTGGTTTTGAATGTTGATGTTGAACACAATGAACATTCCATTCAGGAAATTGAAATTCCATTTCAAATATGTATTCGAGTTCATGTTTATTCTTTACGAGATGAATTGGCAAACAGTGTAGCGAATGAACTAATAGAAAGGTAACCGTACCGATATTACTATTGTTTTTGTAATAGATACGTAAGTTACCATCGCACATGTCGGGTAATAAAAATACAGAAAAGGATATTCACCTGATATAAAACCTAGCTAGATCGATTTTGCGGCCCCATTAGCTTTCATATTGCTACTTACATCGAAATTGTTACAACCATTTTCGAGAAAAACACTTTAATAAAAAATCGATATGGTTGTGAGTTTGAAAAATGTTCTAAGTATGTGTTAACCGTTTTCGCATTCGGTCCCTTCCAACCTGTATATAAATACAAATATTGCTCATTTCATAGTACAGCACGTACATCTAAGTGTACGTACGTGTGCACAAAATGAACTACGCCGTACTTTCGCCGTAATACTAATTACGATGTACACAGTCGCTTTCCAAGAAAGCTTAATAGTACGTACATGTTCCCGGATTAACCAGTATTTCACGTGACTGTTCCCGAAATTCAGACAGCGAGCTCGGTGCAACACTATTGTGTAGCTATCTGCTTTGATTTCATGGAATTTATCGCGTATTGTGTTCAGTATTTGCCATAGAGCGTTCACACGATAGAAAAGATAAAAAGATTAACTAAGATTAAAGATAGATGGATGGAGGGCCTCGTGGCTAAATACTAACATCCGCTCGGTTTGATCTTTAGGTTAAGCCGTAATTGCCTAGGTTGGTCTGTGTATGTGTGAATCGTTGCTGTCTTAGGGAAAACTTAGATGATGTTGGCACAGGAACGTGTAAATTGGAAGATAGAACTTGAAGTGTTAAATAAACAACGACCACGTTGTACTTTGCACTTGAAGTGTTAAATAAATAAACGTGCACATTGTACTTTGCACGTGAAGTGTTAATTAAATATACTTGTACGTTGTACATTGCACTAGAAGTGTTAAATAAATAAACGTGCACGTTGTACTTTGGACTTGAAGTGTTAAATAAATAAACATGCACGTTGTACTTTGCTGTTGACGTGTTAAATAAACAAACGTGCACGTAGTACTTTGCACTTGTAGTTTTAAATAAATAGCCATATCTATTGTCTCAATGCTCTATAGATACACCGAAAATATTCGTAGTCAGTATAATGAAATCAAGCTCGCTTTGTTATGAATGTTTGTGGGAGCTGCCACTATTGTACGGGGAAATGAAAACCTGGGTTTGGGGTTATTATATTTTATCGACATTTTTGATAGTTTGACGTCTTCATACCGTTCGCCTTTATTTATTTATTTATTTATTTAACACTTCAAGCACATAGTACAGAGGCGGACTTAATGCCATAGGCATTCTCTACCAGTCAACCTTTGGGTGATGCAGAGACAAGCAGTGGTAGGTGTACATCTGAAAATAATTCGATTAATTCTCAGGTAACTACAAAGATATATAAAATACTATATATATATATATATATATATATATATATATATATATATATATATATATATATATATATATACTATAAATAAATATCAAACTATATATTACTGTAAAAAGAGAATTAACACGGATATACTAAAATAAAAAGACAAACAATGGAGAAAACACTACTGTTGTGATGAACCTGCCAGTTTCTTGCGAATGTACTCACGAACTTTAATCTTGAAAGATAAACGATTGGTTGCCATCCTGATTTCCTGGGGAAGCGCATTTCATTGGTATATTACATTCTTGCATTCAGGGACTGAGAAATCAACTTTATAAAATGTTCAACGGTTGGAATGCCCCAGTGTCAAAATATTATAATCATGGTTACAATGTTTTAGTGACAATTAATGGTACACATCTCCAAATGCAAGTACAACAAAAGGTGTGATAGACAAAATGCCCGATTGATATTACGTGCTTAAGTCTAAATGAATAACTGTCAAAAAGTTAAATGTTCTTGTTATGTTATCCTATTACTTTTAACGAGTAATTCTAAACATCTATACTTAATTGGTTTCTCAAGAACGTCTGTCGATTTGGATAAAAATTGTCCGGCCTATGTAGACTAAGTTCTGCTATCAAGATTGTCTAGAAAGGTGTCAACTTAAAACAAAAAATCGTCCCCCCACCTTTGTTAATTATTACGACACGCTATTATTAATGAATTTACTTCAACTTATAATAACACTAGCTGACCCACGCAACTTCGTCTGCGTCACATAAGAGAAAAAAAACGAAAGGAAAAAAACATCCCCGTTTTTGCAACATTTTTCATTCCTGCTCCGCTCCTAATGGTCGTAGCGTGATGTTTTATCGCATAAAGCCTTCTTCGATAAATGGACTATCCAACACAAAAATATTTTTTCAATTCGAACTAGTTGTTCCTGAGAATACTTTAGTAAGTACTTACACTAAAATAACGAAAGATTGTGTAACTTATATTTTATTTTTTCTTATCTTTCAATCTAATATTATTATAATAAAATTGTTGTGACTTCGCTTCAACTTGCCTCAAGACAGCTGGTCCATGTAACCCATAATAAACGAGTGTTAACGTTGGCTATTTATACTATAAGACACTTGTTCAATCGGACCCAAACACAATTCGACTCTTCTCTTTTTTTAACAGACTTCAAAAATTCTCAATTCTTCAGAAACTTTTTTTAATGTATGTTCCCCGATTACTCGAAGATGGATGGATGGCGATTTGAATTATTATTTTTTTGTTTGAAACTTTATACTTTCCAGGTGGTCCCGTAATCATCAAGTCGGGATCTGATGATGGGATCCTGGAGAAATTGAGAGAACTCTTCAAATTTGATAGGCACACTCGATGTGATTTGGGTAGTTTTTGGAAGACTACTTTCTTAAAGTGGTTCCATTTCAATTTAGTGAAGATCTGATGAAGAACTTCGGAGATAGGCAACGGAACTCCTCAATAAATTATAGCAAATGTACTGGTTTTGCTGAAATCTCATGTCTATCTATTGTTTACACCAGTTCATAATATAACATCATACCTTTACGTTGTGAAGGGGTAAGCACAAGTGAACTACTTAAAAGTAAAAAATAAAAACTTTTTTGCAAAAAATAATAACCATGCATATTTTGACGTTCATGTTTTTTGCCACATAGACAACCGGTCTGTATAGACATTTTGACCCCTGCACTTCCAACCGTTGAAAATTTTTATAAAGTTGACTACCCAGTCCCTGAATTCAATTTCTTACCTTCTTTATTTAATTCAAAAACAAAAAATATTCCATCAAAAGGGATTCTAAACAATAAACACCATTCACAATAAAAATAACTACGAAATGCCATCGTAGTACTACCACAGTACCACACCGCACCGTACACAGCATTCATACTCCGAATTCTCCGAAAAGCCGACTAGTCCCGAACATCGCCAATAGTGCCCGAAACTAATGCGACCGGGTGGCCAGTGCATGGCTTCCTTGACACTTCAAATGTCAAGTATGACGGCGTCCTTGACATTAATCTGGATACGTGGTTTATGGCGCTCCACCCACTGGCACCGCGCCCCGTCGCGTAGCGTGGTATGGCAGATTTTACAATTGTATGCATACTTGCATACAATTGTAACGTGGGGGGACACATTTTACCACTTTGGAAGTGTCTATCGCGCAAACTATTTAGTTTAGAAAAAAAAAAATAGAAACCTCAATATCATTTTTGAAGACCTATCTATGGGATTGATGAAAAAAAAATGTTGAGTTTCAGTTCTAAGTCAGGCGAACCTCCACAATTTTTTGTGTTTTTTTTTCTATTTTTGTAAGAAAAACAAAAAGCGGTTCACAGAATACGAGTACATCTACTTACCAAGTTTCAACACCACAGCTTGTATAGTTTCAGAATAAAGTGGTTGTGACAAACAGACGGGCAGACAGACAGACAGGCAGGGAGACGGACAGACAGACAGACATGACGAATCCTTCTGGGGAAGGGTTCTATTTTTTGCCATTTGGCTACGGAACCCTAAAAATGATCGCAATGACGGGGAGAATGATATCTTTTGATTTCGTTATTAGTCTATTCGCCTTTATTTACGTAAAGATTTTATCGAAACTTAATTCGATCACTTAATTCACTGAAATTCACATTTGATTATATAAATACAACCACAATTTTCCAACTAATAAGAATTACTTAGTTGGAAAATTGTGGTTGTTTGCATTCAACATGATTACGTTAAAGTTTTGAGAATACTTCGTAAACCCTTTTAGTATTTTGAACTGTAAATAACGTGTTTTGCAGTTCGAGTTTCATAATAATAAAGTAATATTGTGTTTTTGTTTTGTGTGTTTACAGCAAAACACATTTATTTACGCTAGATTACACGGGACAATGCAAGCGAAATATACACTTTCTATTGAATGAATGAATTAATGAATGAATGAATGAATGAATGAATGAATGAATGATATATTTATTTGCAAGAATATAGGTAGTTTACATAAGTTCTTAATATCTAAGGGTTTCACTATATTCGGCATTTCGGCAATACAAATATTAAAGTTTTATGTCTTGGTATACTAATAGCATGCAGTACACATTTAGAAATTGGCAGTTACATAAAAATACTCACCATATTGAAAATTGACAAGTGCTCGGTCGTCGAGTTTTAGTGTAAGCAGAGACATAGCCTAGTGGGGACTGCCAAGTCATAGGTCTCCTCCAGGTGCAAACCCAAGACACACCTCAAATTTTTCGTCTATTACATTCATCATCATCTGCCTAGCCTTTTCCCAACTATGTTGGTGTCGGCTTCCAGCCTTACCGAATGCAGCTGAATACCAGTATTTTACATGAAGCGACTGCCTATCTGACCTCCATAACCCAGTCAGTACCGGGTAATACGATACAAGGGGTATCGTATAACCCGGTACTAACTGGGTAAGACGTAAAAGGTAAGACTGATTGTCAGACTTTTTGGGCCACTAAGTGGTTGACATTTGTAGATCTTTGATAGTCGTTACAGGCAGTCAGTGGCCAACAAGTCTGACAACTAGTCTAACTAAAGAGTATCGTATTACCCAGTACTAACTGGGTTGTGGAGTTCAGATAAATAAATAAAATGAAATAAATAAATAAATATCGTTGGATATTACAGAGCTAGGCTTGTGTCGTGGTCACTAGACAGTTGATATACTACATATAAACATCCATGACTCGGAAACAATTAAAGTCCATACACACACAAAAAAAAAATGTCCATGTACAGTCACTCAATGTAAAATACCCGTACCTATTCAGCTGCATCCGGTTAGACTGGAAGCTGACCCCAACATATTTAGGAAAAGGCTAGGCAGATGATGATGATGTAGCGGGCTCACTAGATAAACTACTACTATTTGTAATAAAATTTGGTCCTCTTACCAAATTTTGTTACAGAAGTAACCCACATTAGCAAAAACTCTGTCTGCTTCTGCACTGGTGGATAGGTAGATATTCAATAATTGTTGCCATAATAAGAGGACCTAATTTAGACATTTTTTTTTTTTTTGAAAGGCTGTTGCATTAAGACTTTTTTAAACTGATAAGGACTGTGAGAATTTTAAAATACTTGCCTCAATCAGTCTCATTTTCCTTAGTACGCATTAGAAGTGAATTGGCGAGACAAGCTTTTTGAATGGATATTATCTTTATCTTACGAAATCTGTCAAGCTAAACTGGACAATCTCTTCGTGCAATGTATTTTATTAATTTTAGTTCTCTGTGGAACAAGGTTCAAACGCCACAGATAATTCTAAGCTTTATTCTACACTTGACAGTGTTGCTATTACCATAACGATAATAAAAAATGGCTGTTGGTTTTGTAGATTATTTGATGTTATTACACAAGTCTCAAAAGTCACGTTATTTCCGAGACCGAAAATGTTAGTCTCTAGTCTCGAAAATACCAAAAAACCGTCGAACCTCTCGAAATTATCGAGATTCCCGGGATGAAAGCCCTAGTAGCACATTAACTATCTGGTGTCCAATACACAAACCTCGTTGTTTAGTGTACCACTAAATGGCGGTGTGTGTTAATGACCAGACATTTATTTTTTAAGTTCAAATAAAAAAAAACACCTCTTTTATACGACTTTAATAACTACAGCATTAGACAAAGCTATATTCTACAAAGAATCACGAGTCTTTTATGTGAAATCCATAAAAGTGTAAGAACAGAGTAATTAATTACGTCACAAGGTCTATAATTAATCAAAATACCGGCTTCGGGTTAATTCGGGAAGTGTCTCTCTCGTCATTAAAGGTAAAGGAAATTGACATGAAAGGGGACGGAAAATGGTGAAGAATAATAAAATTGAGCTTTCAACTTGGAACCCTGCCAGAATTTGAACTTGGAACCCTGACAGATAGGCTTTTGTCAAGGTCAGTTACAGATATCTTTTGGCGTTTGGCGAAAGTCGAAGTCAACTCTGCTGTTTTGTTTGTTGGGTTCCGTACCCGAAGGGTAACCAACGGAAACCTAATACTAAGCCTCCGCTTTCCGTCTGTCTGTCTGTCTGTCTGTCAGCGAGCTGTATCTCATCGTCTTTGAACGTTTTGAAACGTATAACAATAGGCATGACGACAGTATCATGAAATTACAAATCTATTTAGGTCCATGCTCACCGAGAAGATGACAGTCTGATTACCTAAAACAGCTGTTTAAAACGCATTTTTGTATGGGAACATGTCACAGTGACAGCTGTTTTTGGATAAACAGACGGTTATCTTTTCGGTGAACATGGACCTTAGTCCGTCAGTCAGTTAGATTATTGAAAAGTAATGGACACGAACATTTTGTAAATTAATTAATATTGACAAATATAAAACGCATCAAAACTTGGGAGTGGGGGCTCGTGACGTCTGAACTAGCTAAAAATTATACCTAGCCGTGAACGTAGCCTATTTTAAAAACGTCGTATCTTCTTAAATTTAGATTAAAAATACGGGTTAATTTGTTTTATAATCTGCCTGACGGACTCAATACATTTTTTTTTGTCATCTACCCTATTTGGAACGTGTACTCAAAATTCTGGGATACTGCTTAGCAGAGGACCAGAAACGCGATAAAATTCAAGAACCACTAAAAGAAAAATACCCCTGTCATCCCTTGCTTCATAATTAATGATTAACACAAAGGGTACTTAGGATCGCTTCCATTTCTAGGGCATCTGTCCTACGGTCAACGAGTAAACGACAAGACATCGTGTATTTTTCTCGCTACTTGCTAAAGAAAAGATCATGTGAGTAAAAAAGATGACAATAAACGTCACCGTAAAATTGTCGGTCTATTCCCATCCAATACCAAGACACAATACCATTTGGTATTAGTTTATTTCCGAATTTATTTTCGATTCCCAACGAGTACCATATTTTTTTTAAAAAAAATCTATTACTAACGAATACCAAAACGGAAATTTTTGTACACTCAGTTACACAATTTTTTATTTTATTTTCTATCATTTACATACTATACGCCATTTCAGCTGTCTTTCATTACTCCAAAAATGTATGGAAAAAAGCAAAAGATCTGAATCTGACTAAAGATGCTATCACCCGAAGACATGTAAGACTTTCATCTTTACTTTACTGCCTTTACTTCCGCGAGACTTAATATCACAAGGCTGGTGCTACATTATGGAAGATAGTCCTGAAAGTGTCGCAATTGAAGCATTTAATAACTACATGGTGTCGCAATGGTTGGAAGACGAGAGTTTTGTAGACACTTGGTGTGTTTATGGTGAACGCTTCAAAAACTCTGAAAGAAGACGCAGATTTGCAATCAGTGGTTGTTAATCAATACATGAGCAATGCACCTGACGCAAAGCGACGTGCAACGGAAACTATAGCGAAAAATCGGTGGATCACGTACGTTACTGACCAACTCCATGAACAGAAAATTAGCGTTGGTCACTGTTTAGAAAAATTAAAGGTCTAACTTCTATTTGGCGAAATTTTAAAATTAAGCTGATTATTACCAGAAATGCTTACTACGTTGAAATGTTAGCAAATTATTAATATTTGATGTCTTTGCCAAAAAAAAATGCTGATTTATTACTACTAAGCTACATAATTATTTTAAAAGTTGATTGTCTGTGATATTTTATAACTATTGTTAGATTGTAAGTAAATTCAAAATTGTTGATGTTTTTTGCCAAAAAAATGCTGATTTATTACTACTAAGCTACATAATTATTTTAAAAGTTGATTATCTGTGATATTTTATAATTTTGTTAGATTTTAAGTAAATTATTCATATTCGATTTTTGTTTTTTTTTTTACGTGATTTATTATTATGAATATACGCAAATAGTTACATTAAAAGTTGATTATCTGTTATATTTTATAGCTATTGTTGGATTGTAAGTAAAATATCCATTTTTGAAGTTTTTTCCAAATCCAAACATTGTTTTATTAAAAGTTGATTATTTGTGATATTTTATAATTTTGTTAGATTATCAGTACTTTAACTATTCATATTCGATTTTTTGCCAATTTTTTACGTGATTTATTACTAAGATACGCAATTATAACATCACCATATAAAAAATGACAAATTAAAAGAAAAAAACAATATTTATATTCAAACCCTAATCTTGATTAAACATTACTTAAAATCACTCAAAGCATTTTAATTTTTTTACTGAACCTGACTGTACCTAATTTCTTCAAACTTGTTTTGGTATTGGTTTTAAAATGTGGTACTCGTTGGGAATAGAAAATAAATTCGGAAATAAACTAATACCAAATGGTATTAGCTCTTGGTATTGGATGGGAATAGATCAAATTGTCCAACACGTTAGATTGTAATATCTCTAGCGAGGTTGCAAACTCTCGAAATATTGTCAATTGAACATTCTGCTTACAATATAACGCATTATTTTTCGGTAGATTGTAATCTATCGCAGTGAAACCGTCAAATTGTGAAATACATGCGACGGAAGTATATCTGCCCACATAAACGGGACTTGGGGTACCACCACGTTAGGTAGTTAGGTTCCTTTTAACCCTGCACTCAGAAATAGGGGGCCCGCATAGCGGGGCTTCGTCGACTTTGCTTTTTAGGGGAATATCTCTCGAAAAATTGTCAACTGAACATACGAAAGTGTACTTTAAATCCTGCAATCAGATATAGGGGGCCCGCATAGCGGGGCTCCGTCGACATTGCTTTTTAGGGGAATATCTCTCGAAAAATTGACAACTGAACATACGAAAGTACTTTAAACCCTGCACTCGGAAATAGGGGCCCCGCTAAGCGGGGCTCCGTCGACTACGCTTTTTAGGGATTAAAAGGTGTTTTAAGGTTAGGTTAGATTAATCTTTCTCAGGAATGGTACATTATCTTTTCATGAGAGTGGTACCATTGGGCATGGGGGACCCCTCCTTCTCTCCACACCGCGTGAGTTGACTACCATCGCATGCATTTCACGAAAAATAATGCGTTTTATTGTAAGCAGTATGTTCGTTTGACAATATTTCGAGAGTTTAAAATCTCTCTAGATTTTTTACAATCTGTGTTTGACATATACATATTAGAGGATATAAATAAACCCGAAAAGCAATAATTACATCATCGCAATATTTTTTTTCCTGTTCTGGACATATCTGTAAACCCTCCTAGTAACGAAGATATTTAAAGTCGAAGTTCCAAATGTTTCACGTGTTTTTTTTTAAACAAGTTTTATCTTCACTAAAGAACCTATCACAATTTTTATTGTTTGAGTGTTTGAAGAGTCAAACACTCAGATACAGGACAAATTGTGATAATTTATTTAGAACACTCCCGAGAGAAATACGCGTTTGACTCTTCAAAAACTTAATTAGATGAAAAAAAATTGATAACCCTAAAAATTTTAAGGATCCATCAGCACAAAGTTTTGTCTGCGGTACATAGAGCGCTACCGTAAATAAAAAATAATAGTTTTCCAACAATAATTATTAATCAGTTTTTCTTGGTTTTTTATCAACGGTTGTACGGAATACTTGTTTGTCGGCTTTTTGAAGGGTTCCTTAATACACCCAGAATTAATAGCTGATTGCAGACTGTTTACACCACTGCCACTGGCAAGAACTCTTTCGTCCTACGAATTTGCGTTAACTCATAACAGGTATTTGAATCGGGTGCGTAATATATGCTATAATAATAGATAGTATAATTTCACTTGAAATAACGTTCACATCATATAATTTTTATATGTTATAGAAACAAATAACCTAATTTCATGTGATCTAATGTTACATGTCATAAAAACGTCTTTTACCCTAATAACATTTAGTATAACGTTCGTTTCAAATAATTTTCAATTTGTATAATGCTGTTTCAATATAACGTTTAGTTGACCTAACTTTTATTTGACCTAAATTTCATATTATTTACTAATTTCCAGCTAACAGTCTGTAATGAATAATTAATGCGCGCTAATGGTCACTGTTCTAAGATAACCTAACCCAGATGATTCACCAACAATAGAAGGGATCGCAACAGGCGTTTAAAGTTCAAACAGTTTTTGCAAAAACTTAGAACACAAAATAGTTCCTTTCAAATTATATTAAACGTTTCTATAGATTTTAACCCTACATTACTACTCCTATTGTGACGTACAAAGAAACTACTCATACGCCCGCGAGGCGTATCATAAATTTAATTTATTTTTTATTAAATAATATACTAACTAAATATTAAACTAACTGAATATTAGTACAAACGCGCTTTAGAGAAAATGTTAATTAAACCATATATAATTAGGTAAACTGAAAATATGTCAATAATGCATTATAATATCATTTCAACGTAATATACTAAAAAAAAAGTATATGAAATGAAATTATGCCATGTGAACGTTAGAACTTTTTTATTATATCAAATGGGACGCATCCCTTTGAATCGCTTTTAGTATATTAGTTATTTCTTTTGGTAATCTTACTGCTTAGGATTCTGTTATATCTCCCCCTGGAAGTGGGCACTGGCTCTTGTAACACAATTCTATCACCAAGCACAGGAGTCAGAGACCCCACACAATTTTGTAACCACTTTTTTGTGTAATAAAGTTGATTATTGAGCTTGTTTATATTTGCTTCTCGCCAATCGCCGACTGTAGGACAGATGCCTAGAGACAATTAATTTTAATGCGTACAAAGAGGTTGTATTAGTAGTGTGGTTGAAGGCACACAAGAAAGGGTGAGAAGAGGTGCCATGTTTTAATTGTGAATGGAATTAATTGTTTTGGTGGTCTTGGGTTTCCAAGGTCCTCTCAGATGATCCTGATACCAAAAAAACCGGTGATCTTGTTTTTCTCAGTCTTGCCTTGTCTCTGTTTGTCTTGCCAGTCGTTTTTCAAGGATCATCATAGTACAAAATCGCGACATGAACAATCGTGTTTTTTTCTAATCGTGTAGCATTTTACTTTACGACAAATACAAGTTAAAGATATGGATAGTCTTTTTCCTCTCTTTCAAATTGTGGTATACCACTATTTCGCCACCTGAATAAAGTCTTGAAACTAATAACAAATCGTTAAATGCAACCGGGGATTTTAAAATTTACACCGTGTGTCCGTGCATACTGTAGCCACACAAAATAATATAATTATACTAGCTGACCCATGCAACTTCGTCTGCATCACATAAGAGAGAAAAACGAAAAAACCCGTTTTTGCAACATTTTTCATTCCTGCTCCGCTCCTTATGGCCGTAGCGTGATGTTATGTAGCCTAAAGCTTTCCTCGATAAATGGACTATCCAAAACAAAAATAATTTTTCAATTTGAACCAGTAGTTCCTGAGATTAGCGCGTTCAACCAAACAAACAAACAAAGAAACTCTTCTGTTTTCAACCGACTTCCAAAAAGAGGAGGTTATCAATTCGTCTGTATTATTATTTTTTTTTTTTGTGTTTGTTACCTCAGAACTTTCGACTGGGTGAACCGATTTAGATGATTCTTTTTTTGTTTGAAAGCTGGTGCTTGTCGATTGGTCCCATTTTAATTTGTTGAAGATCTGATGCTGATCTTCCGAGATATACAAAGGAACTCTTCAGAAATAGACGGCAAATCTGCAGTAATTGCTGCAATCGCTTGTAGGTTCATTTTTCATACTACATCATGACGTAACATCACGCCTGTATGCTCTGAGGGGGTACCTAGATGTGTACAATACTCCCAGATTTCGACAATGGTTGTTGCCTCTGAACTTTCCACTGGGTAAACCGATTTTGATGATTCTTTTTTTATTTGAAAGCTGGCGCTTTCCGTGTGGTTCCATTTCAATTTAGTTAAGATCTGACGCTGATCTTCGGAGATATAAATGGAACTCTTCAAAAATACATGGCAAAGCTGAGGTAATTGCTGCAATGACTTGGTTGTTTATTGTTTATGTAACATAGTGACGTAACATCACGCCTGTATGCTCTGAGGGAGTACGCAGAAGTGTACAATACACCCAGATTTCGACAGTTAGATATGTTAAGTTCCATTTAATGGGATCCTGGAGAAATAGAGGGAATTCCTTAAATTTTATAGGCACACCAGAAGCGATTTGGGTAGTTTTAGGAAGAGTACATTCTTGGAGTGATCCCATTTCAATTTGGTAAAGATCTGATGAAGAACTTCTGAAGATAGGCGACGGGAACTCCTCAATAAATGGATAGCAAATGTACTGGGATCGCTGAAATCTCATATCTGTCTATTGTTTACACCAGTTCATAAAAGAAAATCACGCCGGTACGCTGTGAAGAGGTAAGTACATGTGAACCACTAAAAAATGAAAAATAAAAACTTTTTTACAAAAAATTAACCGACTTCAGAGAAAACAAAAAAGTGAAAAATAACTTTAGCTTCAGAAGTCGGTGACAAAAAAACTAAATCAATCAAACAAAGGTCACCGACTTCTGAAGCTAAAGTTATTTTTCACTTTTTTGTTTTCTCTGAAGTCGGTTTTATTTTTTGTAAAAAAGTTTTTTATAATATTAAGTATAGATGCGTTGCTTAGCCAGGCGTGGTACTACCGTTTTCCGTTCTTCAAAGTGCAACATGATCCAAAACACGTACTGTCAAGTACATACAGTAGCTATATGTTGATAAAATATCCACTCTTTATAAACGAATCATATTAAAACCATTTACAAGGAACACGAAACAAAGGTCAAACATTGACCTTCACAATTCCTTAACCACTGCACTCCGTAGGAGCTAATGGATTTTTCTCATTACACAAAGTATTATTTTCTTGGTTATTACTTCGTATAATATTTTCTATTTAACGTCACATTACGCGGCCATATTGGATATCGTTGGAACATTCATAACTCGAGAAGATTTACTTGGTTTATGAAGAGTTTATTGATAGTAAATATGGAAGTATAGTGTGCCGACTATTGAGCCATTTTAATAAGAAATGATAACGTCGTCGTGTGCCGCGGCGGCGCGGCGTAAGCTAAACGGAGGGCATAGACAAAATTGGGTAGGTTTTTTCAGTGGTAACTGTGGTAGGAAAGCCAAGAATGAATAGAATTGACAAATGCTGTCGAAAAGTGTAAGTCAATCTTGTTTAAGGTTGAATTTCAAAGAAGTATGGTTAGAAAATTAAATAAATGACGATATTATTTTTATTTTTAATTAATTAATTTATTTATCTATTTATTACAAAATCCACAGCTCTTTACAATTTTAATCTAAACTATTTAAACTAATCTTATAGCCAATTAAGGATTTACAATTTAATATCTATACTTAGCTAAGAATACAGTGTGTGAAAGTGTGTGTGCCTGAGGAGTTAAAGTGGGTGTAACCTTGAAATCGCGAAAAAAAAATCAGCTGTTCCCTACATTTAAACGAGTTAAGCGAACATAAATGTAGGGACAGCTGATTTTTTTTTCGCGAGTTCAAGGTTCGTCCCATAGAAAAAGTTGTTCAATTTGATGAGTACAATGACCCCTTTTCGGGTTTGGTGTAAACAAAAAATAATGTTGTATGTATAATAAGTTTGTATTTAAAAACAAAAAAAAAGTATCTATGTAGTATATCAACTATCGGGTATCCACGACACAAGCCTCGGTACTTAGTGTGGCACTAGATGGCGCTGTGTGTAATGTCGAGCGATATTTATTTATTTTATAAATATTTCCTTCACCTCTTGCAACTTTATCAGAAGACCCATCAACTAAAAACAAACCAAACAAGAAGCAACCATGCAATAACCTTTACACAAACAATGAACTTAGTTAGTTTCAAACTCAACTGATAATAATTATATACCATGTTTACTTGCCTAGTTCTGCCATAGGTTGTGAATGCGCAGAACCGACTAAACGTTTAGTTATCTAAACGCCAATCTCACAATTTTATTTATTTATTTAAGAAATATGAAGGGTGTAAAACACCTCTTCACGAAGCCGAAAGGCACTTGTTCTCCCCACCATTGCGATTTTTTTTTTGTTCTACGCCATACCTGGGAACCTTCTAGTTACGGAGATATGAGGGGTCAAAGTTACAACTTTTTCACAACTTTTTTTTTAAGTGCAAGTTTTTTTTGTAAGATTTGACTTTAAAGACCTCCACGACCCCCGTACTATTCAATCCATCCATCAGCACAATGTTTTAAGTGCGTTGTATTACATTGAGTTCTACCACAAAACATGATTTATAACCTCAAAAAAAAAGTTGTTTCCCAGTAATAATTTTTGCGTAAAGTTACTTAGTTTGATGTGCAGAATGGTTGGTTAACGGCTTTGTGATGAGGTGGTTTACAACCTGTATAAGGCTTACACTAACCATAATTTGGCTTTCAAACAAAAAATATAAGAACAACGATTGATTGATTTGATTTCATCAGTTCATCAATAAAATTGGGAAGAGACCATCAATAAAAGAGTTCATCAATAAAATTGGGAGAAGACTAGAATAAAATTATTCTAGTCTTCTCCCAACTATGTTAGGGGCCGGCTTGCAGTTGAAACGGATGCAGCTGAATACCAGTATTTTACATGGAGTGGCTGCCTATCTGACCTCCGAAACCCTGTTAATACTTGGCAATACAATACCCCTTTATAAGAGTGGTTGTCAGTTTTTCAGGGCACTGACTACTTGTAACAACTGTCAAAGGTCCACAATAGATAGCAGGGACCAACGGCTTGACGTGCTTTACAAGGTATGGAGTAAATTAGTTAATGTAAGGGATGGTACCGATAAGGGAGGGGCCCGCAAGGGCCGAAGCCTGCCGGGGTTGCGGGCCTGTTCGAAAGAGATACCGCGGCCCCGGAACATAAAGGGCGAGGAAGGAACATGGATGGGTTTTAGTCAGTAAAAGTCTGACACTCCCTCCCGCTCCACCCAGAGTGGGAGAAGTCATTTGATGATTTCACATCCTAAAAAACCGATCCTTTGACAGATCTTGACAATACAGGACTAGCAGTTAAGCAGTGTTTGCTTAACCTTGAATTCCCTAGATAGAATTGGTTGTTGTGTGTGTCCTGCACCGGTTAGATATCCCTGATCTAGTGGCAAGCGCTCGTTCTCTCGAATTCGATTCGTAGGTTGGGCAAGATGTCAATTATTATTAAGTTTGTTGTTACGAATTTTCGGTTCTGAATTATTGACTTATTCTATGGTTGTGCCCTATTCTGGGAGCACCGACAACTCACATACAACCGAAGTATGTGCAACTAATAATTATGTTCGCAATTTGCTGGAAACTGTCCGGACCGAGTCAACACATGAAGGTATAGGTACAGGGAATGAGCAAATAGTTGCTATATGTGAATACCTTAGGGCCTATGTGCTCCTAGTACTTTGTAATACGATTGGTATGCGTGTTTATTGTTAGCAGTGAATATTAAATTACAGGTAACACTAATGCTTACAGATAGGTATACAAAATACCGACTTAAAATAATAGTAAAAAGGTGTACATGTCATATTTCAAAAGCATAAAAAAATTAAAAGAGAGTTGACAGCATTACTGCCATTGGATGGCAAGAATCGCTGCGAGACGGTTCGGGGCTGCGGGACTGTTCGAAAGAGATACAGTGGCCCTGGAACACAAAGAGCGATGTAGGAACATGGATGGCTTTTAATCAGTAATATTGTGACACTAGGTACCTTCCGCTCCGCCCTAAGCGGGAGGAGTCATTCACTGAAAAAATTTTACTTTAGCAAAGTACCTTTTTGGCTCGGTTACAATCATATTGGTAAATTTTAACTAAGACTTGCCTAAAAATCTACAAGTAAACTTGACAAAGAGTAGACTTGTGAATATTGTTAAATATTCTTGGCTAATAACCAATAAGCATGTTGTTGTTACTAAACGAGTATTTCACTCGGTTGTTTTTTACAAACATCTATAGTTAATAATAGATAAGTACAACTCTTTTGATTGTAATCGAGTAATTATTCGGTTGTTTTTTACAAACATCTATAGTTAATAATAGATAAGTAGAACTCTATTGATTGTAATCGAGTAATTATTCGGTTGATTTTTACAAACCAACATATTTATCAATACATAAGATTAACCGATTCATTGCCACCTTCATTTTCGTGAACATTTCAGCTAGGCCCCATTCATTGGTCGGTGGATCACCATTTGAGTCATCGGCCTCCCTGAAGGATGACTCAACTGATGAGTCATTGGCTCCTTGTAATGATTTAATGCTTTTCGTCATCATTCAAGCCAGTCTGACAACCAGAAACGTGTTACTGTGTTCTCCTATTCGAATTTGTGGATATTAAAAGTGAATATGGCGTTTCAAGGTAGTATTTTTTGATTTTAATGAAATATTGCAGAGGTAGTAAACATTTTAGTAACCTTAATACCTACATGTATTCAATCATTATTTATTATTGTAATATTATTTGTAGATAATCAGGACTACGACGATTTTACTGAATGTAGCCAGGCAATGTTTACTGATTTCCATGATCAACAAAATGAAGATAAGGAAAATCAAGGTTTTCCAAGCTGTAGTCAATCGATTTTACAAAAAAGTATACCAAAGAAGCGTCCATTCACTGAATCTCGTAATAGTTGCAATGTAGTTTCTAACAACAGTTCAGATACTAGCATTGAAGAAATTTTGGACTCTGATGAAGACGAAGATATTAAAAGAAAAAAAAATAGTTTTCATATGAATGAAAATAAAATGAATAATGAGGTCTCTATAGAAAAAAAAACAGAACATGTTTGCTGTGCAGCAAAAAAATATTTTAATGCATTATTCTCTAAGGATTTGGCAGCAGAATTGAATACACAAGATGAGTTGCCTCCAATTTATGCTCAGTTTGAGCATGATTTAGGCATAATGCTTGCTTTTAGGTTGAGAAATGTACCAGCAGACAAACGTTTAGAGTGTTATGAAAAACTAATTAATACTGTTAGACAATATGAAGGGAAAAAATAAAGAAAGATATTAAACAAGACAATATAAAGAAAGATATTTAAAATGAAAAAAAAAAAGATTACGACGAATTGAGAACCTCTTCCTTTTTTCGAAGTCGGTTAAAAATAATAACTCGAAACTAATACGTATTTTTAACAATACACTTAAAAACTACCTACTGCACACGAAATGAATGCGCTTCAATCACGTAGGTACCTAGACTTATCAAGTGCAATTGATCGTCTAGGGGACCCTTTAGTTAAGCCCACTAAAAAGTTCATGACTGAATTCTATATTATTCACGGCCTTCTCGAACAAAAATTCTTGCACACACAAACTAATTCAGAACCTAACGTTGAGTTAAATAAAATATTTTTCATTTAAAGACGTAGGAAATTAATCTCAGCTAAATCAAATGTAGGTATGGGCGGCTGCCATTTTTCTTTACTCGGTTGCTTCTTGCAAACTACCTCTGTTAACGGCAATCGGTTCGTGTCATTTAATTTTAACCGAGTAGCTAACTCTGTTAAAAATAATCGAATCGTTTGGCTAGCATCAACCAATCCCATCATTCGTTTAGTCTCGGTCGCTAGTTCGCTCGTTCATTTGCCCGTCGATTCTCTTGAAGTAAGCACGCGTGCATGCGCTCCTCGTTCGTGGCTCCGCTGTGAATATTGGGTGTGTGTGACAAGTTTGGACAAGTGACACGTTGTTTGGACAATATTATGGACGAAGAAGTTCAAAATTTATTAACTGCTTGGAAGCTCGAATCCTACATTGAAGTGTTTAAAGGTCAGTTTCATTTTATTGTTTTTTTTCTTGTGATAGGTAGGTGAATAGTAGGGCTTGCATGTCGTGCAATGTGGTGAGGCTCGCGGGAAGCCGCTGGATGCGGGCTGCACAGGATTAGTCAGGTTGAAGATCCTTAGGGGAGGCCTATGTACAAGGCAAGGTAACCACTTGGTAACAAACAGGTGGTCTCAGGTGGTGTGGTTGCACAGAGTACCTACTATAATATGTGGTTGCGTCTAAAATGGCCGGTTAAATTGAAATTATTTTTAGAGACTAAAATTATGATTTTGTTTACAGTTGGAAAACGATTTTGAAAAGCTGTATGCTGGCCAATATACAGAAATTTTTGAAAGTTTTCCTACTTTAAAAGAAAGTATTTTTAAACTGGCCAATAAGCGAAAAACTACTCACAACAAGGACACAGCTCTAAATGAACTTCTTAGTTTCCAAGATTGTAAGTACCTACACTTTAAATATATATAATTACAATTTTAATTCTATTCTACTCTAATTCTATTTGCTAATACAATGTAAGTGATACTGCTAAGTAAAGTAAATACCTATACCTACATTTTTTATTATGTCTCTGAGTAACTCATGTAAGGGTGGGAATAAAAAACAATTTCGGTATATTTACATTTATAAAAAAAATATTTCAGACCTTGATCCATATGATGTTAGTAATACACACAACACTAATAAGTAGGTACTACCAAATTTCAACATAGTTATTCCCGTGACAATTTTATAGCCCATGACCTTCTCTATCCAATCGCTCCAATCTATATTTAATATGTTTTACTATTCGTACACTACAAAAGCTTTTTCTTTTTCCAGCATCGGAAGAGAGCTCCAACATTGCCTGCATGTTGTTGATCCCTACACTTTTGGCTGTAACAAGTGTGCGTTTAAAAAACAGTCAAAAAAAAGTTTGGCGGCCATCGAAATCCGAAGTCAGAGAAGGATTCATCACTCATGTCAAAAACGATTCTGATGTAAGGTCAGTTGTAGATACAAGAAGAGAAAAGTTTAGGCAATTTGGTCTTACAGTTCAACCATTCATGGTAATTGTGGGTCCATCACTTGACACAATTAAATCTTATTTTGTAGTAATCGATGAAGTGTGGTACGATCTTCCTAATATTTTGTCAGTTGTCAGCTCGTGTTTTAAATTAATCTGGGTAGTCAATGCCCAATACGCGGAGCCACGCACGAGGAGCGCAGAGCAAGGCCGTATTAAGGGGCCGGCGGAGCATGCGTATTTCATACAAACGTAATACCAAAATGATTTGTAAATCAAACATATTCTTAAGGTAGTGTGTATTTATTCGATTGGATTACAGAATATCTATGTTCCCAAATATATTTTTTGAGAGGACAATGATACAAAGACGAGATATGAGGAATTTAAAATTTCCATAGAAAACTTATTTTTCTTATAACTCTTGTTAAAATCAGTATCCAATCAAAATATATATTTGGGAACCTAGATATTCTGTAATTCAATCGAAATAAACACACACTACCTTAGGAATATGTTTAATTTACAAATTATTTTGGTATTACGTTTGTATGAAATACGCATGCTCCGCAGGCGTCTTTAGTGCTCTCCTGACGGTCAGGACTGACGTCGGTCTGCCGTAGCTATCCGCCATAGAAACCATGCGTGCATTCAGATTCATGAAAATTGAATTTTTTGTTGTATTCTTAGATCACTCCATTCACACGCCTGCAAAAATTGTCATGGCAAAAATCTCAGAATGTACGGCCTTGGAGGTTTAAATTTTCATTTCAAAATATTGAAAAAAAATATTAAGAAATACTACATAATTCTCAATTCATTTTATGGCCATCAAATGTAGTATTCTTAATAAATTCTTTTCAATTTAGTAGCTATCCGCCATAGAAACCATGCGTGCATTCAGATTCATGAAAATTGAATTTTTTGTTGTATTTTTAATTTAATGGAAAAAAAATAAACACATTTCATTACACATACGTTTGTACTTTAATTTCCTAAGAACCCCTAAAACCCCTTTTTCTTTTACAGTAATGTTACTCGGTAACTACTGCCGGTTTACAACAATTTTCTGGGCAACTAATAAAATTGTTCAAGGTGTGGTTACGGTTAATTAATATTTATTATTAATAAGATTTGTTTTTTTGCAGTGTTACTCTGTATTCGAAATCAATTTAATTCGGTGCATAAAGACAATTAAATTTGTATTATCAATAAAAATACTTAGGTCAGTACTTCCAAAGTTTTTATATTTTAAAGTGTATCTACTTTCGAATATAAAAACTTTGGAAGTATTGACCTAAGTATTTTTATTGATAATACAAATTTAACTGTCTTTATGCACCGATTTAAATTGATTACGAATACAGAGTAACACTGCTCTAACTACCGAGTAGGCTGGCTGTGGCTACAGCTTAAATTGATTACGAATACAGAGTAACACTGCTCTAACTACCGAGTAGGCTGGCTGTGGCTACAGCTTAAATTGGTTAAGAAAACCGAGTAACACTGCTCTAACTACCGAGTAGGCTGGCTGTGGATACAGCATAAATTGGTTAAGAATACCGAGTAACACTGCTCTAACTACCTAGTAGGCTGGCTGCAGATACTGGATATAGTGGTTAAGTATACTGAGTAACACTGCTCTAACTACCGAGTAGGCTGGCTGCTGTTACTAGATAAATTGGTTAAGTATACTGAGTAACACTGCTCTAACTACCGAGTAGGCTGGCTGTAGATACTGGATAAATTGGTTAAGAATACCGAGTAACACTGCTCTAACTACCGAGTAGGCTGGTTGCTGTTACTAGATAAATTGGTTAAGTATACTGAGTAACACTGCTCTAACTACCGAGTAGGCTGGCTGCTGTTACTAGATAAATTGGTTAAGTATACTGAGTAACACTGCTCTAACTACCGAGTAGGCTGGCTGTAGATACTGGATAAATTGGTTAAGAATACCGAGTAACACTGCTCTAACTACCGAGTAGGCTGGTTGCTGTTACTAGATAAATTGGTTAAGTATACTGAGTAACACTGCTCTAACTACCGAGTAGGCTGGCTGCTGTTACTAGATAAATTGGTTAAGTATACTGAGTAACACTGCTCTAACTACCGAGTAGGCTGGCTGTAGATACTGGATAAATTGGTTAAGAATACCGAGTAACACTGATGTTATGTACCGAGTGAGCCGGCTGTAGTTAAGTTAGTAAAACTGGCTAAATGCAGCCAACTTAACTCGGTCGTTACTAACGTAAGATACTGTGTTATTTCTTACCAAGTATTTTTAACCAATTTTAACGGTTAATATTTAACAAGTAATGTCAGCAAAGTTGACGTATTTGTTTTTAGCAACAAACTTTGCAGGTGCTATGTTGACAAACATGCTGGGTTATTTTTAACAGTATTTTATTTATTTTTAACCCTTACGTTTTTTGAGTGTTTGATGATGTCTCCCCATCCGAAAAAAAGGGCTGGTTCTTTAGCCATGTAGTCCTAGTATTTCATGATATGATTAGATAAATTAGATTAGATTGATTAGGTATGTAATTTCATTGTTGACAATGAATATTAAGTTAAGAGTATCGTTCGTTGTTTTGTAACGTCTAAAGAGTACTACGTTATTAATTTACATTTACATTAATTGGCAGCTGTGGCTCACTTCTATCGGTCATGTTTCATGGCTTACGTGTTGTAGATCATGTGTAGTGAGTTCAAACCCGGGCAAGTTACTTTGTGTTATTCATAATATTCATTTCACTTTTCGCTCAGAACGGTGAAGGAAAACATCGTGAGGAAATCATGTTCCCCTAGTACCAACAATTCAAAGACATACATTCAGTATTCATCATCAGCCTATTAATGTTCCCACTGCACTTACACCACGCGGGCCAACCGGGTACCGTATTAACCAGTACTAACTGGGTTGAGGAGGACAGATAGGCAGTCACTCCATGTAAAATATTGGTATTCAGGCGACTAGATGAGCTAAATTAGCAACTCTATTTGTGGTGGTTCAAACTTCGTTTGAAATAAGTTCAAATCAGCTTACACTTTAGAGTGGTTGTTACGTCAGTCACTGCGGGTGAAATAGTGCGAATTGAGTGGTTTCGATCGATTTACCAAAAATCTATTGATTGAACTAAAAAACTAAAACACTATAATGCTAATATATTGCTTGTGAAATTATTTGCCAAAAAATCAGAATGACCGCATGTATTTTAGTATGTTTATTTTTGGTTGAAAGTTAGAGATAAGTTCGTGATTTTTTTATAGAGTCAAATCAATTGTTACAATACGAGTATGTTTTCAAAACACTATCATACGAGCATACATCCTGAAGATATCATATATTTTTTGGTTTTGTTTATTGCCGTGAATCATATACTTTTGGGCATTATAAAACACGTGTTTAGCTCATGTAGTTGCCTTCAGATGCATCCGGTTACACGAAAAAGGCTAGGCAGATAATGATGATGTATATCATCTGCAAAGAAAGAGAGTGATTGCGCTCCTGTTTACCAATTTTAATGATATATTGGTTGTGTTTTATTCCATGCTTATTAAGATTCGAAATCTATACAAAATGTTCGTGACTTCATAGGATTTTTGAAGCATAAACATTACAAAAATCTGAATTTTCTCGCAACATTTGTAAGCTTTAGTTACAGAAAATAGAAATAAATTCTAAATTGTAATTTATTTTCATTTCATTACTTCTCTGGCACGTTTCTGTTTTTTCGGATTATGAGGTTCTAAGAATATGTCGACGCCAAAAACATTGTTATTTGAAATGAGGACAAATAAAAAAAATAAACGTTTTGGGGTGACATTTACAAGGAAAAATTTGAATTTATTTTTGCGCCTACAGAAAATAAATAGAAATGGGTAAGTACCTACTGGGTTCGCCATTTGTTATTTTTGACACTCGACGCAAAAGCATAGGGATACTGGGTAATACGATACCCCGTTGTAAGACTGGTTGCAGATTTTTGGGTCACTGACTACCTTCGTCCTGTTTCGATCATGTATATCGCCGATAGAATTTCACTTTGAGAATTCTCACTAGTGATTATTTACAGTCACGAAGTTTAACGAAATCAAAAAAATCCGTATTCATGTATATCATTACCTTTTCACATGACGTTAACTCTGAAGAAAATTCAGAAATCTTTCACGGATAGGCTTTTATTTTTTAACAATACACCCACGACATTTTGACGCTTGTGACTCTTTATTGTTAGAAAATGTAAAGGTGTGTTTAAATCTGAAATCAGAATGTAATTTTAGGATTGTAATTAAAAAGCATGTCTGAGAGTCAATAATTTGAAGACATTAGACAAACACCGACGGGCATTAGGTCCCACGGTGGAGTAAAGTTCCCACTGCTGGGACACAACATCCAACGAACGATATAGGTTGATTATTCAAAAAAAGCTAAAAGACCAAATCGGTTAACCAACAAAACAAAAGGGGGAGGGAGGTGAGGAGGGATGGGGTTTCCAAACACAACTTACACACAAAAACGCTGTCACACACATTTTTTCACGACTTTATCCCATCAATGAAGTCAAAAACGATTATACCTACGATTTTTATAATAGGAGTAAAAATACCCATCATGCAGCGGAAAGGCACTTGTCCCCCGCCTTTGCGATATTTTTTTTATTCTAGACCATACCTGGAAACATTTTAGTTACGGAGATATTGGGGGAAATGCTCAGATCAGCTTATTCCAGTATTCACACTTAAGGGAATCCCCCCCTTATAGGAAAAAGCTGGACCCTAATGAATTATTCCCGTCACACTTTTTTATGCTATAACTTTATTTCAAATACTTCCACAATTCCCGTAAGTACCATTCAATGCATCAGCACAATGCACTGAGTGCGTTACATCATTGAGACCAACCGTAAAATCTGATTTTACACCCCAAAAAAGGAGCTTTGCTGCAATTATTTTTGCGAAGAATTAAGCCGCTTTTAGACTACGCTACAATATAATAGCATATAGCTCATAGCACAATAATATCGCGCACCATACATTTGTTATGGACACGTTCACACTGTACTATACTATATATTATTGGCTTACTATACGCTATAAAATGGTGCGATACGCTGCGTTAATGCTATGCTATATCACGCGCCGCCCTCTCCCTCCTCCCTCATCCCCGGCCGTCCCGCCAGCGATTGTTTTCCCCACTTATTTGATCTCTTTCTGAGCTTGCTATATACTATAAAATGCTTGCGATACTATCGCGTAATGTGAACGCAATGCTATATAGTACATCATTTGGTCCTTCTTTGCTGTACTATAAAGGGTGTAAAACACCTCTTCACGAAGCCGAAAGGCACTTGTTCTCCCCATCATTGCGATATTTTTTTTTGTTCTACACCATACCTGGGAACCTTCTATTTACGGAGATATGGGGGGTCAAGGTTACAACCTTTTGACAAGTTTTTTTTTAAATACAAGTGTTTTTTGTAAGATTTTAACTTTTAACACCTCCACGACCCCTGTACTATTCAATCCATCCATCAGCACAATGTTTTAAGTACGTTACATTGAGTTCTACCACAAAACATGATTTATAACCTCAAAAAAAAGTTGTTTCCCATCAATATTTTTTGCGTAAAGTTACTTAGTTTGGTGTACAGAATGCTTGGTTAACGGCTTTGTGATGAGGTGCTTTACACCCTGTATAGCGCCATAGTATAGCGGGTCTGAAAGCAGCTTTACGTACCTAGTTGAATGCTTGGTTGGCGGATTCGTAAAAAGAGTTTCTTTTTTTTCTTTCTTTCTTTCTAAATGAAGAAAAAAAGGAAAGGAGAAATATAAAAAGGATTTCATGATTTTGCATTTTATAAGTTTTGGTCTACACCACTATAGACGTACCTTTACAAGAAAACGTCTTTCATACGTATCCTGCGTCGTAAATGTAAATGCTAAAAGCAGCACATTTTCGCCTTCAAAAATAAAATAAATCGCTTTTCCTTTCTTTTGATAAAAGAAATGTAATGTTACCGTAAAGGTCTTAATTGAAAAACGTTTTCCCTGAAATATTAATGAGGATTAAGTGCTAATGGGTTGTTCAAAACCCGGGGATATATAAAAAGGTAAAGTCAAAGTTTATGTTGTGTTAGGGACATACGGGTAAATAGAAAAGGTTTAGATAGAATGGAGATCGTTCAGTGTCGGTTCAAAAATCAAAGGGTCTTTTTCTACTCTTATATCCATCCACACTTACAATCATTACTTTTCTCACGACCTTTTTTCTCATTCCTCCGCATCACATGACCCATACTATAACAGCTCACAACTTTTCTGCCACCGGCGTCACTTTCAGATTTCCTCTCATATACATATTTCATATTGTATCTGTCACCGTAAAATTGTCAAACACGTTATATTACAATATAACGTGTTTCTCTCTAGCGATATTGTAAACTCTCGAAATGTTGTCAACTGAACATACGGAAGTATCTCTGCCCCTATAATCGGGACTTGGGGCACCCCCCCCCCGTTAGGTTAGTTAGGTTCCTTTAAATCCTGTACTCAGAAATAAAATCCGTCGACTACGCATTTTAGGGGAATATATAGTGTTTTAAGGTTAGGTTATATTAATCGGTATTTCTCAGGAATGGTACATTATCTTTTCATGAGAGTGGTACCACTGGACAAGAGGGACCCTTCCGTCCCTCCACACCGCGTGAGTTGACTACCATCGCATGCATTTCACGAAAAATAATGCGTTTTATTGTTAGCAGTATGTTCGTTTGACAATATTTCGCGAGTTTACAATATCGCTGGAGAGATGACCATATAACGTGTTTGAAAATTTTACGATGACATATTCATTCGCGTAACACCAGACATCCCCCTTAGCATTTTAAGAAAAAAAAATGCTGCACAAACTCCAAATAAATTGAGATAAGGGCGGGAATGATGACGTATGGAAAAAGTAAGAAGAATGGCGCGAAGGCCAAGGCGCTAATCCTTGTACAGCAGAGCATTTTTCTTCCTCATGTAGTAGTGTACACAATTCATTAATTTAAGTTATTATTTCAATAATAATTAACTTAAATGAGCATATTGTCATTTAATTTGTAGTCTAGGCTTTACTCTACGACGTCACATAAGTTTATAGCTAAAAAATACATTTCCGAACACAATATTATGTGTTGCTCATTGTCTCTGTAAATATCTTCATTAAGTTCATAGCGATTTATTGGTTTTACAACATAGGGTCCTTGCTCATATAACTTATATAGCATGGAAAGTCTGGGTCGGACGGGACTAATCATCTTCGGACAATGCAACAAAAAGTATAATTACCGTCGAACTTCACTTACAGGTAAGTTCGTTTGACTATTAAATTATGCTTGTTTGTTGCATTGTCCTCGATGATTAGGAAAACTAGTGTAGATGTTTAAAGATCAGTTGTAAAATCAATAAAAAAATATTGAAAAATAGATAGTACTATAAAGTACTATAGTTTACAACTATAGTACTTTCAAAGTTTTTGTGTCTTGTGACTGGGACTGTAGCCACATTTGAAGTGCCCACTTGAAATAAATGCTTTCATTTTGATTTTTGATTTTGATAGGAGTACAGCAAGTTCACCGTTTACTTTGCCTGTAAGTCACGTCACACACCCTCGCAGACCAAATGGTCTACCACGAGATAAATACATTAACAGCGCTTATACTGGCTTTGTTCTATAAAATTATGTAAAACCGCCGCATGATATACTGCTCTGTTAATTTTACATGACTCTTGTATTAATTAAGCTCGTAATTGTTCCCTTATGTTGCCAAACGGACAAAAGTCTTGTCTGTTTGAGAAAAAATATAAACAGAACACTTTTTTCTGTTTATCATAAAAGCCTACCATTTTCTCAACTACGTTGGGGTCAGCTTCCAGTCTAACTGCATGCACCTGAATACCATTTTACATGAAATGACTGTCTGCCTATCTGTATACGATACCCTTTAGTAAGATTGGTTGTCAGATTTCAGAGTCACTGACTACCTGTAACTACTGTCGAAGATCTACAAATGACAGCCGGGACCAACGCTTGACTCACGCTAGACTGCGTCAGGTCGGGTTCGAGTGGTATGTCAGCCGTATTGTATTGTATTGTTCGTTGCTTGGGCGTCACTCGGTTACCGCTCGGTGTAATTTGTGTCCATACAAAATCTATACTAATATTATAAAGCAGAAGTTTGTTTGTTTTTTGTTTGGTTGAACGCACTAATCTCAGGAACTACCGGCTCGAATTTAAACAATATTTTTGTGTTAGATAGTCCATTTATCGAGGAAGGCTTTAGGCTATATAACATCACGCTACGATTATTAGGAGTGGAGCAGGAATGAAAATGAATGAATGAATGTTGCAAAACGGGGACGTTTTTCTCTCTTATGTGACACAGACGAAGATGCGTGGGTCAGCTAGTGTACGTAATATTTAGTTCACCGTGCAACCGGGTCGGCTCGGATTAATCACGGTCTAGCGTGGGTCATCCTTATCCGAGACACGGAGGAAACTCTGTATGTAATGAGCGGTCTCTCATCGACGGATCAACGCAGGCAGCTTAATCTAATAATCGTCTCAAGCGGCTCTCATTATTTGCCCACGAGCTTCTCGAACACCTCAGAATACAATATTCTATTGAAAATTGCAATATTCTATACAACCAATTCACTACAATGCCAATGTACGTTTCAGTTTTGATGATATGTCATTCTCCGTCGAAAATTAGTATGCGAGCGATAGAATGGTGGATCCAGAACAAACATAAATTCTGTGCTTGTCGCAAAATTCTAAACCATCATCATCATCAGCCTATAATGTTCCCTCTGCTGGAACAGGCCTCCTCTCAATGAAAGGGAATGGGCTATAATCTACTACGCGGGCCCAGTGCAGATTGGTAGATATTACATGTCTTCGAATTTTTGGTTCTAGGAAATGCCGGTTTCCTCACGATGTTTTCCTTCAACCTTTTGAGAGCAGCGGTGATGAAATAAAATACACAAAATAATGCGCCTGTCTGGGTTCGAAGCCACGACTTACTGTTCGTAAATCGGGGCCGCCACCACTGTGCCACCGCTGCTCTCAACCATTGCAGGAGAGTAATTGCTTAAGGTGGATACTCAAGGACGAGGAACAACTTTTTCAAGGTCAAATACATTCCTCGACCTTTATGAACTTGGAAAGTTGTATCGATGATTTTGATGATTATAATTCTCCAATGACATACATTTTACAGCCGTGAACGATATTTTCATCAGCATACAACCTAGCACTAAAACGCAAAAAACCTAAGAAAATTTGAATTTCGCTACACTGGAACATCAGCCTTAGCAGCCCAAAGTGGCCTTTGCCAGGAGTGGTAAGCGTATAATATGTGGACCAACTGATTTAATATTACCAGGAATGGGCTGAAATACAGCAGTTCGTCGTGGGCATGTCCTCTTTTTGGGCTGTGAATGGTTTGGTATGGGTTTTAGCACGAGCTAGCGGTGTAAACTGTTATCCTATTGCATTTTAGGTGAAAGCGTCAAGGTGGCCCGCGTAATTCAAATTTTCTTACGTTTTTTGCAATTTCCAGGGCAGTGCTAAGTTTTATGTTGATAATGATCGGTCGCGACTGTAAGACGTATTAAGTTACAGACTGATAATCATCAAAATCATCAATACAACTCTCCAAGTTCATTGGAGTCGAAGAAGGACTTTGAAAATTTCTTTCGACCGATACATGGATGGGTTTTAGTCAGTGAAAGTCTGACACTCCCTCCCGCTCCGCCCAGAGTGGGAGAAGTTATTTGATGATTTCCCATCAGAAAAAAAATAACAGACGTGTGGCACTCGGGGACTGCCGCGGTAAAGCTGTTACATTTGTTTTTTACGGTGGGTGTTAGTAGGTTATTTTCGTTACGGAATTTCTGTATTCGGTCTCCACGCTCAAGGCCCACGATAGAAGTTAAAAAAGTTAGGTACTAACCACACGTGAAATAAATCGTTAAGGAGCAAACCCACCGCCTCGTACACTGTGCACGGCCACGCGGCGCATTTATGCTGCGTGGATTCATTTGTTTGACAACGTAGGTCTCCTACGTTTCCACTGCAGTACACGTGTGTTGCCCACTACAGCACACGGCGAGGCTACACACACATGACAAAAAATCCGCATCCGTAACATCCCTGATTCAAAGATCCGTTGAATTTTATATTTACGTCGTGCGTTTGTGCTAGGGCCTCGGATTTGCTCAAATCCTTTTTTCCGGTTTAAGCCAATAACGCGAAAGGTCAAGCGTATATTCTAGCCGCTAAATCACACATGACGGCTGTTCAGGCTTTATGTCAACGAGATTTAGCCGCCATGTTGGATTTGTAAAGCGATTTGGACGTATGCTGTTGGCAAGCTGTAATTGGTGAGGATGTAAAATGTAAATAGCCAGATTGAAATCTAAATTAACGCCAGCGAAGTCGTTGGCAAAAGGTAGTGTAAAATAAATCAACCTTTCAATATCTCAAACACATCTTTAAGATAATTATTCAAAGAACAGCAACACAGTCAAAGACATAATTACTTTGCCCCGCAGCTCGCAGCACACTCTCAGTTAACAAAATATATCAATTAAAATGGTAAACAGCTCCGGTTCCCGGTAAATTCAATTAGTTCAATTATTTAGGCCCGTCGTCGAATTCCGTTAAATGTATTGCTCTTGTAGGCTGAAGGTGAACTGGTTAAAGGCGGCAGTGGCGATGGTTCCAAACAACTCCATTCCTATCGGATTCGGATAGATAAGTTTGTAAATTGTACATACATTTTCATTTCAACTCGGAGTTAGGCGTTAATCATATAAGTTTACGCCTAATTTCGAGTTTATTCATTTTTGCTCTCCATTCAACTATCGCCCCGGTTTTTCAGCACCGAGACGTCCGCCAAAAGCACCTTCAAATATAATTTAACTTGTTAAAAAAAGACTTTTTGTTACTGAAAGATGGTAATATAATATATCTATTGGTCATTGTAGCCTGAAATAAATAAATTGAATTGAAATGAATTTTTCTTTCTGTTTTTTTTTTTTATAAGTGTCTTCACATCTTAAGGGGGCTTCAAGATTTTTCCTTCCTTTGATTCCTTGGTTTTTGGTTTGACTTAATTATATCCAACCTGTACAGTAATTACCGGCAATTTTCGCAATGGTTATACCACATTAAACAATTCTCTTTGCAAGTTCGCCTCTTGAGATGCCTTTGAGTTCTGACTGAGGAATTAAGACCCTTAAAACGATGCTAATTTTCTTGCTAAGGCTTGAGCTTGCTCAGCTTTTAACAACAATTGTAACCTAATTGACTTAAATATAAATACACAAAACAACTCTCAAGCACTGCAGCTGAACACGAGGTCGTGAATTCGATTTGCAGTTAGGGTGTTGAATTTTTGTCATCTGAAAGGAGATCATCCAGTCTCCATAAATTTTTGGGCTATTTTCAAAAGCCAAACAAAATAAACTTATTATTTGGATAGGTATATCATAACATAATAAACATATTTTTATTACTACACTAAAGTCGTAAGTCAATTCAGGTTGGAGAACTGAAAAAGTCAACTTCGGTGTACCCTTACTTCAGTATTTGCAATTGTTTTTGAACTTGAAAGTTCAAAGTTTGCAATTTCTGAAGTTCTTCTACACCAACCCAGGTTCTCCAACCTGAGTTGGTCTAGAAGAACTTTTTGATCAGTATTAGAAACAGGATCGATTGGCATCAAACAAATATTTTGTGTAAAATGGCATTTTTCTTGATAACTGTATTTTTTTTTATCAGTGATAGGGGATTAAAATTTTACGAAAAATTATGGATAGTTTCCTAAGACCATTTTCATGTAGCTGCAATGGTTAAGGTAGCTCCTCTTACTGCCCCGTTTATCGTTTCCACCCTGTAGGTATAATTATGTGCATCTCTGCCTAACCTTTTGGGCGATTACAGCAGTGTCACACTTATAATGTCAGTTGTCATACAGTGGAAAAATATGATGAAAATGCTATATTGCTGACCCTCGTAAGTTATTAGGGTGATAATATATAGCATACTAGCTGACTCGCGCAACTTCGTCTGCATAAATTGAGATTTAAACTATCCTATCTCTCAAGTTGGATCGAACTGCACATGGTGTGCGAATTTTATTATAATCGGTTAAGTGGTTTAGGAGTCCATTGAGGACAAACATTGTGACACGAGATTTATATATATTAAGAAGATTATTATATCCTTCCCCAGGTTGAAATATATCTCATTTCATTATGATCTCATCAGCCGTTTAGTCGACAAAAGGTATCAATCACACAAACAAATAAACAGAGTTACTTGTATGGATTACCAAGGCAACAAGTCACGCGGTCGCCTACACGTTGCACAGACTTTATAAAAGCTGCAACACAAACGTCCATGGTCCAAAGCTCCGGAGATGCTGAAGAATGCAATGTGGAGAGGCATCGCGAGGGTTGCGTTATCCAAAGAAAATGCATCATCGTCAACCACGACCATTCTGCCAAGAACGCACGAATGGGGAGGACGATTACCAACAGGAAACTGTCTTTGGCATATACAGAGAAAACCCCACCTTATTAAAAATCAAAGTTGATTCACCCATCAGTACAATCAATTAAGTAGATACTTAAGTATGTTTTATTTGCGGGTCTTTGGCTGCATTTAATGTTGCGTCTGCAGCAGCTGTAATAAAATACCATATTTTCTTATTAATCCCGGACATGAAAATGTCATAATAAGTACGATATACATAGTTGGGTCACTAGCACGTATTCAGAAGCTGTCGCTATACTAAGCAGTCCGAGGTCCTCGAAAAAAGGACCAAAATAATGATAAGAAAGGACCATTTCATACACTTAAATGGGTGTCGGAAATCATGGGCTTATAAATTCTGTAAAGTGCTCACACCAGGTAATGAAGTTTTATTACTTACATTTTGTTCCGTTCCCAATGGCTAACCGTGAAAACGTTTTATGGGTTTTCAGTCAAAGTATTGTAAACTTTTAATAAACTTACAAGCGTGCGATTTGAGTTTATTTCTTTACCTAACGTTTTCAATTCGTGAGCCGTAAAGCAGTTGGTCCCTAGATCTTTGACAGTCGTTACAGGTAGTCAGCGGCCCAAATAGTATGACAATCAGTCTTACCAAGGGGTATCGTATACCCAGTACTAACTGCGTTGTGGAGGTCAGACAGGCAGTCGCTCCATGTAAAATACAAATATTCAGCTGCATCCGGTTAGATTGGAAGCCAACCCCAACATAATTGGGAAAAGGGTAGGCAGGTAATGTTCAATTGAAAGTACTGGGTCATAGATTACCTCTCTCTATAAAGGATTTATACACACACCAGTGCGGGTTGGTGTCAATTTTGTAACTATGGCGAAGCCAAAAGGAAGGTTTATGATTGTAGCTGTCTATATATGTATGTCTGTTTATATTTACGTATACTCGTATTTCTCCGTAGCGCCTAATTTAATCATCCGATTTTGATGAATATGGTATCAATCGGTTCGGTATTACGGCCCGGCTACACTTTAATCAACTCTGAATAGTAGTTCCCGAATTTAATTAGAGAAAATAAAGCAAATTTTTTTGTAGTTTTAATAGTGGGTAGTATCCCACTCAAATTCTTGTTGTTTCTAGGATTCTTTACGATATTCACTGTTGATCTTTCTTCTTTTCTCCTTGTATCTTGCAAGTACGTTAAAGATAAGTAATCTTTTAAAACTGACTAAAAATAATATTTTTGCAAATGTCAAAACACTTATCGAACGAATAAATAACTTTGAGGTCCTGACAGTGTTTTTAATTTGTGAAAATGTCAAAGGCATTCCTTTGATCAGAATCAAAAGCCGAACATAGCAAGGTCAACTGCTAAATTGAGAAACCAGCCGAAAGTAATTAAAATAGAACAATATGGGCTAAACAAGAGCAACACCGTTTATTTTTGTTTGAGATTGTGAAGTAAAAACATCTTTAGACACGTTGAGCACTTTTTGGGTGAAAAAAATCATGGAACTAGCGTGACCGTCACCGAACGTTTTGTAGCACTCTTATCCGATCCGCTACGGCATAGCACCACTTAGGCGTGCACAGGGCACAGTCCATATTGTGTTCTTAATTTATCAGGACGAAGATTTTATTGCCAAGAGCTCTTCTCATTTTCTTCATTAGAAAATTGCACCCGCGCAAAGTCGAGGCCGGTCGAGTATAAAATAAACTAAAGTCGTGGGGTTATTGTACGGACGACCAAGCTATTTGGTTTACAGTTTAACCCACAAATTACAATTTAAAATGTAAACCAAATAGCTTGCTCGACCCTACATTCGTAAGATCAAAATCTGCACGTCATGCGTCAGCCTATTCCAAACTCAATTTTACACGATCCGACTTCAATTGTTTTGATAATATTTTGACATACAATGGATAGTCCTCAGGGGTATTAAAAGGGCGTAAAAAGAGAGGGTTGTTCTATTTCCAAGCAGTATTCTGTGGAACAGTCGTAAATCTAATCGGTGTTTCGTGCCACTGATTCTGTTACACGACGGAAGAGGTTTCTGCCTTAACCTATTCAAGATTTTTATTACGAAGTTAACGGTCTTTAGACGTATCAGCCCTCAGATTTGACGAAGTACCATAATTGTTTACATAGCTACTTACTAGAATTCTTGGGGACATTATTAAATAATGCTCTGAAGTTACGTAAATAAACACCTCAATATTTATTTCCACTGGCTATTAGAAAATGTCTAAGGATCAGGGCCTGGACCACCCTGTATAAGTACATAAATCGCGCCATCACACAAATTCAACACAAACACACACATAATATACACTCAACACACTCCATACAAACACACAATTCCTCATAAAATTGCTTTTACCTCGGCTTTTGGGAGATGAGCGTTAATAATTGCGACGCAGTTGTTAACGAGAGTTAGAGCACAGGACCCGAAGTCCCCACCCTAAGGTCCATGTTCACCGAAAAGATAACAGCCTGATTATCTAAAAACAGCTGTCACTGTGACATGTTCCCATACAAAAATGAGTTTTAAACAGCTGATTATAGATAATCAGACTGTCATCTTTTTGGTGAACATGGACCTAAGTCCTCGCACCTAAGCCACGCTCCTAAGTCTAAGCACGTCTGAACCCTGTAAGCCCAACATTTCAAAAATATTTTTAAATCTAGCAACACTTACGTATTTTAATTAAAAATGCCCGATGTGAATCAAAAATAAATAAAACCATAATTTAATCCCAAATTATAACCGTAATGTGGCTTTTCATTTTATGTGTTTAGCCAAGTCATGTTAGGTTGTTTACAAACATCACTACATATTATACAACAAAGTCTCCCGCCGCGTCTGTCTGTCCCTATGTATGCTAAGATCTTTTAAACTACGCAACGGATTTTGATGCAGGTTTTTTTAATAGATAGAGTGATTCAAGAGAAACGTTTTAGCATATAATTTGTATGCGGGCGAAACCGCGGGTATCGCCTAGTGATTACTAAAAGATTTTCGTAATCAACAATGAATCAAGTTGCTCGGGTACATACTATTATTTTTTTTCAAAGGGCGGGTCGATGCATGGGGTTTTGACATTTCATCTGTAATGGTGTGTCTAACATTTGTCCCAATTTTCAGCTCTATGCAGATTTTTGAAACCTTGCATGTCTAACTTGACCGGGCTACCTATTTTTATACATATATCATAAAGAAATGGTTTTCCTTATCAAGCGCATCTCTTGACAGCGGCTGGACCGACGTTGTTACCTTTATGCATTGTGTTTTATAGAAAACTAGCCGACCCAACAGACGTTGTCCTGTCACTTACTACCTACCTACCTACTACTCCCTACCTACTACATTTTTTTTCATAAGAACCTGCTCCTAACAATAACAAACACAACCAAAAAAAAATCGGTCTACCCGTTCACGCGTGATGGCGTGACCAAGGGAAATAGGGGTTCATTTAAATATATGTACATTTATATATGTCACCGTAAAATTGTGAAACACGTTATATTACAATATAACGTGTTTTTTCTCGCGATATTGTAATGTCTCGAATTATTGTCAACTGAGCATACAGAAGTATCCCTCCACACCGCGTAAGTTGACTACCATCGCATGCATTTCACGAAAAATAATGCGTTTTGTTGTAAGCAGTATGTTCATTTGTCAATAATTCGAGACTTTACAATATCGCTAGAGATATTACAATATAACGTATTTGTCAATTTTACGGTGACATATATACGGTAAAAATAACAAATACATTGATTTGGTTCGGGGAACACAACGTTTTTCGTGTCAGCTGCTAGTTCAATATTAAAATATAAAACGCTAATCTAAATCCGTTTCCAATTCGTAGCTAAGGTATTTGCTTCATAAATTCTCAGAAATGTAAGTCAAAATGGTACAGTTGAACACGCTGTTTGGAATCCAGAGAGCTAATAACATTGGTTAAAACCAATGTTATTAGTTTTGAGTAGTAAACTGTTTTCCAAAACTCTCATATTTATTTTATTAAACACAGTTATTATTGTAACTATCCCTTTTTTTAGGATGAGAAATCATCAAATAACTTTTACTGACTAAAACCCATCCATGTTCCTTCCTCGCCCTTTATGTTCCGGGGCCGCGGTATCTCTTTCGAATAGGCCCGCAACCCCGGCAGGCTTTGGCCCTTGCGGGCCCCTCCCCTTATGCTGACATCTCTTTGAGGCGCGCGTGGAACACGAACGCGCCGAAGACACGGCCTGTCGTCGTTAGACGGACGGACGGCTTGCTAGCCCATAGCTAACCGTCCACAGGCCCGCGTCTACGGTGGCCGGTAGCCACCACGTGGCCCCCGACGCCCGGTGCGTCTCCCGCGGTGGCTGGGAGGCACAGGCAAGGCAAGGCAGGCAGGAAGAGAGGCTCTCTCCCTCTCACGTTCCGCCACCTCCTTCGCTAGCATGACTGCTTTGCAGAAGGAGGTGACGGCTTCCCATTCCGTCTCGCTCCGGACCATGGATTGAACCAGGGCCGGACGCGAGAGGTAACCGCTGCTGATCGCCGCTGAAGTCAATACAACCCTTTTTTTTTTTTTTAAAGGGTGGGAAATAATCAAATGACCCCCCCCACTCTAGGCGGAGCGGGAGGGAGTGTCAGACTCTTACTGACTAAAAACCATCCATGTTCCTTCCTCGCCTTTTACGTTCCGGGGCCCCGCAGGCTTCGGCCCTTGCGGGCCCCTCTCCTTATGCTGACATCTCTTTGAGGCGCGCGTGGAACACGAACGCGCCGTCGACACAGCCTGTCGTCGTCGTTAGACGGCCGGAAAGTCAATACAACCCTTTGCGTTCATTTAATACCGTTGAATGACTAACTATTTCGGAAAAATGTAAGACCTGCCAATTGCAAAAAAAAAATATAAAAAGAATTTCGCCGTTCGCTCAGGATTCAACAAAGTGCGGGATAGTGGATGGGCTTAGTTGGATTCTGTTTGAAACGTGCATTATTCAATGACTCAATGAGTAGCAAAACGCAGTACGAAAAAAAACATACAGAGCGGTATTTGGGAACTGCCGATAGAAGTGCTACGAAGCGTTAGGTAACGGTCACGTGAGGTTCGTGATTTTTTTTCACTCAAAAAGTGCTCTACGCGCCTAAAGAAGTTTCACTTCAATAATACCTGTGCACCAATAGTTTGTTCGACCGTACTACAGAAACGTGTTCAAGCTAGCGTATAGGTACCCACCCACTTAGGGGACTGGTCGCTTTGACTATTTCCAAAAGGACTATTTCTGTCTAGACTTATAGTTGTCTAGCTTGTCTAGACGTAGAATAGACACGACGCGACGCGACGTTTTGATTTATATCAGGTTTCAATGTTGCCTTTTTCATTGAGCTGTCTCTTTGTTTGGGATTTAAGAGAGCGATATTGTTATATTTTTGTAATATCGTCAGATTCAATCTATTCATAGTCTGTCGTTTGTCCTTACTTAATACAGGGTCACCAACTGCCATGACCCACCTGAAAGACTCTAGACTGACTTAGAAGCTAGGTGGGCCGCTGCAGGTTCAACATGCTCCCGTGGGGGTATTCCGATCAAGCTGAGTGCGACTGCGGAGCCTCGTGTTAAACCATGGCCCACCTCTTGACATGCTTTTTGTGCAACTCCACCTGCACTCTAAGGGACTTGTCTGAAGCCACCATTAACGCCGTCGACGTGGCTAAGTTCTGGTCGAAACAAAGGAGATAATGTTTTTGTTCGAAGATTAGGCCATCAAGTAAATTGTATCATTTAATAATGAAACCTACATTAATTTCTTCCTTATAAGCTCTACATTACAGTAGTTAAGTTAGCTCAGCCGTGTCTAGCCGGAATAAATCCGAAAAATCTGCAAAAACACTTACGATAACCAAAATAAACAGAAAAAGTAAACGTCAAAATAATGAAGTGGTCTGTCAACCACTACAAAAGTGGATTTATAACGTTCGGTGCCACGTTGATTGTTTAAATCATCTACGCTGTTTTAGTTTAAACCTTTAAAAATAGCATTAAAATGCTTACAGTTTAATAATATTCATTGTTATATTCTGTTCTGATTCTATAATAATAACAGTAGATATGATTACCAATGGGTAAACGTAAACGGAAAAAACGCCCTGATTCACGTAAGTATTTTCTGTTAAATGACATTGACCACAACAGGAATGATTTGACTAGCAAAAAAATATCATAACATATCTTATTTATTGTGATTTAAAGATTCTGGTTAATTTTTTTTGCAATATTTTGTTTAAATACTATTGCAAAATATAGATAAATATAAATAGCTTTTTTTGATGTAATATGAATAATAAATGCAACGACCAGGTGGACCCAAAAAAAATGTCTCCTTTACATCAACAACAATGACAATCATCGACGCGAAGAAGAAGAAGATTAAATAAATAAATATCGCTGGCCATTAACACACAGCGCCATCTAGTTCCACACTAAGCAAGGCTTGTGTCGTGGACACCAGATAGTTGATATACTACATATATACTTTTTTGTTTGTAAATGCATACTTATTATACTTTTAAACATCCATGACTCGGAAACAAATGTCCATGGTCATCATACAAACATTTGCTCCTACCGGGATTCGAACCCAGGACCATAACGTGAGGCAGCTTCACTACCACTACGCCGTTCGAGTCGTCAGAATACAGGGTATAAATAGACCTATCACGAAGCCGTCAACCAAGAACTAAGTAACCACGCAAAAAAAAATGCTGTGAAACATCCCTTTTTTTGGGGTTACAAATCACGTCTTGCGATAAAACTCAATGTAACGCATTCAACAATTTGTGCTGATGGATTCATTAAGTAGTAAGCCGATCATGGGGTCAAAATGAAGTTTTAACATTAAAAACAAACTTATAAACTTATGTAACAGTTGGAACTCTCCCTCCAATATCTCCGTAACTAGAAGGTTCCCACTTATAGTCATAACCAAAAAAAAAGACGTGTGGCACTCGGGGACTGCCACGGTAAAGCGTACGTGTTAGGTTATTTTCGTTACGGAATTTCTGGATTCGGTCTCCACGCTCAAGGCTCGCAATAGAAGCTATTCAATAGCTTAAAAAGTTGTACAAAACATTAGTTGCCTACTTAGCAACCACCCTAACAATGACACATCATTAATATCTTTGTCAGTTCACGCTAAGTTACAATAGAAGCGCATTACATGAACAGGAGACATCCATTTACGTTACCTAGTCAAAGTTAAGCTAATGGCCGTTTACATTATGCCAGTAGCACTTCCAGTCTAGTAATCCAGTCTAGTGCTGGACTGCCACATGTAGGTATATCGTTTTGATTCGGGTAAAGTGCGCTAAATACGGTAAGAAATTCAGTCTTATTACTAAGTTACCAAATTGGCGGTCTGGTTCAGTACCTATAGTGCATCTTTTCCATGGTAAGGACTTGCGGAGGGACTGATATTTTCTAGATAAAGCAAATCCAGTAGTACTCAAACGAATTTTTCAATTGTTTGCTTCTTTAAGCATTTTGCACTGCCCATCACGAATCTCTTCATTTGTCGGCAATACTTCATCATTCTCTGGCCCTTATCCCAATTCATTTGGGGATGCCCAATATGTCTTCTTCTTCCAATACTTATCTATTACTTGTCATCTCATTTTCATGTCACCTCATTTTCTTGCCATATCATCGTATATATAGTGCATCCGTCGTTTCTTCTTCCGCCTACTCTTATACCCTCTTATATCCTCATTCTTGGCTCATGACATTTCCTCATTTCTCCACATCACACATGCCTATACCACGACAACCGATTACCATACAATTTTTCAGTCATATACGCCACTTTCAGACTTGTCAGCAACATGACCATTGAATTGTCAGCAATAGGACAATTGATTTGTCAGATATACAACCATCTGATCATTTTGCTTAGCAATTTCTGGTGCAAGTGCCTTAAATCGATATTTTTCAACAAAAATAATATTCAATTCAACGACTTATAAACGGGTGGTATTTAATACTTTAACTGTAAATCCCCTTTTTTCAATCAAAATATTCGAAATTATCACCAAAAATACTGAATTGCACACTAAATTTGCTCAACAAATTAATCAATTATACTATACTGTTAGATCTTTAAAGCTTAACTATTTTACTGAATGACTATGCACCATTCCTGAAAAATACCGATTAATATAACATAACCTTAAAACACTTTATATTCCCCTTAAAAAGCGTAGTCCTATTTCCGAGTGCAGGGTTTAAAGGAACCTAACTAACCTAACGGGGGGGTGCCCCAAGTCCCGATTATGGGGGCAGAGATACTTCCGTATGTTCAGTTGACAATAATTCGAGACATTACAATACCGCGAGAAAAAAAATTGTGTGCAAATCAGTATTTTTGTTTTACGGTGAGTAATATTGTTTCAAAATGTGTATACCTGTGGTTTCAGCTAGATTTTTGTTGTAAATTAGATAAAAAAAGCCATCAATCAGATTTTGATGTATTTTAAACATTTTTTAGTACAACATGTTTAGGTAATCAAGTAGTTAATTTGTAGTACAGTCATTTATTTGATATGCAGTAGGTTATTAGTGGAGAAATTTTGTTTGCTTAAATTCCTTAATAGAGGTGCAGTAAAAAATTCCCCCTTATAAACTACTGGAACAGAGTAAACTACATTCAGTCCAGTCCAGCGCTTGTGATTAAACTTACTAAAACAGGCAACTGGAATAAAGTGAACCGACCAAAGAGTAAAGTTAAAGTCACTGCTTACTTGCCACAGTTTGGTCACTTAGTGGTACCATTAAATATTAGTTTGAAACGTTATTAATCTTTGCAAAAGGGATGGAAACTTGTAAGTCATTGGTTTCTGTATTAGTTTGAGAGCGTGTTGATGTAGATGGGGTTGGAAGATGAATGGGAGGCAAGTTTGAAAGTCATGTTGGCTTTATGGTTATTGGGTGGCAAACTTACAGACGAGCCACCTCATGCTAGGTATTCAATAAATTATTCTATATGTCACCGTAAAATTGTCAAATACGTTATATTACAATATAACGTGTTTTTTCTCGCGATATTGTAATGTCTCGAATTATCGTCAACTGAACATACGGAAGTATCTCTGCCCCCATAATCGGGACTTGGGGCACCCCCCCGTTAGGTTAGTTAGGTTCCTTTAAACCCTGCACTCGGAAATAGCGTAGCGTAAGCGTAGACTACGCTTTTTAGGGGGAATATAAAGTGTTTTAAGGTTATGTTATATTACTCGGTATTTCTCAGGAATGGTGCATTATCTTTTCATGAGAGTTGTGCCACTGGGCAAGGGGGACCCCTCCTTCCCTCCACACCGCGTAAGTTGACTACCATCGCATGCATTTCACGAAAAATAATGCGTTTTGTTGTAAGCAGTATGTTCATTTGACAATAATTCGAGACTTTACAATATCGCTAGAGATAATACAATATAAAAAAAAAAAAAAAAAAAAAAAAAAAACACACAAAAACACAAACACAACAATATCGCTAGAGATATTACAATATAACGTATTTGACAATTTTACGGTGACATATACATTATACCGTTTACCAATTATTAATACGTATTATACCGTGGGCTATGGGTAACATTATAATAGGTTTGCAATATTAGCCCCTTCGTACACAAGGCTACTCAAATCTTAGATACTCAACCATTTTAGTCTTCAAGCGACTGCCGCCATACAGATCCATTGAAGTTCGTACACGAGTCGCGTCGCCGTCATTATAGAAAAAGGCTGCTATATAACATCACGCTACCAACAGGAGCGGAGCAGCAATAAGACATGTTGTAAGCGGAAAAAAAGCTTCTGTTGAGCAGGCGATGCGTTGCGATATCAAAACTTCACGCAAACGAAGTTGCGGGCAGAAGCTAGTCATAAGATACAGCCCGCTGACAGACTGTATACGGACCATTATATCTATGATACGGACGGACAGCCGAGGCTTAGTAGGAGGGTCCCGTTGGTTACCCTTCGGGTACGGAACCCCAAAAACAGAAATCTATCTATATCCAAGATAAAATTCAAGGTTTCTTTGCTAATACTTCTCGATCTGAATCAATAATAAAATATTAGCTTTATTAATTTGACCAGGTATCCTAATTTAAATTGATTATTTATGTCTTTTGTGATAAGTTTCTGAACTTTGCCTGGGATTGAAAGCTACAGCTTGTATATTAGATAAATTGTATGTTTTGCATAAAGTCCAGTCGCGGAGCACGAAGAATTTCGTACCTACAACTACTCTTTATCTACTGACAGTGGTCACAAACATTATTTTCTATTAAGTGTGGTTTACATAAATGAAATATTGGAAGGAAAAGAAAATTTACAAACTTATTAAAAAAAATATTACTATTATGTAAATTATTGTACAAAAAAAAACAAACGAATGTCCGTAAGCAGTACGTCAAACGCGGGCTCCTTCGGCGCCGCCGCCGCGCCGCAGCGTGCGACACGAAACGTCTAAATTGAAAGCGTTTGTGGCGGTTATGAATAGTTTCAGCAATTGATATTGTTTCCAAGTTAGAATAAACGGTTGTATTGTATTCATTACTTTATGTATCTCGTTATCTTATTTTCACCCGACTTCCAAAAGAGGAGGTTCTCAATTATTCGTCTGTATTTCTTTTTTTTTGTGTTTATTACCTCAGAACTTTCGACTGGGTGAACCGATTTTGACGATTCTTTTTTTATTTGAAAGCTGGTGCTTTCCGTGTGGTCCCATTTTAATTTGATAGATCTGATGCTGATCTTCGGAGATATACAATGGAACTCTTCAAAAATAGACAGCAAATCTGCAGTGATTGCTGCATTCACTTGTAGTTTCATTGTACCTACTACATCATGACGTAAATCACGCCTGTATGCTCTGAGGGAGTACGCAGATGTGTATAATACACCCAGATTTCGTCAATGATTGTTACCTCGGAACTTTCGACTGGGTGAACCGATTTTGTTTATTCTTCTTTTATTTGAAAACTGATGCTTTCCGTGTGGCCATTTCAGTTTGGTTAAGATCTGACGCTGATCTTCGGAGATATAAATGAAACTCTTCAAAAATACACGGTATAGCTGCAGTAATTGCTGCAACCGCTTGGTTGTTTTTTGTTTATACAACATCATGACGTAACACCACGCCTGTATGCTCTGAGGGAGTACGCAGAAGTGTACAATACACCCAGATTTCGACAGTTAGACGTCTAAAGTTCCATTTAATGGAATCCCGGAGAAATAGAGGCAACTCCATAAAGGACAATGACCGCTTTCGTCCCAAATGTTGTAACATTTTCTTACCTTTATCATTTGAAAGATCTCAATTAGTGTTATGTTTTTTTGTATGGACGTAACTCTGTATCTGGTGCAGGGAAGCTGTTATAGTGGTATCATTTATTCAAAAAAATATTGAATAAAACCTTAATCAATTAATATTTTAATGACAAAAGGGCTGAAACGATTTAAAAATCAAGTGGAAAAAACCACACGGGCGACCGTGCGCCTATTCTAAGCCAACACCCCTTCTCCCACCTCACGCCACACGCTGCCATATTGTAAGCGCAGGAGCAGATAACGATATTTTATGAGACAGCGCTATAAGTTAGAAAGAGATGGTTGTCGGTGCATCTACATGCCATTATTTATCTACTGCTTTCATCACATTCAGTTTTTGGTGGCTGTGCTGTACTTCCGTGTTTTTAATTGTTACTCCTCCGTTTATTTACTGACGACTTACGCATTATTAAAGGACTTCTGGTGTTTTTACACCAGAAGTCCTTTAATTACATTTGCAACTGTCGCCTTCGGCTTGTTTTGAGGACTTGATTTGTTATTGATTGGCTTATTCGGAACATTTACTATGGAACATTTTGTGTGACTTGTAGTCGGTCTTTGACTCGATACTTAGACTCGACTCGAAATTAGAAGCAAGACCGCGTATATTGTACAGCTCATGTTTAACGTGAAAAAAAACTGTAGGTACTTTCGCTCACATAATGAGTATTATTTGAAACCGTGGCTGGGCTAGACACCAGCCAAGCATATTGTTACCCGAGACATTTCTGGATGATAATTATTATCATAGATAATAATCACTACTAAAAGTACTGATTATGATGATAATGATGATGATGAAAAGTACTAACTAGTAAACAATTTGCATACGTTTAAGCCGTACTCTTTCATATGGGTAGTATTCCTTTGTTATTTATGTAAGTATATGAAAATATATAAATAACAAAGGAAATAATGCAATTATCATAATGTGTTATTTTCTTTGTTATTTATATATTTTCAACTGTGCGGTTATTAATAACCGTCAAAACATAACTATTATTGCCTGTGGTAACTGTAAAATTATTATAAAAGTAATAATTATGTGAACGTGTAACAAAAAATGTTTTAAAAGCATTATTTAAATCAAAAACGTATTTTTCACTTAAAGCCCAATAACTTTTAAATACTTGGCATATTGATCATAAAAAAGCTTAACTGAACATGTTTCTACTAGTCCCAACTTGTTACAAGGGTAGGGACACAACTCATACAATAATGCCCATTGTCCTTTATAGGCACACCAGAAGCGGTTTGGGTAGTTTTAGGAAGATTAATTTCTCGGAGTGATCCCATTATATAGATCTGGTGACTTCGGAAGATAGGCAACGGAACTCCTTAATAAATGATAGCAAATGAACTGGGATCGCTGAAATCTCACGTCTCTATTATTTACACCAGTTAATAACAAAAAATCACTCCGATACGCTATGAAAGGGTAAGCACAGGTGAACCACTAAAAAGTGAAAAATAAAAACATTTTTTGCAAAAAATATCACACACAAAAATTGACTTCACACACAGAAATTGAAAAATATTTTTAGCTTCAGAAGTCGGTGACAAAAAAACTAAATCAATCAAACAAAGGTGACCGACTTCTCAAGCTAAAGTTATTTTTCACTTTTTTGTGTGATTTCGGTTATATTTTTTGCCTAAAAGTTTTTATATACATCTTCACTTTGGGATGCTGGATGTATTTGTATGTTTTATATTCATAGTGACGTCAATGTTTGCACGCAGTATGGTCAAATATGGCCAAGCTTTGAAAATAAAATTATATTCCTATTGGATATTTATAGAAGCCTTTGAACTATACATTTAATACATTTTTCCACCCTCGCTACGCAAGTACCCGCTTGGTAGTTGACTTCTGAATACCTCTAATCGAAAATGCAACACAAGCCCTGAGCACTATATTTCTTAAGTCCGTAGCTTTCTAGTAAATATAATTCCAGCAGGATTAGAGTCGAGTTTAAGATCAGTACACCTTTATATCTAGGATTAAGCAGCGTCAGTGGCTGCGTCGGCGGCGGTGGTGGGCTTAGCAACGCTTAACTTTATAAGAATCATGTTTATTATGTTGTGAATGAAACTTATAAAAGTTGCAGTAGTATGGATCTGCGTTTAGGCCTGACGTCGAACGCGCGTGCGAGTACACAATGTGTTCAATATAGCACCAAACTTCGGCGCGTATTTGCTACTGTTTTTCGCGTTGACACGCGTCAGCGGCCGGCCGTGCTCAAACGACCGTCAGCGTGACAGGAATTTAGACTTTTTTTTTTTTTTTATTCGGGATGTGAAATCATCTAATGACTTCTCCCACTCTGAGCGGAGCGGGAGGGAGTGTCAGACTCTTACTAACTAAAACCCATCCATGTTCCTTCCTCGCCCTTTATAGTCAGTAAGAGTCTGACACTCCCTCCCGCTCCACCCAGAGTGAGAGAAGTCATTTGATGATTTCCCATCCTAAAAAAAAAAAAAGGGTGAAAGCGAAATTCAAAGGAGTTTGACTTTTTTTTTCAAAGTAGCGGCCAGGCATATACCGCATCGCATTAATCGTTTTTTTTTTACTTTAAACACGTCCACAACTGCCGTACTATTCAATCCATCCATCAACACAATGTTTAAAAGTTCTTTTTTTTAATGCATGTTTTAATGTAAGATTTTTTACTTTAAACACCTCCACAACTGCCGTAGTATTCAATCCATCCACCAACACAATGTTTTGTCCGCGGTATATTGAGTTTGACTGTAAAACGGGATTTTTACCCCAAAAAAACAAGTTGTTCTCCAGCAATATTATTTGCTGCTTGGTTGACGGCCTCGTGATAAGTCTGTTTACACCCTGTCTGTATACACCCAAATATACAACTCCCCAAGACACCACTTAATAAAATTAGTTCAGTTATTAACTAACGCTACCAGGCAAACATGATTCCAAAGCGTTCCTTCCCGCAATCGAGTTAGCAAACGGCAGTGCCACTTACCGTCCACTTGAACTCGACCCCCCTTTCCCCCCACGGACCACTAAATTGCTCTTTAATGGGTACCCGCATAAATTATTACGGGTCTTCATTGGATTGTTGGGTCCAGCAAATGTCAAGGGTGCGTTTTGTGTTTATTTTTGCCAGCTGTTTTTAGAGGTGGTCCTGTTGAATGTGGGCCTTTTTATGTGTTTTGAAAGGACGGGTGATAAGAACATAATCTACGCGATTGGTTAGCGGATTAGAAATGGAAGTAGGTAAGTCTTGTTATTTTAATTTCACGTAAGTAACATTCATTTTGTTGATAATAACGAATAAGATAGATGCCAAAACATTATAAATAGTAGTCAGTTAGATCATCAAAGAATATTTGACCCGTATTTTTTCTTTTGTAACTTAAACCAAAATAGACGACGATACGACACTTTTAAAATTTTCAATACGTCACGATGTGGTATAATTTTTAGGGCGTTCTGACGTTACGAGCTCAAACTCCCGAGTTATGATGCGTTTTACCTTTTTTAATTATCATTGATTTACAAAAACTAAAATTACGTGTCCATTTTCCATAGTTTAACTGACGGACTAAATAGATTTGCAGTTTATTGGAAACTAAACAATTGAAGGTATAATAATATGTCGTGGTGTCGCGCTTTGACGTGGAGTTGCGGACACCAGCCCGTTATGTAATACAATACATGTTGTGGTGGCCTGTTTCTTACGCCCTTTTTTTTTTAGGATGGGAAATCATCAAATGACTTCTCCCACTCTGAGCGGAGCGGGAGGGAGTGTCAGACTCTTACTGACTAAAACCCATCCATGTTCCTTCCTAGCCCTTTATGTTCCGGGGCCGCGGTATCTCTTTTGAACAGGCTCGCAACCCCGGCAGGCTTCGGCCCTTGCCCCTCCCCTTATGCTGACATCTCTTCGAGGCGCGCGTGGAACACGAACGCGCCGTCGACACGGCCTGTCGTCGTCGTTAGACGGACGGACGCGGACGGCTAGCTAGCCCATAGCTAACTGTCCACAGGCCCGGTTTCTTACGCCCTTAGTTGTTTTTTGTTATTCAATAAGTGAAAGAAAATACATTCATTTGGCACATGCTAAAAGTGCACACATATATACTCGTAGAACAAAAATATATAATTATAACAAAAATATATGTCTAACTAGGCTGCGCCAAAATAGGCCCAGTTCAGTAAAATGCCGTGCCACCAAAATTCTACATTTGGAAACTAATGACGTGGTGAGGAAACCCCGGACTTCGATTTGAAATCGCCAACCCGCATTGAGCAAGCTTGGTGATCAAGCTCATTCCTTCTTCCGACCACACGATCAGGGCCTCGATTCTGCTATTACAATAGTGTCAGAGTAGTCGATCATTGATTTCATAAGTGTCAAGTTCTGTCAAATTTTGACAAGTTTGTTAATTCTACTAGCATAATGGCGCCATTATGACTTTTCAATAGTCAACCAGTGACACTCCATTGAAAGAAATGTGATAGAACGATAATCTCGTACATGAAATCTGCCATGAATAAATGTTCGCATTTAGTAGTAGATTTCGAAAACCATTTGTACTAAGGGTTTTGTAATAATGACAATACGACAATGCCATTAAAACACAATGTTATTACGAGACCATTGACCGACCAATGATCGACCATTGTGAATTTAGTAGATTACGAACTTTAAGCAAAATCACAATGGGATGAGAGTGGAGTGTTGGAGTGACGAATTTATTAAAATAGCAGAATTGGGCCCCAAGCATTATAAGCCCTGCGTCTAATGACATCAAGTGGACACAGACTCCGTTCTGCAGTTAAATTTTTAATGGATAAATCAATAATATTATAAGTAAAAAAAAAGGCGTAGATACGTTACCTACAATAAATTCGATTTTCAAAAACGGGACACTAACGCTCACATGAGTATCTATATATTGCCATAGCACACTACATTACGATTACAAGTCAAAGTAGGATGGCGTGATTCAATTATCGCGAACGGAAAAGAGACATTATATACTAGCTGACCCACACAACTTCGTCTGCGTCACATAAGAGAGAAAAACGAAGGAAAAAAAACCGTTTTTGCAACATTTTTCATCCCTGCTCCGCTCGTAATGGTCGTAGCGTAGCCAACACAACAATTTTTTTTAAAATTAGAACCAATAGTTCCTGAGATTAGCGCGTTCAACCAAACAGACAAACAAACTCTTCTGCTTTATAATGATGACGTCCGTTGATGTCGTCAAGGTGACACTGAAGTCAAGGTTGGCTAATTAACCACATTTTACAGGCCTTGCTGAGCGCTTATAACCTATTTACACCTTTTAAACTTATAATATCATTGGGATAAATCAAATAACCTGGAAACGATCGATGTGGCTACTATTTTCAAATGACTGACTGCAACAACACACTATGAAACAACGTTATCACGAGATTTTCCCCATGCTTATTTTTATCAAGATCAATATTATTAAATTTTTCACGGTCCTGTCCGTTCTTTGTTCCTCCTTCACGATCTAATAATGAGCGGTCGAATGTTCTGGAATTTTATGATGTAATAAAATTCAAAGCCCATGTAATGGCATCGTACCTATAATTTCACATTATTTTATTAACTCTTGGCCACAAGACACACGTTCTAGGCATCAGAACATTTAGCGATTAGCGATCAAATATTGATAGTTGATCTTTATCAGACACGGGACCTATAACATTTTGTATTTTGGCCAAACAATAGTCAATACGTAGTAGCTTCCAGGCCCCTTATTCACAACCATTCGATACGTTTCGGTGTTGGTAAGGAATCGCATTCGACTATCTCATTTCCGAACCGAAAAAATGCTATTTACAGATCCGAACGGATGCGTTTTTTTCTATCCGATTGAGATTGTGTTTATGGGGATCGCTACAAAATGGTAGTAAATAGATGATCGTGGTAGAAAATGAAAAGTAGTAAATAAAATTGGCTTATGTGAATATTTCTTTAAGTAAATATACAGGTGGTAACATAATAGACAGCAAACGAAACAAAATGATTTTATTGAAATAAATAATAATTTTCAAATAAACTTTATTTCGAATAATACCAGCTTTGTAAACAGCCGTCTGTCAAATTGGCAAAGCGGAAACGGTGATTTTTGAAAGTTTTATTTTTTCTTAGAAGGAAAAATTACTGAAAAAGTGTTTAATATCTGTGGTATACAATTCTTGCTTGTTAACTAAAATCTAGAACGAATTACACATTTTTGTGAACACATTGAATTTATGTAAATGCGGATACATCAATGATATACGGTCAATAAAACAACTAATAACACACAAACAACACCGGACTATACATATATATGTCACCGTAAAATTGTCAAATACGTTATATTGTAATATCTCTAGCGATATTGTAAAGTCTCGAATTATTGTCAAATGAACATACTGCTTACAACAAAACTCATTATTTTTCGTGAAATGCAAGCGATGGTAGTCAACTTACGCGGTGTGGAGGGAAGGAGGGGTCCCCCTTGCCCAGTGGCACAACTCTCATGAGATATAATGCACCATTCAAGATTGATAAAAAGCGTAGTCGACGGAGCCCCGCTTCGCGGGGCCCCTATTTCCGAGTGCAGGGTTTAAAGGAACCTAACTAACCTAACGGGGGGGTGCCCCAAGCCCCGATTATGGGGGCAGAGATACTTCCGTATGTTCAGTTGACAATAATTCGAGACATTACAATATCGCGAGAAAAAACACGTTATATTGTAATATAACGCGTTTGACAATCTTACGGTGACATATATATATAACTTAATTTACTTACTTCAGGTAGTGTTTCAAAAGTTTAGTATTTTTATTTTACTGAAATAATCTGGAAATATGTTTTATTTCTTCGTTTAAATTTTGTTCGATATGACTCCCGACAGCAAACAGCTGTCGGAAAGATTCAAGTCTTCTTGTCGAATTGAACTATCAAAATTATTCGATTTCGGATTTGTGAATAGCGTTTGGAGGACATCTTCGCCATCTAAGACGTTCGATTCGGTTCGGAATCGAGTCGAATGGTTGTGAATAAGAGGCCTGTAGTTGCGACTCGGGTCGATATTTAGGTTAAGCCGCGCTTGTCTAGATTTGTCCATGGATGGGTGGCAACCCATTGGATACCGAGATCCTTCGTGCCTAAAGCACGTTAAGCTTTTGGTCCCGGCGGTCATTTGTATTTTCCACTACCAACTAGGTTGTGGAGGTCAGTCGCTCCATGTAAAATACTGGTATTCAGCTGCATCCGGTTAGACAGGAAGCTGACCCCAACATAGTTTAGGGCTAGGCAGATGATGACATAGTCGTTTCCTTGTCGGCGGTCGGTGGTATAGATGAAAGGGATACCTGTCTTGCGACGGAAGCAGCGGACAAAACAAATGACAGTAGCTGTCTTTATAGCCATTACAGCGATGAAACTTGCGAAGCGGATTGTACCCTACGCAATGATATTATAAGTTTTACTGTATAATATCTTTGACGACCCGAATGGCGTAGCGGTAGTGACGCTGCCTTACGTTCTTAGGGTCCTGGGTTCGAATCCCGGTAGGAGCAAATGTTTGTATGATGAGCATGTACATATTTTGTTTCCGAGTCATGGATGGTTACATGTATAATAAGTATGTATTTTCAAACAAAAAAATATATGTGTAGTATATCAACTATCTAGTGTCCACGACACAAGCTTTGTTTAGTGTGGCACTAGGTGGCGCTGTGTGGTAATGTCCAGCGATATTTATTTATTTTATTTATTTATCTTTGTACCCACGCGAAGCAAACACATGCCGCGCGCGTGCCGCTTGACGCAAGTTGCATCGCCCGAGGTCGTGAGCGAGGCCTAATTAGGGCGGTATGTAACAATGGAGATTTAGGTAATAATAAATATTTTGTTCGAATATTCAAAATATTCTTATTTTGAATATTCGAACAAAATATTTATTATTGTAGGGAAATTATGTTGTTTGAAATGCTCACAATTTAACATTCGTTGTCGAAATCATTGTGGAATTTACAAACGAATGATGAATTAAGCCGTACTAAATATATCCACGAAAATTTGCCCATTAACCGTCTGGTTGGTCTAGTGGTTTAGATTCGATTCCCGAGGCGGGAAAAGTGTAATTGAGTTATTATATTAGGAATTGCTCAGTAGCAGCTATGGAGTCAGGATTTGTGCCCGGTGACAATAGGCTCACCCCTAACACATGGGACTTAAACATAACTGGCGAAATGTGGGTGTACTATTAGGGCCACTTTTGCCTAACCCCTTCGGAGATTACCTCCAAAGCGTGATGTTATGTTATGTTATCTCAGACATATTCTCGACCTGCCACCCTGGAGTCCAATTTATTCTGCTATTTCAATAAATTCGTCACTTCAACACGATTCCATTCCCATCCCAGTGTAATTTTACTTATAGTTCGTAATCTGCTAAATTCACAATGGCCGATCATTGGTCGGTCAATGGTCTTGTAATAAAATTGTGCTTTAATTAAATGGTTTTCGAAATCTACTACTAAATGCGAACAATTAGTCATGTGAGATTTCATTTATAGTATATTTTTACACATTTGTCTATATATACGCGATTACCATTCTATGACATTTCTTTCAATAGAGTGTCAGTGGTTGACAATCGGAAAGTCATAATGACGCCACTATGTTAGTAGATTACCATACTTGTCAAAATTTTACAGAACTTGACCATTATGAAATCAATGATCGACTATTCTGACACTATTGCATAGCAGACTTGAGGCCCGAGGCTTCTACAAAGTATGAACGAAGAAGTTGATAATTTCATTTTGTTGTCTGTTGCGCTTTCCTCAGTTTAATGTGGTGCAGTTGATAGGGTTTACGACATAAAAAGCTAATTTTACTCGTACTCGTTTTTCTTTTATTACGTTAGTCAAAAATGACGAAGATAAATCGCTTTTAAAATTCTCATTACGTCACGCTTAGGTGTTATAAGTCTTAGTGCGTTTTGACGTCACGAGCCCCCATTCCCGAGTTTTGATGTGAAATTATCTTTGTCAATATTCATAGATTTACAAAAACAACAAAATACTTTATTATTAATACTTCCATTATTTTCCAATGCTCTAACTGACGGACTAAATAGATTTCTAATATTTTGATACTGCCGTTATGCCTATTTGATTAACGTCTTTTTGAGTGAAAGCTTCGGTATTTTTTATTGTTATGTTTACACCAAAGTTGCTCTTCGTCATCATCATCATCATGTCAGCCGAAAGACGTCCACTGTTGGTAATAGGCCTCCTCCAAGTGTCGCCACATAGACCGGTCCCGTGTGACTCGAATCCGGCGGATCCCCGCAACATTCACCAAGTCATTGGGCCACTTAGTGGGAGGCCTTCCAAAACAAAGTCTTCCGGTTCGTGGTCGCCACTCCGGAACGTTTCGGCCCCATCGGTCACCCGTTCTGCGAGTAATGTGCCTTGCCCACTGTTACTTAAATTTGGCAATTCTTAAGGCTACGTCTGTAACCTTGGTTCTCTTGGTGACCTTCTTGAGTGTTTTCGTTACTCCGAACCTTTTCTGTATGCTGATGACTGAAAATTTGCACCAGTAATAGAGCCAAAAAGAGACAGCGAACTTCTGCATCGCGATCTTAACCAAGTTATAAAATGGTGTCGCAATAATAAAATGCAACTGAATCCGAAGAAATGTTACCATGTAAAATATACGCGATGATGTAAATTGACACAGAGTACTTCATAGACCAAGAGCGAGTCCAAGAAGTCGAAACAATAAGGGATCTAGGAGTACACTTGACAAAAAGGTCACTTTTGTGTCTCATTTTGATAACATTATTAAAAAGTCATCAAAAATGCTTGGGTTCCTACTTCGTAACACCAAAGGCTTTCGTAATAGTGGCACCAAGATAATGTTATATTATGTAACATTTTCGTACGCAGTATTATGGAATATTGTAGTGTTGTGTGAAGACCTACTCGTACTATGCCACTCACATGTTGCGTCTGGAAAGGGTTCAGAAACGTTTTGTGTGGGATATAGCCTTCAGTGACGGGAAATATAAGCGTCTGCCCTCCTATAAGATCCGTCTGTGCCATTTTAAGATGCAGTCGTTGTCTGCAAACTGTTGCGCAATAAGATCGACTGCCCCAGTTTACTGAAGCTTATTAGATTCCGTGCGTCTTCTAGATATCTTAGGAATAAGATAACATCCCTGTGTCCGTCACTTCGAAAGTCTGTGCTTGGTGCGAATTCACCAATACCTAAATTGTGCAAGATCCTGACTTAGTAGATGTACACCACGATGGTTTATATATGTCACCGTAAAATTGTCAAACACGTTATATTACAATATAACGTGTTTTTTCTTGCGATATTGTAATGTCTCGAATTATTGTCAATTGAACATACGGAAGTATCTCTGCCCCCATAATCGGGACTTGGGGCACCCCCCCGTTAGGTTAGTTAGGTTCCTTTAAACCCTGCACTCGGAAATAGGGGCTCCGCGAAGCGGGGCTCCGTCGACTACGCTTTTTAGGGGGAATATAAAGTGTTTTAAGGTTATGTTATATTAATCGGTATTTCTCAGAAATGGTGCATTATCTTTTCATGAGAGTTGTGCCACTAGGCAAGGGGGACCCCTCCTTCCCTCCACACCGCATACGTTGACTACCATCGCATGCATTTCACGAACAATAATGCGTTTTGTTGTAAGCAGTATGTTCATTTGACAATAATTCGAGACTTTACAATATCGCTAGAGATATTACAATATAACGTATTTGACAATTTTACGGTGACATATACATTCCTACGAGCTTTTGTAAATAATTCCAATGGCGATTTAATTTAATTTTGATGTTAATCTTAATTTTGATTTTACTTTACTTTAATTTTGATGTTTATTTTATTTTTAATTTTGACTTTATTTAATTTAGATTTTGGTTTTATTTCAAACCCGTTTTCAACTGAGTTTTTTTTTAATTCTATCTTATAATCCAATCAATTAATCACAATTTAATCAATTATAATTTTAATCAGTATTGTATACAAAATTGTATACAGCGTTGAATGAATGATTTGATAGCTTTCTTTATTATTGTTTTAATTATTCTTTGCATGTTTATGTTCTAATCTCAATATCATATAAAATTATGTTATTTTATTTTATTTATTTTATTTTATTGTGTTAGGGTGGCTTACAGCTAACAATACAAACATATATAACAAGGCAATTAACGGAAAGCCGTTATGATAAACCGTTTCTGTAATGAATTGTTGCACTTGTAAATGTTACTCTAGTCATTAAGTCAGAAATGTACATAGTGTAAACAATCGTTGGTTAACCTAAATAAAAAAATAAAAAAATACAACATCAAAAATATTCATTACTCACAAAATATTTTTTACCGCAGACCGGTAATATTGGAAATGCCGGTTACTCCCAACACGTGTCGAACTATTCATGTTTACGAGCAAACAATTATGGTCCAATTAATATATTGGTGGAATATAGGTAACGAAGTAAACTGAAGCTGATGTGCAAATATGGTACCTATTCATTCTTTTGAACGTTGGAATTGTAATGGCGGGCTATACGGTTGTAGTGGGTTTAGAAGTACCTACCTAGGTAGATACTTAGATAAGTTCTTATCACATTAGTAGGTTCGTTTTCTGGATTACTGGTTAAATAACGACCTAGATCCGCTAAGGGATTGTAGTGTGCATCATTTCTGACTGATTTGACCATCAAACACCATACCCCAAACTGAATCGGTTATTAAGAAATAACTTCAAAGTTTTTGTTTATAAAAATGGCGTTTTTTTTTTACTATTATCCAATTATTTTGGAATTTGTGCCTCTCATTTATTTGATTTGAGTCTAATTTTTATGAAGTAGATCAGCTGTTTTACTTTTCTCAACACGAAATTCGCAATTAACAAAACAAACTGGGTCGTACTTGTAGATTAAGTTAGAAAAAGGAATCAATTCGTAACAAGTATTTTCTTCTTTCAGGAATATTAAAAAAAGTTTACGGCAGGTATGCTGCAGATGTGCTAGAGAATATCTACTTTTATTCAGCTATCCAACAAAGTAGGTATAACACTTATGGGTATTATTATATTTAATAGAAAAAAGTTAGCTACAAGGATTAGATTCAACGTGGCAATGCTGCCAGTCTTCTGGGCACGTTTCCCGATGACAGCGATGCGGAGGAGTACTTTGACGCCTAAGAGTCCTGTTTCGACATTGCTGTATATATAGTTTACGTTTAGTTTTATTTTTGTAATCCATCCATACCATTATATAAATGTGAAAGTAACTCTGTCTGTCTGTCTGCTACCTTTTCACGACAAAACGGCTGATCGGATCGTAATGAAATTTGGCAAGGAGATGTATTTCAACCTAGGGAAGGACATAGGCTATATATTATCACGCTAATTACTTACGGGGGTGAGCAATATTGCATTTCGTCTATAGCTTTCAACTGTTTGACAACTGACAACTGTCATAACATGCATTGTAATAGAATAACTATTTTAGACAAATTGTCACGAGAACAAATAGCCCGTCGGTGACGGCAACCGCCTTCCGAACAGTGAGTCGCAAGGTCAAGCCTCAGTACAGACATAAAATACTTTTTGATTTTGTGTAATGCTGTAAGATTTCTGATAATAACTTTGGTTCGCACGTTCAAAAACCACCCGGTTTTCACTTTTTGTAACAAATTATTTTGTTTTTTTTTTAAAGCTTACATATTTCCAAATCATTGTTTTATACATTTTTTTTTAAACACTTAAACGACAGTTTGGGAATCATTTATTTCAAATAATAAATCAACGCTTAAACTGTTAAAGGATCACACAGAGAACCCTTTTTCCACTATTCCTTAAATTTTCGTCTGTGTCTGTGTGTCTCAACGTAGCCCTTTTACATGTAATTTATAAAACCAATATGGTTTGATTTAATGCTCAAATTATTATTGTGCATAACTTAGAGAAACTTTTGATTTTTGTTTCTTTGCAATCGGTGCTCTCCATCAAAAGATATGTGACTTTAAAGTTTTTAAGGAGAACTTATCATCATGATCTAAGGATACATGCAATGACATCTATGAAACCAAAATGGTACTAATGAATAAAAATCACAAGATAGAGGAGAAGAGAATAGTCAACATCACTCTGAAATTTTTAAAATCTATAACAAAGCCAGTAGAGTGTCTGTTCGACCGCTTTCCATGCATATGTTTTAGCAGTTTAACTTCGTGCTCTAAAAATGGCGTTGTTCATTTGACTCCATTTTCTGAATCACGCTGTTATTGGGAATGACTTCTCCCGTGTCAGATGTCTCATGTTTGGTTTTTTGGAAGAAGTTCTCAATTCAACGCCTGTTTTTCTTTATGTAGATACCTATATTATGCCTGAGCAATACTCAAATAACCGAATGATGAAGTCGCACGAGACCGGTCAATGTGGCGACATTTGATAGGCCTATGGCCAGCAGTGGACGTCTTTTGGCTGAAATAATGATGAATGATGATAATTCAAATGGAGTAGGGTAGGACACCTAGCAAGGCGCGGTGATGTCAGGTGGAGTAAAGCTGTGACCAAGTGGCATTCTAGAAATCCAAACAGAAGTTTTGGTCGTCCAGCGGTGAGATAAGCAGACGATATTGTTCCCATTGCGGGAATATCCTGGATGAGGCTGGCATAAGAGCGTGGAGCTTGGCACAAACAAAGAGAGACCTGTACCCAGCAGTCGGTGAAGTCGGACTATGGATGATGATGATGATGACGCATAACTTTTTCCAGAGAAGTCCGATTTTCATTGAAAAGCGTGTTTAGCAAAGTTTGTCCCATTTTTTATTGAAAATAGTTGTGTTCGAATTCATGAGCGTATTGTATAATCATCGCTTGCTGAAACATTGTGAGGAAACCAACACGCCTGAGAGACATTTGGCATGTTAAGCTAAGTCAGAGGCCCATGGGCAGCATAAAAACTCTTACACCAGGTTAGGCAACAACACGATAAGGAAGGAAAGATCGCTTGCTTCGGTGAAGAAAGACATCGTGAGAAAACCACAGCATGCCTGAGAGTTATTTCTCGACGGTATGTAAAGCCAAGACAGAGGACCTTGGATGGCATAAAAACTCTGACAACAGGTTAGGCACTAACCACACGATAAAGAAGAAGATCGTTTTGGGGCTTATTTCATAAACCTTTTTGACAACTTTAGACCTGTCTGAAGTTTGACTGTGATCAGTTACAGCAGCTATATCGTGTGTTGACTCATTTCATGCACCTTGATATAAACTTTAGACCTAGCTAGAGTATGAGTATTATCGGAGGTCTGACGATGGAGACGAAAAGCAGTCACAAGAGGTCCGCAACTCTTCAAATCTGCTCTATCGTGTTTAAGGCTCATTTCGTGCATCTTGATAAGAACTTTAAACCTAGCTGGAGCATGACTGGCATCAATGGTCTAACAATGGAGACTGAAGGTAGTAGCAAGAGATGTTCAACAGTTAACAGCAGCTATATCGTGATTGTATTATAAAACTTAAGAAGACGGGTATTTATCGCGAATTTACCTCTAATTTATTCCCGACGTTTCGACCGGATTGCACCAGCCGTGGTCGCGGGGATCGTGATTGGGCTCACTTAATGCATCTTGATGAGAACTTTAGAAATTGCTTGAATATGACTGTCATCGAAGGTCTCATGATGGAGGCTTGGAGACGATAAGAATTTGCAATAGGTTTTCAAGAGTTTAGAGCATCTACATCGTATTGTGTTGACCTGCCTGGAGTATGACTACCATTGTAGGTCTGACTTTGGAGAAGGAAGGCAGATGCGAGAGGTCCGCAACAGTTTGAAGCAGCGTTAACGTGTCTCGGCTCATGTCATGCCACTTGATGAGAACCTTCGACCTAGCTGTAGTATGATATTGTCGAGTGTCCAAGGATGGAAACGTAAGGCTGTCGAGGGAAGAGTCCTTATTTGGAAAAACATAAGTTGAATATTTTGGCGTTTAATGTAAACCTATTCGAAAAAAAATTAATTGTTACTGACTTCAATCTGTACTAATATTATAAAGCTGCCGAGTTTGTTTATTAGGTTGGTTGAACGCGCTAATTTTAAGACCTGTTGGTTCGTCCTACGCAGACGAAGTTGCGCGGGTCAGCTAGTTATATATAGTTTTAGATGTAGTGTGTAAATATGATACAAGGCCCATCCGAAAAAAAGTAAGCTGACTATTTGTTCCCAAATCAAAATACTGTTCTGTGACTCCTGGCAAAATCTGGCTAACAAATCTGTTCAGTAAAGCCTAACTCATAATGTTTACCCTTTACGTAGATTACAAAGTATTATTCTCTAATATTCCTGTAAATTGGTGTGAATATAAACATGCTCTAGCCATTGTAGGCGTAATCCCTTGAGCCTTTGGTTGCTACGGACAACCAGAATCAAATAATCCCTGAATATAAATGGAGTGGATTTCAAAACGAGATGATAGGTTGTAAACATCGGTCTTTATTATTTTAAATGGAACAGAAGTTTTAATAATCGTATTGATGTTAAGGTCTACGAGCTCGTGGCTAAATAATAACAGCCACTCGGGTCGATCTTTAGGTTTAGGCGTGCTTGCCTAGGTTGGTATCTAGATGAGTGACCTCCCATTACATACCAAATTTCCTTCGTGCCCCGTAGTGGCCGTAGTGGTCATGTTTGTCATTTGTGCAGTTGTAGTTGACCGTCGTTATAGGTAGTCAGTGGCCCAAAAAGTCTGACAACCAGTCTTTGACAAACAGTCTGACAACCAGTCTTTGACAAACAGTCTTTGACAAACAGTCTGGTTGTCAGACTTTTTGGGCCACTGACTACCTATAACGACGGTCAACTACAACTGCACAAATGACAAACAGGACCACTACGGCCACTACGGGGCACGAAAGAAATTTGGTATGCAATGGGAGGTCACTCATCTATATTTGGAATAACAAATCAAAGACTATAATATTAGGAATAACAATAATACACAGTCATCAGTCTTTTCGTTACTTTTAGGAGTAGATATTAATTGCAATTGTTACAAAAATAATTATTCGTACCCTTGATGCCACACGTTTCGTGAGCCCATTTGTTACAAATAGCACATTTTAGCCAGTCTACATTGCCATTCAGATAAGCCCCTCTACAAACAGAATAGTCATCATCATCAATTTTTTTGCCTTTTTTTATGGTGATATTTGCCTTGCTTTTGCCCTTAGCCTTAGATGTAGAAGGTAAATTATACGTTGAGTCTTCAGCTCCAGAGTTATCATCCGAAGTATCCGATTCTTGGAATGAAAAATCCGAATCCGACGATTCTGAAGACGACTGTATCAGCTTTTTAATGTTTTTAGATGTTTTCATCTTAGCCTTCTGATTCGGTTTCTTTTTAGCTAAATGTTTTTCAATGAGTGCATCCTTCTCAGGCGTATCAGTAATAACTGTGCTTTTCATTTTTCTGGAACGATTCTGAGTTTTTCTAGGCAATGCCTTTGGATATGGTCGGATGCATTCAGGAGATAAAAACGTGGTTGACAAATTTAATTCTGAATCTGATATTTGTGGAGTAAAGTCAGAAGAGATAGCAGCTGACGTTTCAGCGGCATCGTTAGTAGATAGTATTTTAGCAGAAGTTCCAGGAGCATTATCAGTTGATACTTCGGTATTATTGAGCTCAACTACAGGTCTGTCAGTGACAAAAGTTGTCAAAAAATCATCTTGGGTAAATGTATTCCTATTAAAAGGATGAATACCCGTTTTCTGAAATCCTGCGATCGCATTTTCCATAGAAAATGCGGTAGTGTACGCGGTGTTGGCAAATCGAGCCACTTCATAGATCGATACGGGCTTTCCGGGATTAGATAACATCCATGCATTCATGGCCTCTCTATATCGAACCTTGAAAGGCCCATAAACAGAAACGTCCAGTGGCTGGAGGCGATGGCTACAGTGAGGGGGAAACGTTACAATGGTAATATGATTATCTCTAGCTAACGTGACAACGTCGATGGTAATGTGACTAGCATGATTGTCACATAGTACCAAACAGGGATTTTCCTCAGATGGCTTAACATATTTGATAAAATGTACCATGGCCTTGTAAAAACTCTCCTCTGTTATCCAACCACTTGGGTTGGCTAAGCCAAGTGACCCTTTTGGACCGCCTTGTAACATGAATTCCTTAAAATGGACCCTAGGAAACACAAACACCGGAGGTACAGTGCCACCCGAAGCATTTATGAAACCAAGCATTGTGACTAACTGTCCTCTTTCTGCCGATGTCACCTGCCCAACTTGTTTACACCCTCGGGTTGCAATTACTTTTGGTGGGTTGGTAACTGTCGAACATCCAGTTTCGTCAAGGTTCCATATCATATGCGGTTCAATCGCCTTTTTATGCAATATGTTTGCAAGATTTTCGTAAAACTTACCAACATTTTCTTGGTTAAAAGATGTAGCCCTGGATAGGGACGTATTTTCAGGTTTGCGTACTGATAATGATTGGTTTCTTTTCATAAAACCACGAAACCAGTCTTTCGTAGCCTTTTGCCTCTCAATCCATATTTCTGGTGCGACATTATTGGCAGCTGCAAATTGGTAAGCAAGCTCCTTTACCTGGGTTGTAGTTAGTCCATAGCACATCCTTGAAGATCTTTTTAAATAATCGGCTAGTTGTTCCTCTTGTTCGCGGGAAAAAATCCTTCTATTTCCAATATTGGGATCATGATTATACGCAGTTGAAGACGTTCTAGCTTTCTTAACGATATCTGCCAAATATGATTTCGATATCTTATATGCTGATGAAACTGACCGAATTGACTGGCCTTTTTCCAATACTTCTTCCACAGCTCTCTCTATTGCAGCTTTTTCTGGCCGAACTCTCTTCTTTGGCGGCATCTGAAAAATTAACAGAGATAAGAAAAAATTAGGAGTGATGAATCGGACAGCACTGACGCATTGAAACGACCGTCCGTTTCAATGCGACACCCCCTGTCCGATTCATTGCAAACCTAACCTATAACACATTAATAACCAAATTCCAATTAATAAGTATTGTAAAGATTATAACTCACCGTTACGTGTATATTTGATATATTTCGCAGCAAATACGACTAACACGATTGCAGCACAAGTTACTAAAATATTGTAAGCGACTTCGCAAATTTTTGGTACAATTTACAAAAATCAAGCATATTACTGTCATGCGAAAATGTAAATTAACGTAATGGCTGCGGCAGCTGTCATTATTGTGGGTTTGTCTATGATCATCGGTGCTACCAACATTCAGATATGTATATTATTTTCGTTTAGAAATTGTGAAATAACGGTGTGTGTCCGTTTCAAAACGCGTCCGTTTCATTGCGTTGGACTGAAAAGTTGAAATGAAAAGCACAGTTATTACTGATACGCCTGAGAAGGATGCACTCATTGAAAAATATTTAGCTAAAAAGAAACCGAATCAGAAGGCTAAGATGAAAACATCTAAAAACATTAAAAAGCTGATACAGTCGTCTTCAGAATCGTCGGATTTGGATTTTTCATTCCAAGAATCGGATACTTCGGATGATAACTCTGGAGCTGAAGACTCAACGTATAATTTACCTTCTACATCTAAGGCTAAGGGCAAAAGCAAGGCAAATATCACCATAAAAAAGGCAAAAAAAATGATGATGATGACTATTGCACTGATTGTAGAGGGGCTTATCTGAATAGCAATGTAGACTGGCTAAAATGTGCTATTTGTAACAAATGGGCTCACGAAACGTGTGGCATCAAGGGTACGAATAATTATTTTTGTAACAATTGCAATTAATATCTACTCCTAAAAGTAACGAAAAGACTGATGACTGTGTATCATTGTTATTCCTTATATTATAGTCTTTGATTTGTTATTCCAAATAAGAATTATTTTTGATTAATGCCTAAGTTCATGTTTATATAAGAAGTGACTGATTATTTTAGTGGTTTTTTTTTATAACTGTTAATTATTTTGATCTCAATTTGTTTGGATTCTAAGTGTTTGGCTTATTGTAATAAGTGTAAATGTGTAACAGCACATAATTTGTGAAACGTCTTGTATTCAAATGACACATAGTGTCACATTAGTTCCTAGTCCGTTTCGAGACACCTACTGTCCTTTTCAATGCTACGATTATCAATGCTAATGAGTCATGAAACGGACAAGCGACAGAGATTCAAAAAAGCAATATATTCCTTAAAATAAAGTTGTTTTTTTTTAAATATGGTGTGTTACTAATAGTATAATATATCTGAGTTCCCTAAGGATAGTTAAAGAGTTTTTAAGTATTTAACTAAAATATCTAATATTACTCCGAAGTTAAACGTCCGTTTCATGGCGGATCTCCCCTACTAACTTGGTTGTGGAGGTCAAATAGACAGTCGCTTCATGTAAAATACTGGTATTCAGCTGTATCTGGTTAGACTGGAAGCCGAACGCAATACCAACATGGTAGGGAAAAGGTTACGCAGATGAGGATAATCGTCTAGGTCTACGTACTGCACTAAGGTTCTGAATGTTCACCAAAAAGATGACGGTCTGGTTATCTAAAACAGCTGTTTAAAACACATTTTTGTATGGGAACACGTCACAGTGACAGCTGTTTTTAGATAATCAGACGGTTATCTTTTCGGTGAACATGGACCTTAATAATATACATTTAACATACATTTACAAGGCGAACTTAAGGTCATGGTTACTAATCAAAACGTTGGAACTTTGGCCCCCTTGCAATATCTCCGTAACTAGAAGGTTCCCAGGTATGGTGTAAAACAAAAAAAAAATCGGAATGACGGGGAGAACAAGTACCTTTCGGCTTCTTTAAGAGTAGGTATTTTAACACCCTATAGAACTCTCGATAAGGAACCACTGAAACTCGCGTGTCTCTTGACGCAAGAAGCACATTGCTGCACGGCAATCCTGACTGCATTAGAAAATGTCAAAAACACAGGACTGAACCTTACGTAGGTTTTGATTTTTAGTAGTAGTCATTGATTCATAAGGCCTCATTCACGAAGTCTGCGGCGCGGCGGTGCGGGTAGCGGCGCGGCGGCGGCGCTAAAGTGTTCACGAAGTCGCGCGGCACTAGAGCAGCGTAGTGTTATGTTACAACAGCGATAACAAAACAACATCTTTTTGATTGTAATTCTTTCGAAAAGTTTGATTTATTTTGGGCAAAAGAAGATATAAATTCCTATGTAACCCGGCGAGGAAGCAAACAGGCGAGTATCATCGGAATTATGAAGAACAGAAACAATCATCCCGATGAATTCTTTGACTATACCAGAATGAGTACAGCAACTACACACACATATACATTTGATTATATTAGAATAGAATAGAATAGAATAGAATAATCATTTATTCGCTAATAGACAGCACAACACAAAGAGTAGCACATACATATAGATTATAACAACAAACAGCTTAACAATTAATTAAAACAGCTCAACTGCGCTGAGCAGGGAACGAAAGGGTAGCCAACTCAGCATTATGCTGGGTGTAAAACACTCAGCGCTGGTTTTCAGTAGGCCCCCCGCAGTGACACACGGATGAGGGTAGTAGGTGGTAAATAAATAATGTTATTATATTAAATGGGCATTTATAAGTGTACGTAATAAATAAATAGTATACAATAAATATTTTTGTCACAGAGAAAACCTAATTTTATATTGGTAATAATAAAACACGAAGATACCTGCTAAATAAATAAGTACTTATCCAAAAACGAAACACAGTTTATGACATTTCGCACTTCGTGCCGGCCGATGCCGCATCGACCTACGCATTCTTAAATTGCAGTACCGCAATGATATTTCAGTGAGAGTGAGACTACGGCCTAGTTAATATTACCTATTGAGCTAAATAAAACAGAAAGTGTACAGTGCCCGTAGACGAATATTGCTGAGCATTGAGTTCAAAAACAAAATTAGTTATCACTATGGAATTTGGAATTACAATGGAAGTCGGAGCAAAAGGATGAGGGTACAAATACTAACAGTATGGATTCGGCGATCGCAGACAACGGATTTACCACCGCCGCGAATCTACCCACATTATTCGTCGGTGAGTTTCTATAAAATGTATTTGAAATACAAATTAAAAGAATTCACATACCTATACCTTAGTGTGGCACTAGGTGGTGCTGTGTGTTAATGTCCAGCGATATTTATTTATTTTATTTATTTATACTCATTTAAAATTTGGTGATAAATATTGTGATAAAGAATTCAAAACAAAAATAATAATTAGATAATAAGATAATAATTAGATTCATACTCGTAGATTAGATAAACGATTTGTCAATATTTATATAATTAAATTCAATGTGTGAACGAATTATGAATATCTTAAGCCTTAACTTAAATGTTTTTATGTTGTTTAGGTCTCTAATTGGTAGAGGAATATTATTCCAACATTTGGAGGCTGCATACCGGAAGCTTCCTCGAAAGGCTGCGGTTCTGTGATGTGGTGTAGCCAGCTGCTGAGCACAACGCCTGGCCTTGTGCTGCCGGTGGTTATTTATCCACGTAAGCTTTGAGTACAGGTATGACGGACATTTATATTTGATAACTCCAAAAAGAAGACATGCTAAATGCAGCTTACGACGGGATTTCATTTTTAAAATGTTGTGTTTGTTTAAAAATGGTGTTAAATGGCTTCTTGGTGGTACGTCAAAGCAAAACCGTGCGCAGGCATTTTGAACACGCTGAATAAGTCTTTCGGTGCGTGCTAGTAGTCGTGGACCTACGACGGTATCAACATAATTCAGTTTGGATAAAACTAAGCTTTCAACGAGCTGTTTACGCAGGTCCTCGTTTATGTATAGGCGCATTCTATACAAGACTTTTAGACGGTAAAAACAGTTTCTCACGCAGCTGGCGATGTGAGCTTCGAAATTAAGGCCTTGGTCCATAATCAAACCCAGATTTCTCGCTTCATAAACACGATCAATGTGTTGGCCCATCACAGTCACGTTTGCAAGGTTAGTGTTTGTTTTATCTAGTTGCCCTTTAGATCCGAAGAGCATAAATTTAGTTTTGGCTGGGTTAAGTAGAAGAGAGTTCTGTCTTGACCAGTCCACAATCCCTGCTAGATCTTCGTTAACTAGTTGTACTGCGCTCTCATAATCTTCAGGTTTAAAGGCCAGGTATAATTGAATATCGTCTGCATAGATATGAAATTTACAGTTTTTTATAATATTAAAAATATCGGCACTAGATATAGAATAAACAAAGGAGGACCCAGTATCGATCCCTGTGGAACCCCCTTTACCACTGGGCTTATATTAGAAAAAACTCTAGCCCCATTCGCATTCCGAATTTCTACAAGTTGTTGACGATTACTCAGATATCTTCCGAACCATTTAACGACTCAAATTAATAGCATCAAACGCTCTAGAAAAGTCCAGCAGAACTAACAGAGTACAACACCCTTCATCTTGAGCTGATAATATGTTGTCTGTAACATCTAACAGAGCCGTTGCAGTACTACGCCCCCCCCTAAAACCGGATTGAGCCTCAGGGAGAATGTTATTTTGCTCAAGATATGCAGTTAGTTGGGCATTAACTACTTTTTCCAGTACTTTGGATAAAAAGGGAAGTAAGGATATCCAAAGTCAGTGGAAGAGTCAGAAGAAACATGTCCAGCGTAATGTGGTCGAAACCCTCTGCATTTGATTTGAGTTCAGATAAAATCTTCATTATGTCTAATTGGCCAACAGTTTCAATAGCAAATACGCCGTCATTAAATCTATGAGACTCATAGTAAGTTAGACATGTAGATGGTGACATTATATCACCTGGGACATTCAAGAAGTGAGTATTAATTTTATCTGGGTCTTTGAAAATATGAGAGGGTAAATCAGTTTCACTTTTAAAAGGTAGCAAGGTGGTCTTTACATTCTTCCACAAAGCTTTCGGTTGTTTCATTTTACTGTTAATATTGAATTTGAAATAAGCAACTTTTTCGTAATATAGGGACTTGTTCACTAGACTTTTTAATTCCTTGTAATATTCTATTTTACTCTCAGAATTTGAATTCCTACAACGTACATGTGCTTGATTGCGTAAGTGCATCATAAACTTGATGTTATCTGTTATCCATGGATATGATTTTTTTCTTATAATTTGGGTCTTACGGGAAGCGTGTCTGTCAAAAAGGGTAGTAATACCAAAATTGAGATGAGCCACCATAGCGTTGACGTCACCTGATAAAGGTCGCGCAAGACAATATATAGACTTCAGGTCTTCCGTAAACTTCTCCATTTGTATGTTTTTGAGGTTTCTACGTGTTACAACCCTGGGTAGTATTTTTTCTTTTTTTTTAATTAAAAACGGCAGAAACAAAAGCATGTGCGCCTAGCTCGACTATCCAGTCAACTTCTACGCTGCTCACCCTCGCATCTGTACACACTAAGTCAATAAGAGTCTCGCTAGTGGCCGTAAAGTGAGTAGCAGAAGTGACCCGTTGACATAAGTCAAGGCTATTTACGAGTATAAACGCATTTAATTTTGCAGTTTTAGAGTCAGTTTGATTTAGACAATTAATGTTAAAATCTCCCAACAAAACGGTATATTTACATGACGCTACGGAATTTATTGAACATGTTAACGCGTCCAAAAATATGTCAACATCCATCCTCGGCGGTCTATACGCTGTGCCAATGGCGATTTTTATACCATTGGCGCTCAAAACAAGCCACATTTGTTCCACTGACTCATGAAACGGGTCAACAGGGTGCGCAGGGGTGCGCACATTCATGCCGCGCTAGATATAAAACGTAACACTGCAGCCGCGTGCACCGCGCACGCTCACCGGGCGCGGAACGTGTCGTAGCCGGTACCCGGGCACGGCGGGCGCGCGCCCCTCCTCACCCGTCCTAAGCCAGGTCTCATTTACTGCCATTATACCAACATCATGACGCTCCAATGCGGCGATAAACTCATCGTGGTTAGTGCCTAGCGATCCAGCGTTGAGTAATCCAAACTTGAGGAGCTTCGCACTCATTACAATGTTTTAGTGGCACCAAACATCACAATGTAATATTTCGTACAAGGGCAAATATAAAAATGATTGCAGATAATTATCGGGTCTTCGAGATATGTTTTTGTTTCGTAATAATAATATGTGATATAGTATAATAATAATACTGAAACATTTTTCCGTGTCAAAAAACGTGTGCAGAATACTAATATCGTGTTAATTAATAATGCATATGTTGATAAATAATAATTATATACGGAAGTAGTTTGTAGTAAATAAATAATCTTCAGAAGGTAAAAGAACATAAACTTATTTTGAAGGGAAATAGGAATCATCTAATCTGTGTCACTGCGAAAAATACAAAACAAAATAGTGCCCCCTTTAGCCAGGGCATGCTGCGGCCAAAATAGTACATGAAAAGCGAACAAAAAAAAACAAAAAAGATTAAAAGAGAAACAAGAACAAAACAAATAATATTCAGTAATTTTAGTACTTTACGAGTTAGGAACAAGTTATTTAAAATGAAGCATTTCCAAAAATTCGGCCTAAGTCTAGATCGGAGCGAATACGTTGGCCAGGGACACCATCCTCTTTCTTCACGTAGATACGGCCCTGTTTTGTCCACACATACCACGCTCCGCGTTCACTATTTCGCGCTCGTCGATGTTAACTCCCAATTTCTGGCATACCACTTTCAGGATGTGCAGCGGGCTCTCATCTTTTGTTTCGGGTATACCCGTTATAATGACGTCATTGATTAGGAGCTCTTGGTCGCGTTCATTCAGCTGCAACTTAAGTTCAGCAATGGTCTCCTCGAGGTGGTCGCAGGAAGATGGTTCTTTTTCCTCAAAACGTTTCTCAAGGAAGGAAACCTTGCCCTCAATGACTTCCTTACGCTCCCTACATAACCCGACATCCGACTTCAAACTCGCTATTTCATCTCGGAACTGTCGTAACTCCACTCTCATAGCACTGAGTTCCTCACGGAAACATCAAATCTCATAGGCTACGTTGAGCTCCTGAGACTGCGGCTGTGCTATTTGCTCTTTGGGGGTGGTGTGAGGGGCAGGGGTTGGTAGTGTTGGAGGACGCTGAATGGCTGCTGGCTGGACGGTAGTAGCTGGCTGGATAGTTGCTGGCTGGATGGTAGGTGTAAGCGGGTTAGTTTCTGGCTGGCTATCGCTATTATGCTGGCTGATATTTGGATGGGTATGACTGAGCTACCATCAGACGGGCCTTTAACAGGTGTAGCCGAATTGTCCGTTCTCGGTATCTTTGCCTTACAGGTTGGGCACAGCCAGTTAAGTGACACCATTGTTGACGTAACGCCAACGCAAGCAGGGTGATATGACCCAGGACACTTTGTGCAGCGAACGCCCTCAGACATAGCCATAAACTTACCGCAGCCACCACACTTCGCCATGACTGATCGACTGTTTGGGTTCCTCACAATTTATAGATACGTAATCTTTGGGTATAGTTCCGAGCTACCATTAAGGAGTCACAGATGGCGCTGATTGTATGCAATGTGAAACAAACTGACTGAAATTTTCAGTCGGCGCGAATTATTGCAATGATCCGCCACACAAATTGTCACTATACTCAGTTGCACTATTTACTAGTCTGTTTCTGTAAATCACTTTGGTTTCATTTATTTGTAAATAGTATAGGGTAGATGATTTTCACTGTTCATTTGGATTTGTATTTTAGGCTTTTATTATTGTTTAACTGAACACTGACACTGTTCCACAATATATGTTAAGTACTATATCCCGTCAATGACTTTTAGCAATAAAGTACTGAAGATTATCACTGTTTTTTATTTTTAAACTCGTAACTGTGGTAAGCTAGTCAGCTGTTACCGACCTCCGTGTCGTCACCAATATTCTTGAAGCTGTCAAGTGCGATTTAGAATCTGTCATTATAATTATTACAAAACGATATAGGTATATCTCCAGCAGAAAAGTTCCTGTCCTTACAAATGGGTTCCATACAAAACCATTTTTATTATTTGTTTAACGATACGTCGGCGGGACGAGAAGATACCGCGCAGCCTCCCGAACGCAACAGTATCTTCGCGCGGTATCTTCTCGTCCAACTTACCGCAGTGTCTCAAGACGAAAGTCTATGACCAGTGTGTGTTGCAACTAAGATAGGAGTCAATTTAGCTATAGAGGACATCGACTGGACCGCTCGGGCCGGCTTGAAGAAGAAAGGCCTAACGACCACCCCTGACTCTAATTTTCCCCGGCCGGTCATAGTCAAACTACTGCGCCGAGCCAAAAAGGACGAAATTATAAAAGCATTCAAAACAAGGCGCAATCTATCATCCCAGGATATTGAGATTCAGGGCCCTGTCAGGAAGATATACATTAACGAACATCTCACTAAAGAAAATCGTATTTTATTTCGGGAAGCCAGAGTCCGGGCTAAGAACGCTGGATTTAAGTTTTGCTGGACGAGCAGAGGCCAAGTACTCGTTCGTCAAACAGAAGGGAAGACAGCAATACAAATTAAAAACAATAGGGACCTGGACCATTTTCTTGGCACAATCCCCTCAACTTCACCTCCCTTTCCAGATGTTTCGAATTGAACTTTGTGTATGTAAAAAAACCCGATTCTTTTGTTTTATGTTTTTCAAAATTTCTCTTAACCCTGTTTTGTTAAAAAATATTTATTATAAGTATTACTTTATGATTCGGTTTACGAATGCAAACGGTTGCTTTAATTTACGATGTACTTTAGTTAATAATCATTATGTTCGCTTACGCACTTGCTACAAACTCTCCACACTCACAAAGCTAATCACTACACTCACCTCCAAAAATCAAGTGTTACATTTAAGTAACGAATTCTCACACTTCCTGTTACTAAATCAACATATCTACAAAACATTCACCCAGTCATACACTCACTCACATCAGACACACAGCAAACTCCTCTCCAAACACACTGGTCAACGCGAACAATCCCCTCTCTCTGGCACAAAAGCGGCAAAAAACTCATTTAAACGATCTTACAGTATTTTCACAATGATCCTAGATGATGGATAAAGTTGATCTATCAGACGAAATCGACGAAACGCTTACGTTAGCCTGCCGCACCATTGATAGACCAGAGTTGTGCCGGAATATATTAGTAGAGCACGATTTTAAAGTGCTAACTTGCAACATAAGAAGCTTACAGAAGAACTTTCCTGAGCTTGTAACGGTACTCCATCGCTTTGACTGCCAATTCGATGTAATAGTGCTAACAGAGTGCTGGCTCAACGACAACTCTGTAGTCAATCAGTTGCCAGGGTACAACTGCTTTCACACTCGGAAAGTTATCAATAAAAGTGGTGGAGTGACTGTATGCGTTAGAGATACTTGGCCAGTTTCAGTTAGCGAGCCGAATTTTGATGACGCCAATAATAATTGTCTTGCTGTCACAATAAACACAAATACTACACTACTGGGGATCTATCGCTCACCTTCATTTAGTAATACGGACAGATTTCTGAGCTCACTGGAAAACTCGCTAACCGGTCTGAATAGTCCATGCGTGATTGTCACAGGTGACATGAATATAAACCTCCTTGATAATAATCCCAATGCCACCTGCATCGCCTATCAATGTCTACTGTCGGAACACGGGCTCCTGCCTACAATCACTAAACCAACAAGAGGCGAAGCTTGTTTAGATCACGCGTTTATCAGAAGCAAAGGCTCAACTCAAGGAGTAGTCTGTAAATCCTCGATAACAGACCATGACCTTGTCATCTTAGGCACTAACTTGCTAAAAGCTAGAAATCCACCGCGCAACAGATTTAAAATAAAAACAGATTATGCTAAAATCGCCGAGAATATTAGTAAACGCGATTGGGTCGAAGTGACATCCATAACAGATGTAAATGACGCGGTGTTCCTGTTCAACAAAATATTAACGGACACCATTAACAAACACACGGAAAAAATCAAAATTAGCCGCTCTAAGTTTAACTTGAAGCCATGGGTCACTCCCGGCTTGATACGGTGCATGCGCCATCGAGACACGCTGCATGCTCAAGTGAAGGCGCAACCATCAGACCTACAGTTAAAAGCCGTTTATACACGATATAGAAACCACTGTAACGTCATCCTTCATAAACGCAGGGTAGAGCATGAGAGTAAAGAGTTAGAGAATCACAGTGACCAACCCAAAAAGCTCTGGCGAGTAATTAAAGACATTTGCGAATTTCCTAAAAAAATTAACGATAATCAGGAACTCTTAAAGTCTGCAGGGAATAGCACATCATCCATTAACTCTTGCAACAGTCATTTCGTATCGGTAGGTAAGCGCTTGGCACTCAATATCTTAAACAAACTCCATACTACAGAGAGCAAACTCCGCAATGATGCCACTCTTGCAGACCGATCCAGGGACTCCCTGTTCTTTCACCCAACAGATAACTATGAAATTGACAGTCTCATTTCCGATTTGAAAGACGACAGCGCACCTGGATCTGACGGGATCCGTCCATTCCTTCTCAACCATATCAAACCATTTGTTTTAAACCCCCTAACGCATATATGTAATTTGAGCATGTCAACGGGTATATTTCCTAAGTCCTGGAAGGTCGCCGCTGTAACGCCGATTCACAAGAAGGGCGAAAAAGACTGCCCTGACAACTACAGGCCTATCTCTCTACTTTGTGTACTGTCAAAGATCTTAGAGAAGCTCGTTAACAACCGTGTCATCAGTTTTCTCGAAAAACACGGCCTATTGTCCGGACGCCAGTACGGCTTTAGACGCGGGAAGTCCACAGAGCAAGCTGTAGGGCTTTTAACTGACATTGTCTCTTCAAAGGTTGATCAGGGGAAACGGGCTATTGGTGTCTTTCTTGACCTAGCCAAGGCATTTGACACAGTTTCCATTCAAATACTATTAAAAAAGCTAGATCGCCTTGGCGTAAGAGGCGTCGCTTGGGACTGGTTTAGAAGCTATTTAATGGGTAGACAGCAGTATGTTGTGATCGGGGACAATGTTAGTGAAAGCCTTCCAGTAACTTTTGGGGTCCCACAGGGAAGTGTCCTCGGGCCGACATTGTTCACCATGTACATGGATGACATATTGAGGCTAACGATCCCACGGTCAGATATGATTTGTTACGCAGATGACACAGCAATCATATTTCACGGAGACACATGGGCGGACGCCACAGACGCTGTAGAAAATGGCATGCGTACTATATCTGACTGGCTCGATAGAAATCTCTTGACCCTAAACGTTGAAAAAACTAATTTTATAACGTTTTCCACCACTCGTTCTTGCTGTCCGGAGATCGATCATATCAAAATCCATAAAATCCACTGTCATGCCACAAATTGCTGCTGTAATGGTATAGCCAGAGTCAAATCAACGAAATATTTGGGTGTCACTATTGATCAGAATTTGTCTTTTAAGGAACATATCTCGTCACTCTCTAAAAAAATCCGTAAGTTCATTTATCTATTTAAATCCCTACGGGCCAGTGCCCCTAAAGACATATGCAGAAAAGTTTACTTAGCACTCTGTCAATCGCTACTGCAGTACTGTGTAGGCGTCTGGGGTAGCGCGGCCAAGTCCTATTTGCTTGAACTTGAACGTGCTCAACGGGCTGTTCTTAAAGTTTTCCTTGGAAAACCGCGTCGTTATTCAACAGATGATCTATACAAAGAGGCAGGAGTCTTGCGTGTCCGACAGCTTTATATCCAAAAGTCTCTTCTTAAACTGATCGCTGCGTCGGGAAGACAATTCACATACTTCCAAAGAGGTAGGATAGGAGCTGACAGACTACCAATCCCAAGAGTTAGAACGGTATTTGCCTCGCGATTTTCACTCTTTCTCCCTATTCGAATCTTTAACTCTGTCAATAAATCCACACTAAAGATCCCTGGGAATGTACTCGAAGCCAAGATTACTATTAAGACATGGCTTCAGGACCTGACCTATGATGAGACAGAAAATCTCTTGTGCCCCTTGAAATAACTAGTACACACACACACACACACACACACACACACACTCACACACGCACTCACGCACACCCACACACGCACAGTCAATCTTGCACACATACCTGCCAATGTGCCATCATGTTTGCAATGATGATTGATTTGAATTTGTGATTTTGATGATTTTAGTTTTAGTTTGATTTATTGAATGAATTATGATTTTAATGTTTTTAGTTTTAGTTTGATTGATTTATTGAATGAATTTATGATTTTAATGTTTTTAGTTTTAGTTTGATTGATTTATTGAATGAATTTATAATTTTAATGTATTTCTTTTTTTTTTCCGAATGATGAATTTTAATTTGAATTAATAATGGTGATTGAACTTATGACTTTAGACCGTTTTGTATGTTCATCTTCGCTTTTATTTTATTTTATATTCATTTATTTATTTAGATAGGTTGATATTATAAAATTATAAGATTGTTATTTTTAGGTAGGTACTTATATATATTTTCTTTATTTATTTATAATTTTCAATTTAACTGTTACCTGTGTCCTGTTGTGCTGCGTCACGCTGAAGAGTCACTTACACAATCTGCCTTTACTGTCTGAATTGGGCCACCAAGATACCTGCTGTGCCTAGTTTGGGGCCCACGGTTTTTTCTAGTAACCCCTTTTAGTATGCTCATTGTTTTGGTTTTCTTGCTTGTATAATTTGTAACTTATGTGTCAATAAATTGATTTATTATTATTATTATTACATACGGGACCGAAACGTGGTCGCTCACTATGGGCCTTATCAAAAGGCTTAAAGTCACCCAAAGGGCAATGGAGAGGGCTATGCTCGGAGTTTCCTTGCGTGATCGAATCAGAAATGAAGACATCCGCAAGAGAACCAAGTTCACCGACGTAGCCCGAAGAATTGCTAAACTTAAGTGGCAGTGGGCAGGGCACATTGCTCGCAGAACGGATGGCCGATGGGGCCGAAAAGTTCTGGAGTGGCGACCGCGAACCGGAAGACTATGCGTTGGAAGACCTCCCACTAGGAGGACCGATGACCTGGTGAAGGTTGCGGGAATCCGGTGGATGCGAGTAGCAAGGGACCGGTCAATGTGGCGACACTTGGGGGAGGCGTATGTCCAGCAGTGGTCGTCTTTCGGCTGAGATGATGATGATGATGATGACGTCGGCGGGCATTTTGAAATTTTGGTTGATAATTCTCCTGCACAAAACTCAACGCAGTTGCAAGGAAATCGCTCGTTTGCCACTCGCCGCCCGCTGCCACGCCAACGCCGCGCCCGCCGCACCGTTGGCTCTCTGAACAGTGAACAGTGTCACCGTAAAATAGTCAAATACGTTATGTTGTAATTTCTCGAGCGATATTGTAAAGTCTCGAATTATTGTCAAATGAACATACTGCTTACAACAAAACGCATTATTTTTCGTGAAATGCATGCGATGTTAGTCAACTTACGCGTCCGTTCCACCTAGTTACATTGATGTAACTAGCTGGACATTTTTATTCCAAGTAGTTACGTTATTTAAAAATTTAACTTTAACGTAACTAATGAGACGTTTTTGTTCCACCTAGTTACATCGTAGATAGGTACCATTGTCGGTTCAAAAGATATATTAGTTAGCTCTCGTGAGTCATGTACTCCTAGTACTTTCATGCTCATGGCAGCCAACGTCTTAATGAACTTACTTAATTAAACCTCTTTGGTGAGGAAATGTACTGGCCACTTATAAATAATAACGAAGTCATCGACGTCAACGAAAGGTGTGTTGGCTCAATTACATTGTCTACTGTAAGTAATATTTGTCCTACACACCTAATCGCTTTTTTCCGATAAAATATGACTATTGAGTTTGGAATTTATGTCTAAGTTACATCTTATGACGATTTCATTCGAACGCAACGCAGTCATATAGCTATCGATACGAGCGAGGCCACACAATGCGTTGCGCTGCGTTGCGTCGTCGCAGCGTCGTACAATCACTGTCAAAATGGCAATGCACAACAGTGATTGTATGGCGCAACGCACTAGTGGGGTAGTGATTTGAAAGCGATATACCAGCTATTTTTTAAATCTTTTATTAAACTTCATGTTTGTTTAAGTATGTATGTGGCGTACAAATCTTGCAAGCCTAATTTGACACACACTAACGGTTTCATGATTTTCTTTTTTTTTGTGCGTTTATATAAAATCTTGTCGAAAGAATGCTTTTTCTATTAATTTTGTTTTATTTTAAGGATGAGACAATGCTAAAATTAAAACCTCATATCAATAACTGTCAGCCCGATGATGTACAAAATACTATTGATATGATTATCAATGAGGCTTGTTTAGAAGCCGTGGATGGTAGAGAACCGGCACCAAAAGTTTTTAATAAAGCATTGCAACATATTAATGAGAAGGGTTATAATATGGCTGCTAAAAAGCCAGTGCCATCTTTTAAAAATAAAAATCTGCTATTTACAAAAGAAGGAATGACAAAGCCGGTGTGAAAAAAACAACCACTAGAAATATAGAGGAAGTGAGAACTTATGTTGCAGCTGAATGAACGCGACCAAGAGCTCCTAATCAATGACGTCATTATAACGGGTATACCCGAAACAAAAGATGAGACCCCGCTGCACATCCTGAAAGTGGTATCCCAGAAATTGGGTGTTAACATCGACGAGCGCGAAATAGTGAACGAGGAGCGTGGTATGTGTGGACAAAACAGGGCCGTATCTACGTGAAGAAAGAGGATGGTGTCCCTGGCCAACGTATTCGCTCCGATCTAGACTTAGGCCAAATTTTTGGAAATGCTTCATTTTAAATAACTTATTCCTAACTCGTAAAGTACTAAAATTACTGAATATTATTTGTTTTGTTCTTGTTTCTCTTTTAATCTTTTTTGTTTTATTTTTTGTTCGCTTTTCATGTACTATTTTGGCCGCAGCATGCCCTGGCTAAAGGGGGCACTATTTTATTTTGTATTTTTCGCAGTGACACAGATTTGATTTAAAATAAGTTTATGTTCTTTTACCTTCTGACGATTATTTATTTACTACAAACTACTTCCGTACATTATTATTATTTATCATCATATGCATTATTTATTATAACAATGACTTCTGCCTTTACGACACATCAAAACAAGGAAACGTATATTATATTATTTCATTTAATTAAAGCACAATTAAATGATTGGAAGCCACTGAAAATAATGATAGATTTTGAAGAGAGAATAATTGCAGCGCTCAGAGAGATTAACACTGTTCACGAAATAAAAGGTTGTCACTTCCATTATTACAATAGTTTGAAACGCAAAGCAAAGCAAATGGGTATATTTAAGGATAAACGTCACAAAACTATAGTTTTACTCTGCAGTAGTCTAGCATATTTACCAGAAGAGGAAATATTATCAGTTTAGAATTACAAAAAGAGTGAAATTGTACTAGAAGATGATCGAGTAGAACTTGAACAGTTTCAACATTATTTTGAAATTTTTGGAAAAAAGAAAAAATGGTAAAAATGTGGTGTAACTATTGTGAGCTACATCAAACAAACAATGTCGTGGAAGGATGGAATTTTAAAATTAATACTAAAGCTATGTACTAAAGTATATATAGTGCAGCCCCGACTTACGAAAAGTAAGTCGTGGGTTCGAACCCAGACAGGCGCAATTACTTTGTGTGATTTATTTCATCACCACTGCTCTCAAAGCGGTTAAGGAAAACATTGTGAAGAAATCAGCATGTTCTGGAAGAAGGCCGGGAAGACCTAGAAGAAGACCGGGAAGACCTGAAAGAAGACCGGGCAGACCTGGAAGAAGACCGGGAAGACCGGGAAAACCTGGAAGAAGACCGGAAAGACCTGGAAGAAGACCGGAAAGACCTGGAAGAAGACCGGGAAGACCTGGAAGAAGAACGGGAAGACCGGGAAGAAGACAGGGAAGACCTGGAAGAAGACCGGGAAGACCTGGAAGAAGACCGGAAAGACCAGGAAGCAGACCGAGAAGACTGGGAAAAAGATCGGAAAGACCTGGAAGAAGACCGGGAAGACCTGGATGGATAAAGACCGGAAAGACCTGGAAGAAGACCGGGAAGATCAGGAAGAAGACCGGGAAGACCTGGAAGAAGAACGGGAAGACATGGGAAAAGACCGGGAAAAAAGACCTGGAAGAAGACCGGGAAGACCAGGAAGAAGACCGGGAAGACCTGGAAGAAGACCAGGAAGGCCTGGAAGAAGACCGGGAAGACCTGGAGGAAAACCGGGAAGACCTGGAAGAAAACCGGGAAGAATCGGGAAGAACGGGAAGAACAGGAAGACCGGAATGAAGATCGGGAAGACCGGGAAGAAGACGGGAAGACCTGGAAGAAGACCGGAAAGACCAGGAAGAAGACCGGGAAGACCAGGAAGAAGTCCGGGCAGACCTGGAATAAGACCGGGAAGAAGACCTGGAAGAAGACCGGGCAGACCTGGAAGAAGACCGGGAAGAAGACCGGGAAGACCTGGAAGAAGACCGGGAAGTCATGGGAAAAGACCGGAAAAAAAGACCTGGAAGAAGACCGGGAAGACCAGGAAGAAGACCGGGAAGACCTGGAAGAAGACCAGGAAGACCGGGTAGAAGACCGGGAAGACCGGGAAGGCAGGGAAGACCTGGAAGAAAACCGGGAAGAAGCGGGAAGATCGGGAAGAACAGGAAGACCGGAAAGAAGATCGGGAAGACCAGGAAGAAGACCGGGAAGAAGACCTGGAAGAAGACCGGGAAGACCGGGTAGAAGACCGGGAAGACCGGGAAGGCAGGGAAGACCTGGAGGAAGACCAGGAAGACCTGGAAGAAGACCGGGAAGACCTGGAAGAAGACCGGGAAGACCTGGAAGAAGACCGGGAACACCTGGAAGAAGACCGGGAATCCTGGAAGAAAACCGGGAAGAAGCGGGAAGATCGGGAAGAACAGGAAGACCGGAAAGAAGATCAAGAAGACCGGGAAGAAGACCGGGAAGAAGACCTGGAAGAAGACCGGGAAGACCGGGTAGAAGACCGGGAAGACCGGGAAGGCAGGGAAGTCCTGGAGGAAGACCAGGAAGACCTGGAAGAAGACCGGGAAGACCTGAAAGAAGATCGGGAAGACCTGAAAGAAGACCGGGTAGACCAGGAAGGAGACTGGGAAGACCTGGAAGAAGACCAGAAAGGCCTGGAAGAAGACCGGGAAGACCTGGAAGAAGACCGGGAAGACCTGGAAGAAGACCGGGTAGACCTGGAAGAAGACCGGGAAGACCTGGAAATAGACTGGGAAGACCAGGGAAAAGACCGGGACAAAGAAAAGACCGGGAAAAAGACCGGAGAGACCAGGAAGAAGACCGGGAAGACTGGAAAAAAGACCAGAAAGACCTGGAAGAAGACCGGGAAGACCAGGAAGAAGACCGGGAAGACCTGAAAGAAGACCAGGAAGACCTGGAATAAGACCGGGAAGACCTGGAAGAAGTCTGGGAAGACCTGGAAGAAGACCGGAAAGACCAGGAAGAAGACCGGGAAGACTGGGAAAAAGACCGGAAAGACCTGGAAGAAGACCGGGAAGATCAGGAAGAAGACCGGGAAGACCTGGAATATTTCATTTAATTAAAGCACAATTAAATGATTGGAAGCCACTGAAAATAATGATAGATTTTGAAGAGAGAATAATGGCAGCGCTCAGAGAGATTAACACTGTTCACGAAATAAAAGGTTGTCACTTCCATTATTACAATTGTTTGAAACGCAAAGCAAAGCAAATAGGTATATTTAAGGATAAACGTCACAAAACTATAGTTTTACTCTGCAGTAGTCTAGCATATTTACCAGAAGAGGAAATATTATCAGTTTGGAATTACAAAAAGAGTGAAATTGTACTAGAAGATGATCGAATAGAACTTGAACAGTTTCAACATTATTTTGAAAATTTTGGAAAAAAAAAAATGTGAAAATGTGGTGTAACTATTGTGAGCTACATCGAACAAACAATGTCGTGGAAGGATGGAATTTTAAAATGAATACTAAAGCTATGTACTAAAGTGTATATATAGTGCAGCCCCGACTTACGAAAGGTAAGTCGTGGGTTCGAACCCAGACAGGCGCAATTACTTTTTGTGATTTATTTCATCACCACTGCTCTCAAAGCGGTTAAGGAAAACATTGTTAAGAAATCAGCATGTTCTGGAAGAAGGCCGGGAAGACCTGGAAGAAGACCGGGAAGACCTGTAAGAAGACCGGGCAGACCTGGAAGAAGACCGGGAAGAAGACCTGGAAGAAGACCGGGAAGACCTGGAAGAAGACCGGGAAGACATGGGAAAAGACCGGGAAAAAAGACCTGAAAGAAGACCGGAAAGACCAGGAAGAAGACCGGGAAGTCCTGGAAGAAGACCGGGAAGACCTGGAAGAAGTCCGGGAAGACCTGGAAGAAGACCGGGAAGACCTGGAAGAAGACCGGGTAGACCAGGAAAAAGACCGGGAAGACCTGGAAGAAGACCGGGAAGACCTGGAAGAAGACCGGGAAGACCTGGAATATTTCATTTAATTAAAGCACAATTAAATGATTGGTAGCCACTGAAAATAATGATAGATTTTGAAGAGAGAATAATGGCAGCGCTCAGAGAGATTAACACTGTTCACGAAATAAAAGGTTGTCACTTCCATTATTACAATTGTTTGAAACGCAAAGCAAAGCAAATAGGTATATTTAAGGATAAACGTCACAAAACTATAGTTTTACTCTGCAGTAGTCTAGCATATTTACCAGAAGAGGAAATATTATCAGTTTGGAATTACAAAAAGAGTGAAATTGTACTAGAAGATGATCGAATAGAACTTGAACAGTTTCAACATTATTTTGAAAATTTTGGAAAAAAAAAAATGTGAAAATGTGGTGTAACTATTGTGAGCTACATCGAACAAACAATGTCGTGGAAGGATGGAATTTTAAAATGAATACTAAAGCTATGTACTAAAGTGTATATATAGTGCAGCCCCGACTTACGAAAGGTAAGTCGTGGGTTCGAACCCAGACAGGCGCAATTACTTTTTGTGATTTATTTCATCACCACTGCTCTCAAAGCGGTTAAGGAAAACATTGTTAAGAAATCAGCATGTTCTGGAAGAAGGCCGGGAAGACCTGGAAGAAGACCGGGAAGACCTGGAAGAAGACCGGAAACACCTGGAGGAAGACCGGGAATCCTGGAAGAAAACCGGGAAGAAGCGGGAAGATCGGGAAGAACAGGAAGACCGGAAAGAAGATCAAGAAGACCGGGAAGAAGACCGGGAAGAAGACCTGGAAGAAGACCGGGAAGACCGGGTAGAAGACCGGGAAGACCGGGAAGGCAGGGAAGACCTGGAGGAAGACCAGGAAGACCTGGAAGAAGACCGGGAAGACCTGAAAGAAGATCGGGAAGACCTGAAAGAGGACCGGGTAGACCAGGAAGGAGACTGGGAAGACCTGGAAGAAGACCAGGAAGGCCTGGAAGAAGACCGGGAAGACCTGGAAGAAGACCGGGTAGACCTGGAAGAAGACCGGGAAGACCTGGAAATAGACTGGGAAGACCAGGGAAAAGACCGGGACAAAGAAAAGACCGGGAAAAAGACCGGAGAGACCAGGAAGAAGACCGGGAAGACTGGAAAAAAGACCAGAAAGACCTGGAAGAAGACCGGGAAGACCAGGAAGAAGACCGGGAAGACCTGAAAGAAGACCAGGAAGACCTGGAATAAGACCGGGAAGACCTGGAAGAAGTCTGGGAAGACCTGGAAGAAGACCGGAAAGACCAGGAAGAAGACCGGGAAGACTGGGAAAAAGACCGGAAAGACCTGGAAGAAGACCGGGAAGATCAGGAAGAAGACCGGGAAGACCTGGAATATTTCATTTAATTAAAGCACAATTAAATGATTGGAAGCCACTGAAAATAATGATAGATTTTGAAGAGAGAATAATGGCAGCGCTCAGAGAGATTAACACTGTTCACGAAATAAAAGGTTGTCACTTCCATTATTACAATTGTTTGAAACGCAAAGCAAAGCAAATAGGTATATTTAAGGATAAACGTCACAAAACTATAGTTTTACTCTGCAGTAGTCTAGCATATTTACCAGAAGAGGAAATATTATCAGTTTGGAATTACAAAAAGAGTGAAATTGTACTAGAAGATGATCGAATAGAACTTGAACAGTTTCAACATTATTTTGAAAATTTTGGAAAAAAAAAAATGTGAAAATGTGGTGTAACTATTGTGAGCTACATCGAACAAACAATGTCGTGGAAGGATGGAATTTTAAAATGAATACTAAAGCTATGTACTAAAGTGTATATATAGTGCAGCCCCGACTTACGAAAGGTAAGTCGTGGGTTCGAACCCAGACAGGCGCAATTACTTTTTGTGATTTATTTCATCACCACTGCTCTCAAAGCGGTTAAGGAAAACACTGTTAAGAAATCAGCATGTTCTGGAAGAAGGCCGGGAAGACCTGGAAGAAGACCGGGAAGACCTGGAAGAAGACCGGAAACACCTGGAGGAAGACCGGGAATCCTGGAAGAAAACCGGGAAGAAGCGGGAAGATCGGGAAGAACAGGAAGACCGGAAAGAAGATCAAGAAGACCGGGAAGAAGACCGGGAAGAAGACCTGGAAGAAGACCGGGAAGACCTGGAAGAAGACCGGGAAGACCTGGAAAAAGACCGGGAAGAAGCGGGAAGATCGGGAAGAACAGGAAGACCGGAAAGAAGACCGGGAAGACCGGGAAGGCAGGGAAGACCTTGAGGAAGACCAGGAAGACCTAGAAGAAGACCGGGAAGACCTGAAAGAAGATCGGGAAGACCAGGAAGAAGACCGGGAAGACTGGGAAAAAGACCGGAAAGACCTGGAAGAAGACCGGGAAGATCAGGACGAAGACCGGGAAGACCTGGAATATTTCATTTAATTAAAGCACAATTAAATGATTCGAAGCCACTGAAAATAATGATAGATTTTAAAGAGAGAATATTTGCAGCGCTCAGAGAGATTTACACTGTTCACGAAATAAAAGGTTGTCACTTCCATTATTACAATAGTTGGAAACGCAAAGCAAAGCAAATAGGTATATTTAAGGATAAACGTCACAAAACTATAGTTTTACTCTGCAGTAGTCTAGCATATTTACCAGAAGAGGAAATATTATCAGTTTGGAATTACAAAAAGAGTGAAATTGTACTAGAAGATGATCGAATAGAACTTGAACAGTTTCAACATTATTTTGAAAATTTTGGAAAAAAAAAAATGTGAAAATGTGGTGTAACTATTGTGAGCTACATCGAACAAACAATGTCGTGGAAGGATGGAATTTTAAAATGAATACTAAAGCTATGTACTAAAGTGTATATATAGTGCAGCCCCGACTTACGAAAGGTAAGTCGTGGGTTCGAACCCAGACAGGCGCAATTACTTTTTGTGATTTATTTCATCACCACTGCTCTCAAAGCGGTTAAGGAAAACATTGTTAAGAAATCAGCATGTTCTGGAAGAAGGCCGGGAAGACCTGGAAGAAGACCGGGAAGACCTGTAAGAAGACCGGGCAGACCTGGAAGAAGACCGGGAAGAAGACCTGGAAGAAGACCGGGAAGACCTGGAAGAAGACCGGGAAGACCTGGAAGAAGACCGGGAAGACCTGGAAGAAGACCGGGTAGACCTGGAAGAAGACCGGGAAGACCTGGAAATAGACTGGGAAGACCAGGGAAAAGACCGGGACAGGGAAAAGACCGGGAAAAAGACCGGAGAGACCAGGAAGAAGACCGGGAAGACTGGGAAAAAGACCAGAAAGACCTGGAAGAAGACCGGGAACACCTGGAAGAAGACCGGGAAGACCTGGAAGAAGACCGGGTAGACCAGGAAAAAGACCGGGAAGACCTGGAAGAAGACCGGGAAGACCTGGAAGAAGACCGAGAACACCTGGAAGAAGACCGGGAAACCTGGAATAAGACAGGGAAGTCCTGGAAGAAGACCGGGAAGACCTGGAAGAAGACCGGGAAGACCTGGAAGAAGACCGGGTAGACCAGGAAAAAGACCGGGAAGACCTGGAAGAAGACCGGGAAGACCTGGAAGAAGACCGGGAAGACCTGGAATATTTCATTTAATTAAAGCACAATTAAATGATTGGAAGCCACTGAAAATAATGATAGATTTTGAAGAGAGAATAATTGCAGCGCTCAGAGAGATTAACACTGTTCACGAAATAAAAGGTTGTCACTTCCATTATTACAATTGTTTGAAACGCAAAGCAAAGCAAATAGGTATATTTAAGGATAAACGTCACAAAACTATAGTTTTACTCTGCAGTAGTCTAGCATATTTACCAGAAGAGGAAATATTATCAGTTTGGAATTACAAAAAGAGTGAAATTGTACTAGAAGATGATCGGATAGAACTTGAACAGTTTCAACATTATTTTGAAAATTTTGGAAAAAAAAAATGTGAAAATGTGGTGTAACTATTGTGAGCTACATCGAACAAACAATGTCGTGGAAGGATGGAATTTTAAAATGAATACTAAAGCTATGTACTAAAGTGTATATATAGTGCAGCCCCGACTTACGAAAGGTAAGTCGTGGGTTCGAACCCAGACGCGCAATTACTTTGTGTGATTTATTTCATCACCACTGCTCTCAAAGCGGTTAAGGAAAACATTGTGAAGAAATCAGCATGTTCTGGAAGAAGGCCGGGAAGACCTGGAAGAAGACCGGGAAGACCTGGAAGAAGACCGGGCAGACCTGGAAGAAGACCGGGAAGACCTGGAAGAAGACCGGGAAGACATGGGAAAAGACCGGGAAAAAAGACCTGGAAGAAGACCGGGAAGACCAGGAAGAAGACCGGGAAGACCTGGAAGAAGACCGGGAAGGCCCGGAAGAAGACCGGGAAGACCTGGAAGAAGACCGGGAAGACCTGGAAGAAGACCGGGTAGACCTGGAAGAAGACCGGGAAGACCTGGAAAAAGACCGGGAAGAAGCGGGAAGATCGGGAAGAACAGGAAGACCGGAAAGAAGATCGGGAAGACCGGGAAGAAGACCGGGAAGAAGACCTGGAAGAAGACCGGGAAGACCGGGTAGTAGAACGGGAAGACCGGGAAGGCAGGGAAGACCTTGAGGAAGACCAGGAAGACCTGGAAGAAGACCGGGAAGACCTGAAAGAAGTTCGGGAAGACCAGGAAGAAGACCGGGAAGACTGGTAAAAAGACCGGAAAGACCTGGAAGAAGACCGGGAAGATCAGGAAGAAGACCGGGAAGACCTGGAATATTTCATTTAATTAAAACACAATTAAATGATTGGAAGCCACTGAAAATAATGATAGATTTTGAAGAGAGAATAATTGCAGCGCTCAGAGAGATTAACACTGTTCACGAAATAAAGGTTGTCACTTTCATTATTACAATTGTTTGAAACGCAAAGCAAAGCAAATAGGTATATTTAAGGATAAACGTCACAAAACTATAGTTTTACTCTGCAGTAGTCTAGCATATTTACCAGAAGAGGAAATATTATCAGTTTGGAATTACAAAAAGAGTGAAATTGTACTAGAAGATGATCGAATAGAACTTGAACAGTTTCAACATTATTTTGAAAATTTTGGTAAAAAAAAAATGTGAAAATGTGGTGTAACTATTGTGAGCTACATCGAACAAACAATGTCGTGGAAGGATGGAATTTTAAAATGAATACTAAAGCTATGTACTAAAGTGTATATATAGTGCAGCCCCGACTTACGAAAGGTAAGTCGTGGGTTCGAACCCAGACAGGCGCAAATTACTTTTTGTGATTTATTTCATCACCACTGCTCTCAAAGCGGTTAAGGAAAACATTGTTAAGAAATCAGCATGTTCTGGAAGAAGGCCGGGAAGACCTGGAAGAAGACCAGGACGACCTGTAAGAAGACCGGGCAGACCTGGAAGAAGACCTGGAAGAAGACCGGGAAGACCTGGAAGAAGACCGGGAAGACATGGGAAAAGACCGGGAAGAAGAGGGAAGATCGGGAAGAACAGGAAGACCGGAAAGAAGATCGGGAAGACCGGGAAGAAAACCGGGAAGAAGACCTGGAAGAAGACCGGGAAGACCGGGTAGAAGACCGGGAAGACCGGGAAGGCAGGGAAGACCAGGAGGAAGACCAGGAAGACCTGGAAGAAGACCGGGAAGACCGGGTAGAAGACCGGGAAGACCGGGAAGAAGACCGGGAAGACCTGGAAGGAGACCGGAAAGACCTGGAAGAAGACCGGGAAGACCTGGAAGAAGACCGGGAAGAAGCGGGAAGATCGGGAAGAACAGGAAGACCGGAAAGAAGATCGGGAAGAAGACCGGGAAGACCTGGAAGAAGACCGGGAAGACCTGGAAGAAGACCGGGAAGACCTGGAAGAAGACCGGGAAGACCTGGAAGAAGACCGGGAAGAAGACCTGAAAGAAGACCGGGAAGACCTGGAAGAAGACCGGGAAGACATGGGAAAAGACTGGGAAAAAAGACCTGAAAGAAGACCGGGAAGACCAGGAAGAAGACCGGGAAGTCCTGGAAGAAGACCGGGAAGACCTGGAAGAAGTCCGGGAAGACCTGGAAGAAGACCGGGAAGACCTGGAAGAAGACCGGGTAGACCAGGAAAAAGACCGGGAAGACCTGGAAGAAGACCGGGAAGATCTGGAAGAAGACCGGGAAGACCTGGAATATTTCATTTAATTAAAGCACAATTAAATGATTGGAAGCCACTGAAAATAATGATAGATTTTGAAGAGAGAATAATTGCAGCGCTCAGAGAGATTAACACTGTTCACGAAATAAAAGGTTGTCACTTCCATTATTACAATTGTTTGAAACGCAAAGCAAAGCAAATAGGTATATTTAAGGATAAACGTCACAAAACTATAGTTTTACTCTGCAGTAGTCTAGCATATTTACCAGAAGAGGAAATATTGTCAGTTTGGAATTACAAAAAGAGTGAAATTGTACTAGAAGATGATCGAATAGAACTTGAACAGTTTCAACATTATCTTGAAAATTTTGGAAAAAAAAAAAAAATGAAAATGTGGTGTAACTATTGTGAGCTACATCGAACAAACTATGTCGTGGAAGGATGGAATTTTAAAATGAATACTAAAGCTATGTACTAAAGTGTATATATAGTGCAGCCCCGACTTACGAAAGGTAAGTCGTGGGTTCGAACCCAGACAGGCGCAATTACTTTGTGTGATTTATTTCATCACCACTGCTCTCAAAGCGGTTAAGGAAAACATTGTGAAGAAATCAGCATGTTCTGGAAGAAGGCCGGGAAGACCTGGAAGAAGACCGGGAAGACCTGGAAGAAGACCGGGCAGACCTGGAAGAAGACCGGGAAGACCTGGAAGAAGACCGGGAAGACATGGGAAAAGACCGGGAAAAAAGACCTAGAAGAAGACCGGGAAGACCAGGAAGAAGACCGGGAAGACCTGGAAGAAGATCGGGAAGACCTGAAAGAAGACCGGGTAGACCAGGAAGGATACCGGGAAGACCTGGAAGAAGACCAGGAAGGCCTGGAAGAAGACCGGGAAGACCTGGAAGAAGACCGGGAAGACCTGGAAGAAGACCGGGTAGACCTGGAAGAAGACCGGGAAGACCTGGAAATAGACTGGGAAGACCAGGGAAAAGACCGGGACAGGGAAAAGACCGGGAAAAAGACCGGAGAGACCAGGAAGAAGACCGGGAAGACTGGGAAAAAGACCAGAAAGACCTGGAAGAAGACCGGGAACACCTGAAAGAAGTTCGGGAAGACCAGGAAGAAGACCGGGAAGACTGGTAAAAAGACCGGAAAGACCTGGAAGAAGACCGGGAAGATCAGGAAGAAGACCGGGAAGACCTGGAATATTTCATTTAATTAAAGCACAATTAAATGATTGGAAGCCACTGAAAATAATGATAGATTTTGAAGAGAGAATAATTGCAGCGCTCAGAGAGATTAACACTGTTCACGAAATAAAAGGTTGTCACTTTCATTATTACAATTGTTTGAAACGCAAAGCAAAGCAAATAGGTATATTTAAGGATAAACGTCACAAAACTATAGTTTTACTCTGCAGTAGTCTAGCATATTTACCAGAAGAGGAAATATTATCAGTTTGGAATTACAAAAAGAGTGAAATTGTACTAGAAGATGATCGAATAGAACTTGAACAGTTTCAACATTATTTTGAAAATTTTGGTAAAAAAAAAATGTGAAAATGTGGTGTAACTATTGTGAGCTACATCGAACAAACAATGTCGTGGAAGGATGGAATTTTAAAATGAATACTAAAGCTATGTACTAAAGTGTATATATAGTGCAGCCCCGACTTACGAAAGGTAAGTCGTGGGTTCGAACCCAGACAGGCGCAATTACTTTTTGTGATTTATTTCATCACCACTGCTCTCAAAGCGGTTAAGGAAAACATTGTTAAGAAATCAGCATGTTCTGGAAGAAGGCCGGGAAGACCTGGAAGAAGACCGGGAAGACCTGTAAGAAGACCGGGCAGACCTGGAAGAAGACCGGGAAGAAGACCTGGAAGAAGACCGGGAAGACCTGGAAGAAGACCGGGAAGACATGGGAAAAGACCGGGAAAAAAGACCTGGAGGAAGACCGGGTAGACCAGGAAAAGACCGGGTGACCTGAAAGAAGATCGGGAAGACCTGAAAGAAGACCGGGTAGACCAGGAAGGAGACCGGGAAGACCTGGAAGAAGACCAGGAAGGCCTGGAAGAAGACCGGGAAGACCTGGAAGAAGACTGGGAAGACCTGGAAGAAGACCGGGTAGACCTGGAAAAAGACCGGGAAGACCTGGAAATAGACTGGGAAGACCAGGGAAAAGACCGGGACAGGGAAAAGACCGGGAAAAAGACCGGAGAGACCAGGAAGAAGACCGGGAAGACCTGAAAGAAGACCGGGTAGACCAGGAAGGAGACCGGGAAGACCTGGAAGAAGACCAGGAAGGCCTGGAAGAAGACCGGGAAGACCTGGAAGAAGACCGGGAAGACCTGGAAGAAGACTGGGTAGACCTGGAATAAGACCGGGAAGACCTGGAAGAAGTCTGGGAAGACCTGGAAGAAGACCGGAAAGACCAGGAAGAAGACCGGGAAGACTGGGAAAAAGACCGGAAAGACCTGGAAGAAGACCAGAAAGACCTGGAAGAAGACCGGGAACACCTGAAAGAAGTTCGGGAAGACCAGGAAGAAGACCGGGAAGACTGGTAAAAAGACCGGAAAGACCTGGAAGAAGACCGGGAAGATCAGGAAGAAGACCGGGAAGACCTGGAATATTTCATTTAATTAAAGCACAATTAAATGATTGGAAGCCACTGAAAATAATGATAGATTTTGAAGAGAGAATAATTGCAGCGCTCAGAGAGATTAACACTGTTCACGAAATAAAAGGTTGTCACTTTCATTATTACAATTGTTTGAAACGCAAAGCAAAGCAAATAGGTATATTTAAGGATAAACGTCACAAAACTATAGTTTTACTCTGCAGTAGTCTAGCATATTTACCAGAAGAGGAAATATTATCAGTTTGGAATTACAAAAAGAGTGAAATTGTACTAGAAGATGATCGAATAGAACTTGAACAGTTTCAACATTATTTTGAAAATTTTGGTAAAAAAAAAATGTGAAAATGTGGTGTAACTATTGTGAGCTACATCGAACAAACAATGTCGTGGAAGGATGGAATTTTAAAATGAATACTAAAGCTATGTACTAAAGTGTATATATAGTGCAGCCCCGACTTACGAAAGGTAAGTCGTGGGTTCGAACCCAGACAGGCGCAATTACTTTTTGTGATTTATTTCATCACCACTGCTCTCAAAGCGGTTAAGGAAAACATTGTTAAGAAATCAGCATGTTCTGGAAGAAGGCCGGGAAGACCTGGAAGAAGACCGGGAAGACCTGTAAGAAGACCGGGCAGACCTGGAAGAAGACCGGGAAGAAGACCTGGAAGAAGACCGGGAAGACCTGGAAGAAGACCGGGAAGACATGGGAAAAGACCGGGAAAAAAGACCTGGAAGAAGACCGGGTAGACCAGGAAAAGACCGGGAAGACCTGAAAGAAGATCGGGAAGACCTGAAAGAAGACCGGGTAGACCAGGAAGGAGACCGGGAAGACCTGGAAGAAGACCAGGAAGGCCTGGAATAAGACCGGGAAGACCTGGAAGAAGACTGGGAAGACCTGGAAGAAGACTGGGTAGACCTGGAAGAAGACCGGGAAGACCTGGAAATAGACTGGGAAGACCAGGGAAAAGACCGGGACAGGGAAAAGACCGGGAAAAAGACCGGAGAGACCAGGAAGAAGACCGGGAAGACTGGGAAAAAGACCAGAAAGACCTGGAAGAAGACCGGGAACACCTGGAAGAAGACCGGGAAGACCTGGAAGAAGACCGGGAAGACCTGGAAGAAGACCGGGTAGACCAGGAAAAAGACCGGGAAGACCTGGAAGAAGACCGGGAAGACCTGGAAGACCGGGAAGACCTGGAAGAAGACCGGGAAGACCTGGAAGAAGACCGGGTAGACCAGGAAAAAGACCGGGAAGACCTGGAAGAAGACCGGGAAGACCTGGAGTATTTCATTTAATTAAAGCACAATTAAATGATTGGAAGCCACTGAAAATAATGATAGATTTTGAAGAGAGAATAATTGCAGCGCTCAGAGAGATTAACACTGTTCACGAAATAAAAGGTTGTCACTTCCATTATTACAATTGTTTGAAACGCAAAGCAAAGCAAATAGGTATATTTAAGGATAAACGTCACAAAACTATAGTTTTACTCTGCAGTAGTCTAGCATATTTGTCAGAAGAGGAAATATTATCAGTTTGGAATTACAAAAAGAGTGAAATTGTACTAGAAGATGATCGAATAGAACTTGAACAGTTTCAACATTATTTTGAAAATTTTGGAAAAAAAAAATGTGAAAATGTGGTGTAACTATTGTGAGCTACATCGAACAAACAATGTCGTGGAAGGATGGAATTTTAAAATGAATACTAAAGCTATGTACTAAAGTGTATATATAGTGCAGCCCCGACTTACGAAAGGTAAGTCGTGGGTTCGAACCCAGACAGGCGCAATTACTTTGTGTGATTTATTTCATCACCACTGCTCTCAAAGCGGTTAAGGAAAACATTGTGAAGAAATCAGCATGTTCTGGAAGAAGGCCGGGAAGACCTGGAAGAAGACCGGGAAGACCTGGAAGAAGACCGGGCAGACCTGGAAGAAGACCGGGAAGACCTGGAAGAAGACCGGGAAGACATGGGAAAAGACCGGGAAAAAAGACCTGGAAGAAGACCGGGAAGACCAGGAAGAAGACCGGGAAGACCTGGAAGAAGACCGGGAAGGCCTGGAAGAAGACCGGGAAGACCTGGAAGAAGACCGGGAAGACCTGGAAGAAGACCGGGTAGACCTGGAAGAAGACCGGGAAGACCTGGAAAAAGACCGGGAAGAAGCGGGAAGATCGGGAAGAACAGGAAGACCGGAAAGAAGATCGGGAAGACCGGGAAGAAGACCGGGAAGAAGACCTGGAAGAAGACCGGGAAGACCGGGTAGTAGAACGGGAAGACCGGGAAGGCAGGGAAGACCTTGAGGAAGACCAGGAAGACCTGGACGAAGACCGGGAAGACCTGAAAGAAGTTCGGGAAGACCAGGAAGAAGACCGGGAAGACTGGTAAAAAGACCGGAAAGACCTGGAAGAAGACCGGGAAGATCAGGAAGAAGACCGGGAAGACCTGGAATATTTCATTTAATTAAAGCACAATTAAATGATTGGAAGCCACTGAAAATAATGATAGAGTTTGAAGAGAGAATAATTGCAGCGCTCAGAGAGATTAACACTGTTCACGAAATAAAAGGTTGTCACTTTCATTATTACAATTGTTTGAAACGCAAAGCAAAGCAAATAGGTATATTTAAGGATAAACGTCACAAAACTATAGTTTTACTCTGCAGTAGTCTAGCATATTTACCAGAAGAGGAAATATTATCAGTTTGGAATTACAAAAAGAGTGAAATTGTACTAGAAGATGATCGAATAGAACTTGAACAGTTTCAACATTATTTTGAAAATTTTGGTAAAAAAAAAATGTGAAAATGTGGTGTAACTATTGTGAGCTACATCGAACAAACAATGTCGTGGAAGGATGGAATTTTAAAATGAATACTAAAGCTATGTACTAAAGTGTATATATAGTGCAGCCCCGACTTACGAAAGGTAAGTCGTGGGTTCGAACCCAGACAGGCGCAAATTACTTTTTGTGATTTATTTCATCACCACTGCTCTCAAAGCGGTTAAGGAAAACATTGTTAAGAAATCAGCATGTTCTGGAAGAAGGCCGGGAAGACCTGGAAGAAGACCAGGACGACCTGTAAGAAGACCGGGCAGACCTGGAAGAAGACCTGGAAGAAGACCGGGAAGACCTGGAAGAAGACCGGGAAGACATGGGAAAAGACCGGGAAGAAGTGGGAAGATCGGGAAGAACAGGAAGACCGGAAAGAAGATCGGGAAGACCGGGAAGAAAACCGGGAAGAAGACCTGGAAGAAGACCGGGAAGACCGGGTAGAAGACCGGGAAGACCGGGAAGGCAGGGAAGACCTGGAGGAAGACCAGGAAGACCTGGAAGAAGACCGGGAAGACCGGGTAGAAGACCGGGAAGACCGGGAAGAAGACCGGGAAGACCTGGAAGAAGACCGGGAAGACCTGGAAGAAGACCGGGAAGACCTGGAAGAAGACCGGGAAGAAGCGGGAAGATCGGGAAGAACAGGAAGACCGGAAAGAAGATCGGGAAGAAGACCGGGAAGACCTGGAAGAAGACCGGGAAGACCTGGAAGAAGACCGGGAAGACCTGGAAGAAGACCGGGAAGACCTGGAAGAAGACCGGGAAGAAGACCTGAAAGAAGACCGGGAAGACCTGGAAGAAGACCGGGAAGACATGGGAAAAGACTGGGAAAAAAGACCTGAAAGAAGACCGGGAAGACCTGAAAGAAGACCGGGTAGACCAGGAAGGAGACCGGGAAGACCTGGAAGAAGACTGGGAAGACCTGGAAGAAGACTGGGTAGACCTGGAAGAAGACCGGGAAGACCTGGAAATAGACTGGGAAGACCAGGGAAAAGACCGGGACAGGGAAAAGACCGGGAAAAAGACCGGAGAGACCAGGAAGAAGACCGGGAAGACTGGGAAAAAGACCAGAAAGACCTGGAAGAAGACCGGGAACACCTGGAAGAAGACCGGGAAGACCTGGAAGAAGACCGGGAAGACCTGGAAGAAGACCGGGTAGACCAGGAAAAAGACCGGGAAGACCTGGAAGAAGACCGGGAAGACCTGGAAAACCGGGAAGACCTGGAAGAAGACCGGGAAGACCTGGAAGAAGACCGGGTAGACCAGGAAAAAGACCGGGAAGACCTGGAAGAAGACCGGGAAGACCTGGAGTATTTCATTTAATTAAAGCACAATTAAATGATTGGAAGCCACTGAAAATAATGATAGATTTTGAAGAGAGAATAATTGCAGCGCTCAGAGAGATTAACACTGTTCACGAAATAAAAGGTTGTCACTTCCATTATTACAATTGTTTGAAACGCAAAGCAAAGCAAATAGGTATATTTAAGGATAAACGTCACAAAACTATAGTTTTACTCTGCAGTAGTCTAGCATATTTGTCAGAAGAGGAAATATTATCAGTTTGGAATTACAAAAAGAGTGAAATTGTACTAGAAGATGATCGAATAGAACTTGAACAGTTTCAACATTATTTTGAAAATTTTGGAAAAAAAAAATGTGAAAATGTGGTGTAACTATTGTGAGCTACATCGAACAAACAATGTCGTGGAAGGATGGAATTTTAAAATGAATACTAAAGCTATGTACTAAAGTGTATATATAGTGCAGCCCCGACTTACGAAAGGTAAGTCGTGGGTTCGAACCCAGACAGGCGCAATTACTTTGTGTGATTTATTTCATCACCACTGCTCTCAAAGCGGTTAAGGAAAACATTGTGAAGAAATCAGCATGTTCTGGAAGAAGGCCGGGAAGACCTGGAAGAAGACCGGGAAGACCTGGAAGAAGACCGGGCAGACCTGGAAGAAGACCGGGAAGACCTGGAAGAAGACCGGGAAGACATGGGAAAAGACCGGGAAAAAAGACCTGGAAGAAGACCGGGAAGACCAGGAAGAAGACCGGGAAGACCTGGAAGAAGACCGGGAAGGCCTGGAAGAAGACCGGGAAGACCTGGAAGAAGACCGGGAAGACCTGGAAGAAGACCGGGTAGACCTGGAAGAAGACCGGGAAGACCTGGAAAAAGACCGGGAAGAAGCGGGAAGATCGGGAAGAACAGGAAGACCGGAAAGAAGATCGGGAAGACCGGGAAGAAGACCGGGAAGAAGACCTGGAAGAAGACCGGGAAGACCGGGTAGTAGAACGGGAAGACCGGGAAGGCAGGGAAGACCTTGAGGAAGACCAGGAAGACCTGGACGAAGACCGGGAAGACCTGAAAGAAGTTCGGGAAGACCAGGAAGAAGACCGGGAAGACTGGTAAAAAGACCGGAAAGACCTGGAAGAAGACCGGGAAGATCAGGAAGAAGACCGGGAAGACCTGGAATATTTCATTTAATTAAAGCACAATTAAATGATTGGAAGCCACTGAAAATAATGATAGAGTTTGAAGAGAGAATAATTGCAGCGCTCAGAGAGATTAACACTGTTCACGAAATAAAAGGTTGTCACTTTCATTATTACAATTGTTTGAAACGCAAAGCAAAGCAAATAGGTATATTTAAGGATAAACGTCACAAAACTATAGTTTTACTCTGCAGTAGTCTAGCATATTTACCAGAAGAGGAAATATTATCAGTTTGGAATTACAAAAAGAGTGAAATTGTACTAGAAGATGATCGAATAGAACTTGAACAGTTTCAACATTATTTTGAAAATTTTGGTAAAAAAAAAATGTGAAAATGTGGTGTAACTATTGTGAGCTACATCGAACAAACAATGTCGTGGAAGGATGGAATTTTAAAATGAATACTAAAGCTATGTACTAAAGTGTATATATAGTGCAGCCCCGACTTACGAAAGGTAAGTCGTGGGTTCGAACCCAGACAGGCGCAAATTACTTTTTGTGATTTATTTCATCACCACTGCTCTCAAAGCGGTTAAGGAAAACATTGTTAAGAAATCAGCATGTTCTGGAAGAAGGCCGGGAAGACCTGGAAGAAGACCAGGACGACCTGTAAGAAGACCGGGCAGACCTGGAAGAAGACCTGGAAGAAGACCGGGAAGACCTGGAAGAAGACCGGGAAGACATGGGAAAAGACCGGGAAGAAGTGGGAAGATCGGGAAGAACAGGAAGACCGGAAAGAAGATCGGGAAGACCGGGAAGAAAACCGGGAAGAAGACCTGGAAGAAGACCGGGAAGACCGGGTAGAAGACCGGGAAGACCGGGAAGGCAGGGAAGACCTGGAGGAAGACCAGGAAGACCTGGAAGAAGACCGGGAAGACCGGGTAGAAGACCGGGAAGACCGGGAAGAAGACCGGGAAGACCTGGAAGAAGACCGGGAAGACCTGGAAGAAGACCGGGAAGACCTGGAAGAAGACCGGGAAGAAGCGGGAAGATCGGGAAGAACAGGAAGACCGGAAAGAAGATCGGGAAGAAGACCGGGAAGACCTGGAAGAAGACCGGGAAGACCTGGAAGAAGACCGGGAAGACCTGGAAGAAGACCGGGAAGACCTGGAAGAAGACCGGGAAGAAGACCTGAAAGAAGACCGGTAAGACCTGGAAGAAGACCGGGAAGACATGGGAAAAGACTGGGAAAAAAGACCTGAAAGAAGACCGGGAAGACCAGGAAGAAGACCGGGAAGTCCTGGAAGAAGACCGGGAAGACCTGGAAGAAGTCCGGGAAGACCTGGAAGAAGACCGGGAAGACCTGGAAGAAGACCGGGTAGACCAGGAAAAAGACCGGGAAGACCTGGAAGAAGACCGGGAAGACCTGGAAGAAGACCGGGAAGACCTGGAATATTTCATTTAATTAAAGCACAATTAAATGATTGGAAGCCACTGAAAATAATGATAGATTTTGAAGAGAGAATAATTGCAGCGCTCAGAGAGATTAACACTGTTCACGAAATAAAAGGTTGTCACTTCCATTATTACAATTGTTTGAAACGCAAAGCAAAGCAAATAGGTATATTTAAGGATAAACGTCACAAAACTATAGTTTTACTCTGCAGTAGTCTAGCATATTTACCAGAAGAGGAAATATTGTCAGTTTGGAATTACAAAAAGAGTGAAATTGTACTAGAAGATGATCGAATAGAACTTGAACAGTTTCAACATTATCTTGAAAATTTTGGAAAAAAAAAAAATGTGAAAATGTGGTGTAACTATTGTGAGCTACATCGAACAAACAATGTCGTGGAAGGATGGAATTTTAAAATGAATACTAAAGCTATGTACTAAAGTGTATATATAGTGCAGCCCCGACTTACGAAAGGTAAGTCGTGGGTTCGAACCCAGACAGGCGCAATTACTTTGTGTGATTTATTTCATCACCACTGCTCTCAAAGCGGTTAAGGAAAACATTGTGAAGAAATCAGCATGTTCTGGAAGAAGGCCGGGAAGACCTGGAAGAAGACCGCGAAGACCTGGAAGAAGACCGGGCAGACCTGGAAGAAGACCGGGAAGACCTGAAAGAAGACCGGGAAGACATGGGAAAAGACCGGGAAAAAAGACCTGGAAGAAGACCGGGAAGACCAGGAAGAAGACCGGGAAGACCTGGAAGAAGACCGGGAAGGCCTGGAAGAAGACCGGGAAGACCTGGAAGAAGACCGGGAAGACCTGGAAGAAGACCGAGAAGACCTGGAAGAAGACCGGGAAGACCTGGAAAAAGACCGGGAAGAAGCGGGAAGATCTAGAAGAACAGGAAGACCGGAAAGAAGATCGGGAAGACCGGGAAGAAGACCGGGAAGAAGACCTGGAAGACCTGGAAGAAGAACGGGAAGACCGGTAAGAAGACCGGGAAGACCTGGAAGAAGACCGGGAAGACCTGGAAGAAGACCGGGAAGACCTGGAAGAAGACCGGGAAGACCTGGAATATTTCATTTAATTAAAGCACAATTAAATGATTGGAAGCCACTGAAAATAATGATAGATTTTGAAGAGAGAATATTTGCAGCGCTCAGAGAGATTAACACTGTTCACGAAATAAAAGGTTGTCACTTCCATTATTACAATTGTTTGAAACGCAAAGCAAAGCAAATAGGTATATTTAAGGATAAACGTCACAAAACTATAGTTTTACTCTGCAGTAGTCTAGCATATTTACCAGAAGAGGAAATATTATCAGTTTGGAATTACAAAAAGAGTGAAATTGTACTAGAAGATGATCGAATAGAACTTGAACAGTTTCAACATTATTTTGAAAATTTTGGAAAAAAAAAAATGTGAAAATGTGGTGTAACTATTGTGAGCTACATCGAACAAACAATGTCGTGGAAGGATGGAATTTTAAAATGAATACTAAAGCTATGTACTAAAGTGTATATATAGTGCAGCCCCGACTTACGAAAGGTAAGTCGTGGGTTCGAACCCAGACAGGCGCAATTACTTTGTGTGATTTATTTCATCACCACTGCTCTCAAAGCGGTTAAGGAAAACATTGTGAAGAAATCAGCATGTTCTGGAAGAAGGCCGGGAAGACCTGGAAGAAGACCGGGAAGACCTGGAAGAAGACCGGGCAGACCTGGAAGAAGACCGGGAAGACCTGGAAGAAGACCGGGAAGACATGGGAAAAGACCGGGAAAAAAGACCTGGAAGAAGACCGGGAAGACCAGGAAGAAGACCGGGAAGACCTGGAAGAAGATCGGGAAGACCTGAAAGAAGACCGGGTAGACCAGGAAGGAGACCGGGAAGACCTGGAAGAAGACCAGGAAGGCCTGGAAGAAGACCGGGAAGACCTGGAAGAAGACCGGGAAGACCTGGAAATAGACTGGGAAGACCAGGGAAAAGACCGGGACAGGGAAAAGACCGGGAAAAAGACCGGAGAGACCAGGAAGAAGACCGGGAAGACTGGGAAAAAGACCAGAAAGACCTGGAAGAAGACCGGGAACACCTGAAAGAAGTTCGGGAAGACCAGGAAGAAGACCGGGAAGACTGGTAAAAAGACCGGAAAGACCTGGAAGAAGACCGGGAAGATCAGGAAGAAGACCGGGAAGACCTGGAATATTTCATTTAATTAAAGCACAATTAAATGATTGGAAGCCACTGAAAATAATGATAGATTTTGAAGAGAGAATAATTGCAGCGCTCAGAGAGATTAACACTGTTCACGAAATAAAAGGTTGTCACTTTCATTATTACAATTGTTTGAAACGCAAAGCAAAGCAAATAGGTATATTTAAGGATAAACGTCACAAAACTATAGTTTTACTCTGCAGTAGTCTAGCATATTTACCAGAAGAGGAAATATTATCAGTTTGGAATTACAAAAAGAGTGAAATTGTACTAGAAGATGATCGAATAGAACTTGAACAGTTTCAACATTATTTTGAAAATTTTGGTAAAAAAAAAATGTGAAAATGTGGTGTAACTATTGTGAGCTACATCGAACAAACAATGTCGTGGAAGGATGGAATTTTAAAATGAATACTAAAGCTATGTACTAAAGTGTATATATAGTGCAGCCCCGACTTACGAAAGGTAAGTCGTGGGTTCGAACCGAGACAGGCGCAATTACTTTTTGTGATTTATTTCATCACCACTGCTCTCAAAGCGGTTAAGGAAAACATTGTTAAGAAATCAGCATGTTCTGGAAGAAGGCCGGGAAGACCTGGAAGAAGACCGGGAAGACCTGTAAGAAGACCGGGCAGACCTGGAAGAAGACCGGGAAGAAGACCTGGAAGAAGACCGGGAAGACCTGGAAGAAGACCGGGAAGACATGGGAAAAGACCGGGAAAAAGACCTGGAAGAAGACCGGGTAGACCAGGAAAAGACCGGGAAGACCTGAAAGAAGATCGGGAAGACCTGAAAGAAGACCGGGTAGACCAGGAAGGCGACCGGGAAGACCTGGAAGAAGACCAGGAAGGCCTGGAAGAAGACCGGGAAGACCTGGAAGAAGACTGGGAAGACCTGGAAGAAGACCGGGTAGACCTGGAAGAAGACCGGGAAGACCTGGAAATAGACTGGGAAGACCAGGGAAAAGACCGGGACAGGGAAAAGACCGGGAAAAAGACCGGAGAGACCAGGAAGAAGACCGGGAAGACTGGGTAAAAGACCAGAAAGACCTGGAAGAAGACCGGGAACACCTGGAAGAAGACCGGGAAGACCTGGAAGAAGACCGGGAAGACCTGGAAGAAGACCGGGTAGACCAGGAAAAAGACCGGGAAGACCTGGAAGAAGACCGGGAAGACCTGGAAAAAGACCGGGAAGACCTGGAAGAAGGCCGGGAAGACCTGGAAGAAGACCGGGTAGACCAGGAAAAAGACCGGGAAGACCTGGAAGAAGACCGGGAAGACCTGGAAGAAGACCGGGAAGACCTGGAGTATTTCATTTAATTAAAGCACAATTAAATGATTGGAAGCCACTGAAAATAATGATAGATTTTGAAGAGAGAATAATTGCAGCGCTCAGAGAGATTAACACTGTTCACGAAATAAAAGGTTGTCACTTCCATTATTACAATTGTTTGAAACGCAAAGCAAAGCAAATAGGTATATTTAACCCTTTCACGCATATGGGACACATTTGTCCCCGTATATTTTTTACCATTTACAATAATACTGCATAAGCAAAACGATTTATAGTTTCAGTTTTGAAAATTGTATGGTATATTTTCAAGTTTGAGCGCTATCAACACAACAAAAATACACTTTCTGTCAAAAAAATGACCGGCGCGAAATGTGAAAAACATTTTCGCTTGACGTCAATATTAAAAAAATTTAATTGTAATTTTGCGACATTTCACGACCGCTTTTCCTCTGAATTATATTCACTGGTGAGTACTATTATCGTTTTATTACATAGTTTTAGTTTTCGAAGTAAAAGTAGTGCAAATTATGTAAAAAAATGTGAAGGGACGCGGGTGTCCCTATATGCATCAAAGGAGACTTTTGCTTCCAACAAATGATATCGTTTGCTTTGCTTTTATTTAGTTTATCATTCTTATTTTATTGCAGACTATGTCTTCAAATCGACATAGAGAATTTTTCTGCAGAAAGATTAAATTTACGAAGTCATTACGGCTGACAACAGCGATGACAAGGATAGTTACTCCTTGTTGAAGAGGACCAAACTGTTATAGCGCAAGCTATGGATGCGAATGTCAACGATTGACTTTGATCCATGCTCAGCGCCTCTAGAAGAGAATATAATAATCAGCAATAAAAAATCAGCCTAAAATAACTCTCCTTTCTTTCATCTGGCGAAAAAAAACATATTCACCGCACAATTTCTGCTGTGAGATTCAAGGCTATAATTTCGGTGAAGGTGAAGGTGAAAGAGAAGTGTGTGCTGGTCGTCCAGCGGCGAGATGGGTAGACGGCATTGTTGACATTGTGGGAATATCCTGGATGAGTTTGGCACAAAAGCGTGGAGCTTGGCACAAAAGCGTGGGGCTTGGGACCAGAGCGTGGAGCTTGGCACAAACAAAGAGAGGCCTATACCCAGCAGTGGGTGAAGTCGGGCAGTGGATGATGATGATGATGATGAACATTTTAGATAGTACCCACATGACTGATACAGAACTGATCCCCGGAAAAAAAAATCAATGCAGTTTCAGGCTTCGAAAACTCGGTAGATGCGATATTTGTTCGTGAATCCATACGTAATGCTGAACTAAATGGCCGATCTTTTAGCATGACTAATAAAAAGGCCTAAGCTTTTCTAGGCATAAACTTTGTAATAGGATGTCATTGCCTACCTACATTCAGGATCTTCACATGTCATGGCAAAAGTAAGTAATAGAAAAAGATGCAGACAGTGTGCAAACAGTCATGTTGAGAATCGCTAATAAATGCTCTACATGTAATGTCCATTTGTGTTATACCATTAAATATTATATTTTGTGTCATTAGTAAGTTACTACATTAAATAATTTCTGTTCTATATAAAAACGTGTCTTATTTTTCAATAAAAGCGTTCCACAATTTTTTTGCGATACAATATAAAATGTATACCTTAACACATATAGGGACATACTTGTCCCCTCCTCAAAAACACTCAAATAAACACAAATTCTATCTTTTATATCGCTTTTATGTTAAAACGAACCAAAATAAATAGATTCAAACAAACAAATTATTATTTAGTGTCTTGGAATAGTTAGAAGCGTGTAAGGGTTAAGGATAAACGTCACAAAACTATAGTTTTACTCTGCAGTAGTCTAGCATATTTACCAGAAGAGGAAATATTATCAGTTTGGAATTACAAAAAGAGTGAAATTGTACTAGAAGATGATCGAATAGAACTTGAACAGTTTCAACATTATTTTGAAAATTTTGGAAAAAAAAAATGTGAAAATGTGGTGTAACTATTGTGAGCTACATCGAACAAACAATGTCGTGGAAGGATGGAATTTTAAAATGAATACTAAAGCTATGTACTACCGGAGGACACGGTGGAGCACACGGTGGAAGTCTGCCCTGCGTGGGCGGAGCTCCGCCGTGTCCTCGTGGCGGCGATCGGCGGCGGCGACCTCTCGCGTCCGGCCCTGGTTCAATCCATGGTCCGGAGCGAGACGGAATGGGAAGCCGTCGCCTCCTTCTGCGAAGCAGTCATGCTAGCGAAGGAGGTGGCGGAACGAGAGAGGGAGAGATCCTCTCTTCCCGGCCGCCGCGGGAGGCGCAATGGGCGTCGGGGGCCACGTGGTGGCTACCGGCCACCGTAGATGCGGGCCTGTGGACGGCTGGCTATGGGCAATAGCTGGTCGTCCGGCCGTCTAACGACGACGACAGGCCGTGTCGACGGCGCGTTCGTGTTCCACGCGCGCCTCAAAGAGATGTCAGCAAAAGGAGAGGGGCCCGCAAGGGCCGAAGCCTGCCGGGGTTGCGGGCCTGTTCGAAAGAGATACCGCGGCCCCGGAACGTAAAGGGCGAGGAAGGAACATGGATGGGTTTTAGTCAGTAAGAGTCTGACACTCCCTCCCGCTCCGCCCAGAGTGGGAGAAGTCATTTGATGATTTCCCATCCTAAAAAAAAAAAAAAAAAAAAAAAGCTATGTACTAAAGTGTATATATAGTGCAGCCCCGACTTACGAAAGGTAAGTCGTGGGTTCGAACCCAGACAGGCGCAATTACTTTGTGTGATTTATTTCATCACCACTGCTCTCAAAGCGGTTAAGGAAAACATTGTGAAGAAATCAGCATGTTCTGGAAGAAGGCCGGGAAGACCTGGAAGAAGACCGGGAAGACCTGGAAGAAGACCGGGCAGACCTGGAAGAAGACCGGGAAGACCTGGAAGAAGACCGGGAAGACATGGGAAAAGACCGGGAAAAAAGACCTGGAAGAAGACCGGGAAGACCAGGAAGAAGACCGGGAAGACCTGGAAGAAGACCGGGAAGGCCTGGAAGAAGACCGGGAAGACCTGGAAGAAGACCGGGAAGACCTGGAAGAAGACCGGGTAGACCTGGAAGAAGACCGGGAAGACCTGGAAAAAGACCGGGAAGAAGCGGGAAGATCGGGAAGAACAGGAAGACCGGAAAGAAGATCGGGAAGACCGGGAAGAAGACCGGGAAGAAGACCTGGAAGAAGACCGGGAAGACCGGGTAGTAGAACGGGAAGACCGGGAAGGCAGGGAAGACCTTGAGGAAGACCAGGAAGACCTGGAAGAAGACCGGGAAGACCTGAAAGAAGTTCGGGAAGACCAGGAAGAAGACCGGGAAGACTGGTAAAAAGACCGGAAAGACCTGGAAGAAGACCGGGAAGATCAGGAAGAAGACCGGGAAGACCTGGAATATTTCATTTAATTAAAGCACAATTAAATGATTGGAAGCCACTGAAAATAATGATAGATTTTGAAGAGAGAATAATTGCAGCGCTCAGAGAGATTAACACTGTTCACGAAATAAAAGGTTGTCACTTTCATTATTACAATTGTTTGAAACGCAAAGCAAAGCAAATAGGTATATTTAAGGATAAACGTCACAAAACTATAGTTTTACTCTGCAGTAGTCTAGCATATTTACCAGAAGAGGAAATATTATCAGTTTGGAATTACAAAAAGAGTGAAATTGTACTAGAAGATGATCGAATAGAACTTGAACAGTTTCAACATTATTTTGAAAATTTTGGTAAAAAAAAAATGTGAAAATGTGGTGTAACTATTGTGAGCTACATCGAACAAACAATGTCGTGGAAGGATGGAATTTTAAAATGAATACTAAAGCTATGTACTAAAGTGTATATATAGTGCAGCCCCGACTTACGAAAGGTAAGTCGTGGGTTCGAACCCAGACAGGCGCAAATTACTTTTTGTGATTTATTTCATCACCACTGCTCTCAAAGCGGTTAAGGAAAACATTGTTAAGAAATCAGCATGTTCTGGAAGAAGGCCGGGAAGACCTGGAAGAAGACCAGGACGACCTGTAAGAAGACCGGGCAGACCTGGAAGAAGACCTGGAAGAAGACCGGGAAGACCTGGAAGAAGACCGGGAAGACATGGGAAAAGACCGGGAAGAAGAGGGAAGATCGGGAAGAACAGGAAGACCGGAAAGAAGATCGGGAAGACCGGGAAGAAAACCGGGAAGAAGACCTGGAAGAAGACCGGGAAGACCGGGTAGAAGACCGGGAAGACCGGGAAGGCAGGGAAGACCTGAAGGAAGACCAGGAAGACCTGGAAGAAGACCGGGAAGACCGGGTAGAAGACCGGGAAGACCGGGAAGAAGACCGGGAAGACCTGGAAGAAGACCGGGAAGACCTGGAAGAAGACCGGGAAGACCTGGAAGAAGACCGGGAAGAAGCGGGAAGATCGGGAAGAACAGGAAGACCGGAAAGAAGATCGGGAAGAAGACCGGGAAGACCTGGAAGAAGACCGGGAAGACCTGGAAGAAGACCGGGAAGACCTGGAAGAAGACCGGGAAGACCTGGAAGAAGACCGGGAAGAAGACCTGAAAGAAGACCGGGAAGACCTGGAAGAAGACCGGGAAGACATGGGAAAAGACTGGGAAAAAAGACCTGAAAGAAGACCGGGAAGACCAGGAAGAAGACCGGGAAGTCCTGGAAGAAGACCGGGAAGACCTGGAAGAAGTCCGGGAAGACCTGGAAGAAGACCGGGCAGACCTGGAAGAAGACCGGGAAGACCTGGAAGAAGACCGGGAAGACATGGGAAAAGACCGGGAAAAAAGACCTGGAAGAAGACCGGGAAGACCAGGAAGAAGACCGGGAAGACCTGGAAGAAGATCGGGAAGACCTGAAAGAAGACCGGGTAGACCAGGAAGGATACCGGGAAGACCTGGAAGAAGACCAGGAAGGCCTGGAAGAAGACCGGGAAGACCTGGAAGAAGACCGGGAAGACCTGGAAGAAGACCGGGTAGACCTGGAAGAAGACCGGGAAGACCTGGAAATAGACTGGGAAGACCAGGGAAAAGACCGGGACAGGGAAAAGACCGGGAAAAAGACCGGAGAGACCAGGAAGAAGACCGGGAAGACTGGGAAAAAGACCAGAAAGACCTGGAAGAAGACCGGGAACACCTGAAAGAAGTTCGGGAAGACCAGGAAGAAGACCGGGAAGACTGGTAAAAAGACCGGAAAGACCTGGAAGAAGACCGGGAAGATCAGGAAGAAGACCGGGAAGACCTGGAATATTTCATTTAATTAAAGCACAATTAAATGATTGGAAGCCACTGAAAATAATGATAGATTTTGAAGAGAGAATAATTGCAGCGCTCAGAGAGATTAACACTGTTCACGAAATAAAAGGTTGTCACTTTCATTATTACAATTGTTTGAAACGCAAAGCAAAGCAAATAGGTATATTTAAGGATAAACGTCACAAAACTATAGTTTTACTCTGCAGTAGTCTAGCATATTTACCAGAAGAGGAAATATTATCAGTTTGGAATTACAAAAAGAGTGAAATTGTACTAGAAGATGATCGAATAGAACTTGAACAGTTTCAACATTATTTTGAAAATTTTGGTAAAAAAAAAATGTGAAAATGTGGTGTAACTATTGTGAGCTACATCGAACAAACAATGTCGTGGAAGGATGGAATTTTAAAATGAATACTAAAGCTATGTACTAAAGTGTATATATAGTGCAGCCCCGACTTACGAAAGGTAAGTCGTGGGTTCGAACCCAGACAGGCGCAATTACTTTTTGTGATTTATTTCATCACCACTGCTCTCAAAGCGGTTAAGGAAAACATTGTTAAGAAATCAGCATGTTCTGGAAGAAGGCCGGGAAGACCTGGAAGAAGACCGGGAAGACCTGTAAGAAGACCGGTTAGACCTGGAAGAAGACCGGGAAGAAGACCTGGAAGAAGACCGGGAAGACCTGGAAGAAGACCGGGAAGACATGGGAAAAGACCGGGAAAAAAGACCTGGAAGAAGAACTGGTAGACCAGGAAAAGACCGGGAAGACCTGAAAGAAGATCGGGAAGACCTGAAAGAAGACCGGGTAGACCAGGAAGGAGACCGGGAAGACCTGGAAGAAGACCAGGAAGGCCTGGAAGAAGACCGGGAAGACCTGGAAGAAGACTGGGAAGACCTGGAAGAAGACCGGGTAGACCTGGAAGAAGACCGGGAAGACCTGGAAATAGACTGGGAAGACCAGGGAAAAGACCGGGACAGGGAAAAGACCGGGAAAAAGACCGGAGAGACCAGGAAGAAGACCGGGAAGACTGGGAAAAAGACCAGAAAGACCTGGAAGAAGACCGGGAACACCTGGAAGAAGTCCGGGAAGTCCTGGAAGAAGACCGGGAAGACCTGGAAGAAGACCGGGTAGACCAGGAAAAAGACCGGGAAGACCTGGAAGAAGACCGGGAAGACCTGGAAGAAGACCGGGAAGACCTGGAAGAAGACCGGGAAGACCTGGAAGAAGACCGGGTAGACCTGGAAGGAGACCGGGAAGACCTGGAAGAAGACCGGGAAGACCTGGAAGAAGACCGGGAAGACCTGGAAGAAGACCGGGAAGAAGACCTGAAAGAAGACCGGGAAGACCTGGAAGAAGACCGGGAAGACATGGGAAAAGACTGGGAAAAAAGACCTGAAAGAAGACCGGGAAGACCAGGAAGAAGACCGGGAAGTCCTGGAAGAAGACCGGGAAGACCTGGAAGAAGTCCGGGAAGACCTGGAGGAAGACCGGGAAGACCTGGAAGAAGACCGGGTAGACCAGGAAAAAGACCGGGAAGACCTGGAAGAAGACCGGGAAGACCTGGAAGAAGACCGGGAAGACCTGGAATATTTCATTTAATTAAAGCACAATTAAATGATTGGAAGCCACTGAAAATAATGATAGATTTTGAAGAGAGAATAATTGCAGCGCTCAGAGAGATTAACACTGTTCACGAAATAAAAGGTTGTCACTTCCATTATTACAATTGTTTGAAACGCAAAGCAAAGCAAATAGGTATATTTAAGGATAAACGTCACAAAACTATAGTTTTACTCTGCAGTAGTCTAGCATATTTACCAGAAGAGGAAATATTGTCAGTTTGGAATTACAAAAAGAGTGAAATTGTACTAGAAGATGATCGAATAGAACTTGAACAGTTTCAACATTATCTTGAAAATTTTGGAAAAAAAAAAAAAATGAAAATGTGGTGTAACTATTGTGAGCTACATCGAACAAACGGGAGCCAGCAATGTACAACATCAACAATGCACGGCACGAGAATGCGCGACATTGGAATGTACGTCATAGGAATTCAAAACACGTACGCGGTTATGTCGCGGATTCTCGGCCTGGACCAAGATTGCCCGGCTTGATATTGTACACCATGACAATGCACACACCAGCAACGCACGACACAGGATTGTACAACACGCTATGTCTTCAATTATTGGGGTGTACCTTGCTTGTCCGACCCAAGAGTGTACAGCATGATAATTGGCGACATCGCGTGATTGGCCGATTGGTTGACCAATCAGGTGACTGGGAATTTTGAACTAGGTAGTGCTGTTCCGAAAGACGATTGATAGATTGATTGCGTGATTGAAAACGCTTAAAATATCTTGATAGTGATATTTCATTGTTATTATTTTATTTTATAGGTTTTAGGGGTTTTTAGTAGCATAGTATTATTATTAAATAAAATACACATTGCTGTTATACGATACCAGAGAGAAGTGTTTTTTATTTCTTAATATCTCCTACCACAGACAAAGGCATAGAGGTAAACAGTCTAGTCATAGAACAAACAATGTAGCAGCATTACAAATATACATATTTATTTTGATATGTAGTTATTTATTTTATTAAAGTTTTAAATTTTTGTTAAATTTGTTTACAAACTTTTTTTTTTCGTATTAGGTTTACAAGTGTAGCTTTAGCAGGTTGGAGTGGAGCTGTTTCAACAAAACCTAGCTTGGCTTGGATGAAAAACTTTACAGGAAATAAAATGTTGTTCTATTTGCAAACCATGAGATGATGTAAAAAAAACCCGCGTAATACTGGAAAAAACAATCTGATCCCGCGAAATTCAAATTTATAGTTACACTTTTTCGCCTTTTGCGTTTGCTTCAATCACGAACGACCTGTTGAAGTAGCATAAAATCTACCATATATTCGCCAAAGACACAGAGTATATAATCACTATGGCCAATGAGTTCAACAAGTCGTCTGGTCGAGTGGCACAGAGCGTTCGAAGCCAGCTTATGGGTTTTCTTTTTGAGTTTTGTTTTTATTTTATTTTTAAACACAAATGACTGACTTTGCTCAAAAAGTCGCTAAGCTGAAGTGGGACTGGATTGGCCACGTCTGCCGCATGCCCAATAAATAGCCTCTTTCTGGAGTCCTGACACAGCCAGAAGGCGCCGCGGCAGACCTCGTAACAGATGGCGGGACGAGCTGGATAAAACCAACGACCAGTGGTCCACATTAGCCTTGGATAGAAAAAACTGGAAATCATGGGGAAAGGCCTTTGCTCAGAAGTGGGATGACGCAGGCTTATGTTGACTTACTTTATGTGTTTGTTTGTTTTTTTATATTGACTTTTTATACCGACTTGGGAAACCCCGACCTATCCTACTAATATTATAAATGCGAAAGTTTGTTTGTATGGATGTATGGATGTATGGATGTTTGTTACTCTTTCACGCAAAAACTACTGAACGGATTTGGATGAAATTTTGCACACAGATGGTTTACAACCTGGATTAACACATAGGATACTTTTTATCCCGGTAGTAAGATCCCATGGGACAATTTTGAAACTTCACGCGGGCGAAGCCGCTGGCAGAAGCTAGTTTTTTTATAAACCACTAGCTTCTGCCAGCGGCTTCGCCCTCGTGAAGTTTGAAATTTTCCCACGGGATCTTATTACCGGCATAAAAAGTATCCAATGTGTTAATCCAGGTAATAAACTATCTGTGTGCTAAATTTGATCCAAATCCGTTCAGTAGTTTTTGCGTGAAAGAGTAACAAACATCCACACATACATCCATACTTACAAACTTTCACATTTATAATATTAGTAGGATATAGTAGGATTCAGAAGTCGACCGGGACTCCCTCGACTCAAACTCGTTCGGGATCGAGTGCCAAGGCAAATTAAAAAAGCGTAACTGGTGCGAGGTGGTCGTCATCTGCTGGAATGTCCCAGGTGTCCCTGCACCTGCACTCATGACGACCTGAATAGCGCCTCTGTCGGCTTGGTTGCGGTTCGAGTGTATAGTTGAGGGCAGTATGGCGGAAAAATTTTAACGGGTTTTCTTTTTCGGGAAATTTAATGATATTATTGCAGCACCTTATTAACTAAGTCCTCAGAAACCATTTAGGTTCAGAGAAGCATGAAACTAAGCCGCACCGTTTCCGAGTTAGGAGCTTTTTTTTTTTTTTTGTTTTAACAAAACCCTCTATTTTCCAAAATGTTAGGTAGCTCTGATGAAAAGCTTTTAGGAAAAAAAATGTGGCTCTAGTCGCAAACCATGAGATGATCTAAAAAAATAAAAAAATATTGTAGGCCCGCGAAATGCAAATTTTCATATTGTTGATCCGTGGATTGTATTGATGATTTTGATGATTAGGCGTGACGAAAGGTTTTGAAATCCTCTTCCCTAATGTGGGTACACAGTTATTATTTACGAAAAATCCTTTATTTCGGTATTAAACTCAAGTTTAACGAAGTTAAAGTCATTTTTCTAATACACTTCTGGACACATCTATTGGCCCACCTTGTATTTTCAGTTTCGTTTGGTCCTAAATAAAATTTTAAATTAGGTCGAGCAAAAAGTTTTTATGCAGTTTTGAACCTGGCATATTCACAATTTCATTCAATAGTCTTTTTTTGAATTTCGAACACAGAATTTATAGAAACAAAAGACAACTTGGAGCCTGTTTGTTGATATCAAACAATCGAATACTAAGAAAACTTGGTTTTATTGGTTTATTTGGATTTAAATCTTGAAAAAGTGATTGATATCTTTGGTTTTGCAACAAACATTACTTATTCTTAACATTAAGGTGAGGTTCTATCAATAATCTATGGATACTTCACCTGAAGTCGCCGCCCAAGCTGTGGCACTTATTCAGGCCGGACACAGCCAAAGAAACGTGAGTGCTCAACTTAATAGTCGATCTGCGGTCCGAAATGTTTATCGGAGGTACCTAGAGACTGGCGGCTTTGTTCGTCGCCAAGGAAGGCCACGATCTCGGGTCACAACTGAAAGGCAGGATCGATTCATCGGGACGACCAGCTTGAGAAATCGTCACCTTACCTCCATTGAGATACAAAACCAACTTCGCGACTTCCACGGAGTATATGTGAGCGCTCGAACTGTTCGGAGAAGGTTAAAAGAACGCGATATGGTACCACACAAGCCACCTAATGGGCCCAAACTAACGCGAGCCCACCGAACAGCGCGCATTCATTTCGCACGCAGTCATTTAAAACAGCAAGATTGGAGCCGTGTACTCTTTTCTGATGAGTCTAAAATTGTGTTACATGGCAATGATGGAAGGAAGAAGGTCTACCGACGTAAGGAAGAGCGTTTCGCACAATGCTGCTTTGAAGAGAGGGTTGCTTATGGCGGTGGCTCATGGACTGTCTGGGGCGGTATATCCGCGAGCGGCAAAACTCAACTTGAGGTTGTTACAGGACCACGGCTGCCAACATTATATGCTGAAAGGTACATTCGTGAGTGCTTAGAACCTCACGTGATACCATACGCGGACTATGTGGGCCCAAATTTCCTTTTTATGCATGATAATGCAAGAGCCCATGCGGCCGGCATCGTCAGGGAATATCTTCGGGATGTGAACATCACAGTTATGGACTGGCCAGCCAGAAGCCCAGACATGAACCCCATTGAACACATGTGGGACGAGCTAAAAAGACGTGTTCGGGCTCGTCAGCCAGTTGCCCAGACGATGCAGGAGTTGTAAACTGCCATAGAAGAGGACTGGGAGATGATCCCTCAACATTTCATAGAGCGGTTAATAAACTCTATGCCTAATCGTATGAGAGCTGTGGTAGATGCCCATGGAGGCAACACGCGTTATTGAATTAAACCTTTATTTGATAAAACATGTTTTGACGTGACAACGTCTTATAAATTGGTTTGCCGGGTGACACTTCAAGAAACTGCGTTACGCTCCGCTCACGTTATGCGCTCACAATGAGAGCGACTGAGAGGCACTCGTCCCTTCCACTCGGGCATGGTTAGCCCGCCTAAGAGCGAGAGAGACAGACATAAAAAGTGAAAGGCACGCGTCCCTTCCACTCGAGCACAGTTAGCCCGCCTAAGAGCGAGAGAGACAGAGCGAGAGAGAGAGAGTGAGAGAGATAGGCATACACACCGGTTCATTTCATCCTTCTTCCTACTATACGAATGAATGTTCACATTAAAATTATTTTACCACTCAAAGTCGTTGTCACGTAAATCTTTCGCCCGTATACCGACTTTACAGGCAACCAATTTTTTTTATTCAAAAATCAATTGCCTTTAACAAGGCGCATATCCGACTTGTTAGGCGTAGCTCCATGTCGTATGGTATTCTGAATTCAAATTTAAAACAATACGATCGAAAAAGATGGTAAAATGTATCAGGTTTAAAACTGCATCAACAGTTTTTTTTCAATCTAGCAATCATATTTCGGTAGGGGCCATCGAAACCTAAACTCTAAGGTGGGCCAATAGATGTGTCCAGAAGTGTATTTTTTCAATAGTGCGCGAAAACAGCTCTCAGGTGTCATGGCGTCGGCTCTGACGTCACACCTAAACGTATCTAGTAGTGATTATATACTCTGTGGTCACACCTAGGTAAACAATGCCATTGTGTATATGCGTAGCGAAGAAAGTTAACAAAATATTAAATTTAAAACGAATTCCAAAGTTTTTAAGTGGTGTGCGGTATCAATAACAACACCCAACAAAGTGTTTGTGTATGTACCAAAGGGAGCCAGCAATGTACAACATCAACAATGCACGGCACGAGAATGCGCGACATTGGAATGTACGTCATTGGAATTCAAAACACGTACGCGGTTATGTCGCGGATTCTCGGCCTGGACCAAGATTGCCCGGCTTGATATTGTACACCATGACAATGCACACACCAGCAACGCACGACACAGGATTGTACAACACGCAATGTCTCCAATTGTTGGGGTGTACCTTGCTTGTCCGACCCAAGAGTGTACAGCATGATAATTGGCGACATCGCGTGATTGGCCGATTGGTTGACCAATCAGGTGACTGGGAATTTTGAACTAGGTAGTGCTGTTCCGAAAGACGATTGATAGATTGATTGCGTGATTGAAAACTCTTAAAATATCTTGATAGTGATATTTCATTGTTATTATTTTATTTTATAGGTTTTAGGGGTTTTTAGTAGCATAGTATTATTATTAAATAAAATACACATTGCTGTTTTACGATACCAGAGAGAAATGTTTTTTATTTCTTAATATCTCCTACCACAGACAAAGGCATAGAGGTAAACACTCTAGTCATAGAACAAACAATGTAGCAGCATTAGAAATATACATATTTATTTTGATATATTGTATTAACAGTAGTTATTTATTTTATTAAAGTTTTACATTTTTGTTAAATTTGTTTACAAACTTTTTTTTTTCGTATTAGGTTTACAAGTGTAGCTTTAGCAGGTTGGAGTGGAGCTGTTTGAACAAAACCTTGCTTGGCTTGGATGAAAAACTTTACAGGAAATAAAATGTTGTTCTAGTTGCAAACCATGAGATGATGTAAAAAAACCCCGCGTAATACTGAAAAAAGAAAAACCTGATCCCGCGAAATTCAAATTTATAGTTACACTTTTTCGCCTTTTGCGTTTGCTTCAATCACGAACGACCTGTTGAAGTAGCATAAAATCTACCATATTCGCCAAAGACACAGAGTATATAATCAGTATGGCCAATGAGTTCAACAAGTCGTCTGGTCGAGTGGCACAGAGCGTTCGAAGCCAGCTTATGGGTTTTCTTTTTGTGTTTTGTTTTTATTTTATTTTTAAACACAAATGACTGACGTTGCTCAAAAAGTCGCTAAGCTGAAGTGGGACTGGACTGGCCACGTCTGCCGCATGCCCAATAAATAGCCTCTTTCTGGAGTCCTGACACAGCCTGAAGGCGCCGCGGTAGACCTCGTAGCAGATGGCGGGATGAGCTGGATAAAACCAACGACCAGTGGTCCTCATTAACCTTGGATAGAAAAAACTGGAAGTCATGGGGAAAGGCCTTTGCTCAGTAGTGGGATGACGCAGGCTTATGTTGACTTACTTTATGTGTTTGTTTGTTATTTATATTGACTTTTTATACCGACTTGGGAAACCCCGACCTATTTTTTATAAACCATTCAGAAGTCGACCGGGACTCCCTCGACTCAAACTCGTTCGGGATCGAGTGCCAAGGCAAATGAAAAAGCATAACTGGTGCGAGGCGGTCGTCATCTGCTAGAATGTCCCAGGTGTCCCTGCACCTGCACTCATGACGACCTGGATAGCGCCTCTGCCGGCATGGTTGCGGTTCGAGTGTATAGTTGAGGGCAGTATGGCGGAAAAATTTTCACGGGTTTTCTTTTTCGGGAAATTTAATGATATTATTGCAGCACCTTATTAACTAAGTCCTCAGAAACCATTTAGGTTCAGAGAAGCATGAAACTAAGCCGCACCGTTTCCGAGTTGGAGCTTTTTAGTTTTTTTTTTGTTTTAACAAAACCCTCTATTTTTCCAAAATGTTTGCTCTGATGAAAAGCTTTTAGGAAAGAAAATGTGGCTCTAGTCGCAAACCATGAGATGATATAAAAAAAACCCGCGCAATATTGAAAATAAAAAAATATTGTAAGCCCGCGAAATTCAAATTTTCTTATTGTTGATCCGTGGATTGTTTTGATGATTTTGATGATTAGGCGTGACGAAAGGTTTTGAAATCCTCTTCCCTAATGTGGGTACACATTTATTATTTACGAAAAATCCTTTATTTCGGTATTTAACTCAAGTTTAACGAAGTTTAAAGCCATTTTTCTAATACACTTCTGGACATATCTATTGGCCCACCTTGTATTTTCAGTTTCGTTTGGTCCTAGCTAAAATTTCATATTAGGTCGAGCAAAAAGTTTTTATGCAGTTTTGAACCTGGCACATTCACATTTTCATTCAATAGTCTTTTTTTGAATTTCGAACACAGAATTTAAAGAAACAAAAGACAACTTGGAGCCTGTTTGTTGATATCAAAACTTGGTTTTATTGGATTTACTTGGATTTAATTCTTGAAAAAGTGATTGATATCTTTGGTTTTGCATCAAACATTACTTATTCTTAACATGAAGGTGAGGTTCTATCAATAATCTATGGATACTTCACCTGAAGTCGCCGCCCAAGCTGTGGCACTTATTCAGGCCGGACACAGCCAAAGAAACGTGAGTGCTCAACTTAATTTAAGTCGATCTGCGGTCCGAAATGTTTATCGGAGGTACCTAGAGACTGACGGCTTTGTTCGTCGCCAAGGAAGGCCACGATCTCGGGTCACAACTGAAAGGCAGGATCGATTCATCGTGACGACCAGCTTGAGAAATCGTCACCTTACCTCCATTGAGATACAAAACCAACTTCGCGACTTCCACGGAGTATCTGTGAGCGCTCGAACTGTTCGGAGAAGGTTAAAAGAACGCGATATGGTACCACACAAGCCAGCTATAATGGGCCCAAACTAACGCGAGCCCACCGAACAGCGCGCCTTCATTTCACACGCAGTCATTTAAATTGGACACAGCAAGATTGGAGCCGTGTACTCTTTTCTGATGAGTCTAAAATTGTGTTACATGGCAATGATGGAAGGAATAAGGTCTACCGACGTAAGGGAGAGCGTTTCGCTCAATGCTGCTTTGAAGAGAGGGTTGCTTATTGCGGTGGCTCATGGACTGTCTGGGGCGGTATATCCGCGAGCGGCAAAACTCAACTTGAGGTTGTTACAGGACCACGGCTGCCAACATTAAATGCTGAAAATACCATACGCGGACTATGTGGGCCCAAATTTCCTTTTTATGCATGATAATGCAAGAGCCCATGCGGCCGGCAACGTCTGGGAATATCTTCGGGATGTGAATATCACAGTTATGGACTGGCCAGCCAGAAGCCCAGACATGAAACCCATTGAGCATATGTGGGACGAGCTAAAAAGACGTGTTAGGGCTCGTCAGCCAGTTGCCCAGACGATGCAGGAGTTGAAAACTGCCATAGAAGAGGACTGGGAGATGATCCCTCAAAATTTCATAGAGCGGTTGATAAACTCTACCTATGCCTAATCGTATGAGAGCTGTGGTAGATGCCCATGGAGGCAACACGCGTTATTAAATTAAACCTTTATTTGATAAAACATGTTTTGACGTGACAACGTCTTATAAATTGGTTTGCCGGGTGACACTTCAAGAAACTGCGTTACGCTCCGCTCACGTTATGCGCTCACAATGAGAGCGAGTGAGAGGCACGCGTCCCTTCCACTCGGGCATGGTTAGCCCGCCTAACAGCGAGAGAGACAGACATAAATAGTGAAAGGCACGCGTCCCTTCCACTCGAGCACAGTTAGCCCGCCTAAGAGCGAGAGAGACAGAGCGAGAGAGAGAGAGTGAGAGAGATAGGCATACACACCGGTTCATTTCATCCTTCTTCCTACTCTACGAATGAATATTCACATTAAAATTATTTTACCACTCAAAGTCGTTGTCACGTAAAACTTTCGCCCGTATACCGACTTTACAGGCAACCAATTTTTTTTATTCAAAAATCAATTGCCTTTAACAAGGCGCATATCCGACTTGTTAGGCGTAGCTCCATGTCGTATGGTATTCTGAATTCAAATTTAAAACAATACGATCGAAAAAGATGGTAAAATGTATCAGGTTTAAAACTGCATCAACAGTTTTTTTTTCAATCTAGCAATCATATTTCGGTAGGGGCCATCGAAACTCGAAACCTTAACTCTAAGGTGGGCCAATAGATGTGTCCAGAAGTGTATTTTTTCAATAGTGCGCGAAAACAGCTCTCAGGTGTCATGGCGTCGGCTCTGACGTCACACCTAAACGTATCTAGTAGTGATTATATACTCTGTGGTCACACCTAGGTAAACAATGCCTTTGTGTCTATACGTAGCGAAGAAAGTTAACAAAATATTAAATTTAAAACGAATTCCAAAGTTTTTAAGTGGTGTGCAGTATCAATAACAACACCCAACAAAGTGTTTGTGTATGTACCAAACAAGGAAATAATAAGAGATAAGTGGTTAAAGCTTGCACGGCGAAACTCGAACGACTTAGTCACGAATTCGCCACTTTATTTCTGTGAAGACCACTTTGATGTGAGTATGTTAACATATATTGATAGGTCCTAAACTTAAAATGTTTGTTGGACGTGAAATAGTTGAAAATATTGAGGCTATGCAAATTTGAGGTTATGTTTGTTTTGGTCTTGGATGTCATTCTTACTAACGATCATAATCGTTAACTTGTCTTTTTTCAGTTGCCAAATGATATGGAAAGCTATATGAAGAATCATGTGATGGGGTCACAAGTACGTATGAAACCAGGATATATGCCCCATAATATTTATGTGCCAACCAGACAGGAAAACCGACCATCTGATACAACAGAGCGACCCTATGTACGGTAGCTAAGAAACGAAGAATGATGATTATTGAAGTGTAAAAAGGAATTAGAAGAAAAATGAACAGTTACAAAACAATCAAGTTTCAAAGAAATTGCATCCAGTAGTTCAGGTATTTATTATTAACATGTTTATTAGAATATAGCATTGATAAAAGTAATTTATTCTCAGTGTTTATTACTTATGTACATTGTAGGTACACTCAAAACTACATAGAGTTTTCTGTGACCTAGTAATTTCCTACTTGTGTTGATAATAATTCTAACATTGCACTTTGGTGAGAGCCAAGAGTAAATAACAAGCACATAGAATTTAGTTGGTTTTATTTCTCATGACACTGAGTACAGAATAATAGAAAAATGACACATAGTGTTCCTAACAAACATAATCCAAACATCCGTTATCTCTCATACCAGCCAGTCTGAATAACACTTGCAAACCTCTTCTTAAAACACTTAAATAACAAAATATTTGTTTTACAGTTCAGCAGAATGTAGCAGAAGTTCCCCAATTAACACCAAGAGTATTGGATTGATCAGTTCAAGTACATATATCACCAAGAGTATTGGATAAATCAATTCAAGTACATAATATATGGAAAATGTTTAGAAGTAAAGCTTACCAAACAAAAGTCAGTTTGGTAAATCAGATGACATCACCATCAAAGCGCTACATTCTGTATCTACATCACCAATTAAAATCAAGCATTGTGGTGTTAATTATAAACCCATCAATACCAAGTAAAAATTATTTGAGTAAAATATTTATAAAATTGGAACAATCAGATAGCGATACGACTTATACTCCCAGTGCAACTCATGCAGAATCAATATCTGTAAAATCTCTTAAATAGAGTCTACATTGGACTGTAGCGAGATGATAGAGGATGACAAAAGGAGAGAAGATTTAAACGCTTTAGAGTCTTGAAGAAAATTCAAAACAGTCCCCGTTCTTATATCTTGTTATTATTTAGTTAACTTGATTCAAGAACAGACAAATATACCATTTAACCATATTTTACTGTCTTAAACTTGTGGTTTGATTAATACACAAGATTCTCTTATTAAATAAAACACAAAAAAAATATCAGCATTTTTATTTTCTATTCTATACTTTTATATATCAAAATACATGGGTTTTCCAAAATTTAATAAGTAAACACTTTCAGGAAGGCCTAACATATATTGCGCATCAAAAGTTAGGTCATCATCATCATCATCATCATCAGCCTATAATGTTCCCACTGCTGGGACACGGCCTCCTCTCAATGAGAGGGAAAGGGCTATAATCTACCACGCGGGCCCAGTGCGGATTGGTAGATGTCACATGTCTTCGAATTTTTGGTTCTAGGACATGCCGGTTTCCTCACGATGTTTTCCTTCACCGTTTTTGAGAGCAGCGGTGATGAAATAAATTACACTAAGTAATGCGCCTGTCTGGGTTCGAACCCACGACTTACTGTTCGTAAGTCGGGGCCGCCACCACTGGGCCACCGCTGCTCTCCAAAAGTCAGGTAGGTATACATAATTATTATAATTTCTACTTTTATATTAGCAGAAAAATTTGGGTCTACAACGCCAAAGTAACACTTATTTAGACCACTCAGGTACATTTGCATTCGAAACTGGGCAAATAATTACTTGTTGGGTTTCCCATTTTTTATGTAATTGAGTTAAGTTTTGTTACTTATCCATCAGGGGAACCTGCTATCATCCAATGGGATGTTTTTAGGATATGAACAGTCCAGTAATCAACATATTATGTAATGTTGGTAAGCCTCTTGCCCGGATTAACCTTGGCCCGGACCTAGGGGCGCAAAGGGGCCTCACCCACCCAACTAACCACCCGACCATAAAAAGGCACAATTTGGCGGCTATTAATCTGGCAATATACAAAATTATGGAGCCTGTGCTATTCGACAATGTTTAGAAGATGGGTGTTCCTATTCGGTTGCATAAATCACCGGACGAGTGAGCCGGCACGCTGAACTCTACTATGTACAGTACACTGGATGACTGGACCATATACTATGCACTGGATTGGCTGTTGCTAGAAAGAGAAAGGAGAGAACTGCTGAACGTTATATGGCGGGACCACGCCAGTTTTTGCGAATATCATGTGAATAGGATATAATACTCTACTATTTCATCCTACTAATATTATAAATGCGAAAGTTTGTGAGGATGGATGTATGTTTGTTACTCTTTCACGCAAAAACTACTGAACGGATTTGGATGAAATTTTGCACACAGATGGTTTACAACCTGGATTAACACATAGGATACTTTTGATCCCGAAAGTAAGATCCCATGGGACAATTTTGAAACTTCACGCGGGCGAAGCCGCTGGCAGAAGCTAGTACTTTCATAAAAAAATCTACACCCATAACATTTTAAAATATTCTGCAAAGAAAGTGGTCCCGCTATTTTTATATCAAAATGACGGGACCACTATTCATTTGATGAGAAACACATGGCGGATGGGTAACTCAGGAGAGATAGATACAAAAGATATGTATCATTCCGTTTCACTCAATCACTCTTTATATCTCTTGGAATCCGAATGTATCAGTGTATCTTTTACAACTTGTTCAATCGTCGTCTTTTTGTATCTGAGTGATGTGTATTGTGTGTCGCACACGCACACCTACCTAGTGGCCGGCGACTCGGCTCTCTTCGAAAAGTCTAGCTAGACGTCTCTTTCGCACCTCCCTGTTTAGAATGATCTGTCTCGCTTTCGCTAGACCGAGATAATGAGTTGACTGACCATTAGAAACTGATATACGTCAGCACAAAATTTTAATTATTATACTGGTTTGATTTTGTCGTGCACTTTCCTTCAAGTGCCTAAAGTTTTATTTAAATAGGCAAACTAATTTAAGTCATAAATCTATCGTTTTTGACATCAAGATGGAAAAAAAGGGTTATGCAATTTACAAAATTAAACAAAATAGGTAATCAGTTTGATTTATGTACTTTAGTTTAAACTCGGGATCAGGAGTGAATATTTTATTCAATAAATCAGAACAGAAAGATACATAACGTACCTAAACCAATCTATTGCTCGTAGTTCGTACTGATTCATTGGATTGAATTGTGCGAAGCGAGCCGCGCTGAGCAAGTGAGCAACAGTACAATATCGCTACGTGTCATGCGCGGATTCAAAATGATACAAAGATATAAAAGAGTGATACATATCCCAGTGATCGAAAGATACATATCAATCTTTTCTTTTCAATGATACATTTTTCCCATGTCTAATGGCGGGATCTTAGGCCGCTTTCACACTAGGACGTTAGCAGCGCGACAGTAGCGCGGCAGAAGCACAAATGCCTTCACATTATAAGGACAGCCGCGCCGCAGCATATGTTTTAATATGAAATTCTGACAGCGCAACCGTCGCGCTGCCAAAGTCGCCTTAATGTGAAAGCGGTCTTCAGTTGAATAAACAAAATTTCAAAGACCAATTTAATTACTAGACCTTGTGGTGCACCTTGGCGATTGGCGGAGGCCTATGTCTAGCAGTGGACTGCAATTATGATGATGATGAACAATTAGCTATTTTTATTAGATCATCAACAAATTAACAGCCTCTATTGTCTAGTGATCCGAGTGTTTGGCTCGCGATCCGAGGTTCTGGGTTCGATTACCGGTGGGGACACTGTCTCAACACGGAAAAATATCTTATGGGACTGTTCCAAGTTTAGTTAGGGCATTGCAGGTTAAATAAATAACCTGATTGTTTAGAAAGTAAGATGATTCCGTGCTTCGGATGCGGACGGCACGTTACTGTTGATCCTGGTTATTTTCTACGCGATGTAGACGTAACAGAGACACAGTATACGCTAGAGTTTTAATGCATGTTATGATCTCGCTGAAGTCAAAAGCAGATTTCATTTGATGACGTTTTGCTGACGGTATCACTATCTACTAACTTCATTCAATTCTGTCCAGTCCAGTAGTACTGGAGATAGAATGGTTGAATAGTACCTATGTTGTGTGATAGAACGGTTGTAATTTAGTCAATAAAAAGAATCACACTAATATTATAAGGGCGAAAGTTTGTGAGGGTGTATGTTTGTTACTCCTTCACGAAATTTGGCACATAAATAGTTTATAACCTGGATTAACATATGATACTTTTTATCCCCGTAGTATGATCGCGTGGGACAGTTATCGAACTTCACGCGGGCAGAAACTAGTTTTAAATTATTCTGCAAAGACAGTGGCCCCGCTAATTTGATATCAAAATGACGGGACCACTAATTGAAGCAATGGGAGCAACAAGGGCGTTCGGCACCCAAAGCCCATTTTAATATTATTGCACCAAATTAAACATTGCGCTATCTAATATTGTATGGCAACAACTCATTTTGATGCAGTGATTCTAGATGGTGTGATAGATAATAATTGAGAGGATTTTGCTACGCTGACCTGTAGTATGCGAAAGTTTATTTTAATGTAAAAACATGGCTGAAATTATTGAAATCAGTGATTTTGTGCAGATGACGACCAGACTGATTAGGTTCCTCCAAAAAAGAAAGGAAAGAAGAAGTTTAAGAATATAAAGTTATGGAAGAAAACAAGCCCACAGATATTATTTAAACTTTTAAATAATTAAAGCAAATGAGTGTTGTGATTTACTTTTATAAAAAGATGACTGTTTAAAGCACCTAAAGCCATCATTTATGCCTTCAAAACCATTTAAAATATGAACGCCCAATTAATTTATGGGTAGGATGAAACAAGGGCGGATAACATACCTAAAAATATGTTATTTTGAAGTTTCTATTTGAAAATAATAATAATATAATAATCTTACACTTACTCATTGTTACCCGTAATTTTCAAAGTTCTAGGGATTTATCTTAATTCATTTAGAATTTATAACATACCAAAAATTTTAACTTCAATTATCTCAAAAGTTACTTTTTGGTGTAACGCCCTAGTTGCACGCAATGCTTCAATTCATTTGATGACACAAAATTTCAATACGAAATGGTACGACTACGTTTGAATCATTATAATGCTTTTAAGAATGTAATTTAAATAAATAAATGTTTCTTATATTTACATCAGAAAAGAGCCTAAAGAAAAAGTAAAGCCTCTATTCAATTGTATGAGCCATAAAATGATAGGTACAACAACGCATAAAATTATACTTTTTCTTCAGGCGCTTTTCCTATGTAAATTTAATAAACATTTATTTATTGAAACTATTTAAAAGTATAATTTATTATATGTAATTATAGTTTTAAAACTTACTATTTCGTATTGAGTTTTTGTGTGTTCAGTTTAAAGGATTTTAAACTGAATACACAAAATGTCGCCATGTGTTCCTCATCAAATGAATAGTGGTCCCGTCATTTTGATATAAAAATAGCTAGACCACTTTCTTTGCAGCATATTTGAAAATAATATGGATGTAGAATTTTTCTACGAAAGTATGAAATAGTAGAAATATTGTATTATATCCTATTCACATGATATTCGCAAAACCTGGCGTGGTCCCGCCATATTGACGTTCATTTTAAATTAACTTACCTAGGTACTTCATTATACACTATATTATTTAGGAGGCCTATGTTCAGTAGTGGACTTCCTATGGCTGATATGATGATAATATATAAACTGCATTTTTGTTTATTTAATGATACTTTTATGGAAAGAAGCAAGCTAGGTACGAATAGAGATCAAGAGATGATGTATGTATGGTCACGGAATCTGTGTGGAGCACAAGGGAAAGGAGTATCCTGCAGGACATACCTACTACGGACGAGGAAGAGTGAAAAAAAGATAATGAAATTAAATAATTTAATTAAATTTCATCATTCTCTTGCCCTTATCCCAATTAATTTGGGGTCGGCGCAGCATGTCTTCTTCTTCTCGTCTTGGTCTTCCTATACTCACATACCTACCCATCTACATTCATACTCAAAACTTTCCTTACTACATTTTCTTACACATATTAAGTACCTACCTATTTCCTAATTTTAATTACAAATAAAATTATGTAACATTCAATTAGTAGGTGGTACCTACTATTTTAAAGGCTATTTATCTGTCATGGATTTCTAAAATGTGATCAGATATGAACCTACAGTAACAAAAATAAAATATATTATTATTGTCTGTATCAAAAATAAAACTAGTTGGTTTTTAAGAGTATTTTAGATGGAGAGATAAGCATTCATAGAACCGCCACGCTAATCATAATGGAATTTAGCTGTTTTTGAAATCCCCGAAGGGAATTGATTTTGTTCTGTATATCCTTTAGGATTTTTTCGAACCCTTGTCCCTCTACTAACTGCTCCTCTTCCTCGGGCTCTTCATCTTCACAATTATTACAAAAAATTCGTGTTGTACCTGCTTTCATGTCTGCTGCCAAGCCTTTTACACAATTCCTATGGAATGTTCCTAGGCAAATACCTTGGCATAGAAAAGGAGATCCATTACTCGCCAGTTTCTTCTTACACTTTTGACACTACATACCAATCCAATAATAATTCTAAGAGTTTTTTCAATAATTTTATTTTCGTTACTTGACAAGTCGACTGACAGGTCGGGTTGTTGTATAACCAATTAACTTTTTACTAAAGTGTTCTTTCCTTCTGCGATGAAACCATATAATATATATATTGTAATGGAATTCCAGGCTTGCGGTCCCCTTGAGCAGCAAGCAGCGACACAATCATGGTATGGACTATGTTCGGGGCAAATATTTCATTGCTTTTATAATTATCTCCATCAAGTTTGAGTCGAACACATCTTACGATTGCAGTGAAAATCTAAAATAAATAAGATTCATTAGAAAGTTATTATGATGGCAGCTAAAGGTAACCTTCTACAAAATTCCTAGGTTTAATAAAATAAACACTGATGAAATTTTTTCATAGCTCGACTGCTAGCACTTAGGTATAGATATAGTACGTACCTACTTATATATTGCTATTTTTATTCTGTATTAAAGCTATGTGCTATGTTGTAGATCTTGTCACTGTCTCCACAGCTGGTGTTTGTGGGTAATTATGTAGGAATATTTTGTGGATAGGTATTTATTTATCAGATAGTAAGGACCTACATATTAGTAAATAATATAGAGTACCTACAAGGATTGATTAATTACATCACAAACAAAGCCATAGGGATCAAACTGACAGCCCCCAGATAAAGAGCTCTAATAATTTACACACTGATAATCATAGGGTATCATAATAATTGAGACGATTTGTAAGTTACGGAAAGAATCAGAGAATAATGGGTCAGTGTCGTCTTATGGGCACTATGAAAAAAATACTTAGAAAACATTCGCGACAAATTTCGAGGTAGTTGGTCACAGTTCTAACTTAACCTATAGATCCCTTTGACATCGTTTTTACGACAAACGGTAAGTCGGAGACAAACAAGACACTTTTAGCCTTATATTTAGTATAATAGCATAGGTAGGTACTAACTTGATCAATGAAATATAATTTCTTGTTGAAAACGCTTGCACGTTGCTGATGTTAATCATGTTTGTTGTCATTATCTTTTCCTTTCTTCCATCTCAGGACCATTTTCTCTTCCGGATTTAGCTGTAGGAGGGTGCCTTACAACCAGAACTCAACAAGAAAACCCAAACAGCGTTTTTAAACTTTTCTAAAAACACTGGTACACAAATAATTCACAGATTATTATATTGATTGAACGTCAACCGAAACAAAATCAATCATGAATCAATCATATTTGTGATACCTCCCATCCCTAGTGTCACATGGCGTTTTACTTTTTTAATGTGACGTCACTGTTTGTTTTGATTCCAATTGATGTGCTGTGCATTATCAGGCCGGCCAATCCTGGTACAGGCCGAGAATGCGCGACATGACAATGCACGTCATTGGAATTCAAAACAGTCACGTGATGTCGCCAATTATCATGCCGTGCATTGTTGGGTCGGACAAGCAAGGTACAGCCGAGTAATTGGAAACATTGTGATGGTTTCTTTTACATGGGCGTACACACTCGTGTTGTACAATCCAGTGTCGCGCATTGCTGGTGTGTGCATTACAGTGACGTGCATTATAGGGACTCGTACCAAACAAGGAAATAATAAGAGATAAGTGGTTAAAGCTTGCACGGCGAAACTCGAACGACTTAGTCACGAATTCGCCACTTTATTTCTGTGAAGACCACTTTGATGTGAGTATGTTAACATATTATATTGATAGGTCCTAAACTTAAAATGTTTGTTGGACGTGAAATAGTTGAAAATATTGAGGCTATGCAATTTTGAGGTTATGTTTGTTTTGGTCTTGGATGTCATTCTTACTAACGATCATTTAATCGTTAACTTGTCTTTTTTCAGTTGCCAAATGATATGGAAAGCTATATGAAGAATCATGTGATGGGGTCACAAGTACGTATGAAACCAGGATATATGCCCCATAATATTTATGTGCCAACCAGACAGGAAAACCGACCATCTGATACAACAGAGTGACCCTATGTACGGTAGCTAAGAAACGAAGAATGATGATTATTGAAGTGTAAAAAGGAATTAGAAGAAAAATGAACAGTTACAAAACAATCAAGTTTCAAAGAAATTGCATCCAGTAGTTCAGGTATTTATTAGTAACCTGTTTATTAGAATATAGCATTGATAAAAGTAATTTATTCTCAGTGTTTATTACTTATGTACATTGTAGGTACACTCAAAACTACATAGAGTTTTCTGTGACCTAGTAATCTCCTACTTGTGTTGATAATAATTCTAACATTGCACTTTGGTGAGAGCCAAGAGTAAATAACAAGCACATAGAATTTAGTTGGTTTTATTTCTCATGACACTGAGTACAGAATAATAGAAAAATGACACATAGTGTTCCTAACAAACATAATCCAAACATCCGTTATCTCTCATACCAGCCAGTCTGAATAACACTTGCAAACCTCTTCTTAAAACACTTAAATAACAAAATATTTGTTTTACAGTTCAGCAGAATGTAGCAGAAGTTCCCCAATTAACACCAAGAGTATTGGATTGATCAGTTCAAGTACATATATCACCAAGAGTATTGGATAAATCAATTCAAGTACATAATATATGGAAAATGTTTAGAAGTAAAGCTTACCCAACAAAAGTCAGTTTGGTAAATCAGATGACGTCACCATCAAAGCGCTACATTCTGTATCTACATCACCATTTAAAATCAAGCATTGTGGTGTTAATTATAAACCCATCAATACCAAGTAAAAATTATTTGAGTAAAATATTTATAAAATTGGAACAATCAGATAGCGATACGACGTATACTCCCAGTGAAACTCATGCAGAATCAATATCTGTAAAATCTCTTAAATGGAGTCTACATTGGACTGTAGCGAGATGATAGAGGATGACAAAAGGAGAGAAGATTTAAACACTTTAGAGTCTTGAAGAAAATTCAAAACAGTCCCCGTTCTTATATCTTGTTATTATTTAGTTAACTTGATTCAAGAACAGACAAATATACCATTTAACCATATTTTACTGTCTTAAACTTGTGGTTTGATTAATACACAAGATTCTCTTATTAAATAAAACACAAAAAAAATATCAGCATTTTTATTTTCTATTCTATACTTTTATATATCAAAATACATGGGTTTTCCAAAATTTAATAAGTAAACACTTTCAGGAAGGCCTAACATATATTGCGCATCAAAAGTTAGGTAGGTATACATAATTATTATAATTTCTACTTTTATATTAGCAGAAAAAATTGGGTCTACAACGCCAAAGTAACACTTATTTAGACCACTCAGGTACATTTGCATTCGAAACTGGGCAAATAATTACTTGTTAGGTTTCCCATTTTTTATGTAATTGAGTTAAGTTTTGTTACTTATCCATCAGGGGAACCTGCTATCATCCAATGGGATGTTTTTAGGATATGAACAGTCCAGTAATCAACATATTATGTAATGTTGGTAAGCCTCTTGCCCGGATTAACCTTGGCCCGGACCTAGGGGCGCAAAGGGGCCTCACCCACCCAACTAACCCCCCGACCATAAAAAGGCACAATTTGGCGGCTATTAATCTGGCAATATACAAAATTATGGAGCCTGTGCTATTCGACAATGTTTAGAAGATGGGTGTTCCTATTCGGTTGCATAAATCACCGGACGAGTGAGCCGGCACGCTGAACTCTACTATGTACAGTACACTGGATGACTGGACCATATACTATGCACTGGATTGGCTGTTGCTAGAAAGAGAAAGGAGAGAACTGCTGAACGTCATATGGCGGGACCACGCCAGTTTTTGCGAATATCATGTGAATAGGATATCGTCGGTGCGCTTGCCAAAACTGATATGTGCATTTTTTTGATTTTTCTATTCTTTGCTACATTTTCTTGAAATCGAATTGTGCATCAATTACAAAAACAACTATGTGTTAATTCCGTCTAGAAATCGTTTTGACAGAATCTATTATGTGCACTTAATTTTCATTTCTGGCAATGATAAATTGGATATGTGTTTGGATATGAAGTTTTTATTGGATATGATATTATTGGATATGAAGTTTTGGCAAGCGCAGCGACGATTTATAATACAATATTTCTACTATTTCATCCTACTAATATTATAAATGCGAAAGTTTGTGAGGATGGATGTATGTTTGTTACTCTTTCACGCAAAAACTACTGAACGGATTTGGATGAAATTTTGCACACAGATGGTTTACAACCTGGATTAACACATAGGATACTTTTGATCCCGAAAGTAAGATCCCATGGGACAATTTTGAAACTTCACGCGGGCGAAGCCGCTGGCAGAAGCTAGTACTTTCATAAAAAAATCTACACCCATAACATTTTAAAATATTCTGCAAAGAAAGTGGTCCCGCTATTTTTATATCAAAATGACGGGACCACTATTCATTTGATGAGAAACACATGGCGATTGGCGGGATCTTAGGCCGCTTTCACACTAGGACGTTAGCAGCGCGACAGTAGCGCGGCAGAAGCACAAATGCCTTCACATTATAAGGACAGCCGCGCCGCAGCATATGTTTTAATATGAAATTCTGACAGCGCAACCGTCGCGCTGCCAAAGTCGCCTTAATGTGAAAGCGGTCTTCAGTTGAATAAACAAAATTTCAAAGACCAATTTAATTACTAGACCTTGTGGTGCACCTTGGCGATTGGCGGAGGCCTATGTCTAGCAGTGGACTGCAATTATGATGATGATGAACAATTAGCTATTTTTATTAGATCATCAACAAATTAACAGCCTCCATTGTCTAGTGATCCGAGTGTTTGGCTCGCGATCCGAGGTTCTGGGTTCGATTACCGGTGGGGACACTGTCTCAACACGGAAAAATATCTTATGGGACTGTTCCAAGTTTAGTTAGGGCATTGCAGGTTAAATAAATAACCTGATTGTTTAGAAAGTAAGATGATTCCGTGCTTCGGATGCGGACGGCACGTTACTGTTGATCCTGGTTATTTTCTACGCGATGTAGACGTAACAGAGACACAGTATTCGCTAGAGTTTTAATGCATGTTATGATCTCGCTGAAGTCAAAAGCAGATTTCATTTGATGACGTTTTGCTGACGGTATCACTATCTACTAACTTCATTCAATTCTGTCCAGTCCAGTAGTACTGGAGATAGAATGGTTGAATAGTACCTCTGTTGTGTGATAGAACGGTTGTAATTTAGTCAATAAAAAGAATCACACTAATATTATAAGGGCGAAAGTTTGTGAGGGTGTATGTTTGTTACTCCTTCACGCGAAAACTACTGAACGAATTTGGATGAAATTTGGCACATAAATAGTTTATAACCTGGATTAACATATGATACTTTTTATCCCCGTAGTATGATCGCGTGGGACAGTTATCGAACTTCACGCGGGCGAAGCCGCGGGCAGAAACTAGTTTTAAATTATTCTGCAAAGACAGTGGCCCCGCTAATTTGATATCAAAATGACGGGACCACTAATTGAAGCAATGGGAGCAACAAGGGCGTTCGGCACCCAAAGCCCATTTTAATATTATTGCACCAAATTAAACATTGCGCTATCTAATATTGTATGGCAACAACTCATTTTGATGCAGTGATTCTAGATGGTGTGATAGATAATAATTGAGAGGATTTTGCTACGCTGACCTGTAGTATGCGAAAGTTTATTTTAATGTAAAAACATGGCTGAAATTATTGAAATCAGTGATTTTATGCAGATGACGACCAGACTGATTAGGTTCCTCCAAAAAAGAAAGGAAAGAAGAAGTTTAAGAATATAAAGTTATGGAAGAAAACAAGCCCACAGATATTAGTTAAACTTTTAAATAATTAAAGCAAATGAGTGTTGTGATTTACTTTTATAAAAAGATGACTGTTTAAAGCACCTAAAGCCATCATTTATGCCTTCAAAACCATTTAAAATATGAACGCCCAATTAATTTATGGGTAGGATGAAACAAGGGCGGATAACATACCTAAAAATATGTTATTTTGAAGTTTCTATTTGAAAATAATAATAATATTATAATCTTACAACTTACTCATTGTTACCCGTAATTTTCAAAGCTCTAGGGATTTATCTTAATTCATTTAGAATTTATAACATACCAAAAACTTTAACTTCAATTATCTCAAAAGTTACTTTTTGGTGTAACGCTCTGGTTGCACGCAATGCTTCAATTCATTTGATGACACAAAATTTCAATACGAAATGGTACGACTACGTTTGAATCATTATAATGCTTTTAAGACTGTAATTTAAATAAATAAATGTTTCTTATATTTACATCAGAAAAGAGCCTAAAGGAAAAGTAAAGCCTCTATTCAATTGTATGAGCCATAAAATGATAGGTACTACAACGCATAAAATTATACTTTTTCTTCAGGCGCTTTTCCTATGTAAATTTAATAAACATTTATTTATTGAAACTATTTAAAAGTATAATTTATTATATGTAATTATAGTTTTAAAACTTACTATTTCGTATTGAGTTTTTGTGTGTTCAGTTTAAAGGATTTTAAACTGAATACACAAAATGTCGCCATGTGTTCCTCATCAAATGAATAGTGGTCCCGTCATTTTGATATAAAAATAGCTAGACCACTTTCTTTGCAGCATATTTGAAAATATTATGGATGTGCAATTTTTCTATGAAAGTATTAAATATTGTATTATATCCTATTCACATGATATTCGCAAAACCTGGCGTGGTCCCGCCATATTGACGTTCATTTTAAATTAACTTACCTAGGTACTTCATTATACACTATATTATTTAGGAGGCCTATGTTCAGTAGTGGACTTCCTATGGCTGATATGATGATAATATATAAACTGCATTTTTGTTTATTTAATGATACTTTTATGGAAAGAAGCAAGCTAGGTACGAATAGAGATCAAGAGATGATGTATGTATGGTCACGGAATCTGTGTGGAGCACAAGGGAAAGGAGTATCCTGCAGGACATACCTACTACGGACGAGGAAGAGTGAAAAAAAGATAATGAAATTAAATAATTTAATTAAATTTCAGCATTCTCTTGCCCTTATCCCAATTAATTTGGGGTCGGCGCAGCATGTCTTCTTCTTCTCGTCTTGGTCTTCCTATACTCACATACCTACCCATCTACATTCATACTCAAAACTTTCCTCACTACATTTTCTTACACATATTAAGTACCTACCTATTTCCTAATTTTAATTACAAATAAAATTATGTAACATTCAATTAGTAGGTGGTACCTACTATTTTAAAGGCTATTTATCTGTCATGGATTTCTAAAATGTGATCAGATATGAACCTACAGTAAAAAAAATAAAATATATTATTATTGTCTGTATCAAAAATAAAACTAGTTGGTTTTTAAGAGTATTTTAGATGGAGAGATAAGCATTCATAGAACCGCCATGCTAATCATAATGGAATTTAGCTGTTTTTGAAATCCCCGAAGGGAATTGACTTTGTTCTGTATATCCTTTAGGATTTTTTCGAACCCTTGTCCCTCTACTTCCTGCTCCTCTTCCTCGGGCTCTTCATCTTCACAATTATTACAAAAAATTCGTGTTGTACCTGCTTTCATGTCTGCTGCCAAGCCTTTTACACAATTCCTATGGAATGTTCCTAGGCAAATACCTTGGCATAGAAAAGGAGATCCATTACTCGCCAGTTTCTTCTTACACTTTTGACACTACATACCAATCCAATAATAATTCTAAGAGTTTTTTCAATAATTTTATTTTCGTTACTTGACAAGTCGACTGACAGGTCGGGTTGTTGACTAGGTATAACCAATTAACTTTTTACTAAAGTGTTCTTTCCTTCTGCGATGAAACCATATAATATATATATTGTAATGGAATTCCAGGCTTGCGGTCCCCTTGAGCAGCAAGCAGCGACACAATCATGGTATGGACTATGTTCGGGGCAAATATTTCATTGCTTTTATAATTATCTCCATCAAGTTTGAGTCGAACACATCTTACGATTGCAGTGAAAATCTAAAATAAATAAGATTCATTAGAAAGTTATTATGATGGCAGCTAAAGGTAACCTTCTACAAAATTCCTAGGTTTAATAAAATAAACACTGATGAAATTTTTTCATGGCTCGACTGCTAGCACTTAGGTATAGATATAGTACGTACCTACTTATATATTGCTATTTTTATTCTGTATTAAAGCTATGTGCTATGTTGTAGATCTTGTCACTGTCTCCACAGCTGGTGTTTGTGGGTAATTATGTAGGAATATTTTGTGGATAGGTATTTATTTATCAGATAGTAAGGACCTACTTATTAGTAAATAATATAGAGTACCTACAAGGATTGATTAATTACATCACAAACAAAGCCATAGGGATCAAACTGACAGCCCCCAGATAAAGAGCTCTAATAATTTACACACTGATAATCATAGGGTATCATAATAATTGAGACGATTTGTAAGTTACGGAAAGAATCAGAGAATAATGGGTCAGTGTCGTCTTATGGGCACTATGAAAAAAATACTTAGAAAACATTCGCGACAAATTTCGAGGTAGTTGGTCACAGTTCTAACTTAACCTATAGATCCCTTTGACATCGTTTTTACCATGGTACAATAATATACTCGACAAACGGTAAGTCGGAGACAAACAAGACACTTTTAGCCTTATATTTAGTATAATAGCATAGGTACTTACTTGATCAATGAAATATAATTTCTTGTTGAAAACGCTTGCACGTTGCTGATGTTAATCATGTTTGTTGTCATTATCTTTTCCTTTCTTCCATCTCAGGACCATTTTCTCTTCCGGATTTAGCTGTAGGAGGGTGCCTTACAACCAGAACTCAACAAGAAAACCCAAACAGCGTTTTTAAACTTTTCTAAAAACACTGGTACACAAATAATTCACAGATTATTATATTGATTGAACGTCAACCGAAACAAAATCAATCATGAATCAATCATATTTGTGATACCTCCCATCCCTAGTGTCACATGGCTTTTTACTTTTTTAATGTGACGTCACTGTTTGTTTTGATTCCAATTGATGTGCTGTGCATTATCAGGCCGGCCAATCCTGGTACAGGCCGAGAATGCGCGACATGACAATGCACGTCATTGGAATTCAAAACAGTCACGTGATGTCGCCAATTATCATGCCGTGCATTGTTGGGTCGGACAAGCAAGGTACAGCCGAGTAATTGGAAACATTGTGATGGTTTCTTTTACATGGGCGTACACACTCGTGTTGTACAATCCAGTGTCGCGCATTGCTGGTGTGTGCATTACAGTGACGTGCATTATAGGGACTCTGAACAAACTATGTCGTGGAAGGATGGAATTTTAAAATGAATACTAAAGCTATGTACTAAAGTGTATATATAGTGCAGCCCCGACTTACGAAAGGTAAGTCGTGGGTTCGAACCCAGACAGGCGCAATTACTTTGTGTGATTTATTTCATCACCACTGCTCTCAAAGCGGTTAAGGAAAACATTGTGAAGAAATCAGCATGTTCTGGAAGAAGGCCGGGAAGACCTGGAAGAAGACCGGGAAGACCTGGAAGAAGACCGGGCAGACCTGGAAGAAGACCGGGAAGACCTGGAAGAAGACCGGGAAGACATGGGAAAAGACCGGGAAAAAAGACCTGGAAGAAGACCGGGAAGACCAGGAAGAAGACCGGGAAGACCTGGAAGAAGATCGGGAAGACCTGAAAGAAGACCGGGTAGACCAGGAAGGATACCGGGAAGACCTGGAAGAAGACCAGGAAGGCCTGGAAGAAGACCGGGAAGACCTGGAAGAAGACCGGGAAGACCTGGAAGAAGACCGGGTAGACCTGGAAGAAGACCGGGAAGACCTGGAAATAGACTGGGAAGACCAGGGAAAAGACCGGGACAGGGAAAAGACCGGGAAAAAGACCGGAGAGACCAGGAAGAAGACCGGGAAGACTGGGAAAAAGACCAGAAAGACCTGGAAGAAGACCGGGAACACCTGAAAGAAGTTCGGGAAGACCAGGAAGAAGACCGGGAAGACTGGTAAAAAGACCGGAAAGACCTGGAAAAAGACCGGGAAGATCAGGAAGAAGACCGGGAAGACCTGGAATATTTCATTTAATTAAAGCACAATTAAATGATTGGAAGCCACTGAAAATAATGATAGATTTTGAAGAGAGAATAATTGCAGCGCTCAGAGAGATTAACACTGTTCACGAAATAAAAGGTTGTCACTTTCATTATTACAATTGTTTGAAACGCAAAGCAAAGCAAATAGGTATATTTAAGGATAAACGTCACAAAACTATAGTTTTACTCTGCAGTAGTCTAGCATATTTACCAGAAGAGGAAATATTATCAGTTTGGAATTACAAAAAGAGTGAAATTGTACTAGAAGATGATCGAATAGAACTTGAACAGTTTCAACATTATTTTGAAAATTTTGGTAAAAAAAAAATGTGAAAATGTGGTGTAACTATTGTGAGCTACATCGAACAAACAATGTCGTGGAAGGATGGAATTTTAAAATGAATACTAAAGCTATGTACTAAAGTGTATATATAGTGCAGCCCCGACTTACGAAAGGTAAGTCGTGGGTTCGAACCCAGACAGGCGCAATTACTTTTTGTGATTTATTTCATCACCACTGCTCTCAAAGCGGTTAAGGAAAACATTGTTAAGAAATCAGCATGTTCTGGAAGAAGGCCGGGAAGACCTGGAAGAAGACCGGGAAGACCTGTAAGAAGACCGGGCAGACCTGGAAGAAGACCGGGAAGAAGACCTGGAAGAAGACCGGGAAGACCTGGAAGAAGACCGGGAAGACATGGGAAAAGACCGGGAAAAAAGACCTGGAAGAAGACCGGGTAGACCAGGAAAAGACCGGGTGACCTGAAAGAAGATCGGGAAGACCTGAAAGAAGACCGGGTAGACCAGGAAGGAGACCGGGAAGACCTGGAAGAAGACCAGGAAGGCCTGGAAGAAGACCGGGAAGACCTGGAAGAAGACTGGGAAGACCTGGAAGAAGACCGGGTAGACCTGGAAAAAGACCGGGAAGACCTGGAAATAGACTGGGAAGACCAGGGAAAAGACCGGGACAGGGAAAAGACCGGGAAAAAGACCGGAGAGACCAGGAAGAAGACCGGGAAGACCTGAAAGAAGACCGGGTAGACCAGGAAGGAGACCGGGAAGACCTGGAAGAAGACCAGGAAGGCCTGGAAGAAGACCGGGAAGACCTGGAAGAAGACCGGGAAGACCTGGTAGAAGACCGGGTAGACCTGGAAGAAGACCGGGAAGACCTGGAAATAGACTGGGAAGACCAGGGAAAAGACCGGGACAGGGAAAAGACCGGGAAAAAGACCGGAGAGACCAGGAAGAAGACCGGGAAGACTGGGAAAAAGACCAGAAAGACCTGGAAGAAGACCGGGAACACCTGAAAGAAGTTCGGGAAGACCAGGAAGAAGACCGGGAAGACTGGTAAAAAGACCGGAAAGACCTGGAAGAAGACCGGGAAGATCAGGAAGAAGACCGGGAAGACCTGGAATATTTCATTTAATTAAAGCACAATTAAATGATTGGAAGCCACTGAAAATAATGATAGATTTTGAAGAGAGAATAATTGCAGCGCTCAGAGAGATTAACACTGTTCACGAAATAAAAGGTTGTCACTTTCATTATTACAATTGTTTGAAACGCAAAGCAAAGCAAATAGGTATATTTAAGGATAAACGTCACAAAACTATAGTTTTACTCTGCAGTAGTCTAGCATATTTACCAGAAGAGGAAATATTATCAGTTTGGAATTACAAAAAGAGTGAAATTGTACTAGAAGATGATCGAATAGAACTTGAACAGTTTCAACATTATTTTGAAAATTTTGGTAAAAAAAAAATGTGAAAATGTGGTGTAGGTAACTATTGTGAGCTACATCGAACAAACAATGTCGTGGAAGGATGGAATTTTAAAATGAATACTAAAGCTATGTACTAAAGTGTATATATAGTGCAGCCCCGACTTACGAAAGGTAAGTCGTGGGTTCGAACCCAGACAGGCGCAATTACTTTTTGTGATTTATTTCATCACCACTGCTCTCAAAGCGGTTAAGGAAAACATTGTTAAGAAATCAGCATGTTCTGGAAGAAGGCCGGGAAGACCTGGAAGAAGACCGGGAAGACCTGTAAGAAGACCGGGCAGACCTGGAAGAAGACCGGGAAGAAGACCTGGAAGAAGACCGGGAAGACCTGGAAGAAGACCGGGAAGACATGGGAAAAGACCGGGAAAAAAGACCTGGAAGAAGACCGGGTAGACCAGGAAAAGACCGGGAAGACCTGAAAGAAGATCGGGAAGACCTGAAAGAAGACCTGGTAGACCAGGAAGGAGACCGGGAAGACCTGGAAGAAGACCAGGAAGGCCTGGAATAAGACCGGGAAGACCTGGAAGAAGACTGGGAAGACCTGGAAGAAGACTGGGTAGACCTGGAAGAAGACCGGGAAGACCTGGAAATAGACTGGGAAGACCAGGGAAAAGACCGGGACAGGGAAAAGACCGGGAAAAAGACCGGAGAGACCAGGAAGAAGACCGGGAAGACTGGGAAAAAGACCAGAAAGACCTGGAAGAAGACCGGGAACACCTGGAAGAAGACCGGGAAGACCTGGAAGAAGACCGGGAAGACCTGGAAGAAGACCGGGTAGACCAGGAAAAAGACCGGGAAGACCTGGAAGAAGACCGGGAAGACCTGGAAGAAGACCGGGAAGACCTGGAAGAAGACCGGGAAGACCTGGAAGAAGACCGGGTAGACCAGGAAAAAGACCGGGAAGACCTGGAAGAAGACCGGGAAGACCTGGAGTATTTCATTTAATTAAAGCACAATTAAATGATTGGAAGCCACTGAAAATAATGATAGATTTTGAAGAGAGAATAATTGCAGCGCTCAGAGAGATTAACACTGTTCACGAAATAAAAGGTTGTCACTTCCATTATTACAATTGTTTGAAACGCAAAGCAAAGCAAATAGGTATATTTAAGGATAAACGTCACAAAACTATAGTTTTACTCTGCAGTAGTCTAGCATATTTACCAGAAGAGGAAATATTGTCAGTTTGGAATTACAAAAAGTGTGAAATTGTACTAGAAGATGATCGAATAGAACTTGAACAGTTTCAACATTATTTTGAAAATTTTGGTAAAAAAAAAATGTGAAAATGTGGTGTAACTATTGTGAGCTACATCGAACAAACAATGTCGTGGAAGGATGGAATTTTAAAATGAATACTAAAGCTATGTACTAAAGTGTATATATAGTGCAGCCCCGACTTACGAAAGGTAAGTCGTGGGTTCGAACCCAGACAGGCGCAATTACTTTGTGTGATTTATTTCATCACCACTGCTCTCAAAGCGGTTAAGGAAAACATTGTGAAGAAATCAGCATGTTCTGGAAGAAGGCCGGGAAGACCTGGAAGAAGACCGGGAAGACCTGGAAGAAGACCGGGCAGACCTGGAAGAAGACCGGGAAGACCTGGAAGAAGACCGGGAAGACATGGGAAAAGACCGGGAAAAAAGACCTGGAAGAAGACCGGGAAGACCAGGAAGAAGACCGGGAAGACCTGGAAGAAGACCGGGAAGGCCTGGAAGAAGACCGGGAAGACCTGGAAGAAGACCGGGAAGACCTGGAAGAAGACCGGGTAGACCTGGAAGAAGACCGGGAAGACCTGGAAAAAGACCGGGAAGAAGCGGGAAGATCGGGAAGAACAGGAAGACCGGAAAGAAGATCGGGAAGACCGGGAAGAAGACCGGGAAGAAGACCTGGAAGAAGACCGGGAAGACCGGGTAGTAGAACGGGAAGACCGGGAAGGCAGGGAAGACCTTGAGGAAGACCAGGAAGACCTGGACGAAGACCGGGAAGACCTGAAAGAAGTTCGGGAAGACCAGGAAGAAGACCGGGAAGACTGGTAAAAAGACCGGAAAGACCTGGAAGAAGACCGGGAAGATCAGGAAGAAGACCGGGAAGACCTGGAATATTTCATTTAATTAAAGCACAATTAAATGATTGGAAGCCACTGAAAATAATGATAGATTTTGAAGAGAGAATAATTGCAGCGCTCAAAGAGATTAACACTGTTCACGAAATAAAAGGTTGTCACTTTCATTATTACAATTGTTTGAAACGCAAAGCAAAGCAAATAGGTATATTTAAGGATAAACGTCACAAAACTATAGTTTTACTCTGCAGTAGTCTAGCATATTTACCAGAAGAGGAAATATTATCAGTTTGGAATTACAAAAAGAGTGAAATTGTACTAGAAGATGATCGAATAGAACTTGAACAGTTTCAACATTATTTTGAAAATTTTGGTAAAAAAAAAATGTGAAAATGTGGTGTAACTATTGTGAGCTACATCGAACAAACAATGTCGTGGAAGGATGGAATTTTAAAATGAATACTAAAGCTATGTACTAAAGTGTATATATAGTGCAGCCCCGACTTACGAAAGGTAAGTCGTGGGTTCGAACCCAGACAGGCGCAAATTACTTTTTGTGATTTATTTCATCACCGCTGCTCTGAAAGCGGTTAAGGAAAACATTGTTAAGAAATCAGCATGTTCTGGAAGAAGGCCGGGAAGACCTGGAAGAAGACCAGGACGACCTGTAAGAAGACCGGGCAGACCTGGAAGAAGACCTGGAAGAAGACCTGGAAGACCTGGAAGAAGACCGGGAAGACATGGGAAAAGACCGGGAAGAAGTGGGAAGATCGGGAAGAACAGGAAGACCGGAAAGAAGATCGGGAAGACCGGGAAGAAAACCGGGAAGAAGACCTGGAAGAAGACCGGGAAGACCGGGTAGAAGACCGGGAAGACCGGGAAGGCAGGGAAGACCTGGAGGAAGACCAGGAAGACCTGGAAGAAGACCGGGAAGACCGGGTAGAAGACCGGGAAGACCGGGAAGAAGACCGGGAAGACCTGGAAGAAGACCGGGAAGACCTGGAAGAAGACCGGGAAGACCTGGAAGAAGACCGGGAAGAAGCGGGAAGATCGGGAAGAACAGGAAGACCGGAAAGAAGATCGGGAAGAAGACCGGGAAGACCTGGAAGAAGACCGGGAAGACCTGGAAGAAGACCGGGAAGACCTGGAAGAAGACCGGGAAGACCTGGAAGAAGACCGGGAAGAAGACCTGAAAGAAGACCGGGAAGACCTGGAAGAAGACCGGGAAGACATGGGAAAAGACTGGGAAAAAAGACCTGTAAGAAGACCGGGAAGACCTGGAAGAAGACCGGGAAGTCCTGGAAGAAGACCGGGAAGACCTGGAAGAAGTCCGGGAAGACCTGGAAGAAGACCGGGAAGACCTGGAAGAAGACCGGGTAGACCAGGAAAAAGACCGGGAAGACCTGGAAGAAGACCGGGAAGACCTGGAAGAAGACCGGGAAGACCTGGAATATTTCATTTAATTAAAGCACAATTAAATGATTGGAAGCCACTGAAAATAATGATAGATTTTGAAGAGAGAATAATTGCAGCGCTCAGAGAGATTAACACTGTTCACGAAATAAAAGGTTGTCACTTCCATTATTACAATTGTTTGAAACGCAAAGCAAAGCAAATAGGTATATTTAAGGATAAACGTCACAAAACTATAGTTTTACTCTGCAGTAGTCTAGCATATTTACCAGAAGAGGAAATATTGTCAGTTTGGAATTACAAAAAGTGTGAAATTGTACTAGAAGATGATCGAATAGAACTTGAACAGTTTCAACATTATCTTGAAAATTTTGGAAAAAAAAAAAATGTGAAAATGTGGTGTAACTATTGTGAGCTACATCGAACAAACAATGTCGTGGAAGGATGGAATTTTAAAATGAATACTAAAGCTATGTACTAAAGTGTATATATAGTGCAGCCCCGACTTACGAAAGGTAAGTCGTGGGTTCGAACCCAGACAGGCGCAATTACTTTGTGTGATTTATTTCATCACCACTGCTCTCAAAGCGGTTAAGGAAAACATTGTGAAGAAATCAGCATGTTCTGGAAGAAGGCCGGGAAGACCTGGAAGAAGACCGGGAAGACCTGGAAGAAGACCGGGCAGACCTGGAAGAAGACCGGGAAGACCTGGAAGAAGACCGGGAAGACATGGGAAAAGACCGGGAAAAAAGACCTGGAAGAAGACCGGGAAGACCAGGAAGAAGACCGGGAAGACCTGGAAGAAGACCGGGAAGGCCTGGAAGAAGACCGGGAAGACCTGAAAGAAGACCGGGAAGACCTGGAAGAAGACCGGGTAGACCTGGAAGAAGACCGGGAAGACCTGGAAAAAGACCGGGAAGAAGCGGGAAGATCGGGAAGAACAGGAAGACCGGAAAGAAGATCGGGAAGACCGGGAAGAAGACCGGGAAGAAGACCTGGAAGAAGACCGGGAAGACCGGGTAGTAGAACGGGAAGACCGGGAAGGCAGGGAAGACCTTGAGGAAGACCAGGAAGACCTGGACGAAGACCGGGAAGACCTGAAAGAAGTTCGGGAAGACCAGGAAGAAGACCGGGAAGACTGGTAAAAAGACCGGAAAGACCTGGAAGAAGACCGGGAAGATCAGGAAGAAGACCGGGAAGACCTGGAATATTTCATTTAATTAAAGCACAATTAAATGATTGGAAGCCACTGAAAATAATGATAGATTTTGAAGAGAGAATAATTGCAGCGCTCAAAGAGATTAACACTGTTCACGAAATAAAAGGTTGTCACTTTCATTATTACAATTGTTTGAAACGCAAAGCAAAGCAAATAGGTATATTTAAGGATAAACGTCACAAAACTATAGTTTTACTCTGCAGTAGTCTAGCATATTTACCAGAAGAGGAAATATTATCAGTTTGGAATTACAAAAAGAGTGAAATTGTACTAGAAGATGATCGAATAGAACTTGAACAGTTTCAACATTATTTTGAAAATTTTGGTAAAAAAAAAATGTGAAAATGTGGTGTAACTATTGTGAGCTACATCGAACAAACAATGTCGTGGAAGGATGGAATTTTAAAATGAATACTAAAGCTATGTACTAAAGTGTATATATAGTGCAGCCCCGACTTACGAAAGGTAAGTCGTGGGTTCGAACCCAGACAGGCGCAAATTACTTTTTGTGATTTATTTCATCACCGCTGCTCTCAAAGCGGTTAAGGAAAACATTGTTAAGAAATCAGCATGTTCTGGAAGAAGGCCGGGAAGACCTGGAAGAAGACCAGGACGACCTGTAAGAAGACCGGGCAGACCTGGAAGAAGACCTGGAAGAAGACCTGGAAGACCTGGAAGAAGACCGGGAAGACATGGGAAAAGACCGGGAAGAAGTGGGAAGATCGGGAAGAACAGGAAGACCGGAAAGAAGATCGGGAAGACCGGGAAGAAAACCGGGAAGAAGACCTGGAAGAAGACCGGGAAGACCGGGTAGAAGACCGGGAAGACCGGGAAGGCAGGGAAGACCTGGAGGAAGACCAGGAAGACCTGGAAGAAGACCGGGAAGACCGGGTAGAAGACCGGGAAGACCGGGAAGAAGACCGGGAAGACCTGGAAGAAGACCGGGAAGACCTGGAAGAAGACCGGGAAGACCTGGAAGAAGACCGGGAAGAAGCGGGAAGATCGGGAAGAACAGGAAGACCGGAAAGAAGATCGGGAAGAAGACCAGGAAGACCTGAAAGAAGACCGGGAAGACCTGGAAGAAGACCGGGAAGACCTGGAAGAAGACCGGGAAGACCTGGAAGAAGACCGGGAAGAAGACCTGAAAGAAGACCGGGAAGACCTGGAAGAAGACCGGGAAGACATGGGAAAAGACTGGGAAAAAAGACCTGAAAGAAGACCGGGAAGACCAGGAAGAAGACCGGGAAGTCCTGGAAGAAGACCGGGAAGACCTGGAAGAAGTCCGGGAAGACCTGGAAGAAGACCGGGAAGACCTGGAAGAAGACCGGGTAGACCAGGAAAAAGACCGGGAAGACCTGGAAGAAGACCGGGAAGACCTGGAAGAAGACCGGGAAGACCTGGAATATTTCATTTAATTAAAGCACAATTAAATGATTGGAAGCCACTGAAAATAATGATAGATTTTGAAGAGAGAATAATTGCAGCGCTCAGAGAGATTAACACTGTTCACGAAATAAAAGGTTGTCACTTCCATTATTACAATTGTTTGAAACGCAAAGCAAAGCAAATAGGTATATTTAAGGATAAACGTCACAAAACTATAGTTTTACTCTGCAGTAGTCTAGCATATTTACCAGAAGAGGAAATATTGTCAGTTTGGAATTACAAAAAGTGTGAAATTGTACTAGAAGATGATCGAATAGAACTTGAACAGTTTCAACATTATCTTGAAAATTTTGGAAAAAAAAAAAATGTGAAAATGTGGTGTAACTATTGTGAGCTACATCGAACAAACAATGTCGTGGAAGGATGGAATTTTAAAATGAATACTAAAGCTATGTACTAAAGTGTATATATAGTGCAGCCCCGACTTACGAAAGGTAAGTCGTGGGTTCGAACCCAGACAGGCGCAATTACTTTGTGTGATTTATTTCATCACCACTGCTCTCAAAGCGGTTAAGGAAAACATTGTGAAGAAATCAGCATGTTCTGGAAGAAGGCCGGGAAGACCTGGAAGAAGACCGGGAAGACCTGGAAGAAGACCGGGCAGACCTGGAAGAAGACCGGGAAGACCTGGAAGAAGACCGGGAAGACATGGGAAAAGACCGGGAAAAAAGACCTGGAAGAAGACCGGGAAGACCAGGAAGAAGACCGGGAAGACCTGGAAGAAGACCGGGAAGGCCTGGAAGAAGACCGGGAAGACCTGGAAGAAGACCGGGAAGACCTGGAAGAAGACCGAGTAGACCTGGAAGAAGACCGGGAAGACCTGGAAAAAGACCGGGAAGAAGCGGGAAGATCTAGAAGAACAGGAAGACCGGAAAGAAGATCGGGAAGACCGGGAAGAAGACGGTGAAGAAGACCTGGAAGAAGACCGGGAAGACCTGGAATAAGACCGGGAAGACCTGGAAGAAGTCTGGGAAGACCTGGAAGAAGACCGAAAAGACCAGGAAGAAGACCGGGAAGACTGGGAAAAAGACCGGAAAGACCTGGAAGAAGACCGGGAAGATCAGGACGAAGACCGGGAAGACCTGAAAGAAGACCAGGAAGACCTGGAATAAGACCGAGAAGACCTGGAAGAAGTCTGGGAAGACCTGGAAGAAGACCGGAAAGACCAGGAAGAAGACCGGGAAGACTGGGAAAAAGACCGGAAAGACCTGGAAGAAGACCGGGAAGACCAGGAAGAAGACCGGGAAGACCTGAAAGAAGACCAGGAAGACAAGAAAAAAGAGAAGAAAAAAGAAAAAATGGTAAAAATGTGGTGTAACTATTGTGAGCTACATCAAACAAACAATGTCGTGGAAGGATGGAATTTTAAAATTAATACTAAAGCTATGTACTAAAGTATATATATAGTGCAGCCCCGACTTACGAAACGTAAGTCGTGGGTTCGAACCCAGACAGGCGCAATTACTTTGTGTGATATATTTCATCACCACTGCTCTCAAAGCGGTTAAGGAAAACATTGTGAAGAAATCAGCATGTTCTGGAAGAAGGCCGGGAAGACCTAGAAGAAGACCGGGAAGACCTGAAAGAAGACCGGGCAGACCTGGAAGAAGACCGGGAAGACCGGGAAAACCTGGATGAAGACCGAAAAGACCTGGAAGAAGACCGGAAAGACCTGGAAGAAGACCGGGAAGACCTGGAAGAAGAACGGGAAGACCGGTAAGAAGACCGGGAAGACCTGGAAGAAGACCGGGAAGACCTGGAAGAAGACCGGGAAGACCTGGAAGAAGACCGGGAAGACCTGGAATATTTCATTTAATTAAAGCACAATTAAATGATTGGAAGCCACTGAAAATAATGATAGATTTTGAAGAGAGAATATTTGCAGCGCTCAGAGAGATTAACACTGTTCACGAAATAAAAGGTTGTCACTTCCATTATTACAATTGTTTGAAACGCAAAGCAAAGCAAATAGGTATATTTAAGGATAAACGTCACAAAACTATAGTTTTACTCTGCAGTAGTCTAGCATATTTACCAGAAGAGGAAATTTTATCAGTTTGGAATTACAAAAAGAGTGAAATTGTACTAGAAGATGATCGAATAGAACTTGAACAGTTTCAACATTATTTTGAAAATTTTGGAAAAAAAAAAATGTGAAAATGTGGTGTAACTATTGTGAGCTACATCGAACAAACAATGTCGTGGAAGGATGGAATTTTAAAATGAATACTAAAGCTATGTACTAAAGTGTATATATAGTGCAGCCCCGACTTACGAAAGGTAAGTCGTGGGTTCGAACCCAGACAGGCGCAATTACTTTGTGTGATTTATTTCATCACCACTGCTCTCAAAGCGGTTAAGGAAAACATTGTGAAGAAATCAGCATGTTCTGGAAGAAGGCCGGGAAGACCTGGAAGAAGACCGGGAAGACCTGGAAGAAGACCGGGCAGACCTGGAAGAAGACCGGGAAGACCTGGAAGAAGACCGGGAAGACATGGGAAAAGACCGGGAAAAAAGACCTGGAAGAAGACCGGGAAGACCAGGAAGAAGACCGGGAAGACCTGGAAGAAGATCGGGAAGACCTGAAAGAAGACCGGGTAGACCAGGAAGGAGACCGGGAAGACCTGGAAGAAGACCAGGAAGGCCTGGAAGAAGACCGGGAAGACCTGGAAGAAGACTGGGAAGACCTGGAAGAAGACCGGGTAGACCTGGAAGAAGACCGGGAAGACCTGGAAATAGACTGGGAAGACCAGGGAAAAGACCGGGACAGGGAAAAGACCGGGAAAAAGACCGGAGAGACTAGGAAGAAGACCGGGAAGACTGGGAAAAAGACCAGAAAGACCTGGAAGAAGACCGGGAACACCTGGAAGAAGACCGGGAAGACCTGGAAGAAGACCGGGAAGACCTGGAAGAAGACCGGGTAGACCAGGAAAAAGACCGGGAAGACCTGGAAGAAGACCGGGTAGACCAGGAAAAGACCGGGAAGACCTGAAAGAAGATCGGGAAGACCTGAAAGAAGACCGGGTAGACCAGGAAGGCGACCGGGAAGACCTGGAAGAAGACCAGGAAGGCCTGGAAGAAGACCGGGAAGACCTGGAAGAAGACTGGGAAGACCTGGAAGAAGACCGGGTAGACCTGGAAGAAGACCGGGAAGACCTGGAAATAGACTGGGAAGACCAGGGAAAAGACCGGGACAGGGAAAAGACCGGGAAAAAGACCGGAGAGACTAGGAAGAAGACCGGGAAGACTGGGAAAAAGACCAGAAAGACCTGGAAGAAGACCGGGAACACCTGGAAGAAGACCGGGAAGACCTGGAAGAAGACCGGGAAGACCTGGAAGAAGACCGGGTAGACCAGGAAAAAGACCGGGAAGACCTGGAAGAAGACCGGGAAGACCTGGAAAAAGACCGGGAAGACCTGGAAGAAGACCGGGAAGACCTGGAAGAAGACCGGGTAGACCAGGAAAAAGACCGGGAAGACCTGGAAGAAGACCGGGAAGACCTGGAAGAAGACCGGGAAGACCTGGAGTATTTCATTTAATTAAAGCACAATTAAATGATTGGAAGCCACTGAAAATAATGATAGATTTTGAAGAGAGAATAATTGCAGCGCTCAGAGAGATTAACACTGTTCACGAAATAAAAGGTTGTCACTTCCATTATTACAATTGTTTGAAACGCAAAGCAAAGCAAATAGGTATATTTAACCCTTTCACGCATATGGGACACATTTGTCCCCGTATATTTTTTACCATTTACAATAATACTGCATAAGCAAAACGATTTATAGTTTCAGTTTTGAAAATTGTATGGTATATTTTCAAGTTTGAGCGCTATCAACACAACAAAAATACACTTTCTGTCAAAAAAATGACCGGCGCGAAATGTGAAAAACATTTTCGCTTGACGTCAATATTAAAAAAATTTAATTGTAATTTTGCGACATTTCACGACCGCTTTTCCTCTGAATTATATTCACTGGTGAGTACTATTATCGTTTTATTACATAGTTTTAGTTTTCGAAGTAAAAGTAGTGCAAATTATGTAAAAAAATGTGAAGGGACGCGGGTGTCCCTATATGCATCAAAGGAGACTTTTGCTTCCAACAAATGATATCGTTTGCTTTGCTTTTATTTAGTTTATCATTCTTATTTTATTGCAGACTATGTCTTCAAATCGACATAGAGAATTTTTCTGCAGAAAGATTAAATTTACGAAGTCATTACGGCTGACAACAGCGATGACAAGGATAGTTACTCCTTGTTGAAGAGGACCAAACTGTTATAGCGCAAGCTATGGATGCGAATGTCAACGATTGACTTTGATCCATGCTCAGCGCCTCTAGAAGAGAATATAATAATCAGCAATAAAAAATCAGCCTAAAATAACTCTCCTTTCTTTCATCTGGCGAAAAAAAACATATTCACCGCACAATTTCTGCTGTGAGATTCAAGGCTATAATTTCGGTGAAGGTGAAGGTGAAAGAGAAGTGTGTGCTGGTCGTCCAGCGGCGAGATGGGTAGACGGCATTGTTGACATTGTGGGAATATCCTGGATGAGTTTGGCACAAAAGCGTGGAGCTTGGCACAAAAGCGTGGGGCTTGGGACCAGAGCGTGGAGCTTGGCACAAACAAAGAGAGGCCTATACCCAGCAGTGGGTGAAGTCGGGCAGTGGATGATGATGATGATGATGAACATTTTAGATAGTACCCACATGACTGATACAGAACTGATCCCCGGAAAAAAAAATCAATGCAGTTTCAGGCTTCGAAAACTCGGTAGATGCGATATTTGTTCGTGAATCCATACGTAATGCTGAACTAAATGGCCGATCTTTTAGCATGACTAATAAAAAGGCCTAAGCTTTTCTAGGCATAAACTTTGTAATAGGATGTCATTGCCTACCTACATTCAGGATCTTCACATGTCATGGCAAAAGTAAGTAATAGAAAAACATGCAGACAGTGTGCAAACAGTCATGTTGAGAATCGCTAATAAATGCTCTACATGTAATGTCCATTTGTGTTATACCATTAAATATTATATTTTGTGTCATTAGTAAGTTACTACATTAAATAATTTCTGTTCTATATAAAAACGTGTCTTATTTTTCAATAAAAGCGTTCCACAATTTTTTTGCGATACAATATAAAATGTATACCTTAACACATATAGGGACATACTTGTCCCCTCCTCAAAAACACTCAAATAAACACAAATTCTATCTTTTATATCGCTTTTATGTTAAAACGAACCAAAATAAATAGATTCAAACAAACAAATTATTATTTAGTGTCTTGGAATAGTTAGAAGCGTGTAAGGGTTAAGGATAAACGTCACAAAACTATAGTTTTACTCTGCAGTAGTCTAGCATATTTACCAGAAGAGGAAATATTATCAGTTTGGAATTACAAAAAGAGTGAAATTGTACTAGAAGATGATCGAATAGAACTTGAACAGTTTCAACATTATTTTGAAAATTTTGGAAAAAAAAAATGTGAAAATGTGGTGTAACTATTGTGAGCTACATCGAACAAACAATGTCGTGGAAGGATGGAATTTTAAAATGAATACTAAAGCTATGTACTAAAGTGTATATATAGTGCAGCCCCGACTTACGAAAGGTAAGTCGTGGGTTCGAACCCAGACAGGCGCAATTACTTTGTGTGATTTATTTCATCACCACTGCTCTCAAAGCGGTTAAGGAAAACATTGTGAAGAAATCAGCATGTTCTGGAAGAAGGCCGGGAAGACCTGGAAGAAGACCGGGAAGACCTGGAAGAAGACCGGGCAGACCTGGAAGAAGACCGGGAAGACCTGGAAGAAGACCGGGAAGACATGGGAAAAGACCGGGAAAAAAGACCTGGAAGAAGACCGGGAAGACCAGGAAGAAGACCGGGAAGACCTGGAAGAAGACCGGGAAGGCCTGGAAGAAGACCGGGAAGACCTGGAAGAAGACCGGGAAGACCTGGAAGAAGACCGGGTAGACCTGGAAGAAGACCGGGAAGACCTGGAAAAAGACCGGGAAGAAGCGGGAAGATCGGGAAGAACAGGAAGACCGGAAAGAAGATCGGGAAGACCGGGAAGAAGACCGGGAAGAAGACCTGGAAGAAGACCGGGAAGACCGGGTAGTAGAACGGGAAGACCGGGAAGGCAGGGAAGACCTTGAGGAAGACCAGGAAGACCTGGAAGAAGACCGGGAAGACCTGAAAGAAGTTCGGGAAGACCAGGAAGAAGACCGGGAAGACTGGTAAAAAGACCGGAAAGACCTGGAAGAAGACCGGGAAGATCAGGAAGAAGACCGGGAAGACCTGGAATATTTCATTTAATTAAAGCACAATTAAATGATTGGAAGCCACTGAAAATAATGATAGATTTTGAAGAGAGAATAATTGCAGCGCTCAGAGAGATTAACACTGTTCACGAAATAAAAGGTTGTCACTTTCATTATTACAATTGTTTGAAACGCAAAGCAAAGCAAATAGGTATATTTAAGGATAAACGTCACAAAACTATAGTTTTACTCTGCAGTAGTCTAGCATATTTACCAGAAGAGGAAATATTATCAGTTTGGAATTACAAAAAGAGTGAAATTGTACTAGAAGATGATCGAATAGAACTTGAACAGTTTCAACATTATTTTGAAAATTTTGGTAAAAAAAAAATGTGAAAATGTGGTGTAACTATTGTGAGCTACATCGAACAAACAATGTCGTGGAAGGATGGAATTTTAAAATGAATACTAAAGCTATGTACTAAAGTGTATATATAGTGCAGCCCCGACTTACGAAAGGTAAGTCGTGGGTTCGAACCCAGACAGGCGCAAATTACTTTTTGTGATTTATTTCATCACCACTGCTCTCAAAGCGGTTAAGGAAAACATTGTTAAGAAATCAGCATGTTCTGGAAGAAGGCCGGGAAGACCTGGAAGAAGACCAGGACGACCTGTAAGAAGACCGGGCAGACCTGGAAGAAGACCTGGAAGAAGACCGGGAAGACCTGGAAGAAGACCGGGAAGACATGGGAAAAGACCGGGAAGAAGAGGGAAGATCGGGAAGAACAGGAAGACCGGAAAGAAGATCGGGAAGACCGGGAAGAAAACCGGGAAGAAGACCTGGAAGAAGACCGGGAAGACCGGGTAGAAGACCGGGAAGACCGGGAAGGCAGGGAAGACCTGGAGGAAGACCAGGAAGACCTGGAAGAAGACCGGGAAGACCGGGTAGAAGACCGGGAAGACCGGGAAGAAGACCGGGAAGACCTGGAAGAAGACCGGGAAGACCTGGAAGAAGACCGGGAAGACCTGGAAGAAGACCGGGAAGAAGCGGGAAGATCGGGAAGAACAGGAAGACCGGAAAGAAGATCGGGAAGAAGACCGGGAAGACCTGGAAGAAGACCGGGAAGACCTGGAAGAAGACCGGGAAGACCTGGAAGAAGACCGGGAAGACCTGGAAGAAGACCGGGAAGAAGACCTGAAAGAAGACCGGGAAGACCTGGAAGAAGACCGGGAAGACATGGGAAAAGACTGGGAAAAAATACCTGAAAGAAGACCGGGAAGACCAGGAAGAAGACCGGGAAGTCCTGGAAGAAGACCGGGAAGACCTGGAAGAAGTCCGGGAAGACCTGAAAGAAGACCGGGCAGACCTGGAAGAAGACCGGGAAGACCTGGAAGAAGACCGGGAAGACATGGGAAAAGACCGGGAAAAAAGACCTGGAAGAAGACCGGGAAGACCAGGAAGAAGACCGGGAAGACCTGGAAGAAGATCGGGAAGACCTGAAAGAAGACCGGGTAGACCAGGAAGGATACCGGGAAGACCTGGAAGAAGACCAGGAAGGCCTGGAAGAAGACCGGGAAGACCTGGAAGAAGACCGGGAAGACCTGGAAGAAGACCGGGTAGACCTGGAAGAAGACCGGGAAGACCTGGAAATAGACTGGGAAGACCAGGGAAAAGACCGGGACAGGGAAAAGACCGGGAAAAAGACCGGAGAGACCAGGAAGAAGACCGGGAAGACTGGGAAAAAGACCAGAAAGACCTGGAAGAAGACCGGGAACACCTGAAAGAAGTTCGGGAAGACCAGGAAGAAGACCGGGAAGACTGGTAAAAAGACCGGAAAGACCTGGAAGAAGACCGGGAAGATCAGGAAGAAGACCGGGAAGACCTGGAATATTTCATTTAATTAAAGCACAATTAAATGATTGGAAGCCACTGAAAATAATGATAGATTTTGAAGAGAGAATAATTGCAGCGCTCAGAGAGATTAACACTGTTCACGAAATAAAAGGTTGTCACTTTCATTATTACAATTGTTTGAAACGCAAAGCAAAGCAAATAGGTATATTTAAGGATAAACGTCACAAAACTATAGTTTTACTCTGCAGTAGTCTAGCATATTTACCAGAAGAGGAAATATTATCAGTTTGGAATTACAAAAAGAGTGAAATTGTACTAGAAGATGATCGAATAGAACTTGAACAGTTTCAACATTATTTTGAAAATTTTGGTAAAAAAAAAATGTGAAAATGTGGTGTAACTATTGTGAGCTACATCGAACAAACAATGTCGTGGAAGGATGGAATTTTAAAATGAATACTAAAGCTATGTACTAAAGTGTATATATAGTGCAGCCCCGACTTACGAAAGGTAAGTCGTGGGTTCGAACCCAGACAGGCGCAATTACTTTTTGTGATTTATTTCATCACCACTGCTCTCAAAGCGGTTAAGGAAAACATTGTTAAGAAATCAGCATGTTCTGGAAGAAGGCCGGGAAGACCTGGAAGAAGACCGGGAAGACCTGTAAGAAGACCGGTTAGACCTGGAAGAAGACCGGGAAGAAGACCTGGAAGAAGACCGGGAAGACCTGGAAGAAGACCGGGAAGACATGGGAAAAGACCGGGAAAAAAGACCTGGAAGAAGACCGGGTAGACCAGGAAAAGACCGGGAAGACCTGAAAGAAGATCGGGAAGACCTGAAAGAAGACCGGGTAGACCAGGAAGGAGACCGGGAAGACCTGGAAGAAGACCAGGAAGGCCTGGAAGAAGACCGGGAAGACCTGGAAGAAGACTGGGAAGACCTGGAAGAAGACCGGGTAGACCTGGAAAAAGACCGGGAAGACCTGGAAATAGACTGGGAAGACCAGGGAAAAGACCGGGACAGGGAAAAGACCGGGAAAAAGACCGGAGAGACCAGGAAGAAGACCGGGAAGACTGGGAAAAAGACCAGAAAGACCTGGAAGAAGACCGGGAACACCTGGAAGAAGTCCGGGAAGTCCTGGAAGAAGACCGGGAAGACCTGGAAGAAGACCGGGTAGACCAGGAAAAAGACCGGGAAGACCTGGAAGAAGACCGGGAAGACCTGGAAGAAGACCGGGAAGACCTGGAAGAAGACCGGGAAGACCTGGAAGAAGACCGGGTAGACCTGGAAGGAGACCGGGAAGACCTGGAAGAAGACCGGGAAGACCTGGAAGAAGACCGGGAAGACCTGGAAGAAGACCGGGAAGAAGACCTGAAAGAAGACCGGGAAGACCTGGAAGAAGACCGGGAAGACATGGGAAAAGACTGGGAAAAAAGACCTGAAAGAAGACCGGGAAGACCAGGAAGAAGACCGGGAAGTCCTGGAAGAAGACCGGGAAGACCTGGAAGAAGTCCGGGAAGACCTGGAAGAAGACCGGGAAGACCTGGAAGAAGACCGGGTAGACCAGGAAAAAGACCGGGAAGACCTGGAAGAAGACCGGGAAGACCTGGAAGAAGACCGGGAAGACCTGGAATATTTCATTTAATTAAAGCACAATTAAATGATTGGAAGCCACTGAAAATAATGATAGATTTTGAAGAGAGAATAATTGCAGCGCTCAGAGAGATTAACACTGTTCACGAAATAAAAGGTTGTCACTTCCATTATTACAATTGTTTGAAACGCAAAGCAAAGCAAATAGGTATATTTAAGGATAAACGTCACAAAACTATAGTTTTACTCTGCAGTAGTCTAGCATATTTACCAGAAGAGGAAATATTGTCAGTTTGGAATTACAAAAAGAGTGAAATTGTACTAGAAGATGATCGAATAGAACTTGAACAGTTTCAACATTATCTTGAAAATTTCGGAAAAAAAAAAAAAATGAAAATGTGGTGTAACTATTGTGAGCTACATCGAACAAACTATGTCGTGGAAGGATGGAATTTTAAAATGAATACTAAAGCTATGTACTAAAGTGTATATATAGTGCAGCCCCGACTTACGAAAGGTAAGTCGTGGGTTCGAACCCAGACAGGCGCAATTACTTTGTGTGATTTATTTCATCACCACTGCTCTCAAAGCGGTTAAGGAAAACATTGTGAAGAAATCAGCATGTTCTGGAAGAAGGCCGGGAAGACCTGGAAGAAGACCGGGAAGACCTGGAAGAAGACCGGGCAGACCTGGAAGAAGACCGGGAAGACCTGGAAGAAGACCGGGAAGACATGGGAAAAGACCGGGAAAAAAGACCTGGAAGAAGACCGGGAAGACCAGGAAGAAGACCGGGAAGACCTGGAAGAAGATCGGGAAGACCTGAAAGAAGACCGGGTAGACCATGTAATGTAGGTAGATGAACATTAATAAATGTAAGATAGGTAGGTTAGACGCCGGCCGCTGCCGGCAGTCCGCAATATACGAATTAAGCGAGTGCCCGTCTTTCATTTTGCTCTGCCCGTGCAAACATCACAGTGGCGACGAGGATTAATTACCTTTGTGCACGTGCGTTTAAGAACAATAATCAAGATGTCGATTGGAAAGTTATGCGAATTTGACGTAAAAACGGGACAGTGGTCATCCTACGTGGATAGGTTGGACATGTACTTTCTAGTTAATAAAGTGGCGGAGGAATTGAAGTTACCAACTTTAATTTCTACAATCGGCGATGAAGCGTACGAATTACTCGTCAACCTATCGAGTCCAAAGAAACCGTCGGAGTTAAAGTACGGTGAAGCCATTGGTATTATGTGTCAGCACCTACAGCCGACGCCATCTTCATTAGCGGAAAGATACCGTTTTCGGCAGAAAAGACAGGGACTGGACGAAAACGTGGCAACATACGTCACGGAATTAAAAAGATTAGCTCGACACTGTAAATTTGCAGAAAATTTAAGCGAGAGCTTGCGTGACCAGTTCATATGCGGACTCAAGAGTGACGTCATCAGGCAACGACTGTTTGCGGAGGATGACTCAATAACATTTTCACAAGCCGTGAAGATAGCGAACGCAATGGAAGCGGCTGAAAGAGACGCAGCAGTAGTGGATGGAGCGTCCACATCAAGTCCTAAGGCGGAAGCGATACATTCGGTCGCATCTAACAAGGGGGACAACTGCGGAGCGAGTCACAGCAGGAGCGGTGGCAGCATGCGGCCACGCGGCCGCCGCGGACCGGGCGGCGCGGGCAGCGGAGCGGGCGGTGCGGGAGGCGGCGGCGGCGGTCTAGCCGCGAACCGCATGGCGCGCCCGGCTAGCACGAGTTTCGCTTCGGGACGCAGCAACTACTGCACAGCTTGCGGAGCCACTAACCATAGTGTGGCAAGCTGTCGCTATAGGGAGTTTGTGTGCAGCAAATGCCAGCGTATGGGGCATTTACGTCGGGTGTGTCCGGAGAATGTCGAACAATCGTCGCGATCTGTCGGTACTTCATATCGTCGTGGTCAACGGAATGGGAATATGTATTCCGCGGAGGTCGTAAGCGAGTCCGACGTGGACATCGAAGAGAGTTTAAACCTGATGGGACTGAATAATTATAAGCCAGTAAGTTTACCTATTTTTGTAGATGATACCGTGTTAAATATGGAAGTAGATACAGGGACGGCGATTTCATGTATAAATGATTGTACCTACGAACGTTATTTTCCTCATCTGTGTCTTATGAAGGACGATACAATTTTAAAATTTTACAACGGTACTAAAATAAAACCATTGGGCATAATTCGCCCACAAGTTCGATTCCAAGGCCGAGAAAAACAGCTGGAATTGTTCGTAATAAAAAACGGTACTACGTCCTTAATAGGTAGGCAATGGCTAGCAGACCTACAAATAAAAATACCCTTACTTACAAGTACCCGGAAAAAAATAAGTAGCATGAACTGTTTGCAAATTAATGAAGGAATTGAAAATATTCTCGACAGATATAAGGAGTTATTCAGCGGCGGACTGGGTCGGTACAAGGGCGGCAAGGCTACGCTGCGCGTGCGCTCGGGGGCGACGCCGGTGTTCCAGCGCGCGCGGCCCGTACCATACGCGCTGCGCGAGCGCATCGACGCTGAGCTTGATGCCATGCTCCGCGACGGCGTCGTCGAGCCCGTCGACTGCTCCGACTGGGCCTCACCTCTGGTGCCGGTGACTAAAGCAGACGGTACGTTGCGGATTTGTGCGGACTATAAAGCGACTCTGAATCCCGCCTTGCTGATCGATCGATACCCGCTTCCTAAGATTGAAGATGTGCTCGTAGGCCTAAACGGGGCACAATTTTTTAGTAAAATTGACCTATCACGTGCGTACAACCAAGTAGAACTAGATGATTCAAAGAAATACACTGTTATTAATACACATCGGGGTCTCTTTCAGTATAATAGATTAGTTTACGGGTTGTCGTCAAGTGTAGGCATTTTCCAACGTATAATGACTAATTTGTTGGGTAATATACCGAATGTGCAAGTGTTTCTCGATGACGTCATAATTGGCGGGAAAAATAAAAGCGAGCATTTACATGCACTCGAACAAGTTTTAAAGCGGTTATCTGAGAGCGGCCTAAAACTAAAGCAAGAAAAATGTGTTTTCTTGGTTGATGAAGTCACTTATTTAGGCTATGTTGTTTCTAAAGAAGGGGTCAAAGCTGACCAATCAAAAATAAAAGCAATAAGTAAACTAGAAGCACCAAATAATGTTAGCGAATTACGTTCCTTTATTGGTATGGTTAATTTTTTTTCAAAATTTATCAAAAATTTTAGTTCCATGTTAGTACCATTACACAGGCTATTACGTAAAGGTATAGACTGGAACTGGGATGCACAGTGTGAGCGTGTATTTACACAGATAAAACAAGCGTTAATGGGTACCGAAGTATTAGCACACTACGATCCCAACAAACCACTAATCGTGACGTGTGACGCGAGCGCGCGGGGCGTGGGGGGCGTGCTGGCGCAGCCCGGGCCGAAGGGCGAGCGCCCGATAGCATATGCGTCACGATCGCTAACCGCCGCGGAAAAAAACTACTCGCAAATACATCGCGAAGCACTTGCGATTATATTCAGCATACGTAAATTTCATCAATATATTTACGGAAGAAAGTTCATTTTACGCACCGATCACAAACCCCTAGTATCAATGTTAGGCCCGCAAACGGGGATACCTACAATGACGGCTAGTAGGATGCAGCGATGGGCAGTGATATTATCAGCATACAATTACGACATAGAATATATTCGCACTAATGAGAATTGCGCTGACGGCTTATCGCGTCTGCCGGAAAATAATAGCGTAAAAAACGTTAAGGAGGAATCAATTCCTGAACAAACATACCTACATTTCGCACAAGACGGGTTGTTGCTTGATTATACCGAAATAAAAAAACAAACAGAGAGGGATCCGCTAATAAGTAGAATTTTAAATTACCTACGAGACGGTTGGTCAGATAGGTGTGAAGTTGTGAACTTACAACCGTATTTCAATAGGAAAACGGAACTGTACGAGGAGTTAGGGTGCGTCATGTGGGGTCACCGGGTGGTGATACCGGAAAAATGCAGGGATAAGATTTTAAAAATCATCCATGAGCCGCACATGGGCATCGTGAAGTCAAAGGCGTTGGCACGCAGCTACGTATGGTGGCCGGGCATCGACGAGGCGGTGGAGCGCGAGTGTCGCGCGTGCACTGTGTGCGCCGCGTACGCGGACGACCCCCCGCGCGCTGCCCCCCGCCTTTGGCCTTGGCCTGCCAGGCCGTGGTCTCGCCTGCATCTGGACTTTATGGGGCCCATATGCGGGAAAACTTATTTAGTAATAGTAGACTCAACAACCAAGTGGCTGGAGGTATTCCAAGTTGCCAGTACGGCAGCGAGTCATACGATGGTCAGGTTGCGCGAGCTGTGGAGTAGGTGGGGAGTCCCCAGGCAGATAGTGACGGATAATGGGCCGCCGTTCACTAGTAGTGAATTTGCACAATTCGTACAAGGTGACGGTATCCAGCATATATTCACAGCCCCCTATCATCCATCCTCCAATGGGGCCGCGGAAAATGCTGTTAAGACTTTAAAAAGAGTTATTAAAAAAGCTAATTTAGATAACAAAAGTGTAGAACAGGCTCTGAACACGTTTTTGTTATATTATAGAAATACGGAACACTGCACTACGGGAATAAGCCCATCAGTCGCACTTATAGGGAGACGGTTACGAACCAAGTTAGACGTGCTAAAACCCGATATGGAAGTTAGAGTACGAAAAGCGCAGCAAGGGCAGGTTGATAGTGCGGGAGGAACGGAAAGGAAGGTGGAAGTAGGAGACGACATTTGGTATCGACAATATCTAAAGGGGGAGAAATGGCTGCCCGGTACTATAGTTAACTCGACAGGGCCAAGCAACTATCAAGTTCTAGACTGTAACGGTAAACAGGTGCACAGGCATATCGATCAGCTTAGGCGTAGGACAAGGAGTTCTCTAATAGTCCCCACAGATTGGCCACGTTCGCCGAAAACTTCAGCTCCAAAAGCAGCACCTACGTCGGCCCTCGAATGCCGGTCGGAGCAGCCGGAGGCCTCGGTGGCGTCGTCGTCGCCTGCGCGAGAGCCGGCGTCGTCACCGCCTCAGAACAACGATCAGACCGCTCGAGATACAGTGGCAGAAGAGTTCTCGACACCACCGTCTATACCTGTACCGCCCCAGTCTCGCCCCATTAGGAAATGTAGGTTAAATAAAGATGTTAATTTTAAGATTTAGTTAAGTATTCGTGTTAGTCTCCGATAATAATATTAGTTTAGTGTGAGTTGTGTAATTTTATGTGTTATCATTAGTATATAGAGTAAGATAGTGAGTTAGCAGTTATATTAATAATTATTAAGTTAGTCGTCTTGTTGTTAATTACGGTGGAGGGATGTAATGTAGGTAGATGAACATTAATAAATGTAAGATAGGTAGGTTAGACGCCGGCCGCTGCCGGCAGTCCGCAATATACGAATTAAGCGAGTGCCCGTCTTTCATTTTGCTCTGCCCGTGCAAACATCACAGGAAGGATACCGGGAAGACCTGGAAGAAGACCAGGAAGGCCTGGAAGAAGACCGGGAAGACCTGGAAGAAGACCGGGAAGACCTGGAAGAAGACCGGGTAGACCTGGAAGAAGACCGGGAAGACCTGGAAATAGACTGGGAAGACCAGGGAAAAGACCGGGACAGGGAAAAGACCGGGAAAAAGACCGGAGAGACCAGGAAGAAGACCGGGAAGACTGGGAAAAAGACCAGAAAGACCTGGAAGAAGACCGGGAACACCTGAAAGAAGTTCGGGAAGACCAGGAAGAAGACCGGGAAGACTGGTAAAAAGACCGGAAAGACCTGGAAAAAGACCGGGAAGATCAGGAAGAAGACCGGGAAGACCTGGAATATTTCATTTAATTAAAGCACAATTAAATGATTGGAAGCCACTGAAAATAATGATAGATTTTGAAGAGAGAATAATTGCAGCGCTCAGAGAGATTAACACTGTTCACGAAATAAAAGGTTGTCACTTTCATTATTACAATTGTTTGAAACGCAAAGCAAAGCAAATAGGTATATTTAAGGATAAACGTCACAAAACTATAGTTTTACTCTGCAGTAGTCTAGCATATTTACCAGAAGAGGAAATATTATCAGTTTGGAATTACAAAAAGAGTGAAATTGTACTAGAAGATGATCGAATAGAACTTGAACAGTTTCAACATTATTTTGAAAATTTTGGTAAAAAAAAAATGTGAAAATGTGGTGTAACTATTGTGAGCTACATCGAACAAACAATGTCGTGGAAGGATGGAATTTTAAAATGAATACTAAAGCTATGTACTAAAGTGTATATATAGTGCAGCCCCGACTTACGAAAGGTAAGTCGTGGGTTCGAACCCAGACAGGCGCAATTACTTTTTGTGATTTATTTCATCACCACTGCTCTCAAAGCGGTTAAGGAAAACATTGTTAAGAAATCAGCATGTTCTGGAAGAAGGCCGGGAAGACCTGGAAGAAGACCGGGAAGACCTGTAAGAAGACCGGGCAGACCTGGAAGAAGACCGGGAAGAAGACCTGGAAGAAGACCGGGAAGACCTGGAAGAAGACCGGGAAGACATGGGAAAAGACCGGGAAAAAAGACCTGGAAGAAGACCGGGTAGACCAGGAAAAGACCGGGTGACCTGAAAGAAGATCGGGAAGACCTGAAAGAAGACCGGGTAGACCAGGAAGGAGACCGGGAAGACCTGGAAGAAGACCAGGAAGGCCTGGAAGAAGACCGGGAAGACCTGGAAGAAGACTGGGAAGACCTGGAAGAAGACCGGGTAGACCTGGAAAAAGACCGGGTAGACCTGGAAGAAGACCGGGAAGACCTGGAAATAGACTGGGAAGACCTGGAAGAAGACCGGGTAGACCTGGAAGAAGACCGGGAAGACCTGGAAATAGACTGGGAAGACCAGGGAAAAGACCGGGACAGGGAAAAGACCGGGAAAAAGACCGGAGAGACTAGGAAGAAGACCGGGAAGACTGGGAAAAAGACCAGAAAGACCTGGAAGAAGACCGGGAACACCTGGAAGAAGACCGGGAAGACCTGGAAGAAGACCGGGAAGACCTGGAAGAAGACCGGGTAGACCAGGAAAAAGACCGGGAAGACCTGGAAGAAGACCGGGAAGACCTGGAAAAAGACCGGGAAGACCTGGAAGAAGACCGGGAAGACCTGGAAGAAGACCGGGTAGACCAGGAAAAAGACCGGGAAGACCTGGAAGAAGACCGGGAAGACCTGGAAGAAGACCGGGAAGACCTGGAGTATTTCATTTAATTAAAGCACAATTAAATGATTGGAAGCCACTGAAAATAATGATAGATTTTGAAGAGAGAATAATTGCAGCGCTCAGAGAGATTAACACTGTTCACGAAATTAAAGGTTGTCACTTCCATTATTACAATTGTTTGAAACGCAAAGCAAAGCAAATAGGTATATTTAACCCTTTCACGCATATGGGACACATTTGTCCCCGTATATTTTTTACCATTTACAATAATACTGCATAAGCAAAACGATTTATAGTTTCAGTTTTGAAAATTGTATGGTATATTTTCAAGTTTGAGCGCTATCAACACAACAAAAATACACTTTCTGTCAAAAAAATGACCGGCGCGAAATGTGAAAAACATTTTCGCTTGACGTCAATATTAAAAAAATTTAATTGTAATTTTGCGACATTTCACGACCGCTTTTCCTCTGAATTATATTCACTGGTGAGTACTATTATCGTTTTATTACATAGTTTTAGTTTTCGAAGTAAAAGTAGTGCAAATTATGTAAAAAAATGTGAAGGGACGCGGGTGTCCCTATATGCATCAAAGGAGACTTTTGCTTCCAACAAATGATATCGTTTGCTTTGCTTTTATTTAGTTTATCATTCTTATTTTATTGCAGACTATGTCTTCAAATCGACATAGAGAATTTTTCTGCAGAAAGATTAAATTTACGGAGTCATTACGGCTGACAACAGCGATGACAAGGATAGTTACTCCTTGTTGAAGAGGACCAAACTGTTATAGCGCAAGCTATGGATGCGAATGTCAACGATTGACTTTGATCCATGCTCAGCGCCTCTAGAAGAGAATATAATAATCAGCAATAAAAAATCAGCCTAAAATAACTCTCCTTTCTTTCATCTGGCGAAAAAAAACATATTCACCGCACAATTTCTGCTGTGAGATTCAAGGCTATAATTTCGGTGAAGGTGAAGGTGAAAGAGAAGTGTGTGCTGGTCGTCCAGCGGCGAGATGGGTAGACGGCATTGTTGACATTGTGGGAATATCCTGGATGAGTTTGGCACAAAAGCGTGGAGCTTGGCACAAAAGCGTGGGGCTTGGGACCAGAGCGTGGAGCTTGGCACAAACAAAGAGAGGCCTATACCCAGCAGTGGGTGAAGTCGGGCAGTGGATGATGATGATGATGATGAACATTTTAGATAGTACCCACATGACTGATACAGAACTGATCCCCGGAAAAAAAAATCAATGCAGTTTCAGGCTTCGAAAACTCGGTAGATGCGATATTTGTTCGTGAATCCATACGTAATGCTGAACTAAATGGCCGATCTTTTAGCATGACTAATAAAAAGGCCTAAGCTTTTCTAGGCATAAACTTTGTAATAGGATGTCATTGCCTACCTACATTCAGGATCTTCACATGTCATGGCAAAAGTAAGTAATAGAAAAACATGCAGACAGTGTGCAAACAGTCATGTTGAGAATCGCTAATAAATGCTCTACATGTAATGTCCATTTGTGTTATACCATTAAATATTATATTTTGTGTCATTAGTAAGTTACTACATTAAATAATTTCTGTTCTATATAAAAACGTGTCTTATTTTTCAATAAAAGCGTTCCACAATTTTTTTGCGATACAATATAAAATGTATACCTTAACACATATAGGGACATACTTGTCCCCTCCTCAAAAACACTCAAATAAACACAAATTCTATCTTTTATATCGCTTTTATGTTAAAACGAACCAAAATAAATAGATTCAAACAAACAAATTATTATTTAGTGTCTTGGAATAGTTAGAAGCGTGTAAGGGTTAAGGATAAACGTCACAAAACTATAGTTTTACTCTGCAGTAGTCTAGCATATTTACCAGAAGAGGAAATATTATCAGTTTGGAATTACAAAAAGAGTGAAATTGTACTAGAAGATGATCGAATAGAACTTGAACAGTTTCAACATTATTTTGAAAATTTTGGAAAAAAAAAATGTGAAAATGTGGTGTAACTATTGTGAGCTACATCGAACAAACAATGTCGTGGAAGGATGGAATTTTAAAATGAATACTAAAGCTATGTACTAAAGTGTATATATAGTGCAGCCCCGACTTACGAAAGGTAAGTCGTGGGTTCGAACCCAGACAGGCGCAATTACTTTGTGTGATTTATTTCATCACCACTGCTCTCAAAGCGGTTAAGGAAAACATTGTGAAGAAATCAGCATGTTCTGGAAGAAGGCCGGGAAGACCTGGAAGAAGACCGGGAAGACCTGGAAGAAGACCGGGCAGACCTGGAAGAAGACCGGGAAGACCTGGAAGAAGACCGGGAAGACATGGGAAAAGACCGGGAAAAAAGACCTGGAAGAAGACCGGGAAGACCAGGAAGAAGACCGGGAAGACCTGGAAGAAGACCGGGAAGGCCTGGAAGAAGACCGGGAAGACCTGGAAGAAGACCGGGAAGACCTGGAAGAAGACCGGGTAGACCTGGAAGAAGACCGGGAAGACCTGGAACAAGACCGGGAAGAAGCGGGAAGATCGGGAAGAACAGGAAGACCGGAAAGAAGATCGGGAAGACCGGGAAGAAGACCGGGAAGAAGACCTGGAAGAAGACCGGGAAGACCGGGTAGTAGAACGGGAAGACCGGGAAGGCAGGGAAGACCTTGAGGAAGACCAGGAAGACCTGGAAGAAGACCGGGAAGACCTGAAAGAAGTTCGGGAAGACCAGGAAGAAGACCGGGAAGACTGGTAAAAAGACCGGAAAGACCTGGAAGAAGACCGGGAAGATCAGGAAGAAGACCGGGAAGACCTGGAATATTTCATTTAATTAAAGCACAATTAAATGATTGGAAGCCACTGAAAATAATGATAGATTTTGAAGAGAGAATAATTGCAGCGCTCAGAGAGATTAACACTGTTCACGAAATAAAAGGTTGTCACTTTCATTATTACAATTGTTTGAAACGCAAAGCAAAGCAAATAGGTATATTTAAGGATAAACGTCACAAAACTATAGTTTTACTCTGCAGTAGTCTAGCATATTTACCAGAAGAGGAAATATTATCAGTTTGGAATTACAAAAAGAGTGAAATTGTACTAGAAGATGATCGAATAGAACTTGAACAGTTTCAACATTATTTTGAAAATTTTGGTAAAAAAAAAATGTGAAAATGTGGTGTAACTATTGTGAGCTACATCGAACAAACAATGTCGTGGAAGGATGGAATTTTAAAATGAATACTAAAGCTATGTACTAAAGTGTATATATAGTGCAGCCCCGACTTACGAAAGGTAAGTCGTGGGTTCGAACCCAGACAGGCGCAAATTACTTTTTGTGATTTATTTCATCACCACTGCTCTCAAAGCGGTTAAGGAAAACATTGTTAAGAAATCAGCATGTTCTGGAAGAAGGCCGGGAAGACCTGGAAGAAGACCAGGACGACCTGTAAGAAGACCGGGCAGACCTGGAAGAAGACCTGGAAGAAGACCGGGAAGACCTGGAAGAAGACCGGGAAGACATGGGAAAAGACCGGGAAGAAGAGGGAAGATCGGGAAGAACAGGAAGACCGGAAAGAAGATCGGGAAGACCGGGAAGAAAACCGGGAAGAAGACCTGGAAGAAGACCGGGAAGACCGGGTAGAAGACCGGGAAGACCGGGAAGGCAGGGAAGACCTGGAGGAAGACCAGGAAGACCTGGAAGAAGACCGGGAAGACCGGGTAGAAGACCGGGAAGACCGGGAAGAAGACCGGGAAGACCTGGAAGAAGACCGGGAAGACCTGGAAGAAGACCGGGAAGACCAGGAAGAAGACCGGGAAGAAGCGGGAAGATCGGGAAGAACAGGAAGACCGGAAAGAAGATCGGGAAGAAGACCGGGAAGACCTGGAAGAAGACCGGGAAGACCTGGAAGAAGACCGGGAAGACCTGGAAGAAGACCGGGAAGACCTGGAAGAAGACCGGGAAGAAGACCTGAAAGAAGACCGGGAAGACCTGGAAGAAGACCGGGAAGACATGGGAAAAGACTGGGAAAAAAGACCTGAAAGAAGACCGGGAAGACCAGGAAGAAGACCGGGAAGTCCTGGAAGAAGACCGGGAAGACCTGGAAGAAGTCCGGGAAGACCTGAAAGAAGACCGGGCAGACCTGGAAGAAGACCGGGAAGACCTGGAAGAAGACCGGGAAGACATGGGAAAAGACCGGGAAAAAAGACCTGGAAGAAGACCGGGAAGACCAGGAAGAAGACCGGGAAGACCTGGAAGAAGATCGGGAAGACCTGAAAGAAGACCGGGTAGACCAGGAAGGATACCGGGAAGACCTGGAAGAAGACCAGGAAGGCCTGGAAGAAGACCGGGAAGACCTGGAAGAAGACCGGGAAGACCTGGAAGAAGACCGGGAAGACCTGGAAGAAGACCGGGAAGACCTGGAAATAGACTGGGAAGACCAGGGAAAAGACCGGGACAGGGAAAAGACCGGGAAAAAGACCGGAGAGACCAGGAAGAAGACCGGGAAGACTGGGAAAAAGACCAGAAAGACCTGGAAGAAGACCGGGAACACCTGAAAGAAGTTCGGGAAGACCAGGAAGAAGACCGGGAAGACTGGTAAAAAGACCGGAAAGACCTGGAAGAAGACCGGGAAGATCAGGAAGAAGACCGGGAAGACCTGGAATATTTCATTTAATTAAAGCACAATTAAATGATTGGAAGCCACTGAAAATAATGATAGATTTTGAAGAGAGAATAATTGCAGCGCTCAGAGAGATTAACACTGTTCACGAAATAAAAGGTTGTCACTTTCATTATTACAATTGTTTGAAACGCAAAGCAAAGCAAATAGGTATATTTAAGGATAAACGTCACAAAACTATAGTTTTACTCTGCAGTAGTCTAGCATATTTACCAGAAGAGGAAATATTATCAGTTTGGAATTACAAAAAGAGTGAAATTGTACTAGAAGATGATCGAATAGAACTTGAACAGTTTCAACATTATTTTGAAAATTTTGGTAAAAAAAAAATGTGAAAATGTGGTGTAACTATTGTGAGCTACATCGAACAAACAATGTCGTGGAAGGATGGAATTTTAAAATGAATACTAAAGCTATGTACTAAAGTGTATATATAGTGCAGCCCCGACTTACGAAAGGTAAGTCGTGGGTTCGAACCCAGACAGGCGCAATTACTTTTTGTGATTTATTTCATCACCACTGCTCTCAAAGCGGTTAAGGAAAACATTGTTAAGAAATCAGCATGTTCTGGAAGAAGGCCGGGAAGACCTGGAAGAAGACCGGGAAGACCTGTAAGAAGACCGGTTAGACCAGGAAGAAGACCGGGAAGAAGACCTGGAAGAAGACCGGGAAGACCTGGAAGAAGACCGGGAAGACATGGGAAAAGACCGGGAAAAAAGACCTGGAAGAAGACCGGGTAGACCAGGAAAAGACCGGGAAGACCTGAAAGAAGATCGGGAAGACCTGAAAGAAGACCGGGTAGACCAGGAAGGAGACCGGGAAGACCTGGAAGAAGACCAGGAAGGCCTGGAAGAAGACCGGGAAGACCTGGAAGAAGACTGGGAAGACCTGGAAGAAGACCGGGTAGACCTGGAAAAAGACCGGGAAGACCTGGAAATAGACTGGGAAGACCAGGGAAAAGACCGGGACAGGGAAAAGACCGGGAAAAAGACCGGAGAGACCAGGAAGAAGACCGGGAAGACTGGGAAAAAGACCAGAAAGACCTGGAAGAAGACCGGGAACACCTGGAAGAAGTCCGGGAAGTCCTGGAAGAAGACCGGGAAGACCTGGAAGAAGACCGGGTAGACCAGGAAAAAGACCGGGAAGACCTGGAAGAAGACCGGGAAGACCTGGAAGAAGACCGGGAAGACCTGGAAGAAGACCGGGTAGACCTGGAAGGAGACCGGGAAGACCTGGAAGAAGACCGGGAAGACCTGGAAGAAGACCGGGAAGACCTGGAAGAAGACCGGGAAGAAGACCTGAAAGAAGACCGGGAAGACCTGGAAGAAGACCGGGAAGACATGGGAAAAGACTGGGAAAAAAGACCTGAAAGAAGACCGGGAAGACCAGGAAGAAGACCGGGAAGTCCTGGAAGAAGACCGGGAAGACCTGGAAGAAGTCCGGGAAGACCTGGAAGAAGACCGGGAAGACCTGGAAGAAGACCGGGTAGACCAGGAAAAAGACCGGGAAGACCTGGAAGAAGACCGGGAAGACCTGGAAGAAGACCGGGAAGACCTGGAATATTTCATTTAATTAAAGCACAATTAAATGATTGGAAGCCACTGAAAATAATGATAGATTTTGAAGAGAGAATAATTGCAGCGCTCAGAGAGATTAACACTGTTCACGAAATAAAAGGTTGTCACTTCCATTATTACAATTGTTTGAAACGCAAAGCAAAGCAAATAGGTATATTTAAGGATAAACGTCACAAAACTATAGTAATTTTACTCTGCAGTAGTCTAGCATATTTACCAGAAGAGGAAATATTGTCAGTTTGGAATTACAAAAAGAGTGAAATTGTACTAGAAGATGATCGAATAGAACTTGAACAGTTTCAACATTATCTTGAAAATTTCGGAAAAAAAAAAAAAATGAAAATGTGGTGTAACTATTGTGAGCTACATCGAACAAACTATGTCGTGGAAGGATGGAATTTTAAAATGAATACTAAAGCTATGTACTAAAGTGTATATATAGTGCAGCCCCGACTTACGAAAGGTAAGTCGTGGGTTCGAACCCAGACAGGCGCAATTACTTTGTGTGATTTATTTCATCACCACTGCTCTCAAAGCGGTTAAGGAAAACATTGTGAAGAAATCAGCATGTTCTGGAAGAAGGCCGGGAAGACCTGGAAGAAGACCGGGAAGACCTGGAAGAAGACCGGGCAGACCTGGAAGAAGACCGGGAAGACCTGGAAGAAGACCGGGAAGACATGGGAAAAGACCGGGAAAAAAGACCTGGAAGAAGACCGGGAAGACCAGGAAGAAGACCGGGAAGACCTGGAAGAAGATCGGGAAGACCTGAAAGAAGACCGGGTAGACCAGGAAGGATACCGGGAAGACCTGGAAGAAGACCAGGAAGGCCTGGAAGAAGACCGGGAAGACCTGGAAGAAGACCGGGAAGACCTGGAAGAAGACCGGGTAGACCTGGAAGAAGACCGGGAAGACCTGGAAATAGACTGGGAAGACCAGGGAAAAGACCGGGACAGGGAAAAGACCGGGAAAAAGACCGGAGAGACCAGGAAGAAGACCGGGAAGACTGGGAAAAAGACCAGAAAGACCTGGAAGAAGACCGGGAACACCTGAAAGAAGTTCGGGAAGACCAGGAAGAAGACCGGGAAGACTGGTAATAAGACCGGAAAGACCTGGAAAAAGACCGGGAAGATCAGGAAGAAGACCGGGAAGACCTGGAATATTTCATTTAATTAAAGCACAATTAAATGATTGGAAGCCACTGAAAATAATGATAGATTTTGAAGAGAGAATAATTGCAGCGCTCAGAGAGATTAACACTGTTCACGAAATAAAAGGTTGTCACTTTCATTATTACAATTGTTTGAAACGCAAAGCAAAGCAAATAGGTATATTTAAGGATAAACGTCACAAAACTATAGTTTTACTCTGCAGTAGTCTAGCATATTTACCAGAAGAGGAAATATTATCAGTTTGGAATTACAAAAAGAGTGAAATTGTACTAGAAGATGATCGAATAGAACTTGAACAGTTTCAACATTATTTTGAAAATTTTGGTAAAAAAAAAATGTGAAAATGTGGTGTAACTATTGTGAGCTACATCGAACAAACAATGTCGTGGAAGGATGGAATTTTAAAATGAATACTAAAGCTATGTACTAAAGTGTATATATAGTGCAGCCCCGACTTACGAAAGGTAAGTCGTGGGTTCGAACCCAGACAGGCGCAATTACTTTTTGTGATTTATTTCATCACCACTGCTCTCAAAGCGGTTAAGGAAAACATTGTTAAGAAATCAGCATGTTCTGGAAGAAGGCCGGGAAGACCTGGAAGAAGACCGGGAAGACCTGTAAGAAGACCGGGCAGACCTGGAAGAAGACCGGGAAGAAGACCTGGAAGAAGACCGGGAAGACCTGGAAGAAGACCGGGAAGACATGGGAAAAGACCGGGAAAAAAGACCTGGAAGAAGACCGGGTAGACCAGGAAAAGACCGGGTGACCTGAAAGAAGATCGGGAAGACCTGAAAGAAGACCGGGTAGACCAGGAAGGAGACCGGGAAGACCTGGAAGAAGACCAGGAAGGCCTGGAAGAAGACCGGGAAGACCTGGAAGAAGACTGGGAAGACCTGGAAGAAGACCGGGTAGACCTGGAAAAAGACCGGGAAGACCTGGAAATAGACTGGGAAGACCAGGGAAAAGACCGGGACAGGGAAAAGACCGGGAAAAAGACCGGAGAGACCAGGAAGAAGACCGGGAAGACCTGGAAGAAGACCGGGAAGACCTGGAAGAAGACCGGGAAGACCTGGAAGAAGACCGGGAAGAAGACCTGAAAGAAGACCGGGAAGACCTGGAAGAAGACCGGGAAGACATGGGAAAAGACTGGGAAAAAAGACCTGAAAGAAGACCGGGAAGACCAGGAAGAAGACCGGGAAGTCCTGGAAGAAGACCGGGAAGACCTGGAAGAAGTCCGGGAAGACCTGAAAGAAGACCGGGCAGACCTGGAAGAAGACCGGGAAGACCTGGAAGAAGACCGGGAAGACATGGGAAAAGACCGGGAAAAAAGACCTGGAAGAAGACCGGGAAGACCAGGAAGAAGACCGGGAAGACCTGGAAGAAGATCGGGAAGACCTGAAAGAAGACCGGGTAGACCAGGAAGGATACCGGGAAGACCTGGAAGAAGACCAGGAAGGCCTGGAAGAAGACCGGGAAGACCTGGAAGAAGACCGGGAAGACCTGGAAGAAGACCGGGTAGACCTGGAAGAAGACCGGGAAGACCTGGAAATAGACTGGGAAGACCAGGGAAAAGACCGGGACAGGGAAAAGACCGGGAAAAAGACCGGAGAGACCAGGAAGAAGACCGGGAAGACTGGGAAAAAGACCAGAAAGACCTGGAAGAAGACCGGGAACACCTGAAAGAAGTTCGGGAAGACCAGGAAGAAGACCGGGAAGACTGGTAAAAAGACCGGAAAGACCTGGAAGAAGACCGGGAAGATCAGGAAGAAGACCGGGAAGACCTGGAATATTTCATTTAATTAAAGCACAATTAAATGATTGGAAGTCACTGAAAATAATGATAGATTTTGAAGAGAGAATAATTGCAGCGCTCAGAGAGATTAACACTGTTCACGAAATAAAAGGTTGTCACTTTCATTATTACAATTGTTTGAAACGCAAAGCAAAGCAAATAGGTATATTTAAGGATAAACGTCACAAAACTATAGTTTTACTCTGCAGTAGTCTAGCATATTTACCAGAAGAGGAAATATTATCAGTTTGGAATTACAAAAAGAGTGAAATTGTACTAGAAGATGATCGAATAGAACTTGAACAGTTTCAACATTATTTTGAAAATTTTGGTAAAAAAAAAATGTGAAAATGTGGTGTAACTATTGTGAGCTACATCGAACAAACAATGTCGTGGAAGGATGGAATTTTAAAATGAATACTAAAGCTATGTACTAAAGTGTATATATAGTGCAGCCCCGACTTACGAAAGGTAAGTCGTGGGTTCGAACCCAGACAGGCGCAATTACTTTTTGTGATTTATTTCATCACCACTGCTCTCAAAGCGGTTAAGGAAAACATTGTTAAGAAATCAGCATGTTCTGGAAGAAGGCCGGGAAGACCTGGAAGAAGACCGGGAAGACCTGGAAGAAGACCGGTTAGACCTGGAAGAAGACCGGGAAGAAGACCTGGAAGAAGACCGGGAAGACCTGGAAGAAGACCGGGAAGACATGGGAAAAGACCGGGAAAAAAGACCTGGAAGAAGACCGGGTAGACCAGGAAAAGACCGGGAAGACCTGAAAGAAGATCGGGAAGACCTGAAAGAAGACCGGGTAGACCAGGAAGGAGACCGGGAAGACCTGGAAGAAGACCAGGTAGGCCTGGAAGAAGACCGGGAAGACCTGGAAGAAGACTGGGAAGACCTGGAAGAAGACCGGGTAGACCTGGAAGAAGACCGGGAAGACCTGGAAATAGACTGGGAAGACCAGGGAAAAGACCGGGACAGGGAAAAGACCGGGAAAAAGACCGGAGAGACCAGGAAGAAGACCGGGAAGACTGGGAAAAAGACCAGAAAGACCTGGAAGAAGACCGGGAACACCTGGAAGAAGTCCGGGAAGTCCTGGAAGAAGACCGGGAAGACCTGGAAGAAGACCGGGTAGACCAGGAAAAAGACCGGGAAGACCTGGAAGAAGACCGGGAAGACCTGGAAGAAGACAGGGAAGACCTGGAAGAAGACCGGGAAGACCTGGAAGAAGACCGGGTAGACCTGGAAGGAGACCGGGAAGACCTGGAAAAAGACTGGGAAGACCAATGAAAAGACCGGGAAAAAGACCGGAAAGACCTGGAAGACCGGGAAGACCTGGAAGAAGACCGGGAACATCTGGAAGAAGACCGGGAAACCTGGAATAAGACAGGGAAGACCTGGAAGAAGACCGGGAAGACCTGGAAGAAGACCGGGAAGACCTGGAAGAAGACCGGGTAGACCAGGAAAAAGACCGGGAAGACCTGGAAGAAGACCGGGAAGACCTGGAAGAAGACCGGGAAGACCTGGAGTATTTCATTTAATTAAAGCACAATTAATTGATTGGAAGCCACTGAAAATAATGATAGATTTTGAAGAGAGAATAATTGCAGCGCTCAGAGAGATTAACACTGTTCACGAAATAAAAGGTTGTCACTTCCATTATTACAATTGTTTGAAACGCAAAGCAAAGCAAATAGGTATATTTAAGGATAAACGTCACAAAACTATAGTTTTACTCTGCAGTAGTCTAGCATATTTACCAGAAGAGGAAATATTATCAGTTTGGAATTACAAAAAGAGTGAAATTGTACTAGAAGATGATCGAATAGAACTTGAACAGTTTCAACATTATATTGAAAATTTTGGAAAAAAAAAATGTGAAAATGTGGTGTAACTATTGTGAGCTACATCGAACAAACCATGTCGTGGAAGGATGGAATTTTAAAATGAATACTAAAGCTATGTACTAAAGTGTATATTTATATAGTGCAGCCCCGACTTACGAAAGGTAAGTCGTGGGTTCGAACCCAGACAGGCGCAATTACTTTGTGTGATTTATTTCATCACCACTGCTCTCAAAGCGGTTTAGGAAAACATTGTGAAGAAATCAGCATGTTCTGGAAGAAGGCCGGGAAGACCTGGAAGAAGACCGGGAAGACCTGGAAGAAGACCGGGCAGACCTGGAAGAAGACCGGGAAGACCTGGAAGAAGACCGGGAAGACATGGGAAAAGACCGGGAAAAAAGACCTGGAAGAAGACCGGGAAGACCAGGAAGAAGACCGGGAAGACCTGGAAGAAGACCGGGAAGACCTGGAAGAAGACCGGGAAGACCTGGAAGAAGACCGGGAAGACCTGGAAGAAGACCGGGTAGACCTGGAAGAAGACCGGGAAGACCTGGAAAAAGACCGGGAAGAAGCGGGAAGATCGGGAAGAACAGGAAGACCGGAAAGAAGATCGGGAAGACCGGGAAGAAGACCGGGAAGAAGACCTGGAAGAAGACCGGGAAGACCGGGTAGTAGAACGGGAAGACCGGGAAGGCAGGGCAGACCTTGAGGAAGACCAGGAAGACCTGGAAGAAGACCGGGAAGACCTGAAAGAAGTTCGGGAAGACCAGGAAGAAGACCGGGAAGACTGGTAAAAAGACCGGAAAGACCTGGAAGAAGACCGGGAAGATCAGGAAGAAGACCGGGAAGACCTGGAATATTTCATTTAATTAAAGCACAATTAAATGATTGGAAGCCACTGAAAATAATGATAGATTTTGAAGAGAGAATAATTGCAGCGCTCAGAGAGATTAACACTGTTCACGAAATAAAAGGTTGTCACTTCCATTATTACAATTGTTTGAAACGCAAAGCAAAGCAAATAGGTATATTTAAGGATAAACGTCACAAAACTATAGTTTTACTCTGCAGTAGTCTAGCATATTTACCAGAAGAGGAAATATTATCAGTTTGGAATTACAAAAAGAGTGAAATTGTACTAGAAGATGATCGAATAGAACTTGAACAGTTTCAACATTATTTTGAAAATTTTGGAAAAAAAAAATGTGAAAATGTGGTGTAACTATTGTGAGCTACATCGAACAAACAATGTCGTGGAAGGATGGAATTTTAAAATGAATACTAAAGCTATGTACTAAAGTGTATATATAGTGCAGCCCCGACTTACGAAAGGTAAGTCGTGAGTTCGAACCCAGACAGGCGCAAATTACTTTTTGTGATTTATTTCATCACCACTGCTCTCAAAGCGGTTAAGGAAAACATTGTTAAGAAATCAGCATGTTCTGGAAGAAGGCCGGGAAGACCTGGAAGAAGACCGGGAAGACATGGGGAAAGACCGGGAAGAAGAGGGAAGATCGGGAAGAACAGGAAGACCGGAAAGAAGATCGGGAAGACCGGGAAGAAAACCGGGAAGAAGACCTGGAAGAAGACCGGGAAGACCGGGTAGAAGACCGGGAAGACCGGGAAGGCAGGGAAGACCTGGAGGAAGACCAGGAAGACCTGGAAGAAGACCGGGAAGACCGGGTAGAAGACCGGGAAGACCGGGAAGAAGACCGGGAAGACCTGGAAGAAGACCGGGAAGACCTGGAAGAAGACCGGGAAGACCTGGAAGAAGACCGGGAAGACCGGGTAGAAGACCGGGAAGACCGGGAAGGCAGGGAAGACCTGGAGGAAGACCAGGAAGACCTGGAAGAAGACCGGGAAGACCGGGTAGAAGACCGGGAAGACCTGGAAGAAGACCGGGAAGACCTGGAAGAAGACCGGGAAGACCTGGAAGAAGACCGGGAAGACCTGGAAGAAGACCGGGAAGAAGCGGGAAGATCGGGAAGAACAGGAAGACCGGAAAGAAGATCGGGAAGAAGACCGGGAAGACCTGGAAGAAGACCGGGAAGACCTGGAAGAAGACCGGGAAGACCTGGAAGAAGACCGGGAAGAAGACCTGAAAGAAGACCGGGAAGACCTGGAAGAAGACCGGGAAGACATGGGAAAAGACTGGGAATAAAGACCTGAAAGAAGACCGGGAAGACCAGGAAGAAGACCGGGAAGTCCTGGAAGAAGACCGGTAAGACCTGGAAGAAGTCCAGGAAGACCTGGAAGAAGACCGGGAAGACCTGGAAGAAGACCGGGTAGACCAGGAAAAAGACCGGGAAGACCTGGAAGAAGACCGGGAAGACCTGGAAGAAGACCGGGAAGACCTGGAATATTTCATTTAATTAAAGCACAATTAAATGATTGGAAGCCACTGAAAATAATGATAGATTTTGAAGAGAGAATAATTGCAGCGCTCAGAGAGATTAACACTGTTCACGAAATAAAAGGTTGTCACTTCCATTATTACAATTGTTTGAAACGCAAAGCAAAGCAAATAGGTATATTTAAGGATAAACGTCACAAAACTATAGTTTTACTCTGCAGTAGTCTAGCATATTTACCAGAAGAGGAAATATTGTCAGTTTGGAATTACAAAAAGAGTGAAATTGTACTAGAAGATGATCGAATAGAACTTGAACAGTTTCAACATTATCTTGAAAATTTTGGAAAAAAAAAATGTGAAAATGTGGTGTAACTATTGTGAGCTACATCGAACAAACAATGTCGTGGAAGGATGGAATTTTAAAATGAATACTAAAGCTATGTACTAAAGTGTATATATAGTGCAGCCCCGACTTACGAAAGGTAAGTCGTGGGTTCGAACCCAGACAGGCGCAATTACTTTGTGTGATTTATTTCATCACCACTGCTCTCAAAGCGGTTAAGGAAAACATTGTGAAGAAATCAGCATGTTCTGGAAGAAGGCCGGGAAGACCTGGAAGAAGACCGGGAAGACCTGGAAGAAGACCGGGCAGACCTGGAAGAAGACCGGGAAGACCTGGAAGAAGACCGGGAAGACATGGGAAAAGACCGGGAAAAAAGACCTGGAAGAAGACCGGGAAGACCAGGAAAAAGACCGGGATGACCTGGAAGAAGACCGGGAAGGCCTGGAAGAAGACCGGGAAGACCTGGAAGAAGACCGGGAAGACCTGGAAGAAGACCGAGTAGACCTGGAAGAAGACCGGGAAGACCTGGAAAAAGACCGGGAAGAAGCGGGAAGATCGGGAAGAACAGGAAGACCGGAAAGAAGATCGGGAAGACCGGGAAGAAGACCGGGAAGAAGACCTGGAAGAAGACCGGGAAGACCGGGTAGTAGACCGGGAAGACCGGGAAGGCAGGGAAGACCTTGAGGAAGACCAGGAAGACCTGGAAGAAGACCGGGAAGACCTGAAAGAAGATCGGGAAGACCAGGAAGAAGACCAGGAAGACTGGGAAAAAGACCGGAAAGACCTGGAAGAAGACCGGGAAGATCAGGACGAAGACCGGGAAGACCTGGAATATTTCATTTAATTAAAGCACAATTAAATGATTGGAAGCCACTGAAAATAATGATAGATTTTAAAGAGAGAATATTTGCAGCGCTCAGAGAGATTTACACTGTTCACGAAATAAAAGGTTGTCACTTCCATTATTACAATAGTTGGAAACGCAAAGCAAAGCAAATAGGTATATTTAAGGATAAACGTCACAAAACTACAGGGTGAATTTTAATTAATGCGACAAAATGAAATTGGAGCTTCAGTAACAGTAACATAGTAATTATAAACTGTTTTTTCTACAATCTAAATCGTTAAAAAAAATTACGCGGTTATCGTTTTCAAAAGGTCCATTGATGTTATTATCTTTATTTAAGTACGAATTATCGGTATTCCAGTAATATGCAAAAAAAATAAGAAAAATTCAGGCAAAATTAGGTAAATGACCGCTATTGAGCACTGCGATGAGTCGGCAAGATTTTTGATACTTTTATTATTTTAACGGTTTTCGTAACACTGATCAATTATTTCTTAATTTTATATTTTATAAATTTTCTTGACAACACGTATTATTGTATATTTAAATTTGTCGCATCTATTCAATTTCACCCTGTATAGTTTTACTCTGCAGTAGTCTAGCATATTTACCAGAAGAGGAAATGTTATCAGTTTGGAATTACAAAAAGAGTGAAATTGTACTAGAAGATGATCGGATAGAACTTGAACAGTTTCAACATTATTTTGAAAATTTTGGAAAAAAAAAAATGTGAAAATGTGGTGTAACTATTGTGAGCTACATCGAACAAACAATGTCGTGGAAGGATGGAATTTTAAAATGAATACTAAAGCTATGTACTAAAGTGTATATATAGTGCAGCCCCGACTTACGAAAGGTAAGTCGTGGGTTCGAACCCAGACAGGCGCAATTACTTTGTGTGATTTATTTCATCACCACTGCTCTCAAAGCGGTTAAGGAAAACATTGTGAAGAAATCAGCATGTTCTGGAAGAAGGCCGGGAAGACCTGGAAGAAGACCGGGAAGACCTGGAAGAAGACCGGGCAGACCTGGAAGAAGACCGGGAAGACCTGGAAGAAGACCGGGAAGACATGGGAAAAGACCGGGAAAAAAGACCTGGAAGAAGACCGGGAAGACCAGGAAGAAGACCGGCAAGACCTGGAAGAAGATCGGGAAGACCTGAAAGAAGACCGGGTAGACCAGGAAGGAGACCGGGAAGACCTGGAAGAAGACCAGGAAGGCCTGGAAGAAGACCGGGAAGACCTGGAAGAAGACCGGGAAGACCTGGAAGAAGACCGGGTAGACCTGGAAGAAGACCGGGAAGACCTGGAAATAGACTGGGAAGACCAGGGAAAAGACCGGGACAGGGAAAAGACCGGGAAAAAGACCGGAGAGACCAGAAAGAAGACCGGGAAGACTGGGAAAAAGACCAGAAAGACCTGGAAGAAGACCGGGAACACCTGAAAGAAGTTCGGGAAGACCAGGAAGAAGACCGGGAAGACTGGTAAAAAGACCGGAAAGACCTGGAAGAAGACCGGGAAGATCAGGAAGAAGACCGGGAAGACCTGGAATATTTCATTTAATTAAAGCACAATTAAATGATTGGAAGCCACTGAAAATAATGATAGATTTTGAAGAGAGAATAATTGCAGCGCTCAGAGAGATTAACACTGTTCACGAAATAAAAGGTTGTCACTTTCATTATTACAATTGTTTGAAACGCAAAGCAAAGCAAATAGGTATATTTAAGGATAAACGTCACAAAACTATAGTTTTACTCTGCAGTAGTCTAGCATATTTACCAGAAGAGGAAATATTATCAGTTTGGAATTACAAAAAGAGTGAAATTGTACTAGAAGATGATCGAATAGAACTTGAACAGTTTCAACATTATTTTGAAAATTTTGGTAAAAAAAAAATGTGAAAATGTGGTGTAACTATTGTGAGCTACATCGAACAAACAATGTCGTGGAAGGATGGAATTTTAAAATGAATACTAAAGCTATGTACTAAAGTGTATATATAGTGCAGCCCCGACTTACGAAAGGTAAGTCGTGGGTTCGAACCCAGACAGGCGCAATTACTTTTTGTGATTTATTTCATCACCACTGCTCTCAAAGCGGTTAAGGAAAACATTGTTAAGAAATCAGCATGTTCTGGAAGAAGGCCGGGAAGACCTGGAAGAAGACCGGGAAGACCTGTAAGAAGACCGGGTAGACCTGGAAGAAGACCGGGAAGAAGACCTGGAAGAAGACCGGGAAGACCTGGAAGAAGACCGGGAAGACATGGGAAAAGACCGGGAAAAAAGACCTGGAAGAAGACCGGGTAGACCAGGAAAAGACCGGGAAGACCTGAAAGAAGATCGGGAAGACCTGAAAGAAGACCGGGTAGACCAGGAAGGAGACCGGGAAGACCTGGAAGAAGACCAGGAAGACCTGGAAGAAGACCGGGAAGACCTGGAAGAAGACCGGGAAGACCTGGAAGAAGACCGGGTAGACCTGGAAAAAGACCGGGAAGACCTGGAAAAAGACTGGGAAGACCAGGGAAAAGACCGGGACAGGGAAAAGACCGGGAAAAAGACCGGAGAGACCAGGAAGAAGACCGGGAAGACTGGGAAAAAGACCAGAAAGACCTGGAAGAAGACCGGGAACACCTGGAAGAAGTCCGGGAAGTCCTGGAAGAAGACCGGGAAGACCTGGAAGAAGACCGGGTAGACCAGGAAAAAGACCGGGAAGACCTGGAAGAAGACCGGGAAGACCTGGAAGAAGACAGGGAAGACCTGGAAGAAGACCGGGAAGACCTGGAAGAAGACCGGGTAGACCTGGAAGGAGACCGGGAAGACCTGGAAAAAGACTGGGAAGACCAATGAAAAGACCGGGAAAAAGACCGGAAAGACCTGGAAGACCGGGAAGACCTGGAAGAAGACCGGGAACATCTGGAAGAAGACCGGGAAACCTGGAATAAGACAGGGAAGACCTGGAAGAAGACCGGGAAGACCTGGAAGAAGACCGGGAAGACCTGGAAGAAGACCGGGTAGACCAGGAAAAAGACCGGGAAGACCTGGAAGAAGACCGGGAAGACCTGGAAGAAGACCGGGAAGACCTGGAGTATTTCATTTAATTAAAGCACAATTAAATGATTGGAAGCCACTGAAAATAATGATAGATTTTGAAGAGAGAATAATTGCAGCGCTCAGAGAGATTAACACTGTTCACGAAATAAAAGGTTGTCACTTCCATTATTACAATTGTTTGAAACGCAAAGCAAAGCAAATAGGTATATTTAAGGATAAACGTCACAAAACTATAGTTTTACTCTGCAGTAGTCTAGCATATTTACCAGAAGAGGAAATATTATCAGTTTGGAATTACAAAAAGAGTGAAATTGTACTAGAAGATGATCGAATAGAACTTGAACAGTTTCAACATTATATTGAAAATTTTGGAAAAAAAAAATGTGAAAATGTGGTGTAACTATTGTGAGCTACATCGAACAAACAATGTCGTGGAAGGATGGAATTTTAAAATGAATACTAAAGCTATGTACTAAAGTGTATATTTATATAGTGCAGCCCCGACTTACGAAAGGTAAGTCGTGGGTTCGAACCCAGACAGGCGCAATTACTTTGTGTGATTTATTTCATCACCACTGCTCTCAAAGCGGTTTAGGAAAACATTGTGAAGAAATCAGCATGTTCTGGAAGAAGGCCGGGAAGACCTGGAAGAAGACCGGGAAGACCTGGAAGAAGACCGGGCAGACCTGGAAGAAGACCGGGAAGACCTGGAAGAAGACCGGGAAGACATGGGAAAAGACCGGGAAAAAAGACCTGGAAGAAGACCGGGAAGACCAGGAAGAAGACCGGGAAGACCTGGAAGAAGACCGGGAAGGCCTGGAAGAAGACCGGGAAGACCTGGAAGAAGACCGGGAAGACCTGGAAGAAGACCGGGTAGACCTGGAAGAAGACCGGGAAGACCTGGAAAAAGACCGGGAAGAAGCGGGAAGATCGGGAAGAACAGGAAGACCGGAAAGAAGATCGGGAAGACCGGGAAGAAGACCGGGAAGAAGACCTGGAAGAAGACCGGGAAGACCGGGTAGTAGAACGGGAAGACCGGGAAGGCAGGGCAGACCTTGAGGAAGACCAGGAAGACCTGGAAGAAGACCGGGAAGACCTGAAAGAAGTTCGGGAAGACCAGGAAGAAGACCGGGAAGACTGGTAAAAAGACCGGAAAGACCTGGAAGAAGACCGGGAAGATCAGGAAGAAGACCGGGAAGACCTGGAATATTTCATTTAATTAAAGCACAATTAAATGATTGGAAGCCACTGAAAATAATGATAGATTTTGAAGAGAGAATAATTGCAGCGCTCAGAGAGATTAACACTGTTCACGAAATAAAAGGTTGTCACTTCCATTATTACAATTGTTTGAAACGCAAAGCAAAGCAAATAGGTATATTTAAGGATAAACGTCACAAAACTATAGTTTTACTCTGCAGTAGTCTAGCATATTTACCAGAAGAGGAAATATTATCAGTTTGGAATTACAAAAAGAGTGAAATTGTACTAGAAGATGATCGAATAGAACTTGAACAGTTTCAACATTATTTTGAAAATTTTGGAAAAAAAAAATGTGAAAATGTGGTGTAACTATTGTGAGCTACATCGAACAAACAATGTCGTGGAAGGATGGAATTTTAAAATGAATACTAAAGCTATGTACTAAAGTGTATATATAGTGCAGCCCCGACTTACGAAAGGTAAGTCGTGAGTTCGAACCCAGACAGGCGCAAATTACTTTTTGTGATTTATTTCATCACCACTGCTCTCAAAGCGGTTAAGGAAAACATTGTTAAGAAATCAGCATGTTCTGGAAGAAGGCCGGGAAGACCTGGAAGAAGACCGGGAAGACATGGGGAAAGACCGGGAAGAAGAGGGAAGATCGGGAAGAACAGGAAGACCGGAAAGAAGATCGGGAAGACCGGGAAGAAAACCGGGAAGAAGACCTGGAAGAAGACCGGGAAGACCGGGTAGAAGACCGGGAAGACCGGGAAGGCAGGGAAGACCTGGAGGAAGACCAGGAAGACCTGGAAGAAGACCGGGAAGACCGGGAAGAAGACCGGGAAGACCGGGAAGAAGACCGGGAAGACCTGGAAGAAGACCGGGAAGACCTGGAAGAAGACCGGGAAGACCTGGAAGAAGACCGGAAAGACCGGGTAGAAGACCGGGAAGACCGGGAAGGCAGGGAAGACCTGGAGGAAGACCAGGAAGACCTGGAAGAAGACCGGGAAGACCGGGTAGAAGACCGGGAAGACCGGGAAGAAGACCGGGAAGACCTGGAAGAAGACCGGGAAGACCTGGAAGAAGACCGGGAAGACCTGGAAGAAGACCGGGAAGAAGCGGGAAGATCGGGAAGAACAGGAAGACCGGAAAGAAGATCGGGAAGAAGACCGGGAAGACCTGGAAGAAGACCGGGAAGACCTGGAAGAAGACCGGGAAGACCTGGAAGAAGACCGGGAAGAAGACCTGAAAGAAGACCGGGAAGACCTGGAAGAAGACCGGGAAGACATGGGAAAAGACTGGGAATAAAGACCTGAAAGAAGACCGGGAAGACCAGGAAGAAGACCGGGAAGTCCTGGAAGAAGACCGGGAAGACCTGGAAGAAGTCCAGGAAGACCTGGAAGAAGACCGGGAAGACCTGGAAGAAGACCGGGTAGACCAGGAAAAAGACCGGGAAGACCTGGAAGAAGACCGGGAAGACCTGGAAGAAGACCGGGAAGACCTGGAATATTTCATTTAATTAAAGCACAATTAAATGATTGGAAGCCACTGAAAATAATGATAGATTTTGAAGAGAGAATAATTGCAGCGCTCAGAGAGATTAACACTGTTCACGAAATAAAAGGTTGTCACTTCCATTATTACAATTGTTTGAAACGCAAAGCAAAGCAAATAGGTATATTTAAGGATAAACGTCACAAAACTATAGTTTTACTCTGCAGTAGTCTAGCATATTTACCAGAAGAGGAAATATTGTCAGTTTGGAATTACAAAAAGAGTGAAATTGTACTAGAAGATGATCGAATAGAACTTGAACAGTTTCAACATTATCTTGAAAATTTTGGAAAAAAAAAAAATGTGAAAATGTGGTGTAACTATTGTGAGCTACATCGAACAAACAATGTCGTGGAAGGATGGAATTTTAAAATGAATACTAAAGCTATGTACTAAAGTGTATATATAGTGCAGCCCCGACTTACGAAAGGTAAGTCGTGGGTTCGAACCCAGACAGGCGCAATTACTTTGTGTGATTTATTTCATCACCACTGCTCTCAAAGCGGTTAAGGAAAACATTGTGAAGAAATCAGCATGTTCTGGAAGAAGGCCGGGAAGACCTGGAAGAAGACCGGGAAGACCTGGAAGAAGACCGGGCAGACCTGGAAGAAGACCGGGAAGACCTGGAAGAAGACCGGGAAGACATGGGAAAAGACCGGGAAAAAAGACCTGGAAGAAGACCGGGAAGACCAGGAAGAAGACCGGGATGACCTGGAAGAAGACCGGGAAGGCCTGGAAGAAGACCGGGAAGACCTGGAAGAAGACCGGGAAGACCTGGAAGAAGACCGAGTAGACCTGGAAGAAGACCGGGAAGACCTGGAAAAAGACCGGGAAGAAGCGGGAAGATCGGGAAGAACAGGAAGACCGGAAAGAAGATCGGGAAGACCGGGAAGAAGACCGGGAAGAAGACCTGGAAGAAGACCGGGAAGACCGGGTAGTAGACCGGGAAGACCGGGAAGGCAGGGAAGACCTTGAGGAAGACCAGGAAGACCTGGAAGAAGACCGGGAAGACCTGAAAGAAGATCGGGAAGACCAGGAAGAAGACCAGGAAGACTGGGAAAAAGACCGGAAAGACCTGGAAGAAGACCGGGAAGATCAGGACGAAGACCGGGAAGACCTGGAATATTTCATTTAATTAAAGCACAATTAAATGATTGGAAGCCACTGAAAATAATGATAGATTTTAAAGAGAGAATATTTGCAGCGCTCAGAGAGATTTACACTGTTCACGAAATAAAAGGTTGTCACTTCCATTATTACAATAGTTGGAAACGCAAAGCAAAGCAAATAGGTATATTTAAGGATAAACGTCACAAAACTACTGGGTGAATTTTAATTAATGCGACAAAATGAAATTGGAGCTTCAGTAACAGTAACATAGTAATTATAAACTGTTTTTTCTACAATCTAAATCGTTAAAAAAAATTACGCGGTTATCGTTTTCAAAAGGTCCATTGATGTTATTATCTTTATTTAAGTACGAATTATCGGTATTCCAGTAATATGCAAAAAAAATAAGAAAAATTCAGGCAAAATTAGGTAAATGACCGCTATTGAGCACTGCGATGAGTCGGCAAGATTTTTGATACTTTTATTATTTTAACGGTTTTCGTAACACTGATCAATTATTTCTTAATTTTATATTTTATAAATTTTCTTGACAACACGTATTATTGTATATTTAAATTTGTCGCATCTATTCAATTTCACCCTGTATAGTTTTACTCTGCAGTAGTCTAGCATATTTACCAGAAGAGGAAATGTTATCAGTTTGGAATTACAAAAAGAGTGAAATTGTACTAGAAGATGATCGGATAGAACTTGAACAGTTTCAACATTATTTTGAAAATTTTGGAAAAAAAAAAATGTGAAAATGTGGTGTAACTATTGTGAGCTACATCGAACAAACAATGTCGTGGAAGGATGGAATTTTAAAATGAATACTAAAGCTATGTACTAAAGTGTATATATAGTGCAGCCCCGACTTACGAAAGGTAAGTCGTGGGTTCGAACCCAGACAGGCGCAATTACTTTGTGTGATTTATTTCATCACCACTGCTCTCAAAGCGGTTAAGGAAAACATTGTGAAGAAATCAGCATGTTCTGGAAGAAGGCCGGGAAGACCTGGAAGAAGACCGGGAAGACCTGGAAGAAGACCGGGCAGACCTGGAAGAAGACCGGGAAGACCTGGAAGAAGACCGGGAAGACATGGGAAAAGACCGGGAAAAAAGACCTGGAAGAAGACCGGGAAGACCAGGAAGAAGACCGGCAAGACCTGGAAGAAGATCGGGAAGACCTGAAAGAAGACCGGGTAGACCAGGAAGGAGACCGGGAAGACCTGGAAGAAGACCAGGAAGGCCTGGAAGAAGACCGGGAAGACCTGGAAGAAGACCGGGAAGACCTGGAAGAAGACCGGGTAGACCTGGAAGAAGACCGGGAAGACCTGGAAATAGACTGGGAAGACCAGGGAAAAGACCGGGACAGGGAAAAGACCGGGAAAAAGACCGGAGAGACCAGAAAGAAGACCGGGAAGACTGGGAAAAAGACCAGAAAGACCTGGAAGAAGACCGGGAACACCTGAAAGAAGTTCGGGAAGACCAGGAAGAAGACCGGGAAGACTGGTAAAAAGACCGGAAAGACCTGGAAGAAGACCGGGAAGATCAGGAAGAAGACCGGGAAGACCTGGAATATTTCATTTAATTAAAGCACAATTAAATGATTGGAAGCCACTGAAAATAATGATAGATTTTGAAGAGAGAATAATTGCAGCGCTCAGAGAGATTAACACTGTTCACGAAATAAAAGGTTGTCACTTTCATTATTACAATTGTTTGAAACGCAAAGCAAAGCAAATAGGTATATTTAAGGATAAACGTCACAAAACTATAGTTTTACTCTGCAGTAGTCTAGCATATTTACCAGAAGAGGAAATATTATCAGTTTGGAATTACAAAAAGAGTGAAATTGTACTAGAAGATGATCGAATAGAACTTGAACAGTTTCAACATTATTTTGAAAATTTTGGTAAAAAAAAAATGTGAAAATGTGGTGTAACTATTGTGAGCTACATCGAACAAACAATGTCGTGGAAGGATGGAATTTTAAAATGAATACTAAAGCTATGTACTAAAGTGTATATATAGTGCAGCCCCGACTTACGAAAGGTAAGTCGTGGGTTCGAACCCAGACAGGCGCAATTACTTTTTGTGATTTATTTCATCACCACTGCTCTCAAAGCGGTTAAGGAAAACATTGTTAAGAAATCAGCATGTTCTGGAAGAAGGCCGGGAAGACCTGGAAGAAGACCGGGAAGACCTGGAAGAAGTCCGGGTAGACCTGGAATAAGACCGGGAAGAAGACCTGGAAGAAGACCGGGAAGACCTGGAAGAAGACCGGGAAGACATGGGAAAAGACCGGGAAAAAAGACCTGGAAGAAGACCGGGTAGACCAGGAAAAGACCGGGAAGACCTGAAAGAAGATCGGGAAGACCTGAAAGAAGACCGGGTAGACCAGGAAGGAGACCGGGAAGACCTGGAAGAAGACCAGGAAGGCCTGGAAGAAGACCGGGAAGACCTGGAAGAAGACTGGGAAGACCTGGAAGAAGACCGGGTAGACCTGGAAAAAGACCGGGAAGACCTGGAAATAGACTGGGAAGACCAGGGAAAAGACCGGGACAGGGAAAAGACCGGGAAAAAGACCGGAGAGACCAGGAAGAAGACCGGGAAGACTGGGAAAAAGACCAGAAAGACCTGGAAGAAGACCGGGAACACCTGGAAGAAGTCCGGGAAGTCCTGGAAGAAGACCGGGAAGACCTGGAAGAAGACTGGGTAGACCAGGAAGAAGACCGGGAAGACCTGGAAGAAGACCGGGAAGACCTGGAAGAAGACAGGGAAGACCTGGAAGAAGACCGGGAAGACCTGGAAGAAGACCGGGAAGACCTGGAAGGAGACCGGGAAGACCTGGAAAAAGACTGGGAAGACCAATGAAAAGACCGGGAAAAAGACCGGAAAGACCTGGAAGACCGGGAAGACCTGGAAGAAGACCGGGAACATCTGGAAGAAGACCGGGAAACCTGGAATAAGACAGGGAAGACCTGGAAGAAGACCGGGAAGACCTGGAAGAAGACCGGGAAGACCTGGAAGAAGACCGGGTAGACCAGGAAAAAGACCGGGAAGACCTGGAAGAAGACCGGGAAGACCTGGAAGAAGACCGGGAAGACCTGGAGTATTTCATTTAATTAAAGCACAATTAAATGATTGGAAGCCACTGAAAATAATGATAGATTTTGAAGAGAGAATAATTGCAGCGCTCAGAGAGATTAACACTGTTCACGAAATAAAAGGTTGTCACTTCCATTATTACAATTGTTTGAAACGCAAAGCAAAGCAAATAGGTATATTTAAGGATAAACGTCACAAAACTATAGTTTTACTCTGCAGTAGTCTAGCATATTTACCAGAAGAGGAAATATTATCAGTTTGGAATTACAAAAAGAGTGAAATTGTACTAGAAGATGATCGAATAGAACTTGAACAGTTTCAACATTATATTGAAAATTTTGGAAAAAAAAAATGTGAAAATGTGGTGTAACTATTGTGAGCTACATCGAACAAACAATGTCGTGGAAGGATGGAATTTTAAAATGAATACTAAAGCTATGTACTAAAGTGTATATTTATATAGTGCAGCCCCGACTTACGAAAGGTAAGTCGTGGGTTCGAACCCAGACAGGCGCAATTACTTTGTGTGATTTATTTCATCACCACTGCTCTCAAAGCGGTTTAGGAAAACATTGTGAAGAAATCAGCATGTTCTGGAAGAAGGCCGGGAAGACCTGGAAGAAGACCGGGAAGACCTGGAAGAAGACCGGGCAGACCTGGAAGAAGACCGGGAAGACCTGGAAGAAGACCGGGAAGACATGGGAAAAGACCGGGAAAAAAGACCTGGAAGAAGACCGGGAAGACCAGGAAGAAGACCGGGAAGACCTGGAAGAAGACCGGGAAGGCCTGGAAGAAGACCGGGAAGACCTGGAAGAAGACCGGGAAGACCTGGAAGAAGACCGGGTAGACCTGGAAGAAGACCGGGAAGACCTGGAAAAAGACCGGGAAGAAGCGGGAAGATCGGGAAGAACAGGAAGACCGGAAAGAAGATCGGGAAGACCGGGAAGAAGACCGGGAAGAAGACCTGGAAGAAGACCGGGAAGACCGGGTAGTAGTACGGGAAGACCGGGAAGGCAGGGCAGACCTTGAGGAAGACCAGGAAGACCTGGAAGAAGACCGGGAAGACCTGAAAGAAGTTCGGGAAGACCAGGAAGAAGACCGGGAAGACTGGTAAAAAGACCGGAAAGACCTGGAAGAAGACCGGGAAGATCAGGAAGAAGACCGGGAAGACCTGGAATATTTCATTTAATTAAAGCACAATTAAATGATTGGAAGCCACTGAAAATAATGATAGATTTTGAAGAGAGAATAATTGCAGCGCTCAGAGAGATTAACACTGTTCACGAAATAAAAGGTTGTCACTTCCATTATTACAATTGTTTGAAACGCAAAGCAAAGCAAATAGGTATATTTAAGGATAAACGTCACAAAACTATAGTTTTACTCTGCAGTAGTCTAGCATATTTACCAGAAGAGGAAATATTATCAGTTTGGAATTACAAAAAGAGTGAAATTGTACTAGAAGATGATCGAATAGAACTTGAACAGTTTCAACATTATTTTGAAAATTTTGGAAAAAAAAAATGTGAAAATGTGGTGTAACTATTGTGAGCTACATCGAACAAACAATGTCGTGGAAGGATGGAATTTTAAAATGAATACTAAAGCTATGTACTAAAGTGTATATATAGTGCAGCCCCGACTTACGAAAGGTAAGTCGTGAGTTCGAACCCAGACAGGCGCAAATTACTTTTTGTGATTTATTTCATCACCACTGCTCTCAAAGCGGTTAAGGAAAACATTGTTAAGAAATCAGCATGTTCTGGAAGAAGGCCGGGAAGACCTGGAAGAAGACCGGGAAGACATGGGGAAAGACCGGGAAGAAGAGGGAAGATCGGGAAGAACAGGAAGACCGGAAAGAAGATCGGGAAGACCGGGAAGCAAACCGGGAAGAAGACCTGGAAGAAGACCGGGAAGACCGGGTAGAAGACCGGGAAGACCGGGAAGGCAGGGAAGACCTGGAGGAAGACCAGGAAGACCTGGAAGAAGACCGGGAAGACCGGGTAGAAGACCGGGAAGACCGGGAAGAAGACCGGGAAGACCTGGAAGAAGACCGGGAAGACCTGGAAGAAGACCGGGAAGACCTGGAAGAAGACCGGAAAGACCGGGTAGAAGACCGGGAAGACCGGGAAGGCAGGGAAGACCTGGAGGAAGACCAGGAAGACCTGGAAGAAGACCGGGAAGACCGGGTAGAAGACCGGGAAGACCGGGAAGAAGACCGGGAAGACCTGGAAGAAGACCGGGAAGACCGGGTAGAAGACCGGGAAGACCGGGAAGAAGACCGGGAAGACCTGGAAGAAGACCGGGTAGACCTGGAAGGAGACCGGGAAGACCTGGAAAAAGACTGGGAAGACCAATGAAAAGACCGGGAAAAAGAACGGAAAGACCTGGATGACCGGGAAGACCTGGAAGAAGACCGGGAACACCTGGAAGAAGACCGGGAAACCTGGAATAAGACAGGGAAGACCTGGAAGAAGACCGGGAAGACCTGGAAGAAGACCGGGAAGACCTGGAAGAAGACCGGGTAGACCAGGAATAAGACCGGGAAGACCTGGAAGAAGACCGGGAAGACCTGGAAGAAGACCGGGAAGACCTGGAGTATTTCATTTAATTAAAGCACAATTAAATGATTGGAAGCCACTGAAAATAATGATAGATTTTGAAGAGAGAATAATTGCAGCGCTCAGAGAGATTAACACTGTTCACGAAATAAAAGGTTGTCACTTCCATTATTACAATTGTTTGAAACGCAAAGCAAAGCAAATAGGTATATTTAAGGATAAACGTCACAAAACTATAGTTTTACTCTGCAGTAGTCTAGCATATTTACCAGAAGAGGAAATATTATCAGTTTGGAATTACAAAAAGAGTGAAATTGTACTAGAAGATGATCGAATAGAACTTGAACAGTTTCAACATTATTTTGAAAATTTTTGAAAAAAAAAATGTGAAAATGTGGTGTAACTATTGTGAGCTACATCGAACAAACAATGTCGTGGAAGGATGGAATTTTAAAATGAATACTAAAGCTATGTACTAAAGTGTATATATAGTGCAGCCCCGACTTACGAAAGGTAAGTCGTGGGTTCGAACCCAGACAGGCGCAATTACTTTGTGTGATTTATTTCATCACCACTGCTCTCAAAGCGGTTAAGGAAAACATTGTGAAGAAATCAGCATGTTCTGGAAGAAGGCCGGGAAGACCTGGAAGAAGACCGGGAAGACCTGGAAGAAGACCGGGCAGACCTGGAAGAAGACCGGGAAGACCTGGAAGAAGACCGGGAAGACATGGGAAAAGACCGGGAAAAAAGACCTGAAAGAAGACCGGGAAGACCAGGAAGAAGACCGGGAAGACCTGGAAGAAGACCGGGAAGGCCTGGAAGAAGACCGGGAAGACCTGGAAGAAGACCGGGAAGACCTGGAAGAAGACCGGGTAGACCTGGAAGAAGACCGGGAAGACCTGGAAAAAGACCGGGAAGAAGCGGGAAGATCGGGAAGAACAGGAAGACCGGAAAGAAGATCGGGAAGACCGGGAAGAAGACCTGGAAGAAGACCGGGAAGACCGGGTAGTAGAACGGGAAGACCGGGAAGGCAGGGAAGACCTTGAGGAAGACCAGGAAGACCTGGAAGAAGACCGGGAAGACCTGAAAGAAGTTCGGGAAGACCAGGAAGAAGACCGGGAAGACTGGTAAAAAGACCGGAAAGACCTGGAAGAAGACCGGGAAGATCAGGAAGAAGACCGGGAAGACCTGGAATATTTCATTTAATTAAAGCACAATTAAATGATTGGAAGCCACTGAAAATAATGATAGATTTTGAAGAGAGAATAATTGCAGCGCTCAGAGAGATTAACACTGTTCACGAAATAAAAGGTTGTCACTTTCATTATTACAATTGTTTGAAACGCAAAGCAAAGCAAATAGGTATATTTAAGGATAAACGTCACAAAACTATAGTTTTACTCTGCAGTAGTCTAGCATATTTACCAGAAGAGGAAATATTATCAGTTTGGAATTACAAAAAGAGTGAAATTGTACTAGAAGATGATCGAATAGAACTTGAACAGTTTCAACATTATTTTGAAAATTTTGGTAAAAAAAAAATGTGAAAATGTGGTGTAACTATTGTGAGCTACATCGAACAAACAATGTCGTGGAAGGATGGAATTTTAAAATGAATACTAAAGCTATGTACTAAAGTGTATATATAGTGCAGCCCCGACTTACGAAAGGTAAGTCGTGGGTTCGAACCCAGACAGGCGCAAATTACTTTTTGTGATTTATTTCATCACCACTGCTCTCAAAGCGGTTAAGGAAAACATTGTTAAGAAATCAGCATGTTCTGGAAGAAGGCCGGGAAGACCTGGAAGAAGACCAGGACGACCTGTAAGAAGACCGGGCAGACCTGGAAGAAGACCTGGAAGAAGACCGGGAAGACCTGGAAGAAGACCGGGAAGACATGGGAAAAGACCGGGAAGAAGAGGGAAGATCGGGAAGAACAGGAAGACCGGAAAGAAGATCGGGAAGACCGGGAAGAAAACCGGGAAGAAGACCTGGAAGAAGACCGGGAAGACCGGGTAGAAGACCGGGAAGACCGGGTAGGCAGGGAAGACCTGGAGGAAGACCAGGAAGACCTGGAAGAAGACCGGGAAGACCGGGTAGAAGACCGGGAAGACCGGGAAGAAGACCGGGAAGACCTGGAAGAAGACCGGGAAGACCTGGAAGAAGACCGGGAAGACCTGGAAGAAGACCGGGAAGAAGCGGGAAGATCGGGAAGAACAGGAAGACCGGAAAGAAGATCGGGAAGAAGACCGGGAAGACCTGGAAGAAGACCGGGAAGACCTGGAAGAAGACCGGGAAGACCTGGAAGAAGACCGGGAAGAAGACCTGAAAGAAGACCGGGAAGACCTGGAAGAAGACCGGGAAGACATGGGAAAAGACTGGGAATAAAGACCTGAAAGAAGACCGGGAAGACCAGGAAGAAGACCGGGAAGTCCTGGAAGAAGACCGGGAAGACCTGGAAGAAGTCCAGGAAGACCTGGAAGAAGACCGGGAAGACCTGGAAGAAGACCGGGTAGACCAGGAAAAAGACCGGGAAGACCTGGAAGAAGACCGGGAAGACCTGGAAGAAGACCGGGAAGACCTGGAATATTTCATTTAATTAAAGCACAATTAAATGATTGGAAGCCACTGAAAATAATGATAGATTTTGAAGAGAGAATAATTGCAGCGCTCAGAGAGATTAACACTGTTCACGAAATAAAAGGTTGTCACTTCCATTATTACAATTGTTTGAAACGCAAAGCAAAGCAAATAGGTATATTTATGGATAAACGTCACAAAACTATAGTTTTACTCTGCAGTAGTCTAGCATATTTACCAGAAGAGGAAATATTGTCAGTTTGGAATTACAAAAAGAGTGAAATTGTACTAGAAGATGATCGAATAGAACTTGAACAGTTTCAACATTATCTTGAAAATTTTGGAAAAAAAAAAAATGTGAAAATGTGGTGTAACTATTGTGAGCTACATCGAACAAACAATGTCGTGGAAGGATGGAATTTTAAAATGAATACTAAAGCTATGTACTAAAGTGTATATATAGTGCAGCCCCGACTTACGAAAGGTAAGTCGTGGGTTCGAACCCAGACAGGCGCAATTACTTTGTGTGATTTATTTCATCACCACTGCTCTCAAAGCGGTTAAGGAAAACATTGTGAAGAAATCAGCATGTTCTGGAAGAAGGCCGGGAAGACCTGGAAGAAGACCGGGAAGACCTGGAAGAAGACCGGGCAGACCTGGAAGAAGACCGGGAAGACCTGGAAGAAGACCGGGAAGACATGGGAAAAGACCGGGAAAAAAGACCTGGAAGAAGACCGGGAAGACCAGGAAGAAGACCGGGAAGACCTGGAAGAAGACCGGGAAGGCCTGGAAGAAGACCGGGAAGACCTGGAAGAAGACCGGGAAGACCTGGAAGAAGACCGAGTAGACCTGGAAGAAGACCGGGAAGACCTGGAAAAAGACCGGGAAGAAGCGGGAAGATCGGGAAGAACAGGAAGACCGGAAAGAAGATCGGGAAGACCGGGAAGAAGACCGGGAAGAAGACCTGGAAGAAGACCGGGAAGACCGGGTAGTAGACCGGGAAGACCGGGAAGGCAGGGAAGACCTTGAGGAAGACCAGGAAGACCTGGAAGAAGACCGGGAAGACCTGAAAGAAGATCGGGAAGACCAGGAAGAAGACCAGGAAGACTGGGAAAAAGACCGGAAAGACCTGGAAGAAGACCGGGAAGATCAGGACGAAGACCGGGAAGACCTGGAATATTTCATTTAATTAAAGCACAATTAAATGATTGGAAGCCACTGAAAATAATGATAGATTTTAAAGAGAGAATATTTGCAGCGCTCAGAGAGATTTACACTGTTCACGAAATAAAAGGTTGTCACTTCCATTATTACAATAGTTGGAAACGCAAAGCAAAGCAAATAGGTATATTTAAGGATAAACGTCACAAAACTACAGGGTGAATTTTCATTAATGCGACAAAATGAAATTGGAGCTTCAGTAACAGTAACATAGTAATTATAAACTGTTTTTTCTACAATCTAAATCGTTAAAAAAAATTACGCGGTTATCGTTTTCAAAAGGTCCATTGATGTTATTATCTTTATTTAAGTACGAATTATCGGTATTCCAGTAATATGCAAAAAAAATAAGAAAAATTCAGGCAAAATTAGGTAAATGACCGCTATTGAGCACTGCGATGAGTCGGCAAGATTTTTGATACTTTTATTATTTTAACGGTTTTCGTAACACTGATCAATTATTTCTTAATTTTATATTTTATAAATTTTCTTGACAACACGTATTATTGTATATTTAAATTTGTCGCATCTATTCAATTTCACCCTGTATAGTTTTACTCTGCAGTAGTCTAGCATATTTACCAGAAGAGGAAATGTTATCAGTTTGGAATTACAAAAAGAGTGAAATTGTACTAGAAGATGATCGGATAGAACTTGAACAGTTTCAACATTATTTTGAAAATTTTGGAAAAAAAAAATGTGAAAATGTGGTGTAACTATTGTGAGCTACATCGAACAAACAATGTCGTGGAAGGATTGAATTTTAAAATGAATACTAAAGCTATGTACTAAAGTGTTTTTATTATACAGTGCAGCCCCGACTTACGAAAGGTAAGTCGTGGGTTCGAACCCAGACAAGCGCAATTACTTTGTGTGATTTATTTCATCACCACTGCTCTCAAAGCGGTTAAGGAAAACATTGTGAAGAAATCAGCATGTTCTGGAAGAAGGCCGGGAAGACCTGGAAGAAGACCGGGACGACCTGTAGGAAGACCGGGCAGACCTGGAAGAAGACCGGGAAGACCTGGAAGAAGACCGGGAAGACATGGGAAAAGACCGGGAAGAAGAGGGAAGATCGGGAAGAACAGGAAGACCGGAAAGAAGATTCGGAAGTTCGGGAAGAAAACCGGGAAGAAGACCTGGAAGAAGACCGGGAAGACCGGGAAGACCGGGTAGAAGACCGGGAAGACCGGGAAGGCAGGGAAGACCTGGAGGAAGACCAGGAAGACCTGGAAGAAGACCGGGAAGACCTGGAAGAAGACCGGGAAGACCTGGAATATTTCATTTAATTAAAGCACAATTAAATGATTGGAAGCCACTGAAAATAATGATAGATTTTGAAGAGAGAATAATTGCAGCGCTCAGAGAGATTAACACTGTTCACGAAATAAAAGGTTGTCACTTCCATTATTACAATTGTTTGAAACGCAAAGCAAAGCAAATAGGTATATTTAAGGATAAACGTCACAAAACTATAGTTTTACTCTGCAGTAGTCTAGCATATTTACCAGAAGAGGAAATATTATCAGTTTGGAATTACAAAAAGAGTGAAATTGTACTAGAAGATGATCGAATAGAACTTGAACAGTTTCAACATTATTTTGAAAATTTTGGAAAAAAAAAATGTGAAAATGTGGTGTAACTATTGTGAGCTACATCGAACAAACAATGTCGTGGAAGGATGGAATTTTAAAATGAATACTAAAGCTATGTACTAAAGTGTATACAACCTGTAACGGAAAGGGTATATACATACGAAAGGCACGGCTTCTTTGGATGGTAACAAACGATAAGGCAAGGGTTTTTTAACCCTATCTCTACATGTTCGGAAGTTATGAATTTTTTAAATACATTGATACCAGAAACCAAACTTTTCAAATTGCAATAAACACATCACTAGCACTAAATCAGCTGATCGGTGTCAGCGAACTATTTGCAAGTAAGAATAAACCTCTTACTCCTGATACTTTTGAAACGAGGGTTCCGCATGTTTATTTTTTTCTAACAAAATAATTTGAATGACTTTTCTTAAACTTAGATTATGTTCGAGAACAAGCTAAAATTAATTTGTCTAATTATCTAAATTTAACGTAACAATATTTAATACGTGCTTTCATTGTCACGTCGTATCATTTACACACTTGTTTATTTTTACGTAGTTTTTCTTTTGAAGATTATTATGTAGTTAACCCTTGATCTGTCAAGCCTGGCCGTAACGGTCAGACGCCATTGTTTAACTATTGTGTCAACTTCGCTGAAAGTTAATGAATTAATTAATATCTGCTATCGTACCTTCAAAACAGTAAATACCTAATTTAATAACAATTCACAGACCGAACACCGTGCACTAGAACCGATATTCAAAATAACGTAAAATCGTCGGTTACAATCACAATGAGAACAATATCACAATACAGAATAAGACGCCGTGCGATAATTTGTTAAAATACAGCTATAACTCGTATAACTAAAGTATGCACCCTTATCATAATATTTTTTACACATAAGATCCAGGAGATCTGATTAACCTTACTATTAAATCAATTTGCTTGAAGATCAGATTAAAACGAATCGATTCGAAAAAACGTCATCTTGCGCCATTGATTGAATTGATCACAAAAATCGTTACATGCATCCTAACAGGAATTAATTTATTAAATAAACATTATTGTTAGTCATTATTAGAACTAAGAATAGAAAAAGGATTTAGTAACAGTAATTTGTCCAACTGAACCCAAAACACCACCTCTATGCAACTTATGCAATTCCTAGTACAAATAAAATCACAGTGGGTTCCGTTCATAATTTTAAAAATAAGGTTACGAAAACTATTAACAAGAAGTTAATACATTTTCTACGAGCTACTTTGATAAGTCTTTTTTACTGCCCAAGCGCAGTTTTTATATCAAAGTCAATAAAAAAATGCGCAAAACTGTATCTAGCTGCGGAAAGAAATTAATAAAAGTACTAGGACCGCATGAGTAACGAGAATATTGTTATTGCGAATTGAAAATCTTTCCCTCACATAACCCTAATTTCGACGTTAGACACACATAGACAGACGTTAGACACACTATCATACGATTTAGGGTATGTGAACCAATGGCAGTCCCTGCAGTTTAAATTACTCCTTACTCCTGGTAAATAATACTTCTGATCAGATTCAGAATAACTCGGATAATGTTATTATTTTGATCAAAGATTATTAAGTATTTATGTTATTTTGAAATAAAAGCTCCGGGGTTCAGATTCTGAAATAAAAAAACGTACCACAGATCTTCATGTTTATTATCATGTCTAATTGATTGAAATTAATGATTTTTCAATTTTGAATTTGATTTATGTAGTTAACTCTTATTTTATTTTTGCGGACATTTCTAATTATTGGTGTTTAGTTGAAATTTTTATTAGGATGTAAAACAATAATTTTTAATAGTGGTAAACACTAAATGGGACAGCTACCCTATTAGCAGGATAGTAGGGAATAGGAGGTTTTTTTTGCATTGTTTGCTCGTCAGTCGTCAAGTGTTCCGCGTGTGGTGCATACCGTTTCCATACTTGTGATTCGCGCATCATTTCAGTACGGCTACCTTGAATTTAAAAATTGACTTTGGTTTCGTTGTTATTGTTGTTAAGTTATCGTTTTTGTTGTGTTTTTTTTTTGTTGTTGTGTTTGTTATTGTTGGGTTTGCAAAATTTCATTTAGTAATACCGAATATTACGAAATGACACTGTGTGTCGGAGCAGAACATAGTAATTTGCGTGCTGCCCGAGAACTGTACCATGAACGCTTTATCTAGGGTAGACCAGATGCTGAGCGTCGACAGCTGCCTTCGTTGGCGTGCTTTAGTCGGATGGTACATCGTCTGCACCAAACTGGGCCTCCGCGGTCCCCAGACCATACGCCGTTGGACTTTTTTTTGTGGGGGTACATTAAAAACGTAGTGTACGCAGTGCCGTGTGATACAGTGGATCAAATGAAAGTGCGCATTGAGGCCGCTTTCACGACGGTAACACCACAAATGCTACAGAATGTCCAAGAATCCATGAACAAGCGAGCGGCCTTGTGCATGCAATACCAAGGTCACGATATCGAACCCCATCTTTAAAATGTAAGTCAATTTGATAAAACGAAGCTTTAAGATTTTACTGTTTACTCGGTAATAAATAATAGGATAAAACTAGCTTACTTATCTAAACTTTGTTTCGAATTTTTGTTACGTAACTTTTGTTATCTCAGTTTTTACGTGAAATTACTTGCTTGAAATTAACGAGTAAACTGTAAATACTAAATAAATCAATAATTACGCATTAATAATTTTTATATCACGGTAAAGTAGGTAAGTTTTCTATTCTGAGGCACCGCGCACTTTTGCTAAAAGAGGCCGCCGCGCGGCGGCCCTTGTGATCTCGTCAGTGCGCGCCGACAAAGAACACCGCCTTCTTCTTGGCTACTTGACGGTACTAGGCGCGCAGGATTACGGAAGAGATTTATTTATTTCTTTATTAGAGAGAGAGAGAGTGATGTGTGCAAGTAACGTGCAAAGTTATTGACCTACGTGGTGAAGTGACACGTTTGTTATGATTTGAACTTCAGAATCTTACGATACCAAAATTTTGGTATCAATTTTTTGAGTATCTTATTTTGAGCTGAAACTTCGTATAGTGATTCTATACCAGCTGTTATCTATAGTGGTTAAGGATGGATATACCCTTTCCGTTACACGTTGTATATAGTGCAGCCCCGACTTACGAAAGGTAAGTCGTGGGTTCGAACCCAGACAGGCGCAATTACTTTTTGTGATTTATTTCATCACCACTGCTCTCAAAGCGGTTAAGGAAAACATTGTTAAGAAATCAGCATGTTCTGGAAGAAGGCCGGGAAGACCTGGAAGAAGACCGGGAAGACCTGTAAGAAGACCGGGCAGACCTGGAAGAAGACCGGGAAGAAGACCTGGAAGAAGACCGGGAAGACATGGGAAAAGACCGGGAAAAAAGATCTGGAAGAAGACCGGGTAGACCAGGAAAAGACCGGGAAGACCTGAAAGAAGATCGGGAAGACCTGAAAGAAGACCGGGTAGACCAGGAAGGAGACCGGGAAGACCTGGAAGAAGACCAGGAAGGCCTGGAAGAAGACCGGGAAGACCTGGAAGAAGACCGGGAAGACCTGGAAGAAGACCGGGTAGACCTGGAAGAAGACCGGGAAGACCTGGAAATAGACTAGGAAGACCAGGGAAAAGACTGGGACAGGGAAAAGACCGGGAAAAAGACCGGAGAGACCAGGAAAAAGACCGGGAAGACTGGGAAAAAGACCAGAAAGACCTGGAAGAAGACCGGGAAGACCTGGAAGAAGACCGGGAAGACCTGGAAGAAGACCGGGAAGACCTGGAAGAAGACCGGGAAGACCTGGAAGAAGACCGGGTAGACCAGGAAAAAGACCGGGAAGACCTGGAAGAAGACCGGGAAGACTTGGAAGAAGACCGGGAAGACCTGGAAGAAGACCGGGAAGACCTGGAAGAAGACCGGGTAGACCTGGAAGGAGACCGGGAAGACCTGGAAAAAGACTGGGAAGACCAATGAAAAGACCGGGAAAAAGACCGGAAAGACCTGGAAGACCGGGAAGACCTGGAAGAAGACCGGGAAGACCTGGAAGAAGACCGGGAACACCTGGAAGAATACCGGGAAACCTGGAAGAAGACAGGGAAGACCTGGAAGAAGACCGGGAAGACCTGGAAGAAGACCGGGAAGACCTGGAAGAAGACCGGGTAGACCAGGAAAAAGACCGGGAAGACCTGGAAAAAGACCGGGAAGACCTGGAAGAAGACCGGGAAGACCTGGAATATTTCATTTAATTAAAGCACAATTAAATGATTGGAAGCCACTGAAAATAATGATAGATTTTGAAGAGAGAATAATTGCAGCGCTCAGAGAGATTAACACTGTTCACGAAATAAAAGGTTGTCACTTCCATTATTACAATTGTTTGAAACGCAAAGCAAAGCAAATAGGTATATTTAAGGATAAACGTCACAAAACTATAGTTTTACTCTGCAGTAGTCTAGCATATTTACCAGAAGAGGAAATATTATCAGTTTGGAATTACAAAAAGAGTGAAATTGTACTAGAAGATGATCGAATAGAACTTGAACAGTTTCAACATTATCTTGAAAATTTTGGAAAAAAAAAAATGTGAAAATGTGGTGTAACTATTGTGAGCTACATCGAACAAACAATGTCGTGGAAGGATGGAATTTTAAAATGAATACTAAAGCTATGTACTAAAGTGTATATATAGTACAGCCCCGACTTACGAAAGGTAAGTCGTGGGTTCGAACCCAGACAGACGCAATTACTTTGTGTGATTTATTTCATCACCACTGCTCTCAAAGCGGTTAAGGAAAACATTGTGAAGAAATCAGCATGTTCTGGAAGAAGGCCGGGAAGACCTGGAAGAAGACCGGGCAGACCTGGAAGAAGACCGGGAAGACCTGGAAGAAGACCGGGAAGACCTGGAAGAAGACCGGGAAGACCTGGAAGAAGACCGGGTAGACCTGGAAGGAGACTGGGAAGACCTGGAAAAAGACTGGGAAGACCAATGAAAAGACCGGGAAAAAGACCGGAAAGACCTGGAAGACCGGGAAGACCTGGAAGAAGACCGGGAAGACCTGGAAGAAGACCGGGAACACCTGGAAGAAGACCGGGAAACCTGGAAGAAGACAGGGAAGACCTGGAAGAAGACCGGGAAGACCTGGAAGAAGACCGGGAAGACCTGGAAGAAGACCGGGTAGACCAGGAAAAAGACCGGGAAGACCTGGAAGAAGACCGGGAAGACCTGGAAGAAGACCGGGAAGACCTGGAATATTTCATTTAATTAAAGCACAATTAAATGATTGGAAGCCACTGAAAATAATGATAGATTTTGAAGAGAGAATAATTGCAGCGCTCAGAGAGATTAACACTGTTCACGAAATAAAAGGTTGTCACTTCCATTATTACAATTGTTTGAAACGCAAAGCAAAGCAAATAGGTATATTTAAGGATAAACGTCACAAAACTATAGTTTTACTCTGCAGTAGTCTAGCATATTTACCAGAAGAGGAAATATTATCAGTTTGGAATTACAAAAAGAGTGAAATTGTACTAGAAGATGATCGAATAGAACTTGAACAGTTTCAACATTATTTTGAAAATTTTGGAAAAAAAAAAATGTGAAAATGTGGTGTAACTATTGTGAGCTACATCGAACAAACAATGTCGTGGTAGGATGGAATTTTAAAATGAATACTAAAGCTATGTACTAAAGTGTATATACAACGTGTAACGGAATAAACGCAAGACCTCAGACACCCCAATTAGAAAATTAAATTATAGAACTAAAGAAACATCTGTAATTCGATTTACCTAAAGAACGCTACGTTTTTTTTTATAAAATAGTTGTCCTAGCTGGACGCATAATGTTTGAGCATACTACTGTATCCCTACGCACACACTCATAGCGCACACTCGTGCGCGTGCCTACGTAACATGTAGGTAGGAATAGAAAGCAATGCATGTAAGCTTAGGTATGTATCTTTACGTTTAATGGCCGAATATTACGTACCTAGCTGATATTAGTAAGTTGTGGTATTACCCTATTAATTATTGTTGCCAGCCTTTGCCCAGCTGTGGGACAGTATACGCTAAATAAAAAAAATAAAAAATATTGTTAGTTGCCTAACTAGTAAAATAATGATTTCATTTTTCCATCAAAGAAAGAGAGAAAGAAAGAAAAAGCATTTATTAGCCCACACAGGACAAACACATCAAAATTAAAAGTACTTATAAAAATTACACAGAAAAAAAAAACAAATATTTATTTAAAAATTAAAAGAATGAAACTCGTCCTGTACGAGGCCAAAAGGCTCCTATCTCAGCATGGTGCTGTAACATTAAAAAAAACGTCACAGCGCTGGTATTCTGATAGGGCCCAAAGTGTAGGTGATGCCACGGTCAGGCCAGATACGGATAAAAATAAAAATAAAGTGTAGACGAATAAACAATACAAATAAATCACACTTACAGGCTTTTTTTATGGTGGGAAAAATCATCTAATGACGAATCCCGCTCTTGGGCGGAGCGAGAGACAGTGTCAGACTCTTACTGACTAAACCCACCCCGTTCCAACGTTGCCTTTCGCACTGGGTCCAGGCCTTCTTTTCAGAAAAAGAACCCGGGCCCCAGCTGGCTTCGACCCTATTACAGGGTCCCTACGTTTTTCGGACAACTCCTTGAGGCGCGCGGGAACAGTGCGTGCCGTCGACGACTGGGCTTGGTCCGGAATCTTACCAGACGACTGAACGGCGAACTACCCATTGCTCGCCGTCCGCACACTTACTACTACAGGCTTTGAACTTCGAATAATTCAGTTCAACTACGGATAGCTAAGAAAGTATTTTTAAATTGAGCAACCTTTCATCCCACTGCGATTTATCAGTACGGCAATACCTAAAGTCAGACATGTCACGCGTCTTTTAACCGATTTCGCGATATTACCACCTACTCGTCAGTGTGTTTACATTTTTAGGGTTCCGTACCAAGAGGATAAAATTGTCCCTGTTGTAAAGACTTCGCTGTTGCCGCTATAAAAAGAAATACTAAAAACGGAATAAAATTAATATTTAAATGGGTTATTCATACAACAAACGTGAATTTTTGGCGGTTTTTTGTCGATAATGGTACGGAATCCTTCGTGCGCGAGTCCAACTCGCACTTGGCCGGTTTTATTATTACGTAGGTATAAAACATATTCAGTGTTTAAAAGATTTCAATCATTTATGTATTTACAGTAGTAAAATCGTATTACGAAGGTACATACCTGAGCTATTTACACTAAATACTTCTTCTTCGTCCTCTTTTTAAAAGATTTTCAAAATGTCCACCACCTTGCTCGGTACACATTATTGCACGTTTTCTTAAGTTAATTTTTAATTTGTTAAGCACTTCAGTTTCACTTTTCGATTTTATTCGACCCCACAAAAAAAAGTCCAACGGTGTTAGATCGGCAGATCTGGGAGGCCACGGTATAGGTCCTCCACGTCCAATCCAATGAGAGCCATACTCCGCATCAAGATGCCGTCGAACGTTCCACGTGAAATGCGCGGGAGCTCCATCATGTTGGTAAAACACGGGTCGTCGTAACAACGAGAGAGGGACCTCCTCCAATAACTGGGGCAATATCTCTTGCAAGAAGTGTAGGTAGGTATCTCCAGTCAACCTCGGTAAAAACACAGGGCCGAGTATGTGTGTACCTACAACTCCCGCCCACACGTTCACGGAGAACCTGTGCTGAAATGAGTCTACACGACATGCATGTGGATTTTCGTGCCTCCACAAATGCATGTTATGTTGGTTGTAAATACCAACTCGTGTGAAGGTGCTCTCGTCCGTCCAGATGATGTTTCGTTGCCAGTTTTCCAACAACCATCTACAAAATTGCAGTCGTGGCAAGTAGTCAGTCGGCATTAGCTCCTGACAACGTCGTAGATGGAAGGGGTGTTCGCCATCAGCACGTAACGTTCTCCACACGTACATGTGGCTGCAGTCAAACAACGGCGCTGCTTCCCTCGTGCTGCTCTCTGGATGTTCATCGAAATAATCGAGAATGTTTTCCTGCAAACGAGTAGAGCGCACATTCGTCCCTCTATCCAAGGCCGTGTTAGGACGAAACGTACCGAAGTCCCTCAGGCGCTGAGTTGCACCTAGCATTGTCCTGGCGCTCACTCTGGTACCATGTCGTTCATTGAAGACTCGACACGCTAACTCCACATTATCGTCGCAACGAGCCAGTGTCCTCACCATCTCAGTGCACTGGATAGCCATCGCGCGCGTAAACAACAACAACAAAATTGCGTAATTCACTTGTCGGTTGCCGGCGAATGACTAATTTGGCGGCACGTGCGCCGGCGGCATATCAAACAAATGCGGCAACTCAAAGGGCTAAGTCAGTAAATTATTGCATCTCGCTCTTTCATATTGATTTAGCGTTTGCAAAAAACGTACCTTTGATTTTCTAATATTTTGTCATTTCTCTACAAAATATTGTGAATGCGGAATTACAAATTCAGTAAAGCATTTAAAAAAGCTTTATTGCTTTGAGATAAGTTTGAAATTTCCTAAAATGATGTTTTTATTTAACTAGCTTAAATGTAAAAACCTACGAGTGTGTGTAGGTAAGGATAGAAATGATATTTTTATTTTTACAAATTCGGTTGTGCAGTTAAGTAAGACGTATTGCTTGGAAATAAAGACTAATCTTTCTTAAATTAAATATTTTACCTTTCGCACACTATCATACTTTATTCTAAAATGTATTGTTTTTTTTACGTGTGTGTATGGATGGATATTAAGCGATCTACAAATTCAGCCGTGCATTTTTATGGGCTTTTATTACTTTGAGCTAAGGCTTATAATTCCCTAAATAAAATATTTGATTACGTTGGTTTTACGCAGTGGTCCTAATTTAGATTAAATGAAGGATATTTCTGGAGAAAATTAACACATATAAATAATGATGGGAATCGATTCAGAAGCCGATTCTGAGCAAACTAATTTCAGGTCTTGCGTTTATTCTGTTACATGTTGTATAGTGCAGCCCCGACTTACGAAAGGTAAGTCGTGGGTTCGAACCCAGACAGGCGCAATTACTTTTTGTGATTTATTTCATCACCACTGCTCTCAAAGCGGTTAAGGAAAACATTGTTAAGAAATCAGCATGTTCTGGAAGAAGGCCGGGAAGACCTGGAAGAAGACCGGGAAGACCTGTAAGAAGACCGGGCAGACCTGGAAGAAGACCGGGAAGAAGACCTGGAAGAAGACCGGGAAGACCTGGAAGAAGACCGGGAAGACATGGGAAAAGACCGGGAAAAAAGACCTGGAAGAAGACCGGGAAGACCAGGAAGAAGACCGGGAAGACCTGGAAGAAGACCGGGAAGGCCTGGAAGAAGACCGGGAAGACCTGGAAGAAGACCGGGAAGACCTGGAAGAAGACCGGGAACACCTGGAAGAAGACCGGGAAACCTGGAAGAAGACAGGGAAGACCTGGAAGAAGACCGGGAAGACCTGGAAGAAGACCGGGAAGACCTGGAAGAAGACCGGGTAGACCAGGAAAAAGACCGGGAAGACCTGGAAGAAGACCGGGAAGACCTGGAAGAAGACCGGGAAGACCTGGAAGAAGACCGGGTAGACCTGGAAGGAGACCGGGAAGACCTGGAAAAAGACTGGGAAGACCAATGAAAAGACCGGGAAAAAGACCGGAAAGACCTGGAAGAAGACCGGGAAGACCTGGAAGAAGACCGGGAAGACCTGGAAGAAGACCGGGAAGGCCTGCAAGAAGACCGGGAAGACCTGGAAGAAGTCCGGGAAGACCTGGAAGAAGACCGGGTAGACCTGGAAGAAGACCGGGAAGACCTGGAAAACGACTGGGAAGACCAATGAAAAGACCGGGAAAAAGACCGGAAAGACCTGGAAGAAGACCGGAAAGACCTGGAAGAAGACCGGGAAGACCTGGAAGAAGACCGGGAAGGCCTGGAAGAAGACCGGGAAACCTGGAAGAAGACAGGGAAGACCTGGAAGAAGACCGGGAAGACCTGGAAGAAGACCGGAAAGACCAGGAAGAAGACCGGGAAGAAGCGGGAAGATCGGGAAGAACAGGAAGACTGGAAAGAAGATCGGGAAGACCGGGAAGAAGACCGGGAAGAAGACCTGGAAGAAGACCGGGAAGACCGGGTAGAAGACCGGGAAGACCGGGAAGGCAGGGAAGACCTTGAGGAAGACCAGGAAGACCTGGAAGAAGACCGGGAAGACCTGAAAGAAGATCGGGAAGACCAGGAAGAAGACCGGGAAGACATGGGAAAAGACCGGGAAAAATGACCTGGAAGAAGACCGGGAAGACCAGGAAGAAGATCGGGAAGACATGGGAAAAGACCGGGAAAAAAGACCTGGAAGAAGACCGGGAAGACCAGGAAGAAGACCGGGAAGAAGCGGGAAGATCGGGAAGAACAGGAAGACCGGAAAGAAGATCGGGAAGACCGGGGAGAAGACCGGGAAGAAGACCTGGAAGAAGACCGGGAAGACCGGGTAGAAGACCGGGAAGACCGGGAAGGCAGGGAAGACCTGGAGGAAGACCAGGAAGACCTGGAAAAAACCGGGAAGACCTGGAAGAAGACCGGGAAGACCTGGAAGAAGACCGGGAAGACCAGGAAGAAGACCGGGAAGTACTGGAAGAAGACCGGGAAGACCCGGAAGAAGACCAGGAAGAAGACCGGGAAGACCTGGAAGAAGACCGGGAAGAAGCGGGAACATCGGGAAGAACAGGAAGACCGGAAAGAAGATCGGGAATACCAGGAAGAAGACCGGGAAGACATGGGAAAAGACCGGGAAAAATGACCTGGAAGAAGACCGGGAAGACCAGGAAGAAGATCGGGAAGACATGGGAAAAGACCGGGAAAAAAGACCTGGAAGAAGACCGGGAAGACCAGGAAGAAGACCGGGAAGAAGCGGGAAGATCGGGAAGAACAGGAAGACCGGAAAGAAGATCGGGAAGACCGGGGAGAAGACCGGGAAGAAGACCTGGAAGAAGACCGGGAAGACCGGGTAGAAGACCGGGAAGACCGGGAAGGCAGGGAAGACCTGGAGGAAGACCAGGAAGACCTGGAAAAAACCGGGAAGACCTGGAAGAAGACCGGGAAGACCTGGAAGAAGACCGGGAAGACCAGGAAGAAGACCGGGAAGTACTGGAAGAAGACCGGGAAGACCCGGAAGAAGACCAGGAAGAAGACCGGGAAGACCTGGAAGAAGACCGGGAAGAAGCGGGAACATCGGGAAGAACAGGAAGACCGGAAAGAAGATCGGGAATACCAGGAAGAAGACCGGGAAGAAGACCTGGAAGAAGACCGGTAAGACCGGGTAGAAGACCGGGAAGACCGGGAAGAAGACCGGGCAGACCTGGAAGAAGACCGGGAAGACCTGGAAGAAGACCGGGAAGACCTGGAAGAAGACCGGGAAGACCTGGAAGAAGACCGAGAAGACATGGGAAAAGACTGGAAAAAAAGACCTGGAAGAAGACCGGTAAGACCGGGTAGAAGACCGGGAAGACCGGGAAGAAGACCGGGCAGACCTGGAAGAAGACCGGGAAGACCTGGAAGAAGACCGGGAAGACCTGGAAGAAGACCGGGAAGACCTGGAAGAAGACCGAGAAGACATGGGAAAAGACTGGAAAAAAAGACCTGGAAGAAGACAGGGAAGATCTGGAAGAAGACCGGGAAGACCTGGAAGAAGACCGGGCAGACCTGGAAGAAGACCGGGAAGAAGACCTGAAAGAAGACCGGGAAGACCTGGAAGAAGACCGGGAAGACCTGGAAGAAGACCGGTAAGACATGGGAAAAGACCGGGAAAAATGACCTGGAAGAAGACCGGTAAGACATGGGAAAAGACCGGGAAAAATGACCTGGAAGAAGACCGGGAAGACCAGGAAGAAGACCGGGAAGAAGCGGGAAGATCGGGAAGAACAGGAAGACCGGAAAGAAGATCGGGAAGACCGGGAAGAAGACCTGGAAGAAGACCGGGAAGACCGGGTAGAAGACCGGGAAGACCGGGAAGGCAGGGAAGACCTGGAGGAAGACCAGGAAGACCTGGAAAAAACCGGGAAGACCTGGAAGAAGACCGGGAAGACCTGGAAGAAGACCGGGAAGACCTGGAAGAAGACCGGGAAGACCTGGAAGAAGACCGGGAAGACCTGGAAGAAGACCGGGAAAAATGACCTGGAAGAAGACCGGGAAGACCAGGAAGAGCATCGGGAAGACATGGGAAAAGACCGGGAAAAAAGACCTGGAAGAAGACCGGGAAGACCAGGAAAAAGACCGGGAAGACCTGGAAGAAGACCGGGTAGACCAGGAAGGCCTGGTAGAAGACCGGGAAGACCTGGAAGAAGACCAGGAAGACCTGGAAGAAGACCAGGAAGACCTGGAAGAAGACCGCGAAGGCCTGGAAGAAGACCGGGAAGACTGGGAAAAAGACCGGAAAGACCTGGAAGAAGACTGGGAAGATCAGGAAGAAGACCGGGAAGACCTGGAATATTTCATTTAATTAAAGCACAATTAAATGATTGGAAGCCACTGAAAATAATGATAGATTTTGAAGAGAGAATAATTGCAGCGCTCAGAGAGATTAACACTGTTCACGAAATAAAAGGTTGTCACTTCCATTATTACAATTGTTTGAAACGCAAAGCAAAGCAAATAGGTATATTTAAGGATAAACGTCACAAAACTATAGTTTTACTCTGCAGTAGTCTAGCATATTTACCAGAAGAGGAAATATTATCAGTTTGGAATTACAAAAAGAGTGAAATTGTACTAGAAGATGATCGAATAGAACTTGAACAGTTTCAACATTATTTTGAAAATTTTGGAAAAAAAAAAATGTGAAAATGTGGTGTAACTATTGTGAGCTACATCGAACAAACAATGTCGTGGAAGGATGGAATTTTAAAATGAATACTAAAGCTATGTACTAAAGTGTATATATAGTGCAGCCCCGACTTACGAAAGGTAAGTCGTGGGTTCGAACCCAGACAGGCGCAATTACTTTTTGTGACTTATTTCATCACCACTGCTCTCAAAGCGGTTAAGGAAGACATTGTTAAGAAATCAGCATGCTCTGGAAGAAGGCCGGGAAGACCTGGAAGAAGACCGGGAAGACCTGAAAGAAGACCGGGCAGACCTGGAAGAAAACCGGGAAGACCTGGAAGAAGACCGGAAAGATCTAAAAGACCGGGAAGACCTGGAAGAAGATCGAGCAGACCTGGAAGAAGACCGGGAAGTCCTGGAAGAAGACCGGGAAGACCTGGAAGAAGACCGGGAAGGCCTGGAAGAAGACCTGGAAGAAGACCTGGAAGAAGACCGGCAAGACCAGGAAGATGGCCGGGAAGACGACCGGGTAGACCGGGAAAACACCGGAAAAACCTGGAAGAGGACCGGGAAGACCAGGAAGATGACCGGGAAGACCGGAAAGACCTGAAAGAAGACCAGGAAGACCGGGAAAAAGCCCGGGAAGACCAAGAAGAAGACCGGGAAGACCGTTCAGAAGACCAGGAAGACCGGGAAGAAGACCGGTAAGACCGTAAAGAAGACTGAGAAGATAGGGAAGAAGCGGGAAGAACGGGAAGAACGGGAAGAACGGGAAGACCGGGAAGAACGTGATAATACAGGGTGTAAACCACCTCATCACAAAGCCGTCAACCAAGCATTCTGTACATCAAACTAAGTATTTTTACGCAAAAAATATTGCTGGGAAACAACTTTTTTTTTTGAGGTCGTAAATCATGTTGGTAGAACTCAATTTAACGCACTTTAAACTTTGTGCTGATGGATTGATTTAATAGCTCGCGGGAGATAGAGGTGTTTAAAGTAAAATCTTGTATTTCAGTAAAAACTTGTCTTAAAGTTGGAACTTTGACCCCCAATATCTCCGTAACTAGAAGGTTCCCAGGTATGATGTAGAACAAAAAAAATATCGCAATGATGGGAAGAACGAAAGAAAGAAAGAAAATTGTGTTTATTTGGCATTAAAATACCTATAACAATTTATATAATACATAAACAAACAGTAGTATAATGCCAAAAGGGCCTCAGCTCAGCATAATGTCAGATGGCAACACAAAGTGTGTTCCACCTGACGCTGATTTTCAGCTGCAGCCCACGAGTGCCATACGCTCGACAACATAAACAAACACATAATAAAGTCTAAAAAATTTTGCACAAATATTAATTAACAGTATACTGTTACATAAACACATTAAAAATAATAATAAAAAAGTACAAAATGATGGAATGTTTAAAGTAAATAACATGGGAAAAAAAAAAAAAATCATAACGTAAGATAATTATAAAAACAGTGTCAATTTATAAAAAGAGCAAAAAGACATAATAAATAGCAAAAATGTGGAAATAATTTAATATTTAGATAAACAATGTTAAAATTCAAAAAAAAAATGCATGAGATTGCGCTAATGATATACTTGATATACCTAATTTGTAAAATTGATTAAAATTACGATACATCACGAAACAATAAAATAATAGAATTCATAAAATTAATAACAGTAGTAGAGTTGCATATTTAAAAAATACCGTGCCCATTAGTAAAAAATAAAAATAAGAAATATTGAAAAGGCAATAATGAAAAAAGTACAAATGATGAAATCGAAAATTGTATTAAATAGAATAGGTAACAACAATAAATTGGATGACATGCACTAAGAAACCATTATAAAAACTAAAAATGGTGGAATGTGTAAAATTAATAACATGGGTAAAATAAAATAAATAAAGTAATAATTTGATATAATTTAAAATGTGTAAATTGATAACGAGTATAAAAATTAAAAATGCATTAGATTGTAAATGATAAATGTTTGACGTAAACCGAATTGATAAATATAATAATAATTAGGTTTTATATTAAATGGCTGACATGTCGGCTCGAACATCTTGAAATTCATTTTGATGATTCAATAAAAACAACTTCAATTTTGACTTGAAAGTCGAGCAACTTTTACTAAACTTTATGGGAGGCGGGATATTGTTCCAACATTTTGTAGCTGCGTAACGGAAACTGCCCCTAAAGGCCGCCGTCTTGTGCTGAGGAATGGAGAGTTGTTGGACGAGTGCCTTTCGACTTCGTGAGGAGGTGTTTTACACCCTTTATGTAGCCTTATGTTGATCCGACCTTTAAGTAATATTCATGCAAAAGAAGAACAGGCAAAAAAATCCCAGACCCGACAGAAAAGTAACATACCTCAGTTTTTTTGTTATTATTTATATAATCATATTATATAGTTTTTATATTCGAAATCAATGGCTAACACCAAAATATTGCCTTATGTTTTTGTTCAGGCTTTACACTAAAAAAGTACTAAATGCCTACGTATCTACACAATTCGTAAATATATGTAACTAAATGACGTAGAAAAGTAAGTAGTTATAATATATCCCGTATTAAAAAAAAAAAAATAATGAAAAATAAATAATTAAAAAAAAAAAAAAAAAATTTAAGTATTTTTTTTTTTTAGTCAGTAAGAGTATGACACGCCCTCTCGCTCCACCCAAGGGCGAGAGATGTCATTAGATGACTTTAAACCACCTTAAAAAACAAAATCCTAAGTTGAATGTTGTACTAGGAGTTCAAAAATTATATAATACAGCTGTATCTCCAGGTCTCCTGGATACATCCCATAACTATTTATCGTCATTTAGTTACATACATTACGAATTGTGTAGATAAGTAGGTAGACATTTTGTATTTTTTAGTGTTAACCCTGAACAAAAACATAAGGCAATATTTTGGTGTTAGCTATTGATTTCGAATATAAAAACTATATAATATGATTATATAAATAATAACAAAAAAACTGAGATATGTGACCTTTCTGTCGGATCTGGGTTTTTTTTGTATGGGACGTGACCGTTCTTCTTTGAAGTAAATCCATGCCGTACTTTTTAAGTTTAGCCCGGACATACATACAGACAAACAGACAGACAAACAGACAAACAGACATACAAACAGACACACAGACAAAGAATCAAATACGATATCGACAATTACTTATTCTATCTGGTTCTACTATACGTACTTTCTATTTCTGCCGTAACTCTCTGCTTACCTAGGTCCTTACAAAACGGTACTGCCAGCCGCGTAGTCACTCGTGCGCGTCCATACGATTTTAGTTCTGAATTCTGACACCCGTGCACCGGCTTATTTAGCGCTATCTGTTGCTTTCTTTGTTGACATGCTTTTATTTTGCATTTTTGACACTACGTGTCCTTCCCATTCTTCCCGGTCTTCTTCCAGGTCTTCCCAGTCTTCTTCCCGGTCTTCTTCTTTCACGGTTTTCCCGGTCTTCCCGTTCTTCTCGATCTTCTCGTTCTTCCCGGTCTTATCGGTCTTTTTCCAGGTCTTCCCAGTCTTCTCCTTTCATGGTATTCCCGGTCTTCTTCCCGGTCTTCCCGGTCTGCTTCCCGGTCTTCTTCCAGGTCTTCCCGGTTTCCCGGTGTGCTACCCGGTCTTCCCGGTCTGCTTCCTGGTCTTCCCGGTCTTCCCGTTCTTCCCATTCTTCCCGTTCTTCTCGCTTCTTCCCGGTCTTCTTCCCTGTCTTCCCGGTCTTCTTCCAGTTCTTCCCGGTCTTCCCGGTCTTCCCGGTCTTCTTCTAGGTCTTCCCGGTCTTCCTGATCTTCCCGGACTTCCCGTTCTTCCCGGTCTTCGTCCCGGAGTCCCGGTCTTCTTTCAGGTCTTCCCGGTTTTCTTCCAGGTCTTCCCGGTCTTCTTCCAGGTCTTCCCGGTCTTTTTCCAGTTCTTACACGTAGTGTACAACATAAATACATTTAAGTTAAGGCTTAAGATGTTCATAATTCGTTCACAAATTGAATTTAATGATATAAATATTGACAAATCGTTTATCTAATCCATGAATCTAATTATTATCTTATTATCTAATTATTATTTTTGTTTTGAATTATTTATCATCAAATTTTAAATGAGTATAGGTATGTGAATTCTTTTAATTTGTATTTCAAATATATTTTAAAGAAACTCACCGACGAATAATGTGGGTAGATTCGCGGCGGTTGGAAATCCGTTGTCTGCGATCGCCGAATCCATGTGTGTGTACAATCACACATACTGTTATGTATTTGTACACTCAGCCTTTTGCTCCGACGTCCATTGTAATTCCAAATTCCATTGTAATAACTAATTTTGTTTTTGAACTCAATGCTTAGCAATATTCGTCTACGGGCACTGTACACTTTCTAGGAAGCAATTGTTTTGTTTTATTTAGCTCAATAGGTAATATTAACTAGGCTGTAGTCTCACTCTCAATGAAATATCATTGCGGTTTTGCAATTTAAAAATGCGTAGGTCGTTGCGGCATCGGCCGGCACGAAGTGCGAAATGTCATAAACTGTGTTTCGTTTTCGGATAAGTACTTATTATTTAGCAGGTATCTTCGTGTTTTATTATTACCAATATAAAGTTAGGTTTTCTCTGTGACAAAAACATTTATTGTATACTATTTATTTATTAGTTTTATTACGTACACTTATAAATGCCCATTTAATATAATAACATTATTTATTTACCACCTACTACCCTCATCCGTGTGTCACTGCGGGGGCCTACTGAAAACCAGCGCTGAGTGTTTTACACCCAGCATATGCTGAGTTGGCTACCCTTTCGTTATGGGCATGTTCAGCGCAGTTGAGCTGTTCTAATTTAATTGTTAAGCTGTTTGTTGTTATAATCTATATGTATGTGCTGCTCTTTGTGTTGTGCTGTCCATTAGCGAATAAATGATTATTCTATTCTATTCTATTCTATTCTAGTGTCAAAAATGCAAAACAAAAGCATGTCAACAAAGAAAGCAACAGATAGCGCCAAATAAGCCGGTGCACGGATGTCAGCATTCAGAACTAAAATCGTATGGACGCGCACAAGTGACTACGCGGCCAGGCCTCCGTCACTCCATGTACTTGCGCGTTATAAGTACCTACCGCCCGGCCGAGTGACATATGCATTGGAACGCCTCGCGCCGCCCGCCACCGCTGACTCACGAAGTCAGCGGTGGCGAGGGGGCCTTATTATGAAGACCTGCAGGTACTAAGTATAGTACCTACCTATCTCACTTAGACCAAAATGTTCACAGAAAATGTATTTCTGTTGCCCTATTAAGATGGTACGGAACCCTTTACACTTTTACCACGTCTTCACAAAAAAGGAGTGTTATTTCTGTTTTCAGGTGTACACTACCAATTTCACTGTAGGTCTCCACTTTTCAACCTTATTCTTACTTAGAGAAAAAGAGTGAAAATGCGTGACGGTCAGTGAACTCGGCAGTAGGTAAATTGCCACAGATAACTATCTGTGGCAATTTTACTTTCTGCACATGTGTAGAAAAATATGAAAAACGCACGTGTGTGGTTCGTGTGTGGTCGTGTGTGTCATACCTATAATGGTCAATGTATAATTTAAAAAAACATTCACACCTGACTATAGAGTGAGAGGTGAATGTTTTTCAATACCTACTTAGTGTTAAGTAGTCTCATCTCAGCCTATAATGGACGTAGTTAAGCAGAAAGGACGTAACCCACAGTTTGGTCGAAATTGAGTTAAGTATGCCATCGTACTCCTGAGGGTCGAATCTATCATACAGTGAAGACTTTATTTTCGAAATGTATATGGAAACATTTTTTTTTACTACCCCGACTCATCTCACATGTATGAAGAGCACGAAAAAATAATTTGCTGAACGAACCCAACCTGCTTAAATTGTTTCTGAGTAATGCAATTTCTATGTTCTTATTCTTACAGATAATTTATCAGATAAAACTCAAACAGTTTGGGTCCTTTCTGAGAATTAAATTTTGCCTAACAATTTAATCTTTGAAAATCACTGAAACGACTTAAACAACTTGGGTCGTTTCTGTGTTTTAGGTTAACTGCTAGCAAACTTCTGTCTTTGTTTATAAAAAACGGCTCAAAACACTTAAGCTATTTCAGATAAACGGTTTTATATGAAACATCCATACAATTCTTAATAACCTAAATAGACTCAAGAAGGTTAAGTCGTTAATAAGAAAAAGATTCAGTGATTGACTCACACACTTATATTTTAACTGAAACGACTTTCGTATTTATAATAAGTGCATATGTTAAAAATATATTAGTATTAAATTTTAAAAATTATCCACGACTAAAGGCACGGAAGTAATAAAAACAAAATAGTGGACGTAGTTAAGTAGAAGGGACCTAATCCACATCAAGTCACTTTTTAGTAATGGGCGTTTGAAGTTTCAGCTGTAATTGCTCTAAGAGGAACATTCTTTTTTTTCAAAATGTCTTTTTTTTATTCTAGTAGTCTAATATTGTAATTGTTAACGTAACATCAAATTATTTTTTTTAGTAGGTTTTGAGATATTAAGCAAAGTGTGGGTTGAGTCCTTACAAAGATATGCAATTTTCAAAGAAGTCGTTATAAATCGTAAAATATGTACAAATATAAATAAAATTAACTGGCTGATTACAAAACAAAATAATTTTGGAAAATGATGATCCCTACTTAATTACCATGATATCAGACAGTGGAGAGATTCAAACCTTAGATGTATCGAAAAACAATCAAAGGTGTTTTGATCAAATTTTCAGAAGAAGATTTTGAAGTCCTGTGGCCTCAAGGAAAGGCTATTGCCGAAGCAAAGCTAGCAGATCTCAAATCTATGTATAATTTGATACCCAAAGATTCCCACGCGTTTTATAATAACCTCACAGGAACGGAAATAAACGAAGATGTAGATGGATATGGACCAACATTAGATCTTGATTTGGAGGAAGAATAATTAAGTTCTCTATGCCCATGTCTGTACCGCTTCGAAGTTTTTTTTTTCTATGTCGAAGAGAACATAATGAAGCTGATTGAATACATTATTCTTTAAAAAATATTTAATTTTATTTTAAATAAATTATTTTGTGGCTTGAGTTTTTTCTGAGGAATTAAAAAAAAATACGACTTCTTTAAAAATTGCTTTTCTTTGTAAGGACTCAACCCACACTTTGCTTAATATCTCAAAACCTAGGTACTGAAAAAAATAATGTTTATATTACGTTAACAATTACAATATTAGACTACTATAATAAAAAAAGACATTTTGAAAAAAAAAGAATGTTCCTCTTAAAGCAACTGAAACTTCAAACGCCCATTACTAAAAAGTGACTTGATGTGGATTAGGTCCTTTCTGCTTAACTACGTCCAATTATCGTTCCCACAGTTAGGATACAGGCCCTTCATGAGAGGAGAAATAAACCACCACGCGGGTCCAGTGCGGGTTGGTTCTACGACATCCCGGTTTCCTTATGATTTTCTTTCACCGTTTTAGAGCAACGGTGATGAAATGAATAGTTATATCAGACATGAAAGCTAGGTATAAATAAAAATGGAGGAAAAGACCCAAAACAAAACTTTTTATTACGAAGTATTATAATATCTGTGCTTTTTATGCTGAAACGCCGCGTTCGCCCACCTTAAAATTACTGTCATTTTCAATTGACTTTAAAAACATTTGATGACAAATTGACAATGACAAGTCACTTGATCTTGAAGTTGACATTTAAAAACAGTCTGACGTGTTTTTGTGTACGCCTAAAAACGTCTTGTTTATTGTAAACTAACAAATAAATGCTTACAAGTAAGCTATAAAAGATTTAAATCTTCATTTATAAAGTTGAAAACTGTTTATAATGTTGAAAGCTGTCATACTTATTGGAGGACCTCAAAAAGGTAAGTTTTTTACATCCGCGTCGACGTCACCGGCTTTTCTTATCAATAAATTTTATTAGAACATAATAAATACGTATTATATCTAATTATATTATATTTAGAAACTACCTATACTTAGTAAAGGTACCAAGTATGTGAAAGGGTCTATTTGGGATTAGGCCAGAATTTTTCATAGTGTGATAGGTTATGTAAATAAAATTACAATATTCTGCCTTAAAACTCTGCATGAAGTGTTTTGATAATTATATCTAATGTACTTAGATATGACCTCATTTCGCATAAGTTTGTTAAGTAGGTATCTATGATCAATGAACAGCTAATACTCACTAAAGTTTTGTTATGTCATTTCTTGGTTTTTCATTAACTAACAATCTGCGAATTTATTCCATAAAATACGAATGATTGATGAGTAGTCATAGTATAAATCTTTATGTCCTAGAGAATGTCTTAGTCTTTCTATTGTCAGAATATATTGAGTTTTGGACAACAGATGACAACATCATCTTTTGCAATACAAAATAATATTCTAATGTTAGAAATTGTATGAAACTCTCTCTTCTTTCAATATTGCGGTAATACTAGCTTATTACTGTCCATGCCCGCTCAAGTCGGTTTTGACACTTATATAAATGAAACATCCATTCCCTTTTCTTTCTCTTATATAATGGTAAAAGTGTGTAATCTTTCCATTTCCAGGGACCCGCTTCCGCCCCCTCTCTCTGGACACACCAAAGCCCCTGTTCCCAATAGCAGGGCTCCCTCTGATCCAGCACCATGTGGAGGCATGTGCCAAGTTGGAGGCATGCAAGGAGATCCTCATCATCGGAGCCTATACCACCAATACCATGGCACAGTTTGTCACTGACATGCAGAAGGAATATCATGTTATTATTAGGTGAATATATGTTTTATATTTAAGACTAAATCACCCACGCGACTTCGTCTGCGACATATTAGAGAAAAAAAAACAAACAGTACGAATGCATTTTTCTCATTTTTACAAAATTTTACATTTATGCTCCACTCCTATTGGTCGTAGTGTGATGTCATAGTTAAATAAATACCCTTTAAATATTCTCGATAAATGGTTGAACTCAAAATGAATTTTTCAATTCCAACCACAGTATTTCCTGAGATTAGCGCATTCAATCATACAAACTCTTCAGCTTTATAATATATTAGGGAAGTTATCCCATGGAACATTCTATGGGGATGAAAGTATTGTATGTCCTAACCTAAGTAATAGGCAGGACGACAACATCAAAAAAATGCAAATCTATTTAGTCTGTCAGAGTATTGGTAAATAATGGACATTTTTTTTTGTTATAAATCAAAGAATATTGACAAAGATAAAACGCAACAAAATTCGGGAGTGGGGAACTCGTGATGTCAGAACTATATGTCTACTACCTGGTAGCCCCGTTTTTTTAAATTTATTTTTATTATTTGTTGTTATATTTATTAGCGACAGAAATACATCATCTGTGAATTTCAACTGTCTAGCTATCACCAGACGGACAGTGGAGTTTTAGTAATAGGGTCCCTTTTTTCCCTATGGGTATAGAACCCTAAATGGAAAGGCCCCATAGGAAAGAGAAAAGTTGGAAGACCAAAAATGAGATGGGAAGATGATATCAAAGAAATAGTGGGAAAAGAGTGGATTGAACTTGCAAAAGACAAGAAAAGGTGGAAAGATTTGGAGGAGGCCTTTACCCGAAAAGGGACTATACAAAAAGAACAAACTAATACAACTAACTTATTAATAAGGATAGATACTAATAAAACTAACAAATAAGTTTATAAGATATGAAATAAGTTTTTTTATTAGTATAGGTTTAAGGCTTAAATAAATAAATAAATAAATAGAACCCTAAAAATCAACTGTCACTTTTATGATGGAGCATATTTCTTCAGGACAGCACAACGGATATGGCTATTTTTTTTGTTGTGTTATTTTCAGGACTAGGTTTGTATGAAAGAAAAAATTAATTTGTTTTATATTCTTCATTACTTAATAAATCTCAACTGGGTTTTTAATATGAAGTCTAGATTCATTATAGCAAACAATAAAATGAAGATGAAGTATGATGAAAAATCAAAATGAAGTAATTTTTTTAGTTTCATGTAATAAGGGACATATTCTCGAAAACAGCTCTAACGATTTCGATAAAATTTGCACTGGATGGGTGCAAAATTGATGTAGCTAAGTCTCATGTCTGGGTTAAATCTTTATCTCGTATTTTCACGCAACCCCAGGTATTATTCTCTAATGTTCACTCTTACAATTTTTTTGATTACTTTTTTTATTTTATTTTGATAAATGCCTGATGTTATTGTGTACTCATTATTTTATCTGATTTTATTTTGATTCATTTTTAATTTGTGTATTAGATCTTATTGGTTATCAATGTTTATCTGGCAATGGGTGTCATTTACCTAAAACAAATGAATTTATTTATTTAAATTACAGATACCTACAAGAGTTCACTCCATTGGGCACAGGTGGTGGTCTGTACCACTTCAGGGATCAAGTCCGAGCAGGCAATCCTTCAGCATTCTTCTTGCTGAACGGAGATGTGTGTGCTGACTTCCCTCTCAAAGAGCTATTGCATTTTCATGAGGAGAGGGCTGATGCTTTGGTAAGATATGTAACTAAATACTTTTTTTAAATTCTTTATTCTTTTTTTTTTCCTTTTTTTATTATATTTGAGCTTCAAACATTCAAACTTATATTGTGATGACGTGTGGGACATCAGTCATCAAAGGGTTTTTCTGAAACTAGAGCACAGACCAACGAGGCTGAGATCTGTACTGTGTCTGTGTCTCAAACTAAGTCATGCCAAAATGAAGTTTATTGAACCTAGTAAACATTAACCTTACTCCACAAATGGATTTCATGTTCTTGGTGTATTTATATGTGTACTTAACAGTCAAAATTGTTAATAGGTCAAAACCACTTTTGACTTGTGTCAGTCAAAATACTTATAGAGTTAAAATGCGTTTTCTGCATTAAACATAGCTATGTTGTAATTCACAGAAAAAAAACCTAACAACCTAATAAGTTTTCAGCGGTCAAAAGTAGTTTTGACTACTTTTCACCGGTCAAAAGTAGTTTTGATTAGTTTTCACCGGTCAAAAGTAGTTTTGGCTGATTAACGATTTTACTGTGACACATCCATTGTATACTACACCATTGTGGCTCATTAATATTCTCCAAGTCATTTTCATGACACCTATTCAAACAAAAATATTCACAAACAATTTTATGAGACTTGGATGAGCTACATAATGTTATTTTCACACCACTTGCTCGCTAATGTCATGCAAACCTAACAAGCAAGTCTAATTTATGTTTATTCTATTTCTCACATTACATACCGAGTTTCCTCCGTGCCTTGGAAAGCACGTTAAGCAGTAGTCCCGGCTATCATTTTAGATCTTTGACAGTTGTCTACTGGCAGTGGCCTAAAAAGTCTGACAACCAGTCTTACCAAAGAGTATCATATTACCCAGTAACAACTCGGTTGTAGAAGTCTGATATGCAATCGCCCCATGTAAACTATTGGTATTCAGCTGCAACCGGTTAGATTAGAAGCCGATCTCAACATTGTAGGGAAATGGTTGGGCAGATGATGATGATGATTCTATTTGTTGCAGGTAACAATAATGGGCACGGAAGCGACCCGCCAGCAGTCAGTCCATTACGGCTGTATGGTCCGCGAGCCAGCCACAAAGTCGGTCACCCACTACGTGGAAAAGCCAAACAGTTATGTGTCAACACTCATCAACTGTGGAGTGTACATGTGCTCGCTGCAGGTGTTCCAGACTATGGCTGAGTCATTCCAGAAGAAACAGGATGGCTTCTACAGGTAATATTTATTTGTGTCAACACTCGTCAACTGTGGAGTGTACATGTGTTTGCTACAGGTGTCCCAGACTATGGCCGAGTCGTTCCAGAAGAAACAGAATGGTTTCTACAGGTAACATTTATTTATGCGTCAACACTCATCAACTGTGAAGTGTACATGTGCTCGCTGCAAGTGTTCCAGACTACGGCCGAGCCGTTCCAGAAAAAACAAAATGTCTCCTACAGGTAACATTTATTTATGCGTCAACACTCATCAACTGTGAAGTGTACATGTGCTCGCTGCAAGTGTGCCAGACTACGGCCGAGCCGTTCCAGAAAAAACAAAATGTCTCCTCCAGGTAACATTTATTTATGTGTGAACACACATCAACTGTGAAGTGTACATGTGCTCGCTGCAGGTGTTCCAGACTATGGCCGAGTCGTTCCAGAATGGATTCTACAATTAACATAACATCATATGTGGTTGGATATTATCCATATATGTATCCTACTAAGTTTCTTTGAATGTTTGAATTTCAATTGGCCAAATAACCGCTACAGAGCCATGTCAATTATTTGTTCAAAATAATTATAATCACTCTATAAAACATACATTGTTTTATGTCCCATTTGGTCGCACTGTAGCTCGATCCACTTCCCCTATACCCTATGCTCAACGCGCTCGTGGAGACCAACCCTGGATTGGACTTGTTTGGTGATGAATGGAAGACGGTAATGTTAGAAATTTTGTGGTTCTGTGAGAAGACTGAGTAAAAGATTTATTTGATTTAGTGTGATTGGCTTAAGTTGCACTAAATAAATAAATGAATGGTGTAAAAAACCTCTAAGTTTTTTGTATTTTCGGCTGAAAAGCACTTGTTCTCCTCGTCATTGCGATCATTTTTTTTTGTTCTACACCATACCTGGGAGCCTTCTAGTTATGGAGATATTGGGGTCAAAGTTACAACCTTTTGACAAGGATTTATTGTAAGATTTTTACTTTAAACACCTCCACGACTGTACCATTCAATCCATTCACTTGCAGAATGTGTTGACTGCGTTACATTGAGTTCTACCACGAAGCATGATTTTTCACCCCCAAAAAAAAAGTCGTTTCCCAGCACCCAGTAATACAAGAAAAAATGACATATTTGTTTAGAACACTCCCGAGAAAAATAATCAAACTTTCTGGGGCATTTTTTTAAATTTTTGTGGCCATATCTTAACCAAAATCACACATCTAAATTATCAGCTTTGATGTGTGATTAAGATTTAAATATGGTCTCAAAAATATGGTTACAGAAGCTTGGGAATAGTGTGGTGAGCTTCCTAAAATTAAATATGATCTGTTTGTTTTAGTGGTAACGGCCAGACCAGTGCCCACCCTGGATACATGTCTTTTGAGCAAGATGTACTGATGCAGCTGGCAGGAACCAACAAATTATATGCTATGCAAGTAAGTACATTACAATTACACATATGTACACATTACATTGACGACCCGAATGGCGTAATGGTAGTGAAGCTACCTTACGTTCTTAGGGTCCTGGGTTCGAATCCCGGTGGGAGCAAATGTTTGTGTGATGAAAACAATTTTTTTCCGAGTCATAGATGTTTATATGTATGTATTTACAAACAAAAAAGTATATATATAGGGTGTAAAACACCTCTTAACGAATACGAAAGGCACTTGTTCTCCTCGTCATTCTGATCATTTTTTTGTTCTACACTATACCTGGGAACCTTCTAGTTACGGAGATGTTGGGGGTCAAAGTTGCAAGATTTTGACAAGCTTTTTTTTATATACCACTTTTTATCGCATGATTTTTACTTTAAATATCTCTACGACCCCTGTACTATTCAATCCATCCATCCGCACAATATTTTGAGTGTGTTACATTGAGTTATACCACAAAATATGATTTATAACCTCAAAAAAAAAAGTTGTTTCCCAGCAATATTTTTTGCGAAAAGTTACTTAGTTTGATATACAGAATGCTTGGTTAACGGCTTTGTGATGAGGTGAAATACACCCTGTATAGTATATCAACTATCTAGTGTCCACGACACAAGCTTTGCTTAGTGTGGCACTAGGTGGCGCTGTGTGCTAATGTCCAGCGATATTTATTTATTTATTTATTTAATTATAAATTCTATTCTATTCTATTTTTATTTATGGCAAGTGCTGTCGATGCCAATGTCGACAATTCTGCCAATGTCAGAAGTGAAATGAGAAAGCAAGAGATGTATATAGAAAAGGAAAGAAAGAGAGAAAAAAAAATTAAGAAAAAAAAACAAAATAAAAAAACTAATTATAAATTATCTACCATAAACATCTTTGTCAGACCAACATTTTGCCGTCATCTTTGACATATGCATTCCACGTTGGTCGCAGACGAGACGACTTTAAGGCATTCTTTACCTTTTTAACTTCTAGCAAACAGTTTCAATCGATAATATTCGAGGATGGAACATCAACGCCATTAAACTTCAGGAATTAATTTAGAAGTGATTAATTTAGTTTTTTATCCGCAGATAACAAACTGGTGGTCTCAAGTGAAGACAGCTGGCTCTGCGATATACGCGAACCGCCACTATTTGGAGCTGCATCGAAACCGCGAGGCTAGGCCCACACCCTGCACCATACTAGCCGATGTCTTCGTACACCCTACTGCTAATGTGGACTCTACTGCCGTGGTAAGTTTTACTGAAAAGACCGCGTGACTGGACCCACACCCTGCACCATGCTGGCCGGTGTCTTCGTACACCCTACTGCTAATGTGGATTCTACTGCCCTGGTAAGTACTTACTGAACAGACCGCGAGTCTACGCTCAAACCCTGCACCATACTGGCCGGAGTCTTCGTACACCCTACTGCTAATGTGGACTCTACTGCCGTGGTAAGTACTTACTGAACAGACCGCGAGTCTACGCTCACACCCTGGACCATACTGGCCGATGTCTTCGTACACCCTACTACTAATGTTGACTCTACTGCTGTGGTAAGTACATTCTGAAAAGACCGCGAGGCTAGGCCCACACCCTGCACCATTCTAGCCGATGTCTTCGTACACCCTACTGCTAATGTGGACTCTACTGCCGTGGTAAGTACTTACTGAACAGACCGCGAGTCTACGCTCACACCCTGGACCATACTGGCCGATGTCTTCGTACACCCTACTACTAATGTTGACTCTACTGCTGTGGTAAGTACATTCTGAAAAGACCGCGAGGCTAGGCCCACACCCTGCACCATTCTAGCCGATGTCTTCGTACACCCTACTGCTAATGTGGACTCTAATGTCGTGGTAAGTTCTTACTGAAAAGACCGCGTGACTGTACCCACTTCCTGCACCAAACTGGCCGGAGTCTTCGTACACCCTACTACTAATGTTGACTCTACTGCTGTGGTAAGTACATTCTGAAAAGACCGCGAGGCTAGGCCCACACCCTGCACCATTCTAGCCGATGTCTTCGTATACCCTACTGCCGTGGTAAGTACTTCCTGAACAGACCGCGAGGCTAGGCTCACACCCTGCATACTGGCCGATGTCTTCGTACACCCTACTGCTAATATTGACTCTACAGCCGTGGTAAGTACTTACTTAACAGATCGCGAGGCTAGGCTCATTTCCTGCATACTGGCCGATGTCTTCGTACACCTTACTGCTAATATTGAATTTTTTGACTTTTTCATCAACGTTAACGCTGATCGAATCTCACCAGGCGACTATACGGCTAAACAATAATACACTAATACAAAAAGTTGTAACCAATAATGTTTTCAATATACACTTCCTCGAAAGCTGGTTTTGACAGTTTTCCAACACGTGTGCGGGAATGAAATTGCCAAAGATAACTATACTTAATCCAAATTGGTTCAATGCCTATAGTCAGTTAGGTTACAAGTCAGGTCATATGTTTTTTTTGAAATCGCGATTTTTATTAATAGTCTTTACGGTGTACACATTATTTGAATATTCAAATTGTGTTTATAAATAGAATATCATAGATAAACATGATTATTTAAAACTAATGGAATAAACATTAGTTTTAAATAACTTTTATAAACAAATTAACATTTTAATTGTGTTCTAAATTCAAAAATATAAAACAGAACTATTTTTTATATTAGGCTGCTTAGCGGCTTCATACCTTTGCTTCTCCTGCAACCTGGCGAAGCCAAACGCGGAGAAAAGGAAAGTTTCATAATAATTCATGACAAAAATATTTTTGATTCTTTTATTTTATTTCTTCAAAAGTGTATTGATAAACGTCGTATGATATACGTGAACCTTTGTTATTGCAGTTCTCTGAACTAAAACAGCCTCGCCTACGGCTTGTGTGTTACTTCCGCCTCGAATACAATAACAAACTTTCTCCACTTGTATCAAAATGTACTATTGTTCCACAGATTGGTCCGAACGTGTCGATCGGCGCAGGAGTAACCATCAAGGCTGGTGTGCGGATCAAAGAATCCATCGTCCTTAATAACGCTACAGTTAACGAGCATGCACTCATCATGTATACTGTTGGTGAGTTCACTTTTACTGAAAACAGTTAGGTTAGGTTAGTCATATGCAGGTTGTGCTGCAATTAAGTTACACAAAACGACTTCTAGTAGATTTTTTTTTAATTTTTGGTATTTCTGATGAGTTAGACAGATTCATATAAACGTTTAGTCGTAGAATGGCCACTTCGAAAAATGCCCAACTTGCCAAATGTCTTACTACGTACTTTTTGGGGTTCATAGACCGATTCCTAAATAGATACCACCTTGAGCATGAGCTTAAGGTGGACCCCTCACATAGGCCCTCCTATGTGAGGGGTCCACCTGGTGGAGGGGGAGGTGACAACGTTATGATGAATATTGGACATACAGGGTGACTGGGTCTGGACCCGCAATAACAAATTCGCATATAGAGGAGGTCATTTCCTAATAACTGAACCTTACTTTCCATAAACAAAGTTGTATAGTTTAGGATATATGTAAATTTTTATAGTTTATTGAGATTTTCCAAAATTTGACCTTCAAGCATTTATAACCTTTTTTTTGCTTGAGTTTTGTGGTCTTTTTACTATTTGGTGGTATTCATAAACATTGGTGATTAAAATACCTCGGAACTTCCCTCATACTCGGAAAGTAAATAAGATAGTACGCTTTATAAAGAAAATAATGCCAAATATAAATCATTACGATTGCGATGCTTAGTGTGTTAAACTGGTCTTACTGGTCTTCTGGGTTCTTGTTACTGGTCCTTCGGGCTGTCATATAAAAATACAACCCGATGTAAAGCTAAATAATAGCCAGTAATCGTACATCATGCGAAGTAGACCTAAATAAGGTCCATGTTCACCGAAAAATTACGGTCTGTTTATCTAAAAGCAGCTGCAGTGACAGCTGCTTTTATATTTACATGTTCCCATACAAACATGTGTTTTAAACAGCTGTTTAGATAAAGATTTAGATAATCAGACTGTCATCTTTTTGGTGAACATGGACCTAATTCAACATGTATTCTTAAATATGTATTTTTGGTGTGCGCTTTGTTGGTTGTCCTTAAATAAATAAATAAATAGTTTAAAATCTGGTTGTTGAAAATCTGAAATAATTATAGCAGGCGGCGCGGCGTTCTGCCTACCCATTGCAAAAGAGCGTGAGTTTATGTATGTAAGAACCTTTGTCTTAGTAGGGAATATGCAAGTATTTTTAGGGTTCCGTAAAAAAAGAACCCTTATAAGATCACTCTCTTATCCGTCTGTCCGTGTGTCACCACCGATTTTCACAGGCACGGGTGGACCTAGCAATTTGAAATTATTCCTTAACTAGTCAGCTTTTTACTGTAAGTTTTATTTTGGTCTACGTCTTGTAGTTTGCGATCGTCAAGTGTTTTTATTTGAAGTGTCAAATGACACGCGAAGTTCGCGAATTATTCGCGGGTCATGCGCTTTGGCGTATCAAGGTCGCGCGGGCTGGCGCGGGCAGCGCGGCTAAGACGAAGACAAATGTTTCTTTGACACAGCATTTAACGTCACACAACAATGCGTTTTGAATTCGCGTTCCGTTTCACCAAAAACACGCTAAATTAATATTTTAAACTTTAAAATGAGTGTTGTATTATGAAGTTAAACCAGTGTCCCTCAATGTTCATATGGGGTAACACAAGGCATTGTTAAAGAATAAAAAAGTTTTATTTTTGGGTCATTCCCTAATTGTCAAATAAACTGTTAGGTCCATGTTCACCGAAAAGATAACCGTCTGATTATCTAAAAACAGCTGTCACTGTGACATGTTCCCATACAAAAATGTGTTTTAAACAGCTGTTTTAGATAATCAGGCTGTCATCTTCATGGTGATCATGGATCTAAGTGAAGACTAAACTGTTGTTATTTTGTTCAGTGGGTCAAGAAGCGTCAGTAGGAGAATGGTCCAGAGTTGAGGGTACTCCTTCGGACCCGGACCCAAATAAGCCGTTTGCGAAGATGGACAACACTCCTCTCTTCAACAGTGATGGGAGACTCAACCCGTCCATCACTATATTGGGTAAGTCCATCTCCCTACAACACTAGGAGCTCGTGGCTAGATAATAACAGACGTACGGATAGATCTTCAAGGTTAAGCAGATGTGGATGGGAGCCCATCCATCACATAGCAAGCATTTCGGCTTGGCTATGAGTCTATTTACACTCTTTAGTAATCAGCTGTATGCTGTTGGAACCAGGGGCGTACCTACCATCTTATCAGCCGTATCAATGATATGGGACTATGGGACCCCTGATGAGGATGATATCACTAAATCTTCTCCCAATCTCTAATATTCTTCTTTATTGAATATAAAACGAAAATATAACTTATCGCTGCCCAGAAAGGTCCATTTTTTTGAGCTCGCTCTTTGATGAAGGCTTCACCACTCGTGGTCTAGAAAGCACCTATTTTTCAAGCTCGCTTCGTTCGCTTTTCGATGAAAAGTTAAACCCTTTCGGGATGCTGTAATTTTCCATTTTTGTTCTTCATGATCACAGTTACACATTTTTTTGTCTCACTTTGCTCGCTCAAACATTCTCTTAGTTGAATGAATGACAGCTATTTGATGCAAGTCAGAGTGCTTTATTCTTAGTTTTTGCAAAAAACATTTGTGTTTCGCTTTTGTTTTGGGTTTCGCTGCACTCGGTATCACCCTATCTACCCTAGGACTAGCTACGTCACTGGTTGGAACTATAAACCATTATTTTTATTAACAGGTGCAGGAGTAGTGGTGCCAGCCGAAACGATCCTCCTCAACTCGATAGTGTTGCCACACAAACATCTAACAAGGAGTTTCAAACACGAGATTATTTTATAGTCCTTTAAATGGCAACATTTAACGGTATTAACAAAAATATGCAAAAGAGTTTTATGTAATAAACTGTGGATTGACACAGACTACAAAATATATGAGTCCTAAGAATTTTTATAAATTTTATAATTTAATAGCTGATAAAATAATATTTTTTAATTATTAGTTTTTAAGATAATAAATTGAATTGTAAAGATTAAAAAAATATAAATTATTTAAATATCGTTATCTATTGGATAAATATAAATATCATGTGTAAATGCTTTGCTTTATAGCGTATACTGCCATAAAAATGGCTGAAAGGGCGAATAGAAGACGGTCCCTTATTCTAGGATCTCTTTCATGAGGGCTACTGTAAAAGTATAAAGCTCTATTTTACATTATTCCTGGAGAGATTTATTTTTGTAAAGGAATAACTGAGAAATTTCATCACACTAATTTATTTATTAACCTACGAAATAACGGTGGAGGTTCTCAAATCGACCCGTATTTTTTTTTTGTATGTAGGGCCACGCATAACTTTTTACAGAGTAGTCCGATTTTAATAATTATTTTTATAATTGAAAGACCCTTTTCACCGACTTCTGAATCGAATGTTATTTTTCACTTTTTTTAAATAGATTTGTTTTAGGAAAAATTAAAAAAAAAACAACTTCATTTTTTGAAGTCTGTTAAACTTTTTCTTAAAAGTTTTTCATAAACTAGCTGTTGCCCCCAACCTTTATCCGTGTGACTTCCCTTTTTGATTTTTTACACGGAACCCTAATCCTTTTTCTAAAATAAAAGTAGTCAGAATGACTCCTATCAAATCAGTCTAGCCATTTCGGAGATTTGCCGGAATAAATAGTTACAGACAAAATTTTATATAAGTAGGTACAGAATACTTTTTTATTTTTAACCTAACGTGTGCCTGTCATTTAGAAAACGGTAATAAGAGACTTCCAGGCTATTAGGAAAGAACCTATTTATTTGAATCAAACAGGACAATAAAACAAATTTAAATAAAAACAAAGTAAGTACATAAGTACATTCAACTAATACCTCAGCATGGTGCAGTAAAATTAAAAAGAAACAAGAATCCCAGTTTATTTCGACGGTTCTTACATTTTAAAATGTGTTAGCTAGTGTAGATTTACATGTAGGTAGCTAAATTTTAACACGTGCATCTATTGTATTGTACACAAATCTTAGTGAAAGTGGCCTCACATAAGTAAGTTAGCATAAGGCTGGAACATAACGTATATTCTAAACCAAAGCTTCCAATAAAATATACAATACAAATAAGAAAATCTTGCATAATTTATGCAATCAAATTTTGGTCGCGGCTTTAGCCATTGTGTGGCATCTTTACAGGGCCAAGTATGCTATCTACACTAATATTATAACGAGGAAAAAAATGTATTTTTGTGTGTATGTTTCTAATGAATAAACTCAAAAACTACTGTGCCGATTTCAAAGATTCTTTCACCATTGGAAAGCTACATTTTATCTCCATATTCCCACGGGAACGGGAACTATGCTGCATTTGTCATGCCAACACGATCTCATTCTCATCTCATTGTCATTTTGCTTAAAGTTTGTAATCTGCTAAATTCATAATGGTCGATCAATGGTCGGACAATGGTCTCGTTATAGAATTGCGTTTTAATGACATTGTCGTATTGCCATCATTAAAAAACCCGCTAGTACAAATGGTTTTGGAAATCTACGGGCGTGGACCCATGTCTACGGTGCGGCGCCGTTTGCCGTGCAACGGTACGGCACCGCCGCCGGCGGATGTCGCGGCCGGCCGTGCGCACCACGGCGTCGTGTACCGGCACGTACACGCTCAGCACGTATACTAAAATTAGTTTTGGCTTGTTATGGACCGCGAAAGACGTATCCTGCTCCTGTAGCTGTTAAGACGACGACGAATGAAGAAAAAACAAAATCAAAGAAAATATTGGGAAAATATTGGGTAATAATGAGCACGTCGGTACACGACGCCGTGGCGCGGCACGGCGCCGCGCCATGTGCCGGCGGCGGTGCCGTACCGTCGCACGGCAAACGGCGCCGCACCGTAGACATGGGTCCACGCCCTACTACTAAAGAACATTTATTCATGCCAGATTTCATTTATATATAAATTTTTACACATTTGTCAATAAGCATGAGATTACCATTCTATGCCGTTGGTGGAGTGTCAGTGGTTGACCATTGGAAAGTAAAATGACGCCATTATATGAGTAGATCACCATGCTTGTCAATTATGAAATCCATGATAGACTATACTGACATTATTGTAATAACAGACTTGAGGTGCTGGTGTGCACAAGATTCAACCCTGGTGAAGAATTGAGCCAGTATTTTATAACGAGCTTCTGTAGTTGGGAAACGGCTAGTAAAGCCGCGAGGCTAATAAACGTGTTTATTTACAGAATTACTTGTAAACAATGAGTTGTAAACAACTGCCTTAAAGATCAGATATCGTTAAGGGTAAACGCCAGGGTATACCGCGATATTCAAATAATCTTTGGCAATCTGCAGGTCAGTGATTTGTTGTAAGTTTATTAAATTATAATTCTTTTCCGTAAAAATATGGTATTTGCAGAGTTATAATCATTAAAATCATCAACCAACCTTTCTAAGTTCTTTTAATCACAATGAATGACTTGTTCCTGTCATAGTTACTTAATGCAAATAGCAAAAAACGTGATGAATTTCGCGAGCTACCCTAACGTTGCCCCCGTACAAACTTACTCTGTATATTAATTTATCTTGTACATTATTGCATGCATCTTTTGGGGCTCGAATGAAATTGTCCGGAGGCCATCTTGTTATTTTGGCATTTGTGAAAAACAAGATGGCCGATCAGTTTCAATTCTCCCACGCGCCAAAAGGTCCATGACAGCTATAGATTTATTTAAAGACAACACAACTGAAGCACATAATATTAAATAGTTATTTTATTTTTAATAACATATTTGTATTTACATAGATTATTCTGTGACTTATAAATATTAATGTAATATAGTTTTAAGATGGTGCTGCAAATAAATGAAATGAGCACATTTACGACTTTTATTTTTTCCTCAAACAATCTTTATGCTAAACTTATATTGTCACTTACGGGATATCTTCCGTGATTATTTATTGTTTTGAGCTCCCGATATTTCGACGCTGTTGCTAAAACAATAAGTTTAGTTTTAAACCGTGAAAGCCTTAAACAGTGAATCTTAATTTTCAATAGAACCGTAGGCGAGGTTAATACTGAGCTGATAACATTTTTTACGGTAGTCGGTGTCGGTGCTTGACTTGTGTTTCGTTTTTCAAATAATGAATCTGTTTATTTCAGGTTTGTTATATGTAATTTTTCCATGTTGGTACCGTATTAGTTGTACATATTCTGTTTGCCCCCAACAGGCATGATTTATTTAATGTTATGAAAATCGCGGAGACAGACAGAGTTGCGTTCCTTCTTTTTTTGAAGTGGGTTGAAAATACTAACTACTACGACGACGGTAGGTAGGTACTACGTTACAGTAACGCATTTTCAAAGGTCCAAGTATTCTTCCGGAGTCAATTTCAATAACATTAAAAAATAATATCAAGGACCTGGAGATCATTCATTGTCGGCCCAAAAACCAAAGTACCGGACAATAAAAAAAAAACTTAACAACAGTGTTCGGGAGGTCAGTCCGAGTACTTTTTACTGCGGCACCAAGTCTCTACAACCATTCCTTCAGCTGATTTTGAAATCTGGTTTTTCGTAAGTTTTTTGACTGAAATCTTTTCTTCTGCTTGCAAATCAGTGATTTGAGCTCGTTGGGACTATGACCTTGGTCTAGAATTTTACAAACCACTTTAGCTGCTCTATTGATAAAGCTGCGAACTGAGGATTCAAACGTGAGACTTTGTGCCCATCTTTAAAAAAAGCGAAGCGACTATTTCGCGTAGGTACCTCTCTCCTAGGTCGAGAAAAGGTCGCGAATGTGTCTTGCAGGACTTTTTCACATTACATCTGGGCGATTTTCAGCATTCCGAACAAGCCGGATTCCAAAAAAACTGACCACATACATACATATACACTGCGTATAGGTACAGAAGACCGAAAAGTATACTTGGCGTCGTTGTTTAGCATTTTGTGGACTACGAGAAAGCCTTTGATTTGATCGAGACGTGGGCTGTACTGCAGTCTCTCCAACGGTGCCGAATTGGCTACCGATACATCGAGATTTTGAAGTGTTTGCAACATCACATGTTATTCCGACTTCATGATCAGACCTCGGAACCTATCCTACATCAGCGAGGTGTGAGACAGGGAGATAGGTATCATATTATGAAACTTCACCGCTGCGCTGGAGGAAAATCGTTCGAGTGTTACTATCTCGCTAGATAGATTACAATCTAACGAGTTTTATAATTTTACGGTGACGTATATAAAAACTTCCTGAATGCTATTGCAAACAACATAAACCTAATAATTTAAAAACAAAGAGTTTATAACATACAGACATTCAAGTAATAGTAGTTTATGCGACTGTGCATAATGAAGGGCATTACAACACAAGTGCGGGTTTAATAGCATCACACGAGTGTTGTAATGCCTAATTATGTATAGTTGCATACACTTCTTTATCTATCTGTATAAATTTCATTATCATTATTTTCCTCTTATTGTGATTATTATACTGACAGTGACACTGTAATGGATCACGTTGAAATGGAAAATATTACTGTGCGTAAACCAATAAGGTCATATTCCATGGAAAACATTTTAAACACTAACTTGAGCTCTAATTCCACGTTACTAGACACTACAATGATAAGTTTGCCGGATACTTCATTGAATGACAGCGACGCTATTGCCAGTTATAGAGACACAATAAGAAAATTAACTATGGAATTAGAAGGCGCTCATCATGAGATTGAGAATTTAAATAGTGAGAACTTTCGCCTAAAACTGGATATAGACCAATACCAAAAAGTCATTGAAACTTACAAGAAGGTAACTTTATTAGAAGCTAAAAACTTTTCGCCGAAGTCTGCACACAAAAGAAATATGCTAAAAACTAACTGTTTTTCTACCCCGACAAAGCTGAGTCTTCCACATACGATTGCTCAACCTGACACTGACGGAGTAACGCATACGCCAAGCGATGTTGGTAATATTTCTTTTAATACAGCCGGATCTATCTGTAGTTCTGAGGGAATAAGGCACGGAAAGTCACCGTCGAACTTGATTCAAAATTCCAGTACGTGCATAGATCAAATTACAACGTCGAACATCAATTTAAATTCTAGTACGAACATGGATCCGGATAAGCAAGACACACGAAGTTGTGTGAGTCCTTCTAACGTGGAGAAAGATGTAAAAACTGTTTGTATAGAAACATCTAGCGAGCGGCAAGCTATCGTAAAGACGCGACTGATGACACAATCACAAACTCAAACAAGTGCTACCCAAAGAGTTATGATTTTTGCCGACCAGTTAGGATACGATGTCCGAAACATTCTCCAGGACTATCTTGGACAAAGGTTTGCCGTGACATCCTTTGTTAAACCTAATGCAGCTACTAAAGAGAACGCGAGTGAATGCGCAACCATGTGTAAAGACTTTAATAAATCTGATTTTGTTATAATTCTGATTTATTAAATTATCTGAGGTTCAAATGATGTAAATCCTATGGATATTCGTATTTATATCACACTCTACGTCAATTAGATTTAACCAATGTGTTGGTAGGCCAAATTTACAAACATAGTTATCTAAATGAAAAAAATGTTAATAATTTATTGAAATTTGTATGCTATAATTGTAAAAATTCGAGTTTTGTACCATTGCATAGTGATTTCAAAATGTTAACAAACTACGTAAACAAACTGCATGCCTGTAGATTAATTCACAGACAAATTCTACATGTAAATTACAAAAATAAATATCAATGTTATACTGAGAGATTAGCTACTGGGATAAGTCAACCATGTACAAGGGACATAGGTGTACAAACTGATAGTTTGGGTGATGTGGGTGTACAGACTGACAATATTGATACGGCGGCACAGGAGAATGATGATTTTTTTCGAGAGTAATCATGAGTCTACCTTAACACTTATTCATCAAAATATAGCCGGAGCGTTAAACAAGCGTGACCTAATTTCGTTTGCCTTATTAGACTTAGGAAATAATGGTATTAACGTAGATCTAATGTGCCTTTCCGAAACGTTTTTGTTGGAAGGAACTGAAAAAAACTTTCGTCTTAAAGGCTTCATGACGGCAGCATATTATTCTAGGAAAACTTCCAAACGAGGGGGCGTTATTATTCTTTTAAAAAACGATATTGAATTTAAAATTTTAAAGGAAACGCAAAAAATAAGTGAAACATGTGTATTCGAATGCTGTGGTTTGGAACTCATTAAATATGGTATAATAATAATATGTCTCTATAGAACGCCGTCGTCGAATTTGAATATTTTTCTTAATAAACTGGACACTCTTTTGAGAACGCTTTGCCGTAATATAAGAAAGAAAATGATTGTGTGTGGAGATACAAATATAGATACTTTAAAACAATCTAAGGAAAGTAGAGATTATACTAACTTGTTAAATACGTACAACATAAAACATGTTATATTAACGCCTACTCGAGTACCTAACAGAAAACACACAAACTTGTATTGATCACATCGCAACCACTATCGAGAAAGGTGATGCAGTAGTGCACGATCTGGGTTTATCGGATCACTCAGCCCAGTCTCATACCTGGCCTGTTACAAAGAGGGAGCAGCCAGTTCTGAAATGGTGGTATGAACTCAAACGAGATTTTAGTGATGAAAATAAGATTAAGTTTTTAAAATCAATTTCGTGCTTGTCTTTTAACTATGTATTTGAGGAAACCACAACGAACAAAGCATTCGGTAATTTTTTCGACACATTCGTATTATTTTATAAGTTATGTTTTCCTATTGTTCGCGTAAAAGTTACTAATAAAGCACTAAGTAAATTAAATTGGCTTACTAAAGGAATAAAAGTAAGCTGTAAAACTAAAAGTAAATTACACTATAAATTAAAACATAAAAATAATGAACCTCACAAAAACACGTACAAAAACTATTGTAATATATTAAAAACATGCATATCGACGTCACGGAAATATAATAATACAAAGTACATGAATAAAGCTCAAAATAAATGTAAAGCAGCATGGAATCTGATAAAACGACATACTGACACTGATTTGACAAACACATGTATCTCAAAAATTACTGTTAATAACGAAGATTATGTAAGTCCTGACTCTATTGCAAATCATTTTAATAATTTTTTTATTAACTCGGTAACTAGAAATAGCCCTGACATTACACATGATTCTAGCATAAATCAAAAATCCATTGAATCAATCGGCAATTCTATATTTCTCTACCCTTTGGATACCAGTGATCTAAAAAAAGTTGTGATGTCTCTAAATGATTCGAAAGCAAGTGGCTATGATGGAATTCGCACTGACATTGTAAAATTAGCAGTAAATGTGATTCTGGAACCTCTTTTATATATTATTAACCTCTCACTAGAACAGGGAATATTTCCGGATATATTAAAGAGATCAGTAGTGAAACCATTGTATAAAAAAGGAGATAAAACACAAATGGACAATTACAGACCCGTCGCACTAATACCTATATTTTCGAAAATTTTTGAGAAAGTATTTCATAATAAATTATCTAACTTTATTGAAAAACACCAAATTATAAAAGAAGAACAAAATGGTTTTCGCAAGAATAGAAGCACATCTTTAGCAGCCTTTCAATTAATTAAATCAATTACGGAGTCTATTGACAGTAAAATTCCTGTTTCAGTGCTTTTTATGGATATGAGTAAAGCGTTCGATCATGTCAGTCATGAACGGTTATTAGAAAAAGTTTCTAAATACGGAGTAAGAGGAAAAGCATACGACTGGCTGAAGTCATATTTGACTGATCGAGTACAGGCAGTAGAAATATCTAGTTATAATGATCAATCGAAAATGCGAGAGTCATGTCAGTCTTCGTTTTTGTTAAATAGTTTCGGCGTGCCTCAAGGCAGTATCTTGGGTCCGCCACTGTTCTTGCTCTACATTAATGATTTTGTAAATATCATAAATCATAAATGTGTATTATTTGCGGACGATACCACTATTATATTAAAAGGCACCGATAAGAAAACTTATGAGCAGGAAATAAACACGGCTCTCCAAACGTCCATAGAGTGGCTTGAAGCTAATAACTTAAAGGTCAATATTAGCAAAACAAAATTTATGCAATTTCATACTTACCGAACGAAACCGTTGAATCTAAATATAATGTATAAAGGGAACGCCTTGACAGAAACTGACACAGTTAAATTCCTTGGATAATCCTTGGATAAATTTTGCGCTTGGAAGCGCCATGTCAATGACATTTGCGGTAGGATGAATAGGTTTGTCTACCCTCTGAGGCGTATTAGCTGCGAGATATCTAGAAACGCTGCAATTACCGCATATCACGGCTATATATCCTCCATTTTGCGATATGGTATCATTCTCTGGGGTCGCTGTGTGGAAATTGAACAAGCATTTATAATGCAAAAAAAAATGTATAAGGACTATATTTGGGTTGAACCAAATAGATTCTTGTCGCCCATTCTTTAGGAAATATAAGATACTTACTTTACCGTGCATTTATATCTTGGAATCCTGTATATTTGTTTACAAGCATAAGAATCTTTTTCAACAAGCTACTATGCCCCTCGATCTCATAATATCAACAAGTTCTATAGGTAAACCCAAGACGAATCTCACACTAACATCGAACAACAGTTATATAATGTGTATAAAATTGTATAACAAAATTCCAAGCTCCGTAACCGTGAGCAGCGGTGGCCCAGTGGTGGCGGCCCCGACTTACAAACAGTAAAGTCGTGGGTTCGAACCCAGGCAGGCGCATTACTTTGTGTAATTTATTTCATCACCGCTGCTCTCAAAACGGTGAAGGAAAACATCGTGAGGAAACCGGCATGTCCTAGAACCAAAAATTCGAAGACATTTGACATCTACCAATCCGCACTGGGCCCGCGTGGTGGATTATAGCCCATTCCCTCTCATTGAGAGGAGGCCGTGTCCCAGCAGTGGGAACATTATAGGCTGATGATGATGATGATGATGAAGCTCCGTAACGACTCTCCCATTTTTAAAATTTAAGCGTAGGTATTCTTACAAAAATCTTAATAGATAAATGTTTTTATAGTGTACTTGAATTCCTCGATTATAAATTGTAAATCCTGAATTATAATTATAAATATTCATTATTTTAATTTATTTTTTAATTTAATACAATTACAATTGAATTTTTGACATTGGGTGTAGTCTGAATTTGATTTTATATTAAGTATATTTGTTTCGTGTAATTTTTATTACGAATTTGCTTTTATAAAATTTAATTTGACAATTTGATTGTGTATGGTGTTATTTTGATTGTGCGTTTAATTCTAATTTGTATTTAAACTTGACTCTGTTTTGAATTTTGATTTTGTAGTTAATTTTATTCGGTATTTAATTTTGATTTGCATTTAATATTGATTTTGTATTTTATTATTTGTTTTGTTTTGATGATTTTAAGTCTAATTAATCTGGATTCAACTTCAATTAATCTAGTTCAGCTATTATTTTATGGGGCATGCGGTGCTAACCTATAAGAAATTGTTATACCTACTAACCTCTGATTTAAGAATCTTATTTTAAAACGTAACAGTATAAACAGTTGTTGGTTGGCCTGAAATAAGTAATTTCTATTGTTAATAATTATGTATGTAAAATTTGCACGCCGAAATTAATGGCAGAATAAGAGAAAAATACTTTTATCTGTAAGACCCTCGTGTACCTTATTTACGCAAATAAATGATTTTGATTTTGATTTGATTTTGATACCCAAATATCATAAGGGCTCTATGATGGGTTCAGGAACCATAGGGAAATGACCTGCATTGTTACTTGGCCCTTGATTTTTGTGGCAACATGTTATTAGTTGCATTCGTCGCTGCATTTACGATATCTGGCGGAGTGTTCATGTCAAATTCTGAGTCACTATCACTCATTTTCGACAGAAATAAAGAACTTTTCAGAAAATTTGTCTACTCGTAACTGGAAATAAAAAGCTAACGAACAAATGACAGTTCGAAATGGCGGCGTTACGGATATCTGTCATTTTTTTTAAATCATAGGCAAACGAACAAAGTCACTATTCTTGTGTCACTCGAGATCAAAATGTCGTGCGATTTATAATTAAAATCCAAATATCATAAACCCTCTCTAATGCGTTCAAAAACCATAGGCAATGACCAGCATTACCAACCAGCAGAAATAAACGGAACTGTAATGAACTCATAACCTACTGAAAACAGTAGGTTATGAGTTTAAATTTGGAACAGGTGTCAAATTCAAGTGAGTGTGCTATTCTAGTATCTATCTACATTAAATCAGATATCGATACGAAACCCCAATTCAGTATGATTTTAATTATAAATCGCACGACATTTTGATCTCGAGTGACACAAGAATAGTGACTTTGTTCGTTTGCCTATGAATTAAAAAAAAATGACAGATATCCGAAACGCCGCCATTTCGAGCTGTCAATTGTTCGTTAGCTTTTTATTTCCAGTTACGAGTAGACACATTTTCTGAAAAAATCTTTATTTCTGTCGAAAATGAGTGATAGTGACTCAGAAATTGACATGAACACTCCGCCAGATATCGTAAATGCAGCGACAAATGCAACTAATAACCTGTTGCTACAAAAATCAAGGGCCAAGTAACAACGCTGGTCATTTCCCTATGGTTCATGAACCCATCATAGAGTCCTTATGATATTTGGGTAGGTAAAGAAGTGAACTATACATAATTAGGCATTACAACACTCGTGTGATGCTATTAAACCCACACTTGTGTTGTAATGCCCTTCATTATGCACAGTCGCATAAACTACTATTATGTGTCCCACGCAACCTTGTCTGCGTCACATAAGACAGAAAAATCTCACCGAAGTAAATGAAATCCCCGTTTTTCCAACATTTTTCATTTATACTTCGCTTCTATTGGACATAGCGTGATGTTATATAGCTATAACCTTCCGCAATAAATGGACCAAAACAAAATAGTACATTTTGATACAAGTGGAGAAAGTTTGTTATGTTAAAAGATTTCTGTGGCACTTGTCATATCAGTGCAACATGGTCAGACATTTACCTAGCTACAGCTCACGCTTGAAACATTTCAAACTCATGAGTCTGGAAAATCGCCGTATGATCCTAGATCATCTGTTCTTATATAAAATAATAAACAATCACTTCGATTGCCCGCGTTTGTTGAACCAAATAAACCTAAATGTGCCTTACAAACTTGCTCGTAAGTCTAGATATGAGTTGCTTCGCGCTAAAGGCTTTAAAACCAATGTGGGTCATTTCTCCACCATTAACAGAATGCAGGTTCAATTTAGTCGCCTGTCACGATCACCTAATGTTGATATTGATATGTCTTACTCCTTATACAAAGTCAAGTCTGTCTTGCGTATGGCATTGTCGTAAAAGAGTGTATTGATTGTTTTGTTTTTGATTTGTACTTTTGTAAGGCGGGATCTCGAGGAGATATTGAAACACCGAGAGCTGAGTCTGTACTGTCTTTATTATAATGATTAAACGATTAATAAGATTACATTTAGGTACATGTATGATATAAGGCTGGTTACAATCCAATAAGGTTGCTTACACACTACATCTCCTTCCCATGGTGAAAAAAAAAAAAAAATTATAATTACTATATTTTGTTTTTTTTTTTCAATTACAAGTTTTGAGTTATAATATATGATAGTACAATATTTTGATTAGGCATTGATTACATGTGATTACAAATATAGAATAAACACCTTAACTTAAAGACATACAAGTAGTTTGTGTTTACACAAAATATATCAAAATAATTTAAATATATTTCAATTTCACCTGGCTGGTGTAAACAATTTTGTGCGGTTTTTGTGGATTACATCTAATTTTCCATTTTTATTTATTTGAACATTTGGTGACATATCTTTCACTACTTCAAAAGGTCCTGAATATATGCTATCCATTTTATTACTATTTTCATTTTTTACTAGAATTAAATCATTTTGCTTATAAATTACAGGATTTGTACTTTTATCGTAAGTATTTTTTCTTTGTATTTTACTTCTAATCAAATTCTCCCTGGCTTCTTTTTGAGTTAACTGCAATCTAAATTTTAATTCCAAAGGATAACTTTCGTGATTATAAAGTGGTTCAACAATATTGTTATCTAAGTTGCTGGGAAGTGAACATATTTTACCAAAGACCAACTCAAATGGTGTGAATTTAGTTTCCGAATGTACTGTTGTGTTGAAGGAAAAACACCAATATGGTAGCCATTGACTCCATGCTTCTGGGTGATTATCGGATTGAATGCGTAAAAATGAGCCTAAATTTTTATGTGAATTTTCCAACGCACCAATACTTTGGTGATGGTATGCTGTGGAGTTTAAATGTGTTATTTTTAAAAGTTTACAAACCTCTTGAAATACTGTAGACATAAACTCGGATCCTCTGTCTGTTGCTATTTCCTTCGGTAACCCGTAGCGAAGAATAAAACTATTAACTAAAGCCTGAGCCACCTCATTAGACTTTTTAGAAATTAATAGTCTAAGATCCCGCTATACAACGACCTTCACCGAGATGCTTATTTAATGAGACGTATTTTTTATGTTATTAAATATGCCAATAAATATATCCTATATGGGTTGCCTAACAAATTTCAGTCCAGAGTATTTTTAATTAATAATTTAAAAACATTTTTTTTTTAAACATTGCACCGGTGTGATTATTAAATAAATTTGATACCAATCGAAAGTTTGAAGCCCATAGAATATGCAAACGTTAGGTTGCCTATTTTTTTCCGGTCACAACCACGGGTTGCCAGGTGTAACAAGGTAAATCTATAGGTACTAGCATTTTGCAACGGTCTGATTATTGAATCAAACTTAGATAAAATGAAAGATTATTTCATAAGGAACACGGTGGTATAGGGTTGCCTGCAAAAAATCAGTCCCGAATTAGGGTTGTCGAATTTTAAATAATAAAATATCGCTGCGAGTGAATGTGTGTGAGAGAGAGGTCCCAGACCAACCATCCCACGCGGTAGAAAAGGACGCAGCGTAGCAGCTGTTTAAAGTCCGCCCATTTAAAGAAGGAGAGTGCGCATGCTATTTGTGCTTGGAAATGAAAAGGATAGCGATAGACTCGAATATGCTGTGCATTATTTTGGAGTCATAGATATAGTATTATATAGATGGCGAGAAAGCGTGTCGCTGAAAGGGACAAAAAAAAAGTACTAGTACTAGTAGGAAAAATGTACCCCATAATTAGTGATAAAATTAGAAATAGGTACCTACACAAAGCCTGAAGTTTAGACCGCTGAAATCTGTGTCATCGAAAGCGACAGAAAGAAAACCGGGGAAGGGCGAGTCGGAGTCGCACACCGAGGGTTCCGTATAAACTTACCAATGAAAACAGTTCCCGCAAAAATTTTTTTGTGGAACTACAAATTTTCAGTTTTCGGATTTCAGAAATAAAAAACCGATGTGACTTTAATTGATTAAAAAAAAAAAAAAATAACTATTTCTGTATATTAATAATTAACTACTCCAAAATAATGCACAGCATATACGAGTCTATCGCTATCCTTTTCATTTCCAAGCACAAATAGCATGCGCACTCTCCTTCTTTAAATGGGCGGACTTTAAACAGCTGCTACGCTGCGTCCTTTTCTACCGCGTGGGATGATGGTCTGGGACCTCTCTCTCACACACATTCACTCGCAGCGATATTTTATTATTTAAAATTCGACAACCCTAATTCGGGACTGATTTTTCGCAGGCAACCCTATACCACCGTGTTCCTTATGAAATAATCTTTCATTTTATCTAAGTTTGATTCAATAATCAGACCGTTGCAAAATGCTAGTACCTATAGATTTACCTGTTTACACCTGGCAACCCGTGGTTGTGACCGGAAAAAAATAGGCAACCTAACGTTTGCATATTCTATGGGCTTCAAACTTTCGATTGGTATCAAATTTATTTAATAATCACACCGGTGCAATGTTTAAAAAAAAAATGTTTTTAAATTATTAATTAAAAATACTCTGGACTGAAATTTGTTAGGCAACCCATATAGGATATATTTATTGGCATATTTAATAACATAAAAAATACGTCTCATTAAATAAGCATCTCGGTGAAGGTCGTTGTATAGCGGGATCCTATACTATAAAGGATGTTCCACAACATACTTAGTCAACTCACATTGTATGGTTAGTATATATGAAAAATTATAACAATCCCTATGTAATGGTCCTACTAAATCTAAAAATATTTTTTCAAATGCCGTTGTAGCCGTTGTGGTAATAACCATAGGCTCCTTAACTAGTCTAGCATATTTTTCCTTTTGGCATTTCGTACATTTTTTAACGAACTCTCGAACATCTCGTTCTAACCCTGGCCAGTAATAATACTTCTTTATGTTATTTGCCATCCTTCTCATGCCCGCGTGGCCACTGGTAGGCAAGAGATGGAAGTCATTAAGAATCACTTTTCTGTCGTCTTTATCGTCTATTCTTCGAACATCATTTATTATATAAATTCGCGGTACGTACCTATTTTCTAACGATTTAATCTCACTTAATAATTCTTCTATAAATTCTTTGTTTTCTCTATTCTTTACTATACATATTTCGTCGACGTCTATTAATTTGCAAAATCTACCTAACTCCCTCACAAATGCGGCTCGCGTCAATTGTGATTGGTAGTCGGGATTTATATAAATTGTTAACTTGCTTTCTACATAGCAAAACGCGTTTTTTTCTTCAGTTAATTTGTTTTTCTCTCTTAAAATATCTAACTCCTTTTTCTCGATAAATCTAAGTTCTATCGCCTCTCTTGGTTTCGTATGACTTCCCACGACACCTGGTTGATCAGGCCAAGTGCTGTCAGACGTCATGTGACACGGTGAGCTTTGCAATTTTCTCGCCTGTGCCCTAGTTGTCACATTTATGTATGATTCACCCATATGCTTTAAATCTTCACTAGTGAAAGAAATCCGGGACAAAGCATCTGCAGCTGCGTTATCCGAACCCTTTACATACTCTACAATGTAGTCGTACTCCTCTAATATTAATCTAAATTTCATAAGCCTACTCGATGGATCCCGCATATTAAAAAGATAAATTAATGGACGATGATCTGTCAATATTTTGAATTTTGTACCGTACAGATATGGACGGAAATATTTTACTGCCCAAACTATTGCCAATAATTCCTTCTCGATTGTTGGGTAACGCCGTTCTGCACTATTTAAACCTCTGCTCGCATATGCTACTGGTTTTTTATTTCCATTACTTAGAATAGCGCCAATTGAATAACCTGATGCGTCTGTTTGTACTATAAATTGATTAGTTTCTGTAAAATCTGGATATTGCAGAACTGGAGGAGAGACTAAACACTGTTTTAAATCTTCAAATGTTTTCTGACATTCTTGGTCCCATTTAAAAGTCGCATTTTTCCTACATAATTGATGTAAAGGATAAGCTTTTTCCGCAAAGTTCGGTATAAACTTTCTATAATAATTTACGAAAGCTGTAAAACGCTTGACTTCTTCGACTGATTTGGGGCAAGGGTAACTTTCAACAAATTTTATTTTTTCTGGATCGGGCACAACACCCTCTCGAGATACCACATGTCCTAAGTATAGCATTTCCTTTTTGAAAAACTCACATTTTTCAGGATTGAGCTTTAAATTTACTTTCCTTAGCCTTTCGAATACATCTTGTAAATTTTTATTTTTTTCTCCTAAATTACGACCGAATACTATCAAATCGTCTTGGTAAATTAGACACTTATCATATGAAAGACCTGCCATAGCCATTGTCATCATCCGGGAAAATGAAGAGGGACTGGTCTTGAGCCCCATTGGCATTCTTGTCATCTGGTACTGACCAGAACAAAAGGCTGTATACTTTCGACTATCTTTATCGAGTTCTACATTATGAAAACCCTGATATAAATCCAAGTGACTAAAATATATGCATCCTGACAATGAATCTAGTATTTCTGTTATGTTTGGTAGAGGGAATTTATCGTTCTCAATACAATTATTTAACTTCCTATAATCAATAACTAATCTCCACTTTTTCTGTCCGCTAGTATCTATTTTTTTCGGAACTAATAACACTGGACTACTCCATTCACTTCTACTTTCCTCTATAATTCCTTCTTGTAACATTTTTCCTATCTGTCTATCTATTTCCTTTTTCTGAGCGTGAGGTAATCTGTATGGTTTTGAAAATATGGGAGTCGTATTAGGTTGCAAAGTAATCGAATGTTTATAAATGTCAGTCGTTGTTAAACTGTCTCCCGGTAAATAAAATATATCACTGTATTTTGCGCATAAATTCTCTACTGATGTTTGTTCTTCTCCATTTAAATGACTTAATTGTAACAATGATAATAGTTTCCTAACTCGAAACGCATTTGATTGGCTTTGAGAAAAGGAACATAAATTATAGTCACTAAGACTATGTATAGTTGGTTTAATTTCTCTAAGTGTTACATAATCTTCCGTAGTATTTAATATCTTGATAGGTATCCTACCACACACTGGTTTTACCAATGAACTCGCTAAGTAAATACCGTCACTGATATCTGACGCGCAAACTAAGCATTCATCCTCAATATCTGTCGTTATGTAATGAATGGACTCACATCTTGGTGGAATATCCAAATTATTGCTAATGGTATTAATTGGTAAATTAATGTTATTGTAATAAGTAGACAAAGTTATTGTATTATGATTAAAATCCAATACCGCTTTATACTTAGTCAGAAAGTCCTGACCGATGATGCCATTCGCCCTAATTGGTAAGAAGTCAAATACATAGAACTTATGTTTCAATTGATGCCCATTTACGTTGAAATTTAAATAACAATATCCAATTGTTGTTACTTTGCCTCCGATACCATTTATAGAAATGTTTTCTTTGCAAAATGCGATGCGCTCTTCTAGAACATGTTTATACTTTATCGCTGAAATCGATGCACCCGTATCAAGTAACCATTGGAATGCATGACTGTTTATTGGTAGACTAATTGAACAATTACTTTTACATGATAGAATTTTATTCACGAAAAAACTTTTTGTTTTTATCATTAGAAGTATGGGCTGATTCTACGTTTACTTCCGGTTCAGTTATCACGTTAACCTTGTTAGAGTCGTTGTTACGCATCCTTTGATTTCTATTGTAGTAATACTTACCCCTATATCCCTGGCGATTTCGGGCTGGGGCCTGCTCTTGCCGGTGGTCGCGATGCCCATTCCATCCACCGCGACTGCCGTTGTTGTTGTAGTAGCCTCCACGATAGGGTCTTCGATGCGAATGTCTTTGGTTGGCGTGACCTCGATAACCTCGGTTTTGCCTGAAACCCCTTGAAACTCTTCCGTCATTTTTATACATACCTAGTACCTCAGCCGAACTTGGAGACGACGCTATCTCTTCGTCTTGAGCCGCCTGTATCGCATCCTTGAGAGAGCTGTAATTTCGAGCAGCTATTATTGTGCTTAGCCTGCGGTTTCGCAACCCATCGGCGAATTTTTTAATCGCGTATTGTTCATTTAAAGGTTTTAAAATGTTATAGTTCTCGGATTGTCCGTTGGCCTGCGAAACCGTCAACTGCACGAAAAGTTCGGAAATTTCTTGACCATAGTCCTGTGTAGTTAACTCATTTTGTCTCATAGAAGTTAATTTCGTTTGCAATGCCGTGGCTGATTTTTGAGGTAATAACACCTTTTTCATATCAATAACTAAGTCATCCACAGTGGAGTATTGTGGACATAATCGTAATTTAGCAGCCTGGGACAATCTGCTCTTAAGTACAAAATTAACTAACTGCTTCTTACAGTCTGGTGTTGAAAGAGTAGAACTATAATACTCAATGTTATCTATTAATTGCCTGGTATTAGCCTCCTCGTCAGTCATGAGTGGCATTAAGTGTAACGCAACTTTAAGGTCAAAAGTAGCCATTGTTTCAGTTTTATTTGGCTTACACAATTCTATAACTTCTGCATATAAACTCTGAAATCTCTCGATATACTTATAAATTAATTCTGACTCACTACCTGTCACTTTCCCTTTTTGTATGTCACTTGTAATTTGGACTACATAGTCAGAATATTTCATGAAAATATCATTTGCCTCTGAGAGTTTTTTAGTCAATACATTGCCTGTTCTACGACCAGGACCAATTTTAATAAGATACACTCTTATGTCTTTAATGCCATTACACAATTGTTCTAAACTAGTTGCCATAACTTACCATAATAGAAGCTAAATCTTCTGCATACATTATTCTATATTTAATTGAAATAAATCATAATTAAGTAAATGACAGTTAAGATAACTTAAAGTTCCTAAAAAGTTTCGTCATCACACCGATTTTTTCTCTGTTATGATATTAAGTGTCATATTAAATGAAATGTTGATCGCACTAGACCGCACTTGTATCTTATAATGTAGCACTGCACAAACACTATATTTCGACGATTTTTACACTACTCCGTTGTCCACGTCCACGGTCGGTTTTTGTAGCCTGCGAAGAAACGAACGTCGCATAGTATGCTGTTGAATCTGCTGGTCAATCCATTGAAGGTGACATCTTCTATAAATTCTGTAGATGGCGTAAAGCGACGCCAGCGACACCAGAGTGAGGATCAGCAACAAGATTATGTTCGTGACTCCAATATGCGTCCTTAATTCTTCTATTGAAGCCTGGTTATTGCCCGCAGCAGCATTTTGGGCAAGGATTACTTCCTCCTTAGAGTTATTAGTACCCATCTTCTCCGGTGATAATTATAACTCGAACAGTCGAAGTAAGAGAGTTGAAACCTGGTAGCGCGCCACACTAATTATTCGTATTGACATTTTTTTTTCAAGTCCCACTCGCACTTAATATGGTCATGGTATTTTTAAACAAATCAAGCCACTGCCATTGCGCTTTGGCAGGGTCGCCATGTAAGGCGGGATCTCGAGGAGATATTGAAACACCGAGAGCTGAGTCTGTACTGTCTTTATTATAATGATTAAACGATTAATAAGATTACATTTAGGTACATGTATGATATAAGGCTGGTTACAATCCAATAATGTTGCTTACACACTACACTTTATTGTATGTGCTTTACGATTGAGAATGTGTTGTATTTTTTATTTTTATTTTAATATAATTTTTTTTCTTCTTTATGGTTAGCACAACGTCAAACAAAAATGAATTATGTAGGTTTTCATATTAATTTGTGTGCCAGATGTAAGTCACAATTGGCTGTATTTATGTACCAATAGATTGGTATATAAATACAGTTAATATAGTCACAAACAAAGTAAGACTCTTACTGTATTTCCTTTCTCATTTATGTTCAATGCATGCCGTGGCAGCCTTTAATTAAGGCTACACTATAAACTGTTAAATTCAACATGTGTTCTTATATATGTATTTTTGGTGTACGCTTTGTTGGTTGTCCTTAAATAAATAAACAAATATGTTTGTGTTTGTTTGTTTGTTCAAGGCGGTATTAACACACGAGCCGTAAGGCGAGGGTGTTTTTGAGCCGAGAACTGCAATAACAAATGTCCACGTGTATCAAACGACGTTTTTTAATACACCTTAAAATAAAATAAAAGAATGTTCTTAAAATATTTGTAAGTATCATGAATTATTACGAGACTATGATTTGCTTTCGCCAGGTTGAAGGAGAAGCAAAGGTATGAAGCTATTATACAGCCTATTATACAAAATAGTTTTATTTTATATATTTTTGAATTTAGAACACAAATAAATGTTAATTTGATATACCTACTAAAAAGAAAATATTAGTTTTAAAGAATCATGTTTATCTATGATATTGAATTTATAAACACAATTTGAATAATCAAGAAATGATTACGCCGCCGCCGCCGCCGCCGCGCCGCCGTGAAGACGTAGATCGCTTATCCGAAATTTAAAAAAAAAAACATTTACCTCTGACGCTATAGTCACATGTGAATATTTCTTTTAATTATGGATTGACCAGTTTGGAATAAGTGTAGATATAGTTATCTGTGGCAATTTTGCTTTCTGCACATGTGTGGAAAAAACATGAAAACGCACGTGTGTGAAATACATTGCATTTTGAACCTAATCGCAGTGCGAAAAGAACCAGTTTTCGAGGAAGTGTATTGAAAATATTTTTTCAATTCCAACCAGGAGTTCCTGAGATTAGCGCGTTAAACCAAACAAACTAACTCTTCAGCTCAATACTCAATACTAGACTTATATGTATGTGTTACGTTAAGATACCTGCCAACAAGAATCAACCATTGTTATTAACAAAGTAAATAATTGCGTGAATTAGTTACAGCTTTATACTCGTCTCTAACATAAGTTTAAAATGTAAACAGTGTAATTTTAAACTTAATTAAAATTTGCTGATAAATAAAATACTAATCACAATGCATCAAGTACCTAATGATTTTCATCTTATACAATACAATAGGTAGTACTATAAATTATACTGGCCTTTTTAGGGTTCCGTACAAATTAAAAAAGAAGGGGCTAATTCATTATCATTATTCATATAAAAAAGGGGTTTATTCATCAACTGGTGACTGTGAATCTCGCGAGTGCTCGCGAGTTACCTTCAAATATGAATTTACTTTTTTTTGTCGTCAACTCGCACGCATGTTACAAAGTACAGTCAAATGAAAATGGATTGAAGTACATACATTCCTCAAAAAGAAACAAGCTTTGATCGTTTAAAGATATTATTAGATTATACATTTTATAAGAAGTTTACGTAGCTAACTATACATCAGACGTATTTTACGTCAGATTACAAGGACGCGCAAGTTCACGACAGCAAAAACAATGAGAATCGGAAAGTGCCAAATCGCGAGTGCTCTCGCAACTGGCCAGTTGACGAATAAGCTTAAAAAATCGTAATTTTCGGGTATGGACGACTGCTCCGGCAATGATATTGTTACGAGCTGGGTATGAGATAAATTAATTACTACCGATTAAACAACACAATAATTTTATTAATCACAAAACAATCAAAACTTAATCACAAATACACTACTGTTTACTATTCACTTAGATATCGCACTTGTAGTTCACTTGGATTCGCTTCGTTGTGTCGCTAAAACAAGACTGCCGGTCGCGGCCCTGAGCGCTCTATTTATACTCGCCAACAGATACACCAGAATAAAGACGAACATTCGAGAGGGCCATAAAAAAAACACTAACAAAAAATAGCAGGTACCTACTTACAAGGTTGGCATTACCTACTTGTACAAAACAAACAAATATGAACCTTATGCCCTAGGCGTACGGTCGAAATTCTAATGTCTTTGTATAAATAGGTCGCGAGTTTGTACCTACCTAACTTTAAAACTAATAATAATAGAATTCTCTCGAACTTCTAACGTACACACACTGTAATCACTGGCTTTCTCGAATGTTCTAGTAGGTCCGATGTAACACTGCCCCCTCCTTAGACATGCTCGTCCCGAGCATCATTAGTCCCGTAGTATCGCGCCAACCGGTCTACATGCACAATTTTAGGCGCACCTCGTGGACCCTTCTGTATTCGGTAGGTAACATCGTTGATCCTAGTCACGACTCGATATGGTCCATCCCATTTTGCTTGCAACTTCGGAGACTTCCCCTTGCTACGCACTGGGTTATGCAACCACACCAGTGAACCCTCGTCGAAACCCCTACCGTTGGCTTTCCGGTCATAACGGGTCTTCATCTTCTCAGACATCTGTTGGCCGGACTGTCGGATATGCTCATAAACATCGTTCAACTTATTACGCAAGTCATTCGCGTAATCTGTTACGCTACATGGAGCATCAGGGGGAGTTCCAGTGATTAAATCAGCAGGTAACCGTAATTCCCTTCCAAAGTTCGCGAAGGCTGGTGTCACGGTCGTACTTTCGTGGACTGCACTTCGGTAAGACAGAAGAAACGGCTGTATGTGCTTGTCCCAATCCCTTTGCCGGCTTTCCACAACTTTCGCCAGATATCTCTCCAACGTTTGGTTGAATCGTTCTACCATTCCATCGGATTGTGGGTGGTAAGAGGTGGTTCTGGTTTTATGGGTACCCATCAATCGACAAGTCTCTTGAAATACTTGCGATTCAAAATTTCTTCCTTGATCGCTGTGTATTTCTAAGGGTACTCCAAAACGACAGAAGACTTCTTGAACTAATTTATCTGCGACAGTTGTTGTTTCTTGGTTAGGAATGGCGAAGACTTCCGGCCACTTTGTAAAGTAATCCATGACCACCAGGAAGTACCTGTTTCCGCTCTCGCTTACTGGAAATGGTCCCGCAACGTCTAGTGCTATCCGTTCCCAAGGGGCTCCAACGTTGTACACTTTTAATGCACCTCTGCTGCGTGTCTGGGGTCCTTTCACGGCCGCACAACTGGTACATTTACGACACCAGTCCTCCACATCATCTCGACAGTGGATCCAGTAGAAGCGTTCTCGAATTTTTAGGAGAGTTCTTTTAACCCTCATATGTCCTCCAGAACATCCATCGTGGTAGAGCCGTAGAACATCCGGTACCTTAGCTTTAGGGACAACCATTTGTAGATGACAACTGTCCCCTTTAGCGTTTTCCCATTTACGGCACAAGACTCCATCCTGGATCACCAAGCTGTTCCATTGCGCCCAATAACTCTTCGTGATGGAACTCATCGCAGCCACATCACTCCACTTGGGTTTAGGAACACCAGCTTTGATCCACTCGAAGATCGGTTTGATGTCCGAGTCATTGTGCTGAGCCTCCTGTATAGTTACCTTCCATTCATCGCTAAGATCCGTTCTTAGCATCCTCACAGGCACCACTTCCTTAGACTCCTGTCTGGAACTACGCTGACAATCTTCAGGCAATGGTCTTCTTGACAGTTCGTCTGTGTTCTTGTGGTTTCTCCACTGTTGCTGACCAGTTTTCTTAGCCGCTTTTCCCTGCTGAGATTGATCTTCTCTAAGTGCGCTTCGCTTTTTACAATTCGACCGAAGGTGACCCCTTTCTCCACAAGTGTAACACCTAGGGCTGTATCGTCGCGGACGCTGGCGTTCAGGTGATGCCACAACTTGCTTTGGACAACTTGGCCGAAGATGATCCCTTTCTCTAGCTGTGTTGCAGCTAGGTCTGTAACCTTGCGCACGGTCGTGTACAGGTGCTGCCACTACCTCCCTGACGTAGTGTGTTCGGTGGTCTTGCCTCACTGCCTCTACTTCCAAGGCATGGGCTAAGGCGTCCTTCAAGGTCTCATGATGCCCAAGTCTCACGGCGGCTCTAACTTCTAAGTCACGTATTCCATCAACGAACGCCTGTACCAGATTTCCATCGATCAGTGCAGGGACAGACCGATATGCTTTTCGAACCAGCTTCTCAACTTCCAGGGCCCACTGCTGTAGGTTCTCGGCACTACGTTGAACACGGTCCTTCAACTTAGCACGGAATACGTGCTCCAAGTGCGCGTCGCCGTATCTGGACTCCAACGCCTCCAGCAGCTGCTCGTAGGTTACATCCTTGCCGAGTGCCTCGAGAATGGTTAGGGCCTGGTCTCGGAGGCCTAAGGTGAGCGCGGTCATGGCTTGTGATTTGGTCCATCCATTCGCCTTCATGACGGCCTCAAACTGGATTCTGTAGGCCGACCACGACGATGTTCCGTCGAATGGAGGAACCTTGAAACCACGCGAAGAAGGTGCAGCAACCACTGAAGCTACAGTTCCACCTTCAGTCTTCAGTTCGCTCAAAGCCTTCTGTACCCCAGCAATCTTAACTTCGGCCTCTGAGATGCGGTTCTCATGCTGGTGAACCTGATCTTTCATCACTTTCAGGTCCTTGCCGAAAGTTGCATGAAGATCCTTTATGAGGATCATCTGTTCGTCTTGGCGGCGGACCTGCTCCTCCTGGCGGCGGGCTTGCTCCTCTTTGTCTTGCTGCAACTGCTCTTCCAACCGGCGAGCCTGCTCCTCTTGACGGCGAGCCTGCTCCTCTTGACGGCGAGCCTGCTCCTCTTTGTCTCGTTGCAATTGCTCCTGTAACTGGCGAGCCTGCTCCTCTTGACGGCGAGCTTGATCCTGCAGCAACGCCATTAAAGCTGACAAGTCTGGCGCCACTGATGCTGGAGAAACTCCGGATGGGCAAGCGACTGGCTGCGACGTAGGCTGGACAGCACCCGGTGTCTGTGTCGGAGAATCTCCAAACCGCCTTTGCTCCATGTCCTGCTGTCGCTGACTTCTGGTACGGATACCCTCCGTGTCGTCCTTAGGTAGGATTGGCATAATTTATATCCCACTTCTGACACCAATTTGTTACGAGCTGGGTATGAGATAAATTAATTACTACCGATTAAACAACACAATAATTTTATTAATCACAAAACAATCAAAACTTAATCACAAATACACTACTGTTTACTATTCACTTAGATATCGCACTTGTAGTTCACTTGGATTCGCTTCGTTGTGTCGCTAAAACAAGACTGCCGGTCGCGGCCCTGAGCGCTCTATTTATACTCGCCAACAGATACACCAGAATAAAGACGAACATTCGAGAGGGCCATAAAAAAAACACTAACAAAAAATAGCAGGTACCTACTTACAAGGTTGGCATTACCTACTTGTACAAAACAAACAAATATGAACCTTATGCCCTAGGCGTACGGTCGAAATTCTAATGTCTTTGTATAAATAGGTCGCGAGTTTGTACCTACCTAACTTTAAAACTAATAATAATAGAATTCTCTCGAACTTCTAACGTACACACACTGTAATCACTGGCTTTCTCGAATGTTCTAGTAGGTCCGATGTAACAATATGAATATGTAACCTAGCAATACGAATGAATGAATGAATGAATGTGTGTGTGTGTGTGTGTTGAATGTGTATTTATTTATTTTATGTAGTATATTCGTGTAACTCCTACGTCAATAGGTATAAAAACTGCAAACAAATGACATATTGCTATGGACTTTTGAATTTTGACCTACGCGTTTGAATTTTGTTCAGTGATTTACGATATTTTTAACCGACTTCAAGAAGGAGGAGGTTCTCAATTCATCGAATCGTTCGATTACTCGAAGATGGCTGGACCGATTTGAATTATTATTATTAATAGAACTAGTTTAAAGTTTAATTTTCGACATAAAATTGGTAGTAAAAATTAACAAAAAAGCACAGTCCGAAGCTTACAGTTATTTTTATTTGATTTTGATAAGAACAAAGTGGAACTAAGTAAAGTCGATTGTCACTATTTAAAAACAACTCCATTTTCCGAGTCAAAAACCCTGTGAAAATATAATAACAAGCAACTAAACAGGACACCGAATGGGACGCCCTAGTTTCAGAAAATAAATCGTTTAAATACCTGTTTTCAAAAATCTATACCTATAAGTTTTATTTGACAACCTGAAAAACCGATATGACACGCAAGCTAGGGAGGGCCTTAGCTTGCGTGTTATTTCCCTTTGAACATGTCATGTTAATCAAAAAAGCAATTACTTATTAATATACTTTTTATGTTTTAAAGTCAAATTCTAGGAAATTAAACAATTTTTTTTTTAATATTACGAATTATTGTAGGTAAGAGTCCTATACTTGCTTGGAGCTGTCATTTAGCCATCTCCTTTGGAAATTAAAAATTAAAGTTTTGCAAACCTTAGGTACTGTATCGTAAATCAAATGGAACGGCTTGATATCTTATATATTTTTTTGTCATTAGTGTAAAGTAAATAGTTTCGATTTTATTCATGAAAAAAGACGAAAATTGACCATCCTCACCTGATCTCCAAAACTACAGCCTAAAATTTAGAAAAAAAAATACAAAATATAGTTCATTCCTTGACATCCATTTCACCAACTGAAACTAAGAGAGAAACTCAAATTAATACGGTCACTTGACTTTGGCATCGTACGGAACCCACGCGAGTTCAACTCGCACTTGGCCGAATTTAATTAATAAGTATTTACTTATGCTACCTGCAGCTACGTGTCAGGCGACAATATTACTTAAATATAAAAGCAGAACACCGTTCATAGCTTGCCTGAGATCAATCCAATTCACCGGCAAATAACCTCCACAACACGTGTATAGTAAAATTATTAATTCCTGATTATATCCGTTAATCTTCTTTAAATTATAAGTCATCCGGCTCGAAGGACCGTGCGCGGGAATTACGGGAATACAGGGTGTGACAGACAATTGACTGCAAATAAGAGCAGGTGGCTGATGAACAAAAAAAAGGAACGTGGACACATTAAGTACAATTTAATTAGACTCTAATAACTAATTGGGCGAGTTGTTGCTAGGCTGTGTTGATCAGGCGCTCCAACAATGTAAGTTTTACTATATCTACATACATTTATATTGTATTGTTTGTTCACATAAGTATATCTTCTTCTGCAAATCTCGCAACAGAAGTAAGGTTTGTTGTGAGAAAACACAATTCTGGGTTTGGGTTGTCATAAGCTATATATATTTGATTTTGTGTGCAATAAAGAATAAGAATAAAGTGGCGTGCCATCGATGAGGCTTCGATGCTTCCTCTCACTCGCCCGGACAGCGTTGCGTTCGACAACTCTGAAAAGGCCGAATGCCTAGCCTAGACCTCCCCAGGCCAACCAGTAGGTTCCCTTATTTTCAGATTCTTTGAAAATAGAACTAGTGATAATAAAAAACATCATCATTTCATCATGGAACTGTTAATGGTACTAGTGACAGTGAAGCAGAAAATCGACACCTCGACATGGTGGACGCGGAAGTCGAACGTAGGGCCTAAATTCCCCCCATCGAAGACCCCGATGATCCTTTACCTGTAGTCACACCATACGAAGTGTATGACATCATAAAAGGGCGTAAACCGCGTAAAACACCCGACTCTGACGGAAACACCAATAAGGTGCTCAAACTTCTCCCCGTTAAACTTATAGTATTATTGACAGCCATCTTTAATGGCGCCTTAAGTACCAACTTCGTCCCCAACCCCCAAGTATGGAAAGAGGCCACTGCTATCGGAAAACCCGGTAAACCTAAGGCAGAGCCATCAAGCTACCGCCCTATCAGTCTCCTGAAAGCACTCGAAAAAATCTATCACAGACTTATTTATATAAGCGACTCAAAGATTTCGCCGAAGCTAAGAGTCTCAGTCCCACAAGAACAGTTCGGCTTCACATAATACTCTTGCAACCACAAGTCCATCACATCGGCAGCGGTGGCCCAGTGGTGGCAGCCCCAACTTACGAACAGTAATGGGTTCGAATCTAGGCAGGCGCATTTTCTTTTTTTGCTAGCCTGCTCTGTACCACTCCTGGGCAAAGGCCTCCCTCTACTCTTTCCACCTCTCGCGAACCCGCGCGTCCTCCTTCCAGTTTGGACGGAACTTGCCCAGTTCGTCCCGCCGCCGTCTCCTTCGTGGCCTGCCGCGACCCCTCCTCATTGTGTCAGGGCACCAGTTTCCTGTTATTTTGGCACTCGCATTACTTTGTGTAATTTATTTCATTACCGCTGCTCCCAAAACGGCGAAGGAAAACATCGTGAGGAAAAACCGGTTTTACGAATGTTTGCCATAATTTAAAATGTCAAAATGTTATATACCATAATTGAATTTGCCATAATTTCACTAGAAATAACGCTTCAATTGCCATAATCGTGAAATTACATCAAATCATTTTCACTAATTTCATTGGCCATAATCGATCGATCGATCAAGCAACATATAATAATTTAATTTATAAAATTATATCACTTAATTATAGACCTAATGCCGTAATGACATTATACAATAAACGATTCTAAATTATAAAAAATGTTGCCTATGTCAAGTATCGATTATGTAAAGTAATACTTATAGAAACAAACGATTATAACTCATGTTATTATGGAAACTGATTTTATGGCAAATTAAGGTTATGACTAATTTGCCATAAAATCAGTTTCTCACAAGTTGATATGACAAGCGTTATTATCTAGTATAAAATATGATAATAGTGCAAATAAAAATTATGAGGGAGGACAATTACGGAAAACAACAATAGTAGAACGAAATAAAACTTAATTTATTGATATACTTATTTACTAGCCAATGCCAAAGCATTATGAATTTCGTACTGGCGTTTCAATTCACTACTGGTCAGCCTTTTGTGCTATTGTAAGATATTTGTTTTTAGTTTTAGTTAATGTTTAGTTAAGTTTATTTGCTATCAATAGAAAAGTACCTGCGAGTTGTTACATAAAAGTAAAATAATTTAAATGGGAGCTACAACTGCCAACAAACTGCTTTACAGTTTGGCAGAACTACCTAACATTTTTTTGTAATATGAGTTTTCAACGAATAAACCATTTTTTTCATTTTATGAAACCGACATGTCCTAGAACCAAAAAATAAGCCACGTGACATCTACCAAATCTACTGATCCGCACTGGACCCGCGTGGAGGATTATAGCCCATTCCCTTTCACAGAGAGGAGGCCTGTGTCCCTGCAGTGGGAACAATCATAGGCTGATGATTTATGATGTTTATTTTGTAAGTATGTTTTCACAAACACTTTTACACGTCAATTTTTTTTTAAACTAGATGGATCCGGTGTTTCGTACCTGACTACTCTGAGAAGAAACAGCCGAAACAAACTCAGAGGTCATAGTCTCTTTTGAAGTCCAGACATAATCTTGCTCAATTCACATGAGGATCATGTTGGTATAATAATGATCACATCTTCGAACACCTGAGCGCTGGTTTCAGAGTTCAGCGATGACGGGTGCGTTGTCCTTCGGCATAGCGAAAGCTTTCGACAGGTCTGGCACAATGGCTTATTATTCAATTTGTTTTTTTGGCCACCGGTTACCTATAGTTTAGGGCATATATTATATAGGTACCTACTCATTTCTATCCCGTGAATGGCAGCTATTTTGACTTTTTAATCTTTGAATGTAAGAGACCTAGAAACATCCAAATGATTTTATTGCAAGGATAAACAACGAGATTGTCAAATTGTTTCATAAATTTTGTTGAAAAATAATGATGTTCATATCATAATTTATTTTCTACTCTAGTGCAAAATGAGTCGCAGAATGTTGCGTATGTTTGTTTGTTAAATAAAAAGCATTTGAGTCAACCTACAAAATGGTATCAGAATACTGACTTAAGGTGCCGGGCGCGGTCCGGCGCGATCTCATGGCGACATGGAGAGAGCGACTGTCGCAACCCCGTGTAGGGCACGCCACGATAGTGGCGGTAAGTCCCCTCTTTGAGGAGTGGCTGGAGAGGCGCCACGGCGTCCTCACCTTCCGCCTGACGCAGGTCCTCACCGGACACGGATGTTTCGGGAGGTACCTGCACCGAATCGGGCGGGAGGAATCGCCCGGGTGTCTCCACTGCGAGGATCGACCGGAGGACACGGTGGAGCACACGGAGGAAGTCTGCCCTGCGTGGGCGGAGCTCCGCCGTGTCCTCGTGGCGGCGATCGGCGGCGGCGACCTCTCGCGTCCGGCCCTGGTTCAATCCATGGTCCGGAGCGAGACGGAATGGGAAGCCGTCGCCTCCTTCTGCGAAGCAGTTATGCTAGCGAAGGAGGTGGCGGGACGAGAGAGGGAGAGATCCTCTCTTCCCGGCCGCCGCGGGAGACGCAACGGGCGTCGGGGGCCACGTGGTGGCCGGCCACCGTAGATGCAGGCCTGTGGACGGGTGGCTATGGGCTAGCTAGCCGTCCGGCCGTCTAACGACGACGACAGGCCGTGTCGACGGCGCCAGAGTGTTCCACGCGCGCCTCAAAGAGATGTCAGCAAAAGGAGAGGGGCCTGCAAGGGCCGAAGCCTGCCGGGGTTGCGGGCCTGTTCGAAAGAGATACCGCGGCCCCGGAACGTAAAAGGCGAGGAAGGAACATGGATGGTTTTTAGTCAGTAAGAGTCTGACACTCCCTCCCGCTCCGCCCAGAGTGGGCGGGGGTCATTTGATGATTTCCCATCCTTAAAAAAAAAGAAAAAAAAAGGTGCCGGCGCGGCGGAGCATGCATTTTTCATACAAACGTAATACCAAAATAATATGAAAATCAAACATATTCTTTATGTAGTGTGTTTATATTTCGATTGTATTATAGAGTATCTATGTTGCCAAATAAATATTTTGAAAGGACAATGATATAAAGACGAGATATGAGGAATTTAAAATTTCCATAGAATAAATATTTTTCTCATAACTATTGTTTAAATCAGTGTACATTCAAAATATGTGTTTGGGAACCTATATTTTCGGTTTTTGAAAAAGTAATGCTTAATCAAATGCTCTATCATTTTAACACCAACAGAATCTTCCATGATCAACAGTATGGTTTCACCAAGGGACGTTGTACAACTGACGCCGGTGTTACCCTACTAAAGCACATATTTGCTGCGTGGGAAGAGTCCCAAGACGCATTAGGAATTTTCTGTGACCTCTCCAAAGCTTTCGATTGCGTAAATCACGCAGGGACCATTTTGGTTACCCATTGAAAGGGTTTTTGATAGGGTTTTGACAAAGTGTTGTTTTAAAAACCATTTCATATTGGTTACCTTTTTTTACGAAAACCCTCATCAATGGGTAACCTCTTCCAAACCCTTTCGATATGATTACCTGTATATTCGAAAACCCATTCTTGGTGGGTTATACTTTTTAATGGTAAGTCGTTTTGAACGGGTAACCCCTTCAACGACTGTAAAGCCGTTGAAGGGGTTACCCATTCGGACTACCAGTATTGTAATTTTATCTCTCACGTCTTTTCTTAAAAGTACTAAACTGCATAGATTCGGCAGGAATACGTCAAGTCGCAACACGCAGTCTAGGCCCTAGCGATGAGTAGCGACTCCTTACACATGCGATTATAGTTATTATTGCAGAGTTTTTAAAGTTCAATGTTTTTTTTTCCTGGAAAAGTCGGGATTGTTTCCTACATGATACAATCTTGTCTTTTTTACGGAATCATAAATAGTCCGATAGCGCTGGGCTATTTTGATGCCAAAGTTTCAAAAAATTTAAAGTTGCTTATTTCTTGCCTGTGGCTAGTCGTACGTACCTGTGAAGCTTATTATTGCGGTTTGTGTCACATCTGACTATTGCATTTTCAGTATCTCGATGATTTGTGGTTTATTGATTATTTTTATTCGAATCAAAACTGGCAAAATTAATTTAAAGTTTAAAATAATTATGATATCTTATCTAGGATAGCCTGCAAACTCCGTTTGTAACATTTTCGACAGCGAGGGACTAAATAAGTAAACACTGTGCTTTTCATTGCGAATACAAGAAACATAAAAATAAAATCATGAGTCAATCGAAAAACAAATCGAGTTCGGATTGCCGCTTTTCCGCCTATTTTGTTTTTTTTTCTGTGGCCAGTTCGCTATTCAGGAATTCTGGGATATTCACCCTAATCGTATCAGTTAGGTACTACTACGTCATTATAACGAAATCAACTATCATTTTCTTTTCCTCTAACAGTGATCGAAAAGATAAATAGCCAAATTTCTCCCTAACTGAAGTACCTAAAATGACACAAATTAATATACACACATCAACACGGTCTAGGGATATTTTTAAAAAAGCGAATTACTGTCAATGTGTTAATTATTTATATGACATGTATATATTTAAAAGATACGTTATTTAATATTCTACCATTTTTTAATAATGGTTAAGGCTTAGATTAAAATTTCAGGATTTTATGGAAAAAAATGAAGCATAGACGGAAACCGTATATGAATTAACTTTTAATTTGTGTTTATAAACTTGAAGTTAGTAGTCTGAGAAAGCGCCCATGATGTTCATAACACATCGGCAACGATTCGGCATGCTCACAACAAGGTTGTCAATGTCTTGCTGTGGAATATTGTCCCGTGTTCTTCTGAGGTGCGCAAAAAGTGGATCTTCTGTAGCCAGATTTTCAGGAACTTCCTTCAGAGCTCTTCTTTGCAGCATATCCCAGGCATGCTCAATGAGATTTAGATCTGGCGATTGAGCAGGCCAGTCTAAGGCCCTAACATTATGTGTATGTAACCAAGCTGCTACCGTGCTCGCCGTGTGTGCCCGGGCATTGTCGTGCATGAGCAGGAAATCTTGCCCCATTTGTGTTCTGTGGGGCAAGATTACGGGCCCCAGCACCTGTTGGACGTATCGTTCTGCCGTCATATTGCCCCGCACCCAAACGAGATCCGTCCGACGTCCAAGACGAATTCCTGCCCAAACCATAATTGTTCCTCCTTGGTATGGGTGAACTTCCTGAGGGTTCTGGAGACGGCTCCATTGTCCAGGAACTCGCCAAACACGCGTCCTTCGTGAATCTGGATGGAAGCCGAACCTGGATTCATCCGTGAACAGCACGGCCCCAGTCCACGTGGTTCCGAACCCATTCTAGTCGTCGTCCACGATTGCCTCTCCGTAGAGGTGGGACCCGGAGTGGTCTACGAGAGCGTAGATTGCTTTCATGCAGTCGCCTTCTTACAGTTTGGTCACTCACAAGCACTTGGTGTTCCACTCGCAGCCTTTGAACCAATTAAGTCGCCGTTGCATTTGGTTGAGCTCGCGCAGTAATTTGCAAAAATCGGTCTTTCCTGGGGGTAGTGATGTGACTTGGCCCTCGGTGCCTCTCCGCTACTTCACCTGTGGTACGATAGCGTGTCCACAATCTTGAAATTACATTAACTAAACGTAATGCGTATTGTTTTCTAAATTTCGCACAAATGAAAATTCCCTCTCCTATACATCAAGACATTTTTTTGCCACCGAAACAAAAGAATTTTCAAAAATTTGAATTTGGAATTAGTCTGAGATAAATTACAAACAAATCGGTGTATAAAAGATTCCAATGCGGCCAGTACTTTTCGAGTTATTTAATTGAGTATGAAATATCGACCGTGTTGATGTGTGTAGTAGGTTAGGCAAACGGTCCGGAAACTATATGCGAAAAACAAAACAACTTTAATATTTTTGAAACCTCAAAACCTAGCGCTATCGGACTAAAATATCATTCGATCGTCTCACTCATTATTTAGTGCTTGAAGGGATAGGATAGGAGCTGACTCAAACTGTTAGATTTAAAAAACCGAGGCAACATGAACATATATATTAAAAAAAAGACGTGTGGCACTCGGGGACTGCCGCGGTAAAGCTATTGCATAGCATTTTTTATCAACTTATGCAATTATAATTATTCATTACCACGCGCGGACGGCTCGCAAGCACGCGGTCTGCTTGCTTGCGGCGCGCGGACCGCGCTCGGACGCCGCAAAAACGACGGGGTGTTATAAGTTTGACGTGTCTGTGTATGTGTGTGTGGAACATTAATTATAAAATTCATAATTCCATTGTGATGGGAAGCCGAGCCTGAACATTCAGTCTGCGTTTTGTCCTCGAGCCGGCAACAAGTGGAGAATAAAATACATAAATAATTATAATAGCATTTGTTGATAATAAAAACTTTTTTGTCGGTGACAAAAAAACTAAAGCAATCAAACAAAGGTCACCGACTTCAGAAGCTTAAGTTATTTTTCACTTTTTTGTTTTTTTTGAAGTCGGTTTTATTTTTTGCAAAAAAGTTTTCATTTTCAACTTTTTAGTGGTTCACATGTGCTTGATACATGGAAAGTGCATACCGTTACAATTACAACAAGCCCAAACACGACTATGGTACATTGTCTCATTATGGAGTTCCGTGACTCTTGGCTTCATCATTAGTTCTGATGGTAGAATGGTTCTTATCAAACGCAAATGCTTCACTTGTTGTAGAAAATACCAAAATCGCAACACGTTTTCATATAAAATTTGAAGAGTTCCCTCGATTTCGCCAAGATTCCATCATCAGATCCTGATTTGGTGGCTATGGGACCATTTGAAAAGAATACCCTTTCCAACAAAAAAAGAATTTTCCAAATCGGTTGGCAAGCGACGGAGTTATGCCCGAACAAACATAAAAAAAAAAAAAAATAGAAACATCCGAATTGAGAACCTCCTCCTTTTTTAGAAGTCGGTTAAAAATGGTTACAAAGAAGGTCTAACATCAAATGTATACAACCTACAACTCCTAGTTACGACAATATATAAAAAAGAAAACTAGCTTGTCACTGTTATTAACTGACATGGGGTTACTTTCGTTACGTTATTTTCGTTACGGAATTTCTGGATTTGGTCTCCACGCTCAAGGCCCGCGATAGAAGCTATGCAATAGCTTAAAAACTTAGCTCCGTAGCATTCGCCGTTTGAAAGAAGAATTCGTGATTTAACAGATTTAGAGACAGCCCGTTAGGTTTATTTCCATAGCATGATGTCGTACGGTATTCTCTTGTGGGGCAATGCCACCGATATTCAAACAAAAAAGGGCATTCGTTCTACTTAAAAACTAAGTCCTAGACTGGGGAGGTCGGCACGCAGCACCCAGTCGTAACCGATATTCCACAGGGGCGGCCCCAGAACCCGGGCGTCTCTTCTGGCCCGGTTCGATGCAGGAACCTCCCGAAACAGTCGTGTCTGGTGAGGACTTGCGTCAGGTGAAAGGTGAGGACGCCATGGCGCCTCTCAAGCCACTCCTCAAAGAGGGGACTTATCGCCACTATTGTGGCGTGCCCTGCACGGGGTTTGCGACAGTCGCTCTCTCCATGTCGCCATGAGATCACGACGGAGTCTGTCTGCTGAGCGGGGCGAGGACTATCGCCCCCAGATCCCACGGCAGAAATTCGGCAAGGCCTCGCCTCGCCGCAGATTGTGCGGTATCCGCGAACTAGATTTACGAACTTAAGACCTGCTTGGAGAATGAATGTCATCCATGGTCTAACGATGAAGACAGAAGGCAGATGCAAGATGTCCTCAACAGTTTGCAGCAGCTATATTATTATTAGGCTTATTTCACGCACCTTGATGAGAACTCAAGAGCTGCCTAAAGTATGAGGTATCTACGCAAGAGTTTACTACTTATTGAGAATTTTAAACCTAAAAAAAGGTAAAAGTTTCATCCAAGGTCCGACGATGAAGAAGGAAAGCAGTTACAAGTGGTCCTGAAGAGTTCACAGCATCTTCATCGAGGTTGGACTCATTTCATGGTCCTTGATGAGAATTTTAGACCAGCTGGAGTATGACTTTCAGCGGAGTATGATTTTTTTTACAAAAACAGTGAACATTGATTCCTTTTGAGAGCTAAAGCGGTTAAAGTTACGCAACAATCATATAGCACGGAATTGTTCCTCTTAAAACGAGTCCGCGATAGCATTCATGTCTATCTTTGAAGGTTGACTCACACTGTCTAACCCTCTCTCTCTTATGAGACGCAGACGAAGTTGCGCGGGTCAGCTAGAATCTTAACAAAACCTATGTTGATTGATTTCGTTTATTTGTCACTGACTTCTGAAGCTAAAGTTATTTTTCCTTTTTTTTTGTGTTTTTTGCAGTCGGTTTAGTTTTTGCAAACAAAAAACATTTTTCTCTTTTTAGTGGTTCACCCTTCACAGCGTACTGGCGTAATGTTATGTTATGAACTGGTGTAAACAATAGATAGACATGAGATTTCAGCAATCCCAGTCCATTTGCTATCATTTATTGAGGAGTTCCGTTGCCTATCCCCGAAGTTCATCATCAGATCTTTACCAAATTGAAGTGGGACCACTCTGAAAAAGCACTCTTTCGAAAACTACCCATATCGCTTTATGTGTGCCTATAAAATTAGAAGATTTCGCACTATTTCTCTAGCAGATCCAGACTTGATGATTATGGGACCACCTGTGAAGTATACCCTTTTAAACAAAATAAAAATAATCCAAATCGGTTCAGATATCTTCGAGTAATCGGGGAACACACATAACAAAAATAAAAACAATTAAAAGGTTCCCACGAATTGAGAACCTCCTCTTTTTTGAAGTCGGTCAAAAACGAAATCACCGTCCTATCAAACCGAGTAAGAAACACTTAATGAACGATTCTATATGATTCCAAACTACCAAGGTCAACAATACCTTTTCCTCAACTTCAACGTAATTTAAAATTATTTGATTTAAAACCCTTTGGTTACCCCGACAAAACCCTTTCAAGGGGTTACCTTCTTCAATTGGAAACCATACAGGAGCCGGTAACATCTTGTACGAGTTAACTTATTGAGAGGGTTACCCTAACGTTAGTGTTATGAAAGGGCTACCACTACCAAGAGGTAACCCTTTCCGTGACTGAAGCCGCACAACATGTAACCCTTTCGAAAGAATTAACTTATATTCGGGGTTGTACGGTCCCTATTTCACGACACATTGCTTTTGAAACTGGAGCATTACGGACTGGGTAAACTTGCACTTAGCCTGCTAAAATCTTATTTGAGCGATAGAAAACAACATGTTCAAATAAACGGTGTTAATTCAAAGGGTTTGAATGTAAAAATGGGGGTTCCGCAAGGCTCAATATTGGGTCCTTTCCTTTTTCTAGTCTATATAAATGATCTACCCTATTTGTTGAAACACCAATCTCAAAATATGGTGTTGTTTGCTGATAACACTTCTCTAATTTTTAAGATAAATAGACGGGCCAACAATCTAGATGACGTGAATGATGCCCTACTTCAGGTCCAAAATTGGTTCACAGCAAACAATTTGGTATTAAATGAAAAAAAAAATAAATGCATAAGATTTTCACTACCGAATGTTAAAAGTAGTGATTGTGAGATAATATTGAATAAAGAGAAACTCGAATTCGTAGATAAAACGGTTTTCCTGGGGCTTACGCTTGATTTAAGGCTACAATGGGGTTCTCATTTAACATCTCTTGCGGGGCGCTTAAGTTCAGCAGCATATGCCATTAGAAAAATCCGTCAATTCACTGATGTGGATACCGCTAGACTGGTCTATTTTAGTTACTTCCATAGTATAATGTCTTACGGTATTTTGCTATGGGGACGGGCTGCTGATATTGAGTCTATATTTATTCTGCAGAAAAGAGCCATCAGAGCCATATACAATCTTCGTAGGCGCGATTCTCTAAGGGAACTATTTAAGGATATTGGCATCATGACGGTTCATTGCCAATACATCTACGAAAACATAATGTACATCAGAAAAAATCTGCATCTTTTCGGTAAAAGAGGCGACAGACACAATTACAGTACTAGAAATAGGGACCAACTAGTTCAGCCAGGCTTTAGACTCGCTAAAGTAGACTCATCTTTCATGGGGTACTGTTTGAGATGCTATAATAAAATTCCACAAAGTATTCTTGAACTGAATGAGACGAAATTTAAAACATGTATTAAACGCACACTATGTAAGCAAGCATATTACAAGTTGAGCGATTATATCGCTGATAAAAATGCTTGGCTCAATGCTGGTCCTGCTCCACAAGGACAGGGGCGCAAAACTTGATAGCATTAAATGGTATTGTTGGAGCTGCTGAAGATTGTACAACTATCTTTGCATTGTATAGATTCAATGTTAGTATTATATAATAGCATAGCCCATATTGTGTGAGTACTATGTACTAGAAAGCTATCATTCACTGGAAACCTACTTTAGTTTTGACTTGAATGTGCCCTGGCGGTTGAGAGTATGTCATGCTCACTCAAATGTCTCGCTGATGGTGGCGCGTGTGTCGGATCATTTAGCTCCCTTCAAAGTGGTTGAGCTGAATGGTGCTGATCCATGCGTCATGTTCGTGAACGGGTGCTGTCAGTTGTGACTGGTCATCTCTTAGTTGCCATGGCTTATTTGAATGAATTATTTTGTTTTTACTATGGACACTTTTAACATGCACATCTTGCTACATTGTTCTCACATAATCTACCATCTCAAAATGAATGATGTAACCAAGATTTTGTAACAATATTTTGATTTAAAAGAGTGTCCATGGTGTTTCTTGCCCGTTCTTCTCCATAGAGATCTACGCTAGGGAATGGGCAACTACAGTACTTTCACAGTTTTTATGTCTTGTGACTGGGACTGTAGCTACTTTAAATGTTCATCTTTGTTTCGACAATTCAAAAGTGCCTGTTATTGGCCTACTTGAAATAAATGCTTTGATTTTGATTTTGATGGTAATCCAATCGAAATAAGAATATGTATGATTTACAAATTATTTTGTTATTACGTTTGTATAAAATATGTATATTTCATGACATCTCAACTAGTACATTTGGTGCATACTATCTCCAGTGAGAGAGCAGCTCTGGCCCAGTGGTGGCGGCCCCGACTTACGAACAATAAGTCGTGGGTTCGAACCCAGAAAGGCGCATTGTTTTGTGTAATTTATTTCATCACCGCTGCTCTCAAAACGGTGAAGGAAAACATCGTGAGGAAACCGGCATGTCCTAGAACCAAAAATTCGAAGACATGTGACATCTACCAATCCGCACTGGGCTCGCGTGGTAGATTATAGCCCATTCCCTCTCATTGAGAGGAGGCCGTGTCCCAGCAGTGGGAACATTATAGGCTGATGATGATGATCTCCAGTGACTGATCAACTTTACATTCGCTATAAATTCCCAATCTAGATTTGTCACCTAGAATATTGAACATGTCCTTGAAGCCACAAGGACTTGCACGGTGGTACAAACGACGCGGCCGCTTAGGTACATAGGTACGAACACGTTGCACGTAGTCCCTTATCGTAATAAGCGACTAAGCGAGTTTGGCAAATGAAAGTAGACACTCGAATTTTTCGCAAACTTTTCGTATGTCAATCACAATTTATCAAAATAGGATGGCGTGTTGTTGTTGATTTATTGAGACCTAAAACAAGCAGTTTTCCAACTTCAACATGAATAAAACAATTAAAAGTAGAGCGCAGGAGATGTTGATTCGCATGATTTCGAAGTATGAAGAAAAACAACAGTAGAAAGACGCCCTATTTAATCAGTCTAAACAAGATTGTTTTCTGTGTGGCGTTGGATTTCATAAGTTAGTATATATGACGCTTTGATGTTGATACTTTGTATTCTTTGTTACAATAAATATTAAGGAATATTGTTGTTTTTATTTTATTCAGATAGTATCACACATAATGATTTTCGAATTGTCACGCACAAAATGCCTCTTTGGTTTGAATCACAATAGGTATAATAGTCCAAGAGCTACTGAACCCTCCGAGTAACGGTCTTCCTGTAAGGTTGAAAATTTGTACACTTATGTTTTATAGCATGTTAAGGGCAATAGCCATGACCTGGCAGGCGTCAGCCCTGCACGTCATCAGCCCCTTTATTTTTTTAATTGTAAAATAAATAGAGTATTTAAACTTGTTTCTGTAAGCTTAAAAATCGAATGGGATGTAGTTTTTTTCATTTTAAATCCTAAAAATAAATTGCCAGGCGATTACAATGAGCAAAAGTATGTGACAGGTGAATTGAAAGGAGCACAGGTGATTAGGTAAAATAAACTTTCTCCTGTATAGTTGAAATTTGGATATGTTTTTGAGTAAACGTTTTAAAATAAATATGTAAAATGACAGGCGGTTTTGAATAGCATAAGACCTTGACAGGCGAGGGGAAAGATGGTCAGGGCGTGCGCGTAAGAGTTGTTACGTGAACGCATAATATTGCGTGTGATATAAAATAACAATAAAAATGATAAATATAATACACTTCATTAGTTTTAATGTAATCTACATTAGTTTTTACATTAATTTTCTTCATCAATATCCGATACTTCACTACTACAGTTTTCATAATCATCTGTCTCTTTAATAATGTTTTCCTCTTCTGAAAATAGAAAAAAATAGGACTGTATATTAAATCTTATTGAATAAAATAATTGTATGTTACCTGAAATGTATTCCTCAGTTTCAGTTGATTGTGCTTCGGCGGTATTAGTAGGCTCTCGTAAAATTATATCATATACTAGCTGACCCACGCAACTTCGTCTGCGTCACATAAGTTTTTTTTTTAAATTTTACAGCACCATGCTGAGATAGGAGCCTTTTGGTCTTGTTCAGGACAAATACTGTTTTGTATTTTGTTTGTTTTTTCTTATGATTTCGTTGTTACCATTTTTTTTATGTATTGTCCTGTCGGGCTAATAAATGCTTTTTCTTTCTTTTTTTCTTTCTTTCATAAGAGAGAAAAACCAAAGAAAAAAAAACCCCGGTTTTGCAACATTTTTCATTCCTGCTCCGCTCCTAATGGTCGTAGCGTGATATATAGCCTTACTCGATAATTTGACTATCCAACATAAAAATATTTTTTCAAATCGAACCAGTAGTTCCTGAGATTAGCGCGTTCAACTAAACAAATAAACTCTTCTGCTTTATAATATTATATATTGTATCATATATGTCACTGTAAAATTGTCAAATACGTTATATTGTAATCTCTCTAGCGATATTGTTAAATCGCGAAATATTGTCAAATGAACATACTGCTTACAACAAAACGCATTATTTTTCGTGAAATGCATGCGATGGTAGTCAACTCACGCGGTGTGGAGGGAAGAAGGGGTCCCTCTTGCCCAGTGATACAACTCTCATGAAAAGATATTGTACCATTCCTGAGAAATACCGATTAATATAACCTAACCTTAAAACACTTTATATTCCCCTAAAAAGCGTAAAAGAAAAAAAAAACGAATAAAATGTATTGTATTTATCATTTTTATTTTTATTTTATACAGGGTGGTGATGACAATACGACAATAAATTAAACTACGCATACCTCAAGACGTTCCTAACAAAAAAAAAAATCGTTTGAAAATATCAAGTAGTTTAGTCACAGGAAATTATTTTTCACCTTCAACATTAAATTTGCTACATGATATATCTGATTTTAAGGAAGCACTAACAGGTTAACGACCCCTTGCCAACTCGCTATTTAAAAACTTTCGCAAAATTTGATTTACTGCAAATTAGACCTTAAACCAGGCCAATAAGAGTTATAAAGAGTATCCTTAGGCACCGGCCACACAGAACAGACGCAAGGCACGGACCCGTCGCAGTCGCGGCGCCCGTTTAATCTACTTGCATATGAAATGTATACAGCCGTCGCGACGTAAAACATACAGAAAAGACGGGACGCCCGTCACGACGGCGTCCTATTGGAAAACATATAGAAAGGACAAGGCGCGGGCAGGGCGCGGGCCTGCACGGGCGCAAGCGGGGGAGCGGAAAGGGCGCGGAGGGCAGGTTTGGACATAATAATGTAAAAACATTGTGGAGTCATCTTGTATACTTCTTGAAAACGATCAGGATAATAATGTAGATCCTCCATTATTTAAAAAAATCTATTCTGTCCATTGCTTAGCCATACCGGATGTACCCAGTAACGTCTAACCCTCTGCAGATTAGCGAGATATACCAGTGCCAATACATTTTCATCTTCAGAAGAAGACATGTTGTCGTATCAAAATCGGACGGTTGAATGCCGGGTAAAGCTTCTAGTGCGCGCCATAAAAAGTCATGACGGCGCCCTGTCTGCGACGGGTCCGTGTCTTTTCTATATGCGTTAAAAAGTCGCGACGGGCGCCCTGTTCGCGACGGGTCCGCGCCCCGCCCTGGTCTTGCGTCTTTTCTGTATGGCCGTTGGCTTAGAGTTAGATTTTGTCTGTTTTTTTTTTTTTAATTTCGGTTTTGGGTTTTTTTAATTGTGTAGAATTATTCCTAAGAACTAGTATTACGCGTGTTTTCATTTATTGTCGTATTGTCTTCTCCACTCTGTATAACACGCAATATATGCGTTCACGTAACAACTCTTACGCGCACGCCTTGACCATCTTTCCCCTCGCCTGTCAAGGTCTTATGCTATTCAAAACCGCCTGTCATTTTACATATTTATTTTAAAACGTTTACTCAAAAACATATCCAAATTTCAACTATACAGGAGAAAGTTTATTTTACCTAATCACCTGTGCTCCTTTCAATTCACCTGTCACATACTTTTGCTCATTGTAATCGCCTGGCAATTTGTTTTTCAGATTTAAAATGAAAAAAACTACATCCCATTCGATTTTTAAGCTTACAGAAACAAGTTTAAATACTCTATTTATTTTACAATTAAAAAAATAAAGGGGCTGATGACGTGCAGGGCTGACGCCTGCCAGGTCATGGCTATTGCCCTTAGCATGCTATAAATCATAAGTGTACAAATTTTCAACCTTACAGGAAGACCGTTACTCGGAGGGTTCACTAGCTCTCCAGCTATAATGATTTTACATCTCGAAACTTCAGTTTCCTTCATCAGACAGATGTGGACGCACACTTATCCGCGCCGATTTTTTTTTTCTCATCCTTGTAACGTCATCGATTCGTCCGATATGACGCGAATAAGTATGCGAGGTTTATAGGATTTCATACAAGTAATTCTAAAATTCGATTCTTTCGGCTCTTTTGCTTCTTTCTGCTCTGATAAATGTGCGTTCACCTTAAAAATACGACTTTACATACAACAAGTACCGTAGGATCCCATTTTTGGACCAACAATAACCGTTAAGTATCAAGTCAGGTTATTCCGGGCTCTTCATACAGATTTTGGGGTTACTAGGCAGATTATTTTAAATTTGCCGCGCTTTTTCAGTCTTTACTTTCGTTTGTCAGACTATAACCGTCAATTGTTTTTAGGACTTTGTTTTGGGATCGGAGGACGAAGATGGAGAAGCGGTTGATGGCCTTAGCTACATTCATCGCCACGCTTAACATCGGATCAGCCAAAATCTACATCAACGGTAAGCACCCCAACAACAAGTTTATTTTCATCAAAATTTAAATTAAGATCACGTTATGGTACATTGGGTTAAAAGAACTCTAGAAAAACAGGTACGTCATGCTTTAGGACCTGGCCATACCATGAATCAGAAAATATCCTGTGCCCCTTGAAGTGACCTGCACTTAACGCAAACACACTCAGAGAGTCAAGATTTTCCGTGTCCTTTCGTTGAAACTCGCACAGTCTTTCACCTTTCGACTTATTTACTAATGTTTTTAATCATGCATGCCCACCAATTTTACTGATTTTGTTTTAATTTTAATCATAAGACTTTAATATTATATTATTTCCATTTTAATTTCTGAATAATTATATAAACACGCGAATCTCATAACGAATTTTATCTTGTGTCTTGCTGCGCTGTGTGACACTGAACTTTTGAATTCAATCTGCCTTTACCGATGCTGTATACTAAGATACACTATACAGGCTGTGCCTTGTTTGGGGCTACTTCAACTTTTCTACTCTTTTAAACTAACTTTGCTCAGGAGTCTTGTTTCCTATGTTTGTATTTTTTTACCTAACTTGTGTGTGTCAATAAGTATAATTTTGCTTTTGTGAATCAATCCTCACCCTCCTTACTCCTCCTCTTCCTCTCTTCTACAGGGTGTACTTCACCTCATCACAAAGCCGTTAACCAAGCATTCTGTACAAACTAAGTAACTTTACGCAAAAAATATTGCTGGGAAACAACTTTTTTTTTTGAGGTTATAAATCATGTTTTATGGTATAACTCAATGTAACACACTCAAAACATTGTGCGGATGGATGGATTGAATAGTATGGGGGTCGTAGAGATATTTAAAGTAAAAAGCATGCGATATAAAGTGGCATTTAAAAAAAATCTTGTCAAAATCTTGCAACTTTGACCCCCAATATCTCCGTAACTAGAAGGTTTCCAGGTATAGTGTAGAACAAAAAAATGATCAGAATGACGAGTAGAACAAGTGCCTTTCGTATTCGTTAAGAGGTGTTTTACACCCTTTATACAGTAATATTCTACATATATATATATAATTATGTATGTATGTTATAGGTAAATATTTACAATAGTAGTTTATTTTGTTTTTTTTTAATAATAATGTGTATGTGTGTAAACATATAGTTTATATTAAATAGTCATAGTTTTGTTTTAAGTTTTAATTTAAATGTTCTTGTTTGACTTTTCTACACACTGTGTCTACATTTCTTATCAGACTTTCGTCTCGCAGGTCTGCTGGAAGAAATTTCTTTTGAAACAAGCAGTACCATTGTGCTCTTCTATGTTAATAAATATTGTCCTTTTATGTATTTTGTGTGTACATGAATAAATAAATAAATAAATAAATGAATATTGGCATAGATAAAACGAATCAAAACTCGGGAGTGTGAGCTCGAGACATCAGAACTCACTAAAATTATACCAAGGCGTATCGTATTGAGAATTTTAAAAGCGTCGTATCTTTGTCAATTTTGGTTCACGTAACGAAAGAAAAAATACGAGTCAAATGTCTTTTGATAATATAAACGATGGACTATTTAGATTTTTTGACGTATACTCTGTTTGGCCATGATATAATAGATCATTCAAATAAACAAGAAATAGGAAAGAAATGAAAATTAAATTGGGCACGTCATCACGCCATCTTGATTAGAGACCCGGGGACATTGCTCCATTTACAATTACGATTTACTAACTGTTTGATAAATAGGAAAGAACAAGATCAGTAGCTTGTCCACGAACTCCTTAGTGGTGTAATTAACAGATCACTGTGTTGTGGTCGAAGCAGTCAAACGCTTGAAAACTTGATCTGCAATTAAAGATTTATCGAATAATCACCACCATCACACAATCATACAACTTAGTTTTATTTGCATTTTAGGCATACCCTACCCTAGAGAACTGATCTCTTCGTCGATCCCGCCGGCCATGGTCGTGAAAGAAGCTCCGGCAGATGTTAAGTTATGCAACAGCCCCGAATGTTTCCATGCAGGTACGAGTAAATCGATTGTAAACTCTACTCTAAGAAAGTAAGTAAGTAAGTTGGTTTCAGAAAAACTTTGGATTTATAGAGAACACCGGGGTCCTAGCAAATTGAACATTGCATTGTGTGCATAAAGGTAGCCACAAGCTGTTCTGTTACTTGGCTGTCCGTAAAAAATGTGGTCACCACGTGGCGTGCGGACCCGCGCCTCCTGCGTGGTGCGCCCGCGCCTTGTGCTGCTATGACCTGTCAGTTGTGCGCGTATCATAGCGGATAGGTACTTAGTGTCGCCCGGTGTCCAACCTGTATCCTTCTTTTAACATTTTTGTGTCAATATTTAACATGGTGTAAAAATGATTGGAATCGATTCAGTTTCTTATTCTGAACAAACTCTATTGATGTTTTTTTCAAGAAACGGCAAGATTTTCATGTTTTCTTTGTTATTGTTTTGTAGCGTCCACACTCCTGATGAACATGGATGATAAAGTGGACCCTTGCGACGACTTCTACGACTTCGCTTGTGGATCCTTCCTGAAGCGCACCCGGATACCTGACGACAAGCCGTTGGTTGACACCTTCACCATAATCATGGACCAGGAGCAGGAGCAAATCCGAGCCTTGTTGGACGATCCCATCATTGAGAACGAGCCCAAGCCGTTTGTTCTTGCCAAAACTCTGTACCAGGCTTGCATGAACCAAAGTAAGTGTTACTTTTACATACATGCTTGTTCATCTTGATCATCTCACTGGACTGGCGATGGCGGTACCACCGTATAGAGCACGTGGTTACTGTTTCAAACCTGACAAATAACTAAAAGATTCTTTGAATACATATTTAAGCACCTAGATAATAATCTAAAGGTCAATATTTTATTTCATATTTCTAAGCTGCCATTGCCAGTGCGGCAATGGCGTCCACTCAGATCCAGCCTGCCCTTGCTGGCCTCTCCCAGCGGTTCCCTAAGCCAACGCCCGTTCCCCGTAGGGCGAGTCCTTAGTGTGTAGTCGCTTACCTAACCTTACCTAATAATAGTAGGTATAGTCGCGAGAATTTAAGACTTAGGTGAGGTAACGTAGCAAGTGTATTAAGAATTACTTACTGCGTTACTACTACTACTGACGACGTTTGCGCATAATTTCAATTAACAATAAAGTTGGTTTATTCTATCCTATTGCTGTTAATTTAAACAAGTGCCTCGTGTACAAATAATGGCTTCACTAACAGTCTCCTTACTGTTCTTGCATTGGTGCAGAATAGGTCAATACACTACTACCTAAATAGGTCATACAATAATAAAAAAAGAAGTAAAAAATTATAAAATACCTAATAAATTTCTCTGATTTGTGTTTGTACCCGGTCTGACTAGATGCCACCGAGTCCCGCGGTGTGTCGCCACTCCTCGATATGCTGAGGAGGCTGGGCGGCTGGCCTGTGCTCGACGGTGATTCATGGGATGAGAAGTCCTTCTCCTGGGAAAAGTCAGTCTACAACTTCAGAACCACTGGATTCTCCGTGGATTATTTCCTCAAATTCTCCGTAGAAGAAGATAAAAAAAACTCCACCAAGCGCATCATCGATGTAAGATATTATCGAATCAGTCTTGTATTCCTTGTTTTAGACTATTTTGATCCGGTCGACCGACCTTACAATTGAAGTAAGACCATTTATTGTTATAATTAGTGTGAGAGTGGTCCCTTGGGAACTGTAATAATATCACTCGTTTAAAGTTATCTAATAATGACTACCACAATTTACAGCGAATTGAGTTTTGCGTAGCGAATTGTGGTTTATCGCGCAAATGTGCTCAATGACTGTGATTTTGTTAGTAATTCAAGTACTTGTGAATATTTTCTAACAGCTGGATCAAGCGTCTCTAGGTATGAGCCGCGAATACCTGAACCGTGGGTTTAGCGATAAACTCGTGCGAGCCTATTACGAATACATGGTTGACATCGCCACTCTACTGGGAGCTGACCGCCATCGTGCCGAGGTGGATCTCAAGAAGTCGCTGGAATTCGAAATAAAACTTGCTAACGTAAGTATCACAAAAACGACTTTGGTATCAACCATCGGTAGGACTTTCTGCATAAATCCACCGGAAAAACCCTAACGGCTCGGATACACCGAATCCGTCATCGGCCGAAGTATGCTCGGGCGTCATCGGCCGAACTCGGCCGATCAAATCAAACGTAAGTAAATGAAAGAGAGTGCATACACTGCTACTACCGACGTCGTCCGATGACGCCCGAAAACGGACGATCAACTGACGAGTCCGAACGTGTTGGATTTTTTTTCAGTTTTACCTGCTTCTTTCTGCGATCGAGTCGTTATTTAGATCAAAAATGGATATTGCGGTAACAATTTTCTAAAAAATACATTTCTTCGAACACCATTTTTAAAAACACGTCTGTACTCTGTAGTTGCACAGTTTAGACTTCATAAGTTCCACCGACAACGGCCGTTATCGTCTGCAGTGTATTCTGTTGAACGTCCGAGTAACTCGTCCGAGTAGTTCTGTCCGCCATCGGCCGACTAAATCGGTTTTAGTGTACGCTTACCGTTAGGATCCTTATGAAAATTTGTTAAAGATTTTTAATGAGCTTCGATATCTTTTTCTTAAACATTCATCGAAACCGTATCAATAGTCTAAGGTTTAGAAATATTAGTGCATTTGAACTAATTACGTCGGCATCTTAGTCAAGAAGTCTTTCGGTTCGTGTGCAACAACGGTGAAAGATGACGAAAAAAATGAAGAACGACTTCGTAAAGTGTTCATCTCTTCCACAGATTTCCTTGCCCTCGGAAAAACGTCGTAATGCCACGAGCCTGTATAACCCGATGACTATTGCCGAGCTGACTCAAAAGTTCCCCACGTACGTTTCTCTTGATTAATAGAATGTTAATCCTTTAAATCTTTGCTAAGACATAACAAATTACACGAAATTTAAAACTTGGTTTATACAAGTTTTAAATCGACTCATTCGGTTATAGAATGTGGGGAGGTATTTTATTGTAACATTTTAAACAGTACCCCATGAAAGATTTATCGACTTTAGCAAGCCTGAAACCTGGCTAAACTAGTTGGTCCCTATTTCTAGTATTATAGTGATGTCTGTCACCTCTTTTACTGAACGAGTAAGTGTAATTTCGCAACAAAAATAAAATACGCCGGTAACTTCTGAAACGCCCGTAGCGGTTTCATCTCTGAAGGTAACCATATTGTGACAGCATACCGTGGTTGGAGTACATCAACCGTCTGCTTGCCCCTCATGTGACTGTTGACATGGAGGAAGTTACCGTTGTCGTCGTGCCCAAGTACATTTCTGATTTCGAGGTTTGTACCTACCCTATTTTATTTTGTCCTTTAATCAATATTTCCTACACACACTGCATGAAAACCTTTTTGTTTTTTATTACTTTTGTGTTCAGTATTATTAAGCTGTATGTTCACACAGGCGAAACACTCAGAAATTTATCATGCGGGCGACTGCAGTGTAGTTGAACGTATCTAGATCATCGTCTTTGCTCATTGAGCCTGAAGAAGCCTCTCCCTGTAGCCCCTGCTGCCGCTAGGTACCAGCGACGTGCATTGACCGTGTAGGAAGTAACTACGCAGTTTCTTTTAACATTTTGTTTTTATTTTGAGTACTCGTACCGTTGGTTTGCAAGGCGTTCGAGATTGGGATGTCATCTAAATTAAACACATTTCGTTTACCCCAAAGCTTCTTCTGAAAAACACCCCGAAGCGTGTCCAAGCAAACTACGTGATGTGGCGTGTGGCGGGTGAATTGGTGCCCTACCTGACTGAAAACCTGCGTAGGCGCCAGCTGGCCTACGAGACCGCACTCTCGGGCACGACGGAGAGGAAGAGCCGCTGGAAGGAATGCGTTCAAATCACCAGCAGCAGGTTAGTTAGTTGAGTAATCTGTTAATATCATGTCCCGTGACGGTGTCACAGAACACATCACTGCCTGAAGTTGAAAGTTTACGCTTGAGCGAACTGTATTCGGTGGTATAAGCGACGGGTTGATAGGTACTCATAGAATCGTATGTTCCAGAGCGATGAGAGTTGGGTATACAGAGCTTGGAAGTGACCTGAGCCAAATATGACAGACGTGTACCACTTGAGTGATGACGAGTTACTTCTGGCGCAGCATTTGGTCGGTGCCCGTCTGTCATTCTGAGGCTGACTGGATGCGTGATGTCGAGCGAGTGTGTGAAACTTTTCCAGAAATGGAACCTAGTTAAATAACACGGCTAGATGTGGCCAGAGCAGTTCCTCCGTTACCGAATCGGAAGTCACCGGGACCGAACGGACTACATAACTACCGGCTCAAATGATTTAATACACACACACACACTTGCCTGGCATCCAAATTCCAGTCATCCTTAGAGGTTGGGTCCCTGCCGCAGTTTTTTAATAACAGGTGTTACCCACCTGCTCCATACGTCAGGTAGTCCCGCGGAGAATTATAAATCGCGTGTATATCGACGGTATATAAACTTCTTACATCCATTTAGTGAACGAAAATTAATACACACATTGACAAAAACTCCATTATGTCTGCTTCTCAAAATTGATGTAGGAATAGGTCCCGCGGTACTAAGGAGCTACTCCTCATCGACTCGTGTCCATTAGGTAGCCAACAGGTTCGATCCCGCAAGGATCTGTCCCGCAGGAAGGCCTACGACTCGGTGCCACTTACATGGCTCATGGGTCCTGGAGTTGTACAAGATAGATCCAACTCTACGCGCCTTCCTCGAGTCATAGTTGGGGCAATGGAAGATGGTCCTTCGATATCCAGGATGTCGACAGATCCAGGGGAATGATGAATCTGTATGGATTAAGCGGGGAATATACCAGGGCGATAGTCTGAGTCCACTTTGGTTTTGTTTAGCCCTGAATCCTCTAAACACATTGCTGGAGAATTAAAGCCTAGGCTACCGGTTGAGAAAAGTAAGGCTACCCGTTGGGAAACTTAAACAAGAACTTATTTCCTTACGGGGGTCCCCCGGCAGCACATTTTTTTTTGTTTAGTCTCGAATGACCCACTGCAGGGCAAAGGCTCCCATATCCTTCCGGTACTCTTCTCCTCCGCCCGACCTCAAACCAGCATTCAAGTTGCAGATCTCGATCTAGTACAAAAATTGTACGAGACCTAGTCTTGTTAAATATGTACGAGATCTCCCGAGCACAAGATTACCCTCCCTAGTACCAACTAACCCACTAATTATTGTAAAATAATCTAGTGTTATGTTCATTTCAGATTGTCGTTTGCTGTGGGCGCCCTCTACATTAGGAAATATTTCAATGAAAACTCGAAGGCTAATGTAATGGAGATGGTGTACAATATCAGGTAGAGTATCTAACTATTTATATTATCATAGATAAGCGTTATGAATTCTACAAGGCATTTGAAAATACTCACCTCAAAATGTAATAAAAGCAAAACTAGACAGACCTGAGATTGTTAGTTCTGCTAATATTTACGCAAATTAAAAACGAATCGAATGCAGTTATTTAGAAGACGGTCAAGTTTGTCGAGGAGATCTTAAGATTTTGAATATTAATTCTTTCAAGAGAGAACTAAAAAAATGCTTATTAACAACGGATACAATGTTACGGAGTTTTTGAATGACAAATTTTGAAATTATATAATTTAATATATATTTTAGTTTTATTAACGTTATTGTTTTAATTATTCTTTTTGGTCTTTATTTTTGTATCGACTGTAATTATGTATTTGAGTTAATTGAATGTTGACTGTTGTAATTTCTTGTATAACGTGATTTAATTATATCTTCATTTGTGACTTTCAATGAAGTAGGTACTTTTAAAACTCTTTTGTTTGCCGAATATGGCAAAACATGTTGAACCAACAATCTCCTGATCTCGATTATGGTGATGTGTGCTACTTTGACCTGAATGCAGATCTCCTCGACAAACTTGACCGTCTTCTAAATAACTGCATTCGATTCGTTTTTAATCTGCGTAAATATGATCATGTCTCCGAACACCGGTCTCTTCTTAAGTGGTTACCTATACGTCAGCGTAGGGAACAAAGGACGCTTACCACCTTGTTTTCTTTCCTTATTTCTCCCACTTCGCCTAGTTACCTTGCTCCCCACTTTCAGTACATTTGTGCCAACCATAATAGGAGTCTGCGATCATCGCATAACCGTGTTCTCCAATGCCCCTCTCACCGCACTGACTTCATTCACCGATCATTCTTTGTCCAGTGTATTTCTCGTTGGCATGCGCTTCCCCAGGAAATCAGGATGGCAACCAATCGTTTATCTTTCAAGATTAAAGTTCGAGAGTACATTCGCAAGAAACTGGCAGGCTCATCACAACAGTAGTGTTTTCTCCATTGTTTGTCTTTTTATTTTAGTATATCCGTGTTAATTTTCTTTTTACAGTAATATATAGTTTGATATTTATTTATAGTAAGTATATATATATTATATAGATATATTTATGTATATGTAGTTTACCTGACTATATTTTCAGATGTACATCTACCACTGCTTGTCTCTGCATCACCCAAAGGTTGACCGATAGAGAATGCCTATGCCATAGGCATTCTCTATCGGTCAACCTTTGCGCATAGTACAGAGGCGGACTTAATGCCATAGGCCCTATGGCATTAAGTCCGCCTCTGTACTATGCGCTTGAAGTGTTAAATAAATAAATAAATTATGCACATCCATCTATCACGTCACACATGTTTAAACAAATAAATGCCTCTTTATCGTTATATCCTTAGCTTTATTACTGTTTGTCTTTGTCTTTAAAGCTGACTGTTTTTATGCTTTGTTAATGCTATACTATAAAATATGATTAGAAATACCAAAAGTCGTTAAAACCCAGATAATAATTAGTATACAATAGGCAATAAATGATGCAACTGACATGTACGTACCGCAATTCTTATTTTATAGCTCAGCCGTGGTAGATACATAATACAGTTAATTACTAAATTGATCCACAAAATTCCTTAGTCAGTAGTTAGACACCTTACTTACTTAGATCCGTTGACTCCCTTTTAATAAAATACTACTTTTTACTCGACTCGTACCTACTTATGTAGTTTGGTCAAGATCATCTCTCCAATAATATACCTAACTAGCTGACGTCAAGCGGTTTCACCCGTGTAGTTCCCGTTCCAGTGGGACTATGGGGATAAAATATAGCCTATGTTACTCAGGGTGAATTTACCTTTCCAATGGTGAAATATTTTTTTAAATCTGCATAGTAGTTTTTGAGTTTATTCATCACAACCAAACAAACAAAGTTTTCCTCTTTATAATATTAGTGTAGAAATATATCTGTCACCGTAAAATTGTCAAACACGTTATATTACAATATAACGTGTTTTTTCTCGCGATATTGTAATGTCTCGAATTATTGTCAACTGAACATACGGAAGTATCTCTGCCCCCATAATCGGGACTTGGGGCACCCCCCCGTTAGGTTAGTTAGGTTCCTTTAAACCCTGCACTCGGAAATAGGGGCACCGCGAAGCGGGGCTCCGTCGACTACGCTTTTTAGGGGCAATATAAAGTGTTTTAAGGTTATGTTATATTAAACGATATTTCTCAGGAATGGTGCATTATCTTTTCATGAGAGTTGTGCGGTGGGCAAGGGGGACCCCTCCTTCCCTCCACACTGCGTAAGTTGACTACCATCGCATGCATTTCACGAAAAATAATGCGTTTTGTTGTAATAAGTATGTTCATTTGACAATAATTCGAGACTTTACAATATCGCTAGAGATATTACAATATAACTTATTTGACAATTTTACGGTGACATATCGTTATCAGCAACATGAAATTTAAATAATAAAAAACGGAAAAGGTGCGAGTTGGACACGCGCACCGATGGTTCTGTATAAACTTTTGGGTATTTTGATTAAACTACATATTTTCAGTTTTCAGATTTTGTCTTTTACATTTTGTGCTGTCAGACATTGCTTTTTTGGCTAGTAACCAATAAATTTTGGTTCCCTTGAGAGTCCCGAAATATACGTTTTTACGGGATAAACGGCCGTATCTTTGTTTTGGCTCTGCTATTGATGGTATCTTGGGCGTCATAGTGGTCAGCAACTTAGGTGCTCATAAACACAGAGTACTTGGCTAAGCACTACACTGTGACACTGTATTTGGATACGTAAACGTTTTAACCATAATCTTACTAATCTTATTTAAGTTCAGGATATGCTACTTCAATTTTTGGTTCAGAGATCTCACAATTTACAAACACTCAGGATTATAAATTTGAAAACTAATAAAATTAATGGTAGGCATACTAGGACTACAGTATCTACGTGAAATATTTAATTAATAATTAATGGCACATAATTTCATACAAACGTAATACCAAAATAATTAGTGAATAATAATAATATATATATATTTATTCAAACTTAGAATTCGCACGAAAAATACAAGTTAAATCTTAAAAGTAATGTTAGTATAACAGAGTTCGATGCCTGTACTAAGGTAAACCTGTATCACAGGCGGCATGTTTCTAATAAATACTATTTGGACAATGAATTTCTTAACAATATATTATGATATGCCAAACAAACATACAAACAAAAAAACAAACATATTCTTAAGGTATTGTGTATTTATTTTGATTGGATTACAGAATTTATAGGTTCCCAAACCTATATTTTGAATGTACACTAATTTAGAGTTAACAAGAGTTATGAAAAAAATACTTTTTCTATAGAAATTAAATTCCTCATTATCTCGTTTTTATATCATTGTCCTTTCAAAATATTTATTTGAGAACATAGACATTCATGCTCCGCCGGCCCTTTAAAAGGGCCGGCGAACAACATTTTACCGGGAAGAACATTTTTTTTTTGTTTTCATTGAGCAAGCACACCTCGCAAGGCGACCGTTCCCGGCGGTGGTCAGCAAGCTTCTCCCTAAAAACAAAAAAGCTTAAGGGCCTGCGCAGACGACAGACTTATTGTGCGTGACGGACAAAAAGTCTGCGACAAATTTTGCGTGATTAATGTATTTGACTACTTATTTGACCTTTTTTGTCGACTAAAAGGCGATCAGTAGGAGCCTTTCCATCAGTAGATCCTTATAGTGGACAAAACGTAGTGAAACACTCAAAATTGGTCTAAAACTAACAATTCCTCAGGCAACAGTTCCGCAAGAGTTTGAGCCAAGTGGACTGGATGGACGAAAAGACCCGCCAGGCTGCGCTCGAGAAGGCAGACTCCATGACCGCACACATCGCCTACCCCACTGAGTTGTTAGACAATGACAAACTTACAACGTTCTACAAAGGGGTGAGTTCCTTACAATGGTTTCTGAAAGACTCCAGACACAATAGCACATTCTGGTACAAGTGGAACAACTTTGTCATCGCAATCGAGGAATTGACACCCGAGCCGTGGGTGATTTTGATACGGAGCCTTTGTAACGATCAGACCTTCGTTATTTTATAAAACCTGATTTTCTTTGTGTATGTCCCTAGTTAAGTACAGGTATGAACGATCTCCGAGTGTGAAGTTTGTATCACGGTTGCTTTGAAATTTAACAATAAAACCGACTTAAAAAAAAACAAAAATGTGAAAAATAACTTTAGCTTCTGAAGTCGGCGACCATTGTTTCATTGATTAAATTTTTTTGTCACCGACTTCAGAAGCTAAAGTTATTTTTTTTTAAGTCGGTTTTATTTTTTGGAAAATAGTTTTTATTTTTCACTTTTTAGTGGTTCACATGTGCTTGATACACATGGAAACTGGATACCGTTACAATTACAAAAAGCCCAAACACAACTAGGATACATTTTCTCATTATGAAGTTCCAGTGCCTGACTCTTGGCTTCATCATCAGAGCTGATAGTAGAATGGTTCTTAATAAACGCAAATGCTTCACTTGTTGTAGAAAATACAAAAATTGCTGTACGTTATCCTATAAAATTTTAAGAGTTCCCTCGATTTCACCAAGATTTCATCATCAGATCGCGACTTTGTGACTATGGCACCATTTGGAAAGTATACTCTTTACGGACGGACGGCAAGCTAGCCCATAGCTAACCGTCCACAGGCCCACGTTTACGTAGCCACCACGTGGCCCCCGACGACCGGTGCAACTCCCACGGCGGCTGAGGCGAGAGGCTCTCTCCCTCTCGCGTTCCGCCACCTCCTTCGCTAGTGCTTCGCAGAAGGAGGTGACGGCTTTCCATTCCGTCTCGTTCCGACCATGGATTGAACCAGGGCCGGATGCGAAAGATCGCCGCCGCCGATCGCCGCTACGAGGACACTACGTTGAACCGCCCACGCGGGGCAGACCTCCACCGTGTGCTCCACCGTGTCCTCCGGTCGATCTTCGCAGTGGAAACACCCGCTGTCCGCTGAGCGGCAATTCACCGCGGCAGCGGAGTTTCCCCCGGCGTAGGCGTAGTGGTTCCGCGTGCATTCGTAAAGGGCCATGGACCGCACAACGCCCGCGTAGATCCTGCGGCAGGTTGCTTTTGGCCCCCTCAGGTTGGGCAGGAGCCGCCTGAAGGCAGCCCCGATCCGTTCCAGCCTGGGGGCCAAACGTCGGAAATGCTCCACGAAGTTCCACCGGCTGTCGAGGACGACTCCTAGGTACTTCAACGTCGACTCGAACCCGATGGATACCCCCCTACCGTCAGTGTGGATCCCGACGGTGGCGCATTCCGAGGTCCATGAAAGCACATGGCCTCAGACTTGTACAATGCTCTCAGGTCTACCCAGTCACTTCCGGAGTGTTGCCGTCGTCATTTGGGTCCTCTCCCGGTACCGCAGCCATAGACGGGGGTGGATATTACCCTCGCGAAGGGAACAGAGCGCTCACCACGTCCTCCACGACCTCAGGCCGGAGACTCTGCGTCAGCGGGGGGGCCCACGGCGAATTTTATTCCGCACCATCTTGTAAGGGCGCCCCCACGGATCTCTGTCGAGAGTCTCTAGCATCTCCAAGTGGGCCAGTTCCCTGTCCAATGGCTGCCGCATCCGGCGGGCGGATGCGGAGCCTGCGATGCCTGGCGCACGGGCGCCGCGCAGCAACACACGCCTCACGCAGAGGCGCTTGTTCCCGCGACCACCAGTACACCTGACGTCGGGCGTTTCTTGGCCCGACTCGGGGCATTGCCACGTCACAGATATCGGACATGGCCTCCCGAAACCACTTTGCCTCGCTATTGATGACGGCAGGCCTGTCCGGTGATGTTACCCAGGCCTGCACGATCGAGGCTTTCAGGAGGAGCTCCCAGTCCAGCTGCTTCATCGCCCAACGTGGACCACTCGGGGCTTGTTGGACTGGCGCACTTGTGGTCTGGGTGGAGACGTCAAACCGGATGTAACACGCCAGTCAACGACACGCGGTGACAGAGCGGGGCCAGCGAATGAAATATCCACCACCGACTCGCCCCGCATCCGCACACACGTGGGAACACAACCCCGATTTAGGACCAGGCCCTTCTCCAGAGCCCAGCTCTCCACCATCCTTCCCCGCACGTCTGTGCAACGAAAATCCCAAGCCTCTTGCCATTGAAGTCCCCGAGGACAAGCACGGGGAGGGAATGACCTCCAACGACGACGCTCAACTCTGCGAGAGATTGTGGAACTCAGCGAAAGTTCGGCAGTGGTTTTGTCAGGAATGGTGCATTTTATCATGGAAGTGTTACCAGGGGGCAAGGGGGACTCCCCATCCTTACCGCCCCTCCACATCGCGCGAGGTGAGTTCCGTGTCATACATTTCACAATTTCATTATTTTACTTTGACAGATTACAATCTACCAAAAAAGAATGCGTCATATTGTAAGTAGTATGCGCTCTTAAGCTTAGAAGCCTTCAAATGCGATGCAGTACTAATATAAGGTGGTGACTTTCGAGACATTCCAATTTTAAAGAGTAGGTAGATAATTGCATTGCACCAAGCTTTTATGTGAGTTGAACATTTTTCAACCGACTTCCAAAAAGAGGAGGTTATCAATTCGTCTGTATTTTTTTTTTTTTTGTGTTTGTTACCTCAGAACTTTTGACTGGGTGAACCGATTTTGATGATTTTTTTTTTGTTTGAAAGCTGGTGCTTGTCGATTGGTCCCATTTTAATTTGTTGAAGATCTGATGCTGATCTTCCGAGATATACAAAGGAACTCTTCAAAAATAGACGGCAAATCTGCTGTATTTGCTGCAATCACTTGTAGGTTCATTGTTCATACTATATCATGACGTAACATCACGCCTGTATGCCCTGAGGGGGTACCTAGATGTGTACAATACTCCCAGATTTCGACCATGTTTGTTGCCTCTGAACTTTTGACTGGGTAAACCGATTTTGATGATTCTTTTTTTATTTGAAAGCTGGTGCTTTCCGTGTGGTTCCATTTCAATTTGGTTAAGATCTGACGCTGATCTTCGGAGAAATAAATGGAACTCTTCAAAAATACACGGCAAAGCTGCAGTAATTGCTGCAATCGCTTGGTTGTTTATTGTTTATGTAACATAGTGACGTAACATCACGCCTGTATGCTCTGAGGGAGTACGCAAAAGTGTACAATACACCCAGATTTCGACAGTTAGATATGTTAAGTTCCATTTAATGGGATCCTGGAGAAATAGAGGGAATTCCTTAAATTTTATAGGCACACCAGAAGCGATTTGGGTAGTTTTAGGAAGAGTACATTCTTGGAGTGATTCCATTTCAATTTGGTAAAGATCTGATGAAGAACTTCGGAAGATGGGCGACGGGAACTCCTCAATAAATGATAGCAAATGTCATCGCTGAAATCTCATATCTGTCTATTGTTTACACCAGTTCATAAAAGAAAATCACGCCGGTACGCTGTGAAGGGGTAAGTATATGTGAACCACTAAAAAATGAAAAATAAAAACTTTTTTACAAAAAATAAAACCGACTTCAGAGAAAACAAAAAAGTGAAAAATAACTTTAGCTTCAGAAGTCGGTGACAAAAAAACTAAATCAATCAAACAAAGGTCACCGGTTTTTTTGAAAATATCGGATTGAATTTCAAACATGGGTCAAAATAAAATGTAATATAAACAAAAGGACTAAGGAGTAATATTGATAACAATTTCGACGCAATCATCACCCCAAAATAACTTCATACACCTTTTAAATCCCGCTAAGGGATAAATTTTAATGAAATACGAAATACTTCCAACAGTTCTGTTAAAATTGTATGCAAAATATGAAGTAGATTGGACCAAGGAATCGCGTTGTCCTATATTATATTTGCCCTCCTTTTTCACCCCCGTAGGAGTAGAATTGTCGGAAAATCCTTTATTACCAGTTGAATACGACAAACAAAGAACACAGTACTCCAGTTTAGGTCTCGTTGTAGAAATAAATGTAAACAAAAACGACGAGTGTGAAAAGCACTGCATTCTAAACTTATTACCTAAAAGGCGAAAACCAAACCCAAGAATCGAAACAGATGCGGTCGGTTTTGCAACAACACTTTTATTACAGCCAGTTTTAAATAAACTCAAGTTAAAGCGTTACGCGAAAGAAAGGCTGGAAGCCTTTCTTTTTTGTTTTCTGTCTACTAAAATGTTACAAGTAGACCTGTAAAAGAGACACCACAATTTCAAGTCAATTGTGACTGTGTAAAACTGTACGAAATGTTTCATTTAATACTAAATCAATCCTGGACCTTTACCGATGTTTTAGCAATGCTAATTAATTATATAATTTTAGTTGGAAATGTCATCGGGGAAACTGATGGAGTCTATCCTGAACCTGACGTTGTTCGAAACCGAGTACAGTTTCGGCAAACTTCGTGAGCCTGTGAACAAGACCGAGTGGGTAAAACACGGAGCCGCCGCTATCGTCAACGCCTGGTACGCGCCCCCTGCAAATAGCATTGGTAAGTTAACAAAATCAAAAATCAAAATCAAAGCATTTATTTCAAGTAGGCCAATAATCAATAATTTTCATCTTTGTTTCGACAATTCAAAAGTGCCTACTTTTGAATTGTCGAAACAAAGATGAAAATTAAATGTAGCTACAGTCCCAGTCACAAGACATAAAAACTGTGAAAGTACTGTAGTTGCCCATTCCCTAACGTAGATCTCTATGAAGAAGAACGGGCAAGAAACTCCATGTACACTCTTTTAAATCAAATTATTGTTACAAAATCTTGGTTACATCATTCATGTTGAGATGGTAGATTATGTGAGAACAATGTAGCAAGATGTGCACGTTAAAAGTGTCCATAGTAAAAACAAAATAATTCTTTCAAATAAGCCATGGCAACTAAGAGATGGCCAGTCACAACTGACAGCACCCGTTCACGAACATGACGCATGGATCAGCACTGTTCAGCTCAACCACTTTGAATGGAGCTAAATGGTCCGACACACGCGCCACCATCAGCGAGGCATTTGAGTGAGCACGACATACTCTCAACCGCCAGGGCACATTCAAGTCAAAAACTAAAGTAGGTTTCCAGTGAATGATAGCTTTCTAGTACATAGTACTCACACAATATGGGCTATGCGATTATATAATACTAACATTGCATCTATACAATGCAAAGCCAATTTCGTCTCATTCAGTTCAAGAATACTTTGTGGAATTTTATTATAGCATCTTAAACAGTACCCCATGAAAGATGAGTCTACTTTAGCGAGTCTAAAGCCTGGCTGAACTAGTTGGTCCCTATTTCTAGTACTGTAATTGTGTCTGTCGCCTCTTTTACCGAAAAGATGCAGATTTTTTCTGACCTCCATTATGTTTTTGTAGATGTATTGGCAATGAACCGTCATGATGGCAATATCCTTAAATAGTTCCCTTAGAGAATCGCGCCTACGAAGATTGTATATGGCTCTGATGGCTCTTTTCTGCAGAATAAATATAGACTCAATATCAGCAGCCCGTCCCCATAGCAAAATACCGTAAGACATTATACTATGGAAGTAACTAAAATAGACCAGTCTAGCGGTATCCACATCAGTGAATTGACGGTTTTTTTTTAATGGCATTTGCTGCTGAACTTAAGCGCCCCGCAAGAGATGTTAAATGAGAACCCCATTGTAGCCTTGAATCAAGCGTAAGCCCTAGGAAAACCGTTTTATCTACGAATTCGAGTTTCTCTTTATTCAATATTATCTCACAATCACTACTTTTAACATTCGGTAATGACAATCTTATGCATTTAGTTTTTTTTTTCATTTAATACCAAATTGTTTGCTGTGAACCAATTTTGGACCTGAAGTAGGGCATCATTCACGTCATCTAGATTTTTGGCCCGTCTATTTATCTTAAAATTAGAGAAGTGTCATCAGCAAACAACACCATATTTTGAGATTGGTGTTTCAACAAATAGGGTAGATCATTTTATAGACTAGAAAAAGAAAAGGACCCAATAATGGGGGTTCCGCAAGGGCGGAACCCCCATTTTTACATTCAAACCCTGTGAATTAACACCGTTTATTTGAACATGTTGTTTTCTATCGCTCAAATAAGATTTAAGCAGGCTAAGTGCAAGTTTACCCAGTCCGTAATGCTCCAGTTTCAAAAGTAATGTGTCGTGATTTACGCAATCAAAAGCTTTGGAGAGGTCACAAAAAATTCCTATTGCGTCTTGAGACTATTCCCACGCAGCAAATATGTGCTTTAATAGGATTACACCAGCGTCAGTTGTACAACGTCCCTTGGTTGATCATGGAAGATTCTGTTGGTGTTAAAATGATAGAGCATTTGATTAAGCATTACTTTTTCAAAAACCTTGCTAAAAACTGGTAACACGGATACAGGTCTATAATTATTGGCATCTTTACTGTCCCCGGATTTGAAAAGAGGTATGACTTTACTGTATTTCATTAAATCAGGGAAAACTCCTTCGTCTACACATAAATTAAAAATTAAAGCTAAGTACGGGGCTATGGTCTCAAGTATAGATGTGCAAACTTTGATAGACATTCCCCATAAATCTTCAGTCAGTTTGATTTTAATTTGCCGGAAAGCTTTAATAACTGTCATGGGGTTAATGTGTTTAAATTTAAATTCAGCCAAGCAGCCAGACACATTCGCCTTTAATAAGCCAATTGAGGCTTCAGGTGAGGAATTAAGAGCCTCCGTAGTTTTTATTGGTATTTCGATAAATAAATTAACAAATTCTTGAGCTAGTTCCTGATTAGAACTTTTAAGACCACATGCTGTATCTAATGTAAAAGTATTATTCCGTATTTTCTTTCTGTTGGTCTCGTTATTTATAACTTTCCAAACGGTCTTTATTTTATTTTCTGCTGTTTTGATCTTGTTGCTAATGTGCAGGGCTTTAGCAACCTTGCAAGTATTTCTAAAAATCTTTGAATACGTAGCAACATACTTGCTAAAAGTTTCAGTGTTTATAAAAGGCTTAAGGCTGTAAAGCTCAAATAGCCTTTCCCTACTTTTTCTGATACCTCTAGTTGCCCAATCACTAAATATAAAGGACATGGACAAAATAGTATATACCATGTACACATACTTAGTAAATATGACGTAAACTAGAAATAGAAAAATGAATTAATACGTCGTTTGGAGCTTCACTGGAAGAGTCAGTATTTATTTCAAAATATTAAGTAATGCAAGATAAATTCAATGCGCCATTTGTCAACTTCCGCCATAATGGAACATAAAAAAACGAATACGTTCCAAAACAAGCTTTCTACCTATATACGATATGGACGACAATGCAACTAAGAACATTTTATTCACACAAAACTGTCTTTTTTATAAAATAATTCATTTAAATAAAATATTTATTTCATAAAAACATGCATTATGCATTTAATCAAATATAATGTTCATAAAGATTTTTTTTAATTAATATCTATTTCATACAAAAAAAATATCACTTATAACGGAACGCGTTGTCATGTATGACATTGTGTTTTAACTGTCAAATGTCATGTCATGTCATAATGTCATTGCGATTTGCATTGCACAATCACATGCACATTCTTCGTTACGTTCAGTTACGTTGTTTCTGTGTTGTGTTTTTGTGATTATTTCCTAATATTTTTGACCCCTGCTTCTCTCCACGGACTGTTACCTTCTACCAATCGTTTACCTTGCTGTTGAAATATGATTTTAATAGCAAATCTTATTGAGTTCACTTTATTGCCAGTGATCTGATTATAGGTTAAGTGAAACTTTTCACGTTCAGTCTGTTGTAATGACAAGTGCTATGAGTTTTTTATTTATAGTAATTTAATGTGCCAATATTCACGAATATAAAACAACAAAAATCGTTGGTGAATACATTCAGTTTGATAGGTATGCACACTCCCATACAAAAGTTGGTCATGTCCTTTAGGGCAAATACTCTTTGTTTTCTTTTCAAAAGTTTTGTTGAATTCCGTGTGAACTAATGAAAAGAAACGATCATACAATTGATTTATATTAATATCCTCTTGGCTCATTACACTTAACTTGTTCTGTAGGGAAGTATAATATAACTTTATACAGGGTGTAAACCACTTCATCACAAAGCCGTTAATCAAGCATTCTGTACATCAAACTAAATAACTTTACGCAAAAATTAAAAAAAATTAAAAATTAAAAAAAAAATATTGCTGGAAAACAACTTTTTTTTTCGAGGTTATGAATCATGTTTTGTGGTAGAACTCAGAGTAACGCATTTAAAACATTGTACTGATGGATGGATTGAATAGTACTGGGGTCGAGGAGGTGTTAAAAGTCAAAATCTTACAAAATAAACATGTATTTAAAAAAAACCTTGGCAAAGAGTTGTAACTTTGACCCCCCATATCTCAGCAACTAGAAGGTTCCCAAGTATGGTGTAGAACAAAAAAAATATCGCAATGATGGGGAGAACTAGTGCCTTTCGACTTCGTGAAGAGGTGTTTTACACCCTATATGTATATAACTTTGATGATCTCACCGTTTTTTCAAGTCCATAACCAACCAATGTGTCTTCACGAACCCATTTTAACCGAAAGCGGCAAAGGGCAATGATTTTAGCAGCCTATGTAGGGTATATTATTATTTATTTCTGATAGTAACAATTTTGCAATAGAGCATGGAAATGCTTTGGCGGCCACTCAAGTAAGTGTCAAGACCTTCCATACAAAGCAAGCGTTTTACTGTTTACTTGCACTACATCACACGACATACACATACATGTCACCGTACAACTGTACCGTACAACCTTTAGATTATGATCTATTTCGCAAGATTGTAAACTGTCCAAAAAGTGAGAATTATTCGGTAGATACTAATTTATCGAAATGAAACCGTGGTTTGTGAAATGGCATGCGATGGAACGCCCCTCGCACGCGTTTTGGTTAAAAAGTCATAAGAAAATATGGCCATAATTTGTTTGTCTATTCGCTTGCTGTCGAATGTAAACAAACAGTATTTCGGCAATAGTAAATTGGTGACGTGTTGAAAATAAGTCACAGCTTTGGAATTAGTTATTTACCTAAATGTTTTAATTCACTGACATCTGTGTTTCATTCCTAACTCTTGGTACACAGAGCAGACCGACCTATCAGGATCAGCCGTCAGACAGTTGACAATTTATCAGATTGTGATTTAAGTTATACTTCGATAGATTATAATCTACCGAAAAACAATGCGATAAATTGTCAGTAGTTTATTACGGTTCACAATCTTTCGACAGTTTAAAATCCCGCGAGATAGATTATAATTTAACGACATTTACAATTTTACGGTGACATAAATGTCTACTGACGGCTTTGGCAATATGTGGCAGAAGTTGTGCGTTATTTTGAGAGTAAAAAATTTAATCATTTAAGTTGGTTATTATACGGACTTACTTTTCTAATTATTCCGCTAGATAACGCCAGATGCTATAGAAAACGCTTTTGGACGCGATTTAGAAGCAACAAGTGTGTGGCATAGTGTGGACGCTAGATCACACTAGAATATTCTAACATGCTTCGTATTTGGTGAAGGTGGGAATAGCGGTGCTCGAAGGACCAATGCGGGATTATTAATTTTGAGTGGGGAAACAAGGTATGTGGAATGGTATGTTGCCAACACTTATCTGAGTGTAACGGGAAAGACTTACTTACTTGATGGTGAGGATGATCGCCTGGATAGGCAATCGATGCGATTGCAGTGCGCCGGGTTGAGATCCAGCACGTGGTCCAGAGAATTTCTTTTGCACTTTTCACACACTAATTTTAATTGTCCCACTTGTGTGTTGGCCAACACGGACTTGATATTTTAGAGTCTTTGGATGTTTCAGCTGTTAGTTTCAGCGGCGCACGCCCCGGAAGCAAGCGGTAAAGTATATGTATGTGGTGAACGATTCTATAGGAACAGAGAGATTCCACCGTGATGTCCTCCTGTCAAAAACCACGGCGGACGTGTCGCGGTGCTCCTTCTCTTTCTGTCGCATGGGACGTAGTAGGAAGGAAAGAGACAGGTGACTCAAATAATTGTTGAAAACATGAAAAATATGAGTGTTTTTTAAAATTTAACAATGAGATGTACCACGTTCGTATATAGTACAAAAACTTATATTTTTTTTTTTTGGGACAAGCCCGCCACACACGCCCAAACCACTGTAACTCCTGAAAGCCAGAATCAACAGTGGCGACCACCAGAAAAGCGCCGAGACAATGAAGCTCGACGAAGTCCCAGAGAATGAATTTAACTGTCTTGGATCCCGCAACGAAATTAATCAGAAAGTATAGCGGAGGAGTAGGAAAGAACTGTAATTTCCACTTCCCTCCATATCAGCAGGAGACAGAACGAAACAAGGCCAATAGGCACAAAGGGACGTTTACAACTGGGATAGGCCCAGTTGCCTAGCACCACGGATAAATATTAACGTTAATGGGTCCTAAGTAGAGAGCTGTTATATTTGATTCCAATAATAGGTATGGCAAAAACGCTTGAACGCACGGAAATTTGCTCTAGTTTCTACAAGGTCCGTATAGTAAATAACTCCGGATGTAACCTGTACACTATCCAGCACAATATTGCGTTCATTTTGCCAAAGACTACACTCCCACAAAATGTGATGAGCAGATTGTTCATATTCGCAGTCAGATGTTGAACATTGACAAAAAGGCGAGTCAACAAGCTTGAAGGAAAATAATTTACTCTTAAAGTTGCCATGACCCGTGAGAAATTGGGCAACACAGTGATCAACCTCCAGCCATGTCCTGTCCAGCCGCTCACGAACGGATGGAAAGAACTGGTGGAGGTGTCTGCCCTTGATGGAATTGTCCCACCTACATTGCCATTCAGCCTCTCTAAGACCAGTCCAAGGTAGCACACGGACTGCTTTCTTTTCACAGGAACGTTATGAAATTTAATACTCGGCCACGATTTAAGATCACCTTTTAAAATTAGTTGGAAAGTTTTATGCGGTGCAAAGGTCAGACGGTTTCGATCGCCCCAGATATTAATCGTAGGCAAGTGTCAGCTAAATTCTCGAGTCCAGCTCGAGTACTTGACTGAATGAGGAGCAGGCCGTCGTCCGCGTAACCGGTTAATGAACAGCCCGGTGGAAGTGGGATCGCGAGGAAATCATCAAAACCTATATTCCATACATACGGAGAGATTACTGAGCCCTGTGGACATCCCATGGTATGGGACTTTGACATAGAATGATGTCTGAGTTTTAGTTGCGCGGTACTATTTAAAAAATAATGAATGAACAAGATTATATTATGTTTTTGTAGCAGCCACGATTTTACATTTTAAGTAGTAGCATCGGCCACCAAGCGTTATCAAAAGCCCCGGAAATATCTAAAAAGATTCCAACCACGTACTTGTGTTCAGAGTTATTAACAATTTTTTTAACATAAAGTGCCGCGTCAACAGTAGATTTACCCACGGTGAATCCAAATTGGTTGTTATGAAACTTAGGTCCGTCAGGTAGCAAACGCGGAACGATAAGGCGCTCCAGGAGTTTTCCCAAATTTGGAAGTAGGGTTAAGGGCCTGTACGATTTAGGGTCGTCCGGTGGCTTATCACCACTTTTTGGAATTATTCGCATAAAGCCACGTCGCCATACGCGAGGAAAACGCCTTCCGCAATACATCGGTTGAAAACAGATAGAATGGCGTCGACCGCTGTTTTACACGCTTCTATTATCATCCTATTAGATATTTTATCTTCAGCTGCTGATTTTTTAAGAGGCAGTTTCCTGACAACATTAATGAATTCGTCAATGGATGGAAGGTCTGACGCTGGTGATTCAGGTAGCACAGCAGCCCTCGCTCTGATCTGTTGATGGTAGTCATTGTCATTTACCGGCGAATCATCAGGTATCAGAGTATTTAATAGAACTTCGGTCGTTTCCTCAATACCGGTGGTGTGTTTATTATTTACTTTAATGTTTTGGATAAACGCTAGGTCGACCGATCGATTAGCTTTGAACTCGTGATACAAAGGAGACCACGGACCTTCTTTATCTAATTTTTCTACAATTTTTCGCAGTAAATTACCCTTAGATTTTGCCGTCGATGCTCTGTAGCGGGATCTGGCAACTCTAAACGCATTTAAAGCAATGGTAAATGGGTCTCCGGTGAGTTTTTGTTTTTTAAGCTTGTTTAAATGTCTACGCGCTCGGCGATAGCTTTTACGTTGTTCAATTAAGTAGTCACACCACCAATCACATCTACGGAGGTTGGTCATAGATGCGCGACCAATAGCGCAAGCACAGTTGTACTACAGAAACTTATACTACAGAAACTTGCGTAAGCACAGTTGTTAAGCACAATTATTTTAGTTTTACTGTACCTGAACTGTTTGGAATTCCTCCTAACAATTCCCAGCATCTTGGAGGACATTTTAGTATGTTGTCTATCTGGGGGAAAAAAGTTAAATTCCGGCCAAACATAACACCAAGATCTGTTTGAACGAAAAATGACACTTACGGGATATCTTCCCTAATTTTTACTTGCATTGAGCTCCCGATGTTTCGATGCTGTTGCAAGCGCCATGATCGCGGGTTGACTGGAGAATGCGGGTCGATGGAAAACTTGTTAGGAGCAGACAAATCTGACTACCCTCTTTGTTTGTCTTTTGCTGCGCGCACTACTGGAACTCGACAAACGAAGCGAACTGTTTCATGCATCATCAAAGAGCACATAAAAGCTGTTAAAAATAATGATGAGCAAAAATCGGTCATAGTTGAACATCTATTGCCATCAGGGACCAATCACTGGATCGAATTCTACAAGCCACGTATTTTGTCAACTGATAAACACTACTTTCCAAGGTTGACAAGAGAAGCAATTGAAATGAGAAAACAGAAGGGAGATTGCCCGGTGGCAATTGCAAATGTGAGACCCTACCCAGGACGGTTCCTGGGTAGAGTCTCATATTTGAAGCTGTGAATGTTTTTGTTCAGATGTCCCCGCCGGTATTCTGCAAGGTTGGTACTTCTCCGCCAAGCGTCCCGCCTACTTGAACTACGGAGCCATCGGAGTTGTTATTGGACACGAAATCACCCACGGTTTCGATGACTATGCAAGTATTCATAGTTTTTAGTACAATGTATAGCAGAAATGAATGAAAAACGTATTCTTTTCTAATAAATCATACCATTTTCTTTCATGTTGCCCTTTTTCTCGCTTCTCTATAACTTTAATTATTGTTTTCAGGGTAGTCAATACGACAAGAACGGAAACGTAGTAGACTGGTGGCAGGAGACCACCAAGCAGAAGTTCCTAGAGAAAGCTAAATGTATAATTGATCAGTATTCTAACTACACTGTGGTTGAGGTTGGACTCAAGGTATTACAAGTTTACAACTATGTAACCTTAAAACTGCCCAACACCTGCAATATTAAAGAGGTCTGAATTAATCAATCCGAATTTGTTGCGGCTCTTAGGTCCATGTTCACCAAAAAGATGACGGACGATTTTCTAAAAATAGCTGTTTAAAACACATTTTTGTATGGGATCATGTCACATTGACAGCTGTTTTTACATAATCAGACTGTTATCTTCTCGGTGAACATGGACCTTAGTCCCAACAAAATCTTTACAAAGTTATATAGGGCAGGAGTTTCGTTGGTTGTTTATGTAGGTAACTTTGGGCTTTCAAGAGCGCTGATGTAAACTATTTCTTTTAGCTGAATGGAGTGAAAGGCCAAGGTGAGAATATTGCGGACAACGGCGGCATCAAGGAAGCTTACTACGCGTACCAGGCATGGACTCAACGACACGGTGACGAGGCTAGGCTGCCCGGCCTTGAGAAATACACACCTAAGCAGGTACACCATCTTACTGATAGATAGATAAGATTCTATCATCTTACCCCATCTCAACTACCTAGTAACATTAATTGGCCGTAACAATAACTACAATGATAAAATACTGTATATATAATCGATACTTCGGTCTACGAGAGACATCATCAGTCTCTTGCCCTTATCCCAATTATTTGGGGTCTGCGCAGTATGTCTTCTTCAAAATGATATCGCCTCTTACGACACCCGCTGTATGTTTTGGATCAAAGACGCAACAACTGTAAACTAAAATAGATCTTCACAAAGTTTTCGCCTTTGTGTTAGTTAAACTCTAGACTACCTAAAGCCTAGCCATGGATATCGCAACGCAACAGTGGTTTGATAAGTGCACCTATGGTTGTTCGCAGCTGTTCTGGCTAAGTTACGCCAACGCCTGGTGCGCGGTATACCGGAACGAGGAAATCAAGACGCGCATCTCCGACGACGTTCACGCGCCCTCCCACTTCCGCATCGTCGGCCCCTTGTCTAACATGGAAGAGTTCGCCGACGACTTCAAGTGCCCCGCCGGCTCGCCCATGAACCCACTCAACAAGTGCAAAGTGTGGTAGTTCCACCGCCTGCTGCCGTTCGCCTCTCGGTCACCATGTACTAGAAGGAAAACACGCTACGCCTACATGACGAGCTACCTGGGCCTCAAGTCTGCTATTACAATAGTGTCATAATAGTCTATCATTGACTTCATAATTTTTGATTTTGACAAGTTGGGTATTTTACTACCATTGAAAGAAATGGCACCGAATGGTAATCTCGTTCATAATGACAAATGAAGGTAACATTGCGGACAACGGCGGGATCAAAGAAGCTTACTGCGCGTACCAAGCTTGGACCCAACGACACGGTGGTGAGGCTAGGCTGCCCGGTGCTATTTACGAACTTCTTACTACTTCTGATTACTTATAACACTAATAAATAATATATTAAACAATGATCGACACTTCGCGTGACCAGAGGGCTGGCTCTTTCTTTGGCCAAAGAATTAGCATTACCATTCAACGTGGCAATGCTGTCAATCTTCTGGGAACGTTTCCCGATGACACCGATGCAGAGGAATACTTTGACGCTTAAGTGTCCTATTGACATTGTTGTATATATATACAGGGTGTATTTCACCTCATCACAAAGCCGTTAACCAAGCATTCTGTATATCAAACTAAGTAACTTTACGCAAAAAATATTGCTGGGAAACAACTTTTTTTTTTGAGGTTATAAATCATGTTTTGTGGTATAACTCAATGTAACACACTCAAAACATTGTGCGTATGGATGGATTGAATAGTACGGGGGTCGTAGAGATATTTAAAGTAAAAATCATGCGATAAAAAGTGGTATTTAAAAAAAACTTGTCAAAATCTTGCAACTTTGACCCCCAATATCTCCGTAACTAGAAGGTTCCCAGGTATAGTGTAGAACAAAAAAATGATCAGAATGACGAGGAAAATAAGTGCCTTTCGTATTCGTTAAGAGGTGTTTTACACCCTATATACACGTAGGTACTAGTTTACGTTTTAGTTTTATTTTTTGTAATTACCTATATATAGTTCTAGTTGTACCTAGTATGTAAATATTTGAAGCTCAAGTTTTAAATATATTAAAATTAAATCATTTATTCTGATCCACGGTTTCGGGCTGCCGAGGAGAAACCAATTGTTTTTTAATAATAATGTTATAGCTGCAGGAACTATTATTATAGCTGTTAGTGTATTAATGTACTAATAGGTCTTAGTACTGTATAGAATCTCACTTAGATGTGACTATGAAACAAACAGTAATAATTTATTTTTATCCCCCCATCTCGGAAGGAGTATATTGGTATTCAGCTGCATCCGGTTAGACTGGAAGCCGACCCCAACATAGTTGGGAAAAGGCTAGGTAGATGATGATCTCGGAATTTTGCTCTTCGATTTCTGAGTGCAAAGCCGTTTTTATCCGCTAAAAGATAAAGTAAATTGAATTTAGAACATCGTCTGCACTATTATAAGTTTGTGAATTCTAAACTTCATTGATCCTATTTACTTCTACCTCCATGGTGCCGAATTTATCATCAACCTTTCTAATTTGTTAAAAACTTAGACTCTGAATCTGTATACTTATTGCGTATTTTTTTTTTATGTTTTACTTATGATTACCATGTATGTTAAAACAATAATTATGCATGATTCTCAAATATAATTTATAGAAACTTTAAATTGTAATCTTGAGCTAGATGCTCACCATATTTGTAAGCCTGCTACTGGCATAACATAGCGCTCGGTTTTTAACAATTATAAGATCTGTATTTCTGTACATGTGTTAACAAATAAAAAGTGATTTGATTGATTTTTAATTTTGACGCGCGGTACTACTATTATAATGTAGTAAATAATACCCAAACGGAAATAAAAGTATCTTGTGATTGTAAATGGTTTTTTTTTTGCATTTAGTTATTTCCAGGGGGGTGAAACTTTCATACATTGGCGTCAAACAATATGTTCATACATAGTGCTGCCATCTGTGTGTTTGAGAACACAAACTTTTTAACTATTTTACTGTTTTACAACTGTCATAAAGAGAACAGCTATTTTGGATAACTTGTTAGTGAAGTAGATAGCCTAGCAGTGACAGCGCAGCGTCTGCCTTGTGATTAATAGGTCCCAGGTTCGAATCCGCAGTCAGGAACTACTTTTTGTATTTATTTGGTTGAAGAGAAACTAACAGTGCCATCTAACAGTTTAGGTACACAGTTTTAAAAACGAAAACCGGAGTTGCGCATCTATCTTGTATTGTATAGTGTATTATCTATGGTCATTTTCTCGCTGAGGTGGGATGAAAAGTTACGTGTTGCATTCGAATGCAACGATTTTTCACCTCGTGCTTTTTTGATTTCCTCATTTCATCAGAAAATAAAGTCTTACACTTGAGACATTTAATGAATACTACACAAGTATTGCGATTCTCGATCGATAAGTAAAACAACATATATTATATACTAGAGCGTGTTAAACGCTTTCCACATAGTACAAGCAATGTTAGGGTATGAATATTCTATGATCTATTGAATACGCATAGACAACCACGGCCGTTTTCTCGTGATCCTACTATTTTGTCCTACTAGAAGGACCACGAGGAAGACCAGTTTCTGTTCGTCCTACTATGCCTAAATGTTTGAGAACATTTCAAAGTTATCTTTTGTAAGTAATCGTTACATTTAATATCACTGCTTTTATTTGATAATTCATTCCTGTCCACTACACGTGTTCTATTCTGTGCCACTACTTTACCCTCTTACTGGTTTCATTCTTATAAGGAATGCTATGATTGGTAAGGATTTTCCTTACAAAATTCCTATTGGTTTTTCGCAGCCTACTTGCCAGTTCCTTATCAAAATAAATTCTGCTCCTCCTGGGCATATTTTCCTTGAAGTCTGTGTCAACGGAGATAAAACCGAAATGTTTTATTTTTTGAAATAATGAAATGTTGAAAGTATGTTTCTAATGTTTAATGAAATGTTAATGGTATTGTTAAATATGGTGTAAATGACGCGAGCGGGAGAGAACCTCTCGCCGCACCGGGCGTCGGGGTTACGTGGTGGCGTCTTATGACGACAGGTCGTGTCGACGCGTTCGTGTTCCAAGCGGGCCTCAAAGAGAAGTCAGCTAATTGAAGGGGCCCGCAAGGGCTGAAGTCTACCGGGGTTGCGGGACTGTCCGAAAGAGATACCGCGGCCCCGGAACATAAAGGAGAGAGTTTAAGACTTTTACCACAGATTACAGATACTACACTCCATGTACTTACACGCGCTAATCACCTACCGAGCGCCGGGCAACCGGTAGCCCATAGCGCAGTGGGTTGTCAACAGCCGCGCGGCGCGCACGTACCTAGTGTACCTACGCATATTCCCCAAAGATAACTTATTAAAACTATTTGACCGATTTCGAATATTCTCTACGTTAACAATCGGGAATAATTTAAAGGAGGGAAAAAAATATTAATCATTACATCAAAATAAAACACCTCTATGCAATTTTTTTTAACAATTCTTTTTTATATATTCCGTTAAAATAATTATAAATTCTGATACATTTTAAACATGTTTTATTTTATAACGTTGGTACTTTTACTAAAAATGCCTACTAACATCTTCGTCGACAGTGGCAGCCCTAGCAATCCGCAATATCCACGCGACTGCGCGATCTACAAAGCAAAACCCACTTTACGTTTGTAAGGTGAGGTACATTTTCGTTCGCAGCGACTATTGACTTAAAAGTGTAGGCTATTATAGCGGTAGGTATTGAATATTTTGTATGGAGTGACTTATCTGTCATCTGTGCTTTTACTGACTAAAAACCACTCATGTTCCTTCGTCGTCCTTTATGTTCCGGGGCCGCGGTAACTCTTTCGAGCAGTTCCGCAGCCCCGGCAGCTGCCCCTTTAAGCCTTTAAGCTGACATCTCTTTTAGGCGCGCTTGTAAAAATAGTACATTTTGAAACAAGTGGAGAAAGTTTGTTATTGTAGGTCGAGGCAAAATTAACACACGAGCCGTAGGCGAGGGTGTTTTTTAGCCGAGAACTGCAAACGTAAAGACGCATATATTATTGCTTTGCGAAATTAAAAAAAAGCATTCACCTCTGACTCTAGGCATTGAACCAATTTGGACTAAGTATAGGTATAGATAGTTATCTGTGCCAATTTTCATTCAAGCACACGTGTGGAAAAAATGACAAAAAACGCACGTGTGTGAAATACACTGCATCTTAAACCCAATCGTAGTGCGAAAAGAACCAGTTGTAGAATAAGTGTAATGAAAAATACTTGAAAGAATTTTAAAATGTAGTGCAGATAATTATTTGATTTGCATAAAAGTTTTGAATCTAAATTATCCACCATTTACTTTTAATTTTAATAAGTTTATATTAGAAACGCCGTATTTCCGTAATATAAGTAACTATTAGTAAGTTGGTAACACGGAGTTTAAAATCAGTATTTCAGTCTTAATTCCGGCATTGTTCAAGTTCGACGGTAACGGTAAACAGAATTAGTAACACTTCATATTATCTCCAGTGACTGATCAACTTTAGATTCGCCATAAATATCCAATCATTGGATTGGTCACGCAGAATATTAAACATCGTGGCTCCAAAAGTAATCGGGAAGCCACAAGGACTTGCGCTGTGGCACGAACGTATGATACGATAAGCAACTACATTATAGACCGAACAGAGTCACTTCTATTTAGTCAAGGATCAGAGGACGAAGATGGAGAAGCGGTTGATACTGGCGGTTGGTGTGACGTCAGTTCTCGCCATCGCCTTCTTAGCTGCATTCATCGCCACGCTTCTCATCCGACCAGCCCCTGACATCAACAGTAAGCACTCCAATAACAAGTAGACCAACAGAGTAGACACAGTGGAATATCAGATTTAGGGTAGAACGCCTTCAAGGAAGGTAGAGTGATGATCTTCGCATGATGACTGCAAGCTGCTGGTTAAAACTAGCTAAAGCCTTCGCCAGTGGCAGTCGCTTTGGGCAGGTATACGACGATGCCGATTTTAAACAGCATATGTGCTAAGACAATCGATTATCGGAATATGATGAGATCTCACCACTCAGTTGGTAAAACGAGTTGAAGTAGGTACGAGAACGTTATAAAAAATACAATGTTTCATCACGTTCTCGATGTTGATTCCATTTTGGTGCAATAAAATTATAAAATGAAGGCCGAGTCAGTTTATTGATCTCTTAAATTATTTGCATTTTAGACATACCCCAGACTGGTGAACTGAGAACGTCTGAGTCTATCCCGTCGGCCATGGTCGTGAATGGAGTTCCGGCAGAAGTTGAGTTATGCAACACCCCTGAATGTATCCACGCAGGTACAAATACATTGATTTTAAACTCTCCGCTAAGAGCAGTAAGCTGGTTTCAGTAAAACTTTGGATTCAAATAGGACACTCAACGACCTCTTCGAAGTGAACTTGTCGTGCCATATTACCGCCAGTATTGTACTGGCGGTAATATGGCACGACAAGTTCGACAAGCTCACTGCAGGGGGGTGAAATTTCCATAATTTGGCGTCAAACTAAATTTTCACTGATGGTGGTGCCATCTGTGTGTTTGAGAACACAAACTTTTCAACTGTTTAACTGTTTTACAACTGTCATAAAGAGAACAGCTATTTTGGACAACTTGTCTCACTGACAAGTTGTCCAAAATAGCTGTTCTCTTATAGTAGTGGATGGCCTAGCGGTGACAGCGGCTGCCTTGTGAATAACAGATCCCAAGTTCGAATCCGCAGTCAAGAATTACTTTTTGTATTCATTTGGTTGAACAGAAACTAACAGTGCCATCTAACAGTTAAGGTACACAGTTTTAAAAACGAAAACCGGAGTTGCGCATCTATCTTGTATTATATTATATCATATCTATGGCTCACTGTCCCAGAAAGGCAATCGGGCTCCTAGCAGTTTAAACATTCAAACGTTCAGAGTTTCACACGAAAAAAACCATAAATAAGAACTATTTACAAACTTAACGTAATAATAGAGCAGTGAGTGAGTGAAATACTGTTCAGTTTCAGAACTACTTACTACTAACTGTATCAAAAAGTTCGAGAGCCAAGGCCAGAATCTTATAAATTCCTACAAAAATGTAAAAGAAAATCGTTGGATTAGCTATAAACAACATGTCTCAGTATACAACATTAGTTTTAGTATATGATGTCACCGTAAAATTGTCAAATACGTTATATTGTAATATCTCTAGCGATATTGTAAAGTCTCGAATTATTGTCAAATGAACATACTGCTTACAACCAAACGCATTATTGTTCGTGAAATGCATGCGATGGTAGTCAACTTACGCGGTGTGGAGGGAAGGAGGGGTCCCCCTTGCCCAGTGGCACAACTCTCATGAAAAGATAATGCACCATTCCTGAGAAATACCGATTAATATAACATAACCTTAAAACACTTTATATTCTCTCTAAAAAGCGTAGTCGATGGAGCAGGCCCCTATTACCGAGTGCAGGGTTTAAAGGAACCTAACTAACCTAACGGGGGGGTGCCCCATTCCCGATTATGGGGGCAGAGATACTTCCGTATGTTCAGGTGACAATAATTCGAGACATTACAATATCGCGAGAAAAAACACGTTATATTGTAATATAACGTGTTTGACAATTTTACGGTGACATATATATGCGAAACTCAAAACCAAAAAATATTAGACACTGCTGCTATGACCTGTCAGTTGTGCGCGTATGATAGCGAATATGTACTTATTGTCGCTTGAAGTCCAACTTAGGATACAAGTTGAACTCCGAGCAGGTTCTCTATCGTGTTACCTAACTTTTTATTCCATCATCTAAAGTGACATTTTTTTGGCCTAATCATCATTTGTCCGAATAAAATTTTAACCAAACTTTATATCACATAATATCACATGCCATAACAT